>JAVFKF010000034.1:10200000-11658333 GCA_036926295.1 Pachydiplax longipennis | reverse complement strand
TCCCTCAAGTATCAGAATCCAAAGAAGAACCTCACCAGGTATACCAGGGCTGGTAATTTTGTAACTAATTTTGTAAATTAAGCTAAATTTTCCACTAGTAAAATCATTATTTTAATCATTCCTTCATCTCTATGTTGAGAATCAAGTAATATGTACTTGAAATGGCCTTAGAGTTTATGAGTTTTAAATGTTTAGCTTAACAATTCTATTGTATTATTATGAGATGAAATGAGATAAAAAGTAATCTTATGTAACACTCCTCAATGATATCTGAGTAATTGCTTAAATTTGAGAAAGTTTTTATCAGTATTTGCCTGAATAGTTATCAAAGCATTCTAGTCAGAAATGGCAGAGTTCATGGCAACAAATGATCTATACATTCTTTATGTTAATATATGGTTAATGGAAGCATGAAGGCAAAACCAAAATAAAGGACTAATAATCTGAATCATAAACGAATTCAAACTATACGAATGGTTTCTTCCTTAAAGAATTTAATCTTCTTGGGGGAAGAATTGAAACTCTAACTGCCTTGCCCTCACTATGCCACTGATTGCAGACGTTTATGTTAAAGTAAAATTCCTTATTAATCCTTATAAAGCCAAGTTAAATTGAAGTTTCATATACATTTTCATAAACTGCAATGTAGTTAAGTAATTAATAATCCTCGTAGTTGTGGATAATATCACCCTATGTCTTGTTAAACATTAAAGTGAAAAAAAGTGCATAAGCAAATCATTATTAGGTGATGGATGTTCAAAAAATCTGGAATTTTTTTTCAGGTGTTAACAAATTAAAATTGAAGTCACCTGTGCTACTACAGTTCTAATGACAATCATTCTTGTGACATATTTAGATTATGTTGGTCACTGGTATGATACCTATATGATAATATTAAGTCTGGTATTTTTTATACTTTGATGTATGAAGACAATGAACTAGTGTTATTTACTGTGTATTGTTTGTAACCACTACAGGCGAGATATGAAAAACTTGATGAGCATATGATTCCTGAAATGTTCCGAACACCACTTCATGAGTTGGCACTTTCTATTAAGCTGTTGAGACTAGGAAGTATTGGGCAGTTCCTAAGCAAAGCAATTGAACCTCCTCCTATTGATGCTGTAATAGAGGCAGAAGTACTCCTGCGGGGTTAGTCATTCAGAATTTGATTTTTGTCTGTTGTCTGTCTGTTTCACTTCCACATGACTATAAACTATTCCATAGTCCATATAAACTAATTTGCTTTTAAGATAAAAGATTAAAAGAGATGTAAAAAATATCTGTACCTGGGAACATATTCATTTTTTGTATGTTATTGCTGCTGCTTCTTCAAATGGTATATTATTTTGCGTAAAAGTTGTTTAAAATTTTGAATAAATAATACAAGAAAGACTTGAGCAAAGTTTACTCTTATTATAAAAGTCTGAATCGCAAATTTGACAAATGCTCATGTATAGTAGAAATTAATTCAGTGCAGAAGTTGATATCATTGCAAATTGGAAATAAATTATTTTAATTTTAAATCAGTAGAATCAATCTAATGCTGTTTTTTAATTTGAAAAATTATATTTTTATCAGAAAATGGAACTATTCTAAAAATATCCAATTATTACAATTTGGTAAATTTTTATTTCAGAAATGAAATGTTTGGACGCAAATGATGAACTCACTCCTCTTGGCAGGATATTAGCTAGGTTACCAATTGAACCTAGATTAGGTAAAATGATCATTCTTGGATCAATGTTTTTCTGTGGAGATGCATTATGCACTATAGCTGCCAATAGTTCTACATTTCCTGAAGTGTTCGTAACTGGTAAGCATTTACTTTAGAAAATTCAGTTATATTAGTGAATAGTCATTAGTTGAATTATTATTTATGCCATGAAAAGAGAAATTGTCAACAAAGGAACTTTAAATAGATTTTAGATTAATAGCTTAACTTCTTTTCATCTGCTAAAGTTGTATTGTCATGCCTTTTCTTTACTTAGATCAAATCTTCAATATCCTCTCTCTGTTTTCTTTCTTAGGTATTGATCAGAAACGGCTGGGCTACCAACAAAAGTCATTTGCTGGTAATAGGCATTCAGATCATGTGGCAATGTTAAATGCATTTCAGAAGTGGAGGAGGATGCGATTGAGAGGTGAAGAGCATGAAATTGCTTTCTGTGATGCTAAGATGCTATCCATTCCAACCTTGAGAGTAACATCAGATGCTAAGGTACAGAGAACATACCAAATATTTATGGAATTTTTTTTTCAGCCTATTATGACAGAAACTTGAGTTCACATTGCTATAATTGCTATATATGCCATTATATGCTACTAATTATAAAGTGCTATCTACTGAAATTTTTAAATTGGACCTTAATTCATCCCCCTGAATACTCAAGCAGACAATTAATTATGCCAGAACATTTTAATGAAGAATCAAAATTTAAGATTTGATGAAACTGAATAAATTCCATTCTACTCTCACACATCTAAATTGTTTGTTACAATCTGAGCTTCTGGAATTTTTGGACATTCTTGCCTCAGAGACTAGGGTATTGTTAAGCCAAAAATGTTAACCTTGGTTACTCTTTCATTTTGATTTTTCAGGATCAACTTAAGGATCTCCTTCTTCAGGCTGGTTTTCCTGAAGAGACTATGCTTCCTCAAGATTTCAACTATTTTGGAGCTGATGAACGATTAGACATGGTCATTGCTCTGATGTGTATGGGATTATATCCTAATGTTTGCTACCACAAGGAAAAACGTAAAGTATGTACAAGTTCTTCTATAGTAATTTATTCTTAATGTTTTCCATAAAAACTATTAATTTAATTTAGAGTGACGTAAGCCCTGCTGCAGATATTCTGCAAGATCATATCCTCCTTATTTTTCTGTAAGGAAGTATCTTCATTTAATTCTTAGCTTAAAATTGGTGGTTTTCTTACACAAGTTAGTGATTTATAAATCCAAAAGTAGCCATTTTTAAGCTTCTGTTTGTTTTATAAACTGATCTATAGTAATCTAAACTTTAACAGCACTATCTATTTTTTAATGTGTGTTTGTCTTAGAATAATTTTTCCTATATATGCTTGAAAAGAAGAACTCAATTTATGCTTAGGGGAAATGGGAATAGTCCAGTCCTCAAGGATATCTTGTCCTTTAAATTAAAATTTAGATTTAAACTATTGTACAATCAAGATTTAAAATTCATGCTGATGCAAATGATACTATTGATGTATAATTCAGTGAGATAAATCTCAGGTTAATTCTTCTGCTCATTCTTATAAAATATTTTATGATAATTCTAATTTAGAAAGAATTTCTACATTTTTTTCACAGGTTTTAACTGTTGAAGCTAAAGAAGCATTGATTCATAAGACATCAGTTAACTGCAGCAACTTTGAGCAGCATTTTGCATTTCCATTCTTTGTATTTGGTGAGAAGGTGAGTCGTAGGCTAAAAATACAATTTTTAACTTAGAAAATTATTGGTATGATCTGTAGATTTTATAAAGAATTTCAAACATGATTCTGTAATTTTTATTTTTAAGAGTAAGCCCTTTTACTTTTGGGCTTGCACTAAATACTATATTGGTGATCATATTCTTTTAATTTAATTTCAGATAAGAACTCGAGCTGTATCCTGTAAGCAGACAAGTATGGTCACACCTATACATCTACTACTCTTTGGCTCCCGTAAGGTTGACTATATAGACAAGATGGTTCGATTGGATAATTGGTAATAACAGAATAACTATTTTATTAAAAGGCATATTTATTTGCAGTAGTATAAATAAAGTATGTTTCTTAAACTTTTGTAAATCAGAATAGACTTTCTTTAAATTTTTCCTGAAAAAAACATCTACGATAAATTTTAATCAATTTTTGTTTAATGAGTCTGACATAAAAATAATGAGATTAATGCAAGAACTTTTTTATTTATGTCAAGCAAATGCAATTATTGGTGATTGACTCAATTGAATTTACACATGTGTATTCATCCATTCCTTCCTCTGTTAAAAATAATTTCTGCTGGTAATTTTCTGTCAGGCTGTGCAGTAGCTGCAATGTTTTGTCTGTACCTCCTTCTCTGAGGAAAAAAGTCCTTTTCAGTGCCATCTTTATTATATAGGTAATAGGTTAAGATTGCATGGCTCTAAATTAGGTGAATATTAAGGAGGTTCAAGGAGTTGTTTATAATGATCAAAAACTGCTTCACTGATAAAGTATTGTGGGCAGGCATGCCCTTGTGGAAGAAACACCACTTTCTCCACAAGGTTTCTCTATGCACAATATATCCAAAACCTTGTTATTAGTGTTGGTAAACTGTTTGACTACTTGGTTTCCATCCCATCATAATAAATTCAAAATTACAATCAAAATTCCTTGAATACTAAAGGAAACAATGAATATTGGCTTGAACTTCAAGCATCTAATCCATGCTTTATTTTCTCCTTGGGAAGATGGTAATTTCCAAGGCATGGATTCTTATTTGGTTTCTGTATTATGTGTAAATATCTACATTTTATCAACTGTAATAACACTATCCAGAAAATTGGAATTTGACTTCTGACTGACTTTTTAAGCTTATCAAAAAACTTCATGTTAACCAGCTGTTCACTTTTTGTATTAGACATTTTCTGGCAGATCATACAAACATATGCATGGAAATATATCTTTAGTGCAGCTTAGTGAAACAACCAAGTTGAAACTTGTCATTACATTGTATCTAATTTAATTATAGGTCAAATACATTCTATCAATTAAATAAGAATATGAGCTCATTGATGCAAGTAGTTTCACTATTTTCACATCAAACCTGATATCTTTTTATTTCTATAAATCACTCTGGTAAATACTTCCAGGAGATTAAGATGTAATCATTTTTTCTTGAAGGATCAATTTTGACATGAAACCAGAATTAGCCGCTGCAATTTTAGCTCTTCGTCCTGCTATGGAGGCTTTTGTAATCAGAGCATCATCAGATCCAGAATCTCTCTCTCAACCTTCAGAATTAGATTCCAAAGTTGTGGAGGTCATTAGGGAGTTGTGTGCTATGGATGCTGGAAGAGATGGAATGGAACCAATCCCTACACGTGATAGTCCTAGAGGGTATTTATTTCTCAAAATTCTTAAATTTCTAACTAAGCCTTGATATTATTACATTTTTTCTTTTGATTCCATGTTAAGTATTTTTTATTCAGTGGCTTGCATAAAAATTATAATGTTTATTTTTGATTTGACTTAAGTTAACTTTCCATAATGTATTAATCTTAGGAGTTTTCCTGGTAAACGTCACATGAATGACTCTCCATATTGTCCCCCTGGAAAAATGCCAAGAAGAGGAAACTGGATGGGCTCTCCTGGTTAGTACTTCCATTTACATAATCTATTGTAAACTGTATTTCTACTTTATATATTGCTGTTTTTCATTTATCGGATCATCTTCACAAACTGAAATAGTTCCTACAACCCCTCCTGACTGAAAACTTAGTAGGTTATAGTATTTGTTTTATGCACATGTTTATAAAAAGATTTTTCAGAATGTAGCTGTCATTTTCATCATTTATCTTGTCTGAATAAATTTCAAATTATTCTTAGCTCTATAATCTTTGCAACTTATGTCACCATAATCTACATTTGATAGAAGTTACTTTAATATAATAGTATGTTATTCTCCTCTCTCTGGAGCTTTAATCTTTAAATGATGAAACTAATCCATGAGCAGACAACATTTTGAACATGTGGGCATTTTTCTTCTCTATTCATCCCAGTGAGTGGTAATCATAAACATTTAAAACCATTACCAACCATTGTAGATCAGAAATGTTTCATGTACTCGTATCAATTTCACTGTTATTCAATTCCAAATTACTTCTAATACCTCCAGGTGGTGGTGGGTCACCAAGTCAGGGTTGGAGCTCTGGCCCAAGTTATGGCATGAGCCCCAGGGGACCCCCAAGAGGCAGTTGGAATTCTAACGGTGGATGGGGAGGACCAAGGGGTGGTTATACGGGAGGTCAACGATTTGGTTCACCATGGAGGGGAGGTCGTGGGCAATACGGTCCAGCTGGCTATTAAGTTACCTGATTAAATTTTTAATATTATGAACAAGTTTTCCTTTCCTGTATTATACAATTTCTATTTAGTAGATTTTCTGCTTTATTTATTACATCTTGAGTAATAGATAACTGATGGAAATTGTTGTTTATTATGCATAAGATTTTTGTAATTGTTTTCATACAAAATTTTGTTTACTTTAGACTGAATAAAGTTATTATTTGTCATCATTCTGTTTTACTGTTATACCCTATGTTTTACTGCTATACTTGATGAAGCTGCTGTATTAAAAGTATTGATTGCCTTATTCCTGTTTATGAAAAGAAAGAATTTTGGACAATTGATGTAATATAGTTGAATATAACCAAGGTTTTGATTCTTTTTGCTCTTTGTCTGTAATCCACATACTATTGATAGAGATTATTATTTTCAGAATTTTATTATCATATTCAGAATTGGGAACAAATCAAACAAATTATTATCTAGAAATATTTGCTTCAAATTTCATATTCTGAGGAAGAAGAAACTCAAACTCAATGGATAAACACAAGCAAGCTTTCATTCCAAAAGCTATATGCACTTAATAAAACCTTAGAGTAAAATATTCATTCTCATTCAAATCTCCTAAAAGCAAAATTTGGAATCGCTTGTTATCAAAGAGAGGATGTGAGTCCTCAGATCTCCAATCGAATTCAAATTGTCCACACAGTTGTGGAGCTGAAATATCATTGTGACATCATAGAATTGTATCCAGTACTGCATCAAATTCTAAACCAAACTAACATATGGGGCTGGCCCTCTCTATACTTTATGATACAACTCATTCTTTATTTATACTTAATAACAGCCGTAGTGTTTTTGATTCAAATTTTCCCAGATAAAGATTGCTGTGTTAAATTTAACTTCTGTTGGAAATTAATGGAATTATAGTAATATAATACAGCACTGAATTATTCTGAACTCATTTGAAATAAAATGAAATTCATAGAATGGCACCAATTGGAACAACTATTTAAAATTATGATTCTATATAGCCTAACTCCCACATTTTTACTTTCAATATTCATTCTTATATTAGCTAATTTTAAGAGACTTAAAAATTATAGTAGTCATTAACTTGTGTATAATCCATATTTATTTTAATATAGTTACCAGTACTACTGCAAAACTGTTATCTAATAAAAATCTATCAATAGGGTCTAAATCTGTACTTCTTATATTGCCTCAAAACATTCACTGCTCTTTGTGTAAATTGCAACTTTAACAAATATGCATCTAACTTAAATGAAATTTACTCTACAGGTTAGGTAATTGGCAATACATAAAGGATTAAAGTTACAGAACTGCATATGGCCTATGACCTTGAGAATTTAGTATCTTGTGAAGCTATCTCAGAGCCTTTATATGTCATGGTATGAAATCAAAGACTGCCTGTGTACGTTCATGGAAAATTTTCTTTCATGCAATTTGTATGCTAGTCCATGAAAGATTAACATTGCTTACTGGAGTGCTGTGACAAACAAGTTGCCAGCCTTAACCCAGACATGTTCAATAGATTACATGTAGGCCAGGGAAGCAGTTGTGCCTGTTATTCTTTGAAAAGGGCTTTCACATTCCTTAGCACAAATGACATAGCATTGTCCTGCTGGAATATGTTGTATAGAGTTGACCTAAGGAGGGAGAGAAAAGGAACATTGGGCCTACCTGAGGCAAAGGGTTTCTAATCCGATTGCAATCAATGCATAGGAGTTCAGAATGCATTTTTCTTCCAATGGCACCCCAAACTATCATATTTGGTATTTGCCCACTATGTCACACAAAAATGCAGGCTGCTAGATTATATTCAATATGCTAGTACTACAACCCCTTTGATATGACGGTCCCCCTTCTTCTCCCTCATACCTTCATTACCAGACAGACTGGAGCTGGTGTGCTTGAATTTTATAGATTACCTTCAATAAATCTTTTAAATTAGGCAGCACCCTTTTACAAGATAATGGTTTATAAATGTCCAGGTTTAATGACCCAGGACCTGTATTTCCCCCTTTTCAAAGTATATTGACATTTGTAGTGTATTTAGAATTATGTTTTTGTGATGTGATTATGTGATTTGTGTTTCCATTTAGAATTATGTTTATTTCCATGACTTCGGTCAATTTTGTATATTGATAATTTTGCGTGAAATTTGGTGGAACATTATAAATTTAATCGAAACGCCAAATTTTAAAGGAAGAAGTCACAGCCATAAAATTAAACTTATGTCGCAAAGAATCAATGTGGCGAAATATTCATTTTTTAATAGAGGCATAGCCGAATGGAACAAATTACCTGGATCGCTCTTTAAGCCCTTTCCTAAAAGTCCAAGAGCCTTTAAGAAAAAGTGTAAAATTTCAATGTAGTTGCAAAAGAACTGTAGAAACTAAGATATAACGGTTATTTTTAAAGACGACATGTGAGGAAAGTAGGGGACTGCCTGGTAGGGTGATGTACGGTGGGGACTGTGTGCCCCGGGACCGCCATGGATGCCGTGAAGGCCTACCAGGAACCCCGAGAAAACTTGCATGCGTGATTGATTTTACTGTTACGGGTACATTCGTAGTTATGTAAAATTGACAATTTATAAGTTTGGATATAAATTAGAACGGTATTTTAATTGTAATTATGATGTATAAGGTTTCGTAATATGTTAGGTATTATGATATGTAAGGTATTGTTATATGTGATATATGATAATTGTGATAATTACGCTGCCACCAGGCATAAGTCCAACTGCGGCGGAAATCCCTCAATAAAATAAATAAATAAATATAACGTATAATCATGTTTTGCAATTACTGCTTGTTCTTGAAATATAACTGTTAGGAGATATACAGTGACACCCTTTTATCGGCTCTTTACAGTAAATGAGAGTAGTAAATTCGGTCTGACTTCGGAGATTGAATGATTCTTAGCTGAAACGAGAGCTAAAAATCCATCTGCATAGCCAAAGTTAAGTTATTGATCCGTTAGGCTCACAACTATTTATAACTCTTCAAATTTCTGCTAAAAATTATTTGGTAAATTTCTGATCAGATATATAAATATATCTTGACCTTTCTTTCCCTGGAATATGTAAAAAATTAAAAACTTACGCTGAAAAATCGATTTCCTAATCAATAAAAAATTATGTTAAGTACATTTCTACATATTGAACATAAATTATGGAGTCATTGATATTTTCTTGTCGATGAATATTTTTTACTCCATACCATTTATTCGAATTTGAACTTGATCGGAATACACGAATAACCAAATGTTATACTATTAAAATGAACATTTTTTATGAGAAAAAGGGTTATGATAACAATATTACTAATGTATTCGAAAAGACAGTTCATCTTAAAAGATAAAAAATATTTCCGCAATCCTCTCACGAGAAAAGAGTTACCCAGTTGGTAAAAAGGTGTGGATTAATGTTTCTGTTTCTCACGGATTGGTTGATTCTAAATAATTCCTCCTACTGGGGAATCGGAAAGTTGTCATAGCGGGCAACGTGACGTCAAGGTCTTAACGACCAGAAAAAAATAAAAGATTCTTGAGGCGAGAACTGGTCTTCTCTTGGGCGACGAGTTTGAAATTCCTTCCATTACCCCGAGAAGCAACATTTTCCAAACAAAATCAAATTTTATTTCATAATTATCATACTAAAATCAAATTGAAAAATTCCTCCCACATTCTAATACAATTTGGCGGAGAAATCGAACATGAAGTAACGCCAAATCTGGCGTAACACTGCAGTTGAAATGTGATAGTTTATTTGAAATTTGTTCAAGCCACTGATGGTACAATTTCTTAATATTATTTGTGTTAACAGGACGCACAGCACATCATGCAGCGAGAGAGGCGCACGCTTGGACATATTGAGTCTTGAATTAGTATTTTGCTACATCACGGAGATTCTTCTCGTTTTTAAATCGTTTTTTCAAGTTATTACTCGACTCATGAATATTCTTGAGCGAGGGTGATATGTGCAAACATAATCCCTAGCTGATTAACGAGGTCGACATCCCTTGCCGCTCGAGCGTTCACTCCAAGTCTAGTTCAATGTTCTGAATATTCATCGTGGCGTCCTTTGAAACCTCCAAAATCGCATTCTGTCTTTACTTCAACCCCTTTGGAATGTGAGCAGCCAGACCAATTATCTGTTTTCTTCAATGGAACATTATAAATAAAGTTATGCAGGATCAGCACCACAGGCGCTAAAGATGTCGTTTCCTTTGAGGAAAAAACTAGTAAGCTTTTCATTTTCCCTCAGTCGAAAGAACAAAAATAGCCTGTAAGTATGATTAAGGATTAAACAGAAGATTTAATTTTGTCTTCTTTCCATAGATTTTAATTAGCCCTTTTCTATTCTATCTATTGCCTTTCTTCTAACGATTTTACAAAAAAAGAAATTTTTGCATATGTTCGTTCGTTGTCATCATAGTAAGCATAACACTGAAACGACGCGGCGACTCATTGTCAGTAATTTCCTAATAAGCAGGATTTGCTCTTTTGGTCGGATACTCATCCAAAGTCTTAATTTTCTCCTTTTTCGTTGCCTGTAAATGACCTAAAGCCAATACGAAGATCGACCTTCCTAGAATCTCCCTAGAGTAATGGGTATTGGAGTAGTAGTATTGTGAAAAGTGCTTCGACGTGGGCTCCCACAGCTTCATTGAAGTCGAACTCGCTGCCCAACGGCTATCCGGGATCCCCAGTGGGTATTGGAGCTAGTAATAATTGGTATTGTATATTGATATGACTTGGCACTTTAATTTGGAAGGGATAATCTTTGAAGATGGTCTCGGAGGTACTTCGGGTACGATAATCTTTCTTATGATTGAGAAATCCAAAAATGTGGACAATGAAACCTCAATACGTATTTTGTCCAAGGGTCAGTTTTCGAACAAGACAATTTTTCTACCTTTTCTACTACTGTTCATAGATTAGTCTAATTTTTTCTTGCGATAAAAAGTTCTTTGACTTTGAAAATACCTTGTCAATTCTACCTCACTATAAGGTTTTCCTCCCAAAAGATCGAAATCTGATGGATAGAAACGCAAATACTTGTTTTTACAATCGCCTAGACGACGCTTCAAAGATCTACATCTACATATGTACCCTGCAAGCCGCCTTTCGGCCTGTGGCAGGGGGTGCAAGCACCATGACTATTTTCCTAGTCGATTATTTTCGCGTATTGTTCTAAAAAAATGAATATATAATGAAAGATAAATTATTTGCGTAGTCTTTCCCGGTAAACCATGTTACATCTCACTGCTCAACACTCTGCCCTTATAGTTCACAGTTGCCGTTTTCATCCCTGTGCATAAAAAATATTCTTCGATCTACTAGTACTTTAAAAATAAAGTTGCTCAATTTACTGTGTGAGTTAAAAAATTATTGCGATTGATTTTCGCTTTCCTGCTATGGTTCTGTATGCGCTAATAACAAATTCGTGTATTGTTAATCGTGTGTAGATACTTTTGAAGACGGTATAATTATTACGAAAAGAAAATGATCGAAAAATTGAGCCTACTAACAATATTTCTATGGGATTTTCCCCCTCAGTTTACTGCATGCAGCCAAAAGCGTTTCTAAGCTGTGTGACATATGGAGGAAGACATCTGCAAAGAGAAACCATTCAGGGACCGCCTATACACATTTTTCGCTTGAATAGCCGCACGTTTCCACTTACGCGAACCCTCGAAAATACGGTTTTATTATCGAGTGACAAAACTCATTAACTTTAATAAGCCATTAGCCATCAGTACTATATAATGTCCGTGATCTTTGTGATGAAGAACTTGTAAAACTTTTATGACGTGTATCGCTCAAACCCAGTTTATAAAGAGCATTTAAGAATTATACTTTTATAAAAAGAAATTACATGCTCAATACATTTTATTAAAACTTACTGACTTTCGCTTGCATGATATACATCGACATCGTGGAAACTATTGACTATTAACATTATAATCAAGACAATAGACCCTGAAGATAGGTGCATCACCTGGTGGCAGTGCGTACACTGTACAATGCAGAAAGTATATATAAATTATAAGAATTAACATTAAATATAAGAAAGAGAGAATTAATATGAATTACGGCTTTGTTTATTGTAAGAGTAGGTATTTTCCATTGCAGGGGAGGTCATTGAGGAGTATAACTTCTTACAATAGTATATATTTTCACAGAATGAAAAATAATGAGAACTCTCTACGAATTTTTTTTCAAGAAATATCTGTATCGCGGGAAAGAGAGTGATCTGATTTCATATTTTCATTTCTTCTAGAAAAGTGTGTCGAAGTAAACGCTTACAGAACAAATACGTTTCTAGGTCTTAAAACGAAAGCTAACTACTATATCAAGAGAAAAAAGCCAAATGTCAAGTATATACTTGTTTGTAAGTATAAATACACGGTTGACATAGAACACTGTTGTACCGGACAAAATTTGCTAGGTCGTGAAATAAATTATTAATTTCGGTCGGGGCCGGCCTTACAATTATGGAGGACCAAATCAAAAGTTTTTTATGAGGCTCCTCATCAAATATTTTTCTACGAAATCGTATAGTGTTCACGTTATTATGTTTTAAATTGTTCTATTAATAAAATAGGTAGCTTTGAACGTTTTCGTAATTCATTGAAAAATTTATGTGCAATAAAGGTAATCATTTCTGTAAAGCGAATACAAAGGTTATTTATTTTAAACAAAAATTTCTTGATTATTTGTTTGCTATTTCTGATATTATTTCACTGTAGTCTAAAGATTGACGAATTTCACTTTCAAACCATATATGCTAAAAAGAAGATCAAATAAACTCTCTTTTTGAGTGATGCGAAGTTTTTTCCAGGTTATTTGATATTGATGCCGCTAGATTATGATGAACATTCGCCGACACTGCTGTTGGTAGTCCATAATCCGACACCCGTTGCATAAGAACCTGATAGATTCTTTCGATCCACCTATAACAAAATTCTTGTAAAGATATTGTTATTTTAACCATAAAAATAATTCGTCATTCTTTGATTCAACGCAAACTGTTTAGATAGAGCAATGAAGTTCGCATCTTTTAGAGGCTGAGATTTTTTGCAATTTTCTGAACAAATTATCCAAAAAAAAAACTTTCGATGCATAGTACAGTGAGACTAACCTTCAGGAATTATTTTTTATTTTAAGACTAAGGGATATTCTTACAAATGCATTTCTGATAAACTCATATTTTGTCTCCTCATCTAGAAATTATTAAAATAACCTATCCTCATAACCCTCATTAGTGTAGAGAAAAAGAAAAGGTTCACTCCAAGGAGCCTCTATCTAAAGTAACTCGAGATCCTGTCCCTGTATTTACGACCACCATTTATGTGAATTTAGGAACGAGTTAAAAAACACAGAAAAATCTGGAAAAGGATTTCTATGAATCCTGTGAAAAGATTGGAAAGTTCCATTGATACGATCAATGCTATTGTTAGCAGGCTATTATTCGACCAAATCAATTACATTATACCCTACTATTTATCCCCCTTTGGCTTAGAGACCCTAGGCAGCTGCCTAACTATTCTATTTCTAAGGCTGGGACTGATTTCAATAATGTACTTAGGTTTACTTTACTTACAATTAGATTTGAAGGAAAATCTAGCGGCACACTAGACCTGCGCTTCTAGTATTCCCTCGAAATATTATTTTGCTTAATTTACAAGTGAAAAAAGGATTCATCCTCTGTATTTTTAGTACATCCATTTAAAATGCGGTGAACGTAATTATGTCTAAATTTCATAAAATTTTATGAATCATCTTCTCTTATGTTATATTTATCGCCTTTTACTATGACTATGCTGTCTAATATTTAATTTCTCATTAATTCTGTTATAAGTATATGTATTGTTTTATCAGAGCAGCTGTGTCAATTTAGTGCGCATTATCCAATCTATTTTCCGTTAATACATGCAATTATTTTTAAAAGCGCGAAAGTAGCTGCGATGCGGGCGGCTCGTCGTCACTTTATTTACCTAATAAAAAATATTATCTAACCGTCCTTAGAAGTAGAATCGGAATTTTAAGAAATCTTAATTCATATTTGCCTATGAAGATTCTTGAGTTGATTATTAATAATCTTATCATCATTTAGCCTGGGATTAATACCGAAGAAATTATCTCCCGAAATGAACATAAACATAAATAAATTAATTGGCTTTTTTTAGCTATATAATGCACAGAATTTGCCTTTTCCAAAGCCACCTGCCGAAGATTTCAATACTATTGGCTTAACATATTTTAACACCTGTGATATGTATACTAGAAAAGTTAAAATCTCAATAACAGATTATTCATTTGTGAGTTATGCATTTTCTGACTTGCTCTCCATTTCCTGGTGTAAACGTGCGACCACTTAATTTTACCCTATTTCATCTGAATTGCCCAATTGGTTTATCGGACAGTGTCAGAAGCAAAATATGATATGCTCTCCCGCTAGTTTCGCTGCGTAAAATGTTACTTTTAAATATGAAATTTTAACTTATTATTTATGACTTAAATAAACACGATTTATGATATAAAAATTCATGCAAAATGCGTTGATAAAATATTTTCATTGCATAATCACGGAAAGGAATACGTAAAGCGTGAAAATTGTGTCGAGACCATCATCGGACCAATTTATTGATAACTTGATGCATTTAAAATCTAAGAGAAATTTTTCTAAAACTAAAGTTTACGAAAGCATAGTTCGGGAGCGTGTGATAAGGCAAATATGATGAATACCGCGTTCATAGGGGCTATTTACTGGACGTCCGAGAAACTATCTGGGAAAATAATGAGTAATATACGATTAGCAAAAGCAGTTTTAGACAGGCCCATTAGTTTTTGTAATAAATCATAGCACACGTCGTTCCAGGGAATAGACATGGCCATATTTAATCAAATTCAAGGATGATCACAGATCGGGTCGCTGGCCACGAACTCCAAATTGTTTAAGAAAGTATATTATTAAGCAACGATTCGGGGGAAATATCTGCGTATATAGGTAAAATATAATAACCAAATATTTACTCTTTTGCATGTAATCTGACGCTCTCTTGCGGCGAGACCGAGAAGACTATTTTGAGAGCTGTGTTGTTTGGAATCGATTTTTCGCCTCCAGTTCAGCCGCAGCCAAACGAGGTGAAAGTAGGGGTAAAGTGTCTTGAAGCCAAGCCGACCTTAGAAAGCTTCCGATCATATCGTTGTCCTGCATGCCTCACCCTTCTTTTCTCACCCTCCCTTCCCCCTCCATTTGAAAGCTTCCCAGCTATCATCGGCGAACATGGCCGATAGTGTGTGCTGCCGAAGAGTAAGGATGTAACGCTAAGTGTATTCAGGAAGATGCTGCGTTTTGATATTCGCGAAAGTCCACTCATTTGTCGAATATGTAGAAGAATGAAATGTAGCTCGAAATGTGATGTGTGGTGAGGAAAGGTGTAACCCTAAGCAGGTGCAGTGAAAATTTTGATTACGTGTGGGTTATACGTATTCGTTGGTAAACAAATTTATTTAATGGCTAGTTATCCGTTCATCAATAAACAGTGCTCAGTTGTGTTGTTTTACACTGAAGATTTTAGGGAAGATTAGTGCACAAAAATGTAATATTGATCATAAGTGTTCGCTGAATGATTTTACGAGGCTATTACAATGTCATTCATCAATTAATTCTGTAAAATCATGTTATTTAGTGATAAAAATTAAAAATCGAAACGGTGTTTCTACTAACATTCAGTCGTTGAAGTCTCCCAAGTAGTACCGCTTTGTTTACATCGTATCAACCGTAGAGTTATTGTTATAGTGAATCTTCCCTTAAAACAAACATTGTTTTTGATAGAATTGATTGAATAATCCATTTATTGTAGTTAAGAGTTTACACAAAATGTCCGAGCCTTGAAGTCTAACGTTTGCTGGTGTATTTTTTTCAGGTTTGGAGTCGTTCAACTCGCCACTACTCCGAAGCCATGTGTCAACCTGCGACCTTCAGAAAAATGTTTTCGTGTTTTGTGGAAGACGCTTATTGGCTGAACAAGTTTAATTTGCTTGAAAAGTAACTCTTCTATAAGTGACACTTGGGCATCGGGGATTTTTCCCCAGCCCAGGAATCATGTATCCGTGGGAAAGACCCAAGAAAACATTAACAAGTGTACCCTTTCTTCTTCTGTATCTCGTCTACCTGTGTAGTTATTGTTGCGGGCACTTGCTGCTTGTAACTGAGAGTCAAAATCCGGGGCATGTTGTCTTTGATGCCTCTTTGACCGGAACGGGAGGAGTCCGAGCAAAGCGTGTTTATCGAATCAATAGCAACCGCACCGCGACCTTTGTGCATCGTCTCCTTCATGTATCTTTGCATGATGGAAAAGTGATCCTTAAGAAGAGGTTGGATTGTGATGGAATCCTCTATCCGAATTTGTTCACAGTTTATATCGATTCCATCCCAGCGATCTCTAAAGACAACGTGAATCATTTCGAAAAGGATGGTGGTGATAATGGTTCAGAAAGCCGATGGGTTGGTGACCGTGGTGGTGTGGATTATTATTCATTACCTTTACGGATATTTGTAGGAGGATCTCGGTGTAGAGAACGTGTGCGTGAGAAAGTCAGAGAAGCAAAGCGATGGATCAGTGAAACATTTGTTTCTTACGCAGTGGAAGTGCCGAAGAAAATTGCAGACACTCCATTGCCATGGGAAGGCACTGCTCAGGGTCCTTGTGTCATTCATGGACAGGTATTGGCCCAGATACACGATTTAGTGCCTCATGGTGCTCAGACACAGTGTCGAGTGGATACCGTGGACTTGTTAGGTACCTCCCAAGCCAAAATCTCTCTAACGCCTGATGGAAAAGTTATCTATTTAGCCGAAGATGGATGCTCGGAAGAAGCTCTTTGGAAGGTAAGATTTTCATTATTTTAACTTTTAGAGCGAATGTAAGCTGAGAATACGCATAAACAAGTTATGAAAACTTTCAGTCGGTTTTAATGTATCTTCAAATTCATCACCTGTCCTCATCTACATTTTATTTTCATATCAATGTACATTTATTATGACTTTAAATATTTGCAATTCTTTTACATTAGAGTTGCTGTCACATTTCCTTTATTTGTTTTCACCTCTTCTTTTAAATTTTAGCTGCTCTTGTCACTAGGTTTTTCATACCCCCTTCTTGTGGGTGTTTTTCCTGCAGGGATTTATTTTTCCCAAGCGCTGACTAAGCTTTTTTTAAGGCCATTAACACTTTCTTTTATTACTTCTCTTTTCTTTGAGCCCCAAAAATTATCTCTTTAAATCTTTTTATGATATATGGGTTAGATGTAAGAGGAGACTCATCTGTCTCAATCTTGCCCGAAAATAAAGTCGTTTTATTATTATTATTATTATTATTATGTGGATACTGATGTTTTTCCAGTATTTATTTATTAGAAAGGCAAGATCCATAGTTTAGCTAATTTAGTTTGTTGTTAATAATTCCTGTTTTTCAGTAAATTGAAAATTAAACCTAAAGTTAATTTTTTTAATCACCAAAGAAATCCCTCAAAAGATTGATTATTTTCATATGTCACTCAACACTTCACTTCTACTCATGTAGCTGTAGTTTGGACTTTACTTTTAGCAGCCACTATTGTTTTTGTCTAAAAAATTGTATTTGTTGTAAATCAAGAAGCTGATAAAGTATGCTACATTTGTTCATTCAATACTCTTACGGTGTGGTTTGAAGAATTTTTGTTCCAATCTGTAAACATTATTATCAATAAAACCCACAAATCATAAATATTCTCTCTTTTTTATTGTTTTTTTTAACTGAAGTTTTGTTACAATTTATATGAGTAGAAGACTTTGACAAAATGCTTGTTTAATTAGCAATTAATTATGTTAGTAATAAACTTGAGATTAACATTGCTTCTGTGATTTTCAGGTGAGATTGTTTCTTCGCTTGATCTGTGGAGAAGATATTTCTAACAAATCACCAGGAGGATTAATATCGTCAGAGCATAGAATAAATGTAGTTTTTCACCGTTCACCTGGATTAGCTGGTTCTGGTGGAACATCAGGAGATCTTGTTGGTCGGGCAAGAAGAGAGCTTAAAAATGGTGTGCCACGTTTTGATCAAGTCCTTTATGTTTCTTATGTACCTGAGGAAGTTCCTCCTGGCCTGAAAGTCACCACCGTAACAGCGCGGGATCCTGATGGATCACCAGTGCTTTATGCAATGGTGTCTCTTGTGGATTCCCGCTCGCAGAGTATGTTTGCCATAGATGCCCGCTCTGGTGTTGTGACAACTGCCACTAAACTTGATAGGGAGACTGTTAGTATCCACTATTTTCTGATAACTGCCACAGATGATTCTTATCCTCCTCTGACTGGTACTACAACTTTAGAGGTAATGAAATTTTTTTGCAAATTCATTCTGTGTTTTATAGTCTTAAACCTTGCCCAATACAAAATATGGAATATATTTTTATGATGCCTAAAAATATAATTTTTGTTGCACAGATCAAGGTAGTGGATATTAATGACCATGCTCCTGTGTTTGAGTCAAGTGAGGGCTATGAAACATCTGTGAGAGAATCTGTGGCTGTTGGCACAACATTGCTGACAGTCCGAGCAACTGACCAGGATATGGGCAGAAATGCTGAAGTTGAATATCACCTGGAAGATCTTCCTATTGAAGAATTTGTTAGTTTGGATGATGATGGTGAACATGAAGGAGAAGATAATAATGGTGGGGAAAAGATTTCTGTCCCAGCTGTTCATTCAGGCCCTTTGCCAAGTGAACATTTTCACATAGATCCAAGGTAAAGTTTACTAAAGTTATCAATTTGCTAATTTTCATACTAACCTCTGCGTTCAATGGCATTGGTGTACTTACACCATTCTTTCATGATTTTCTTGAGCTGAATTATAGCATTTTATTCAATGTGCAAACCACTTAATAGGCAAAATTTTCATCTACTGATGTCTAATAATCTGCTTTAGCTAAGTGTGTGCCTCATTTGGGAGACCAAAATAATTTACACTATCTGTATCACCTTCCTCCAACCTCCCCTCTTGTCTCCCCTCATTGATTGTCTATGTAGTAAAAAAATTACTTGATTGTTGAGCAAATATGACCAAAATGGAGTAATTAAAGAAATTGCTCTCATAGTCTTAAAGGAGAACCATTTCTAAAATAGCGTGATTAAATGGCATTTTATCTTACACAGCAATGGCTCACGTACTATCTAGATTTCACATATTTTATTGTGGCAACAGAAGCAAAGTAAAGAAGATTCTTTTATATTTTAAAGTATAGAGCTCTTATGTAAAAATTAAAAATGTGAAAATAAAGTCATTGACACAACATCCCTTTGAGGGATAAGGCCCAGCAAGGTGGCATTCAGATTGGGTGACACATGGTCAGTGCATTGACTTTCATGCCACTGTATTTGGCTTTCCTTCTACCTCTTTATTCATAAAATTACCCATATTCATCACGATGTTGGGTGAATACTGATAAATGTTGGCCCCCTCTGGGAATTGAACCCAGAATAGCTTCCACCAAATTCGTTGCCCACTAGGCTATTCAGAGGCCCCCTTATTAAAAAGTTAAAGAGTAAAGAATCCTCTGTTGTTTTAGAATATGCACATAATAAAAAATATCATCATATTCTGCTTAAAATGCTCTTGCTTAGAGCATAGTTTTCAGATGATCCTCTGAAAAACATCTTGAGCAGATTTTTCTACTTTTAAAATTTTGTTTGCATACTTTAGTTATTTTGCTCACAAAGTTAAAATAAAAGCGCATGCAATTAAAGCCTTAACGGAGCATTTTGAAATGAGGGGAGAGTATATATAGCTCCATGTGACAGAGCATCCAAAAATGCCATGCCAACCATTATAGATGGTCCAAAAGTCCATGGAGCAGTATCCCTGCATGAGTTATGGCAGCTAGGTGGCATTTACAGATGGTATTTGGTCATTGAATCGACTCTCATACCATCTGATCGATATTATTGAATCAGTGACTTAGTTCAGATAGGTTACCTACTTTTTAATGATCTTGGATCAATATCATGGACCCCATTGGGAATGGAACAAGTATGGTATTCATTGATGACGCACACCCACTACCCAATCATCTATTTGGGGGCATAATTTTTCATAATTCTCATGTTTTCTGAACTTTTCTCTTTCCTCAATCTTATTATGTTGAATTTTTCTTCTTGCCCCCGTATAGAATTTTTCTTACACCACTTATTCAGTGGAGTATATTTTTCTACTACGTACAAGATAATATGCAAAACATTTCTTTTGCAGAGATTTCAAATAATTTACATACATAATGCACATACATAATAATATATATGTAGTATACATAAGCATAATTATTTTAGCTTTCTCATTAGTTTCATCACTAATGAATGACATTCTGTGTGCTCCTTGAATAGTATTTCATTCATTTATGTCAAAGATTATTTTTTAAATTGTCAATGACACATTAACTGTGACAGTTAATAGCTCAGACATATATGCATGCATTCTTTCAACCTAAAGATTTCAATTCTAAGATATGGAAGTGATACTTTTATCATGCGTACAAGAATGTGATGTAGGAGCTATGCAAAGAATAAAGGTATAAATTTATTATAAACGATGAAAGTAATAGAATTATCAAATTTATGAAATTCCTTTCTCATTGGTAAATGTTCTCACTGTGAATTAATAAATTATTGAATTTTTTATATCTTTCTTGTAAATTCTCTTTCTTTGGAATAACTGTAAAAGTATGTGGCTTAATATGATGCATAATAATAATGACTTTCAAATTATGGCTCAGATTTTGTTCTCTCTTCTTATATTACAAATGTCATTAATGTTAAGGGATGACAATGTTGAAATCATTTCCCTCTAATTAGTTTCTACTAATAAGCTTGGCTTATTATTTCAACTGTTTGAATTTAAGATCTGACCAAAATTTATGGATTTTTTCTTCAGTTCATGAAGAGTGATTATATTAGATATTATTTTGTTCATATTTGTGAAACATTATTTGATATTCAAAACAAAGTCATTCAGCAATTTCCCCTTGAGCAGAGGCATGAAATAACTGTAGAGGTTTCAATTTTCTTGAATGTTAAATATGGCCCTTCACATGTCTCCATGTGCAATGTAATTTGTTAAATATATATTTGGATTGTAAAATTTAAAACAAGTAAATCATCATTATAGTAGAATAGTGTATTAAATTTTTGTTTAACCCTCTCACAGGTCAGGTGTTGTCACTACTAGGTTGCCTCTGGATAGAGAAGCAACAGATTCATATTCACTACTTGTCGTAGCAACTGACATGGCCCATCCTGAAGGAGGAGGTGGAGGTGTTGTATCTGGTTCCAGTCAAACACAGCGGAGTACAAAAGCTCCATTACTAATCAAGGTTCTTGATGAAAATGATAATAATCCTCAGTTTGAAGAAAGGACTTATTCAGTTAGGATTCCAGAGAATCTTATGTGGTCTGGGTCACCAGTGGTTGCTGCTGTGAGGTAATTTCTAGAGATTATTTTCTCAAGCTCTTGAAATGTTCTTTAAATATTATTTTCCAGGTATATGATTTAGCTCGTAAATCAGTAATATTTAAATAAATTTTATTACTGTGATGATTGTCTGTGAAAGTTTTTATTTGCAATTTCATTACCTGGGAAGGTGAATATGGTTCACCTTCCTTTATTTTACTTTCATACTTAACTCTTCTTCATTCAACTTCTTCTAACTCTTCTATATGGACTTCCTTTAATAACTAATTCTTATTATTTTCTATAGTTCTGTTGTTTTTTATCAGATAATGTCAAAACATGCTGAAATCATTTTATTCAAGTTAAATATTCTTGTAATGAAAAATTATTGGCTTTGTATGTGTTGGCTTTGTTTGTGCTTGGGTTAGTGATATCTTACACCATTACTAGAATGGATACTGTAGCTACTTTAGCAGTTGTGTCAGTTCAAGAGTTTTTTAATCATTTTAACAGAGCAACTGATGCTGATGAGGGGGTCAATGGTGCAATTAGATACACTATTATTAGTGGAAATCCTCAGGGACAGTTCTCTATTGATGGACTCTCCGGAGAAGTGTCCTTGGTAAAGCCCCTTGATTATGAGGCTGTGCCAACTTATCGCCTTGGAATTAGAGCTCAAGGTATATTATTACATTCATAGTACCTTATAATTTTTAAGTTCCTTTTAACTTTTTTTTATTAAAAGTGCTATTGGTTTAAGATACAATTTAAGCCTTTGATAGTTTATATTCTAAGAAACCTCCTGTGACCATCAAAATGTCTAGAACATATCCTTTATACATTTCATTCTCTGCAAGGACATCTTTAGGAGCATGTGATAATTGCTGAATGTGAACTGATACGATGATAGTCATATACTCCTGAAGATGTCCTTGGGAAGAAAGAAACATATGTAGAATAAATTTTAGACTTGATGATTTTGGGAGGTTTCTTTGTAGTAGATCAGTGTTGGTTTTTTGTTAAGTTCTGTGACCATTGAGGTTTAGTGCTGCTCAATCTTGCAATTTCTTATGATATTGTCAGGTCCATTATATTGTTCATTATTCCATTAATCATTGTTAAATTTTAAACAATTTACATTTAATATTATAAAAATAATATAAGATTAATCTTTTTCAACCTAAATATTATAATCTATTCTTTCATAAATAGTATATTATTTCTGTTTGATTTTGCAAATGTTGTAGCATTATTCTGATCATATATTTTTATTTGATTTTGTTAGATTTTGGATTTTTATAACCCTTTGTAAATAATCGTGATGCATTTTGTTTCAGATGGAGGGAGTCCAGGTCGATCCAACACCACTCAGCTTTTGATAAGTGTAGCAGATGTTAATGATAATGCACCCAGATTCTATTCACACCTTTTTCAGGTAATTTTTCATGTCTTCAAAATGAGCAAGTCAAAATTTTTCTTTTTTACTATATTTATTTTACCCTTTTTATTGTATTTACTTTGTCCTATTCTTTATTCTATCAAAGATTCTAATTTAATTATCCATATGTAATAATCTCTTAATTTTAATATCTCTTACACTTTCACCCAGGTTAATTCTTTTATCATTGCCAACATTTCAATGAAACTCGCTGTCAGCTTCCTCAGGTCTTGAGGAAGACAATTTAACCTGGGTGAAAACTTGAGAGCAATTCATTCATAATATTCACCAGGAAAGTAGAAAATTTCTCAGTAGTTCCTGGCAGAAACTTATTTTTAAAAATTCCTGAAGAAGCGTTATTGTACACTTTTAATGTCCTAGTTGTTTTCTGAAACTAAGGGAAATGTATGTTGTGGCAGTAAGTTGATAATGAGTAAATTGAACATATCCTTAATCATTTCTATATGGAAAAGTGTAAATTTTGGTTTCCTTATTTTCTAGGCAACAGTTGCAGAAGGTGTGCCTTTAGGAACTGTTGTTCTTCGGCTTCAAGCCTTTGATGCAGATGAAGGAGACAATGGTGAAATTCAGTTCTCTATTTTGAATAGTAGTTCTGGAAGTATGCCATTGTCTGTGGATCCAAAATCTGGTTGGATAACTACTACAGGTGAATTAGATCGGGAAGAACGTAGTCAATACCAGTTTCAGGTAAAATATTTTTATTCTCTTCTAAATATAGTTGGTATAATCACTGTATGTTATGTTTATACCCATGTTTAGTTAGGTCAGAGGTTTGCAGTTCATGCTTAAAAACTCCACATTCTAACAATTTGTTGCATTAAGAGCAGCAGTTGAATTTTATCATTGCCAAACTGACCTAAGGAAACCAAAATTTCTGAGTAAATTCTAGATTATTACAAGTAATATCAGTTAGCCAATCATTTCCTGGCGTGTTATTCAAAGGGTATTGCTTCTTTTAAGGTTGTAGCCCAGGATGGAGGACATCCCCCATTGAGTGCAACAGCTTCTGTCAAGATTATAGTGGAAGATATTAATGACAATGATCCAGTTTTTGAGCCATCCTCTTATGAAACCACTGTCTCGGAATCAGCTCCTCCTGGTACACCTGTTGCTACTGTCTCTGCCACAGATCCTGATGATGGCCCTACCCGATTGAATTATGAAATTGTTTCTGGAGACCGTGGGGGACATTTTGAAATTGTGTCAACTCCTGATGGCCGAGGACGTCTAACTGTGGCACGAACTCTAGATTATCGGCAGGAAAGAAAGTTAGTGTTATAATGTTGTTATTGAATCCTTTTCTTAAAATTTTTAGGTTTTGATTTTAATACCATGGATAGATTTTCAATATTGGTCTTTCTACTGATAAATATCATTGCCTTGATAGAAAAAATGAAACAATTATCTTGCCATGATTCAATCATTTCATTATATTCGTACTATTTGTGTGTTATTTACTGTATCATTTCTTGTAAATTATGATATTGATATGTTATAAGGCAATTCATTGCTCTCATCAACTATCTCTTATGATTATGGAAACGATATCGATCCATTATCACAAATTTATCAGTTTTTTGAAATCATAATGTTTTGAGCATTTCTCTCTAAGAAGCTGATCATCTGTTTAATACTGTAATGAAAGTATCAGCAGTAAAATATTTCTGTTCCATTTACTAATATTTTTTTACATTATATGCAGGCAGTTTACAGGTCTATGTCATTCAGATAACGTAACAGAAGATGATTTATTTGGAGGATTTAATTATTTATTCTACTTTGACAATACAATAATACATACATACAAAAAATTTCCATTATATGATTTAGGGAGAGATACTTACAGTTGGTACTTGCTTTCTCAAGCATTGATTGATTGTTTTGATTGCAAATGACAGTATTTCTTGGCAAAACCTTCAATCTATTGTTACATGGCTTTATTTCTAGAGAATATCTTTTTACCTACATAAAGGGTGATTTAGGGTAAAAATATAATTTAAAATTCCTTACTGTCGTCGACTTTTAATCATAAAATTGCCATAAGAGTTCTCAAAAACATTATTTTTATTCCAGATTTTCTCTAGTGGTTGCTGCAGAAGATTCAGGGAGAAGGCGTGCTACAGCTATGGTAACAGTATTAGTTTCTGATGCAAATGATCATGCCCCAGTGTTTGAAGGTGCTCCTTACACTGCTACTGTACCAGAAGATGCAGCAGTAGGTACTACAGTCCTTGTAGTATCTGCAACTGATGGAGATGTAGGAGAAAATGCTAAAATAACTTATTCTCTCGGTCATGCAGGCTTAGCAGGTAATGTAATTTTCTTTTTAAGGTGGAAGCCATAGAGGATAAAAAACTCATGTTCTGTGGAATAAGCCTTCATCCAGTTGTTTTAACATTATCAAAATTTACTTCCAGGAACTAGCATTCCTGAGTTTACTATAAATCCACAAACTGGTGCTTTACTGGTAGGAGCACCATTAGATCGCGAAAGAGTTCCAGGTTACAGTCTGACAGTTACAGCAACTGATGGTGGGTCTCCTCCAGTATCAGATTCAACTTCTGTAGAAATTACAGTTGGAGATGTAAATGACAACCCACCTCATTTTGGAGCTGCATCTTATTCTGGCACAGTACCTGAAGATGCTCAGGTTAGATATTCAGAAAGAATGAATGTTTCCAGCCTGAAAATTTTAACATGCTGTATCCAAAATTTCTTTTACTGAGGCGTTTCTTTGGTCTTATATGGTTATATCTGATCAAAATCATTTTGTTTGGCTTTTTGTGCTCAGATCTAAAGTGTGCATTTAAAAAATAATTAAATATTTGGACAACTGTACTAATCAAAGTATTTAAGTCATAATAGGCAATAAAGGTGATGTTATTGATGAAAGGCCAGTGGAATATGTTGCCATATTGATTTTATTTTGAAGTGAAATTATCTTTTTATGTGCAGCAATAATTGATGGAAGAGCCTCATCAAACTCACCTATAAGTATTTTGTAATAATATATTGTTTGACTCTTAAATTTTAATTCTCTTTAAGAGGTGACAGATTAGATCTTAGTAATGGAGGGGTTTTATATTGATAAATATATCTTAATTGTTGGTGTAATCCAGAGGTGAGGAACTTTGGGCCTTCAGGCCATGTTTGCCCTTTTACAGGCATTTATTATATCTTTTTATCATTTTCTGGAACATATAATTCTATTTAAATATTTATTTTTCTAATCTTGCAATTGATTCCAAGTGAAAAATAAAGTGGAAAATTTCCTCTCTCAGTTTTCTCAGGGAATTAATTTGTTTTCTCATTTAAAATTTTGATATTTAACTTTAACATTTAACTCAAGTGGCTTGATGATTTCACATGGAACCTTTCTTATACAACTGAATGCTAAGTGTAACCTTCTGATGGAAAATGGTTCCTCACCTGTGGAGTAACCAAAAGTATAATAAAATTATTCATTTCATTAAAATATTCCATGTGAAACAAATTCATTACAGTTGTTAAATATTTATAATTTAGAAAAAATCTATGTAAGCTGAATGCATCAGAAAATGTAGTCGGTCATGATAGTGTGTTTACAAGTAAGAAGTTAATTGACATATGTTTATGTGAGGGTATTGTACTAGCCAATTATTTTTATCATTTTAAGAATGAAGGACCTTTATGAATACCAGTTAGAGAAATTTTTATTTGGTATAATTTCTGCTGTGGAATGAATTAATCTACAATGACTTTAATTAAATATCATTCTATTTTAAATGCATCTCCAAATGCAAAACATTTCATTCGACAACTTTGCGTTAAAATACATTCATCATTTATGTTACATTCATTCATTGTATGGTTGATTTTGAGCATGATTTCATTTTGCATTTATTATTCAAGTTTTTTGAGATTGATGTAGTTACTCATGTTTATTATCTCATGATCATTTTATTATTACTGATAATATTTCTCGTGTAAAATTTAAGTTAAAAGTAGTTAATTTTCTTATTTTACTCAGCTTAGCAAAACTTTGCTATATATAGGTTTGTGAAAATGGTGCTCAAACTGGAAGAAAGCAAAATCGTATTATGTTATATGTAGGAGAAAATTAAAATAAAAAATCTTCCAAAAGAGTAGTATTGTATTCCAATACTCCTATGTAAAATTTATATTGTATTTAATCTTTTATCCTTCCTTAAATACTGCTTTGCAGCTTACTTTCTATTTTCATCTAATTATTTTAATTCCAGTTGTGAATTTTCTCACCAAAACTTGTTTTATATTGGTATAGATTTGTAATAATTTCTTTCATTCATTCATTTTTCGTAAGACATTTCCAAAAATATCTCATTTGATGTATAATGTATTCATAAAATGTGCTCTTTCTTTATATTTCATCATTATTTGAAATGTTTGCCTGCCTATTTTAGCTCAATTTTTCTTATAACATTA
This sequence comes from Pachydiplax longipennis, assembly GCA_036926295.1. Classification (NCBI taxonomy): domain Eukaryota; kingdom Metazoa; phylum Arthropoda; class Insecta; order Odonata; family Libellulidae; genus Pachydiplax; species Pachydiplax longipennis. The sequence continues at coordinate 11,630,852 of JAVFKF010000034.1, read as the reverse complement.
AATTAAGCAATGTGCATATGGTACCTTTCTTAAACATATTAAATTGTGATTTTTTTATTTGATAAATTTGTTTTGCTTTCATCATTTTTGCATCCAAGTGGCTTTCATTGATGCTGATGACAAAAATATAATACTTATTGAATCATTTTAAGAAAGAAATTGTATGCTTGTGATGTTAGATGCTAGAGTATTTGGTTTTTGAATTATTTTTGATAAAAATTGCAATTCTTGCATTTTAGTTGTAATACATTTTTATTTTAATTGAATGAGATTGAATTACCCCGTTCAATAATATAGGTTGGAACTAGTGTTGCCCGTGTGCATGCCACAGATAGTGACCAAGGACCAAATGGGAGAGTGCAGTATTCACTTGCCCCAGGATCAGGATCTGGTGATGGTGCATTTGCTATGGATCCAACTTCAGGAGTAGTCCGTACCGCAAGAATGTTAGATAGGGAAACAATAGCTAGGTAATTGGGAAACATTTTAGAGTTTGAGCAAAAATATGGACTTCAGTAAACTTAATATAATAAAGATTTCATTAGTATGAATTATAAAAGAATACATATATCTACTTCTTATGTGGCTAAGGTAGTAATAGATTCATGCATTACATTTTTTGACATTTAGGACATTTTGATTGCAAAATTGCTTTTAAATTGGAATATGATTGATGGCAAGAAAAGAGAACATGGTTGATTTTGTGAAACTTTTAAAATGCTTTACAGCTCAGTCACATTTATATTGTTAGGTAGTATTTACAGTATAGTATAGTGAACTAAAAGTCAACTGAAAACTAACTTCATTCTCCATGTTAGAATTTGATTTCACATGATAGCATGGTAGCCATAGATTATCTAGGTTAGTAATGGTGCACATAATTTTTAGATTTGGTTTTCTCAGCCATGAGGCATGATTACATTATGAAGCACTTCTTTTTCACACCATTATTCATTATAAATAGTCTTCAGTTGTTTCATTCTAGTGTATAATGTACCTGTATTATAAATTTGAAAGAAACTAGCTGGTAGATATTCTTACCTAGTTGACAGTGTACAGACAGACAAATTATTAAAATAATATTTTTAGAAACCTGGTTTTGTACTTTGAAACTTTAACCTTTATGATACATGCATAAAAGTATTAGGACATAAACCATATTGAGGTTTCCTCTAGTTCCTATCTCAGTTAATTCCTGCTTTTTTGTATGTCATGAATATGTAATAAAAATTGTAGAAATTGAGTAAATCCTCCTCATTTTACAGGTATGAGTTAATTGCTCTTGCAACAGATTATGGGGCCCCCCATGCTCTAACTTCTTCTGTGACAATATCCGTGAGAGTCCTTGATGTTAATGACTCACCCCCATCTTTTGAGTCTGATAGAATAGTTTTTCATGTTGCTGAGAATACTCCAGTTGGTTCAGCCGTGGGGACTTTAAGAGCTGTTGATCCAGATGAGGGGCCAAATGCTGCAATTCTCTTCTCAGTCGTTGGTGGGGAAGACTCAGATGCATTCTCCTTAGTAACTCTAAGTGGAAGTGGCAGCTCTGGAGTATTAGGAAGAGGTTCTTCTTCTGAATCAAGGACTGGAACTGCAGAGGCCCAGTTAGTTACTCGGATAGAACTGGATTATGAATCTCCAAAGAAGAGGTACAAACATGCAATGATTTCTGAACTTTGGCTTACCAGATGATTACTTACTCATGACTGCTGGGTATTATTCATAATACTCCAAGAAATTTTGAGGCTTTTGTAATCAATAATCATCCAGAAGTGAACTTATCAGATATCATATTAAGTATGTACATACAATAAATTTGAGGTCTCTTTAGATTTTGCTTTTGATTGTAAATCACAAAGATATACTGATAAAAGTTGTTTTTATTTTGGATCAAGCAGCATTACTTCTTCAAATTTTTGAGAGCTGATTTTAATAAATGCAAACATCCCAGGTACAGTTATTATAATTCTCAAAGATCTAAATAAATATTTAGACAAAAAATCAGCATTATTCTGTGTGTATGATAATATTATCTTTTATTCCTCTTGAGAAAATAAACTCAACTTAAATGATTTGTTAAATTATTATAAATTCCAGATATGTGCTCAATGTGAGAGCAGCATCTCCTCCTCTAAGAACAGATGTTCAAGTTGAAGTTCTTGTGGTGGATGTAAATGACAATGCTCCAGCACTCTCAGACTTCCATGTTGTTTTCAACAATTTCCGTCATTGCTTTCCTGCTGGAGGTGGACCTGTGGGTCGAATTCCAGCTACTGATGCTGATGCATCTGATCATCTTAGATATCGAATACTCTCTGGAAATAATGCTGGTCTTGTTTCTCTTGATGAAGAGACTGGAATGTTATCATTGTCTCCACAACTGAATACTAATGTACCTCGAACTGCAGCAATGGAGGTATCAGTTTCTGGTAATGTATACATTTCTCAGGTCTTAGATAATTTTCTCAACAATATCTGATCACAATTTTCATATTGGAATAAATATTATGGATATAAGTTAAATATTTTTGATTGTTTCTCTATATTCTAGATGGAATAAATGAGGTACGAGCAGCCATGCAGCTTTCTGTTCGCTTGGTGACTGAAGAAATGCTCCTTAGCTCTGTGACAGTTCGATTAGCAGACATGACTGAGGAATCATTTCTCTCCCCACTTTTGGGATATTTTGTGGAAGGACTTGCAGCTATTATACCCTGCCCAAAAGACAATATCTTCATATTCAGCATTCAGGTAAAATTTGAGTTGAATAATAATAATAATTTATTCTGGTTCAAGGTACATTTTCTGTTTATCATTTCATTTAAGAACATCACAGCTTACATTAGTATAGTAAAATGGTTTGTTTGTCAGAGAACAAAAGTAATAATGTTAGTCTACTAACAGTAATTATTAAAAAATCCACATATTTTGGCTACTTCACTTATACCTAACATATCTTACCATATTCTTTGCATTACTACTGTGACATGTTATTGCTTACATGCCTGACATGATCTAATGGTTGATGTTACAATCTCAAAATGTTTAGTATTTCCAACCAATGGATTTTTGAGGAGTCATATCATGCAGGCTATAATTGGGAACTGTTTCACAGCCATAATATTTGGCTCAAGAGGATGTCATCATGTTTAATATAAACTTGATACATCTTAACTGAAAATATATATAGTTTCTTGTTGCCTTTCACATTGCAGCATTATCCTTGGCTTTACTTTAAACTTTCTTTCAATTCAATTAGGAGGATACAGATGTTAGTGCCAAAATTTTGAACGTGAGTTTCTCTGCAAAAAGAGCTGATATGCCTGGAGATGTGTACTACTCTCCTCAGTTTTTGCAAGAAAGGGTGTACTTGAACAGAGCTACTCTGGCCAGACTTTCTACTGTAAAGGTAATTTTATTTTTTGTATAATCTTTTTAAGCCTTACCTCTATATAAGTATCATTCTTCTAATCATTAACACCAGAATGTGAACTTTTCATTCCTCTTTGGAAATGATGAAAGATATAATTACTTTTCATGAAATTTCAATTTTTAATTTTAATCTTTTCTTTTCATATTTGTATCTAGTGGTGTATACATGGGTGGTCTGAAAAGTTTCCAACATTTTGCCATTTCTCAACATGTTTTCTGAAGATTTCTGAAAAATCTGGGCTCGGAAACTTTTCTGACTTTTCTGACCCTTGTGCAATCCTAAAAGTAATTATTAACACATTCACTATTGTTGGCATGATAAGGGGTCTACTTTTGGCTGCATTAAGTTATGGTTTGCAAAAATTCATATACTACACCTGTAGGATAATAATATTAAATTATGAAGTATGCATTTAGGCTAAAATATTGTAAATCTTACACTTAAAATCTCTTAATGTTATGATATTTGGGCTTTTAAAATCAAATCTTTCTTCCTCCAAGTAAAATAAAGAGAGTATTAATGGAAAAATGTGTTAATTCACAGTTTTAGCGTTCATTATCCTTCTATATTATTTTTAAACATCTATTTTCGGTGACCAGCGCTTTTATCCCTTCCTATTTCATTGAAAAATATAAATGACACACCATTTAAAGGGAAAGTTTCATGCTTCCTAAAAATAGACCTACAAATGAAAAATGTACTGTTTGATCAAAAGTTTGAGTTAAAATTTGAATTTCCCCTTAGAATTTCGATACTGCATGTGTAAATATCTATTGATACAAATGAGGTATATTGAAATAAACAACAAAACAGAATATGAAGGTGTGTTTAAGGTATGTTTCTGTGTTTGTCTATGTATTTGTAGTGATTGGAGTGCTTGTTGAAATATATTTGGATGGGGAATAGAATATCAATGTCCATCAGCATAATTTTAGCTTGAAGAAACTAGTCTATTTAGTATTTACTTAATTTTAAAACTCACATTGTGAAGGAGTTATATTAATGTTATTTTTCACCTACCAGGTTTTACCATTTGATGACAATCTCTGTGTACGTGAACCCTGTCTAAATTATGAAGAATGTCTTACAGTTTTAAAGTTTGGGAATGCCACTGGGTTCATTGGAAGCAGTTCTGTATTATTTCGTCCTATTTATCCTGTTTCCACATTTGCATGTCGCTGTCCCAGAGGATTTACAGGTATGTCTGTTTTAATATGTTTACCATCATTTGATTTAGTTGTTCGTTGACTTACATAATACTGTAGTCATTCTGGATATCTGGAAATTATACATATTTATGCAAAAGATTAGTTAGAGTAGAAGTATATAATTTGATCTATAAAAATTTAGTACTTCTAAAATTAAAGATTATTTCCTTAATGCTTAAGTTTAAAACACAATGTTGCAGAATGGTTTCAATTTAGTCAACCAAATCATTTATTGTTTCAAAATCTGTAAAATATGCATCAAATTTCTAGTAAATATCTGATTACTTGATAAGGATATGTTAATTCTATTATCCCTACTTTGATTATTAGCTTCTCAATTATTGTAATACCAATTTCAGGAAGTAGAGAGCATTACTTATGTGACACTGAAGTAGATCTTTGCTATTCTAACCCTTGTGGAAATGGAGGCACATGTAAAAGAAGAGAAGGCGGATACACCTGTATTTGCAAGCCTGGCTTTACAGGTGAGAAAAAAATGTGTATTATTATAACTCTTGATAGTAATATCATCCTTGAGTTAATATAGGTTGAAGGAATATCTTCCTCTTCTCATTTGAATAGGCATTTTTTCTGGTAATGGTAGACATAATGATGACTATTAAAAAGATTGTTTATATGATATGATAATCATATGGATAATGCAAATTTAATTAGTGTTACTATATTTGTATTTTCTGTATTTGTCTTTTTTCTTCTATTTTGCTTCATGATGGTATGTTTGTATGTATTCTATGTATTGGAATTTTACTCAATTTTGAATCGTGTAGGAATTTATATTACAGAGGAGTGCAGGTTTTAGAAGCTTACGTGAATCTTTTAAATATACATACAAACACAACTCTCATGAGCTTTCTTATAAAAAACTTGTCATTTACTTTTAAAAGAAAGCTCTTTTACCATGTTACTTATTACATTCACTTTTGCATATATTCTTGCTGAAGATGAATTTTGTAACTTTGGTTTGTTTCATTTTCAGTCAAAATAATGATGAAGTTAAACACTTTGGTATTTGTTTCTTAGAATATTGAATATGAATTTGTACCACCAGTTGTTCTACCTCACATTGAAATGAGATAATTTTTAATATATATCATAAAAATCAAGCAAATTGTATCAATAAATTAAGATTGATATTTATGATTTGTGGACATATTATTTTTCTGCAGGAGTAAACTGTGAAATAGACCTAACTTATGATACTTGCCAGCCAGGAATATGTAGGTCTGGTTCGTCGTGTGCCCCTCTTATTAAAGGAGGGTTCTTATGTGAAGGCTGTCCTTTGGGTGAACATTATACTCAACTCTGTGAGCTACGTGCTCGCTCCTTCCCATCTTTATCATTTCTTACTTTTCCTGCACTGAGACAGAGGCACCGATTAAATATTCAACTTAGGTATGAATTTTTGCCATTTCCTCATACTCAAATTTTTATGAAAAGGAAAAATATTTATGTAATTTAATTTTTGTTCCAGATTTGCTACACAGGCAGAGAATGGGCTTTTACTTTACAATGGTCGATACAATGAGAAGCATGACTTCATTGCTTTAGAAATATCAAATGGCTCTGTTATATTTTCGTTTGCACTTGGTGGCCCTGAAGTAACTAGAGTGTCTACCTCACTCCCTGGGCCAGGTGTCAGTGATGGAAATTGGCATAAAGTAGTGGTAGATTACTTTAACAAGGTAATCATCTTTAGAATTAAGAGTTATCGATAAAAAATTTAGAATTCATAATTAGTGGCTCTTCGTATGTTTATTTTAGTTTTATTGGAGGGTAGGCTAATGTTTCTATCATAAATGCATAATATTTTCTTATCTTTTTCTTAGCTTAAAGAGCTAAGTTGAAATATTTTGTTTTGTTTTGTGATTTTTTTAAAGCAAAAAGTAAGCTTAAGCTAACTTGTTGTGTGAAAGTATTTTCTCAAAGGTTAAGGTAATTTAGTAGGCATTATATGCAGAATTGGTTCCTCAATAAGTTTTTATTTCGATCCTTTTTTCAAGTATAAATAATTATTCAGAATAGGATCAAATTTTGCTAATAATGTCATTAATAATCTTATATTTGTTAACCCCTTGCACTGAAATGACGAGTCTCGCTCGTCATGGACTTCGGATGCTGAATTGCACAATGACAAGCTACACTCATCATTAGGTTTAAATTATTTTATTGTTACATATGGTAACTATATAATTCTTTTGAAAGTTAGATAATGATATATAAAAATATATTGGGGCATGATATAAAATAGTATATCTATAATAAATAGTAAATAGGGGTAGGATATTCAGAAAATTAATCATAGTGGAAGGGGTTAATAATTAGTTAATATAGCATTTTTGTCTGTTTCTCATGATGAACTTCACACTTTTTCAGAGTGCAACCATTAGTCTTGATGATTGTGATACTTCTCTTGGAGTAAAACATGGAAGTCAGTTGGGTGGCCAATGGGCTTGTGCAAATCGCTCTACTCAAGTTCTAGAAAACAGGTAAATTTAAATTTGGATAGGTATTTTATGTTATGACTTCTTGTTTTTTCCACAAAAGTGTGACCACTGCGTTATTTGTAAATTCAGTAATAATGATTTCTTTGTATTGCTTTTTTCATATGTTTGTGATGAATGATGAAGATAAATCTAAGATTTCTGTGACTGTTTAACAAGATTTTGGATTTATTGCATTTAAAATTGTGACCCTAGGTGATAAATTGAAGACTTATCACCTAGGGTGACAAAGTGCTTTTAACATCTATCTGAAATATACATAATTTACTTGCTAAGAAAATTAAAAAATACATAATAATAATGATGGATTTTTTGGCTAAGATTAATTTATCATTTCCAGAAGGAAATGTTTTCAAAAAGTTGTATTATAAGAATTAGTAGCCTTCTCTTAAACTAAGTATAGTAAAAAAAACTTAATTTTTCTCTTGAATTTATCATCATTATGCAAATAGATCACAAATTACCTTACCACTACGTGATGTTTTGGTGTATTTAATGACTCTTCAGGGCTTGAAAATGCTGCTTACGTATTGATGCACTCAATATCGATCAACTTTTCTTTCAGCTTACACAATTTATATATTTATGAATTGAAAAGATGAATCTCTCCTTTGGATGGAAAAAAGCATCATTCCATCTCAGTTATCTCTTTATTCTTTCATTGCTGCTAGTATAATGTAAATTTAATAATCTAGTATCTCTAAAATTAATCCTGGCTCATATTTCAAATTATATAGGGGAAATACTTAATATTAACATTAAAAATTAATAATACTTGATATTAATATTAAACAATAATACTAAATATTAGTATTAAACCTTAATTATTTGAGCTAACTTGTTTATTAATCTCATCAATTTTTAGGTGTGCTGCATTCACTGAAACATGCCATAGATTTCTCGATCTAACTGGCCCTCTTCAGCTTGGTGGCTTACCCTCCCTTCCTGCCACTAGTTTTCAGGTTAGCTGCTCAGTTATTCATTTGCTTTACTGGTTAAGTTTGCTTAAATAATGTATACTCATCTTATGCTATATCATCATTATTTGAAGTGATTGCTGAACATTACATTTTTATATCAATGGCTATAATTACATATTAATAAATCTGGTCTATAACATTCTTTTTAGTCGTAATAAATTACTTCTACATTCATTCTTTTTACTCGTTGATAAGAAGACCTTTCCATGTGGTTTAATCTTTTATAATCTCCTTTCTCAGGTTCAGAACAAGGATTTTGTTGGTTGTATTGCAGATGTTTATATTGACCATCAGTTTGTTGATCTTAATAGGTGAGTGAAACTCCTTGTTATGTTAAACATTCTGTACTACATGGTGGGGACTGGGAATATAGGATATACTGGAACATGTTGATAAATTACTCCATTTATTGCATAATAGAAGACTTTATCATACTATACATAATTATTGAGAATTATAATGAGTATATTCTAATTAAAGCGCTTAAAAATCTCTTTAATAAATTATGGTAACTTTAAAGTTAAACAAGAGATTTCCTTGAACATATTAAATAGTAGAATTTCAATCTCCATTTCACATGGCCTTAAAATAAAGACTGAAAAATGTTTAATTGAAAATTGAAGTATTGGTCATATAGATTTTTCTATTCTGAAGAACTTTCTATTGAGAATGAATAGTGAGGTCTATTCACCAACCAGAGAATGTTAGAGCAGGTTTGTCCCTGATTGTCTGGTACCCCAGTCCACCAGTTTATCACTTACAGTGATATTGTTATTTATTTTGTTTTAAATTAATGAATGAATTTTGTTATTAATTTCAGTTTTGTTGCTGACAATGGAACACTTTCTGGATGTCCTGATAAGAATTCTTTCTGTTCATCAAATCCTTGTAAAAATGGAGCTGCATGCAGGGATGTTTGGAGATCTTTTGAATGCACTTGTTTGGAAGGTTGGAGTGGAAAAGACTGTAGTGAAGGTAAATAAATGTTAATTTTTAAACAATAATATTATTGGTAGTGATTTGAAATTGATTGTTTAGAAAGCTGACTTCTATCTCTTGTATAAAGTATTCTTTGGGCCATATGCTACAGGTCTTACTGTCTCTATCATTCCTCCCTCATACCTTCAGGTCAACATAATCTGTTGTTCTGCCTGATGGAAGGTCCCATTCATCACAACTGTTGCCACTTTATCCTATCTCAGGTCTCTTCTTTGGTCTCCTTGTATCCTCCTCTCTTAATCTCATCTATTAATTTCAGCTTTCTTCCTCCTCTTCTCTTTTCTCCTTCCACCTTTCCTTCAATCGCAGTAGTTGAAATCCCCTTCCCTCTTATAATATGTCTGATCCAGCTTCCTTTCCTCTTTTGTATTGTGCGGAGTTATGTTTTTTCCTCCCTAACTCTTTTTAGCACTTCATCGTTTCTTATTCTATTCCCATTTTACTCTCTCCATCTTCCTCCATACCCACATTTCAAAAGCGTCAATCTATCAATCAATCTTCAAGTTAGGCCACAATTTGCTTCATACTTTTATAAGAAATAAGAATTAAATACCCTACAATTCCATTTTGCTGCATTCCCTGCCCTTGGATTCGAGAGGATAGATATTAAGTTTTAGAAACCAGCTAAAATGAATACGCTTTATAACAAGTACTTCTCCTGTTTTAGTCAGTTCTTGTTATAATGGACTTCTATTGTATTTTCATCTTAGTCAGAATAATTATCTCTTTTCTTTTCAGCTGTTAAACCACCTTGGCGTTTCAAAGGCAATGGCCAAATATCTTTCAATCCACTTTTACGGTTAGTGATGTTGCCTTGGTATATCTCGCTGTCTGTAAGGACACACCAACAAAATGCATTCCTCATGAGTATTGTTGTTGGACAAAACAGTACTATCACAATTGCTGTAAGTAGTACTTGTATCCATTATAAATACCTCTGATTAAAAATCGTAACATTAGGTATAAGTTATTATTTTAGGATTTCTTGTTTTATTGAAATAATACTTTCATAAAATTTATTATAGCAAAGGAGTAATTCTTAGGGAAATATGAAATTAATAATGATAAAAAATACCTTTGTTAATGGTGAGATCTATTAGTCTCTTCTTATAACCCTTTTTCAGAGTATTCTTAAAGCAATTTGTGTTTCATTACATTTAGTTTGATATGAGCTATGCAAAATTAACTCTAAAGTAATTTTTGATAGATATGTTATAAATTTCTGTATAATTTGAAAGTCAAAATCTCTTTTCCACTCTATTGTCATTCAATATTGTGTTACTTTGATTTAATTACTTAGAGGAAAATTAAAATAACTAAAAATTAATGAAGTAGTATCATAGTAATATATTCAATTATTTAAGTAGCATATAATTCTTTATTGTTACTGAGAAATTAAAATTATCCTATTTAGATCAAAAGTGGCTTCCTGAAATTTGGGTTTAATAAAGAATGGCTGGGTGAAAATTGGCCAAAAGCTGGTTCTGGCCCAGGTGCTAGAATTGATGATGGGGAATGGCATCGTATTGAAGCTAAATGGATGCCTGGAGAAGTGTGGCTTAGCCTGGATTATGGTAGACGAGAATGGACTGCCCCAGTGACTGAAAAAATCCAAGGTCTATTTGTTGGTCGTATTTTAGTTGGAAGCCCTTATAGTTCTTCATCCAATAACACAGCTGATTTCTATCTCAACAATGAAACTGTTCCAGAGCATACACCTTTAACTGGCTGCATACAGGTGATTGTTGCTAATAATTTCATGATTTATGTAATCTATGAACTGTTATGTTTGCTTAAATATATAATTCATCTTAATTTGCAGGATATAAGAGTGGGAACATCAAAGACATTCCTTCAAGCACCTTCTATTAAGGAACATGTATCAGATGGTTGTGCATCAACAGATACCTGTGCTGCTGATTCATATCCTAGTAAAGCATCGCAGGATGGTCCTTGTTCAGCAGTGAGACATAGCAAGTGTATACCTCTTTGGGAATCGTACAAATGCCAATGTGATCAAGGTTAAGAGGATTATTTTTTAATTCCATAAAATAATACAGATTATATTTTATTTACATTGAAATGTTTATCTATTAAACTTTACAAATCTACATCCTTATCTACATGTAAGTATGCAGAACTGTTTCATGTAATTGAAAACTTTGATATAAATTCACTCCTTTCCATCATATATGAAATTCATGTATAAGACCCTTAGTAAGAAATAATGTATTTGGAATTTTTTGAGATCAAACTTTAATTATAGCACTGTTGCAATGTTTTTTCTATTTTTGAAACCAATTCATGTTTAAAGCTATGTGGATGTCACTGAAAAATTTGATCATGCAGAATCAAAATAATTTATTTAGATAAAAAATAGCTCCTCTCTACCATTTCCCTTAATTATTCATTAATTAATTACAGGATATGTTGGTTCAAGATGCTTTGAAGTTTGTAATGCTAACCCATGTGAAAATGAAGCACAATGTGTTTCCAATGCTTCATCATCCAGAGGATATAATTGTAAATGCAAATCTGAAGAATATTCAGGTAATTACATTAGCAGATAAATTATGCTTGCTTTTGTTTAGCATAAAATGTGTCACATCTACATTATTGTATTTTTATTTTGGAATTGAATGTTCAATATCTTAAAAGTCTTCAATAAGCATTCCCCCCTGGTTAGAGGGATAAATCACCGTGAATATTAAATAAATAAAATATGGTTTTTGAAAGTTAATATACTAGCAATATTATATATCCTTTCTGTTAAGTATCAAGATTTTACTATTGTAGAGGGACTTTGCAATAATTAATTTTTGCTATTATTTCTTTCTTTCCACTTCGTTAATTCTTCCTTGTTATTGATTAATTCCTTGTAATTCTTCTTATCACTCTCCCTGACATATTTCCAGATCGATTTCCAATTTATCAGATGAAATGATATTTGTTCATTAACTTTAATAACACAGTGTACATTATTTGTTTCAGGAGAATATTGTGAGATTAAAGTTGATCAGCCCTGCCCTGCCAGTTGGTGGGGATATCCTATTTGTGGACCTTGTCACTGTAATACTGAAAAGGGTTACAATCCAGACTGTAATAAGACGACTGGGGAATGTTACTGCAAGGTAGGCATTTTCAAAGAAGGAATCTTCGTTTATCATGCAATATGTTTAGATCTTAATGATGTGCCCTTCAATTTGCACATAAAATATGTCTTTAAAACATAGAAATGATTCAAATTTTATTTTTCAGGAAAATCATTTTCAACCTGAAGGTTCTGACAGGTGTTATGATTGTAGCTGCTATCCAACTGGATCTTTTGGCAGCAAGTGTGATCCTGTCTCAGGGCAATGCAAATGTAGAATGGGTGTCATAGGTAGAAGGTGTGATGCTTGTCCAAACCCTTATGCTGAAGTGACACTCAGGGGCTGTGAAGGTGATTAAAATATCCTTTTAAGTCAAAATTTAGAATGATGAGCATTCATTTCCGTGCTAATATGAATTTTTCATATTTTTGTAGTGGTCTATGATGGCTGCCCTCAAAGTCCTTCTCCCCCTGGTATTTGGTGGCAACGTACTTCATTTGGAAATACTTCTTATCGAGCATGCCCATCTGGTTCCAAAGGCAGAGCATCACGTACTTGTGATCGCGACCTTGGTTGGCTTTCACCTGATCTTTTTAATTGTACCTCAGATTCTTTCCTTGATCTAAGGAAAGTGGTAAGTGTCATCAAGATAATTATATTCTTTATAACAAATGGTTTCCAAGTTTTACATTATTATGGGATATTAAAAAAGGTAGATTTCTTAGTGTACCTTTTTTGCTATTTTGTAAAGTTATTTTGAAAATCAGTGTTAGTTATTACTATTAGTTATTTTCAGCTGTGAATTATTATCCCTATTTTCAAAAATATCAAATCACTGCAACTAGAAAAGTTTAAAACAAACTTATTTTGAAATTTGGCTGGTTAATGCATTTACTTATGGAGATGTTAAACTAGCAATTTTTTAAATATTCTTATTTATGTTTGATTGAATTCTGGCTTCAAAATTGGGTTGGCATGTTATAAAAATAAATGCAATAAACCATGTTACAATATTTTAAAAATAAGATTTGGATAGTAACACAACTGTCCAAAATATCGTTTTTAAAATATTGGAACATGATTTAATCATCGAGTTTTATTGGTCACACTTGACTCAATTAGTGAGATTTGTGATTTTTAACGAAACTGCAATTTGAAATGAAGTTCTTTTCATGTAGATTTATAATTTAATTTAAAATATGTGATCTTTCTTATCCTAATATCTACCAATGTTCCCATAATTGAAAATTACTTAATTTTTTCAGCTGGGGCAATTAGAGAGAGGAGAACTGCAGATAAATACGTTTGTTGCTGTCAAGGTTGGATCAGATCTAAATCTAGCATCAAACACCTCATCAGGCGGGGTTGGACAAGATCCTTCTGGAAAAGAAGATGAAGGTGTGAACAATCGCCTGTATGGAGCTGATGTTCTTGTGGCTTCCCAACTTCTTCAAGCATTACTTCGTCATGAATCAGTTCAGTTGGGCCTAAATCTCACCCACAGCCAGGACAAGGATTATGTTCAAGTGAGTGTTTAATAATTTAGATGTTCATCTTTCTCATACAACTTTGTAGTACAGTGGGAGAAACAATTATCGCAACACCATTTGGCGTCAGAGCGCGGATTACATGGGAACTAACTGAAAACTCTCTACCACCGACAATTCGGCAACTCTGAATCGAGCCAGTAAAAACCGCAATATTCAAACTTCTTACAAATGGGAAATAGGCTTTACGTATCGTAAATATATGCAGACATTTAAGATCACCTTTGCGAAATTTCCCTTAAATTGGCTGTGCCTCATTGCCTTTATTTTTTGCTATTTGTTATTCAAAGCTAGTCGTGATCAAAATAGTTATCTAGAATGTCATTATAGTACGCTGTGGGATAATGACAAAGAAGAGTATTTGATGGCGGAATAACAGACGTTAAATGATCATTTTGCGGTATTATCCTGCGAATTTAACGGTTAAATACTTTAATACTTAAGATTTAATACTTTGAATGTTGATGGAAAATAATTCCCACGAATAGGATTAACCATTTAAGAATACAAATACAGAAATCACTGGGATATGTCCTATTCTTGCCTTTGTATTTTCTCTCCAGCAGTGTAGTTTTCCACGGCATATGGTATTACAAATATCCTTTCGGTAAAATAATTTCTAATTCGTGTGATGAGGAAGTTTATTCTTTCTTGGCGCTCTTTAGCAATTAACGTGCTGACAGGAATTAGTATCACTATTATTAGCTTCTAGGTGGTGGAAACGGTAATCAACAATTTTCAGCTCCAGCAGCCTATACGCAATAGTGAGTAAAAATTATGTAATAATACGTAATAGAGAATTAAAATTCACGATTAATTTCATCATATTATAAAAACAGTTACAATAGAATTGATTGATGAGGGTTAATGCAATAGAAATTAGCTTCATAGTGTTTTAGTCGTTCAAAGTACGTAATATATGAAAACAGATGCTTCGGCTGATTGTTAATTATCCATTGGGCATGCAGTTTACTCTATCTAGAAGACTGCGCGATTCAACTACTACACTGTAGCAAGAATCATTTACTAGATATGAGTCGGATGAATATAGTATTCACAGGCGAAAAGTTTCTAAGAGGCCGATATTTACTTTTCTTATTTCTCCATAGCGATGACTAAAATTTTCGCTTCAAATTTGATAGATCTCGCTTTCTCTAGGCTTAAATATTTTCTAAGGCTATTTTCATTCTTATATTAAGCGTCATACGCAACTTTTACTATGTGCTTTTACTAAACTTAGTATCCACTTTACGGACTGTCCCGGAAAATTCCCGCCCCCCTTTCCCTTCACGAGGACCGACCGCGTAGTTTTAGTGTCGTTTACTATGTAATTTAGCGGTTTTAATGAGAGCGAATTTACGTAGACAAAGTTCTTTTGTAATTCAACAGTAAGAATAGTTACAAACACTCACGTAAATAGGCAAAAGGGTATGCATGAGGTTACTTCCAAAAAAATAGAAAAAATTGCAACGGTGAAAAGCAATTTCACTTAAAAAAAAGCATAAGGTTATACCAAAATTAAGCCCAGATTTAATGTGCGAACTGAGAGATCTAATAATAATTGTCGTGAATTCCAAGAGCTTACGTAATTAAAAAGGCGGTATTCTTTAACATTACGATGAGCACATGCGGGAAAATCATACAAGAGAAAAGTTAGTTTATTGAAGATATTGCTTTAAGCGAGATATTTAAAAGATCCAATTATTGCCGTAGGAGGAGATTCTGACATAGCGCATCTTAATTGGGATTATCTAAAATCTCTAGCTGCTGCTCCAGCACTAGTATAGAGAAAAAATCGCTGCACTGAAAGGGAAAGCCTCATCGTGCTTAGAGAAATTAGGAGTCCCTGTCAAATGATTGTGGCTGTAAAATAAAAGTCAAAAGCCACTTCTTTCCAGTGAACGACTGAGCCTCGAATCCTTGGAAGCTGAGACGCGGAAAGCACATTCTTGACCGACTATAGCTAAAATCGGATCCGAATCCTTCAAGTCAAATGATTCTTTTTGTATTGAATTTCATCCCTATGATAAATCTATATATTCAGAAAAGGATAAATGTATGTAGCATTAATATCTTACATTCGCTCATTTTGCCAATAAGAAAAAATAACATAAAACTCATTTAATGGAAGGAACAAGCGGAAATGGAACTGAACCCCTTCTTTTACCGATCGGATACGTCTGGCAGTTGCACAATCAATTCTTACATAGTGGTTACAATTATGATAATTTCCCACAAACTGAAAACTCAATATCAATTGTTTTTTATTATTAGCTTATATTATTAGGTTAGTAAATCCTCGGCTAATACATTTTATGAAGTCAGAGATCAATACTTTAAAAATGAGTTTTTTTAGATAATCTTCTAAGACTGAAATAATCCAAATAAATAATGACAAATTATTATTATTTGGGAATTGTATTTCAAATCATCTACGTCGTTTTTCACCTCCTGTATGGACGCGATAGCTTTTCTCACCCAAAAGAATGAATGCCGTATACACATGATGTGGTATAATGTTTGTTGAAAGAAGGAGCCGGGCCACTAGGTTAACTATTTTATCCTTTTTGGCCGATAACTGCGAGAATTTGAACACGTTTTTCAGCTTTTCTTTGACACTCATCGAGAGTCAAAGGAATGGCTTCAGGTTCGACTGTAGCGTTACGGCTTTACTTTAGAGTCCCTCGGTGGGAATTTGCTCCAGCTGAGAAGATCTAATAACTGACGGAAGCTCTTCAAAAACTTCATCGGTTTACATCTTAAAGACGAAGTAAATGAAATTTTAGTACTAGTAATGACCATTGACAAATCGTTACAGGGAAGTAATCACAAAGACAGACAATTACTTTTTTCTCCGAGCAATTAGAAAGGCTGATAGAGTAGATTAAGTGATGATGGTGTTATTACAGCCCCTTCCTTACGCATATAGTGGCTCGGGGGATATACATCTAAATCTAATATCTAAATCTATGTTATTTGTATCGAAGTGAGAACTCGCGAATTGACCTTGTTGTAGGCGAACAATAATTAATAATAAACAGAAAAATGTCAATAGTTCTCAAGACTTCTGTTTAAAGCCTAAAAATGAAAAAGATTCGCTTGAGCAGTATGTTGGCTGTCCGTCTCTCGAAGTGAAGACCTCAATAATTTGATAGTAATAATAAGCCTGAGTGAAGCTCCTTGCCTTGCCAAATGACCTGTTTGTTTTGGTGAGTGACGCATAGGCTTTCGAAAACCCGCTGCACTGGAAGCGAAAGGCTCATCGTGCTTCGAGAAATCAGGAAGCCCTGTCAAATAAAACACTTCTTTCTAGCGAAGGACTTCGAATTCTTTGTAGAAGAGGAATTTCCGCTGACACACGAAACATGTTCTTGACCGACAATTGGAATAATCGGTTCCAAATCCTTGATTAACCCAATTATTATTTTCCCATAGTGAATTTTATTCCTCCGATAAATATATTCATCACAGGGGTGCATATGGCATGATATTTGGCAACCATATGACACATTCGTTCATTTCCCCAACAAGAAAAGTTTAAGTTAAAATGGACATTTAACTTGAGCGGAATTCGAACTCGTGCCCTTCATATGCCAATAAGATGCGTCAAGCAGCTGCACAATCAACTCTTAATTAGGAATTGGTTGTAATTATGACATTTCCCAATAAACTGATAAGTCCATTTTAGCAGCTTATTAACAATTTTATTATGGTAGTATAATACGACTTACGAACTTTATAAAGTCAGACGTTCATAAAATACGTTTCTGTATTAAAAAATTGGGTCGTCTGTTAGAAAGTCCTCACTGACTAAAATACGCTAGAATCATAATATTATTTGGGAATATTTTTCACGAGTGCAAATACATCTATTAGCCCCGTGGTTAGGAAGGAGCTTTGAATTAAGGCAGAGGATAGTTTCCACCGGGTGGCTGTAAAGGGGAGGGTCCTTAGTCCAGCTGATAGAAGCACGAAAGGGAAAACGATTCTTCGCGCCTGCAGTGCTTTGAGGTGCTCTATATATGGTTAAAGACTTTCCTCGCGAAACATCGAAAACTGAATGCATTTCTACGTGAAATCAAATGACGCAATGACTTAGGGCACCGAGCTCGCTGATGCAAAATGTAAGAAAAGTCCGATCTATGCGCAAAATGTATTCGGTTTTTATGCAATCCTGTTTGTATTAACTATGGAATTGGTATTTTTCCTCTCAATTCCGGGCATACAAAGATTTCACGTATTCTAGGATACGAATGGTGTAAATAAATTTCTATTAAGAATTTCCTTCGAGTGAAAGACTAAATTATGGAAAAATTATATTCCGTAGACAAAATACAAATTTTACTTTGTGGCATTGTGCCATCTTAGTAATTACTCTGACGAATTTTCGATTTCAAATCGCTGAATGAAAAACTTTAGACGTGTAATTAAAGCCCTCGGAAAGTCGATCGCAGTAAATGAATATCCAATGTTTGAACTGGACTTATGAATATTAATATTTACATTAATATACAGCGAGTAGCAGTAAGACGTGTGGCCGTGTGTAAAAACCAAACTACCTAGATAATTGTGTTATTAGCGCACCTTAATTTATCCAGAAAAAGAGACTAATACAGGCCATCTGTTCTCGCTATAATCTGGTAAAATATATATTTTATTCTCCAGACCTTAAAATCCCGAAAATTCGGTCTCCAGACCGAAAATATCGCGTTCGGTAAAGATAAGAATCACGACGTCGCGTATTCCCTCTCTAACCTAATTCGTCCTTATTTCTACATATTTTTCTACGTTTCAACCGAACATTATTTACAAATAAAGTCCCAATTATTATCCAAATATTTTTATGCATCTTAGATTGCAATAGTAATTAATATATCTTTAAACTCTAATGCTATAAATATGATAAGTATCTGTGAAAGAGAAATGCCGATATAAACACGACGATTTCAAGGAAAGATCGCGCGAAGGATTTAAGAAGAGATCGAAAGAGAGAAATTTTGAGTACGTTATAGGCTCCAACTCAAATATTACCGCTTTTCGAGGCTTTTCTCAGTGTTGTCAGTCAGTCGTAGTAAGTAGTTTTGCAAGTAGTTTCTGAGAATTCCGACTCAAGCGCTCGCAAAGTGTTGCGATAATTTATTCCCCCACTGTACATTTTCCTTCTTGATTATCACTAGGGGATCATAATTTATTGCTTACTACTGAAATAATTATAAGATTAACAAATTAAATATCAGGAAATTATTATCAGAATCTAAGCACAATTTAATTGTTTTTTTTTTTTCATTTAACCATCTTGATGTTGAATTGACTCTAACTCAGGCTTAATGCAATGTTAGCTTCATAAAGATAAAAAGAAATTTGCATTTGTATAAATTTTTGACAGTCCTTGTTATCAATGTGCATGTGCCCATACTAATTTAGCAACTATCAAAAGATGAGAAGAGTATTATAAGCCATTTTTTTGGTTTATTAGGTGGAAAAATTTTGTTCAGTTCAGCAAGTGTGAAACTTTTGAATGTGTTGATATGGTTAAGTTTGGGAATACTCACAGTTGAGAAAAATGTCAGCCTCTAAGCTCTATCACATTCGTTTAATCTGATTTTTTGAAAAATTCATTTTGTATGTAGATCAGTAAATGTTACTTTTTTGCTTTTAAAATATTCCTGTTCTCAGTATGCTACACATACTGGAAATGAATTAATTGGTTAGCAGTTTTAATTTGATTTATTCGTATATTGAATAATCTTTACTATAAATTTTTAATTCCATTCATGGCTAAGAGATTTACCTTAGTTATGCCATCTATTGGTTTGTTAATAAATTAATATTTGTTGCTTTTTAAATATTTATAATCTTTTGAATTTAAATTTTGATCAAATAAAGTTGATTAAATTTCTTTTGCTCCCAGAACATAGTGGAAACAGCCAGCCGAGTTCTTGATCCATCTTATTCTGAAGAATGGAATCGAATAGAGAGTTTGACAGAGGAGACGGCAGAAGAACTTGTTCTTGCCCTGGACACATATGTAGCAACCTTAACAAAAAGCCAGGAAGATACTTATACTGATCCGTTTGAAATTGTTTCACCAAATATTGGTAAGTCAATAAGTAATTTTTTATAACTCACATTGCCCTTAAGTTAGGTTTGTGGGGGATTCTATTTGACTATTGAATTTTCATTATATTTTTGATCTAAATATGTGTGTTACACATTTTCTATCCCCAATGCTTCAACAATTAACTTTGAGGTTATTAATTACATATGTATGTTATTTATGTAAACATAAGAGAATTATGAAAGTTTACTTTTCATATTGGAAGATTCTTTGATGATGTGGGATATCATTAGGTAAACCAAAGATTCTTTGGTTTACATAATTACAATCCACTATTTTTTCTTTATATATATATATATATATATTTTTTTTTCTCATTCTAGTTAGTGAATTCTATGTCATTTTATTGAGAAAATTTTCATCTTTTACCTTGTTTTTTACCATTTTTAATTTGCTTGATAAAAATTGATGAGTGCATTTTATCTTGAACCTTCTCTATATAATATTACATTGAATTTGACATAATTACTTTTCAGTTCTCGGATTGGATGTTGTGACATCAGAGAGTCTCTTTGGGTATGAAAGTGGCAAAGGTGTCCTCCCTGGTGGAAATGAGGAAGGAAGTGGTGTTCTGAAAGGTTCAGCTGATGACATTCTTAGCAAGGGTCGCCCTGGTGAGCGAGTAGTTCTCCCTGATACATTTTTGGAGCCATCTATTGGTGGACTGTGGTTGGATGAAACAGAAGGAGATGCTGCATTGACTAGTGAGGCATCATTTCTGGATGAAAGTGGTGCTGTAGCTGTGAAAGAGGGCACAGAGGAATCTAGTCCTGTTGTAGCTTTTCCCAAGTACAACAACTATCTTCAAGATCGTGACCGTTTCGATCCATATTCCAAAATTCTAGTACCCCTTCATCTATTAGGAATCAAACCCTTAAAAGAAGGTGAGTTTGAGGAGAAATATTTTAGACTGATGTTATGATTGATACTTTAAGGTATGCAGACGAAATAAAAGGGCCCATGCCATGCAAAGGGCTTTATGTTTGAAGAAGTGCATAAGAAAAATTGATTAACAGTTGATTTAAATACTTATTTAGTTGAAATGATAGAAAATCTAGGTAATGTAATTGATGCTCTAGTGGATTGTTTGAATCTAATTTTAATAATTCAAATTATGAATTCAGGCATTTTGTGTCATTGATTATTTGCTTCTCATGCCATTAGGATCTGGCCTCTATCATACCATGATTATCTATTTGGTTTTACCCACTGAAAGTGTTTACAGGGTTATTCTTTGCTGAAAATATGAGTTTGTAACACTTATGTTGTATGTTTTGTAAAAGGTGAATTATCAACAAAGCAAACATTCAGCCGACGACGGGCTGTGTTTGGATATGCAGAATATCGCTCAGCTGGTGATCTACTTCCCCTGCGTTTTGATCCAACAGTCTCTCGTCGCTGGGGGGTGGATCTTAGAGTTGCTTCTCCTGTCATAAGTGTTGCCATTCTTGCACCACCAACAGCTAAGTCAAAGGTACCCGAAAATTATTCAAATACTAAGTATGCAATATATACTTGTATATAGACATCAATCTTAGGTTGGTTATTGATCGATTAATAATTGAAATTTAAATAGAATTTTAAAACATTCAAAGTAATTGATTTGCAATTGTAAAATAATGCTTAAAAATTCAAGTACGTAAAATAATATTGTAGGCAAAATGGAATTTTTTCATATAAAGGTCATTTTAATCATCACATCTATGAAATTCCCAAGGAAGAATAGACTTGAAAAAAGTCCGACGGGACCGGGAATCGAACCCGGGTCTCCCGATTGCCGGTCGGGTGCTCTGTCCGTTGAGCTATCTTGGCGGAACATTCTCTCAAGCTATTCGGGAGACTTTGTGGGCAAGGACGTTGCAAGTTCGTCCACATAGCGGCATCGTTTGCGTCATGGCTTCAACGAAGCACCGGCCACACAAAGTGAAGGTTTAGGTATACCCCCCTAAGGTTTTAATATCAAGGAATGGGTAATGGGTGGTTTTGCACGTAAGGGCGTCCTTACGTGCAAAACCACCCATTACCCATTCCTTGACATCTATGAAATTTGAAACAAGAAGCAATAGCAAAATTTGAAAGTGTTTAAATGTTCTCTTTTATATACTTTTATTGTCTATTTATTTCTGAGATAATTAGGTATTGTTCAAAATATTTTCCATTCATTTGTTGATTGTAATTTACTGTAAACGGCTGATAATTTTAAGCTATGAAGTTTCAGCTTAAATAATCAATATGCCCTCTTTTCAACAGGATTCAAGTAAAAGTGATGATAAGATAGTAGCCAGCAGTCTTCAATCTGGGCTTAGTTCGGAGGACTCTGGATTACTTCTTAGAGAAAGGAGGAGACTGAACCATCCTGTGCGCTTTCGCATATGGCTTCCTGAAACTCCCATGTCACCTCGTTCAAACCCTCAATGTGTTCACTGGAGCAAGGCCAGGGGGTTAGTTTCCTATTTTCAAGATTACTCTTTTGATAATTCTTCTGATCATAGCCTAATTAGGAAGGAAGTTTTGTGTAATTGAACATCTTTCATTATGTTTCTCTACTTTAAAGAAGTTATTCCAAGTCATCTATTATTGTTTTATCAAGTATTTTAATCTCTGCATAAATTAAGTGCTGTGAGTATTTTATAAAAATTGTTTATTCTTACCTTTTTTTCACTGTTTCTTAGTCATTGATTAGTCAACAATCCTATATTCTTCATAAACATCTTCAAAGAAGCAATGAATACCAGGAATTCTGGAATCTACTATTAAGACTTCTTGGTTCTATGAAAAAAGTTTCTTTATTTTATATTTATTTACACATTAGGGATTTTTCTTTGCTGAATCCTTTGAATTGCATTTCCTACCTAAATTCCTTTTATTGTGAGTTAAGAAAGTTTTTCTCAAGACTGCAATGATATGTCTAATTGGATATTTTTTGTTTGATGATCAGGTTTGGTGAATGGTCACGAACAGGATGCTTAACACATGTTCCATCAATTGACTCTACCACTAACGGTCCTTTTCTTGTTAACTGTACTTGTAACCATCTGTCCACCTTTGCTGTTCTCATAGATGTTGTGGATATGGAGGTATGTTATCATCACCTTATCATTATTAGATAACTTAATGATACAATTCTCTTAATTTTATACAATTTACTGTTTATCAATGCAATTTATAAGTAATTTTAATGTTTAGCTTCTAGTTTTAATTGTTCAATTGATTTAAATTAACAGTGCATTTTAGGACTTTATTTATCCTTAATAAATGACATAATTTAATAAAATCTTTTCCTCAGTTCATACCTGAGCCATCTCTACCTGAAGAACTGGTCACATGGGTAGGCTTCTGTTTGGCTTTACCAATGCTTCTAGCCACTTTAGCTGCCCTTTCATTAATTGGAAGCAGCGGAGGTGGTGGTGGAGGTGGGAGTGCTGTTGTTAGTGGACAAACCAACTCAAACACCATTCATCTCCATCTGGTTCTGTGTGTCCTCTTGGCTGATTTGGTATATCTGATAGCACTCAAGGCTAGAAAAGGACTTGTGGAAAGAGAGGTAATTAATTATTTAGCAAATGTAATATTTTCTCAGCTCTTAAAATACTTATCCTTTGCTTTTTCTCAAGCTTGGCTATGGCTCAAGAGATTTTAACTTTGAATGGAATTTATTCTGTGGATTAAAAATTATACATTTTTATTTAAATATTGCTAATATTTATCTTAGGGAGTGTTTTTACTGAGCTTTTCTCTGATTGTCATATCACTCTTTATGTATTGCTCAATTCCATGTCCAAGAAAGGGTTAGTTTCTGGTAAGTTTATAGTATATGCAGAAAAAGCTGCTATGATGTAACCTGAAATATGAATCTGATAATAATATAGATATCATGATAATAATACAGATAAAGCTTATATTTCATGACAGTATTTCCTATAAATAAAAATTTAGTAAATGAATTAGGTTGCTAATTTGAATTTTTTTTACATAGGAAAGTCTTAATCATGGTATAAAATGTAAAGATTTTTGGGTAAGAAATGTTTCTCTAAACAAAAATTGGTTAGCAATCATAACCCCCTTTTGATTCTTTTAGAAGTGAGTTGAACTGTTTTATATCTTAAACATTGAATTACAATCTCACTTTGCATCTCCAACTAATGAATAGTCATTATTGTATCTAGTTATATATCTATATTATAACAGCATATTTTTGTTCTGCTACTTTGAATACTGCAAGTATGGTTTAATATCCATTTTGGTTCAGATCTTAGAAAAAATGGAAAACTCATTTTGCTTAGAGGATCGACATGAACATTAATTCCTTCACAATATCTATACTTGGTAATTGTAGTCTTCTTATCCGATTACCTAAATATCTCTTTATTTTCTATCATGGACCAATAGCCCAAATAGGTATCTTTACTGTTTGAGAACCAACCCTTATTTGGCTTTTTATTAATTAATTCATTAATTTGACATTCATTATTGATCTCACCTATTGTTATTTAATTGATATTTAAAAACATTATATAGAAGGCTTACAAAGATACAGGTTCTTGATACGTATGATAATTTTCTGGCACTATAGGGGTTTGATAGAGTACTAAGTACAGATTATTGACTTTTATATTCTCTAGTGACAACATGCTGGGTAACAAGAACAAGCTTGATTAAGCCCATGTCTCACAAGCTCATCCCCTCTTTCTTTCATCCTTCCTATCTCTGAGACTTATGCTTTACTTGCAGTTTCTTACAACTTTTCCTCATAACTAACTTAATTAAAAAAATGTTATGAAGTGTAATGAAGGATTCCCTGTTAACTATTATGATTCAATGATGCTGTTATCTGTAGAATAAATATGAACTAATATTATCTTAAAGTTAATTTCTACTATATAGTATATTATTGTGAAATGCAACTTCTCCTCATTGCCATGAAATACTCCTAATGTTAGTTGGAAGGGAATACTTCTTACAAAATTTTCCAGGTGTATTTATCTTTTAATAATTATTGCTGTGACTGTATGGTAAAGCATGACAGTTTTGATTCACTTAGCCAATATGCTAAGTAAAATGTTTCATTCACATAATATCATACAAAATTCTTTTATTTCAGTTTCCATGTAAACTGGTGGCTATAGCCCTTCATTATCTGTGGCTCAGTGCTTTCAGTTGGGTGCTTGTGGATGCTCTGCATCTGTATAGAATGCTCACAGAAGTTAGGGATGTGAACCATGGCAGAATGCGTTTCTATTCTACGCTTGGTTATGGTCTCCCTGCTATTATTGTTGGGCTGACTGTGGGTGTCCGTGCTGATCAATATGGAAACTTTTATTTGTGAGTATTATTGTGAAGATGAAATTTATAGCCCATAGTCATGTTAATTTTACAAAAATTGATATTTCATCAATATTATTTCTTTACATCTGATGTGTTTCATAGGGAACTTTGTTGTATATTAATTATTGTATAACCTTTGCTCTTTCAGTTGCTGGCTGTCAATTTACGAATCTGTGGTATGGAGTTTAGTTGGCCCAGTTTGTGCTATGGTGTTGGTTACTGTGTTTGTGCTTCTAATGGCCATCCGTGCTGCATTTACTTTAAAAGATCATATAATGGATTTTGGAAATTTGAGGTATGTACTTTCATAACCATATCTATCCAAAACTTACTTTACTTCTCCTTTCTTCTGTTGTTGCCAATCAATGAATATAGTATGTTTATCAAATTTGCATAACTTTAATAAAATGCTTCATCAGAAAAATTATGCATTTGTTCAAATTACAAATACAGACTATTAATTTGTTTCTTTAACACGATCAACACCAAATTTAACTTTGAAACTCATATTTATTTTTATATGTTATTGTAGTTTAGTACACGTATGATATAGTGCAGTGGAGTAGATGGATTTTCCTAAAAAAATATTTAATCATAGGTTATGAACATTTTAATGAATCTCAGAAGTAGGCTTTTTCTGTGTGTATCTATCACATTGATATCTGTCAGTGTAGTAATTGATTAGAGTACAAGTAAAACAAAAGTCTTTTGATTGTTCACCACCTATATCAAGGAATCATTCAATCCTGATCATGCCACCAGTATATATGGTGAAACATTAAGAAGCTATTTTAAATTTGCATTTTTATTGGTGACCACCCTGTTATTCCAAAAACTTATCACCAAATGAATCTCAGATTTGTAATAAGTGTTTGGTGACTCCCCTCTGGATGAGATGATCAGAAAAGTAGCTTTGTAAGTATATTTCTCTCAAAGAAAATTATTGAATAAACTTAAATTGCTTTGTGATAAATGATCTCTGTGCTTATAAATGTAAATAGTACTTAATTTTTCTGTATGAGTTTGCTAGTGCTAGCTGTGCTATTTGCTATATGTGCTAGCTTTTATTTTAGGAGCTTAGGAGAGAAAAGTTTTGCTGAAGCGTGACATTCCTGTAAGATACATGTACAATGTGAACATTCAATGCCCTGAACATTTGGTGGTCAGGAAGCATATTGCATTTTATGTATTATAATATAAGGATGAAATCAACGGAAGAATCATAATTTCTTAATCAAGGTTCATTGCTAAAGAGTAATTCAGATTATTATCTCTGTACTGTTTAAATTTATTAAAAAATTACATTTGCTCTAAAATCTGATCTACATTTTAACAAAAGATTATTACAGTATTATTAACAAATATCAATTCTATCATAACAAAGGAGTAATGAATGAAGGAGTTATTGTAACAAAGGAGTAATAAATTTTCTTCAAATGAGTGGTGAATGAATAGGTTCTACCAAATAAAACTTGAATAGACTCAGTTTTTATATCTATGGTGGCACTTCACAGCGTACTTAGGATAGTGATGGATAGCTGCTAATGACTTAAACATAAATCAGCAAGTGAATAAAAGTTGCTCATTTTTGTATCTAATTAACTTTTAGGCATTATAAACATTGTTGGTGGATTTCAATTTGAAATGCTTCTTTACTCTGTACTGTATGTAAATGCAATAATTATGTTGTAATGGCATGATATTTTTGTATTATCCATAGCTTTTTCTGCTTTATCAAGCCTGTTAGTATACATAAAAGCAATTCATTCATAATCATACTCATTAGCCTTTTAGTGGTTATTATGTTATGATAACTATGAAGCATTTCCAACATACATCATGGAAATTACAGGTATACCTTAATAAAAAAATATAACATAGCATATTAAATAGTTCTTTCAATGAAAGCAAATATTGAATGGTTTTCATGTTTATACAACTTCCAAACTAAAATAAATGCTCCTACTCCAGGCAGTTTGAAATTTAAATTACTTAAGGTGTTAAGTATGATGAGGGATGGGGATCCATGCTCATTTGATGAACATCAAAATTCAAATATAATTTGACTACCATACTCCTCATATTTCTTACCTATCTTCATTGCAAGATGTTTTGATAAGTGATGAATTAGATCATTTTTATGGTCATCATAAGTATGATCTACATCTTTATTTTTAATTACATAATTGTGTAGATACTTATATTTTAATAATAAAAATGAGTATGTAAAGTTTATTCTGTTATACTTTCTTTGAAAGATTTTATTACGATCATTTATCATAATATGTAATTTAAAGCTTTTGATGAATAATTATACCTCGCCTACATCACTTTATCAGGTCCCATTTTCCTACAAAATACTGCTTGGTAACGATTAATTCATAAAGCTAGGTATACCTGTATTTTGAGTTATCCATATCACATCTGCATGAAATTTTTGTTTTATCTTTTCTTAACCTTTTTTGCAGGACTCTGTTATGGCTTGGAGTAGCCTCTCTCCCTTTGTTAGGTGCTGAATGGGCCCTGGCTGTGCTGACAGCATCTGAGCGAGCAACAGCTCTTCCTTACCTTCTCTCACTTTCTGTATTAGTTCAGGCATCATTTTGCTTGGCTGGATATTGTTCTGCCAATGCTCGCGTTCGTTCACAGTTGCGCTTAGTTCTGGCCCATTGTTTGGGGAAGAAGTCTCCCCTTCTCCTGGACAGCACCAATGGAGAAAGCAGTGTTGGCAGGCCACAAGCTTCTGTGAGACTTAATTTTTATCAGATTTACATTAAAAGTCAATAGTGTATACCCAGATTGAATAATGTTTCAGATATGACATAATACATTTGAAGGTTGCTCAGTCATATTTGAATACTTTTTGATGCTTAATTCTTCAGAAGGAATATAATGGGTTGTAAAGTGAAAATTTGTTGCTTTCTTGTATATATAACTTGAGGTAGGAATGCATTGTTTGTTAAAT
Source organism: Pachydiplax longipennis (assembly GCA_036926295.1). NCBI lineage: Eukaryota > Metazoa > Arthropoda > Insecta > Odonata > Libellulidae > Pachydiplax > Pachydiplax longipennis. Next base: position 11,602,660 of record JAVFKF010000034.1, on the reverse strand, counting down.
TTATTAAAATTTTATTTCTAGGGAGTAAATTATTTTAAACTTGTCTCTGAAAAGGAATCTATAATCAATCTATCTGATAAAAACCATATATCCTCTTGTATCATTAAATCCTAGTTTTCCATGCTCATAATATGTTCATAATGGTTAACAGTGTTCTCCAATTTTGAAACTCTAATGAGAATCTTCTTTGCATTTTTCCATTGTTTGTAAGCTTCCAAATTTTAACTCAGCATTCTAAGACTTCTCTGGAAAATCTTTTGGAATACTATTGTAAATGGTCAAAAGTTAACTTTATTTAGTATAAAACTGTTTTGATAATGCATTATATTTGTGATATGTAAAAGTAACATTGTTAAATTAATTCAATAGCTAGATAAATGTTATGAAATGTATCAATTTTATTATTTTTGATTTGAATTGTTTTCTTACATTCACATAAAATGTGTAATTTATGTGTAAATATCTGTACAAATTTTCCCCATTTCATTAATTTTTTCTTATTACCTATGTCTTGTTTTATCTTTGCACATCAGCTTATAACCAAAAAATTAAATTTCATTCGTTACATTAGAGAAACTTTTTAATGTATTGATTTTTAATAAAGAAATTGTAATCTTCAATTTATAGAGATCTGCGCTGGCCTACCACAGTGGAACTGGGGTAACTTCTACTTTTGATGGGCCCAGAAGAAACATTGGAATATCTACATCAAGCACTACATCAAGATCTACCACCAAAACAGGAAGTAGCCCATATAGGTAATATCTTTTATTGCTCCCCTGTTGATAATGTCTATCTTTTGTTTTATTTGGAACAATCTATTATGCATAAGATGTTGAGTGAATTACTGTTAATTTAGCTTTGGACAATAAGACTTCTTCAATGTCTTATCCAGCAGTAAATGTCTCAACCACTTCAAGAGATTGATGATTTATTTGTTAACCCACAAAGTATTTTATCATCATTGTTCATTAAAAATTATGCCTAATGTGGTGTTTAATGTGTTTCTAGGAGTGATACTCATTTGCGACATACATCCACCAGTACCAGTAATTATAACTCAACTAGCGATATGCCTTCTTCCTCATTAAGTAGAAGCTATGGAATACAGGATGGGGGAGGTGCTCGAAGAAGAGTTGGTTAGTTGTCTTTTATTCTTGTTCTTTAGGTTATTTCCTTTATTGATTCTTCTTTAAAGTAAATTTATTTGAATTTTTATCCTTTGTGAGTTTTTGTCACATTGATTAATTTTCTATTTAATCTTATAGAATTATCTAAAAAATTGTTGGTCTGCATGCATCTTCATTCATTCTGATAGTTAATGATTTTTCTTTTGTGATTAATTCCATCTTTCTGATTTATTTTACTTTTTGATTTCTCTTCTTCTGTTAAGCTCTTTGCAAGTTGTGATCTCTAGTACCCAAATAAGTATTTTTATGTCCAATATTATTCTTGATTGTAATTGCTCTATGATTACTAACTTTCTAGGATAATATGTTTTTTTATTAGAAGAATTTTTATCTACAGAATCATGTGAAACTGTAAACTTGATTAAGTAATTGACATTTGGAAAGAGATTATTAATGTTTTTCTTTAATAAATTGGAAAATGAATATTTGTACTTTAGAACTCCAGAGTATTTGTCATCACTTTGATTAGTTTAGTTCTTATGGAATATTTTTAATAGAAATAAATTTGGAATTTGAAATAAATATATTTTAACAGTATGATGTGTTCATATATATTGAGAAACTTGAATAAATAATTTTCATGCTAAGTATTGTTGCAAACATTCCAATCATTTAGGATTCTTAGTGATCAATAAAGAAGTCTATGAGGGATGATGATTTGGCCAAAATATTTTCGTTGTAAACCTATTCAGAAGTCATTGTCTTTACATTTTTCAATTAAGTTTTGAAGTATGTTATTGCACTTATGAGATAATTGTGTGAATTCTTAACAAATTCTCTTCTCCTCTTTGCAAATATACTCTATTGTAGCTATTCCTCTGTGTTTCATAACTTCTTCTTTATACAGCTCATACATTGTTGTTGATTGTCATCTATTTATGTTTATTTGCACACTCAGCATCAGCACTCAAAATCACCACCATGTAGAATTTTGCAAAAGCTTGAAGATAGCAGTTCTTAATTTCCTTTCAATTTACTTATTCCTTGGTGTTTTTATTTTTTATTTCACAGATATTGCACCTACAGGGATATGAATTCTATTTTATCAAAGACTTGTAGTTTAAAATAGTATTATGTTTGTTTTTTTCTTTAAAATTGCGTTTGTTGTTTCCTTTTGGAAAGGTTAAGGATTTATTTTTATTGTAAATGCATTTTGACTGCAGGGAGAAATAAAGCAAAAGGTAATGAAGATGTTGAGGAGGAAGATGAGAAGACTGGAAGTAGCCCATCGCATGCCAGGCGTCGTGAATCAGATTCTGATTCAGAAGTTTCAGTGGACGGCCGTAGTCTTGAACTTGCCTCTAGCCATAGCAGTGACGAGGAAGAAGCTATAACTCCTAACATAGGAGATGGAGAAAAAGTTCATGCTGGTGCGTAGTCTATTATGCTCAATGTCAGTAAAAGAGGCAAGGAAATTCATTGTAGGCTGCCACTTTGGAAAGTACTATACAAATCAGGCTTATTAACTTGTAATTTCTGCCTTATTTTGTGTATTTATTTTCTTTTTGTATTTCATACCTTTTAGCGGAAGCTAATTGGGTTAATGTTTAGGAAACAGAGTCACAAAATAACCATTTTAGGACAGGTACTTCTTCTAATATTTTTATTTGCTTTTACTTAATTCTTACAATGTACTGTTAATTACAAAGAGAAAGGATTTGATAAAATAAAAAGAGTAACAACTGTAAGAGTCAAAAAGAATCTATGAGGCTGGTACATTAAGTCAATAGGAGTCACAATTCCAACGGCCATTGGAGAAAATGGGACTCTGCAACATGGATATGGAGATATCCCTAAATGCTTCGGCAACTGTGATTAAGAAGAACTCATCTAGTGCTTCAAGTCGTATTATTCCTTATGTTGCACCTGGCCAATCATCTTATAATGAAATAAATGAACTTCTTTTGATTTTTGTGAGATGTAATTTCATTGTCATATTTTTATTCTATCACCACAATATTAATTTATTGTTCATTGAACCTGAATACATGCTTCAATGACTTGCAGCTTAATAATGAAGAAGCAAAAATGGTTTGCTTATGGATTCTCTGAATTTTTTCAGGAGTTTTGGGTTTATCCAGTGCTTCTTCATACATGCCAAATATATCAGCTGAGCCTGTGAGTCCAGCAAGTGGAGCACCATCATCTCCTAGGCCATTGCCACATCCACCACACCTGCACAATCCTTCATCATCACCCCCTACAGGGCTAAATGTTCTTGTGCATCCACAGCTTTTCCGACCTACTAGTCACACTTCCTCTCTTTACTCTCCTGAAACTCCAACATCCCATTGGACGGCTCAGTATCCTTCGTCTATATTAGCACCAAATGGTAATATTTTCTTCAGTTTATAACATCTCTCTCCAAGGCTCCTGTTATCAAATGGGGAAAATGTAAAGTGTGGATGTAACGTACCATTTTCTCGTATTAGCCTCTTTAAAGCAAGTGTTAATCATTTCTTTTAACACTAGAATTTTAGAGTTAAAGATTAAAATAGCTATGTTAGAGAATATTATCCAAAACAGTACAGGCAGCATACTTAGCCTAGCTGGGTGCCTCTTTAGATATCAAAGTAATATTTGAGAAATTTGAAACTTTTAGTACTATCTTTTTTAAATACTTTTTCACTTCTATATAAACAGTTTTTTCTTACCAGCTATAGTTTCTCCACCTGCAACTTTGAGGAATCCCTTTTTCACATCTCATTCAGTTTTATGAGATGTGATATGGTATTTCAAATAAGAGTTGCTTGAGATGGATATATTTTATATATTTTCCCAAAATAAAGTGGTGTCTTAATCAATCATTACAATCAATGCCCTGTGAAATTAATCTTAGTTTATCTGAAAGAACAATGGGATGAGATTGCAATTCTTTATGCCCCATATTATATTCTTAAATATTTTGCTAATCTATAAAGGTCTTACCAATGACTGCAGTTTTGAGGTACCTATTTCTTACTGTTAGAGAGGGATTATTATATATTATTACCTAATTTTTGTTATTAAGTCATATACCTCAACTGTGGTACCTCAACATACTAACTGCTTGTACAACATACTTATGAACATTTTTATGCAAAGCCTTTTATTTCTGACTGACCATTATAACCTCTAAGTATGTACTTGATTTAGATATATGAACAAAAACGGAAAAGGTATTGCTGAAAATTGCACTTCAAAATACTAACTTTTTAAAGTATGAACATCAAAATGAAATAAGTGAATAAATAATATCTCATAAGTCATGGTACTTCTGTTTATTGTGTGCTGTTTCTTCTCCAACTGAATTCCATCTGATCATATGGCTACTTAATATCTTTTGCCACAGTAGTCATTAAATATCATCATTATTAAAACTAGAAAGTGACTTATAATTAATATTTCTACTCATTCTCCAAGAAGAATAATTTAAATCCCTTATTACCAACTATGATGGCATGTTGTAACTTAAGTCCCCCTGTATCCCCAAGTTTATAGATGTGTTCTCCCCACCAAGTGATGGAAATAATTTGCGAGATTTAAGAATAAGTTATAATTATTTCCAATTTCAACAGTCATGGGCATAGGAGGGGATGGAGAACCTCATATTGTTGACAGCCGGTGGTCTGCTGAGCAGGCATCAACACCCACTGCTTCAGACAATGAGATTCAAGAAGAGGAACGCATTGAAGAGGAGAAAAGAGGGAAGGGGCAGCTGTATCACAGCATGAAGAACCAATTGCTATCTGAAGAGATGGAAGTTGAATGTGAAGTTGGGGAGTATGATATGGAAGGTTGCAGGGAGCAGGAAGATGGGGAAGGGGAGAGGGAGGAAGATGGGGAGTATGATGATGAAGATATTCTTCACTATAAGGCTCATCAGAAGATGGTGGCCTCTGAAGAGAATTTTCAAGAAGGCGATGGTGGAGGAGAGATGATAGAAGGCAATTCAAGAATTGGTGGGAAGAAGTTTCACATGGGAGACAAATACCTCTTTCCTTACACAGGTGAGAGAAACTGCTCCTTTGCCAGCTGTGATTTGCTGTTTTCTAATTTCTCTCTGAAAGTGTATTATTTATCAGATATTGATTCATTTAATACCAAAATACTAGTTATTCATGATATTTTTATGTATAATACTTGTTTATGATAATATACCTATAATACTATAAATTAATGCTATGCTACAAGTTGAATTATATTATTGCACTTTGTTCTCTCTGTGGTCAATTGTTTTGTTAAAGCCAACTGGTTTAAGTAAGGTAACCTAGACTGGCAAGAAGTTGGGTGTATAATATTCTTATGACGAGAAGTATCAATTGGTTTATTCTCAATAGCAAATCCAGAGTGTGTGAAAAAGTTTGTGAAGTATTATTTTTTTACTTGCATGATAACATCTTCAAAATCGTCTATTTTTGTATATAACCCTCTGTTTTAAAAAGGCTCCAAACTAAGCTTCTTTGTTATGATAATTCTCCACTTCTCTAGCAATAATTACTGTTGAGAAACAGCAGCTTATTTTTAAATAGCACCAGTTATGAATGCTTTTCTTTAGCTTTTATCCAAAATTCACTTTATATTTCAGAATCAAAGCTACATTAACGTTTTTGCTGGTGATTTTTGATGGTTTTTGCTTTGCTTCCCCTTTGATGTGCATTTTGAACAGCAGTGAAAGGGGAGTTTTTAAACATGTTTCATATTTTGTGCAGGGTTGCTTTTCCTTCTATATGAGTTCACTGTTGAATAAAGCACTTATGATCATGTATATAAAGTTTAACCTAATTTCAATTTATTTTACTTTGATCAGTATCTCCATATTGTTTTTTCTTAATTCATAAAGGAATTGATTTGATGACTCAATGTTTTCACATCCCTTCTGCTTATTGTTTCACTTCAAGAGGTTCTATTGGTGACATGATGAAGATACTAATAGGTTGAGTGATGTGTTAAGTGTAAATTGATAGTGATTATTCCTTCATTGATTCTAGATTATAATTCCTTTGTAGATAGAGTAAAACCTGCTTAAGATGGTTTTCCAAGGACTGAGTAAAAACCATGTTATGAGCAGGATAGCATTTTAACCAGCATATGACAATTTTTTGATTATCCATGTTGGAAAACAAAAATCATACCCCTTATAGATTTAAATTTTAATTGATTGTTTTACAGCTTACCACAAAATCAAATTTGTTAGTTGTGTAGCCTTATTTATCACAGCTACAGAGAGTTCGTAAATTATTTTTATATGATATTGGTTTCCTCCTTGTCATGCTGTTGAAAGATTGTCAGAGATTCAGACAAAAAGAGGCACCCTCTTTAGATAGACTGGTCACTTTTCACTCTAAAATTAAGCAATTTTTATCAGACCATTTGGAAAAGATAATGAGTTTTTTATTAGCAGTGATGAAATGTCATCTGAGAGCATGATCTTTCCAAGGCCACACTGAGTAGCCCACTAACCTATCCACTGCCATTCTGCTTTATTTAATTTACAACTTGAGATTGTGACAAAGGAAACAAGACAAGAAGACAAAAGTGAATGGGACCAAGAGATAACTTTGTATTTGTATTAGGTGGGGTACCATCATAAGTAGGTTTTATTGTATAAGATGGAAATGAACCTTTTACATGCTTATTTCAGATGGTGACAATGGAGGAGGCTATTTGATGTCAATGCAGGGTGGTGTATTAACGTCATCAATCAATGATGTGAATCACCCAAGGGAAAGGAGAAGCTGCTCCCCTCCTCCACTATCATCCCCAACCCTTAGGCATATTCATCCACTTTCTCATTCCCACCAATCAGGTCAACAGCAGTACCACTACAACCCTTCAAGCTCTCTACTTTATGGTACAAGAACTAATAATTTGCATACTGTATCATCTGCCAATTTACCTCCTCCATCACATCCTATCTCCAACATTTCTGAATCTGAGTAAGTATATTGAAATTAAATGCTTAATGCCTGTATTATTCCTTGCTCCCCTAGGAGAGCTTGTCCACTTTACTTTTTATATTTTTGTTTAGATTGAGAAAAGTTCAGAACCTTAATTTGAATTGTAGTCTAAGTTGAGATTATAGCACAACATGACTTTTATTTATCACATGTCAGATGTATAGTATGTATCAGGGGTCTCCAAAATTTTTGAGAAGCAGGCTGCATAAGTTCACAGAAAGAACTAGGCTGGCCAGATCTAGAAGATATTCATTTTAGAATTATTCAAATATATAATGTGTATCATGCTTAAAAAGAAAATACTGGGGCATATTTTTTAAGTAAGAATATATATAATTTATTTTATTAGAAATTACTGAAAATAACTAAGTAAGAATTAAAAGTTTCTCTATGGTGGTGTTCTGGATATTATATCCAATTTTCTCACAAGCTAAATCAAAACCTTTTCTGGGCCAGTTTTGGTCTACAAGCTGTTCTTACGAGACCCTGGAATATATAGTGCTCCATTGTTTTGCAAAAGAATTTTACTCAATTACATATTTAACAAATCCTTTTTCTCTTTTTTCTTGCTGCAGGGATGAAGTAAGTATTAAATTCTAGATTGTAGGACTTATCTTAATTTTACCAAGAAATAAAAGGATCATCAATCACCTGTAAAACTGAATAAATAATTTCTTGTACATCGATGCTATTTTTTTAAATTGCCACTTTGATAGTTTTATAAAGATAAATTAGAATTGCCATTTTAATACTAATAAAATTATGTCATTTTGATGAAGTTCCTACTTACAATGATATTTAATCTTCCTAGAATTATTTTTATTTCTTAGTATCTAGTTCAATAACCCACAAGTGATTATTATGAATAACAGATTGTTAACTTTTGATTGTTTTCCTCATTTTCAGGAAGGATATGAATGAAACTTCAGTATGACAAATGGATTTAAGTAATGTTGCCAGTCTTTTTCTTCAGACTCATTGAAGATAATTATATGCTTTTTTGCATGTATTTTTGAAAAATATTCAACTTCAAGTTATATACAAATTTATATATGTATAAATATACTGGATTATTCCAAAGATGTATAAGCCATTACCCTTTCCTCAGTGAATGACATATTTGTGAATAAGGTACAAATGAACATTGGTTTTTGTTGTGATTGTGTTTTATTTTAAATAGCTTGGCACTGTTTTGTTCCATGTATATTTCTGAAACAAGAAAGTATGCAAGATTATTTATCTGGTGTCAGATGTTTGTGCAATGAGTGTAATTATTATAATTATTACAGAGGACAACAAAGTTTAGAAATAAGAGTATTAATCACAGTATTTCTAACAGCAATATTGGTATATCCACTATATGTATTTCCATAATGCATTAGAGGAAAAATTTATCTAAGTATTGAAGTTTGTATAACAGTGTTGTCTTGCTTTAAATCACTTTTTGAAATGAAATGAGTGCCTGATGTAATATTTAGGAGAAATATTTTATCAGTGAAGAGTGATGTGCCTATGCAAAAGACATTTGGATGCTTTTGGTCACCTTTTTAGGAAAATACCACTGCCTTTTGCAGCATTTTCCTTGCATAATTTTTTGTTTGTAAACACCTGGTTATAAACCAGGAGATCTCATATCACATTGCAGCTATGATGTATAAGCTTCAACTGTGTTATTTTCATTGCATTCCATGACAACAGTGGTCACTTTTATAAGTTTTGTATTTATAATTTTGTATAAAGTCATGAAACATTTTATCATTTACAAAAGTGTTTCATTTTTAATGCATATGCCCCATCCTTCATACCGGGTTTTTCAGATTACTCTACTTAATCTTATATTCCATTTATACTATGCAGAGGCATTAGTAATATGTAGGGTTGCCAGATTTTTAAAATTGTAGGTTTTACTTCTTAATGTGAAAGCAGCAGTTAAAATCTGTGCATCAGGGATGAAACTAAGTATGCTTTTGTAGGGTTACCTTTTTCAGGTTACTTCTATTAGCCAATAAAAACAGTTAAGGGCTCCCAGATAGCCATGTGGGCAGCGCGTTCAACTTCAATGAAAGCTGTCCCGGGTCCGATTCCTGGTGGGAGCTCAAGAGCCAAATGACCTCAGCTGTCAAAGCACTTCTCAGAATAATACTACTACTAAAAGCATTAAATGTTTAAAAACTAATTCAAATTCTACTATTTTGAAGATTACAATAATTTTCTCTAGAGGAAAATCATAAATGTCTCACAAAGCTAATATATCTCAAACTGAAAGGAAATGCCTCACATAATGTAGATAATAACCCAGAGAATGTATCCATTGAAATTGATTCATAGCGTTCAAAGCATGTACAGAGAAAGGATTACTAGATAATTAAATTTATTTGGCACATTTAATGAGGGCAGCCATGGTATAATAGTGTGTAAGAGCAACTCACACTGTAATTGACTGTAAATGAAACTATAACTGCTTCAGCATGCCAGTCTAAGGTTTTGTCGAAGAGAAAAAGGTAATACAGCTAACGCCAAATATATTTTTGTTCAACTTTATTATGTAGTGTGCAAATCTCACAGGCAGTAATTCTATTACCATAGGTTTCATTTCCCATTTTTTGGCATTAGAAGAAAAATTAGTACAGAAGACAATTATCAGGCATTTATCATTTTCCACTGAAATGCAATATTATGTTTGTGCTTGGTTATTCCTTACCTTGTATGATGATTGCTGTGGTCATATGAAGTTAGGGCTTTGTGTATGAGCTAAATTTGATTAGTTTAGTTACAATAAAATTGTATGATGATTGGATTTTCATTGTGCAGGACTATGAAGTAATTTTGACTAAAATGTAGGCAATCCAGGTATCCTTTATAAATAATTTTTAATAAATTTTCATTGTAAATCATTTTTATTTAAGCTCAATTGAAGAAAATCATTGTGAATTCAGTGTGTGATTATTTAAACTAAATTGTTGCAACACTCAGTTGACTCATCCGCAAGAATAATTTTCAAGGAAAACTGAACTCCTAGAAATAATAGGAATTTGGTCCCAAGGGAAGTGATAATTCTGAGGTTGATAGCCCTTAAATAATAAAATTTAGAGCCCTGTGACACCAAGTGATGTCATGAACTAATAAATTTTAATTAAACGCAAAGTGTTAAATATACTGCAACATCTCATGTTTAACAGACAATAGATATCTCTAGAGCAAGAGTGAAGAATCTTTTTCCATCTGGGGGCCATATTTAGCATTCACTATCACAAGAAAGGCTGTATGGATATTGTTGTTTATGTTGCATGTTGCCTACATTCAAACAGTTAAAAATGTTTTATATGAGAAAAGGAATTCATCCACAAACCAAACAGAAAGAGAACCTTTTCTCCTCTTGCACACTTCCAGATAGTAACTAGTGAGATATTTCCATGTCTATTCTTATCATGAACTGAAGAACCTGACAATTTCTGTGTAGCAACTGTTTTACCAGATTTCATCAGTGTCCTATATAAATGCAGTACTATTTAAAAAGATCTGCTCTTGCTGAAGAATGCCCTTACAGATTCCAAGCAATAGAATATATCCATGTGCATAGAAAATGAATTGTTTATTTATGTAAATCATGAACATTATAAAATGAAAGTGAAATTTAGAGTGATGAGAGATGTGCTGTTATCATAAAATATAGCTTTTCTTTTCTGAAGAAACATAACCAGGTATTGATGAGTAATGATCACCTGAAGATGAAAGTTGCTTACTGAAACCTGGTTGTGTTCCCTCTTAAAAAAATGTGGAAAAAATACAATACCTCTCTTCATTCTATGCATTAGATTTCCTCAATACCTTGCCTCTGGTTTGCACTTTATATAAGTTTACGTTTAGATTTTCTATCTTTTCCATTTATCCATTCATCTTCTCCCTACCATTAAATCAAATCATCAAAAGTTCATTGTGCAGCAATGCAAGCGAACAATTAAACAATGACGCTGTGCAAATGCAGCATTATTTCATGGCTATTTTAAATTCCCTTTTTTTGAAGATCTAAATTTGAACTGTTGTAATATGTTTGGAAGCATCCAGATGTTGCTAAAGATATTTACCTTGGATGATACTTGCTCTTTCAACCAGAATATCTCTTCTACCAGCTCTGGTACTTTGCAGCCAATAATGCTCTCAGTTTGGTTAGGAAATCAAATCTTAACAAAGATTTTATTTTCAGCTAGGTGTTTGAAGTACTTCAACTTAACTTTAATGCACTTTTCTAACAATTAGAGAGAGAACGCTACCCTGAATCAGTCCTGATTAAATAGGAAAAAAGATCTTCCCATAGAAGTTTTACACAACTTGGACAATTCTTGTACAGATCTTTAGTCATATTGATTATTTTCTTCTCTATATTTTTCTTTTGGAAAACCTCCCAAATTATCTTCCTTGGCATGCTATCATATGCCTTCTCTATATTTATAAACACTGATGGTAAATCTTCTTTCCACTCCCAGCTTTCCATTGTTTGCCTGGTTGAGAATATGAAGTCTCGATTTCATAAAGCTGAAATTTCTAGTTCAGTTCTGCAAAAGAAGAAAGGTATTTAATCAATCATAATAAAATTCACATGCATGTCTTCTTCTTCTGAGTGAGTTTTCCAATCATCCAGGGTTGTAACAGGGATAATTATCTTAGAAAGATATCAACATGTCTTATGTCACTGGACCACTACAAATTTATAAATTTCAGCTTCCTATATTCCTCGGTATGTTAGCAAAATAATTGTTCAAAAATGTCTTCCATATATTTCTCTTAGGAGCTACTAACATTGCATACATGGGTTGTCTGAAAATTTTCCGACATTTTGCCATTTCTCAACATGTTTTCTGAAAATTTTCTGAAGACTTCTGAAAATGCATAATTGTGTATTAAATATCGATAGTTTTTGCGCAGTAAATCCTTGGTTCGATTCCGGATGACTCGAATATATCCTTATAATAAATGTTAAGAAAGAAAAGAAAAAGATCATTTTCATCATCGTTAATCGATTACAGACTTTTTCTTTAGTACACTGAAATCTGGAATAATGGTCCTACGAAATCCTTACTAGTACAAAAAGAAAGGAAACTGAATATAGACAGTTATTTTGTTGTTGCTTGTCATGTATGTTTTACCAGATATACTGAAATAAATAAATATATAAATCGTAGTGATTGTTAAATAAGAATATGAAAGGCAATCGCTATATATGGCTGAAAGTCCTAAGTAATTCGAACGCAAATTCCTTTTTCATTCTAAGGATAGTAGTGAAATACTTAAAATGGAGTAAAATTGCTTACGAAAGTTATTTAAGGGGTTACATACCCATCTCAACTTGAAAAAATCAAATATTTGTTTCTTTGCATGAATGTAAAGAATCAACCTTAAAAATATTCAGGCAAAGTAGTATTTTAATATTATAATAATTAGCTGAGCTACAGTAGTTTTTCTTGAGCAATGCAGAGCACTCGATGAGCCGCCAGTGACACTCGTAAGCTTATGGAGTGGAACATACGGGTTATTACCTTCTCCTAAAGCCTTCTTTCCTCAAAGTAACATCGAGGTACCTGTATTTATTTTCTCATCTACAATCGAATCATTGCTTAAATGTATTGTAGTTTACTAACTGATCAAAAAATACATGTGCGCGCATGATAACAGGAATATATATATATCCCTTTCGTAAATATCCTAAATGTCAAGATAACTTCTCTGCCAGAAACGGCTTTCATTTTGATAACTTTGGAGTTCATTTGAATTTCATGATTTGTTAATTTCCTAACGTTTCGAAGTCGAATGTCGTATTTATCTTCCGAGAATTACTCGCCTCCCTTCTGAAAACGTCGCGTCGCCTCGCTGCACACTATATGCTACTTCAACTTTCCCGCAGAATTCCAATATTTTGGCGGAAGAATTCAAATTCGAACCGGTTTGCTCAAGTGAACGCAAGATGTCGCTCCTCATGCCGCAAGATAAGCCGCTGGATTTTGACATCATTTTCTGAAGAAGCTATGAGAAAACAACAGTTTCGTGAAACTATTAGGCCAATGTCGTCCATCCGCAACGATCCTTTGTGCGGAAACTTAGTTGCGTCCTGAATTAAGGGCTACCGCTGAATCATGGATTTACCTCCCCCACCAGATTTTTTAGGAGCCCCACTGGCGTTGTCGCGTTTTGGTCAGTGAAGGATTATTGACGAAGCCTATATCTATCTGATCTTTGGCAAATATATTATTATTATTATTGTGACTTCTTTTTCTGTAATCTGTGTTTCCATAATCACGTATTTTCTTGACCGGAAGTTGACACAGGTGGTTTCAGTGGCTGGCGCTATAGTCGCTACTGTCGACCTCACCTAGGAGGGAATTTTGAACATGGCCTGTACGAAATGTTGCGAGAAGCTGCCACATGATGGGTATTATGTTACTTGTAAGGGCTGTAATGGTGGCTTCCATTTTAAATGTTCTGGAGTAAGTGAAGGGACCTGGAAGGCAAAGTCTCTGAGGAAAAAAGAAGAATGGAGATGTACCTCCTGCAGAAGAAAAGAAGATGATGACCAGGATTCCTCCAGAGCTACACAGGAGACTACCAGGCAAGATCCGATATTGAATGAAATTCAGGACATTAAGAGATCTATAATGTTCCTGAGTTCATCTTATGATGACTTAAATAAAAACATTTGTAATAATTCTGATCTTGTGGGCGAACTAAGAAATATTATTTCTTGTTTGCAAACAGAGCTTAAAAAGAAAGATAAGATAATCAAAGACCTAGAGGATAGAGTTAATATATTAGAGCAGAAAGAACTTTCCTCAAGCCTTGAAATAACTGGTATTGTGGATAAAAAATGTTCGAATTTGGAACTATCGAAAAAAATTGTAAAACTGAGTAAAGAAATGGAAGTTGAGGACATAAAAGAAAATGATATTGAGGATATATATGCTTTCGAAACTAAAAATAAGACAAAACAAATCAAAGTTGTGGTAAAGTTCAAAAACAAATCCACCAAGAAATTGTTTATAGAGAAAAGGAGAGGTTTTAATTCAAAATTAAGTCAACTGTATAAAACTAATGTATATATTAATGAGTGCCTCACGCCATTTTATAAAAAATTACTCTGGCAGTCTAAAAGCAAAGCCAGAGAACTGGGATACAAATATGTATGGATGAAAGAAGGGATAATTATGATAAGAAAGGATGAGAATTCCGTGGTGAAGAAAATATACAATGAAGGTGATTTGTCAAGCCTAGCATGATTTGGCCTTTTCTTATTATGTTCATGTGTGGTGATCTTTCAACATTTATTTCTTTTTTTCTCTCTAATGATGGATAATTTTGATTTCATAAAAGTCAGAAAAACTACTTGTAACATTTTTGAGAATGTTCTTCTTACAGCCAACTCAAATAATCAATTAGGCAGTCATGTCTTTCATTTAAATGTTAGATCACTCAAAAAACATCTTGATGAAGTCAAACTCTGTATATCTGTTCTTCAAACAAAAATTGATGTTAGTATGTTTGCTTTAACTGAAGTTAACCTAGCAGAAGATGATAAATTCTGTTATGACATTGATGGTTTTAAAACGTTTAAAAAGCTAAGAAGGAATAAAAGAGGTGGTGGTATACTTTTATATGTTAACATAAACTTAGAATTTAGAGAATTATCCTTTGACCCTCTTTCTTATGAAGCTCTGCTTGGAATAACTAAAATAAAGAACAGTGAGTTTACTGTTATGGTCTGCTATAGACCACCCAATTCTAGTAAGATCCTTTTCATAGATGAACTTGAAACTGCCATGAAGAACATTAATTCAAGTAATGTAATGATTTTGGGAGACAATAACATTAACATTACGAATAAATTAGACTTATCTGTTATTAACTATCGCAATATGTTCACCATAAATGGTTTTGATGAACTTATCAAAAACTATACCAGGGAAGAAATCATAAATAATACTTTGACAAAATCTTGTATTGACCATGCTTACATCAGATCAAAAGGGCTCAGTTCTGAAGGTATGATAATAAAAAGCAAAATTACTGATCACTATATTATAGGAATAAAAATTATTACTGACACAAAAAATAATGAAAGTGTGACAAAAACTTCTAGATTCAAAACTTCCATAAATGAGCAAGCTTTATATGATAAAATAGAAAATTTTAATTGGGAAAATTTACTTTGGTGCTCAGACCCTGAGACAGTATATCAGAAATTGAATGTGAATCTTAATCTGCTCTATTCTGAATCTATTGTGGTAAAGAAAAAAATAAAAAATAGAAATACAAACTGTGAATGGTTGACTGATGAAATTTTAATCTTAATGCAGGAAAGAGATGTTTCTTTCAAAAAATTTAAAAATTGTCCTTCCAATTTAAAATACAGGCAAGCTTACACAAATCTAAGAAATAAGACAACAAAAGAAATTAAAAGAGCTAAGAGGGATTATTACCAAAGAACTTTCCAAAATGTAAAGTGTGGCAAACAGCTGTGGAACTTAGTAAACAAACTCACAGGCAGAGGGGCTACTACAAATTGTAATGATATGAACATTGTGAATTGCTTGGATAAAAGCTGTGATTCTTCTGCTGTTGCCTCAAAATTTTGTGAAATTTTTACTGATGTCCATAAACTTCAACTATCATGTAAAGAAAAACTTCTCAATTTTGTTGAGGAAACACAACAAAACTCTCTTTTCATTCCTGAGGCATCCTTTAATGATATTAAAGAAATTACAAGGAATTTAATAAATAAAGGACCAGGGATAGATAATATTCGAATAAAAGATATAAAATTGCATCCTGTATTGATTGAACTAGTTAAAAATTTAGTTAACACCAGTCTCCGCAATGGTGTAGTACCAGCGGGACTAAAAGTTGCATACGTGAAACCTATTCCAAAAGATAGGATTTCTAGTGATTATCTTAACTATAGACCTATATCTATTCTTTCTTGTATAGACAAAATAATGGAAAAATATGTATCTAAATATTTAATGAGCTTTGCACTAACTTATGATCACATATCTATGCATCAATTTGGTTTTCAACAGAAAAAAGGGACCAAAGACCTATTAGAAGAATTTGCCAACTACATTAATAAGAATCTAGACCGCAATAATAATATAATCACTGTTTTTGTTGACTTCAAAAAAGCTTTTGACCTAATCAATTATGAGATCATACTGGATAGACTAAATAAAATTGGTGTCAGAGGAAACCTCCATAAGTGGTTCAAAAGTTACTTGAGTAACAGACAATTAGCTGTTAAGATTGATAATCAGTTGAGTGGTTTCAAAAAAATTGCTTGTGGAGTTCCTCAGGGCTCAGTTTTAGGGCCTTTACTTTTCATACTATATGTCAACAAAATATTTTCTGTGGTAAAGAATTGTAAAGTCCTCATGTATGCTGATGATGCGGTACTAATTTCCACTCACAAAGATTTTCATGTAGCTTTGGCCTTCATTGAGGAGGACTTAAGCTTAATTACAAAATGGTGTCATGATAATGACTTGATTATTAATGTTACGAAAACTAAGGTAATGCATATAACTGATAGAAGTATTAATAGGAAGAATGTCAAGTTAAAAATTCATAGCCATGAATGCTTACACTTATATCATATTGACAAAGACAAAAATAATATGTGTGATTGCGATTACTTGGAACAAGTGTCTAAACACATATATTTAGGAGTAATAATTGATGAAAACTTTAACTTTAATATGCATATCAAACATGTAACTAGTAAGCTGAAAAAGGTATCCTATCAAATGTACTATCTAAAGGATATTTTACCTGTCAAAACTAAAAGAATTATTTATACAGCTCTTGCTGAATCTGTGATTAGATATGGTTTAACTATTTGGGGAGGAACGGCATCCACGAGGCTATTAAGCATCGTGAGAATTCAGGACAGAATTATAAAATATGTGTATAATGATGGAAATAATCCTAGGACTACTGATTTCAATTATTACAAAGAACTGAACTTACTCCCAATCAAACTACTGCACAAATACATACTTATTATAGATAATTATTATTCTAACAAGTATAAAGTTTTAAAAACATCTGACCATGCAATGAATAAAAGACAAAACATAAGATATAGCATCCCATATTACACAAACAAACATGGAAAACAAAATCTACAAATACTGGTTCCGATTTTGTTCAATGAGTTGCCTAAAGATTTACATAACATAGAAAAAATTTCTGCGGTTAAAATTCAAATAAAACAATGGTTACTTACTTGTTAAACACATGGAACTTGATTGTATATTTGTATTGTATTTTTTTTTTCCTTTTTTTTTCAATAATTAATATCCTGCTACTTGTGAATATTATACAAAGGTTGTAATAAAAATTGTTAGCTTGGTTGTTTTGAAACATATTCTGAATAAATTATAATTTTTATTGTTATTCTTATACTGCTTTCATAGTCGGTGGAGGTGGTTTATACTGTTATTATTTAATACCATGTTTCAAATTGTACCGTTATTATACTGGTTATTTGTAAAGCAACGTCGAACCTAGTTTTGGACAAAAAAGGCACTTGCAGACGAGCCCTAACAGGGCTCTGCAAGACCTAAATTGAAATATTTAAAGAACAAAGAGTTTTATTTTACTAATATGTCATATTTTACAATGTTAATATGTCTTTATCTATTCTCATTTGTCTTAACTATGTATTTGCATATTTGCAATTAAACAATTATTATTATTATTATTATTATTATTATTATTATTATTATTATTATTATTATTATTATTATTATTATTATTATTATTATTATTATTATTATTATTATTATTATTATTATTATTATTATTATTATTATTATTATTATTATTATTATTATTATTATTATTATCATTATTATTAAAAAAAATATTATTATTATTATTATTATGATCATCGTTATCATCATCATCTGGCACAACCAGAAAAGAAAAGAATAATTAGTTCTTTCTGGGTGTTTGGCAGGTTATGCTGCCTGACGTGCTACAGAATTTATAAATTTGAAAATGCCACCGCTAGCAGCGGAAGATAGATCTTCTGATGCCAACATATATTACTCTGGTAAAGGCTGAGAATTACTTCATCGCAGGATATCGAACACCTTCTGACAGAGATTGATTACGATAATACCTAAAGGAGGACTTAAGTGTTCCAGAAAAATATATTTCAACTGTGTAGTAAACGTGACGAAGTCAACAGCTTACACTTGCATATATATAGTGATTCCTTAATTATGTCTACCTCTAATCAGTCAAAAACTGCATGGAACATCATCAATGAGACCACTAGCAGTTTTAGATATACCCCTTTACCTTCATTAAAGGACAATACCCAAAGACCTCTCGATCCTAGAAGGCTAGCCAACCTTTTAAACAACACTTTCCTTGACATCCCTCATCAACATTTTACCTGCAGCAACTTTCCTAATACCCACTCCTCCACTTCCAATCAAAGCTTTCACTCTAATTCTATGTATCTTCGTCCCTGTAATGAACAGGAATTATTCATCTGTTTATCTAAAGTTGGCACAAAAACTTCTTCTGGTCCTGATGACAGTCCACATAAACCACTCCTCTCTTGTGGTAAATATATTGTAATGCCTCTTCTTTATCTTATCAACAAATCACTGCAGTGTGGAATCTTCCTAAATGCTCTGAAAACTTCCAAGTTGATACCTACTTACAAAAAGAAGGGTGATAAAAACTGTATTAATAACTACAGACCAATATCACTAGTCTCTCAGTTCTCAAAAATCTTTGAATATGTCTTTTGTACCTGTCTAATTGAATTTCTAGACAAATCCAATACTGTATCCTCTTCCCAATTTGGTTTTCGCAAGGGCAGGTCCACTAATGAGGCCCTCTTTCAGGCTGTCAACTGCCTTGCCAAACACCTCAATTCGAGCAAAAGTATCCTCTGAGTTTTCTTCGACATTAGTAAAGCTTTTGATTCTGTTGATCACAATATTTTGCTGAAAAAATGTTGTGCTTTAGGAATTAGAGGCCTGGCCAACGCCTGGCTTAAGTCCTATCTAGCCAATCGATTTCAGATAGTTTCCATTTCTAAAATGGAAAAAGATATGCATCTGACCCAAATCAGGAGCCCTCCGGCGTACCTCAAGGCTCCATTCTCAGCCCAATTCTTTTTCTTGTT
Organism: Pachydiplax longipennis; assembly: GCA_036926295.1. Classification (NCBI taxonomy): domain Eukaryota; kingdom Metazoa; phylum Arthropoda; class Insecta; order Odonata; family Libellulidae; genus Pachydiplax; species Pachydiplax longipennis. The sequence goes on along the minus strand of JAVFKF010000034.1, from coordinate 11,583,341 downwards.
TTTATAAATGACCTACCTAGGTATCTAACCACAGTCAATGATAATAGTGTAATTATGTATGCTGATGACGTGATCGTATTAATTTCCAACTCTCGTATAGAAGATCACAAAAGACAGAGCGCAAGCACTTCAGGTGATGACAAACTGGTGCAATTTTAACTACTTATCCCTAAATACGGATAAAACACAAACTATGCTGTTTATTTCTTCTTCACGGAAATGGTATGGTTCTACCACCAGTAGTGATTTGGAGCTAACCACAAATGCATCTAAGTTTTTAGGCATTTATCTGGACCCCCAGCTAAAGTGGACTGCTCATATTGATTATCTGTGCAAAAAACTCAGCTCAGTGTTTTATATACCATCAGTACTTAAGCATTCCCTAAGTATTGATGTCCTTAAAATGGTCTACTACTCCTACCTCTTTGCCCATGTTTCTTATGGAATAATCTTTTGGGGTTCCTCCACCCAAATCTGTAACATTTTTAAAATTCAGAAAAAAATAGTTAGGACTATTTGCAATGCCCCATATAGGGCCCACTGCAAGCCTCTTTTCAAAAAATTAGAATTCATAACCATCCCCTCCATTTATATCCTCAATACACTTAACCAAGGCCTTCAAAAAAGCTGTCCACAATTTACTTTTAGAATATTGTCCTTATAATGTTGATGAATTTTTTAATTGACCAATCTTCTTCTGTATTCTGGAATTTTTAATGTTTTGTACTTTTGTTTTAGATTTTTACTTATTTGGTATATGTACTTTTGTTTTCCCATGTAGCGTATTTATATATCTTGTGTATTTACTTCATAGTTCCTTGTATATAGCAATTTTATGTCTTTTTATTATAACATTCTTTTTGTTAATTTTATTACTATAAGTATTATAAATTTTTTTTGAAAATTCTCTCTCCTGACGACTCCTATATATGTATCCATTCATGTCATTGGACAATAAAAGTATTATTATTACTTTTTTATTTGCTAATAGGCCTTTAGAGCATGATATGAAGCCAAGATCAACAAAGAGAGGTAAATTATCATTTTATCAGAATGAAGAGTACCGCCTCCCAAGATAGCAAATGAAAGGGAAGAGAAATAAGGTATTGAGAACTGATTGGCATTAATCTTATGAAAGATAGATCAATTTTTAAGGTTAGAAACCTATAATTTTAATGTAAAGTATTCTGTTAAAGCCAATTTCTACATTATTAGAAAAGGTCTAGATATATAAGGCAAATATTCCTTTACTTAATTTCTGAGTCAACTTGACTGAACCAGACTGACTGACTGAGAAGACATAGACTGAATACGATAGGAAAGGAAATTAAGGAAGTTTAAAGGGAGATTTTGAGAGGCTATCTACGTAATTAAGGATAAGGACATTTCTTATCTTTTTAATGGTAAACAGGAACATACAGTAATTAAATTATGGTCAAATATGAAGCCTTTTCAGGGGCATAAGGAGAGAAGAGTTATCAGGAAAAAACTCCTCTGCTAACTTCCGTAAGCATAAATTCTGACAAAGTACCATTTCACTCCGCATACTATATGCAACTGGTCAATTTATGAAATGGAGGTCGGATGCAAATTTCCATGGGACCTTCTTTCCTGTTTCCTTTCCCCATGCATTAATTAACAGCTAATAAATAAAGGATGATGCTAGGCATAATTATCTTATAATTATATTGTTTGTTCTCATCAAACTAACAAAGTTTTTTCACTAAATGGTCACCACTCAAACTTGGGGCTCCCAATCTAATGCTAGGAATAACCCAGGAACCCTCAAAAGTATTTTTTAAATATTTTAAATGTTTACTGTTTGGAGATGGCGGCCATTTTTGTACTTGGCCGCACGCAGTTTTTCACATTTGCAGGTATCTACAAATTCTTCAATTATTCAGGAATGGGTTACCCAAGGACTTTTAAATTTATTGGTCAAAAATTAACAAAATTCAACTTTTGACGAGAAACTTTTCAAAGAAGGAACTATTTCTCAGCCTTAATATTTTTTGGGCTGTTACACTATATGTTATAGTTACTTTTAACAAAGTATCAATGTTGGCAAGATTAACCTTTAAAAAGTATTCATCTTTAAAAAACACATTTTTGAATTTTTTTCAAATTTCCACTTCCAATATCTTGGTTGGGGGACCAGATAAAAATATGAAAATTGCACACAGTAAAGGTCTTCATTATATAATACTTCAGTATAAATTTCAGCTTTAAGATTCAAAAATATTTTTATAAATATTTATTTATTTATTAATATTTTAACTGTAATCTTGCCAACATTGATACTTTGTGAAAAGTAACTATAATATACAGAGTAACAACAAAAAATATAGACTAATAAATCATAAAAGGATTTAATTAATAAATTATACTATAACAAAAACACCTATGATACAGTAAGCATATGTGGCATGATTTATTTCCAGATGAAAGTAAAATAAACTGATGGATGATGCAATCTGGATGGAGAAATGACTAAACTCACAGCAACATGCAATGGAAGAGAAATGGATTATAAATAGGTGAAATCGATGACTTGTTGAATTTCTATTTTAGAGTTTATACTTGGAACAATATGTAGAGAAGCAAAGCAATGTGACTGGGTCTTCATTACATGTGACTATTGGTCACAACAAAGTTGAATCATTAACAGTTTATCAATATAGAGTTAACTAAGGGCAGGATGGAATCATTAATTAGATAACATGATTATTTCCAGTCGTTTTAGGGAAAACATTACTGCAGGATTAAATCTGGTTCTTGTAACTGACAATGAGTAAAAATCTTCTAGGTGATGGAATTGCTTTCCCACAAGAAATACTGATAAAAAGATAAATCTCACATTAGTAGCTTTACATTAAAAATTATTTTAACCAAAGAATTTTTTTGCTAGATATACGAGCACCAGAAAAATTAGACAAATTTCTACTGAATTGTTCTCTCACTTCCACAGTGCATAAATTACTACTCAGGAAGAAATATGAAATATAACAGCTGCTTCAAAACAGGATCTCATGATTTAATGATTACTTAAGTTCCTTGTTATGAAGAACTGAGTATCAAGGAACCATTATGAGGCAGATACTTTCATAAAATTACAATCATTGAAATGAAATAACTTACATCCTCATAGTAGAAAAAGTAACAGATAAATGATAAACGAATTTATTTCTTCTCTCTCATATAATAATAACCAGTAACCACATTAGAGCTGGCTGATATACATTAAGTAATCATCACAAAACACAAGTCTTTAAAAGGTGATGTAAATGAATAAATAATTTCATCATACAATAAATTTCTCGATTCTCACAATAAACTAGGGAAAAGAACAGAAAAACTTTCATCCCAATTACTTTGGTCGGAAGCTGAGAGATCACTAACAGGAGAATCAAGTGATTCATAGCCAGTGTCTGAGAGTGAATCAAAATCGATAGATTCCACAGTGATGTCAGAGATCAGTTCCTCGGTTAAGACTGAATCATTACTACAGTCCATTATGTTTTCATTCTTTATATCCAAGTCACTCAGCGACTGCTCAATGATATCAGGAATTTCACTTGGGATTTTCGAAATTTGAACTGCATTCTCATTGTTTACAAGGCCCAGCTCATTACTGTTTGGAAGTGATTGTGAAGAAATACAGTCATTCTGATTCAAAATCGCCCATCCACTGGATTCCATGTCTTTTGCTGTCGCCCCCACCATTTCAGTTGCATCAAGTAATGTGGTGGTATCCTACAACATGAGTGAAGATAACCATGATGTTCATTCTATAATATGAATTATTATCTCAACATTCTCACTATAATTAAGGACAATAAAATACCAAGTTCTGAATTACTAGTATTAACTTTAGCTCTAACAAAAGATGGCATATTTTTTAAGTCTGAAACATTAGATTTTTAAGTATACTAAGAATACATAGTAAAACGCTGAAAGTAGCACATTTCAGAGACTTTTGAGTGGTCGTCTTCGCTGAAAGAAATTGGAATTCAAAATATTTACCTTTGAAGGAAGTTCTTGGTCTCCACCGACTGGTTGTAAAGCCCCTTCTTTAACGATTCTTTCAGCCAGCCGTTCGATTTGCTGCAAGAATTCGTCTGTTGCTTCATCTTCATTGCAAAACTGAGCAGAAGTAGGAATGTTATCAATGAGGTGCCCTGTCCCTTCTGCAGAGGGTCATTAATGAACGCTGCAGGCTCAATAGGCGACGCTGAATTTGCGTTCTCACAATAACATGACAACTTCTGCTTCAGTTGCGAATTTTCCTCCTTCAAAGAATTGACTTCTGTCTTTAGCCTTTGACACTCTTGCATTACGGTGTCATTCTAAAGAAAACGAAGAGGAGTTGAATAAAGGAACAACAATGACAACAAAAAACAAAGCACATGACCATGCAACATACTTTTGTTTGTAAATCCTTCACTAGCATCTCCAACTCTTCCATTCTAGCTTTCTTTTTGTCCCGAGAATTTTGAGCGGCTACTCTGTTTTTCAATTTTCTGGAAGAGAAAAAGAAATTGAATAAACGGGAATAACCGAAATAAAAAATCTTGAAGAGACTTGAATACTTACTTCCTCAAATATTTGTCTTCAGTAGGAAGTGTCACTTTTCTTCTTCCGAGACTCAATTCTGTCACTATCTCGTCGAGATTTGGACGATTCTTTCCGAATTTAGGATAACATCCACCCTTCGCACTAACAGCAGGTTTTGACAGTCCCAAAAGTTTCATTTCTGTTTCTGTGTATACTGGTGACGTGGTAGCAACTTCTGAATGAAGTCCAAGTTCCGGGACGCGTATTATTATCATTTGAGGCGACTCCATTTTAAAAATTTCACCTCTTTTCACTATTTCATATGAGTAACTGAAAACTTAAGCACACACAAACCAATAATTCACAATATTTTCTTGAAATTATTTCCTACGCTTCTCGCAGCGATCACTACAACCAACACCCCGTCCTCTCTCGAACTTTCCTCAGAACTGCCAACGTCAATGCAATGTCTCACGGTGGATTCAAATGACATGCGATTGCGTCAGACATTTACTTCAAAATCTTGAAAATTGACTAGCATATAAATCACCTCCAAAATATTAGAATGGAATTTTATGAAACTAAAATATTAATTATGTGCGAGGGAAATAGTCACCCATGAGTATCGAATGAAAGATTAAAAAATATCTTATGATAAAACCAACTTCGCGATTGCGTCAATCTGCAAGTTTCCGCGGTACGTTCAACTTGAGTTTAAGCTGAATAGAAAATCATGCATCAAATCAGTTCACAGAAATGACACAGTATTTATCTGAAATAAGAAACACACACGTTAACTCTTAGTAATATCGAATCAAGAGGTTCTCTTTATATGAAATTGCAGCATACATACATACAAGATTTAAATATGAATGATTTGCTGATCAATATGAATTATTTGATCAACATATAAAAACAATGATACACAACTACACAAACTAATAATTAAAACACCCTATGGAAATCTTGAAAACCCCGTTCTGTGACTCTTCGATACCGGATGAAAAGAATGAACATGTTTATTTTACATTTTCTAATAATAACCTTGTTGACAAAGTTACATTAATTGTGAGTACATTTTATGACGGAGAAGGAATCAATTAGCCAGGCTCTTGCTTGTAGGATTTAAGGATTAGAACAAGGAGAGTATTATTTGATATAGACATTCAAATTCATTCCCAATATTTCTGAATCATTAATTTTCAATTACATACTACTTTTACCATCGTTTAAGCTTTACGGAAATTTATTAATTTAAGTATTTCATATGAGCAAGCGGGAATTGGTATGAAAATCAAAGTAAAAAAAGTGTGAATTCTTCCGTAGATAGGTTCCTTCACATGGGCTGCAAGTTGCTTAACTAGTTACACCAATCCGTGATTAATATTTCAGGTGTGATAACAACACGAGCTAGCAGTACCACAGTTCATTTCTCGCTCACAGATTCTGGAAGTTATTTATTCATTTATGTTTTTTCCACTATCCACTCTTTTATCAAAATTAATTTTTCCGATATTTGTAAATATAATCATAATGTCCCTTTCGTGACTGCGACATGTCTTAAGAGAAGGAGAATTTTCATTCTATGAAACTGGATAGAGAAATACATATTTCGTAGGGCTCCCGGATAGCCGTATGGGCAGCGCGTTCGACTTCAATGAAAGCGGTCCCGGGTTCGATTCCTGGTAGGGGCCCACGTGCGAAATGACCTCAGTTGACGAAGAACTTTTACACATTAATAATAATACCAATGCATCATTCGTTTAATTTCGTCTCTGTATTATTCATGGCTAAACACAAAGAAAACTCACTTTGTAGAGTCCACAAAATTTTTATTAGACGACCATACCATACCATAAAAGTTTTGTGGACTCTACAAAGTGAGTTTTCTTTGTGTTTGATCATGAAGGAGTTCCACCAGGTATCACCAAAATCTGTCAAGTTATTTATGGCTATATTGATAAGAAAGCTACTGAGGAATGAGCGATGAAAATATTATAAAGTGTTCTGATTGATCATCCTAATCTCTCGAAAGCAATGAAAATTATTATTAAATGGGTCAGTTTGCTTCTCTCACGTTGTCTCTTTCCGCTAATCGTATTCTGGCTCTGGGTGAAGAAAAGGAAAACTACTACTATTCTCATCTTGTGTATCAGTTTCATTTCCTCCTCGGAGCTTTTGATTGTTAGTGATAGAGGGGAAGATGAACTAACCAGATTACAAATTTTCTAAGTATCTTTTACTCTTTTAGTTTGAGAACTAAACTTATTTTGACATCCAAATGAATAGCTTAATAGTATCATCATAAATCTTCTACCCTACCTCGTTCATGTATCTTGAAATTTCTTTATTAGACGTCAAATTTTTACGACGTACTGGTCCCACCCTGTAGATACCAGAATAATTAAGACTTTGACGCTAGCTTTCATGGGTTCGATACCAGAATGTCCCAAATATCGCAATTTTCCCATAAGAATGCATTGCGCGGATTTTTGAAAATTATTTTGAGGCATTTATCGGTAAGATAGAGGAAACAAAATCTCGAAGGTTGGATTTGAGATAGTTTTATATATTACAAATGGAAGAAATGTTACAAAATGTCCGTGAGTTCGACGCCAGGTGGGTGCGAAATTCTCCCGTATATGATGCATTGCGGTAATTTTTGACAATTTTTTTAAATGCTTTGCGATAAGCTGGGAAGATAAAACCTGAAATGGGAACGTAGGCGTTTGAAAACACTCATTCACTCAGCTCATTGTTTCTCTAATGGTCCTTGGTTCGATGCCAGAGCGTCATTTTGATTCCTCTATGCATTTCGAAGGGGGATAACGGAATCTTATTTTAGGACCTCCCCCTTAAGATATTGAATTAAAACTTTAGAGCAGGTCAGAATGGCACTCTTCTAACAAAGATATGCAATTGTCTCGCGAACGGGTCCTTAGTTCGACGCCAGGCGGTCTTTTGCGCGAAGTATTGAAGATTGTTTTGAGGCCTTTCTTGATACGGTACTGCATTCAAGTGATAGATAGCTTCAACTTTTACTCGTGTGTGTGGCTCTCGTTAAAAATAGAATTAGAAATAATAAATTTATTTTACATTAACTACGACGATTCAAACCTATTTAGTTAGTTTTTTAGCTACAACTACAACGAATCATTTCGAACCTGATACAAGAAACTGAACGTTAGGAAACAATATTCAACATATAGTAAGTATAAAAATTATGCATGGAATATTTATTATATAATTTAAAAAATATGTGAGGTAATTGTAATTTTGAATAGATTTCCGCAGTTCAAGTTCTCCAACAAACATTAGAAATTCTGTTAAAAATGTTGCGGATTTACAAAATATATGAGGGTTACAACGATATAAGACTAGAGCTAATTTTGAAAGTTTTGTGTAAAATCAGATTCAGTCCGGTATAAAATGCACCTATATAAGCGCTGTATGATTTAAATATTTAAATGTTGTAAGACAAAACAAATTTATATTACAATATTTTGTTAGCATGGATTAAGTAAATGAATTGTACATCTCATTTCAGAGTTATCTCACTTTTTTCGTCCCTTTAATACATATAAATACATCAAGACAATGGAAGGATGAAAATGCAAATAAAATATAAATAAAGTTATAAATAATTGTAAACACAAAATGTCAGTCATTTGTTTTTGGTGTCACGTAGACGTAGTTCTGTACATCATGGAACGACTGTGGGTAGCAAATTTCCATGCTTTACTCTCTTATGCCACTTTGGACAGTCTCGAGAGGAACCATATAACCAACACGAATCAGAAGAGTCTTTTTATGTGCTCTAAATCCTCGAACCTTTAGCTCAAATCTCGCATCGTAAATTTATTAAAACCATCAAACCTATTTGCAAATCGAAATTCGTTATTTGAGGCTTGGAAATCACAATTCTTAATTCTGGCTACGAACAGAACTCGAAGGAGCACCGAAGAAGAACGCCTCCAATGGAAGCACAGGATCTTCGGTGGCCATCGTCACGAACCTGGAAGAGAATGCTGATGGAACTGCACTGAATGTGACCAATCCGGCATTATTTTGCCCGTGTGATTTCAATCCTCCATTGTTTCCTGTCGTTGCCCACAAGGTGAGGTCGCTAACTCTTTGCTCCGGAGATATTCTGTCCTCCTCCGATTCTTCCTCCTCACTTCCCGAGTCGAAAACAGGAATCTCTTTTCTTATTTTCATCAGTTCGTCTTGAGGAGTCATTCCGGGATGTAATTCCATCACCTCTAGCACTTGGGTCGTGGGTCCTTGGGACTCACTAACTCTGGGTGCTGCCTCCATATGGCCAGTACGTTCTGTAACCTCATTTTCTATAACGGTAGGAATGTTTATTTCTGTCGTAGCCGCTGTTGTAGTTGTTGTTGTAGCTGCTGTGGTCGTAGTCGTTGGAACTTCCGTTGTTGCCTGAGTAGTTGTAGTTACAGTTTCGGGAGAAGGAGACATTGGGGTGGTTTCCGGAAGGATATCTGAGGCATCAGTTGTAGTCTTGACCCCAGAACGAAGTTTGAGAGGATACGGTCTTCTCATTCCGTAGGTGGTAAGAATTCCTCGTCTGCGACTCGTGGGATTCTCAGTCGTTGTGACGTCCGTTTCAGACACACTATGAGTTGTTGTGGAATAACGTCCACCGAATCTGCTCCTGTATCTACTGCTAGCCGTGGTGGTAGTAGATTCTGCTGTATCCTTCGATTCTGAAGTCTTCTTAATCTCTTCAGTCACCGGTCTTGGCCTGAGTGCAGGAGCTCTTGGTCGGAATCGATCTCTGCTCTCCGACTTCCCCCTTTCAGTTGATGTTTCCCCATCATTGCGATGGGCTTGAAGACGCTGATGGTTCAATTGCTGCTGCTCTTGTAACGTCTGCTGTTGTCTGCGACCCGGAAACCATCGATCTCTGCTAGGTGCAGACGGTCCGACTCCAGAACCTGTAGCTCCTGTATCTTCAGTTTCAGATGCTGTTTCTGTGCTATTTTTTCCGCGTCCACTCAGTTGGGAAAGGCGGTTCAATCGTTCACGATAGTCTTTTACGCTAAAGCGGGGTCTCGAACCGGTGCGCAAGCGGGAGCGGATTCCGTAAGCCGAACTTGTGGGAGCCACTGTAGTTGTTTGTGCCTCGGTGGTGGATAGGACTGGAGCTTCGGGAGTCGTCGAGACGGTGCTTGTTTCCAATGGTTCAGGGGTTGTTGGTGCTGGTGTAGCTTCCACCACATTTACTATTTGTGCCGTGTCTTCGGTTACTGCGATGGTTTCTGTCGTGATATCAAAGACCTTAACGTCCTCCTCTAGAGCTACAATTTCGTCTCCTCCCACTTGAGTGGGAGGTATTTCCTGTATTCCTCTAATTCCATCATCTCGGAACACTTGCTCGTTTTCCCTCGAGTGTTGGAACTTTTCTGGAGTTCTTATTTCTTGATTTTGCACAAAATAAGGTCCAGTTGGTCCGCCGATAGCGGAGGAGGGGAACTGATCGTTCTCTCTATCGTCGTATATTTCTTTGTTTTCTTGTCGTGCCGGTAGCCTCACCCTAACCTTCTTAGGTTTCTCTGCTGGGATTTCATCCTTTATGTAACTATCGTCTTCCGGTGCTGTGGCGCTATTCTGAATGGGCAAAGGAGAAGGAGATACTTCTGGTCTTGGACGGCGGATCCTTAAGCCTGGTCTCGGTCTATGTTCCCTAAACTTGTGTCTTTGAGGTTGCTCTTCTTCTTGAACAGCCGTAGGTCCTGTCGGTGGTAAATGATTCTCTTCCTTCTGCACCGGTGCCTCTGTCGCTGATTCTTTGATGGGCTTCCTTACTCTCGTGGGCCTCCTCGGTCTCTTGCGTTGATGTTGTACTTCTTGTGGCTGCTGAGGCTCTTCTTGCTGTTCTGGTATTTTCTCTGGTTGAGAGTGGACCTCTTGCAGTTGACCTATGGCTGGTGAAGATTGAGCGATTTCTTGCTGCTGAATAAGACTATGCTGATGATGGAAGCCTTGTGGTTGCTGCTGAAGGAAGTGATTTTGTCCTTGCTGATCATTTTGGGGGCTATCCTGTTGTTGAAAGAAAGGCTGTTGGTGAATTTGTGGTCGTTGTACTTCTTCCACTTCTGCTGGCCTGCTAAGATGACTTTCTTGTGCTTGTGGCTTTGGTTTCGGCCTCCTTTTCCTCACTCTGAATCCTTGCCCTCTTTGACTGGAAACGCTCTCACCGGTTGGGATGAATTTATCGCGGGATGGTGCTAAGGCTGGCTTGAAATGATCGACCTGTGCGCTGGGTTCGGTCGTTATTTCCTCTGGTCTCTTTCTGTAACCTGTATTTTGTCTATATTTTGACTGCCCTGTTACTCTAGGACGCTCATCTCGTTGAGGCTCGGAGATCGCTGGTTCTGGCCTCACATTTTCCTTATGGCTCATTTGCTCTTGACTTTCAGTGCCTCCGAATTGATCAGTCGGTTTTCCTTCATTGTGTTCCCTAAAAGGCTTTTTCGTGCCTCTCGTTGGGAATCCGGATTCTGCTGCAGATGGTTTACTAGGACGCACATTTATGCTAGGCTCTCTTACCGGTGGGTTGACTGGATTTTGGTGCTTTATCGAGTGCCCAATAAGTACCACTCGCTGTTCTTGTTCTCCTACGTTTTGATTGTGAAACTGAGTATTCACGGGTTCTCTTTGAGGCTTCACTTTACCTTTGCCGCTGGACGAGGCCAAAAACGGATTTTTGGATATATCAGGAATGAGAACTGTTGTTGCAACCATCTGAGTATCCTCTTTCATTGGTTTCCCTTCATTCGATCCACGAATCCTCTGTGGGTCCTTCTTGTGAGGGAAGTTTGTAACGCCGGTCATTTCTGGCCGTTTTTCATGATGAGTCAAAGAGGGCCAAGGATTATCATCTACTAAAGGTGTGCTAGTGACAGTAAAAGAGGGTCTGCCGTCCATGAGCGGATTTTGCCATTGTACTAGTGCTGGTCTATGGTGAAACCCAACTCCTCCTGTCCGGAAAGCCGTGGAGTCGGTTAGCGGGGCTCGGTCAGCGTGCGGTCTGAGCAGCGATCCCGGAAGAGGCTCGGCTGTCTGTGCAACCGCTGGAAAACGCTGTTGTTGTTGTTGCTGCGCAGATAACGGGAGTTGGCCATGGAATATGATGTGAGGAGTGATGAAGGAAGCTTGCTGCGGGCGGATTCGGAGGTGTTGGCCCTCGGGGTGTTGAGGTAAAGGCCTGGAGGGAGCTGTTGGTGGAAGCATTTCCTGAGAAGGCGCGTGATCCAGAAGTGGCACTGCTCGATATATCGCTCCGCTGTTGGTTTCTATAGGTCGGTGACGAAATCTAGGATCTTGTATATCCGAGAAATGGCGCACAAAGTGTGGTTCTGAGTTGACTCGGAATGCTAACGCTTCCGATCCGGAGCTTACTATAACAGGAGGCTCAACGGTTTTGAATGGTGGTCTTTTCTTGTTTCTTCGAAGGCGCATCTGGGATTCGTTGTCACCCGCTTGTTGGGAATCCGTAATGATATCCATTGGAGGTGGGGAGAGGTCTTCCAATGTGATTGGTCGATTTTCTTCAGGAAAACGGTTAGGGCCGACGCTGTTCTTGATCTTTGGAGGAGGTTGGTCAGTCTTAGTCTCTTCCTCCTTCTTTGGTGGCTTGATTGTGCTTGGTGGCATGATAGGCCTCCATCCATCGGTACTGATGGAAAACTCGGGCTGAAACAGGGAATTTTACGAATTATTCAGAGTAATCAACTAACTCTGGAAATATGTGCGCACTGCTTTGGTGAGGAGAGGAATAAATTTGATAGGAAGAGCATTTTTGGATAAAATAAATATATTAACTGGCAGAAGAATATAATAAATAATAAAAGAATATAATAATTATAAAGAAATTTTCAAAAGATCGCTGTAAGAGGGTAAACTTATATGAGTCTGAATGCAGGATACGTGATAGTAGGAAAAGGTTTCGATGGAGGAAGCTGAAATATGTGTTTGTAGAAAATATTCAGGAGCGAAGTGAACCGAAAGAAGAAGAAATTTAGAGATGCTAATGGAAATGAATGAGCAAAGAAAACTATTATCAGAAATCTAAGGAAGGCAAATAAAATTCCTGAAACACTGCATAAGACGTAATCATTTTCGTACCAACATTTTTGAAGGTAGGACCCTAGAAAGGAAATGAAAGGGATGACCCAGGAAAACTATCGTACTTTCAGAATATGAGGAATAGAATGAAATACTATACATATTAATTCGAAAGAATGGAATACTATACACATTAATCAGAATTTATATGACTGGATGAAAATAACTGCGACTGCCACACTTAGATGTGTTATTTCCCTCGTGTTAATATAGTGTTATGGTTAATGCGTAATAAGCGTTAATATCGCTGGCCATAATGTGCATTCCGCACAGTTCATGCATTTTTCTGAATTTTGGAATGTTATACCATCAAGAAAAGACAAATATAAAAACGTATAGAGCCAAATAGAATCTCATGATTAAGTTTCAAGGCAAGGTGCGTCAGAGTATTTCACTACATTTAAGTCAGGCAATAATATTGTTACTAGTGAAATATTACCGGTTTTTTCTTATATTTCAAATCAGATTAATAATAATAATAGTAAAATATTCTTCTTCCAGCATTGTAAATCTAAATTAAAATACAATTTTATTACAAAGGAATATAGGTATCCCTTAGATTAATAATTTCCTCATTCTGGCTTACCGACTCATCATATTATTTAATGTATTTTTAATTATTTGAAGTATGACAATTTAACTAGAAAAATGAAAATAACAATACGCTGTAAGAATTCAAGTTTAATGGTATTATTTTCTTGATTTGCATTTCTTGTTTTAAGTACCGAAATTCAGTTATCTTTAAGAAGTATTCCCCTTTCCTAAGGAAATATAGCGTTACTAAAGATCCGCGAACAGTTTTCCTTTTCAGAACAATAGCGCCATAAAAAATCTACATCTAAAGCGTATGAGACTTTCATTATCAAATAGCTTGATAAGATATTGTTTGAGCAGCTATATTAGGCAATCTTTGTGTAGCGATGCTGTCCTACATAAATAAGTGTTATAATCGAGTCACCCACATTTTCCGAGAACGCAGCAACTCCTTTCATATTAGGATACGGTGCATATCCTTCTGGGTTACGCGCTCCAATGCTCCCGAGCCTAATTGCCTGCACATTAGCAATCCACGCAACTTTGGCCATCATTATGGCCCATTCTGCACCGGAAACATTTCTGCTCTTATTAAGTGAATAACTTAAATATAAGCAGTTTACGATCTTAAACGCCATTGACAATAAAGACTTCCTTTTTCAATTCCTGACTATGTATGCGACTATAATTTCATATCTCAAGTTATACAATAATTAATGAGGCAGCTTTTCACGAAATGACTCTTTTGAACGAATCAGTTTCTAATTATATGAATCATTAAGACTCAAAGTAATCAGTTACACATTTACTTACTGCCGCAAATAACATTTGCGGGATAATTTTAGTGAGAAAGTGACGAACAAAATTTAATAATATATAGAAAAAATAAAATTAAGACGAAAAAACACAAATTAATAAACTTCCGGAAATATGGCAAACAAATTAATAGGAAAAATTTATAAACATCAAGATGTTCACAAGGTAAGAGAAAACGATTAAATCTTTCCCTGAGCGAAGCGATGCTAAAAAATTTAACATCGTACGTATTCCTGAATAACTACGTGATTTAAGTTTGTACTGTAATTGTTAAATTTTAAACGTAAACATTTTTTATACAAAATTACATAATATAGAAAATAACATCGATATCATGTAACAATGTCCCAATCTTCAACTTTGCTTAAACTTTTTTTTACAAACAGAGATGAAAAGTATAAAAATTAACTATCTAAATTTTCAGTAGAATCGCACCTACCGTAGTACATTAATTTACTAACTCGACCTTACGCAATGAACAACGTTTATCCGCCAACAGCTTCCGCTATCAGAATTTGCCGGACCTTAGCTTGCCATTGGTCACGTTATGGTACATACCTAATGGGTTGAATTCCCGTATTGTACTTGAACTTGCTTGCTGAAGTGGATAATTCATTTCCAGCCGACCGTCGCAGTAAAGAAGTTAAGATATTTGCCTTTCATTATAACGGACCTGTAATCGTAATGTTCCACACAGGAAGAGTAATAACAAGTTCTTTGATTTCACTGGCCTAAGGAGGCAGGCACATATGTATTCGGAGGGCGGAATTATTATGCAACGTTAAATATTCAGTTCAAAGCTATTGAATGTTTGGAAAGTATGTTATGCTGGCAACATTTTAGAGAGCAGAAAATATCCAGATTAAGAAATGAAAGCGGATCAAGACTCGGAGGAGTGCTGAAAAAGTATGTACTGGGACCACAATAAACTGATGCAGTGAGGAAAAAAGTTAGCGTAATTGGAAAGAGATCCTAGTACGAGAAAATCTACGTCATATAAATAAAACTTTTTGAAAATAAATTTTTATTTTAAATTGCTAAGTGTTAAACGACATTTACTAGAAAATCATGAACCATTACCTAAAGTTTCTGTTTATTTTTTAGGAGGAGAACCATTTCGATATTTGCATTACATACATTACAAAGGTGTGACTGCGGTTGGACAAGGAATCTTTCAGCTCTGAAATTTTACATAAAGTTACCTTGAATTTGTTTTTAAATTTTAGGTAGTATATTATGTTTATTTAATGTTTTATAGTGATTATTAATAATAATAATTTTGACTATAATGATTTTAACTACTTATTTTACAATAGTATTTAGCTATAGAGTTGAATGAAAATTAAATACTGTTTACTCACCGAAGGGGTTATCTCGTTGAATATAGGCTTGGAATTCTGCATACGCGACACACTATCTGCATATCCTCGCACAAATAGCAGTCCTGAAAGAAGGTAGTAAAACTTTTATTCACAAATTTTATTAACATTGATTTATTGGAACTCCTGATGTAACTAAATTACTTCTTCCTTTTTTAAATTCCTCAGTTCATCGCGATTACTTACACTTAAGATAAGTCCACGTAAACTGCGTTCTTACAACCAGTTTCGACCCAAAAAGTCCATAATTTGGAACAAGGAAGTTTTAAAAATTAATAGCTGTGTCCTTACACTTGATTGAATTATAAACCAATCATAAATTATTGATTTTAGGGAATTTTTACAAATTCATCCACAAAATAAATGGTTATTATAAGACTAAATTTTATGTTACCTATTATTAAAACAGCAATAAGAGAATTATAATCCTTTTTACCGTAGAAAATCGGATAAAACAAACACAAATACAGCGGAATAACGGATTGCCCGAATTCGTCGCAGATATAAATAAAATAAAGTTTATGGTGTACATTCGAATATAATAATTAGGGCAAGATAGTAAAAGATGCGATGAACTATCGAAATGTTCTCAGTTATGTCGATGCTTTCTCCTTGGGTTTTTCTGCCTATGGCTATTGTGTACAGTTTAATACCTTCCCATCATCCTAGGAAAAAGTTAGTTTTTAGTTAAATGCTAAATTTTACCCATTGCAATCAGGACTAGGTTCGGGCGGAATATGCTCCTTTCTTTCCATCTCCGTGTTCTCTCCATTTTGTTCCGAGCTCAAATCAAAGATAGCAAAAGGAAATCCTGAAAAATATTAAATCTGTTACTAGATGAAATAACAATGAAATATAGAGAATTTTTTGAGAACTCTCATCTTAAAAATATAACAGCTTAATAATACAAGGTCTTCATTTAGAATTATTTCAGTGTCATAATTACATGATCAGTTGAGAGAATAAGGTAAAAGCAGAGTTAAATTTATCGTAAGATGCGGAAGAGATAATTATTTGAAGAATAGAACTGATCTAATAATCTGTCAGAATTGCAATAAATGAACAACTTGTATACTTTAAAAAATAAAGTAACTCTCTCAAGAATTTAAAATAATCAAAATAATAAGGTTGAGACTTATTAGCACCTTGTTACATATAGCCCTAAATTTTTACATAGCAAAACGAACGTGATCTGGCAAATGTCAGAAATCTTCATCTAGAAGTGTTACGTACAATCAAAATAATCCCTTCACTATTCCCAACGTGGGTTACAGTCTGATTCCAAATTAGTCATTGTGGGCCGTCAGTAAATGATGTTACGGAGTTGTTTTTGAACCTATCCCATTTCCCTCTGTCAGAAAGTTTCACTGCATACCATATGAGATGAAGTGTCACATATTCTCAGACATACCCCTTGGGTGTGACATCATTCAAAGATTACTCCTTATTAAAAGGATGTTTAACATCAAATAAAGATATTCTTACAACCATTTTACCCAAAAGCAATTCTTTGCGCAGAACATGATTATCTTCAGATATCACTTTTGAAACATTTCATGATTTGATTGGAAATTACTATAAAGGCACGTTAATTTTCATATAGTTTATGCAATGCTTTAGAAATAACATTCAGGCGGAAATTGTCGTTGAAAACTTCAAGTGCATTAATTAAGTGCCGCGTAATTTGAGATGAGGTAAACGTTTTCTGTGAAGAATAAGAATAAAGAAAGAATAATCTGAATTAATAAATAGTGACATTGCAGCTATAAGATTAAATTCACCTTTAAAGTATTACAGAATGCACATCAATTTCCATTCAGAATACAGGTCTACTCTAAGAAACATGCAAGGTTAGCAAATTTTCAGCTAACGAAGAATATTATCACTGTTTTCCGGACCTAGACAACTAATACCTGTTATGCTAATGAACATCATTATAGATGGATTCGCATTTATGCTTACCCCACATATTAAGAACTGAGAAAAACAGGAAAATGACAATATCATATGTCCTGACTTGTAGAAGATTGTGGTGGTACTACTACTATCGCATTCTACACAATTTATTTAGGATTAGGGAACTTACGGAAAATCATATATTTGCCATTGTCTTCCTTCTCCGAGAGCCTATTCGAGAATCATAAATAAACAGTGACGGAAGGGCATCAGTGTCTTACTCTACGTAACACACGGAAATGAACTAACGCTTCAGTTAATGTTTCTTACTTCCCGAATAAGGTGTCGACAATTTACGAGCCAACCCACCCTAACCAAATATATACAATTAAATGCTGCAGATTTAAAATGCATGACTCTTTTTCCCTACCATCCGACTAGATTATTCTAGAAACCTTTCACTTGTTTGAGAGACACTTTCTCTTTCGTCATCCTCTTTTTTATTTGTGCTATATGATGAGCATGCCCTAATTACACGGGACGACGGCTCTTCTACATCATCCCTTCCTGTGAAAGGAATACGCATTAGGGGAAAAAACGAGGGACATTGTTTGAAAGATAAACCTTTTCTATACACTTCCCTGTCCCTCATTCCTGGAAATTTAGAAATTAGCCTAATGTATATGAAACGATAAAAACTGGATTGGCAAATGAAAGAATTCGAATTTTAAGAATTAACAAATAATTTGACTTATTATCTTCTTAAATTTTGTTTCAATACGAGATTTTGAAGCAAATTTTTTAAATAAATGTAGGTAATTTGGACAAATCTTACATTTACAAATGAATAATGGAGTGTACAGGCAATAATTTCGTCGAATTATTTATTCTGCTATATCATTTTTATGGTCACGCCTTTAGGGTAGGAATATTCTCAGTGATGTTTCTCATTTCAACTTTATTGGAAAATGATTATAACAAATGAGATAGTCGCAAAGAGAAGTCACTTTTCTGAAATAATTACCGATATACCAATGAAGCTTTCAATGGACTCAAGCAAAACGTGTGATTTACATAACGTAAATCTTTGTTTTAATTGAAGTTAAAATAATCCTTAATTTTTCGTAACAGGGATGGATAGAAAAATAAAAATGAAAGCATAAATGATTATCAAGATTCTAGAAAGATACAGCAGTATTCACACTAAATAATGAAATAGAAATATAAAATTCGTAGATGTAAGTCTCACCCTATACTTAGATTCTCAGTGTTTCAAGACAAAATGATTTAATGTATACAAAAATATGTTAATTTTTAGTTATCAAACATTAGAAAGGCTTTCTTTCGATAGGAGAAAGTAGGAAAATTTCCGATTATTAGCAAGTCAAAACTTACTGAGATGAATATTCATAGATATAGATTTTAATTGAGATATAATCTTTCATCTGTAACGACAAGATGTTGATATAGAAAGCTCCAAAAACAGTAAGATTCCAATATCTGAAAGAGAGCGGAACAAAATTCTAATCAGAATGGAAAAATAACAAATCCTATTATTTTCCTCGCATTACCTCCTTTTTTGAAATCGGGAAGTGGTCCGGAGTTGATAAAGATCACGAAATTAAAAATACTAGAAAGGCTTTGGAAAATATCGAAACTCCTGCTTTCGAATCAAATCTAGTAATTAATCGAAGAAAGAAAATGCAGAGAGCATGGCATATGTTGCTTTCCGGTTTTCATTTGAGAACAACCAGCTTCGTGAAAGGCCTCGTGTCAGTGTGTTAACCAGTGACTTTCGTATTTTAAATCCACTGATCAACGTCGGTAATGTTAAGATTACCATCTATTACATAAAATGAGACTTCGCAAAGATTACGTTTTTCTGGCTCTTAAATTAATGAACGATTATTTCAAACACATTTCTCCATGACTTAATTCTAAATAAAACAAATTGCTTAAGATGAAATGTTAAATGGCAGATAGAATTTTAAAATCACACAAATCTATAATAACTGACCTCGAATACCTCAATATCTGGCTAATTAAAAGCTTCAAGAAATATAAATGGTATTATTTCGGAGTTTAGTGGGACATAATTCTTAACCACCGTTGAAAATATTTCTTGATATTCTCTGAGAATTATTTTACTGAAATTAATAATTTAACTAACCGTCGTGTCATTAAATTACTTGGTTTTAAAGGAAAATCCCCTGCCCCGCTCATCGTTCATCGAAGTAAATGCTCCACTTTGTCGCTACTTAAATGAAGGAAGGAAGCAATTCAGCTGTTTTGGCTCTTCCTTTTTTACTGCAACAGGTATGTGGAACGCGTAGAAAATTCAGAGAGTTATATCCTCAACTATTTAGTTCTCAGCAATTGAGTTTCAGTTCGAGATGTGTTTTTCTCAGCAAGGCCTTGTTTCAATTGCATTATTTGGGGAATATGCTTCTTTTTATCAAATAACTAAAATAAGCTTCAGAAGAAAGTGAAGCGCTATAAAACATCATTGTAATTATTGAAATGTTACTCGAAATATTTGCTAACAATAGTGTATCCCACATATCGCAGTTAGTGTTTTTTATAATTTTTTTTAACTTAAGACTTCTCATGCTGTGGGAATCGAGGAATTCTTTATGAACGTTGAAATGTAAATTTTCCCCTTTTTTATGCAACGCATATTATACTATCGAGGACAAATTTATCTGATAGCATATAATCTTGTCAGTAATATTGCACATTATACATTGTTATTGTAATTAACACTACAATAATGATAATATGATAGATAATGGCCTACATATAAACTATAATTCTTATAGCTAATTTTGCTTTCTGAATACTTAATATACCAATATACCAGTAATATAAATATAAATTCGTCATTATCCAAGCTAGAATGTATGCCTTTAAAAGTGTATAAATAACTTTTAACGTAAAAAACGAATGGTAGACATTTAAACTAATCAAATATATTTTATCCCTTTTGATTTCATGCAATTTTTTACGCTGGATTAAAAATAATTTACTTTTCTGGTGAGATTCTGACTATCCCAGCAAGGAAAATGAAAATCATCCCAGAAAAAACTTCGAACTTATTTCGTGACTTTTGCGTGACAGCCGGCTAACCTCGATGTTTACAGCAGCGCTCAATGAAATCCTGAGCCGAGTGTGAGTAGAACGGAAAAACGCAGACCGAATATCCGCACGGATTGATCTTATTATTCGTTACGTGTAGTTAGGTGATCGAATTCAGCCTTCCTACGCTATTAATTGTCTCCCTTATTTATCTCCACATTGATGCCCCCCTTTCTAGTTTCGGTGAGCTTATACTGGTGAAATCTACCTTAGGAAGGACCTGTGTCCTCATTACACGCTCGTCACTAGTCATAACCAACCTGATTGTAAATCAGGGTTACGATAATACTTTACAATACTAAGAAGTCGTGAACAGAATGGTACAGCGGGGAATGTTATGACCTCTCGCATCATCAAAAATAATTCTTCTAGCATTTACTTCTTCTGTCGGATACTTAAATCCGTTATATTAAATTTAACGATCGAACGCCAGTTCCGAAGAACGATGTTACTATGAGATTACGGAAGGGGTCAAAAATCAATATAAGTTCTGTAAAACAATTTTACAAATTTACAAAGATTTTCTGTTTCTTTGCCTGTAAAATCATAAATACTCTCAAACATATGTAAAAGTCGTTATATATTGGGTGTTTATTTTATATAATTTAAATTATCATTGAAATTATTCATTAAATAAGAGATATATAAAAAGGAAAGTATGGAGCTACAGCAAATATTTAATTTACTAAATCAATTACTAAAACATATTCCTTATAGTGCTGTATTAACAGGCCGATAAGGATACCTATGAATTTATAGAAATGAAGCATCTTCTAAATAATATAAAATTTTAACTTAAAAATATTATAATAATATCTAAAATGAGTTTCGTGTGATGAAGAATTAAAAGAACAAAATATTTGTTAATTAACTGACTAAGAATTCGCTCAGGGCCTTAATCGAGGAGCTCCACCTGTTCAAAATCACTTTTCTTCAAATAGTTACTCTCTTCGTATTGTAAATATCTCTTCCATATAAACCAATAGATGTACTTCTGAAATTCGAATATATCCCGCAATTAAATAGGCTCGTGCTTGCAAAAATCTAAAATCATGTTGTAATATACAGTACCTTAATATTAATGACATATTGGAGAATGTTTTTACAAATTTGAAAATATTTTCTTACCCCATATAAATTATTGTTGAAATATAAGTAGATTCACTGATATATCTCCAACTTTCAATACAATTCATGTTTGCCTCAATGGAAAAAGTAATCTTTCCAAATAAAGATACATTATTAATCACAAAGCTCATAAGCTCAAAACTTAGATATATGCTCTCGTAATATTTTGACATTGTTTTAATGGCTCATTGTACGAAAACAAAAACTTTCTCACGGCCTCCAAATAACTCCGAATGCCCTAAAAACCTAGGGAATGACCTCGGTGTAGATTATGTCCCCGGGACATGAATATCTATGCATCAAACAATCCGGAAGTAGAGATATAATTCCGTATCGGAGGAAGAATGGCTCTTCTATGAATCTATTGTCAAGCAACCGATTTGATCAAGCAAAACTCTTGGAAGCGTAGAATCTCGCTATAGTTAGTTGCACTAAATTTCACGGATACTAAATTGAGACTCGATCGTCCTGGAAACGCATCGGCGAGTAAAAGTGATGCGATTGGCTAAGGAATCAGACCTTGCCTTCGAAACCACGGTCCTTCGCGAAAAAGGCGGCAAGCGAAACGAGTAAGAATGACACTAGTCTCACTTCCTGTGGAGTTTTTATGCATGCTTTTTGCGACAAATTGCTCGTGAACCTATCGTCTCGCCTATCTGTGCCTCCTTCAATGGTATTACCCGAAACTAACTAAATATTGTTATATTTCTTAACAATGATTTGATTATTTGTAATTATATTTTTATTCGATATTCAATTAATGATTATAAAGTACTTAAACTGTTTATAAAAGGTGTATGCTCTCCGATATGATGTGTCATAAAACTGAATATAGAATTTTTTTAATTTAGGGTTTATATATTCAAAAAGCCAGTAAAAGTTCGAATTCATTATTCAGTCCATTCAATAAATCAATTATCAATTTTATGATTTCAGAGAAAAAGAAATTTTTAAATCATATTGTCCAGTGGTTACGGCACATATCTTATTTTGAATATAGTGTTTCAAATATCCATTCCACTTTTACTAAACATCTAAGGTGAATTCTGCTTAAAATTTCTAGAGGCTTTCTATAATAATTGAATAATTTAATCTCAGTTTTTTACTCCTATAACTCCAGTTTTTAACTATATAAAGCTTCTAAACCATAAATGAAATAACACAAATATCTTAAATTGAAGTTTTTAGAAAATGACAAATCTCATTAATTCTTTGGAATTCTCAAAATACAAGACATTTTGATTATCAATCGCGTCAAGAAACAATGATTTTAAATTTTAATGTATTATGAAAATAAATAATAAAATGTTATAATAGCGAGAATCTCTCTGTCAAATATCGGTATCTTCAAATTGAAGACGAGAAAGCAAGTGACGTTATTCTGTTTCCGACCTACGTTCGAGAAATGATCATACCAGCATGATCCGTGATTTCTTTGACAATACACTATAAGAATTTCAGTAAGGATCTTTAGCGAGAGGAAAATCCAATTTATACCTCTAGGATACCCTCAAATTAGAAATTTAAGTGACGTTTCCCTTTGAGAATAAGATTTTAAAAACAAACCTTTTAAAACATCAATAGATCATCAATGTTGATATATTCATATTATAATTGTTTACCCAAATACTTTTTCCCTTCTGCGATGCATCTAATTATCATAACGTTTATGGAAAAA
The DNA here is from genome assembly GCA_036926295.1 of Pachydiplax longipennis. Classification (NCBI taxonomy): domain Eukaryota; kingdom Metazoa; phylum Arthropoda; class Insecta; order Odonata; family Libellulidae; genus Pachydiplax; species Pachydiplax longipennis. Next base: position 11,560,070 of record JAVFKF010000034.1, on the reverse strand, counting down.
AATAATGATAATGGTATGTTTTACAAAGTTTTGGAATAAAGAAAGGATGAATTAAGTAATTACATGTGTTACTTAAGAAATGCTTATGCTGAATATCAAATTTGCGCTCTCGTTTTCCTCATTAGACTAGTTGCTTTAGACTTAGAACTAATTACAACGTTCACGTGCGTGAAATAGATTCGGACGTTGAAATCTCCGGTACGGTCTCAAATAATATTGCAGAACGGATAAGATCATCGCACTCGTCACTTAAATTGCTCAATTATCAAGTTCAGGAAACTGGGAGCGAGAAAAAGAGTCATGAGGTCGGTTTTACCGAGCCAATCTGTAACGAACGGTTCACAAGAAAATCTTTAGAGGAGAAATTCATATACTTTCACGAAATCTCACGGTGGCTTGGTTTAGATTCCTCATCCTTTTACTCCTCTCACTCAAAGCTATCTCTCAAGTCACTTCGTTCTCTGTAAACGGGTATTTCCGGGAGTAAAAACTTGGGCCTGAGGTCCCAATCATCTGCAGACACCGTGCACACCCTAATTCGTGTTCCGAAGTAATGGAAAGTGGGACTTAGTTTCTCCCCGATGAAACGCTGACCACTTCCGATTATCCGGGGTGACATTAACACAGTTATCTATAAGAAAGAAACCGCCGGATACGGAATTCCAGAATTAGGTGAAATTAAAGATTAAAAGAAAAAAAGGAGTCTATTTTCTCTAATTTCAGGTTCTGTAATGTCAGTAGGAGCTTAGAAGGTTTAAATTCACGGCGATAAATTTATTATATGTCAAGTTTTGAATAATTAAATACACTAAACTAAAATTTTCATCGGATTCCACTTGCTGATACTAATAGCAAATAACCTAAAAGCATTAGATACGAGGAAGAAATTAGTTATCATAGTTATCACTTACAAAAAACCTCATTACAAACACTGGAATACCTTATTACAAAAAATCATCCAACGGTTTCCTTCTCGCATCACTTTACTTATCGTACCTTTGAGAATTATTAACGGTTAAAATTAATAAGAGACGGATTTGAAATGAAAAACGGTAGTCAGTGTTGCATTTAGAAGAAACAGTGACGTATGAAGGGATTTTTTTAAATGGTATAAAAGCATATTAATTTCGGAACTGATTTTACAACTATTCAAAAGAAAAATGCTGATTATATTAAATAAACCCGGTTTTTTTCACTAAATTTGAAATTTGGATAAGTAACATTATCTATCATGATAAAATCCACTTCTAACATTAACTTGTTTATAAGAGTAAATTAATATTTATAGAAGCAGCCTTGAAAGGAAAGTACCATTTAAAATGTAAATGTTATAGCGCTTCTTTGCTAAACAGTAATATTACCTTGTTACATTTTTCTGAGTCATAGCCATTCTTTAAGTTTTTCAGACTGTATACAGAATATTGGGGAAGGTTATTTATTAATATTATTTGATATATTAATTTATAACTGATAAATTAGAAATTCCAATGTTTAATTCCGATCCGGAAGGCATAGCGTAACCTTTCTTTGTGATAATTTCAGTTCCAAATTGGTTAAAAGTAGATATTAAGTATTGTAGAAAGTCAACATAATTCCGCACTAGCAAATTTTGAATATAACAAGATAAAAATCGTAGCTTTTTCGGTTCGATGTTGGAAAAAAACCCTTTCGGAAATTGGTAAAGGAATTTATCGAACTGCATTATTGAATTTATATTCTAGGGTCAGTTAAAATTGCATATAGTAAGAATATCAAATCACTGAACGATTATTCAAGCAATTAAATCAGGCTGTAAGTTAAAATTGCATATAGTAAGAATATCAAATCACTGAACGATTATTCAAGCAATTAAATCAGGCTCTACGACTGAATTTGAAGACTTTTCGCAGATAATGAAAGAAAAACTATGTGAACGTATCTCACGATCAAGTCACTCTGAAATTAGAAGATAACACAGTAAATCGTTGAACTCTCCAGTGACAAGGAGTCATCAGGCTCAAAAACATACCCTCGAAGACTTCATAGAAAGACAAACGCCGTAAAAACGCCGAATAATAAATAAACCATCATCTTCCCTTACCTCTTCTAGGAACGACTGTACTTATTTACGGGTCAACACGATAGAACATTCCGAGGTGGTGGTGGACACTGTCCTCGCAGTCGAATTCCGCAAAATATCCTTCCTCTGGCTCACTCAGTCACGGGAAAACACAACAGAAACTCTGGAGTCGCAGCACGATTACTTGCCGCAATGCTGTTTTGGGGAAGACTGGCGCGAAGAAGACGCCACACGCGCTCACCTACCATTCAGCCCCTCGCATCCCCAAAAAGTAGGTCTCCTACACACACTCCCACCAACCCCTCCTCTCAGCCTCACTCCCCAAGGGATTCCCTCTTACAGAACCCCATCTCTCCTCACACTCCTAAAAAAAACCCTTCGCAGCCACTCTCTCATCGCCTTCCTCCAAAATCTTCATGGACACCCTCCCTCCACCGCTCTCCTGATTAACTCCCTCCTGTCAGGACTTCCCCTATTCCTCCTTCTCCGGCCAACTAGAACGCCGCTCCACTTGCCTGCTCTTTACGAACAGAGTAAAGAGTTAAGTACGGCTCATCTAGGGGAGCTACAAATAAATTAACTGCGGTGTCAGCGTCTACTGCACCTGTTGGAGAAATCATCTCCGTTTCTTCTCTTGTTTACCAGAAGACTCATCTGGTGTTGGAGGATCTTTTGGCGGCTCATTGTTTTCATGTTCTCGCGTGATTTTTCTCGTAAAGCTAGGACAACGAGCGGTCATATCTCCCATGGAAGATTGTGGATGGAAATCTTTCCCTGTTTTGATAATTCATCTCAGTGTATAACTTATGGATTATGTTGACGGTATAATTACGAAGTTCGAATCTGCGAATAATACTTCTTTACGAATATAACACGATTAACAAGACATCAGTATGTCACATGTAAATCACAAATTATATTTTGTATATATCATTAATGCATCATTAGAATATAAAGTGTATTATTGTCCTGTATGTAGCAATGGCTGCAATGGATAGAGAAAGAACATTTGACATTTTTGAGGGAATATTTGAAATACTATGGAAGGGAATATTTATAATAAACTCATGTTTGATATTTTGACTATTTCACAGAAGAATCTTCATTGCATGCACCAATGCTTAGAAATTGAAAATAAAATAGATAGTAACATCCATCTCTTTTATCTGCTGAAGAATAGTCTTTGATCGAATCTTTATTTCATCTTATGAATAAAAACATTAACTGCAAACCCTCCTGTAGGAACTAGACGACCTTTCTGAAATAATCTGAAAACTCTCAGATTCAATTTTCCGCAATTTTATAGTGCCGAAAATGAGGTAAATATCTATGTAAATAAATATTATATTATTAAATAATAATATAAAAATCATAAAAATTAATACTCTGAATTTCGTTCTTTATTTTACGAATATGATAATGTAATCCTTAAAATCGAAACCACCATCATTTAAGGGAACTATAATTTCTTGGCAAGAAAAGAAATCAGGAAATACCACAGCAAAGGAAAATCTTAGCGGCGAAGCCGCTTCATCTTGCGGTAAATGGTTAAAACTCTTAGAAAGGTATGGAGGCAACCACAAATGGTCAACCACAGAAAAAATCAATTTAGTAATAACAGACTCTCATAAATACTAGGGTTGTGGCACTTTTATTTTAATACCAATACTCAAAACTAAAAAAATGCGGCGTTACTCGGCGGAAATTCTCCATACCTAAACTTATGAAAAATATATCCTCCTGAGGATGTTACCATGGAACGAAAACGTTCCTGTAGACTAATATGACAAAAAATTTTGTGGAGCTGATCAAGTGTATTTTTTTTAGTCTATATATATATCAGTACTCAAGCTAGCGGAATTTATAATTATAAATTCAAACATTTCACCCGATGAGTGAGATTAACAAATAATGATGCGCAACTCGTTTTTGTTTCTCAAGCGTAATTGCAACTGTTTTCATTAAATATCACAGAAATTTAAGGAAAAATTACAAGTCTTAAGAACACACCTCGACAAAAACAGAATTAATGTTAGTTATTAAGGCCTTGTTGCGACCTTTTTTCATCGCAAACTGAAATCTTGAATTTAAACCCTATTAAAGAGCAAGTAGTTTGATGAATGTTATATTAATCTGTTTATTGGGTAAATGTAATCAACTTGATGAAAAAGGCATAGGGAAACATTTTGTGTAATGGAGTATCGAAGACATTCAATTTCTTCGTAACGTTTACCGCAGCTTTTTGCTCAGCGAACTTTCATTCGACCTCGAGAATACCGCAAGAAATGTTGGGCCAATCTCCAATTGGGAAAAAAGTGACAAGGAAATAAACAATTCTCGCCCTATTCTAAGGACGTGATTTTGGAAACTTTGGGATATCTCTCTCAATCCCCTTCCGCCGTCAAAGAAGAGTATCACACCTCTCAGAGAAAGTGCATCATTGGGGCGACCTAAAGAAGATGGACGAAATTCGAACAGGACAACGTTACGACCAATTAAACTTCGAAGGGGACATGGGTAAAAAAGAACCAGCCCATCCTCGCCCTTCCCTCGGACCGATAAAAACTTTCCATCGAAGCATTCCCCTGATGAAAACAGAATATCTACGCCCCCAATCGTATTTACGTGCGGTGGCGGACCGTGGTGCTCACTGAACTATAATCGGGACCTACATTCCGTTGCCCGCCTTACGGCAGAAGTCCGCAAGAACAATTCCGGCAGCGATCGGGTGCCATCGCTGAGAGAATGTGGAAGTGACGTGGCACACCGACTGCTTTCTCCATGTCCATCCTCACCCCGAAGCAATTCCACGCACCGCAGATTCATACGCCATTCATCGCTCACGCTCGGCACGTGAGGACGTGCTTGTGCCCCTAATCCCATTGGGTGTATCCGCTCCCTGTTCGCGGAGGGGAACACGCGAGAAGGCGTGCGCAAAGTGAAACCGGACCACTTTCTACGCCGTCAAGGTAAACTCTTAGCGTGTCATCGTCCTGTTAACTGACATATGGCCATGAATGTGAGCCTCCGCACCCACGCCCTCCCTCCCTTTAACCTCCTTCCTGAGGCGATAGATTATATCAATTGGCGACTACTAAACCCGCCTCTCTTTTGTTTCAATTAACCGAGAGGAGTGTTCAAACTCCGGGAGCACGCGGTGGAATCGGAAGTTGATAAAGGATGAAAAGAGCCGAGGGAATGGCGAGGATAAAAATAATTCCCATTGGAGAGAAAGCGATTCCCTTTGGGATAGGTCTTGCTACAAAGGACGCCGAGAGCCTTCACTGTGGCCATCGTAAAGTGAGATTGTTTACTACATTTAGGAAGTTCTTAACCGGTTGTATAGCCCTTAAAATGTTATATAAAATTATTTTTTTTTGAAAGAACTTAATCCCTAGATCAGTGGCTCCCATTCTCTTTGGTTCCCTTGCCGCTTTGATTTGAAATACTCGTGGTTCCTATTCGTTTGCAATAAGAAAATGATTATAATGTTTAATGTACACATTCACAGAGGATTTTGCATATTTTGCCGTATGTGTACCTGACAAACAGAATCTTTGAGGAATGACCTGAAAATAATATCGAGAAGATTAATTTTAGAATGTGTACTTCAATCGCATAACATACTTACTACGATTCACCCCAGGATGAATTTCCCGGGGTAAAAAGAACACCCCTCTCTAAAAACCTATCTGCATTAGGGTGTTTTTATCTGAAAATCTCTGTTAATAAGTATTAAAATTTGAAACCCATTGATATTAGGGGCTAGCATCTATGAAATAAATTTTTCTCGAAAATTAATATTCCAAACATTTCATAATCATTATCAAAAGATGCCTACACTCGAATCCATAGCATAATAAATGAGGTAAGAAAGTATATAAAAATAAGAATTATCGATATTCAAAGTTATATAATATCTTTAAACTTTTAAATAAACAATTATGAAAGAATACCAGTAACCTAATCTGAGAGTTTCATTAATATGCAATGACTCTGTTTCATTAATATGCAATAATCAATTACTGATTATCTTAAATTACTTAAGTTAATAGTGTAATCTACATCTAGCAACCCCCACCCCGATGCATCTCCTGCTAAGACCTCTTGCGGCATATGTTACGGGGTGTGAGCTCAACCTATTTTCCTAGTTTACTACTTATGTATTACACTACACACATACTCACACATTAACTCATCTTTCTAAAAATTGAATATTTGAATCGACTGGCCATTGCCTCTATTACCCTGATTTTTCTAGTGATACTTGGGTTTCCATTGAAGCGGGGGGAAGGATGATAATATTTCTCCGATGATGTATTTTCTTTATATTTACTATGCTAAAGTTTTCTTTTCTTGTTAAAGTCATCTTCTTTTACGTAAGGCTTCCCATGATATGCAAATTTTTAAAAACGCACGGCCATCATATGTTTATTTTCTACTTAACAAATGTCTATAAGGTCTTTATTAAGGCGAGATTGAGACTGAAAAGTCTCTTTTTCCATCTAACCTTTCGTCAATAATATTACATTCATAATAAGTTATGTGTAGGTGAATAGATACAGAGAGGAAATTTTAGAACGAGTGGATGTAACAAAAACATAAGGTGATATCTTAGAAAAAAAGATCCACTGCAGGAAAACACCCGCAAAGAAGGGGGTGTGAAAAACCTGCGCAAACCTTCTGATAGTATATGCTGAATGATATAATAGAAAACTGTGTATGAATTGAAAATTACAAAAGCAGTACTATAAAGAAATTACAAAAACAATGATAAAATAAAATCAGAACAAAGAAGAAAAATGCAATAGTAAACAAGGAGGAAATAAAAAATATGATAAAAACAAGATAAAACATTCAAACTAAAATACAAAAATAATAATAAAATAATAAAATCAAATTAAAAAAGAGGAAGTTGCAGGAAGACACTATGAGAAAAAAATAAATATCACAAAAAATAATAGAATAAAATAGAATTTAAAAAAATAGAAATTAAAAAAAATGCTAACTCGCAAGGTCACTCAATTAGATGGGGCATATCTCACGCAAAGTAGCATAGTTCTCAACCTTTTCCATCGCCATTACCAATCGCAAATGCTCACCATAGAACTTAAAGAGTTTTTTGGTACATTTTTTGCCCTATCCTTTTTCCACTTCGCATGAATAGCAAAGAATCTCGACTGCGTATTGCCAAATATGCCAAACCTTTTTTTAGGATGCTAAATAATAAAATAATTTATAAATCCAATTAAGTTATCCATTTTTGGTCTATGGTAAATTCTGACTCGGACGACGATCTTTGAGCGTAATCGTCGGAGCGAATTTAGACCGCTAACCGACATTAAACGGTATTACTTTGAATTATAAGCCGTAATATTTTAGGGGGACGACCAGAAAAGTAAGCAAGCACCTGGAAAACGGCGGCCCGAAGAATTCGTTCCTATTTCCTTGAAATCCACGCGTGCGAGCAGTATGGAAATCCGCCTCGATTTGCTTCCATGGCGGCCAAGGACCACTATTAAAAACGAGCGTGCGAAGGGTCAGGAGTCGATTGTTTAAGCCGAGGTTAGGAAAAGAATACCGCGTCAAGCTGTTCATTCGAGCCTTTGGGCGATTTCCGGGTCTCATTATTGCGATTGTGTTTCTTTATTCCCATAAATGTGCAAATGACTTGATAAGAATTGGTATTCTAAGCGATGTAAGCGCATCCGGAGTTAATCGTGGGAGGCCTTTTTTCTCTCAAAATTTTACCTCGTCCTTTATCGAATTCTCCTCTTTTACCGGAATCTCGTCGGTAGGAATTCAGTATCCGATGCCCATGGATCCCGACCAGCCTTCAAAGGTAAAGTGCGCAGATTTGATAAGGATCTGTCGTGCAGACATCGAGATGACGAAGAATGCGTTCCACGCGACAATGGCGCGTGCTCGTCGATAGAATTCACGGAAACGATAAATAGCACGAGATAGATGGATGTCGACACGGATGACGAGTGACCTCCGTACGACGGAGAATGTAGCCACTACATGGCTATTAAAAAGCAATTTATCATTGTGGGTCTCATCTTCCTCTATGTAAAAAGATACAACTTTATAAATATTACTCAGAGAAAATGCAAGTGAGATAACTCAGTCGATTATATTACGAAGGCAACATTATAATACGGTTACGTGTTAGCTGACATGTCAAAATAATAATACGAAAATATGACTTATGAGAAGCATAAGAAAGCTAAATCTTTTGATACAAGAATATTTTCTATATTAACGAAGTAAATTGCGATAAAATTTTCTTTAGTCATATAGTAACAGCGAGGTGCTATATCTAATAATTGAAAAATAAAATGTTAATATTGATTCAAAAATGCTTTTGCACATCTCCAACGTGATCATGAGGAATCGTATGACGTCTTTAAGTTTGTCTTTACGGATACTATTCTCTTTCAATACAATGGCAAAAAACATCCTTACAATTTGCCCATTATGCCTAATTTTCTGTATTAGTTCATATTAGCTAATGGTGGAAGGGATAATTCAGCCTTCGGTTCGGCAAATTTATAGAATGTTATATTGATCATACTTTTGAATTAGGAGTCTATTTTTGTTAATTTAATTACATAAATTGATTGTTTGCATCACCAAAAAGATGGGTTAAGAAATCATTTCTGAGATTTTTCATCCTTCATCAGCATCAGTTTATAAAAGATTTATTTGTGTATAAAGTTTCTTTCATGAAAGTGAATGCACCGGAAACATCGATTTCTTTTTTTATTAGATCGATTGCATACTACTTCCCACTACTGTTTACAAATTTTCAGTTTGACTTACCTTTGTTTATCCGATTTCACTTTTCTGAAAGGGAATGGAGATTGGAGCGTAACATTTTAAAAGTTTTAATCGACGAAGAAAATGAGTCATTAATGCGAGCGAACACAGAGACAATCGGAAAAGAGATTTCAAAGGATTGCTTTGCAATGGTACGTACCATCTATTGTACCATTTTGATTTTCGCGACTGCACTTTTCATCAGCTGAATCGAAAGTTGTATCTCGACCGTGCCAAATACTTTCGCGACAACAGTGGAACTGACACTCAACGAGGTTCTACATAATTCTGTGTCCTAACATCAGCTGACACATCACGTGACACGAAGTAGTGAATTATTTACAACAGCAACTAGTATGGGTCGCGATGCATCTCGTGTGAACCTATCATTCTACCTTGCTTCATCCAAACGAGATATCAAGCCAATCGACCATTTAGAAGAGCTACATATTCGGTAGACTATTGATTTCTCATAGCAGCCACTTTGCAGATGATCGAGCATCTATGCTAAAGTAAGAATTTGAGAATTGAAAATCTTCCATGTCATAAGCAGGGTCCCTGCAAAAGTGCAGGAAATGTGATTTGGGAGAATGCACGCTTCCAAAATAGGGAAGCCGCCACCAAGATAATTTCAATGAGCAAAAGAAATGTGAGAAAAATTTTATCAGTCCCTTGAGCCATAGCATAATATTAAATGAGATAGGGACCATCAGGTTGTTTAAAATAGCCATGAACAGAAATTAACGTGGGAAAGTCTTTGGAATGGAAACTACATCTTTCTCTATGAAAACAAACAGCCGTTTATTCGATTAATTTTGCCAAAGATTGGGCATAAATCTTCCGCTGAAAGACTTACAGCCTTTGTAATATGTATGTAAATGTAAATTTATGAATGTAAAATTAGGGTCCCCAGCAACCACACCACAGCGGTATGTTTATTATGTTTGTACTATGAACATTAGAGAATTACAATAATTAGAAAATAATGTTTCCTAATATTCACATCACTCATTCCAGATTAGCGTATTTCTTAGAAATGGATTAGAGTTTCTTACGTGCGCTCGAAGCAAACTCTGATACGCCACAAGTTATCTTTAAATACATATTTTACTGGAGCAAAGAGAAACCCTCATGTAAGATTAAGCAAATTTTGAGACCCATTTTTGACCAACAATTGAATGCAAGTAAGGAGTGAAAGGTGAATCGAAAGTTGCTTTGTTCTGTATTTCCGAGAGCGCCGTGAATAGAGGGAAGTCTCTTAATAAAAAGAATGAAACAATATCGAACGATTGAAGTTAGAGAGTTACTCCTCTGTGGTGAAGTAATTACGCAGCTGCTTCTGAAGAAAAGTTTCTAGATGTCAGTTCGTCACTCAAGCTCCTTTCATATCTTATCACGGGTGATCTCAATGATTAATGCCAACTGTTGGCGAATTTAGTACGAGTATATGAAAATCGTAGTTGAAAATAATGACTTTCATGTAGATAATGAAGCTAATAAGAAGCTTGACTTGCTTTCTATTTTTTAAACGGAATGGTTCGTAAATTGGAGGATGAAAAATAAAAATTTTCACCAACGTGATACATAAATTTAACATTAACGAGAAAGTGAACTTAGTCAGATTTTTTCTTTTTAATACCTTTACAAACAAAGTTTTTCCTTTGTGAAATTGTAGAGAAAGAACTTGCATTTTTTAACACGTAAAATATCAATTACTGGGATCGTGAAACATTTGTTTTATACACATATCTAAGAGACATGGATTAAGAAAATTTATAAATATATATTTTAAAGTTATTATTATATTTAAAATTCATACATTTTTATACTTAAGTATCCTATATCAAAATGACTTACATTTCATTCATCTCTATTATTAAAGATGAATTTTATTTAAAGAACTCTTCATGGAAACCTTGATTTGGGGTTAAAAACAAAATAGCTATACAAACAGAAAGAAGAATTGATGACAGAGATTCTAGAAAAAAATCTGAAAATGAAATCAGAAAGAGATTCATGATTTTATTCTCTACTGTAGGTATCGCGGAAGGTGAAGCATTAAACCAAGAAAGGAAGTCACGAAAGGTCAAAAGATTTTCGAAGTGGGAATTGATGACTGGAAAAAATTTTGGACGCCAAAAAGGAAGGAAAATAAATACATAAATCATATCCAATTGGTTCAGGTAAAATTTAATTAATAAGTCCAGATGAAATAAGAGGGCAAAGAACAAAAATTTATGGCTACAATTAATCATGACTAATATACAATTTATAAATACATGCCCGTTACCCGATATACACGTCTTAAGAGTTGAAACGAGCTAAGGTGAAGTGAATAATGTAGGAATATGCCTGTAATATTCTCTAAATTCGCTATTATTCCTCTTGAAAAGTCGAGTTGAACCTTCGATTAAAAAATGTAGGCGAAAATTATTCTTCTTGCGAAAAATCATCATAAAAATCTTTTCAATCATTTCTTTAAAAAAGAACTTAAGGTGTGATTAATCATCTCATATGCGTTTTTGAACCATTGATGAGGAATAGCTAGACGAAATTTAATATTGAGTGAATTGAATGATATTTTCGAAATATTTTGGAGAATGAGTTGGGCGAATGCTGAAAACATCTGAGGAAAAAGAAAGCATCAGTTGAAAAGTGGAGCGAAAATGTGAATAATTTGGAGATGCACATAATAAATGCTCACGCAAGCGATGAGTAATATTAATATTCCAGGGCAGCGTCTTAGATCCAAGCTATAAATCATCCACACTTCCCAATCTACTCTCTCTCCCTGCTTTTCTCTTCCGTGCAGATCTTGAGCCAAAATATTTCAGAGGCCCACTCCCACCAAATCCATCTTTCGATATTGCCGTCCTACTTTCCTTCCAACTCTTCCTTCCGTCCGTCACGCCTTATCTCCTTGTTAATCTCATTCCAAAAAGATGAGCCAAGTTCAAGGACACAAAATGGAAGCATTTCCTTAAGATAAGAACGATCGGAGATCTGCTCGAAATTTTCAAGTCACGGAAGAAAAGAATATATATATTTCTATGCATCAATAATGCAATAATACGTTTCAATGCATCTCAAGCATTGCAAAATTATTTTGATGAATGATTTACCCAAATCTCTAGTTTCCGCGGATATATTCCTAGAATAAAGAAAGGAATAAATTTTAATGGACTAATTTATAAATGTTCATTACATATTTCGTTTAGTATGCATCAATAGCTTTTTGAAGCATATAAAGGGTCTAAGCTTTACAATCTTTACGTGAGCTAATAGTAAGATCTGTACTTTCATATATTTTGGTTAGCTTTCTTTGGGGTTGTATTCTGAGGTCAATTGTTCGTTTCTTCCATCCATTACTCTCAGAGCATTAAAATTAACAAAAATCATTCTCCAAATTTTCACACGGATGTTTTCATTCACGAAATTGGACGTAGTCTTGCCTAGTTTATAATTATTGGGAGTAGAATTAATATTAACTTTGACAATACATACGTGTGCAATACATGTATGTACAGTAAAAACAGTTTAACACACTCCCGCTCAGGACGATATACCGCCTAAAACGCTATACCGCCTCCTGATTCACACTTTTTAAGACGCGGATTTTCCCCGTCTCCGGATGCTCTGCAACCTGCTGTAGCCAATCGTTCGCCTAAAAATGACCAAAAAATTTTTTACTTTGTCTGTGCCACCGTCCTCTCTCCCCTCACACTTCCTTGTTTCTAAAAGTATTCCTTGTGATTTCTTCCTTGGAATGATATTTTGTGAGAATAAAATGAAGATATCGCAGACGTCGAAGCAGAATAATCTATACTCCACCTTCGGAGCCGATACGAACTCAGATAGAGTAAGATTCTCCATCACTTTCATATAAGAGCAGAACGTTTGACGTTTTGAAGAAGGAAACAGAAAAAGAATGTTTTGCTGTCAGTTGTGCGTAGTCTAGAGTAGAGTAAATAATATTCAATATTAAGTAACTAAGATCGACGCTCTCTTTGTGCGAAAAGTTGAGCACTCTTCAGAAATATGACGAAAAGGCAACGAGAATTACACGACCCGGTTATTACGCTATCCCTGTTAAGATGTGGATTTCGCTTGGCCCCTCGAAAATCATCTTAACCGGGTTTTATTGTACATACAGATGTAATATTCAGCCCTAAGACCGGTTAGAAACTCAGCCCATTCAATATTATCTTCCAAAGGTCATGAAGGAAGATTGAGGCTCACCAGGCAAGATGAGGAATGAGATAGTTTACCTCTACTCTCAGTAGCCGAAATTTTATAGGGGAGAAAAGTTCGCGGAAGAGCATAATCGTGACACTTTGCATAGCATTCAATAAGGAGTGACCAGGATTAACTCCGCATCCACCTATCTCAGTAACAGTCACATTACCACAGGCATGAACAGACTAAGACAAAATTATTATAAATTATAGATACACTTTTCTATATCCTATATCAAATGACGAATGAAAAGTCTACTATAAATTGATATGTGGTAACAGGAACAGTATCAATGAGGAAGAAACACTGATGTCGTGTTTATTTCTTTGAGGGTTCACTTAGTAATAACTAAGCCATGGCTCAGAATCCCCCACCCCCTCCCTTAAGAGGACATTGAGTTATCATTGAATGAAAAAGTTCCCATACTGTTACGAAAGTAACCAAGTTTATTCCAGGATTTTCCAGTAAATTTTAAATAGATGATCTTTAACTGATAAATGAATTGAATGATAAGCTAGATTCACTCAATTTATTTCAGAATTACAACTAAAAACCTTTTTTCATCTCACCTTCATCTCCATTTTTTCAGCATACCTTACGTAAGTCCGTCTTAACACGGAAGTGCATTCCTGGGTACTAATTTAAAATAGTGAGTCATTTTTAGCATTTCAGAAATAGCGGAAAGGGTGCAATTTGGGTTTTAAACAATATGGTTGGACGTAGGTGATCCCTTTTCTTACCAGATAAGCGATTTCAACAGAAGGAAATATTCTGAAGGAAATCTCAACACTCTCCGCACCAGAATCTTCATTGCTTTTGCTCACTTTGACATTGGCGTCATTCTTTCCGAAAATATCATCTAGCTTTCACTTCGCTTGCAAGTCAAGTGACTTAAAAGTTTGTCAAAATATTGAAACCTTTCATTGTTATATTCGGATCATCTATTCTATTTGGGATTTCCTTATAGTTAAAAAGTTAATGGATTTGAAAGTTATGGATTTGACATTTAGTTTAGTAAACAACTTTCCCCTATAATGAAAATCGCTATGAGACTAAAATAAATTGAACTGACCATTAAATTCTTTGAGCTTTCTAAACTCCGAAAATATTCCTTAATACGAGTAAATTTGTACGAAATAATTCGTAAACTCTAAGAGTATCACCTTCAACCCTCTTGCATTTATTTGTTCTCAAACTAACTTAATTTGATACCAGAAAGTCCAAACATAATATATTTAATAGTTATATCAAGGAAGTAAAACCTGTGGCCTTTAAGCCAATCCTTTGAAAATCAACAGCAAATTATTTCTTACAAGTTTCGTACAATTTTACATCCCAAAACTTGATAATTATATTAAATTAAACTTAAAGGAACTTCTGGCTTAAATAAACTTTAAATACTGGAAAATAGTACTCACTTTAAATATAATTTTAATAAAATAATACATTTAACGTTTCCTACGAATTATTATTACCTAAAATATAGCGAACCATATCATCTCCGTCCCGCGTAGCTTTTATAGAAGCTAATACAACCTACTGCAGGTAAATCATTGACACCCTTGGTTTAAATGGAGGTCAAGTTCAAACGCGCTTGAGCTATATGGAATAACTTCAGAAATCCATCTTGGTGGATCCATCCATTAATTTTTATTGGCTTAAAATGGTCATTAGCATATGGTCGATGCGCCCTCTTTAATATTTCCAGGGCTTTTACCATGGCGCACTGTTTAACCTATAGTTGAATAAGAACACGCTGGACGGTTTCAGAGAGAGAACGCTTAAATGACATTTATTATTATTAGCTACCCCAAAAAATTTAAAATGTAATAGCTACGTTTTATTAAAGAAGTATATTATGAGAAATTCCTTACTCTTTTAATATTCCTTTTGAAAAAATATTTTGCTATTTACATTATTTGTGTTTTCTGAGGAAATAGCTTCTGATTCGATTTTTCGAGGCTAAGGCCATTGTCCAGATTTTCAGAAGCTTCCAGGAACTCCATGTAGAACTATAGAAGGGAGGAAGGAATGAAATCGCTCGTCAGAAACTGAAACCACGCAAACCTTTAACAAGGTTGTTCAAATGAACTTGATATAATTACGCTGTGCCCTACAATTCTTCCTCGTTTCCTGCTCTCAGAAAGGAGTCGACTCATCTGGGTGCTCACTGATGGGAAAAGGATTGTATCCCTTCTTTATACCACATACCATCTGCTAGAAAAGTACTCACTTCAATTTTACCGTTGCTTTTCTCTTTGCAGTTAATCGAACGATTTCTCGAACGCTCTCCGCCAAGTTTAACCCTTAAAAACCATTCAAGTTGAGTGTTGCGTGCGTGTTAGTGTGTCGGAAATAATTAAAGCTCATAGGTCGCGACCCATAGGTCGCTAATTTTAGAAATGAAAGAACTAGATGGATTAGTTTCTAGTTTAATTCTAATAATAATCTAGCTAAGGACAATGCCTGCATATTAAAAGAATCCGTTGGCCATCCCGCAACAAATAATAACCCTAAATTGATACTGCTGGGGCCCCTAAATCTCGCCCAACCCGCCATGGTCTAGTATAGGGTATAGGAGATAGAGTGCTCAGAGACCGATGGTGAAAAAGCGAAATATTTGCTGCATTGAGGATGAAGAGTTCGATTCATAACCAGGAAAAATACGTTACAGTCATTTTTGTAGTGTTAGGGTTAGTTGAATGTTTATACCAGAATGGCTTCCTTTATAGTGAAGCTAGACCACAAAAATGTGTGAATTGTCTGCTGTTCTTAGAATTACGAAAAAATATTTTACGCAATAATTTTGCGGCTATCACTCCTCCTCTAGCTCACGAAGTTAGCCAAATATGGACTCGTATCACGTTTATCAAAAGTTATACACAATACAGTGAAAAGATGGTCCTTCATCCGATTAAATAACGCTGAAAATCATAATAAAAATGCTTAAAATCAGGAAATTTGGGTGTCATCGTTTCTAGGAAGCTTCTTCGAGACACTCGAAGAGATAACCAAATCTGCACTAAACGGAACAAATCACGAAAACCAGGACCTCAGGTATTTCTGTCCGCAATTTTAGTAGGGCATGCCTGAGACCACAACTCAAAGTCATAATAAACAATTCATTAGGATGCAAATTTTGAAATTCTTAATGTTAGCAGTTGCAGCATAATCTCTCCTCGGACACAGACGATACGAAAAAAAGAAAAACAATGGCCATCAACACAGTCTCGCATTAGGTATTGAGGCGCCAGCATCTAGCTTCAGGGTGCTTTCTTGAAGAGCGAGATTATTCAAGCGCTACTGTGAGTAGCAGAAACAGAAAACAATAAGTCTACTGGATAGTAATTTCAATTAAATTAGAGAAAGTTTCTAATGTCTTCAAGAACAATCACGCGATGCAAAGAACGCTGGCTGCACAAGAAGTAGTGGCATCATAAGATAGGACTCCAAAGGTTCATAGTAGAAAGTGTATGAATCATAAGACATCTGTCCCTATTCTATCACCTGTCGTTGGGAAAATTTCTCCGCCTCAATTTCTTACCATAGCCTCCCCAAGAACTTCTATAACTCTTATTTCTATTTAATTCCTTCACCCGAGCGGCTTCATTTATGGGTCGCCGATAATCGGATGCCCCCGATAATACTTATCAAGGCAGCTAAGGAAAGTGATTAATAAGAGCGTAAAGCTCGACATATTGACGATTACATCCTAATCTTTTGTATCATCGGCACAATATCCTACATTTCGACCGATTGCTTTCCCGAACGAATAAAATTTATATAAACCATTAAAATCTAAGCAGTCTATTTGGATGGAACATTTTAATGAAATTATTCATAAATAAAACGTGTATGTCATTTCTTGAAAATATTATTTTCTTAATTTATTTTTGATTTATTGAAATCGTAGATCATTACTAGTCTAAAATTGCAACTTACATAAAAGAAGCATCGTAGCTATGAAGTAAAATCTAAATATTATTGAATTTCCTATCTGGAAATGATAAACTTGAATATAAATAACGAAGTTCAACGTACGATTAGGTTCTACTCTGTAAGACTTTCGAACTGACACGCATGTGGCATAAGCTTGTGTTATGATAACCATAAATAACTTAGTGGGCTTTTATTTAAGTAGACTATGGTTGCAAGCTAGTTATTTTTCGTTTTCCTTCCATGGTCATCGGTATTATCAGTAATATGTGACTCTAAGATTAAATATAGCCCATATCTAAATCTTATACTAGTAATGTAATAAATACTAAATAAGTTGTGTGTTCAATTGTCTATCTTCCACGGGGAAGACATAGATCTCTCAACTCTTATGTTGTCATTTACTTTTTGTTATAATTATTAAAGTTGATTACTCAGCTGTTTTTGGAGGATCGAGAGAATTCCCAGGGAATTAAATAAGCGGGCCATAAAAATCTGCCCTCTATATTTGTCACATAAGGCATACCAGCATTTGTATTTCAATTAATTCCAGTAATCGTAGTAAATTATTTTTACACACCGAGAAAGTAGTAAATAAGGACGCTTTGAACGTTCTTGGGCAAAATGAAACAATAGAAACATGAATGAGAAAATCTAGAGGACGAATAACGTATTTCATGGGTGTAGCTCCTCGCTGTCCTTGACCTTGCCCCTTATTCTTATATGCCTTCTCCCTAATCAACACTTGTTCATTTTAGTGCCTGATAAAGCCATTTTCCAAGCGGTGTAAGAATCAAGCGAATGAGATCTCACTGAGGAGATTACATGTACGTTATTCGTAATAAATTCTCTGAAAGGAAACCTCCGTTTGCTTGTCTTCTTTATTCATACAGCTTGATTCAAGTTTTAAAGTTTCATTTTCCCATGTTCTTCGAAGATGCTTAATCGAAAGGATGTTTTCAAGGACGTAGAAAACTTTTCCTTCTACATTCAAAGTTTCTCTCGGCCTTACAGAGTCCCACTCGATAAGTAGAACACATCTCCAAGAATATGAAATTTCACGATTCTCATGGTAGTGAGAATGGGAAGTATGAATTAATTTGCGAGTTGTATAAAAACATCTCATGAGAAAAAATGATTAAATAAAATAAAGAGGTAAATAAGACTGTATGGCTTTCCTTTGATTTATGATACATCAAATATTCAGCTTTCTCCTTCGAAATTCAACTCTATAATCCTTTGAGTATTTCACCTGTAACAAACCATATCACTATATCTACCTTCTTTATTGTGTTACTGATTCAGAGCTTTCTTGCTAGGTGCAGAATTGCTACAACACAATCAAAAATTTATTTAATTCGATATATGCAAAATTCTATCTCTCTTTATGTGTTACAGAAACGTCAGATATATCTTAGATCGGAAACTTATGTCGGGAACGTCTCCGGAAATCCAGTAGTCCATCCATTTCACAACGGATTCTAAAAATAAATGAACTTACTCGAATACGAAAACGCAAATAGAAAGCAACGTGATCCAACGCCTAGTCACACCACGCTGTATATTTCTGCTCTGTATCATCGGCGCAAGGGAAGACGATTGACGGAATTCACGTTAGAGAGTAACTGCAATTACTGCAACAGCCAAAATTTACGATCAAACTTATATTTCAAGAAATAAGCGTATTCACTAAGTGGTACCGTATAATTATTTAACTGATGTCATTCTAGACCGTTTCTTAGAATTTTCTTCTTAGGATTTTTAAGATTAAGCCCATCACTTATCAGCTAAGGGAAGGTGAGGGTGAAATATGATATCAAAAGACGTTTGTTTAATGTAATGAGGACTTATAGTCAGGATTTCGCATGAATCTCATTCACGTCAATTTGTTCATTATGAGATATTAATACCACGACAAGCAATAACGTACACATATATGTACATACATTAAGGATCTAAGGTAATGAAGTTATCACAATTTTGGAAATATTTCATGAAATAATGTCAAATTAATAAAATTTCTTAGGAAGCTAATGATAATGACGCATGGAAATATATCAATAAATATTCCTCTTCGCTTGTACTTTTTCGAATATTTTAAAATAAGCAATTAAATGCTGCAAAAATTTCTTGTCAATCTCCTTGGTTGCGCGATAGGGCAGTATTCTTCTGCATATTATTGGCATTTTAATTTTCAAAGAACGAAACCAAGATTCCTTTCGAGGTTCCTAGAATCACATCTCAAAAATGGCTCGGAGCCAAGAGAAGACTACACATATATCACATAGATTGATAAACTCTTAAGGGGGTGTATTTATCACATAATAGTTTAATGAGTTTTTATTTTATCGGTACGACACATGACCATTAGAAGAGGAAAGGTAAAGAATCAGAGATTGTCTCTCGATTGGCTAATTTACCTACTTTTCAGAAAAAAAACAGATAAAAATTGTTGAATCAGCCATAAACTGCAGAAAGAATCGACAGAAATAAATAAGACTGTTATAATCTAAAGTCTGAGAAAGCCGAGAAAAATTAAATACGGTAAATTTGAGAAGGACCAGGCGTAGTTCGAAACCAATTGTATGGTAAGGATCAATGTCATCGGGGTTAAAATAGGCGCAACCGTAAGGTATCTTGCACCAAAATATCTTAAATCATATAACAAGCATCTGATTATTTTAGATATTTTATATAAAAATTCAACATTTTAAGTTCACATGCCGTACTTACCAATTTATCCCCTTAAATTTGTGCCAGAAATAATTATATTATTTCGAATCGTTCGATTATGGGGAGAGATGCCGAATGAACCAAAGGTATTTAGTTAAATACTTAAGGAAGGCTAACAAGAAAAATTATTCAAACTTACAGATATTTAAGCTCAATTGCCGATTTCATTAAAGAATACTTTACTTGAGGACCTCATAAATTTTCCAAAGGGCCATACGCGGCCCCGTTGTTACTATTTGTTCCCCTTTGCCTTAAATAAACGACGCGATATCGGATAAAATTAACAATATTAGAATGATCATCCCCATACTTTTAGTACAGTACAGTAACTGAAGTATTTTATTTAGGAAAGTTCAGGCTTACTGAAGAATTTTTGCCACAAGTTCGTTATTTTTGTCTTTCTCTGTGAGGATTCGATTAAGGAAGAAATAAGGAAAATGGCATAAGTGAAAAGACCGGACTTAAACGCTATCTCAAAGTTATTTGGGAAAATTTTTCACCAAATTAAAAATAACAGCAGCAGTTTTTCCTCCTTTGGTTACGCTGATAACATTCGCTTGATAAGAAGCGGAGTTCAGAAGGTTGATTAAACATGAGCACAAAATTCAGTATTTTATTTCTATGGTCGCTGCATTTCCTTATTGAAAAACTCTACATTCGTGCCATAAATTACTAGAATATCTGAAGAGACAATTGATATCATTATGTAAAACTTGAGATAAGAAGATACTACCATATTAGCAATTTATCTGCTATGTGTCACACACATTCAGTTTTAGAGTGCCATTACATGGATAAAAACATAAGGAAAGGATGTATAAAGTTCAAGATATTGCGTTTCTCTTTAAAATTCGGATTTTTGAAGTGTAGAAAGAAAAGTTTAAAGATAGCTTGAAAAATACTTCCTCTTGCTCAGAAGAAAATGAAATACTCTACTAATAAGTCATGAAAATCTCAGATCCTGAGCAGGGCCGGCCAAGAGGAAGATTTCGTGGATGCCTAACATATAGGTTCCTAAGTTAAGGACACTCTTTTTTTTAGAAAATAAACTTGTAATTTCATAGGGGATACATCGTGTACCCGCAAGATTATTAATTCTACCAATATCACACTTTATTAATTAACAGTTACTCATCATGTGGGCAGAGTAAGTGGAGAAGGGGGCCTCATGGAAATTTGCACTTTCAATTATGGACAGCCCTGATCCAGGGCACATTCTCTAATACTACGTACAGTGCTGATCAAAATTAACGCAGCACCTCTCAGTGATCCAGAGAGCCCACCGAATGTATGTACTACGCACATACTATTTGCACGAACTTTAACTGGCAACGGCGGTCAGAAAAGGCGGTGGGTTTCGTGGTAAGGGCTTAAATGATCCATGGGTAGGTATGAGATAAGCGCGGAAAATCGCCGATGAGTATTCCAGCTTAGAAAATACTTTGCATGGTGTACTGACATAGGCGTGCGCAGTATTTTGCTATTGGGGTTCCAACGATAAAAATGCCGCCTCTTGCCGATGACCGTAACCATAACCGAAATGCTCGGATGAAAGCCAGTAAAAAGGCTTAAGGTTTAGTGGATATAATTCTATCATATCCCCTCGTTTTTTGCGCATACAATTAGGCTCCGTAATCTATTTCAAGAAAGAACATGGAATGATAGTTTGAGTAGTCTTATTACAGATCAGAAAATAAAATTAGATCTTTCGAAAAATGTAGATTGATCGGTTTTCCAGTTCTTTTCAGCAGGACTCTATTTCCCCTAAGTTTTGTCATCCACCCAAATTTCGGCACCCGTCCAAATTTTTCGGGGGTGCTGCGGTACCCCCACCTGCACGCCTATGTGTACTGATGATCCTCGCAGTTCCGAACGGTGCGTATCTTATAGTACAGCCATGGGGTTTCGAAATCCGTGCTCTCATATTTACGTAAATCCCGGAAGGAACTAAAGAATTGCGGCACTGATCGAAGATTATCATCGCAAAGCTTTTATTTAATTTGGTCATTTGGAATGGATTAAGTCAATGAGAAAAGTAGGGTCTATGAAGAAAATATGCAGTTGTCCCTCGCCCTTTTCGCGCTTCGATTTTCGCAGCTTCCATCTATAGCGGCTCTTTAAAATAAGAATATTCATCAATAAGTTATGATATTTGTAACATCTAATGCCTCATTTTCTCTAATTTAGTCTAATATATTGGGTAATACGAGCGTAATGGCGATTAAAGGGTGTTGCTTCATGTCTAGATGTTCTAACGTTAAAAAAAAGTATTTAGGTTGTACATAGGTTTTCTATGCTCATACGAAAATATTCGATTTATAAATAATCTTACTTCATGGCAATTCACCTATCGCGGTAGATATTGAAACTGATCAGCCGCGACATGCGATAGTCGACTGTATTTACATTCGGAGAGTGTAAATACAGTCGGAGTGTTTCCGGATTACTAAGGATCTGATACGCTAAAATTCACCTCTTGTATCTCTTTTTTCATTTTCAAATCATTCTGTTAAAGTTTCCTGGGGCATTTAACAGGGTCGCTTGCGAGGAGCGACTCTCCAAATGACTGACTATCAGCTATCCAAATCCTCTTACACATGGTCTGAACCAAGCCGACATTTCGCCATTTCTCGACATGTTTTCTGAAAATCTGGGGTCGGAAACTTTTCAGACCACCCTCGTATATAATCAATCAGCTCTTTATCTTTGCTATCATTCTTAGGATCAACATGATAATTTTAGTGATCTATAAAGGTAAATAATAAATAAATTAGAACTTAAAAATACACAGTAGAAACTCAAAGGTAAAGCTACTTAAAACATTACATTCACTGAATTATTTAATTTCGAGAGGGAATATGCTCTAAAATTACTGGCTGTATGGACTTCCAGAAAATTTCTTTTGTGTGACAAGGAATCAGGAGTTTCTCGCCACCATTGGTTTTGATAATATATTTTATTAAGCAAAACAAAACATTAAAGTTGTGGAAACTTTGTATTTAAGGTGCTGTAAATAGTTGAGAGAATATAGTACTACAGATACATTGGGAAGCACTACCTCTATCTTAATTTTTCTACATAAACTGCATGGATGATTTCAGCCACAGTTTGGAACTACAACTCTGATTGAATTATTGAAACCAATTTTAATAAATTTAACATAATGTTTTCCAGATGTGATGAAATCAAGTGACAAAAATCATTCAATCCTTGTGATGAGAAATTATCTACGAGGAATCTCATCTGGATAGGGAAAATAGGAACTTAGCAAATCTTGTACATGCCTTGATGAACCAAAGGGTAAATAGAGGCTCATATATAAGAATAGAAAATGGCTGTTAATAAACTAGAAGTTTGACAGCACTCCTTTCATCATCTATTAGACAAACATCTTTCAGATACTATAGTGCCAAGAAAGACAGTGACCACAGACTTCTAGGAGTTACCATACACATATTTTGAATGCCATGTCATCATCTTCAGGGGCTCAATACAGCTGCCAAACATTTCTAAACCTAAAGGTCAGATTTTGGTGTATTACGTAAAAGAACTATACCACATTCACCAATTAACAGATGTGGTGGGAGGTATCCACAGGTTAATCAAGCTCAAGGAGGCTGACACAAGAAAGAAAACATTGAGAACCATGGAGATGTAGCACCTCTCCTAAAGATAATGATATAGATTCAGCTTAAAGTCATAACAGGGTTTTTAGTTTGTCCTAGGGAGAACCTCATTAGCCAATTTATTTTATACTTATTATATTACACTGAGGAAGTTGTTACTGAGAGAAATCTTCGTAGCTTAAAAATACTGCTTTGGCCCTGATATAACGTGACCACAGATAATTTGGAGGTAAATTCGAAAGGAAATTTATTAAACTTTCCTCTTTTGAAAAACAATTTTCTCTAAACTTCTGAATAAAAATTAAATACCAAAGTATTGGTGTAAGCAGGGCTGTGGAGTCGGAGTTTGAATCAATTTTGGGTGGAGAGGAGATTTACTGACTCCTGTTGCTTCAGAATAAAAACTTTTATTTTATTGTTTTATTATAAACTTAATACTTATTAGGCTGGTCCACGCTACTAGTGCCGTGCCTGGGCGGAAAGAGAAACTACGTACCAAACTACGTCGCTAACAATTATTTTAGTGGAAACTCATATTCATATTTATAAGTATTATACTATTATTGTGAAGTGAAGGAGCTTAATCTTTTGTTTGGCCAAAAGAAGAGAGTTAGTTGCGGATGGTATTGCTGCTTCAATGAAACAAAGAGAGACATTAATATTAGATTTTTTGGCAGCTGTTTGTTTATGTAGACCCCATGCACCGAATTCTGTTGGATGATAAGCAGCGGACTAAAATGCTCTGTTTGAGGTAGCTGTCAGAATGAATGGAATACAGGAATGTGAGGAGGAAAAAGAAGTTGGTGATGCTGACATGTCTTCCCCCTCGTCAACTGAGGATGAACGTGATTTTGAAAAATATTTGAATCACTTGGAACGTGCAAAATTTCGCCACATAGAAAAGGATTCCTCCAAACCCAAAGAAAACAATATGAATAAATTTCAGATAAATTTCTCACTTGCATAAAAAGAAGTGGAAAATTTTGATTGTTCATCAAAACTAACAGTGAAAGAAGCCATTATATAGCCACAAAATACCTAGGGGTGAAAATAGACTATAAACTTATTTGGAAATATCACATGCTATACCTGGAATCAATACTAAGAAAACTGGCGTATAAAATTCATCTACTGAACCAAATACTCAATGTAAAAACATTAAAAGTAATATACTATGCCCTCATTCAATCTGTGATCACATATGGTATTGTTGTCTGGGGAGGGGTGGCTGATAAATTTATTAAACCCAATTTTATCTTACAAAAATTGATATTAAAAAGAATTTTAAAAAAACCAAAACTTTACTCTACCATACAATTATTCAAAGAATTTGATGTACTGACGATAAGACAGTTATATATTTACAATGTGGTAAAATTTATAAAAGGAAAAAACTATCTATTGAAAAATAATTACCACACTTATGTCACCAGAGGAAAAACCTCTAAATCTGCAGCATTACCTTACTGCAAAAAAAGTGGAACACAGCTACAGTTACCATACTTAGCAACTAAAATCTTCAATTTATGCCCTAAAGTTATCAAAGATATACTTGATAAAACAGGTAATCTTAATAAACAGGATATGAATGTTAATTCAAATATGGATAAAAGAGCATTTCTTTTTTGAAAATTTAAAAAAGCTCTTTATAGAATGAAATGTGCAATGTATGAAAAATTGTTATGTTTTAGATTTATGGTTTTATGTATGTTTGTCTGTTCTCTATTTCTATTGTATTTGTAATTTGTAAAAATAGAAGTTCCTAAAAATTACACTAGGATAGTATTGTAATAAATGTAATATGATGTATTGTACGATTACATATATATCTATATATTTTGTTATTGTAAACTCATTATTTGTAAACAATAGAAATTTTTAATTTCCTGATTCTTCATCAACTGTACTTTGATGTTATGTAATGTCTTTTTTTTCAAGTCATTGTATGTGCAATTAAATAGTGGATGGCCGGACAAGATTTGATAATCTTTTGGCTGTCGCAGGCACTATGCACGCTGTTGTGTGTTTGATTTTTTTTCTTTTGTGATTTTTACTTTGAGTTGATGTAATTCCAATATTGTACAATATTTAGTTCAATAAAACAATAAAAAACAATTCCCTTATATCCTGAAATTGTGAGAGATGTTGCCATAGTGGTTACTGCTTTACCAACAACCCAAGTTAGTGTTGAGAGGTTGTTCTCTGCTCTAAAAATCATTAGATCAAATTTGAGGGCATCCATGAAGAAGGATCTGATAGAGGCTATTCTTTTTATGAAGACCAATTCTTTATAAATTTATTAAAAATATTAAGTATGTAACAGTTTATTGTATATTTTCATTTCACAGCCTTATTTTGCTCAGGTAATTTTCTCAAACATATATTTTGTGGTCTATTTATTCTTAATTTTTTAAACATTTTTATTAAAGAATTATCCTTCTTTAATAAATTAATTTGTTAATATATCATACTATTCTGTCATTAATCACCATGACTCCGCTTATAAGGAGTGAGATAGTACAAAAACTGAGGAGTCGGACAGTAGAAAATAAGAGGAATCGGAGTCTGAGGCTTGTGCACCGACTCCACAGCCCTGGGTGTAAGAGCTACTGAGACCAAAAACTCAGTTGTTAAAGCTATTGAAAACACAAGACCACAAGAAATAGGTATGCTATACGAGTAAAAGACCATCCTGGTGAGACACCTATGAAACTGCAATAATTTAGCTTCTACTTATTTTCAATTTTCTCCTCAAGACGTTTCCTACTCAATTCATTCAATGTAGCATCCTAACAGTAATTTCCCATTCATTTATGATGCTGTGATAACATGAGCTAAAATGCATGTGAAAGCATGCAATACACACTTTTGTTTGGAAGCTGGAAGAATTCAAATATAATATGAATAAAACTATCAAAGGTGTCATAGAAAAAACTACCAATTCAAATTTCCTTTCATACTACAGTAACTTCCAGTTTTGCGATTAGTTTCATTACAACTATTAATGTGGGCATAATAAACTACCAATAAATTCACAATTATTACCTTTTCCCTATCAAAATCTTTTTTGAGTATGAAACATCTCAAAAATTATACAAATTGCAAATATAGCATTACAAAAATTTCTAAAAATCTCTTGAAATGAAATTTACAATACTGATCTCTTTTCATTCTCTAGTTATTTAAGTTTCTCATTAAGACCAGTGAATTTCAAGAAAATATTCTACTTTCCACACCCATATTAAACATTATATTTAATTAATTAAATGGAAAGAATGCAGAAAGAAGATGGAACAATTTAGAGAAGACAGAGTAATAAAATGTAAAATTTCAGAGCTCATCAAATATTTTCCCCTTCTCGGTCCAAAAGTTTTTATTTTCAAGCATATCCGGTAAGGTACATGATAGTACTTTCCAAAATATACACAAAACTGTACAGAATCAGAGCTGAAATTAATGGAGTTCTCTAAGAGTATAACATTTTTTCTTAAAATTGTTGCTCTATAAGTTTGTCTAATTATGCCTTCCATTGCACCAATTAGCCTTTTTCTTACACCATATGAAATACTTTTGTAACACAGACACAATGAAGACTTCTCAGGGAAATATAAAAATTTCAGTACAAAGAGAAGGCAAAATGCCTACTCGGACTTCCCTTCCTTTAGGTGGAGTATTCAATATGTTTATGTCAAGACACAGGTTTCCCACACTGGTTTCCAAGATGTTTAAATAAGTTATTCCTCCATTGAAACAACTGTAACCTCTTCCTTAATCAAAAATTCAATTGATTTTTCTTCAACGTTGACCGTATCAGAATCCAGTTCATCAGTATCAACATCTGAAAAGGAAGAGAATATGAGAAACTTTGTTTACTCTTAAACCAGTATTGAAGCTTAGCCTTGACACCTCAACAAAGATTAACTCCATAAGGCTGGGAGTTGATACAATGAGCCAGGCCACAATTCCTTAACTGCAGCCAGCACTGATTACTCATACCCATCAAATTCCTAAATAATCTTTATTATCATGATGATTTGAATGCTGTAATCACTGAAATATTGGCGATAACACAGTAAATTAATGCAGTAGGATTCAGCAAAAGATACCTCTCCATATGCAAGGGGGATAGATTAGATTATTAACATTCCACAATCCAGTAACAACAGTAATTAACATCATGAAAAAATTATTATTATTCCAGTTTAATCCTAAGTTCAATTCCTAATTCTTATTCCAGTTTATTTTGCATTTCCTAGCTGTGAATAGGGCAAGTGATATCTAAAACTACTGATACCTAGCCTTTGGGTATCTGGCAGGGAGAAATTCAAAGCAGAAAATATCATGCAAATAGAAGCTAAGGAAATTATTTTCTTTACAGATAATAATTAAATTCTCTATGCATTTCTCTGTATCTGAAACCACATCTCATACCTTTTCATAACTGAAATAAAATTATGGTCAAACATTGCCAAACCTTACTTCATTGCTACATAAAGGTGCTAGATATTGTGGCCAGCAATGGGTCACTACAAAAATTACCAAGCATATGCTAAAATGATTATAAAGTACCTATTATTTATTCATATGAGTATTTCAGTAAAACATTCCACCCAACTATAAATTTCAGCAATCTTTTGGAGATAAGAAAGTTAATATGCAGCATAGCTACAACTTGTGGATCAGAATATTTCTTCTATTGTAAAAATTTGAGTTTGAGTAAAAGGAAAAGCTTTCCAATTAGTTGAGAAGTCAATTATGAAATCTTATGAAATGGAAAACAATTACAAATTCAAAGATTTGTTTTAACCCCTTAAATCAAGTGTACTTGGGTTGAAGTTAGCCCACTATGAATTTTGACTTTTTGTAGTAAGTGAATAATCATGAAAGGAATTCACAATATAGACTTAGCTCTATTAATGATAATAACAAGTCAGCATGAATTTAAAAACCATAGACTTACGATCTCGCAATTCAAGCCTTCTTGACTTCTGTTCGTCATACTGCTCTATCCTCTTCTGTCTATATTCTTCAAACTCTTTCATTAACCTACATCTCTTCTCAACTAATTCCTGTGAAAAACATGTTTTTTACAAAAGATCAGTACATATTGATAAATGGAATCAACATCACAAAAGAATGACAACAGCTTAACATATATAAAATAACCTCAAGCAGTAATTTATAATAAATACTTTCAGTACAATAACATTTCACTTGGCTACTAGCTTTAAATCATATTTTCAGCATTTTTAGAGGTTTACTCTTTGGCCAAGAGTGATTAAAAATTTACATATACCACAAGAACAGAAAATGACATCATACCTTTGATGCTTTGGTCATCCTCATGCGATCCTTGCTTTCAAACTGAACGCTGTACTTCTTCAAACTCTTTTTAATTTCCTTCTGTTGCTTAGCACTGAGAAGGGATGGAGGTCTTGGTCGCCAGAGCAACTGACAAAATCCTTCTACATTATTACGCTTAATGCATTTGCCTTGAAATGAATACAGGACAAAACCATTGTCAACCTAAGAAAAGACATAGGAGATAAGTACCAATTAAAATAAAATTTAACAACATCATTATCATAAGGTCATTGTCAACTCCCATAATACAATAAAACAATGCTCAGAAAAGATTAAGCCAAAAAACCATCATGGTTACAATATGGTCATTATAAGGTCATCATAGCATATTTCAACGGTTAATTCGATAAAAGTAAAATTCCAAATAAATTACATATTTTTTATTTTGAACATTTAACACTTAACAATATAAGTCAATAAAGAAATGGTTTATTACCTTACTCTTCCAAATAGAGTTCCCAGTGACAACATAACGACCTGTGGGATCCCACTCAACATCAGAAATACCAAAATGTTCATTGGAATTCATGATAACAAAGTCAGCAGTGTCCACAAAATCCAGAACTCCTCCATTAGCTCTAATACCAGCCATTACAATAAACTGTCCACAGGGAGCCCAGAAGAGGTAGTTAGCCTCACGTTTCTCAAATCTCTCTGGAGAGAAAATTAAACAAATATTACTACTGTTCCATGAAATAATTTCTCATAATAAGATTATGGAGGAACAGTGACTCACTTAGTAATGCAGGAGGATGGCCACTTTTCACCCCATAGAAACTAACACAGGTATTTGGAACATCACCATGAATAATAGCAAACTTAGAACCAACAGGTTCCCATGCAAAAGCATGGATAGCTTCCTTAATTTCAACACTGTCTACAGGAATTTGTTTCTCTCTCATGTGGAAAATTTCAAAATTACAGTAAACACCCTGAAATATTAAATAATAGCATTAATTATCTGAAAGCAAAATCCTGAAAGAACTGAATTAAATGAAAGAAATCAAAACCACTAAAATACAAATAATATGCTCAGAAAAGATTAAGCCATTTAAATCATCATGATATACTCTGAATCAAAATCATCATCATAGCATAGATTGGTGAAAACTATTTTAAAACCATCCACAGTAATTACACTCACACTGTATTTGTATTCATTCTTCTCCTTCTTGACTTTCACATAACGATCCACCTTCACACATAGGAAGTCACCAGATTTTTGCCAATGGATCTTACAGTCAGCCACATTGAAAAGATTTTTGGCTCTAATTTCGTTTCGACTGAAAACAAGAGAATAAATCATTGAAACAAAAATGTAAGCCTCAAGTATTTACTCAAGCTTGAAGGACACCCATACTCAGCCTATATTTATATATTAGCACTGATAATAAAGTGAAAGCAAAGCAACTGCCACACATACCCAGAGCCCACCTTTTAAAAGTGCCAAATACAAGTATTAGGACAAAATGGTACAAGGACCAAAATATATAGCTCCTCCAAAAACCACTACAAGTACACTAAGGACCATACAGACAAAGAGATAGCTGAATAAGTTTACTGTTTGAAAAACCATCCACCTTTGCTTGTGAGGAAAAAATGAGATGATTAAAAAGCAAAATTATTGAGCTTCTTAAGGAGCACAGGCAAGAGTTCAAATTTTATGGATAACTTTTTCATAATAGCCACATAGGAGCATCTGTTTAGTATAACTGGATCTATAAGGATGATCGATTTACAACAAATATTAAGGAATTAAGAGATTATTACTCAGCTATTGAGGCTGCTGCAAACATCAATGACTTAATGAATATATTTGCAAGCAATAATGCCAAAACTAGTACCAAAAGAGAAATATTCTTTAGTTTCCATTAAATGCTCTATAAACATGAAATGTAATTAATCATCTGTAAGCATTATAAACCCATCTCTCAAGCACAAAACTTAATTATATATACCCCTCAGAACACATGTATTAAATGAAAGAATAATACCTTGGTATTTCTAACAATGTTACTTTGGCAGGAACATCCATTTTCTCAGCAACCCAGTAAGCAATTATGTTGTCAGTAGGAGACCAGCTAAAATCTCTGATTCCAGGAATTTTGAAACTCTTCTTGTTCAGCAACCCAAATGACTGAAATCAAAAAATGAACTATAAACATATGAAACATATTAAACAAACAGGAGCTAAATCTTAGCATTAAATTTTTATGGCTGTTTTCTAGTACTATGAATAGAGAAAATCTAATTCTCTACGAAAGTTCAACATAAAAACAGAAAAGGTCATTAAGAATAATATACAAGACAAATACGTCACACATTGGTTTACTTAAATCAGCCAATTTGGGAAAATTAAGGACCAAGGAAGACAATATTTTGGAACAAAAATCACAATTATGCTAAAAATTCACTCCACATTTAAGTTTCAATGACATTATTTTGATCTTAATTACATGCTGTCTCATCATGGAAACAACATATATGTCCTCGTAAACTGAAAATTGATATCTAGTTGAACTCAAAAGAAGAATCAGAGCGAGAGAGAATTGTGACATGATATCAATTCACTTTTTCCTATTTGATAGCCCAAAAAAGAAAAATTTTTATACAGTATCCATGATAAATCACAATTCAGGAAAACCTGACATTGCATTAAGTAATGCAGCAGTAGTCAAAATAGCAATGATGACAAGACAAAACTTCCATATACTATAAGTTTAAATACATGTATGCAATTATTACTAAAAGCAGATAATACAACTTTGTACATCAAAATAATGACAATACTTACAGGAGTCTCATATACACTCAGAACATCAACACTGATTCGTGCAAAATATTTGTCATCTGGTGACCACCTAAATATGGGCCAAACAGAGGGCTGGTCAGTACCAAAGGACCTCTTCTCATGACCAGTTCGAATATCCCAGATGATCAACCTTTTTGGATCCGAAGTGTGTTCAGACATTGGAGAGTAAGTCACCAAATACCTATTTTCAATAAAAAATTACACAAAGATAAAATTGTCAAAAAGTTACCATCAAAACAAACCCTAAATGCAAAAATAAGCAAAGAATTAGACTGAATGGAGCACTTACTTCTCACAGGGAGAAAAGTCAATAAACTGCACTCCGGTATGCAAAAAACGCATTATCTGTTCAAATTTGGGACCACCCCAAAGAGCCACTCCCTTCTTATGAAAAGTTGCTAAGTATGTTCCTAGAGGTGACCATTTTACATAGGTCTCTGTCCATCTCTAAAGGAAAGATAGATATAGCATCAATTAGTAAGAAATCCTTGGTAATCTAAATCATGAGAGCAACGAAAAAATTTGCATAATAGTGTTCTCCAATAACACCATTTACAATAAAGGAGCTAAATCAGTTACTATAAAAACAGCAAATGAAAAATCACTAATAACAGCACTATCAACTCCTATTACTGATGAAAGCTCTTAGTTTTAGATTTCAAAAATTCATATTCTTTCAAGAGAGTTTGCTGGGTAAAACCTTCAAATGCAATGAAAAGGATGGCTGGCTGAAGAACTAACAATATTTTGGTTTGATAAAAAATGGAATGGATGATCATTAGACTTAAAGACACTAAAGGGGATGTTGATGATATCATGGAGAGGATATTATCATACAATCTTAACAACTTTCTTGTAAGCCTGATGACACTGAGAATATTTCACTCTGTTATATTAATCATATACGTTTCATTTTCATATGGCAACAAATATTATAAACATACTCATGATTTTACAATACTTAAATGCACCACTGTCAAAAGATAAAGGAGGAAGTTAAATTCACAGCAAGAGACAAGATATTGTAGAAATACATCATGTAGAATGAATAGAGGAAAAGTTTTTGTTTTTTGAAAAAAAGACAATACTTCTCTTCTTACTACATGAAAGAAGAAAGGCTTCTTCCAAAGTTGCTACATGCTTTGGGGTTTATGGTTAGCTGTGTGAAGAGCTATTTAAAGCACTACAAGGATCAAAGCACTACTGAAAATGTACACTGCCAAGTGGGAATATTAATAATCAAAATGCCTTTCAGCTAACAACACTTCAGTCTTATTTTCATTCAGAAATAACTACAAAACATGATAACAGACCACCACTTTGATAATGTTATAGTAGCAGTAAAGTTAAAAAGCTTCAAGAGCTGAGGTCATTTCAATTAGGCCCCCACCAGGAATTGAAGGACTGCTATTGCCAGAGAATGTTACACACTTTGCTACCAAGAAATGCTATTTTGAAATCATCAAATTGAAATTTATTTTATTATAATTTAATAAATTGATAACTATGAACATCAATTTTTGGAGCTATAGAAAAAGCATAAATTTATGAAATTACCTTGAAATTATGTGCTTTGAATGTGAATTTTGCGAAATAAATAAAACTAAACGACCCAAATAGAAATCATCATATCACAATCCATAATAAATCTCTTGTTATATTAAACGCTCAACTAATGGTTACAACAAAACTAGAGCATATCAGCAAATACTTTGTTTGTAGAATAATCACTTCTAATAAACATCCATCAAACCCCCTAAACAATCCATCAAAATGGCCAATCGAATTTTTATAATATGATAGTGATACATTGACTTTGGTGAAGCAATCCCGGGTTGAAATTCATGAGGGGCCCACTTGCGAAAAGCGGTCGAAGTACTTTCAAATACTACCACTACGATAGCCATAAACCTAATTACTGCAAACTCAGCAATTATTTGACACAAAGTCAACGAACTGATCAAGTATTAGAGAATCACATTAAATGTTACAAATTCGTGCATATCAAAATAGAACATAAATAAATGACTAATCCGACTCACAGGTCTTTCTTCTACTAACGTAGGTTCTGGATTACTATTCATCCAAATTTGCACACTCGTTCCAATTCCACATATAATAGCATACTGATCAAATGCATCAGGCTCTAACAGGTAATAGTGCATATTCCCTTGATCTTTATAAGGCTGTGGTTCTGGCGGTTCCCATTCATCAGGAATATCTGCATACCTGTAGATGAGTGAATGAAATGTTTACTGATGCAGCTGAAACCATACACTTACTGTACATTAAATATTCAAGTTTTAGGGCACTGAGCAGCAGTTGAAGGTCCTACTCACTTTTGAAAGTCTGTAAACAGGTTCAACAAGAACGTATGATTTTTGTCAAATTTAGAATTATTAAACTGACGAACTGCTTCTGCTGCGAGAGCTGGCGTAGGAAACTCCAAAAATATATACCTGCAGTAACAAAAGAATAAGTATATAATATAATAAAAGAATAAATAATAATAACCTTATACGCATCTCAAAAACGACCTTTTCAAAATACTTGTAAGATATCATTGGTTTTTATTTTAAAATGATCTCGGGTTCGGTAATTATAACAACTATTCTGTACCTTTTTGTAGTTCCATTTTCTTCTGGAAAATAATCATTTGTAAAACCACTCTTCGAAAAGAACTTCCTGATAACAATTTGTAGTTTTTCGAGACGATCTGGACCAACTTGTGGAACTCCATCAACGACAACTAGAGAATCAACCCCTTCCAACTCTTTGGGTTTATTTTCTAGAAGGTCTCCAAGAAGTTCTGTAATAATAATAAATTTTAACAGACGTTCCTATATTGAAATATAGCTATTATTATACTTAGTATGCTCAGAAAAGATTAAGCCAAAAACACCATCATGGTTACAATATGGTAAAGTATAGTCATCATAGCATATCACAACGGTTAATTCATCAAAGCAAAATTGCCGATAAGTTATATAATTTTCTTTATTTTGAATAATTACTTAAAATGTACATAAAATTTTTCGGATTACTTAGGCAAACGGGCATATGCTAACCGGCAGGAAGAATTTTCAACATTACCTTCATCTGAAATTGAATCAACGTAACTAGGTGGATCGGCAAAACTAGGAGGTTTATCTCCATTTTCAACGGCGTCGTTTTTTCCATCCTCTACATTCACTATATTCCTATCTGAATCCTTTTTCTTAACCATCTTGGAAACCTCGTGTACAAATGTCTGACATAAAACGTTGTAACAAACAAACGAATGCACACTCCGCTCTCTTGCTTAGTGCTGCGACCTATGGTATTTTTTGGAAAACCAAGAAAACTATGAAATGAACGGCGTTATGGAGCGAAATCTTGTAAATTTCCTGGCAATGGCAATATTATAATAAAAACGTTCTTTTTCTTGAGCACAGTGATTTTTTTTTGTTTAGACAATTTCATTAAAATCCACGGATAGAAATTAATTTTGTACTGGAGAAGTTATAACGTCATATTGAGATTTATATATTGAGGAAAATTTCAGTCGCAGTCGGGGTCGCAGATATCCTTACATTCATTATAAAACTAAAATTGGCTGTATCTGGATACAGAACGCAGCGATTTCGAAGTAACACTTCCATTTATGATCCTCTTTTCGTCATGTTCACAACTTAATTTATATCCAACCAAGGTCTTATATTTACACCAGCTTATAGAAAATTTTATGGAAAAACATATATATATTTATAATAAGTATAATAAACAAAAATAATCCCTCCGCCAAATAGCGATGACATCCGTCGAAAATGACGTCATTATTCAGGTATTCCTACAGGAGGCGTCACCCGGACCTGACCTGCGCTGAAGAGGCTGCGCATAAAACTGCGTTACTCCCTCGGATTCGATCATACCGTATCCAAAATCTCTTGTGTCATGACGCTCAGTTAGGCTTTCAAAGCTTGTCGGAAAAAAAGACGATAGAATTTTCCGTATCACCTGAAATAAGATAATTTCATCATGTCTGGTTTCTTAGTTAAAATTTGCATCTGTGCAATTTCTATTTTTGTTTGTTTACAATTTACGAGCGCCGACAAGTATTGCTACAAAGATGAAGAAGATCCATACCTTTTATTTGCTACAAAAACATCGTACGAATTTATCTTTAACAAATCTCCACTGCAAGAAGTTCCAGGTGAGCGAATTTATTCTTGTCTTTATTGGTACTGAAATCAGCATCCTTGGTATCTGCTACTTTTGAATGAAAAGTAACTAGATATTTGCGCATAATTAATCTGAATGAGCGGAAAATCAAGGTAGTCCAGAATTTATCATTAAATTTGGGCATGTTATTCTTCTGAATAATCTATGGAGAGCTAATCGCCTGGTA
Source organism: Pachydiplax longipennis (assembly GCA_036926295.1). Classification (NCBI taxonomy): domain Eukaryota; kingdom Metazoa; phylum Arthropoda; class Insecta; order Odonata; family Libellulidae; genus Pachydiplax; species Pachydiplax longipennis. The sequence goes on along the minus strand of JAVFKF010000034.1, from coordinate 11,524,095 downwards.
GTGGACTATGAACGAATCTCTTTCCCGCCACTTATCTCGTCTTTCTATAAGGAAATAGTAAAGCAGCGCTAAAGGTGCGAGCGATTTAAAATGCTAGATTTTAAGATTTTCCGATTAACGCGGCTTTAGAAATCCCGACTACCTTAGCTCCTCTTTTGCAAATTAACAACGGTCGATTTAAGAAATGATGTCATCTTAGTTATACGACTGTGGGATAAGCCGCCCACTATCACACTTTTCCCGCAACAAGTGCAAAGCCGTTGTTTCTATTCATCGTATATGATCGTTTGCCAACATTTAAGCATAAACCCGTTACTTTTATATTTCACATCAATAACTCTCCCGAGTTCTGGGTTATATTTCATATACTTGCATTTCATTTCCTTAAAAGATCCATGTGTGTTTGTATACATATATATGCCTGAAAATGGCAGATATTTCTACTAATTCCATTGAAGTTTGTGCGCGTTTTGAAATTTTTATTTTTCGTCGGTAAATGCGCGATTTTATTCCAAAATTTTATATTTCCTGCTGAAATAAGAACACGATAAACTTAATTACTGAAATATATTTTTATACCAATCCATGGAATGACAAAATAACCAGCCGGATATTTTCTATGTGAATTTTAATGATCGTCGTTTTCTGTTTTCATCTGCTTATCGTTTGGATGGTTTGGGTGATCCCAGTGCTCCATTGCCTTTCCCTGGCTGCTAAATCTATGAAGATTTTCTTTGTTTAGTAGTTACAGAGTGCTTTTTATCTCTTTTAACTTACAAACGCTTATATAATTCTTCGCTTCTTCCAGGAAGTTGCTTCATTGAAGTGCGGATTGCTGATCGAGTGATATGTATTGAAAGATATTCTTGCTATGGCCAAAAATTATTTGTATGCTCTACTTTAAATGGCATCTTAGTATTTCTTTTGGGGAAGTTTATTTATTTGTTAATCGGAAAGAACAAGAATTCTCTAAGTACTTACAGTTTTCAATCCATAGTCAAACTAAGATCGAAATTTAATGAAAAGCCGTAGCCGAAAAAAGGGTTCTAGCAATATATAACTGGGTATAAATTGATTGTGAGTATAAACCAGTGGTGGGATTCAGCCGGTTCGCGCGAACCTGTTATTAGTATTTTCCGAGTTCGTTGAACCGATTCCTAAATCTGATACGATAATAGCAAAACATAGTGTGAAGAGGTAATGAAATCCGCTCGTTTTAACGAGACTATAGTTTCAATTATGGATCATGAAATACTTCATTCTCATTTCATCTCAAGGTTTCGTAAACAAAATTTCAAATTTGAAATAATATTGAAGTGCTTGGGTACATACTCCTTAAGTAAAAATCTGTCCCTAATATTTTGATCCCACCACTAGTATCAACCTAGTAAAAAACCGGTTGATAATTGCAGAAGATGCTTAAAAAAGAAGCACTACAATCGGCTGCTTAATTCATAATTTCGTGACTCCATAACGAAAAAATAAAATAACGAATAAGAAAATGAATTGACGCATGATGACGCTTGATTGCAATGAATATTGTGGTTCGTAGAAGTTCGTCTTCCCGTGTTCCTTTTAGAAGAACAACTTGCATTTATTTGGAGGGCTTAGGGATGTTTTTGATTAAATAATATCATGGATCTGTCCTACGAAACGCCTTCGGAATATCAAAAGAACAGTTTAGTGGTTCAGGGTCAGATGGCGAGGGAAAAATTGGTAGGTTTACGTATCGAAAGAATTCTAATCGGTATTTATTCTTGGCGTCTCGAAAACATACCAGGATACCTCTCATTTCTCTTAAAATGTAATCAAAATTTATTCATTTACTACAGAAAGTGCTTCTTAAGTCAATTAAAAATTTATTAATATTTGTAAGTAACTATTTTTGTCAAATTAATATGTAAATATGGTGATACGATGCACAATCTCACACTCCGAACTTAATAGCAACACAGTTTGTATATTTGGACCCGCAAATAAGTAGTTCATTTAAGTATTGATTCAGTTAGTATTTATCATCGAATTTGCATAAAATTTCTACGTTACATAAAAATAAGTATACATACGGTCGTTTTTATTCTTAAATTGGCAAAACTGAACTGAGAAGATATAGCTGTGGTTTTCCGCAATCTTCTTTACTCATTTCCACGTGTTAATATTATGTATTTGCATTATTTTCTCATTCTTCAATCACCGCATACTATCTGATTATACCACTACCAACAGTAATTTCTATCATTTAGTTCCCCTTACCAAGATGGTAAACCCCACTTACTAATGCAAGCGTACCCTGAACGCATAGGTTTTTCCCATCCCTTCTTAAAATCGAAATTACATTCTAGCCGGAGAAGTCGGAACACTTAGTGAGTATGGTTTAGGGTCCTGTAATGTTAAGAAACGACCGAAATGTGATTAATATTTTATGAATTAGGCACCACATTTTTCTTTCACGGAGAAATATTTGATACACATCAAAACTTTCCGAAATCAATACGATTCTTATCATTTATCACGTTCCAACACTTGGTTGTGAAGTTTATCGATATATAACGTCATCGCATTAGCCTTAATTTATTTGAATCGAGGAAAATAAATTAAATTTCGAAATACTCCAAAAGGAAACGTGCGCTTACAAAATAAAGATGAATCATCCGCCTCTAGCTTCTCAGGCTGTGAAGGACAGAAAGCTCTTAGCAACGTCCGTCTTTTGCTGGCTTACCAATATAATCGTAAATGTGACAAACAGTTTTTCTTATTTAGTAACACTACTTACAGTAAAAGTAAACAATATATTTTCTCGAAGATAGATTTCCAGCATATGCCACTGCAGATAAGCTTAAATATTTAAATCTTACAAGAGATAAGTGGTAAACATTTCGCAAAGTATATGTAATATAATCACAAAAACCTACTTAAGACGATTAATGATCAAAAGATTTACTTTTGTGAAGTAATAAATAATATTAGCCTTCTTGAAAGAGCATCGACATCTGAAGCCATTACGTACGTGGACCACCGGTAATCGAACCCTAGACTGCCTTCACAAAAGTCGAATTCGCTGCTCATATGGCTATTTGGGAGTCCGAAGTAATAAATATCAATTTCAAATTGACGATAGATATTTTTGAGGCATCTAACGTTTTTGCCATGAAACCAGTGTATATATCGATTGAAACGTGGAGTAAGGACTAAATATAATACATTTGCGTCGAATTTGAGTAATAGTACTATATTTTAACATCGCAACTATTTACTTTGATGTATTTGCAAATATACTGTTCTTTCCATACATGAACATAAGAGCATTTTATTTATTATATTTATTAATGATTTATTTTGAGCGCTTATATTCAAATATCTATTTAAGACATCAAACGAGAACTTTCGCAGGAAATACATGAATATTTATTTTTAATTTAATGCTGCATTCGAAATATTTTCTCTTTTTGTAAGAGTAGCGAAAGAAGTGAGTGAAGCTTTTATTTTCCCAGTGAAAAAAAGAAACTTCTTAGAAATTCCATTGGACCATCGTCCATAAAAGCTCCAGCAAATCGATATGCCGTAAACGTAACAGACCGGCAATTGACCAGAACGGAGACGTGGTACTTAATTGGGAAGATTAATTGCTTCCCTCGGAGCTCTGTCCTAGAACACTAAAGGAAGCGATAAACGTTTGGAATTCCGCCGCCTAGGACCTGTTTCGTCGCTTTTGCAGCAATTCGGCAGATGACTCTTCGGTTTTAATTAATGTGTCCCCCCCTATCAGCTTACCTTTTCGTTAGTAGATTGAATCATATACGATCGTAATCCTTTTCATGCTGAGATTATTTTCTTCAATTCACGCATGGGATTAGTAAAATGAGGATTTTAAGAGTATATCTAAGCTATTGAGATTAGGCGTTACAGAACTTGTATTACTACATAATATATTTCGATGATTGAATAGAGTGCGATGATAAGAGAACTGCAAAAATATTCATCTCAAATTATTGCTTTAACGAAATTTCAATTAATGTTCCTTTTGAATTTACAATGTATATCTTAATATATTGCCGCCCCCAGTCTCGCTCTGAGGCGGTTTCTTCGCTCGTTTACTCGAAACCGGCCTGAATATTCTCTTTGACTCGCGAGATTGAAACTTCGATGAAAGAAGTAAAAAGCGTAGAGGTGATCGCATACAATCGGAAGGGAAAGCCGGCAACAAAGTGTGTCAATAGGTAGATCATTGGTGGCGCGAGTGCAGCGTGGGTAGAGGAAATGTCATGATCGGAATGAGGGAGAGTGCTCGACACAGTGATCATCCGCGGCCGGGAAGAATTTCCTCATGGGGAAGCGCTGGGTCTTTATCGCGGAATTCCAAATTTAAATCGCCGATTGGAAAGCCGTCTACTTCCACGAGCAGCTCGCGAAAGTGAAGTCGTTGAACTTCATTTCCAAATTAAGGTGATGAAATCGACTCTAAGAAAGCTGAACTGGACTCGGATATGAAGCAGATGAGATGCATCTGCAAAGCTTCTGCCATTTGCAAGCAAACGCCTTGCAGAGGGAGTGAGGTTTACTAAACAAGATGGGGAGTGAGGTATTTTGCCTTTGCCTTCCTCTCTGAGCCAGAATGTTATAACTTACAGCTGACTTAAATCAAGTTCAACATTGTGAATGAAGTCCGATAAAGAGCACCAAGATGATATTATGAATAATACTAAGCATATTTTTCGATGAAAAATGACCATAATAAATCCCATAAATCACCATAACCCATATCTCAGAAGCTTTCGTATTATTGCGGCCACGAATCAAAATGACACAAAAGAGAATGAAAGATACCTTGTCGGCAATAAAAGAAAAATGAAAAATAATCCATTTATTAAGCTATGGCAACAGAAAATAGAATTCTCTGTCGCCTAAATAATGAAAAGTGGTTTTAAATTTAAGGACCCTATATAATTCTGAGGGCAGTTCTGTTCTTCTTTCAGTCAGAATTTATTTTCTTCGCTCCTTCCTGTTAATTTGGGAGCATCCGTTTTGTGATCGGAAGGAGTAAATCTATAATCACCGTTATGAAGAGGTTACATAGAATCAGTATTTTAAGTCCGGATTCTAATTTTATATATCCTTTCACATCGTTAAAATACACAACTTGATCGTAGGGCTGCATATTTCTTTCTCTCTTGCTTTTAAGAGAAGCATTTGTTTCCGTGGATTAAATTGAGATTTCTTCTTCTCGTTCATTTTTGCGTTTACGTCACCTGTTTTTCACATGTTAGACAGTCATCCTTCTTCCTACGCATGAATTCATACATCCTTTTCCTTCTGCCTTCCATCCTGTAAGAATTTCAGTCCGAAAATTTGAAGAATGAAAATGTCCTCATACCACAAATAATGACTTACTTATTGCGGAACGATGTCAGCATTTTGGACAATGATTGATGAGAATTTATTCAATATTTATACACTTTTACTTTCGAAGTTGTTCTTCATTCTGCCATGAATGGAAAGGACGAAAAATCGCTCGTGAAGAAACACTATCCGCCTATTCATTCTCTTTCTCTTTTATTTATCGATTCTCACACAATGATCTTACCTCACTTTTCCGCGTACAAAAAGACGGTTTAGTGTCGGAAGTTCTGTTACAAAGGCTGTTTAAAGAAAAGGAAACATCACAAAGTTCTACTGTATGTGAGACTATGCATTACCATCCTGTTTCTCTAAAAATAAGAATTGAGATGGCGATTATATAAAATTAATTTTGGTAACAATCACCGTTCTGAACAAAGTATACTTCTACACGATGAATATCATATTCATTTATGGTATTTCATTAACTAAATTTCTTTAAATAAATATTTACACAAACGGGATTTTTGATACATAGTGTTGAGTATATGTCAAACAGAGAAATGAAATTCACACGTAGTACCGCATAACATTCTCATTACATGTATGAAAATTACTCATTTACTTGAAAAAATTGAGTTAGAAATCGAGAAATTTCTTTATTTTTCAACTTACATAGTGTATTAAATTCCAATTTACCTCTGCAGGACTTGAAACAATGCTTTAAGTGTAATATTCAGTGAATTAAGCGCTCAAAGTTTAATAAAGAAAGAATACAATAGCAAGTTTAGAACGTCAGAAAACCAAGCACGTGAACTTGATGTAATCAATCGTGCGAGTAAGTGCTTAAAAATAATTAAATAACACGGGTTTTTGAGCTATAAATCCCAAATCTAAAATATAGGTAAGTAACCGGTATTCTAGGTGTAGCAACAAAAACAATGTCTAGACGCAAAGACGTTTATTTAAACCATTATGGCAACACTTCTTATTTACTTTCACCTCAATGAACCTAACAAGCTAGGGTTAGGGAAAATAATAATTTAACATAACAATTGTGTATTAAAAGGACTAAACAAGTAAGGTAAAAGATAGGTTTAGATGATGAATAAGTATATTGCTCCATTTTTCTGACAGAGAAATGACATTTTATTGTTGAATTTACTGTTTTTAGCATGAGAGCCTGTTATGGGAGGGCAATGAATGCTGAAGAACAGTAATTTTTCCATGCATAGAATGTACATACTTCCAGCGTTGATTGAATCAAAATTTTTCATTCATCTCCATTTCTGCATGACACATTTCTCTAGAATTTTTCCAATATCGATGGAATGATTCGTTGTATGAATCGAAAGAGATTGTTATTTTCATTTTTTCATAATTGGGATACATATGGTAACTTGGAAAACAACTCTTCTTTCTCGATTTCGTGCATACATTCAGGTACGTACTCTTCAGCGAGTGGAATAAAAATTTCAAATGAAGGATATTGAATCATTAGAGGACATAGAAATGTAAGCTCCCATAAAAAATTATCTTTTGTGACTCAAAAACTTTTCATAGTGTCGTTTAAATAATTTCATCGTCTCATATCGAGATTCCGGCCCATGAAAACAATCGTTCATCAGCCTTACGCTTCCAAATAAGTAGAATTTTCCCTTGTTCACACGAATTTAGTTAGATCGAGTTACCTGAAAAAGCATCAGTACGATCGTCATATTGGTCCAAGTGGAAGGTTTTCAGAGATAGTCGTTTGAGTCTTTTCAGCGATCAAACCGGAAATCGAGTACGCTCAGGAATACCGAATTATCCCTCCCTTTCTTTCAACATAGACACTCCCTGCTCTCTTCGTTTAGGTATTCACACCCTCCCAGATGCATTTAGAGGCTTTCGTAGTCTCGCGTGCATCTCACTTTCTCTCTCTCTCTCCAGCACGACGCACGACGGAAGCATCCAATAAAAGTGCGTCTCGCCGTCGGGCAGTGCCTTTTCCGAGAGGCTACCGTCACTTCCCAGAATACCAGAGTCACGTCCAATGCGCGAGGCAAATCCATCGCATTCTAATATCCGACCGTATCTCCTCTGAATCTCTTTCCGTTTCTTCTTCTTTTTTTCTCCCAGCAGAAATAACCTCCGCCCTCCGAATCTTTCCAGGTCATTTTCTAAAAATCGGAACACTAATCTGTCGAACTCGCGATCGGAAACGAAGTAGGAAAGCGCTGATTGTCGGTATCCTTGATCACTCGCGGTCACGTTTTCTTACGTCTTCGCATGACATAATCCTCGTGACTCATCCACGGCGACCTATGGATGAAGATGCGGAGGAGGCGGGCGTGTGAGATCATTTGCGAGTGGCCTATATATATATTAACTAGAAATTGCATATGAATTCCTTTCGAGCGCAGTCTGCGAAATCATAAAACGAGGAGAGTAAAGGAATATGAGGAAACAGAGGAATGAGAAAAATCATCATATTTATCCGGAGAAGACAGCTTATCATATCGTCTCCAAGTTCACGTGATTTTTCTTTTTGAGAAACTGGAAGAAAAGACCCCTCATTTTCCGAAAATCGGCTTGAAAATGTTTCTCTCCGCTTGAAATAAATGATCTGTTCTAATGGTTAAGTGAAGGGTTTTCGAAGGAATTCGGTAGAAAACTAATATTATAAATGTATAAATTCCAGAACCTCGAAGTTCTTTGAAAGAGAGGAATGGAAATGTGATTTGTTGATTTTTTAAATATACTTTTGACCAAGAATAACTGAATAAATAAGAACGCCTTCATTTTTGGTAAAATTGAGACATTGATGTCTCCTCTTCGATCCAACCCATCGTCAATGTAACATATATCTAATTAATAGCTAATAATAAAATATGATAAAATAATAGCGGTCCTGGAATAAAGCTAAAATACGCTCGTCGGCATTAAGTTCATGACATATAATTCGAGTAAACAGAAAAGCAATCGACAACAAGAATGAACAAAAGTGTTTAAATTTTACGTATGATTACATTAACAACCCCCTGTAAACATCTTCAGTGAGGTTCTTTACTATAATCATACGCACTTGTTTTGACTGACATCTATCGCTATCCTTTGAGGATGCGGGGTGTTGTCAAAATCACTGTGCGAGGAGTGAGAAGCTTGAAGGTCTTAGTTTCCCATCAAATTCTTAGAGTGCATAATTTTAAAGAGGAAAATTTTTCTTCAGCCACATTTACTCGTTGCCAAACAGGGAAATAAAATACGTAGGAGGAAGTGTGAGAAATTCCGTCAAAGTTTTTTTTTCCTGTTTTCTCCTTCGAAGAAGCCTTAAAAATGATTCACTTTCTCGGAATCATAAGTTTTGTGTTTCCATTAATATTGTTACTGTCGCACTTAATTTCCTTTCTCAAATAAACTTTAAGATCCTTGACGGGATCGCTCAGACGAAAAACTGAGAAAGCTCTGATGTAAATCTGCCGGCATAAGCGTATAACTCTCTAGGATACACTGATTAAGAATACAGGGGCAAAATGCTAACAAGTAACCCAGAGATAATCAGAGTAATATAGAAACAGGGATGTTATTGAGGTGATTTATCGGAGTCGGATTCGGAGGTTTCATTCCGTCGGCGTCAGAGGTGACAGATTTACATCAGGAAACTATAAAATTTGCTTCAAACAACCTCTATTTGCAACATTAGAAAAAGAAAATTTTTAATTGGTACAAAAGTTAATGAAACTGAAAAAAAACTAGCGAATGTTTATTTCTGTAGGACAAATTTACAAACTAATATTCAAAATTTATAGTTGATAAATAACTCTATAAATCTTTCTCAATCCGCAAGAGTTCTTCATACTTGTCCCTATGAAGCTTTTTTAAGTGCCCTTTCAACGAAGTCGTTGCACCATCTTTCCTGGAGTATACTCTTTCGCAGATATTGCACATCGCCGTATTTGAATCAATTTCACAGAAGAAATTCCAAATAGCACTAGTTTTTGGTTTCGTGGCTATCTAAATTCGGAGCACACATCGCAGCACCGGCACTGAGAAGTGAGTCAGTCGATCGTCGGGCGCCAAACTTAAAACGAATCTTACAATGTTGCTATCCTTTACCTCTCCGCACAGACACCTCCGCACTAAGGACGGAACGTACGCGATTAATTTAATTTACTTCGAAGTTTAAACTCTATTCAAACTCCGGTTTGACAGTATCGGATCCGGAGGTGAATTTCAACCGGAGTTTCCGACCTTTAGGAGTCCGTTACATCCCTATATAGAAACAGTGTGTGTTGGAATATCAGCAAAGGGCAGCCCAGAGAATGCCCACCAAGTAATGTGCTTGCGTAGACAAGTGATAAAAAAAGAACAAAGAGGATAGGCGCTCAGTCATGACGACACGATCGCTCCGACAAATGAAGTAATGGTCGACGTGTCGCATTGCAAGTCTCGGTTAGAGGCATACGTACGTATGATTGTATGTACTATCTGCAGCCTTAGCTCGAGGCAGCTGCTCGTTTCTTATAACTCTTGAGATCATGGCGTTCTTTTGTACAAACATTTTCTTAGGAATCGTGATTAACTCTAGCGATAGGGTAGATTCTCATTTAAAATTTTCACTTCGCCTTCCATTTCAACAGTAAAGTCTTGAATGAACCTAGTCTAAATGAATAAAATTGTAGAAATTTGTCTACGTTAATATTTTGAACGAATATTTATTTCTTTGTTTTAACAAAGACAATTCCTTGAGATGAGCATGAAACGACAAATATATTCCTACCTTCTCGTATTTTTATCTCTGGGGACAATTCTTGTTTATTCTCTCCTTCGCGCGTTCAAATCCCTTGACACTCTTTCTAAGAAAGTCATTTGGTCCTTACGTTATAGATACCATTACTCATTCTGACAACATGGAAACTGATACATGCCTTACCCTCTTCTCCTATCGATGGTCATCTCATGTGTATCTTTCTGGAGCTTTTCCACTTTTTCCATCCGAAATGTCTGGCAACCATTCGCCCTCGCTCCGAATCTGAAGTTACCATTTTTTTGTAGTGCATACGTCCTATCACTCGCACAGTCTTCCCTACACGCAAGCCGAAGGTATCCATTTACCATAATTTCACAATCGACTTAACACTTTTAACGTCCTCGAGATCACCTACGAAACCTAATAACCCCTCACGGCAAGTCTTACTGATAGGTACTTCCTTTCAGTTATCATGTACATGTACTTTGTCTACATAATCCGAATTTGAATTTTTCCACTGCTGAAGATTATTCGAAACAATCGACCTTTCTGGAGTTAGGCGTCGTATAGGACAGCTTAAAAACCTGTCTGTAAGGAATGCATTTGGGGGTCATTGACTCCCCTTCGCATCTGCCGTGGTCTAAGGCGTGTTTATATTTCCTTTAAGCGACGTTATTTCCTAATCATCTTCACACGCCGCAATTCCTACGCAGACATAAAAAGTATACATATTTTATAGTTATAAATCGGCGTAAAGAGGTTCGTAAAAATGCCGTTTCTAACAGATAAGATATGACGTGATTTCTCGAAATTCTTCATGAAGTTGAATCTCCGAAACGTTCCGGTGATTTCACTGATTGATCACTTCAGATTCATATAGATTCAGCAGGAAGAATCAGCTTATTGCAAATATAAAACTCCTGAATACCTCTTTTCTGAATTTCTCAGCTTATAACCAGTCCATAATCACAATACTAGAAGGAAAGACAACAAACCCATTCCAAATCACAGAACAGAGATGTTTCACTAATCCTTTGTAGTAACTGCCATTAAATTTTGAAACGCTCTTCTACCTCATATTCAATCTTTTATTTCTACCAGCTCCTTTAAGAAAAACACCTCTCTCATCTACTAGAGTCAGTAATAATCAGTCACTCAGTTTATTTGACAACTATCCTTTAAAGCTGTACTAAGCAACATTTAACTTTACTCGTCCTGGAATATTTCCAGGTTTCTTGGTCCTTAATTTTCCAAACGTAATTATTTATTTTCCTTTACTTTTTACTTAGAAATTTATATAATTTTTATAATACTTTTTAACATTCAAATGTTTTCTATTCTGTATTTTCAGTTTTCTTGATATTTTGGAAATACCTTTTCTATTGAATACTCCTACTTTTTATTCTTTACCTTATTCAATATTTGGATAGTCTCCATTGTGATTTTCATTCTTTTCTCTTCACAGATGAATGATTTCAATTTTTCCAGTTTTTGGTTTCATTTTATGTAATTTTTATAGTAATTATTTTGTGATCTCCATGTTAAACACATTTTCTATTACATCTTTCAGTTTGTTAACACTAAGTATGCGCAGGTTTTTCACAACCCCTAATTTGTGGATGTTTTCCTGCTGTGGATCTTTATTCTTAAGATAATAAGTTAGGTTATTTTACATCTACTCCTTCTAAGGTTTTCCACTCTTTTTCTATTTTCACATTCATTATTTATGTTTTAACAATATTATTGACGACAGGTTAGATGACAGAAGAAACATTTTAGTCTCAATCTCCCTTAAATAAAAACCTTATTTCTAATAAGGTCTTTATTTAAGCGAAGTCATAATATTAGAACATGCGGCGCGAAATTAAATAATATCGTCGTTCGAGAAATCGTTACCAAGCAAGCTTTTAGGCTACTACTAAAAGTAATTACATTGCCTCTTATCTATATCTTAAAGAAGCAAAATTGACGGTCGTCTAATTTTACGCGTAGTTATAATATACAGTTTTCACACCTGTTATAAAAATTATTCATGTATTAAAAATAACTGTTTCCCATTGTCAGACAAACATTTTCCTTAATAAAGCATGTGACTTCGAGCCTAGAATACGTTTCTATTACATTTCAAGCCTTTTCTACTATTAATATTGTCATCGCATATGATAATCATTCAGTATTAATACGTATCATTATTATTCGTTTTTACAATATATTTAATGCATTTCTTTGAACTTTTCTGTAGGTATAAGTCAAATGAAAATTTTTACAGCTTACAAGGATGATTGCAAATATTATCGAGGAAAAATGCGTTTCTATTCTTCGAAATTGAAATTGCCCTTCCTTCTAACAGAAAGGAACGTAAAGGAAATTGAGATCAATGGAGCACTTATGAATTATATATTTCTAGAGAATTGTAGGGATGACAAGCTTAAAGTTCTGAATTGAGCATTCTTACGTCCGTTTCCTTCGAAAGTCTCTTTCCCAGTCAGTACACAAATGAAGAAATTGGAACAATCGTCGGCCGCCTAGCGTGCTCTCTCCTGCTGTGATTGATGTTAGGATGCGCTTTTCATTGGGGTCCAATTGCCCTGGTTCAAAGGACGTACTCCAGAAGAGCTTTAAAAGCGTATGCAGGAATAAACTCTTAAACTCTTCGTGAACTGCCTCCTTGTGTGTCTAATCACTGGAGTGATGGATTCATTGAATGCATCAACAATTTGCATCATAATCGCGAGTTCATTTCTTCGTGAAATTTGCATTTCTATCGAAATAAATTTTTCGTTAAGAGTATTATTATTTAAATGGGTGAAATTGAAAACAAAGCAGTCCTTCAGCGTCATCGGTGATGAATTACCTCCTTCATAAATTTTCTTCTCTGTTAAATGTATTAGAAATCAAACAGTATATATAATAAAAATGTAGCCAAATTTTTGGAAACTGAATTTTGCTATTGTTTTAATTAACAAAAATTCTCATGCTTGATATGAAAGTCTAAGAATCGGAAAGATATTTTATTTTACTGAATTTATTTCAAAGTGATTCATAGGCAAGCTGAGCTTTGCCGTGGATTTGTATATGTGTATATAGTATATAGCCTTAAGAGGGAGAACGTGACAATAAAGTAAATTAAGATAAGGAAGCTACAGAGTATATCTTTCCGTAAAATATCCTCGTAAATATTTTTGATTTCGTTAAGAATAAGAGATTTTGGAAAAAAATCTAACTATAATACAAAAAGAAAGACATTAATTTGGTTTTCTATGTTTCCTTGAAATGCGTGGAGTTCACAATTTTCAAGATCAGCATTCAGGTCAAAATGACTTCACCTACTGCAGTCGAACCTATTTCTGGTTCTGAAAACTCTGCGGAAAGGCTTCTTTCTTGAGTTTCCGTTGTGACCGCTCTAGAATCCTCCCGAAAGAACTTCGTACAACATCACGAAAAGAAGCGCGCAACTTTCGTGATGTCCGCTTTCAAAGGACCGTTACCTACTCTCGGCCATTGCGAATGGAAAGGTGATTATCCCACGCGGGAAGAATTCTCAGGAGATCCCAAGCATTCAGAAGGAAGCCACCGCGGTTCTTAAACAGCTTATGCTTTTCCAGCTCTGCTGCAACCCATTTTTTAGTTTCCATAAAAGAAATTTGTAGACTCTACCATAGTCGACTCAGGTCAACATGATAACCTTTAACTCTTAAAATAACATGTTCTTTTATCTCATGGTTTTCAACATTATCTACTTCAGTTGTATGGCCGCCTAGTGGGAACAATTTATAATTAACTCTTTCCACATGATATTTTTCAAATTTTCGATAGCAATCACTATTCTGCAACGCTTTATATTAGTAAACTTACTATCTTAATTGTTGACGACTTTTTTCTTTTAAGTCGCATGCAAACAATCTCTATGATTATCATTAATACGTAACGCTACGTTTTCCGCTACATTCATGTGCTTCTTTCCTTATCGAATTTCATATTCATCACCAACATCGACGGGAATCTCAAATACTTCACTATAATATATATATATAACTACTACCTTATTTAGCATATCGACATTTTTATGCACAAAAACAATTCTAAAAAAAACATTTAATTCTTAATCTTAAGCATCTATTCTGATACTTCAGTGTAGACGATAAAAACTGTCTGAGACAGGCTGCGGATTTTGCATGGCACATAGAAAATCGCTGTATATTTCTCACGATTGCTCATACCCATTAAAGCCGGATTATTACCGTACTGCTTAATACTTTTTGTTTGGGAATCTTAAACATTTAATTAGTCAGCAATAGGCTTTATCGTTACATCGCTCATTGACCTGTAACGTAAGCGGGTACGTGACTTCGCCCCTTTTCCTTATCAGCATTCCAAGAGTCGCATCCCCAAACGCTCTCCTTTTGCGACGCATTCTTCGAAATTTGATGACTAAGACGCTTACCCTCTCCGCTCGTATGATAGGAGAACGTTAATAAAGAAATGTAGTCGAGTCTTCGACCTCTTCGACCACTATTTTGCGTCCTCTCATTCTCTTGTTCTGATACTATATGTAACCTGATGATTCAATTGAAGATTTTTCTCTATAAAAGAGGAACTAAGAGAGATAATTAGTCTTTATTTGGGCTTTCTAACCTGAATTTTCTGTCTATATATAAAAACAGCTTTTACAACTATTTTAGCAAGATGTATATTCGTATAATACGATATCAAGTCTTGGGCCGTCCGTTCTTGAACCTAAGGAATTCTAAATAATTCTACCTCATAATTTTCTGCGATTTCGCTAAAATTCTTTCTACTAGGTAACAAACTGAAAATTTACTATCTTCCTAGAAGAATGAGGTCTAATAATGTTTAACTTGCTATCAAAATGTTTCTTTTTTTACTTTCCTCAAAGGGCGATCCCTTTTCGTCTATAAAATCACACCATGCGTATAAAGATTCCACTGGAAATATGAATAAAATCTATTTTTATAGAACCAAGCATATATTTTGTATTGAATCATTGTATAATCAGTTCCGTCAGCTTACGGTAAAGATAATATATCGTTCGTCGATACAATGTTATTCCAATACGAAGGTTATCTCTGATTTTCCTTCGATGATCAGTAGTAATCTTCCATTGAATATTTATCAAACGTTAACTGTATTGAACTAATTTTACCATGATCAGTAGCCGAAAAGAACCGATTGCTAAACCTCCTGCCGATTTTGATTGAAAAAAGTTTCCCAGGCTATAATTTTTTTCGTTTTGCTATAAAGTTCAGAATTAATATTGCCTACTTCTCGTTGACACCTTGTAGATTTGGTATCCCAAACATTTTCTCTCCAGTCGTCTCTGCTGTTAGAGACCGAGAGAAGTAGGCCGCTAATTGTTTATGTAAACTAGCCAGTGTTGCAACGAACACTTGCTCATTGTTAAGGCCAAGTCTCCGACACAGTTAAGTATTTCGTTGGCTTAGTACTCCTTATGACTTTCACGGGAAGATTATTTTCACAATTTCTTTAGGAATTTTTCCATTAATTCTTCGGTACCCTTACGAAAAAATTAATAGATATTTTTTGGTGATTAAATAGTATTCTCCAAAACATACTAAATATTTTAATTACATCCTTCCTGATTCAGTACAGACTATATTATTAAAAATGAAAGAAAATCTGTTAATAAACGGGAAAGAATTGAAATTTATGAAGAGGGTAGAATGATTTTGATATTTGCTTCTGAAGTCACGCTACAAAATATTTCTTGAATAATGAAAAAAGACGGAGAAAAAACGCTCGAGGTCTTTCTTAATGATCACAATAATGTCAGTGAATATCTGATTCAGAACTTCTACGTGATATCCTCAACCTTCAAGTAACTTTATTGTAAATACAACAGACTGTGCGTCCCTAAAAAGCCTGATATTTTGTTTAATCTCTTTTGCTGCTTCACGGTAAGGCTTCGTGAATCGAGTTACTCTCCAAAGGAAGGGGAATCAAAACAGTCGAAGATAAATGGAAGTCCATCAAAACACCAACATCAAAACGTTATCTTGTGCCATTCCTCTACTTCATTTATCTAAAGATTATTTCATGTTACTCCTTCTCACAGAGATATTTTTAGGCGAATTTGTTTTAGTATTTATTCGTGTGTAACATGCAAATAAATCATGGAAGTTGATTACTGGGAAAGAAAAGCACGATGAGACGTCTTTCATCAATCGGTGAAATACTCAATATCATGGATTCAACTCCACATATAAATCAACTGAGCTTTTCTTTTTCCTTTGTTATTAGGATATATCGTATTATTAATGAAGGCATGAAATGAGCATGAACAATCCTCATAAGTAAGCTTGATCTGTAAATATTACAGTATATAATCTGAAGATGTTCACCGAAAAATTATTAAATAGGAGCGGCCTTAATCATGACTACAATAATATTCACGATATTTTTACTTTCACATCCTGTAAATTGAATGGATGTGACGAATGTGCGATGCAAACTCAAAAGCACCGTGAAGCTGGTGTATGGTTTTGACATTTAGCTACGAATTTAGTGAAACCTTGTTATTTCGTCACCTTACAATTGGGATGTGAATTAGCAACTGGATATAAATAGATGCAAAACTTATTTTTCTCATTGAACCTTTACTTTCGTATATAAATATAACATAAATACGATTAAATAAATAAATCGTAACATTGATAAATGTATTCATATTGATTTAAGAGCAATAAGGTAAAGTAATGAAAAAAGGAACGAATATTTTAGTTAAAGATCTTTAGAGTTCTGTTTTACTTTCATTTCCATCATTTTTCAATTATGTTACATTCCCTTCTCTTTCCGAATATTTTGTCATATTTATTATTCATTCGTGAAAAATCATGCAAAGCTGCCAACAAAAAGGACGCTGCCAAAGGTCGTGGGGTTTTGGAACGTAAGAAAATTGAAGTAATAGGGATATCCTGTCCGCGACAGTAATGGCACGTCCCTTGACACTTGTAAGACATTTCTCTCCCCAAAAATTATCAAGAGTCTTGTCATCTGAGGGCTTGAAAAGCGCACGTAATGATTCTTGTTAACGCTTAATGGAGACATTTGGACGGCCTCTGTGCTGATGATATCATTTGCAGCAACTATATTGGAAAATGACTTAATTGTATCCTTTCGTGTGAACGATATACGTACGGAAAATATCAGAAACTAAATATGTTAAATATTTTCAATTGAAATAAATCCTTTGGAATATCTTTTGGATTTATTTACATTAGAATTTACTTCGAAATATTTTAAATTTTACTATTTTGGATATCATATAAATGCAGTTCATTCTACGTAAACTAATGCCGAACTGCTTAATATGAATTTCATTAGGGTTGAATAAGACAATATTGAGAAATAACGTCGAAGAAATATTTTTAAAACTCCTCACCAAAATTACGATAAACATTCCTCTTGTACTACATTTGTTGCAATGAAAGTTTTCCGTTCTTTTAAGTAATTGATGAATATTCTCTCAATTCATTACATGAATCACGGGTTTGCGGATTACCCGAGAGAAGTTGCATCCTCATAAAAAAAATTGGTGTTGTCTCATGGCCTACTGGGCCCGACTCACCAGACCGTGGTGACCTGTCCATTTCCGTTATTCATTGTTAAAAAATGTGACGAGTCTTTCAAAATTTCCCTGTTTTAAGATACATTTCAAAGAGTGGTAAAACCATTACAGCATAAAAACAACACTGCAAATCTTGAACAGCCTCCGGGAAGGAGATTAGATGATTTTTAGAGTCCTCCTTACATCAAAGATGGAATTGAGTGCAATCATTTGGTTAGTGATAGAAGAAATGAACTGAACTATATAACTAATAGTCAGCTAATCGAATTCCAAATAATGCAGGTAAAGTGAGGTTTTTCGATGCGGCAAGAATGATATCGAACTGTTTTAGATGTCGATTAGTATCGAATATGAGTCCTCGCAAGAATGAAAGAAAAATAATTTCATATTATTTGTCACTCATGCCAAAACGTTAGAATTCCTCTTATAATGAAGGTTGAGGCCCTTTCCCGAATTAATATAACTGACAAATTATAGCGGTTTTCTTTTCTTTCATATTGAAAAATATAAATTTTGACTGTATGTACTGTTCATTGTTAGTAAATGTATGTACAATAATACAATAATTAATCCGAAAAGCTTATATCATGAGCATTGAATTTACCATACACAACTTATAATGCTAAAGAGTATTAAGGTAAGATAATTAACATTTGAGCTCTTTTTTCGAAGAAGCTTAAAAATTTCTTTCATCATTTCAGGTTGCGAGCCAGCGCAAATATGGTTCGTCACGAGGCATGGAACCCGCAATCCAAGCGATGATGAGCTTGGGCCGTTGCAAGAACTCAACCCACTAAGAGATGGAATCATAAAGAATCATGATGTAAGGAGGAGTAAGTATGATGATGAAAAGCGTTTTTCGTAAAAAAAATATGGTTGGGATTGTATGCAAGCTTGCAAGATCTTTTAGTAATCAAAATTATTTAACTTTAATGGGAAAAACTAATTATTGTTCTAATATTCTAGTAAGATTCTACACCAATCTCAATTCTTTTTCTCTAAGAGTACGCAATACAGATAAAAATTGGGACTTTAAATACGTTTTTTACATTATGGTATCATTTATTATTTTTTTTAAATAAAGGGGTGTTAATTTAAAGATGTTTATGGTAAAGTTAGGTAATTAACTACCTTGGCATATTCGATAATATATTTTCCCTCTTAAATCAGCTAAAGGGGAGAAGAAACAATTTTTCACGCATCATACATTAAGGTGGACTCACAGCTATATTGATTATTTCTAAATATATCGAGACTACCCATTTTACCCGGTTGAGGATTTTAAGTTTTGCTCACAATCCGTAAAATGGCTGTAAATTTCGTTAATTTTATTTTAGTATATTCATACAAATTTATGGAAAATATTTATAACTGTATTATGAATAGATATGAATTGTTCAAGATAAATCAGTACATTTTGATTAACCTTGGTAAAATTGTTCCATCTAATCGTAGGATGCGTTAAAATAGATTTAGTGATAAAGAAAGTTCAAATATAGAAATAAAAAGATGAGATATTGTTAGAACATTAAACTTACTTTAAATGTATACCTGTTAAAATATCGCAAGAATATTTATATACGAACAAGTCGACAGACGTTAACAATAACGTTAATCTACTGACTTTGATTTATGTAGCAAGCAGCCCAGATAATCCGACTTCAGATATTACAGTCAACTGAGCATTTATTAACAATTTGAAAATGAAAAGCTAAATCATAACATATTAATTAAATCATAAGATCAAGAAATACTGTACTTTGAAAATGTGGATACGAATTATTTTACGCAAGATTTTCTGTTTAAGTAAAAAGTTGACAGATTATGGTCAGAGCAAATGCGATAGAATCCAACGTGTCTAGGAAGATAAAATTTACTAAATACGTTTAAATTTGTAATAATTTCAAAATTGAAGCACAAATTTAATTGAAATTTAATTCAATTTTTCCTTACTCATCATACCAAAATGTGATCAGTACCGGTAGTCAAGAAGGAAAATCATTATTTACTTTCACTAAGGACAAAATCAATTAAGATTTTATTTTACAGCCTTTTATCTCTCAGAAGATTTTCAGTCTAATCCATATTGATTGTAGATGCAACATTTTGCTCTCAAAATATAGTCGCACTTAGAATTTAAAAAATGTTGGCCTCAAGGCGATGTGAGATTAGGTGATTACTTTGGCTCGCCTAATGATAAAACCAGACCTGTTGATAGTTGGAGAAGTGATCATCTGCTTTGGATCACAATTATCATTATTAACTTAAATCAAGGTTATCATTATTTAAAATAAAACCTTTGTGAATTTTGGCTAAAAGATTAAATTGTTTTAACATTTATTGCTCCCTATATAATTTTTGGAAGGGGATTTTTCTTGATGGATAATTTTTTAGCAAAATCATTGAAATTAGGGTACAATAATAAGAGATAATAATATTCCATATTCGGTATCCTTTATTGAGAGCCTGAACGTAAATGTCTCTCTCTTAAAACATATTACTCAATGTTCTTCCTTATCAGAACGATGTGAAATGTCGCCAAATTAAATCATCTTCAACGAGGTAACAATTTGAATCGATCGATTCATTTGAGGTTAACTTTGAAATTTTCGTAGTTTTGACAATCTTAGGGACTTCCCTTCAGAAAGTTTACCGTTTAGAGATGTAATACAAGATAGAAATTTCATTCTAACGGGCTTGTAGTATAGCCGTAATGAATGACTTCCATAATAATAATAATTTATGTTTATTACTTAAATTATAGGTGATTTAGAAGCAAGACTCTTGAATGCACGTCTGGAATTATTCCATTTCCGTTTTTGGTTACTCTCACTTTTTTACTGATAGATGGTCAGCTTTGCGTTGGAGATAGAGAAAATCTTCAAAATTGGCAGCTGCGTACGGGAAAGACCATGGCAAACACATTATCTTCCCAGGGACAGTTAGAGATGCGTCTTCTGGCTAGAAGAATGAGAAGTAACTTCCCATCTTTATTCAGAGAGGGATACATGGAGGACAAATATGTGGTGAGTAATCAAGACATATGTCTTGACAAGAGCAATCATATATATATATATATACATGAATATATATATATATATATATATATATATATATATATATGAAATCACGTGTGTGTGCTTATATATATATATATATATATATATATATATATATATATATATATATATATATATATATATATATATATATATAAGCACACACACGTGATTTCATCCTAATTTCATTAATTCCCTCTTAATTCTATAATGACTGTAATAGATTGAAATGTTAATGGTTATATCCGCAAAAGAAATTATAAGTAAAATATTAAGAAAACCGGAATTTCCAGATAGACGAATAAATTAATTAAAATTTCCCAAATTGATGACATTACTTGCGTTTTAAGTGAATAAAGGCAAGTGGACCGAGGGTTGGAAAATAGAGGACTAAGAAAATAAGAGGAGGCCCCTTAATTACGTCCATGCTTACAAGTAGTAACAATGCAACAGTTCCAGAGAAGCTTATTTAACCGCTAAAAATGTTTGAAAGAAATAATAGAATTTTCACATAAGTTTTCCATTTCTTCGTTTATTAACATGCTCCACGCTCAAAATCCGAATAGGAACTTGGCTCCGTGGCCTCTCCCGATGATTTTTCATGGACAATCAGTATTTTTTTCTTTCAAGGGCGTTTTAATTTGCGTTTGCAATTTAATCTGCTTCTCATTTATTTTCATTTTCTGTGAACTCGATAATTGGAACGAAGTTGAATATTTGTTACGTACATTATATTGTACCTCCACGTACTCGTATTCTTACGTAAGACTTTCTGCTCATTTCCTCTACCCTGGTATGCCATTGTCATTGCCATTCTCACCAGAAACTTTGTCAATGTCACGATATCTCCTGCAGAAATACCTCTTGTTTACCGATTACACTAAAGTGTTAATTTGCCCCAAGATACTATTTAACATTAAAAGTGATTGATTTTATACACATATATTAAATAACCTCCGGACGTAAAGTCTTCTTACCTCAGACGAGTGTTTACATAAATCAAAAGGATAGAAAATTATAGTTAGTTGGAGATAGATGTGTACTTTTCCAGGATAGAGGATAGAAGATTCATTATTTGAAATTGTAATAACCAATTGTCTGCTTTTCAAATAAGAAAAGTTTAAAAAATTTTTGTTGTTTTGGAATTTTAGTAAAAATCACTCCAAATATTCCTGTTTTTTCAATATGTGTACTTATATTACTTGCTGGAAATTGATGAAAGTTGATTACGCAATACTTAAGTTGATAGAAAAATAAATATAATAATTAAAAATAAATAATAATAATAAATATTAAATAATAAATTTAATAAATAAAAGGGATATCGTGGAGTAGACCTTTTGAGTGATATTTCAAGTTCCAAATACCCAACGATTGTTAAATGGAATTTATTTTTAACTAAAAATATTAAACGTTTCAATCAGTTAAGTTCATATTGCTGAAATTTACCCAATAGATGGGAGAGAAAAGGCGTTCAGGAAATTCAGCGGCTAGTTTCGGTTTCGTGGACCAATAATTGAATCCCTCACATTTTGCGGTCCTTCTGATAATTTTATAAAACTGTCTGTCGAAATAAAGGGTTGATACGAAGATACATAGTATGGTCTCGTTAGGGAGACGGTATTCGTGACAGCGTAAACAGATTGAACCCCTCTCCTCACGTGAACACATTTGTATGACTTCATCAGTATTCACTTAACTAATCTTATCTTTACCTCCTGAAAATTATTTTGCCCAGAAATTATTTCTATACGTTTTCTTAAGTTTACAAAATAGCGAGAAATTATCACGAACGGGAAATAATTAATATCTATTCGCAGCAATTACAAGTCATATATAATTTAACTATCTTAATTTCATGCGCTTTATGAAAGAGACCAACTTGTTGTCTGATCTGTCGCAGAATATTTACGAAAAGGTATCTCTTTCTTTCCTCCGCTAATTTTCATCTTCTACGACTAAGTTTATCATCGTGGATATTTTTCAACTAATTCTACGTTCATTAAGCCCATAAAACTTTAACTTCTTGATTAGTTTATGGCATTACCTGTTTGATTAGTTTTTGGGTCAAGACATTCGTGTCTTTCTTTCAGCTACTGAACTTTAAAGCGACCTTTGTCTTAATTGTTATAAGTTGTATATTTGTGAGTTAAAAACTCTCATGGTAAACATTTCTGTTGATGAGATAAATTCAGTGTTTGAGTCGTAATATGATTTAGAATAAAGTTGTTAAAATAGTTTTCATGGTTTTACAATCTTTCACAACAAAAATAAACTCACTAGGTTGCCCACTTAATAGAAGGTATCGCTCTTAACATAATCTAAATAGAATATCAGTTCTTTGATGATACATCATTAAAATTTGAAATTATTTAATCAAGAAACGTATGCATAAGAACAATTATATCTTTCCCATTATCGACGTATCTTGAAAATCTTAAAAGGAATTTCTTAGATAGCTACGGCAATCATGGGACAAATATTCAAATAGGTGGGATATAGTTCAAAATTGACAAGTGAATAAAATTTTCGATATTTGTTAGTGAATTAAGTAAATAAGAAGTCGTGAATTTCGAACAGTTTTAGATTGTCATAACGGGACTAGGAACTAACGAAAGAATGGAGGGGTGATTAAACCATTTCTTTTTTTAATTTCGGATTTCACTAGGATTGCGCTCCTCCCGATCCAAAGTCTCATGCCTCCTCTTTTCGCGGATTTATTTATTTATTTTTTTCCAGTTCCGCCATACAGAAAAATCTAGAACAAAAGAAAGTGCAGAAATATTCGCTAAGAGCTTATTTGGACACGACAGGATTTCGATACCGAAGGGAGATAAAAATGATCCCCTCATTAAGGTAAGAGTGATTTTTATTGAAATGATAATTTTTATTAAAGGAGTTATTTTATTAAAAATGTGGATTGGTGTCAATTTTTAATACTAACACAAAAATTAGTCCTATGATGCTTGTAAAAACTGGGATAAACTTCAAGACGAACCAGAGGCTTTTAAGGAAGTGAAATTATTCGAAGAGTCGAATCATGTCTTATCGCTGATAGGAAGTGTTAGCGAGCGTCTCGGCTTCAGGTACAACCTCACATTAGGTAATTGAGTGTAACAAGTTTGATTTTCAAAGGGTAATAAACATATAATATATAATTACTAATAAATTTTCTGGTTATAGAAAAGATCGAGTCGATTTACGACATGTGCCGATATGACAAGGCATGGAACGTCACGCATACATCACCATGGTGCGCTGCATTTTCCAAAGATGAATTGATGGTATGTATCTGAAATTCGAATTTCCTCAATCATCTTGCAGTAAGAACATATAATAAATGTCAACTGAATTTCAGGTTATGGAGTACCTTCAGGATTTAAGATATTACTACAAAGCGGGATACGGTCATGATATCAACGTTAAACTGGGTTGCCCGATGGTGAAAGATATGGTCCAGCGTTTCAGGTAATATAACTATCTATGTCAACAGCCGATGTCACACCCTGAATAGTTATTTCTTCCTATGCATCCCCATAATTAATAATTGAGTAAACTACACGCTTTCTGCATAATGTCGGGGGAAATCTCCTCTGACAACGTAAGAAAAAGGAATCCGTGAAATGAGAGTTACTGCAAAACTACATTCACCTGAAGTACATAAAAGTAGAGTCAAGCAAAATGCCCGTTTGGACGTTTGGAATACAGCCTAAATTTATCTATAGATTATAGGACGATTCGAATTGTGGAATAACACGCCACTTTTCTTAAGATTCAAAGGGAGCTCAGATTTTTTAGAAAAATTATGTTGAGCTACCTTAACCTTTTAAAATTCATCTACTTGCATTACAAGAGTAATTTAGGTCGGTTTAAATATCTGAAAATATCGTAGGAGTATGAAATTCACCTTGCAGTACGGACATACCTTTTTAAATTATGTTGTGAATATCGCGCGTCCTTGCCCACGAAGTCTCCCGAATGCCTTCAGAGAATGCTCCGGCGAGATAGACAGAGAACGGACAGAGCATCCGACCGCCAATCGGGAGATCCGGATTCGATTCCCGGATTCCCCCAAAAATCACCTTCACCTATTCCTTATGTAAAATTATGGCTAAATTTAGGAGTGGAAATTTTAGGGAAATATTGCAGACGTAAAATCCAACAATCCTACAATTGAAATGCATTGATATAATCAACTTTGGAAGCCTTAAGTGAATAAATGAATGAAAAACTTAACTTGGGACCAATTTAGAACCATTTCGAGTAGCCTTTCAGTTGAAGACTTTCAAAACCGATAGCAATTGAAAACTAAATTGTGGGATTTGTACATGTTCAACTTTTCTTTAATCCGATAAAATTTAAAGGTAAGATATAATCTCAAAATATGTATATCGTGAGAACAAGAGGATTCAACTTAGAATAAGATAAACACATGAGAGAGGATGAAAGTTTTTGTTTTCCCTGACTTGTGCAATTAATGGCTGTAAAGGACATAATACGAGCGTTAGAATGACGAGCACAGAACGGTAGCAAAACTTGATAAGCACACATTTATAAATATCTTAAGTATTATAATTTGGCCAAAAGGTCATTCCAATGTATAAGCGCTAAACTGGTAATATTTTAAGGTGGTTTAACAGCTAAGGTCATTTCGCACACATAGACTCCCACCAGGAATCAAACCCGGGACCACTTTCATTGAGTTTGAACGCGCAGGCTATCCAAGAGAGAATATATATATGAAACTAATTTCAATATAATGCTATTGAACTTTCACAATCCCCGAAATTTCAAATTTCATCCAGTATTAATTCCGTTATGTTCTTTTGAACTAGTAAATTGACCGAAAGTGCAATCCAGAGCAGACATATGCTTACTTGAGTAAGACAATAGCTATGAAGATATATCTTATAAAGTATAACCTGCATAAAAATGGTTAAAACTTTCAAATATTTCTTGAGTGATAACAAACATAATTGAGATGACTTTTTCTGCCATAACTGATTACCAGGACCTTAAAAATCACGTAATACTTTCTAAAATGGAAATTAGAATCCAGAGGTAAAAAGACTATGTGATCAAGGAGAACAAGTTAAAATCTGTAGAGGATATCATTTGCTAATGAGTCCAAACCTCTTTTCCCTGATTACTAGACTACTTGAGCAAATGTAGTACAAAAAGATATGGGTATTTTCATTAAATTAAGCAGAGCAAACAACAAAATCCAAATTCTAATTCAGTTTGAATGTTAGTGGGCCATAGGGTGTTAGGCTGGTTCTGGGCAGTAAGCAAGGTAAGTACAGCATTGGGGCAACCTGAGTGGCTCAGAAGTAATGAAGCCCCTTTAATTATATCTCTATCACTGTCATGGCTTTTTCAAACATACTTTTCTAAGAGTTAAAAAAGGAATTACTGCAGATAAGCCATAGGTTGAAGACTCTAAAGGTTTATTGACTATCTTGGTGTATTTTCATTGGCGAAATTTGTTAAATAGGTTATTCTCAAGAACAAGAGATAAACATAATCCTATTATCTTTAAAAATGAAAACAGGCAACTTGCAGCAGAAATGCAAAATAAGGGACAAGCATCATCAGGGAGGAGTCAGAGCTCACCAAAAGGCATCTTTTATTTCACTCACTCAAAAGCACTGCTGATGCTGCTTGCAAGATTGGGTATTGCCAAAGATGATAAGATTTTGACACATTCAGACTTCAGCTCTACAAGTGCTCTTGGCAGAAAATGGCGCACCTCTATGATTTCTCCATTTGCTGCCAACCTTGCAGTTGTTTTCTACAACTGTCCAACTGGTAGGGAGGGTCCACAAGTTATTATGTACTTGCAGGTAAGAGCTTTAAAACAATTACTGATTTTATAAATTAATGCTATTACATTGTTTTGAAATATTTCAAGAACTAGAACTATCAAAACCCTTAAGACCAATCATAAGTATCCATTTGTTAATTGACTGTTAGAGGGGACAATGTGAAAAAAATTCTGTAAATGCTCAATAACAGTATACTTCTAATATTCATGGGGAATATGGATACGATTTTAATTTGTTTTATGTTGATTAAATATTTTTCTAATCTTTCTGCAGATAGTTGAGATAAAAAATGAATTTTTTATGCCAAACAGGAAATTAGTTTCATAATTTTTCAGGAGAAAGATTTTCTAGAAATATATACAAATTCTATTGTTTTACCATTCATTTCTTATTTGCAGGAGAAGACAGTGTTGTATGAAGGATGCAATGTGGGTCTCTGCTCATGGAAGTCGTTGGAAGCTAAGCTTGCTTCAATTGCTGACAATTGTGACCTAAAGTTTTGTGAACCTGGATGGAGTAGTGCATCCAAAATTTCATCTTCTCCATTATTCTTGTTCTATCTTGTTGCTCTATTCACTGCTTCCTATCTTATTATCTAATATTACTGTAAATTCCTAAATGAAACCTTTCATCAGAGTCATCTTTAAGAAATGTGGATTCTAGTAATTCAGTATTCACCTTGCTGTGGCAGGAAATTTGGTCTTAGATTTTCTTTTGACCTATTTACTGATAAATATTTATTATATGCATTTTTGTGGTTTACCATCAACTCTTTACCAAAAATTGGTGCTGGAAAAATTGCTTCAGAGAAAAGGAGGCATCCTCAATGTGATTTTGTTGCTACTGGTTACAAATTATTCTCTAAAATTATCACAGTTATTTGGTTTCAAACTCAGTTATGTTGCAAATATTAATTAAAGTATAAATATACTAACTTTATCCATTCACACAATGGAAAATCCCCATTCTTATTTGGCTACATGGAGATCTTGAAAAGTGCAATCAAATAGGAGGCCTTTTGAGTCCTGGAATAGAAGATCTTTGAATAATTTATTATAAATATGATATTTTGTAAAGCAGGATTCAGAGTGATTTTGATCCAACATGGTCAAAGGTCATAAAATTAAATTATATTTTTTATTAAAAATAGCTCAGAGAATGTGAAAAAATGAAATATATTTTATTTAAATTTTGAACTAAAAAGAAAAAATCATGTTCTATAATTTTTTATTTTAGTAAAACAAATAGTAAATGTATAATAGAGACATTATAACTTCTGGTATATTGACAACTTTCTCAAGGTAAACTGCAGACATAGTTTGTTTCATTCTTTATTTTCATTTATACCACTCAAGTAATTTCTTTGGGATTCCAGATTTTCAATATTTATATATTCCCTGTAAACTTGATTCTACCACAAAAATATATTGAATTAGTGACCTTTGTTTCTAAAAGAATGAAATACAATGTTGCTCAAGTATTTTGTATCAATTAATCACCAGACACCAGTATTTGCTTGTTTTTTCAAAGGAATCAGTATTCTTTTATAATTATGATTGTAGAACATGAGATTAAATGGATGTTGTACCCATATTTAATTTGGGCACAACACCTGTTTATAAGGCAGCAAAAGTTTCTATTCTCAAGAAGCAGATTTCATTTAGACACCAGCCAAAGGTAAATTCTTTCATAAATTTTTACTCTCTAAATTTAAAAATCAAGCTGAAATTTGCATTAGTCCACTCTTGCCAATATGCAAATGTTTTCTTTAGCAAAAGTGGTGATTATTTCATCTTATGGAAACTAGCTAATGTAGAGAAGAGATTGGAGAATTTAGATTCTCAAGTTGAGAATTCATCTCAGAAGATGGCCCTTAAACTTATCCTTTTCATGTATTCTTAAATGTAAGTAATGGTTACTGTTCTATTGTTACTTCTCATTTACTCTTATGAGCTAACCTCATTCCAAAATAAATGTCAATAAAGTACCTGAATAAAATACTAATAATTTTAATAATCAAAATCTTGGTTCATCATTAGAAGAATCCAACTTTCTGATTGATAAAGTGACTCAAGAAAATATCATGAATAATTACCCACTGAACTGAATTGAAGACAAATTAATAACGCAGGGGTTCCCACATACCATTGGTCTATGTAACTTCTCAAATTTAGCAAATTATTGTTTATCCTATTCATTAAAATACAAAAGCAATCTAGAATAGAAGTATATTCACTGAAAGACATAGATATAAACTTGCAAAGCCAATCAACTGAAAAAAGATGTAATGACTTTGAAATGTTGATAAAACAGCAACATTTGAAGTGATCCATCAGCATTTAACATCATGGTCTAATTTAGAGCATGTTACCAACCTGCATTTACTTCTGACTGGGCATCATCAGTATCTTGTTTGGACCCCAACTCCTCTCACTTATATTTTTGCCATTGAATATCAATGTATTTTTCAAGCTCAAATTTTAACTGTATACTGAGGAAGGAAAAGTCTGATATTACTGTATAGATTCAAGCAAAAATGCTTGAACTGGTAATAAGTAGGGAATCAATACTTTTCACTATAGTGTTTGTATCAAAGAAAGACCTTATACCCAGGTTAGGAGCATCATTAGCTGTAGTGGTTTTCATTTTGGGAGGAAAGAAATTTTTAAAGGGGGCTTCTATCAAGCACTGCACTGCTATTGATATGGGAGAATAATTTAAACATTACAATTCCATTGCTAATATGACAAAATAAACTACATAAATGAAAATGAGGAATTCTATTACTGTTTGACATATCTTAAAACAAAGAAGGAAAAAGTGAATTTTTGAAGAGTAAAAATAAATTTCAGAAAGAATATTGGTTGCAGAAACAACTCTGGCATAGAAAAGAGGTATCAAGAATCAATCTGTATTACCTCTGGTAATATTGGATATTTATCAACACACAATTACCCACCAAAGGCCCTCCTCATGATACATCAAATCTTATCAGAATTTCATTTCCTTATTGTTCCGCTTCTATAACTGTACTTGATTCTTTAGCTTGCCATCTTGCTTCTCCAATTTCTTATTTGCCGGACTCAGAACAAAATTTGTGCATTTTGATAAGCCATACTACCAGTAGATTTCCTATCCCTGTCTAGTTTACAACTTTCTTTGAAACACAAGACATACCATACAATTTTTCCCTAAGGTAGAACCAAAGAATGTCAACATTCTTTTATAAACAATGACTACAAATATTTATTATTATTGATTTCATTTGATATCAACAGTATTACAATGATTTCAATCAAATGTCTGTAAGAGGAAAATTATATTATTTAACATTTTCAAATGATTTTTTCAACTACACACAGAGTATTAATTCTAAGGGTGTTTCCAGCAAAATAACTTTTATAATCATTTGGAAGATTTGCACCGAAATTATATGATACAAATCAGAAACTTGAGCATCATTTCTCCCATACTGCTTCAGCAAAATATTCAGAGCAAGGGATAAATAGAAATTATTTTTGAAAGCCATGTAAAACCAGAAAATAATGCATAAACATTAAGGAGTACACCCAGCCTAAGAAACAGTAAGTCATAGATTGAGAGAAATTGTAAGATGATTAGTGAGCATCAATAGCATAACAAGGAGATAATGGGAGGAACAAAAAGCAATTCCAGCACTGAGACTTATTAAAGAATGTATGGCTGTGTTCTCACTAAAGTAATATATAAGGAGAAAGCCATATAAATGATGTACTAGATTATACAAAATAATAACACAACATACTGAATATTACATATTATAAGCTTTATTCAATATTTTATTAAAATATTTAACATATATATAATGGAACATTCATACCACACCTCATAAATGTATGTACAAAGAGGAGGTGAATTACACCTACAACAACATACTCTGCAAATAAAAGATCCATACTCATCACACATTCACCATAAACTGAGGAATCATACAGAGATTGAAATAATATTATTGAAATATAATAAATATCACTTGTAAGTCAATTGAATTATTGTACAAAATGATATCAACAGACTGAAACAGATGCCTTCAATCGGAACTGCTGCTAATGATATCATATTAAAACATTAAGTAGATTACTTTATTCCTATAAATTGACTCAGCTGACGTTGCTTTGCTTCCCACCATAACTGCTGTCTCTTTTCTATATCTGGATACCTAAATAAGCAATGGATTAAAAAATTTAATGATAAAGAGTAAGAGTTCATAAATTTATTGTAATGGATAGTATCAATTAATAAATTTATAAATGAGTGTTCTACTATTTGATAAGTTTATGTGCCCTTGTATTCTCTATGTGGTGCTTCTTGGTAACTCATCCCGCCTCTAAGTCATCTAATATCTTTTGTTTTCCTTCCCCTCTGCCTTATCCCTAAAATTAATCCTTTGATCACTTAAGCAATCCCTCTCTCTAATCCCTAATTACTTCAATTAAAGTCCTCTTCTCCTCAACCACCTCTAGCACTTCCTTGTTTGTTTTTCTATCAACCCAGCTTACTTTCTACATTATGTGCCTTACCCAAATTTCGAAAGCCAAAAAGAAGAAAGATATTCTCTTTTCTTAAGGTCTATATTTCACACCCATGCAACAATACACTCCACAAAAAGGATTTTCATAATCCTTTCCTGATTCCTTTATCAAGACCCTTCATCATCAGTTCCCTTCCCTTTGTAAATGCTTCTTTTTCTTTGGCTAATGCTATCCTTTACCTATCCTCGATAGAGCATCTTCCATCCTTGTAAAGAAGGCTGCCAAGGTATGAAATTTGTCCTACTTGTTCAAGTTTTTCCCCATCCACCCTTATCATTAATTTAATTTTTTTCCCTTGGCAAACCTCATTATTTTAGTTTTTCTTAGATTTACTTTCACCCCAAACTCCCTTGATTTATTATTTTGAGCATTTGCTAGAATTAGCAGATTCAGTTAGAATCACACAGAATAGTCTTGTTGTCTGCATATCAAAAATCAATATATTCTACTCTCATGGACAAAAATTCATAAATGAGATGGTGTTTATAAAAAAGGAATGATTAATCATTCCTCAGAAATGTAAAACTCTTTGCTTGCTACAAATTCAAATTTATACACAAATCAATAAAATACTGAAAACGTTTTACTTCTTAGCATCTCCAAACAAGTTCCATAAGAATCAGGTTTTAAGAAAAATCATTTTGACTTTCTTCACATCATTCAGAAACTTCATACAAATTATATGCATAGTTATGATTGTACTTGCCTTTTCAAAAATTCTTCGTCCTTAGGAAGAAGAAATTGCCAACCCTTGTTTTTCTGATGTTGAGAAACCTGTGACAGAATTTCAGTCACTTCTTCCTCAGGAAGCTTAACAGTATTTATCACTTCAGTACGATCAAGATATTGCTTTTTGGTGAAAAGGAAGAGCTGAAAGAAGGGTCATTTTCATTAAATATGAATACATACTATGCACATAAGATACATTAAATTTGGTTTTTAATAGAAATCCAAAAACAAAATCATCTCTGCTATTTTTACTTAATTTCTCTTGAATATAAGTGAACATTATGGGACTCCATAAAATTCTAAGAGCTAGAAATATAATAAGCATAACTTTTGATAATTGATTTGGATATTTCAACAGAAATGGGCTCCTGGCACATATTTGATATATGAAACTGAGAGAAAGTTGAAGCTGATTCCCAAAGGTTACTTTTGCTTTAGCCAAAAGAATGCAAGCTGAACCAACAGAGTTGATACTTCACATTAATAATAAGTCAAATAATTACTTTTAAAATCTAGCAGAATAACTATATAATCTTAATGAACTAATAAGCAGATGCACTCTCAGTATTCAATACCTCTTAGTTAATATACAAAGAAAATAAAAATAGTAATCAATTTTCTAGTTGAAATAATAAAATGCTCCTCGATTCCTATCAAATGATGGTGTATACATAACCATAGTGATAAAGAGGTAACCAGGCAATAGCCAGGGAACAAAAATTTTTGATAGGTCCAAAATGGAATTTAATGTACATGAATAAATTATTATAATGAGATGATTGTAAGTAAATGAAATGAAAAATTAGGCCTTCTACAGGAATATAAGATTTTAAGCTCTGTCCTATAATGGAAATTTGACCAAGAATTTACTGATAAATTTACATTTTCTTTCATAATTTTTTTTAACTTTTCCTTATAATCCATTACACTGGTTAGGTATCATCTAAATAATTAATATTTTTAAAATTCTATGGAAAATTTTTTTTCAAAGATTATCATTATTTAGTGAATTTTTATCAATGTATAATTATATATCACTTCACAAACTGCTACGTAAATTATTGTTTGGAACAAATTACCTTAAAAAGATTAAAGCTTTTGTTTCAGTTACGTTGAAGAAGAGATAGAATTCAAAATGATCATTGAAATAACCTATACTTACTACATAATCACGAGCACGACACATTAAATCAGCAGGTACCCCATTCATAGAGCTTTCTGTATCCTTAGAATAAATTACATCACTTTTAACCACCCAGTTACCATTCACTAGCACTGCAACAGCTTGTAAGGCTCGCAAAATGTTTGCAGATTCTTTCTCTTGGTCCAGCAGGGATAGCAATTTCTCAAATTGAACTACTTTTGCTACAGGAAAGTGACACACGTAAAGATTCCATTAGTCCAATTTTCCATAATTATATCAAAAAGAGACTTCATTTAAGCTTTAAGTGTTATGCACATCTTCAGAAAAAATTATGTTTTGGAGTCCTTGCTGTTATGCATGAGTATAGACATCATCAACATTTTAAATATTACATTTTTGTACATAAGCCATGCTAATTACACTTATTTTTAACATTTACATTATTTATGAACATCATTAAACTTCAGAAAGATTATAAATCTTAGAATTTAAAAGATATTCATATAAAACTTTGAGTAACCATTTACATGCTGCTATTACACTTAAATCAAAATCTTAAAATAGATCATGTAACATGTAGTGGCACATTGAATATAAAAATGTACAAGAATCAATCAAAACTGATGAAATATACTCAGAAATACCACTCACCACTTTGTAACAAAGTTTTCACCTGGTCTCCTAATGGTAGAGTTTTCAACTTGTCAAGAGAAATCAGATTTGAAGGTAATCTTGGAACAGAAGAGCATTCAGAGTTTTCAGGAGGAACTAAATTTCGCAAATAATCATTAGTTTTTATGTCCAGGCCAGTTACTTCATTCTGGGGCAGACAACAAAACATTTTTGACCTTTCTTGCTGAAAGAGGATAGAGAACAACAATCTAAGTGAACATGACAGGGCTTAGAAGTATTACAAGTTTCAAATTTTAGATGCTTTAATCTCTATGATCTTTAAAACCATTGAAAATTCAAGAGCAAGGATCCAATTACCTTTTACTAAAAGACTGTTTGCTTAAACGATCTAATTTGGAATGTTGTACGACTCTATAGGGTACACTGAACAACATTGCACTATAAATTAGTCATTTTACAAGAGTAACTGAGAAGTAAAAGCACTTAGACTTAAATTCTCCCACAAATTAAGTATTTTAAATAAATTGTCTTATAATGCAAATAACATTGAGATATGATTTATATAAATAACTGATATTGACCAATATTTATTATAATACCCTTTAACTAATAAATTATGCTGACTTCAAAGGACCCAAAGGCAAAATATTCATTATGCTTCATTTCTTCCTATATAGACACAAATCCTCATCCTTCACTCGTTGAGAAATAAAATGACTATAGTATAAGTTTCCAAGCAAATTTTACTGATAGAGCTGACAACAAGTTTTAGCACATTAGTATCATCTTCATGAGAGCTTTAAATTTAGTTTTGCAATTTTAACCTGAAGATCACACTAATGTTGAAAAAACTTGTCAATTCTTTCTGCAAAATTTGTCTGGAAACTGCAATATTTTTTTCATAATGAATAATTTGCTAGGATCCATGAAGGCTGAAAAAGTTGGTTAAAAATATTTTTGCTCTGAAAAGTAATTAATAACTCAATCACATAACTTTTCTTGTAACCAAAGCTAAATATTGCCAACTGAAATAATTAAATAAGAATCATGAGAGGGAAACAGAGAATAAGATTCCACAATTACTATAGGTTATATTTAAAGATCTCTAAAATTTACTCCTATTCCTACCTCAGATTCATCAGAATTAGAAGGGAAATAATTTGTTGGAACCCACTGCTCTTCAGCTCTTTTCTTGCTAATGTAACCAAAAGATAACTCTCTTGCTTTCTTCACTCTATCAGATTCTTGGCGAGCAAATTTGACTGTAATTTTCTGAGCTTCTTCTTCTTCACCGTCTAAAATTTTAATGATAACATTATATTTTTATAATATATTATCTGAAAACTTAACTTGAAACTAATTAACTGTCAGACATTAATGTTATGTGGAAGACCTGGTACATGCATTTATGAAGAAAGAAAACTAGATCAATAGTGCTATTGGACATGTTAAAATGAAGTAAAAGATACAGAAATCTCACAGCAAAAGCAGTTTCTCCAATCACAGTTTTAGCACAGCCTACCCTATATGGCATCCTCTGTGTTGGTAATTCAAGATTCATTTACAGTTATTTATTTTCAAAATAAAAAATAAAATGCCCTTCAAACATAAATAATTACTTTCAAAAAGTACTAGTATTAGTTAAAGTAAGTATTCCCTCAAAGATACTATTTTCACTAAAATCTCTGTGAAACAGTGAAAGTTCATTAGAATGTGGTTGGCAAGGCATCAAATCTATCACCAAACTAATATCTGAAGATGAGTAACCAACGGGAATTTACACTTTTTCAATCAACGGGTTCAACAATGCGGAGGAATACATGAATTTTAAGAAACAAGCAATCTAGAAATGATAACAGGGATACATAAAGTACTACGGAGTACTGCATAAAACTTCCTTTGCAGACTCATAAGTAACAACTTTTTCTAACCAGGCAGTGGTAAATAAAATTAATTCACGCTGATCTAGGATGTACACATGAATAATTTTTCTACATGGGGACCAGATCTGTTCTCAAGTATGCAATGCAGTTCATAATCTTTGAGAAAGAAATAAATTATTCTTGCTGTATTTTTAGCGTAGAAACCAGGGATGCTCTTCAACCCAGTGCTTTCGCCAGTCATAGAGACTGATGCAGTATAACTGAAATGATCATGTGAATGAAACACGCGAATAAAACGTACACTAATGGGGCAACTGAATCGTGATTCGGGGAAGAAACTTACCAATCACACCAACTTCAGGAGGTCATGTTAAGGGGGTAAAGCATTTTCATCGCAATTTGCAACTAACCTCCATCATCAGCTTCTTTTGATTCTTCTTTCGAACGACGATCTAAGTCGAGATATGAAAACGATGGTTGCAATTGTATGATGCCTTTCAGGGGAGTTATGTGCAATTCTCCATCTTGAAATATTCCAATTGAATATGTACAAGTCTTCTCAAGAGCGCATGGTCCTGAGCTTAGTATCTGTCTGTCCATTATTCCTCTGAAATAAAATCAATCACACATCAACTTGAATATCATAGTAAAAATATCATTAAGTATAAATGATATCCGTTGATGCATGACTTGTGTCAGGGGGCGTCAATTCACCTCTCATATTTTTGGCCCTGTTTGCCTTTTTCTTTGCTATTTTCGGCGTTTAATGCTATTTGCTCTCCTTTACTAATGTTATAATTTGGACTTTTGGTGTTCAGGGCTAACTCCAATTCTACCTCTTGATGGCAAGGTTTTATTTTGGCCTGCTTAAAAATAATCAAGGAAATAATCACCATGCTTTACTCAGGTGAAAAATGCCGAAATTTCAAGAATATGAGGAACTGGTAAAACTCACGTTCACAACTGGAGAATTATCAAATTTCAAATGTTTCGGGCGTACAGGATATTGATATAAATACAGCTTTTCAGCCAAAGTCTTGGATAAAAAAACGGGAGCCTAAGGTGAAAAGCATTACATTAGTAGTGAATCATTAACAACAGTCATAATTACTAATAGCACCCGATTCACAAAATTAGGATAAACTCGGTATGTTAAAAGCTTAAAAATGTTAACCTCGAATACCACAGGATCGTCATTTTTATCGCTCATAACTAAAATTTCTAGATGCCTTTCTGTACGGACTCGCTCTTTTGAACACACGTGTAAAATGAATGACAAACGAAAGTGATGTTATGTAAAGATTGCCATAATTACAAAACTATCCGATATAAATGAGAGTGATTGTATACTATCCTAGGTAAAATATTACCAATAAATATCTATATATCTTTATTTCTTTATATCAAATCTTCGCCGACACAGGCGATTACTAGGGATACCCACAATGGCATAATAAAAGTTATTATTTATGTTGGACAGACTGAATTCGGAAGATCGATGACAGATGTGGAGCTACTCCCTCGATCAGCTGATTGTTTGGTCTGTCAGTAGTTATCATGAAAACTTATTTGTAACATTAGGGATCATTAGTTTGTGTAAGTTTTACACAAGGCAATAGATTTATTCCTAATTATGTTAAAATAGCCCCTTTCACAATGACTTCTATGTTAGACCAATATACCCAGCCGCTTCAACACAACAAGCCTGGTCTTCCGAGACCAGAGATGGTAATTATCTTTTTAAATGCTACAATAGTGAAAATTAATTCAACAGTACCTTAACATTTATCTTTAATTTCAGAGTAATACTGGAGTGATTTATATGAAATTGGAAGAAGAAGTACCCATATTTAGTAAAAACAAGGTTAATTTCACTCCAAGTGATAACTTAACTCATTTAACAGTCAGTAGTGACGTTCTGGTCCTAGCTTTGGCAAACAACATTCTTCTGAGGATTGATTTACGGCATCCTGAGAATCCAGAGGGTAATACATTTGTCTTATATTTTCTTTAGTGTCTTGTATTCGTCCTTGTACATATGCTGGCTTACCATTTTTGTAGCATGATGAATACTTTTTCCTTGTTGTACCTCTGGTATGGTCTATGATTGCTGCGTTTATGGATGTTAATAATAGGATGGAAATAGGCAGAATTATTTACTTTAGAATATGCATTTCAGGTCCATTTCATTTTTCGATGACTTATTGTAGCTTTGTCTCTTAGACACTGTTTCCTTCTCTCTTGGTTCTTAATTTATTAAATTTACACACGAATAATCTGAAGCATTGGATATAAATATTTCAATTTTTTATGTGAGCAATCGATAAAAAACGAAAACCCACGAAAGTTATGTAAATATTTCATGTAGTGATGTTTCTTAACTTGGCCATTAGATTTAAAAATCAGATAACAAGTAAATATTTTATAATATGTTTTAACCCGTTATTCGACTTTTATTCTTCAGAAATTGACATCAGCAAATATATTAACCAGACTAAGATATCTGGCCTGTTCTTAGACCCCCTTGGGAATCATCTACTTATTAGCCTCTCCCCTGATCTTCCTGGAGCTCAAGCTGATCTTCTTTATCTCTCTAGGAAATCAACAAGAGTGAAACAGGTATTTTAATGAACTTTTTCTTAGATTTTGCTCAATCATTTGAATGATTTTTGTTCTAAAACCATCCATTTATAGCTCAGCAAATTCAAAGGCCATGAAATAACGGCAGTGGCATGGAATTTCGGTAACGATGCTGAGAATACAACTGGACCCATTTTACTTGGAACATCCAAAGGCCTCATATTTGAGAGTGAAATTGGGTTAGATAGTGACAGACTCTTTCAAACCAGCCTGGAGCAGTACTGGAGACAGGTGCATCTGTTATGTTTTTAGATTTTTCAAACTATTCTCTCCTAAATGCTTGAGGTTTTATGCATGTCATAGAAAATGATTTAATAGCCATTGCATCTCTTTTTCCTCCTTTTTAATTACTTTTCCATCTTATCTGCCTCTCTATTGATCAAGAGAGGTAGAAGGTCTGATTTCTATGTATAAAAGTGAGTTTTCAATTAGTAGGATATAAAATGTCTTAACTTATGGGTTCTTGTTTGG
Source organism: Pachydiplax longipennis (assembly GCA_036926295.1). Taxonomy (NCBI): domain Eukaryota; kingdom Metazoa; phylum Arthropoda; class Insecta; order Odonata; family Libellulidae; genus Pachydiplax; species Pachydiplax longipennis. Next base: position 11,485,468 of record JAVFKF010000034.1, on the reverse strand, counting down.
TTAGAAACTAAGGGTAAACTGACTAAAATCATCACATTATGATGACAATGATGATTAATGTACAATTGTAGCTGTCTCAAATATTAATATCTGATTATTAGTTATGTTAGCTTATATACTGATTACTTTTCAAAGGTCTTTGATGTTGGAAAAGGAACAAATATACCCATCACTGGGATAGAATTTCATCGTTTTCCTAGAAATTACAAATACTTCATAATTGTAACTACATTGGACCGACTTTATCAGTTTATTGGAGAAACCTCTAGTAATGAAGAAAGACCTCTACTACAGCAGATTTTTAATAAATATATCACAAAACCTGGTAATAATCATGTTAAATTCTACTTTCTTGATTTTTCTTTATTTATTTAGAATATTTTTAACATTTGATGCTTTTCTTTTTAGAGACGTATCTGGAGATTGTTAGCACTTTGAAGTATTCAAAGTTGCAATTCTTTTATCCTAGTCCCAGAGGCTTGCCAAAATCATTAGTTTGGCTAAGTGGATATGGCATATATTTTGGAAATGTAAGTAGTTCATGCCTGAACATTTAATGGCTGGAAATATCATATTTCCATTTCTTATCTTATTAATTTTGACTTTCAGATTGATGTTTCTGGAAAAGCTGGACCAGAAACAGTCATAGCAAATCAGCAGCTGATTCCTTTCCCTCAGCCAAGTGATTTAGGCTTTTCGGAGGCTAGTGTAGCACCTCTATCAATCATCCTCACTGAATTCCATGCTCTCCTATTATATGTTGACCATGTAAAAGGGATTTGTATATTAAATAAAGAGTTGATATTTGAAGATATTCATAATGAGGTAAGTTAAAGTTAGCTCTCGGAAACCTCATAAATTTGAAGTCGTTCCTCTTTTAAACTGAATAAGTCCTACATTTGAAGATTAGTCTAAGATTTTCAGCTCTTTCATTGGTTATTTTTTCAGACTTATGGTAAACTAATAAATATCACTAAAGACAGTGCAAAAGGAACCATTTGGGCATTCTCTGAAAAAGCTGTTTTTAAATATAAAGTGGCGAAGGAAGACAGAAATGTGTGGCAGGTAAATACTTATTACTTTAATGTTTTCATATCCTTCTGTGTTGTTCAATGCTTGTTTTATTTTCTATAATTTTCTATTCTTTTCTTTGAATGTTATGGGTTCTCTTGTCATCATTCACTCTAAGTAACTTTCTAAGTAATCTCCTGTAAGTGAGAAGTTTAAAGTTGTACCCCTTATGTTTTGTAGGCATTATTAATTTCCTCCATACATTTCAGTTGTACTCCTTAATGCTTCAGATTTCAGTAGAAAGATTTAGAATGCAAATTTAGTTCTTATCCTTATTTCAATTCTCAAATTTGTGATGCTTAATCTTTCTAGATATATTTATATTTTTTGGTCTTTCTTTGAGACAATCAAGTTAGAAATGAAAATCTGTTAAAATCCTATGATAAATTTCAAAGCTGGCGACAAAGAGTGGAGTTATTAGTTGGAGATCATTTTCATAAGTCATTCAGAGCATACTTTTTACAATGCCACAAATGCAATATCTATTATATATAGCTAACTCTCCGGATATACCTATATATATATATACCTATATATTTATAGGGGATACGAATTCTGACCATGTTCCACAAGCGCCATCGACGTCAGATTTCTTCGACGTACTGGCCCTACACTCTAGATGCCAGAATAATGCAGACTTCGACGCTAGCTATCATGAGTTCGATGCCAGAAATTCCCAAAAATCGCAATTTTCCCATAAGAATGCATTGCGCGGATTTTTGAAAATTATTTTGAGGCACTTATCGTTAAGATAGAGTAACCAAAATTTCGGAGGTTGAAGTTGAGGTAGTCTTCTATGCTTCTCATGGAAAAAATGTAGCCAAATGACGGTGAGTTCGACGCCAGGTGGATGCAAAATTCTTCCATAAGAAATGCATTGCGGAAATCTTTTTAAATGCCCTCCCGATAAGCTGGAAAGATAAAACCCGGAATGGTGACAGAGGCGTGGGACCTTCCCGATAAGATATTGAATCGAAACTTTGGAACAAGTAAGGATGGCACTTATCTAATATTATTTTGCTGTCTTCTCTCACGATCGGGTTCTTAGTTCGTCGCCAGGCGGTCTTTGGCGCGAAGTTTTAAATTTGAACTGAGGCAGTACTTGGTATGATACTGTATTCAACAGATAGCTTGCAGTATGCAAGCAACTTTTACTCGTATTTCAAATTTCTCAGAGAGTTCAATTAATAGACAATTCTTCTTTCTTTTTATTAGTTGTGAATTTTCTTGGCTCTTTGAGGTAACACAGACTTAACTTACTGTTATGATGGCAGACAAGCTACTAATACAAAGCAGTACTGATTATCAAGTGAATTACTAAGTGATTACTAAGTGAAAGTTTCTTTAGTGGAGAAAGTTTGATCATATTCCAAATATTTTATTGATTATCCTTAGTTTGAATTATCATTGGCAAATATTTTTGGCATTATATCCACTTCATATTTATTAATGTCAAAGAAAACTATTTTTGGATGAAACCTATCATTATTTGTAATTCACTATGTGCTGAATCTTCACATTTTCACTTGAATGCAACTTAAAGTCTTCACAAAGAAATTTTCTGCTGTTTTGTAAGTTCTGGAAGAAAATCCTGAAGGGTAAGAGTTGATATTGAAATCTAACTATTGTTATAAATCAGGTCAAATTTGTGAAGGTTTAATAGAGTTGTATTTTTGCTACATTTTCATTTGTACATCTTATGATTATATGTAATAGATCCTGTAAAATTTGTTTTATTTAATTCAAGGTTTATGTTGAAAATGGTGAATTTGAGCTGGCAAAGCAGTATTGTAAAGATAATCCTGCTCATATGGATCAGGTCCTTATTAAACAAGCTGAGATGTATTTTGAGAGAAAAGAGTAAGTTTATCTTTATAGTTAGTTGCAAGGTTACATGTGAAGATATTTACTGTTTTTGCAAATTTTTCAGGTACCAGAAAAGTGCTCTTCACTATGCAAAGAGCCACTGTTCTTTTGAAGAAATTACTTTGAAATTCTTGCAAGTAGAAGAAAGGGAGGCTTTAAAAACTTTCCTTATTAAGGTTAGTATGTTATTTGATTATTAACTCTTCATCATGAGATTGTCTTCAATCATCTCTAAATTTTAGTGTACACTGTCATCAATGTCTTTTTGAAATTTTTGAAGTTCTGAAGTTTTTATAGTTATTATGTCTTCATCTTGATTTTCAGAAATTGGAAGGGCTAAAAGCACAAGATAAAACTCAGATTACTATGATTGTAGTTTGGGTTACAGAATTATTCCTTAGTCAGCTTGGAACATTAAGAGATAAGAAGGAAGTGGATTCACCTGAATACAAAAGGCTACAGAGAGAATTTGATGCTTTTCTCAGCCATGACCAGGTTATAGTAAGTATCATTTATATGTAAGAAAAGGAATTGGTTTTGGTCTTCCTTTAATTGAAATTATAGGAATGTACTATTACCTTGTATAGCCTAGAAAGATCTACCCATGAAATTAAAAAAAAATACATAACTTTGTTCATGAGTTAAGTTATTAGGCATCTTTCTTTTCACTAAGAGCTATTTAAATTCCATAAAATATAATTCTGTCAGTGCCATTCTTAACAAAGACCCCCTTGACTTGTTTGGCAAGACCGTAGTTTTATAGAGAAGGCAGTAACATGAAATATTTTTTTGGAAATTACCTAAACTCATTTTTGTAGCTTAAAAATTTGGCAAGGTATTACTTCAAGCTCTAGTAAATAAAAACATTGAGAATATTACAGTAAATGAAGATCATGATAATTATAAGAGTCACAACTTAATAATGTTTGTCAATTCTCAATTAGTGCTAATTTTTGTGATTTATTATATCTTTCTCTTATTCCTATTAGGGATCATCCTTAAATTCTGTCACTTAAAAGGGGGGGTCTATTAATGTGTGACATTTCATCACACAAGGTATTCAATTCCATCTGAAACTCTATGACAGAGAGGGGTTCCGAAATCCCCAAAATACTGTAAGATCTGCGAAGGATAGCCTTACTATACTGTATGCATTGTCTTTCAACTGTTTCTTAGTGTTGGCTTCCCTAGAGATTATTTGTTAACTTATCATTGCTTCATTTCTATAAAGCTAGACTGCTAAGAATGAAACTTCAACTATGTATAAATTAATTGTTGTGAGTAAAAAATCTTTACATCAGTGCTATGCATGTACTTATGAACACAAGTAGAAGAATTGCCCATGATAGGATAGATAATTCTTTAAGATTCCTTGAATTGACAATAAATCATATTTTTTCTCTAAAGGAATCTGTGAAGAATAACCAAGACACAATCTACAAACTGATGGCTAGTCATGGTGACAAAGAGAATATGATTCAATTCTGCCTAATTAATGAAGACTATGAAAAAGTTGTTCGACATCATATCCAGAAGAATAATTATCGTGAAGGTAGTTTCTTGAGTGCAAACTTTCATCATGATTTAATCTTATCTTGTTTGAAGAACTTCATAGCCTTTCAAGCTAATTATGCATTATCAGGGAATTTATTTATTTAAATCTGATCTATAACATTTCAATTAATGTCTATTCTATAACATTTCAATCTCAACATTTAGTAATTAGTGATTTATTATTCTGATTACATATGAACAATGATATATCTAATGTAATGCACATATATGTATGTAGATTAACACACGTCTCTCTAATTAATCCTAATCTTCTAACTAATCCTTATTTGCAGCCTTAGAAATTTTAAAGAATTATAACAAAAAAGAATTGTTTTACCAGTTTGCTCCCACATTGATCCAAAATATCCCAAAGCAAACAATCCATGTAATAATTAACCACTGGAAAGGACTTGAACCATCAAAACTGATTCCTGCATTGATAACTTGTGATGAGGATGACACACAGGTATATATTTAACTAGATGACTATCTTTTATGGTGTTAGTTCCTCTATGTACTTGTTAGATGTTACCTATTATGTTTCTTACATTATTGATTTGAATTCAAAAACACATTTGCGTTACATTTAATTGGCTATAATAAAAAGCTGTTCATTAAAATTTTGGCACTTCCCAAAATTTGATTTAATATGCAAGTTTAAGTTTATCACCAAATATTGTATTAGAGCAAGTTTATATGATGTATTTATTATCAGGAGTACTGCTATTTTATTTCAGATCAATGAAGTTATAACTTATTTGGAATTTTGTGTTTATTCCATGAGATGCCAGGAACAAGCAATTCATAATTATTTACTCACATTATATGTTAAGAAAAATCCCCAAAAATTGAAGAGTTATCTAAATACTCAAGGTAAGAAATTTATTTTTGTTGTCAGAAATGGAAGTTTTCTATATTAATTTGGTGTGAGATCTTATGTATTTTGTACCCTATAAAGCCTCTCTCATTGATGTGTGGAATAACATGTTTCAGTTCCCATGCTGCCAGTTTTGTTAAGTGTTATTTATATTTTGATAAAAATTTATTAAATACAGTAAATCTGTTTAAATGCTCATACTTAAAATGTTATACAACTTAATATGTAGTTTTCTCTCAGTCCTAGTCTCTTTCACATGAAAAACATGGAGAACATATTCCTAAGACACTGCTAACTAACATGTAGGGTGGATATTACCTGTCACCATATGCAACCTGCTATAACCAATTGTCCACCTCATTTGATGGACATTAAATCACTTACATTATTTTTACGACTGTCCTCTCTCCTTCCCTGCTTCAACTATTTTCTAATTAGGCTCCTGATAATTCTTTTTTTTATTAATAACTAATTTATTTTGTGAGAGTAAAATTATGATATTATAAAATACAATAATCTCCATCCCACTGATATAGTTTCATGCTTTGAATGTGGAATAGAGAGAAATCTTCTCAAATGGTCTTGTTTAAGGACAGAAATGAGATTAAAAAGTTGCTTGGCAGTGTTACCTTTCATTGCAATCTCAAGTTGTAACCATATCAAAATAAACCCGAGTGACATTGTAGTTTAGCATTGCCTTTGAGAGATTATGTTCTGTGACGGCTTCTTACCACTGGTGGCAAAAATGTTGTTCTTCCCTATTGTCAAACTTTTAAACATATTATCACTGTAGGATGAAGAATGATCAAAAAGAAGTAACAAAGGATGGTCCTCTCTTTGTCTGAAAAACAAACCATTCTTTAAAAGACAACCAGTAATACAGAATAATAGTTTCTGGACTCTTAGATACTATCTACAGCTTTGGAAAAGACAGCAAAATAAAGAAGTCCCATTTTTGTTCACTGTGTTAAGCTTTCATTTAAAAACTAAAGAGCTAAGCAACCATTCCATTTCATTATCTAACATGCAAGAAACAAATAAGTTATCATTACCCAGTTAAAATGCTATCTGGCTTGTAAGGTAATTTTCACTCAGTCCCTTGAAATAAATCTTAAGAAGGTTTAACTGTACTTTGAAAACTGTTGCGATGTATTTAATTTGTACATTCTAAATGTATATGGAATTCAGCTTGTAAATTTTGGATTTTGTCATGCACTTAAATACGTGATGACACTTTAAACCTTTTGTTTTAAAAATCTTAATGGGTATTTGGTACAAAAAGGAATTAGACAATTTAGATGCCAACCTTTTTATGAAATTTCTTAAAAATTTAACTGATTGTGATGCATGAAACTGGCTTTCATTTTCTGTTACAGGTCAGGATGCACGCTTAGTTTGTTATGATGTACATTATGCTTTGAAACTTTGTCGAGAGCATGGTCTTACAGAAGCATGTGTTAGACTTTCAACTCTCCTTGGTCTATGGGAAGCAGCTGTTGATTTAGCTCTTACAGTGGATCCTGAATTGGCTGAGCATACTGCATCACTTCCTCCTCCATCTCCAGAATCAGATCCTGATCTTCGCAAGAGACTTTGGCTCAAAATAGGTATTGAAATTGCTAAAAATGAAGGATATCATCTATTTGAAGTTAATCAAACATTCCTGATGTCTTGATAATCACTGTAATGGGATGAAAAATATATTTATTCTCTCAGAAAATAGATTTATTATAATTTTATTTGGTTATGAAAATTTCTTTACTCAATAATTATTTTTATTTTCTCTTTCTTTTCTTTTAGCTGAGCATGTAGTCAAGAAAAAGGATGATATCAAGCAAGCAATGGAATTTATGCAACGATGTGATTTGATTAAAATTGAAGATATATTACCTTTCTTTTCAAATTTTGTAACCATAGATCACTTCAAGGATGCCATATGCACTTCTTTGCAGGTAAATTTGCTAAATCATGTATTTGCTAACATTTAAGTTAGAAAATAATATTAAACAAAAAATTTTCCTTGATTTCGATTGTATATGTAATAGATATTCATCAGTAAGCTTATACACTGTTATGCCAAACTTAGGTATTTCATTATTTGTAGTGTTTGAATAATGCGGCAAATGCATATAAGTTTTTATGGTACAAAGATTTCAAATGTTTGGTAAAACTTTCTTGCCCCTGGATGTGTAATTTAGGCTGTTGTGACTAATGTAAGAATTAAAAAAAGATGTCAGCTTTGTTGTACAGTGATTCTCTATCAATCTCATGATGAATGTCCTTAAGTAATGATACACAGGCATTTACCATAGAGAGTAATAAACTATTTAAAATTCAAAATTAAACAAGTAGAAAGCAAATGTATCTTTCAGAAAATTTTGTTAACATGATTCAAATGAACAGTAGAAATTTTCTGAAATTGAAAATTAACAAAAATATGAAATTTTGTCCTCTAAGATAGCTTGTTTAGTAAAATCTGTATTCTGCTGAACATAAAATTGTAATGATTGCCATAATTTATTTTATTAATCATCATTTTGTTATAATTTGATAGCTTGATGTAGTGTTACTACTGTTAGAAAGTTAAATCAGTAAGTAACATTATCTAATTACCAATTTTCCATGTCGATATATCATAAAAGTATTGTTTACTCACCTTTCTATCTTATCTTTATGCTGATATTTCTATATATTCTATACATAATATGTATTATTTTAGGAATACAATCAGCACATTCAAGCTTTGAAAGGAGAAATGGAAGAAGCAACAGAATCTGCAGAAATCATCAGACAGGATATACAGTCATTCAGGAACAGGTGCATTCTTGTCATATTTAATTTTCATAACTTTACTATTTTTTACATTTTTATGAAAAGGTTGGACACTGACTCTTAGTTCTTTCACTTTCACCCTGCTCATGACAAAATGAATTCCATGATGATCTGAAAATTACTTAGCTTGCTAACAAGAATTTTTGCTGAGTATATATCAATATTAAGGTGTTTGAAAATTATATTATGAACTATAAATATTTTCAAAGTGATTACTGAAAAAATTGAAGTACAATTCATAATGTATTCCAAAATGAGAAAGCACCTATCTTCTCAAACTAAGCACCATATTTTCAGGTAAATAACTTACGAGCCATTTTATGACATCTTTATCATATCTCCTCCTCCCTTATTGTGCTTCAGGCCAAAGTTGGGTCTTGGCCTCCTTTAACTTTTGCTTCCATCTTTTTCTATCCATTGCTGCTCTCCCAAGTTTTAATCCTAGAAGGTCATGAGTATCATCCTGTACTTCATCTTCTAAGGCCTTATGTGGTCTTCCTACTGGTCTTCAACCATACATACACCATGGGGGCTCCGGGATAGCAGTGTGGGCAGCACGTTCGACTTCAATGAAAGCAGTCCCAGGTTTAATTCCCTGTGGGAGCCCACATGCAAAATGACCTAAGCTGTCGAAGCACTTTTCACAATACTACTACTACCATAAACTATGCTATTCAAAGTTCTCTGTGCTATCCTCTTACCATCCATCCTAGCTACATGCCTGGCTTCTGCAGTCATAACAGCTAGATGAATTACCAAGGGGATTCTAAGAAGAGACCATACAATTCGTTACTGAATTTGATTCTAATCTGAATTTGATCTAATAGTCTATCCAATGCCATCCAACTAATTTTTGATTGCCCAATCATTTTGAGAAATTTGAAATCCTCAGTTCTATTTTAATAAATTTCTTTGCAAAGGAGCTCATTGTGAACGTTATACTTCATTTTACCATTTATTGTAGGGTCAAAATTTTAATTATAATTATATTCTTTAATAATTTATATTCTAATTCAACAATTATTTTGCAGCTCTAGGATCTTACCCCAAAGTAATTTCTTTTCTCTCATAGTTGAGTAAATCTCAGATAATCATGCTACTAGATTGCATGAGAACTTTTGCTCTGACCATGTATCATCCTTTCGGAAATGCCACTTGCCTTGGACCTACATGGTCCATTATGCCTGGGATTTTGTTTGATTTTCATTAATTTGAGGATGATTTTAAAATCTATGCATAGATTTTTCTCACCTGGCATTTTGATTGCATTGATTTGATCTATCTCTTATCCATCCATCCATCTTTAATCTTTCAAATTTATTTATACTTGTTTCTCTAGCAATTTTGTTGATTTTTTCCAGGCATACTGTTGTTAAAGCTCATGACTTATGCTGTGTGTGTGACTGTCGTCTTTTAGCCAGAGCATTTTACATATTTCCCTGTGGCCATCGATTCCATTCCGACTGTCTTCTTCATCAAGTACATCCTCTGTTGCCAACTGGAAAAAGAAATAGATTGCATGATCTACAGGTAATCTTTGATTTCACAGTATTGATTAAGTATGAATGCAACTGTTTGTAAAAATTTTTGCTCCATTTGATCTAATTATCATCTCATTTCGGTAGAGAACCTATCCTAAATTCTCATTGCTCTTATTACTTATAGTAATGTTGAAATGTTTTATTGAAAGGTCATATTTATTTTTAATTCATGTCAGCAACTTATCATATTAGTTTTGCCTTCATATTAAATTAGATTAGAATCAGGACTGTTGTCAATTGATGCTCCAGTCCTTTCAAAAGAAATCATTAGCTATGTTATCAAAGTCTTAAATAGCCCTATCAAAATGTCTTTTGCAACAAAAAGAAAATGCAAATTTACCTTACTATTACAGTTTGTAACTCAATGAAAATTATTATTGTATTTATCTCTTTTTATCTCCTGTCTCATTAACCTCTCGTGTAAACTTTAAAAATAAATTACTCCTAAACCGTTTTTAGTAAGGACTAAAAAGTAAGTGTACTTTTAATTAATTTAATTTATTAAGTAATTTATTTTTAAAGTTTATACTAACGACCGTGTCTCTCTCTCTTCTTTCCATTAACCTCTCGTGTATATCTCAGTTAAAAACCCCCTCTTTCCCGTGGGTGTTAAATTAAAATGTCTATTGTTTAAACTTTTTTGAATAAAAGTTCATCACTATTTCTCTGATCTTACAACTTAAATGCCGAAAATATTATACTTTAAAACTTCCTTTAATGTATAGTATAAATTTAAATAATAAAACCTGCAAATAAGCAAAATAGCACAAATTTAACTAAGCATGATAGGGTTAGTTTGAGTTACTGATGCTGGCCACTTCAAAGGAAACCAGACCACTGCTACATACAAATGCTATCCTTGAATAAATAAAGACATAACATAAATACTAATGTATGGGGCAGTTCTGGAATCATACATTTTCCATTTCTTGCATTCATTGATTTTCTGCCCTTTGCAGATTGCTGTTGTCATCAATTTGTGCCCAGTAAATATTTCTATTAATTATCTTATTATAGCTACTATTATAATCAATAAAAGTGTCTTTGTGGAAGCCTTACTCATTCCTTAAATGCTCTTTTTGTTAATTGACTATAAAATATTTGTTATATAAATCTTAATAATCAATATATAACAAATTTTCTTCCCCTCTTCCATTATCTTGTAAGCAGGAGACTTATTCTCTTCAAGGAAGGGCCAACACTGAATTAAAAGAATTCATTCATCCCCCAGTTTCTACAAATTTAAAATAACAAATCCCAAATCTGTTTACAATATTGCCCCTTATGAAAAAGCCTCTTGTCCTATTGGAGTGGGTTTGCCTTTGGTTTTTAATCACTGTTTTGGAAAATTTCAAATAATTCTTCCCTTTGATTTATCTGATATCCAAAAATATGATTGTGAAGTAATGACCTTGTATCTTTATTTTGTTTTTTAAAAGTGAATGATTTATTACAAAGGTTATGCTTCCCAAGTGTATCAGTTGATACTTCTCTTGCTGCAGTCATAAAAATAAGATATCACTGTTAAAATAGTTCATATTATTCTAAGTCATTAATTTTATCTTCAGAAACAGTTGGCGTCTGTATCATCTCGTGAAGATACAGCCTCTGTAGGTTCATCTTCTTTAAGCACAAGAGAACAAATCAAAGGTGACATTGACAATATTGTTGCATCTGAGTGCCTTTTCTGTGGAGAAATGATGATCAGGTTGGTATAGATAATCAATTAATCCAATATTTTGTATTTCAGGTGTAAACATTAAATTTTATGAAATCCTAGAATCTTGGATATCATATTAGATCAACATTGTTTAACCCCTCTCCTGTGGTTATAAGGCTAGATCATTAATTTCATCAAACACCAAATACCTGATTATATAATTAAAACTATGCATGCCAACAAAGTAATCAGCTATTTTATACACAAATGAAGCCAGGTTTAAGTCAAAGCAATGATAATTTTGACAAATGATTGCTTAAGAAAACACTTTTCTATCTATGGATGCAAGTTTCTGGAATCCAAATTTACGCAGTAAACTTATAGAGGATTGGCATGATTGTATGTTGCAAAATACTGTATACCATTTATCCTGACAGAATTGAATTTTGATTAAAGAAAAAGATTTCCTTGCAGTTTTTCCTTCAGCAAAAGATAAAAAATTATTTGAGTTCAATGTAACAAAGCTTCTCTTAACTAAATTGAGTATGTAATTCTTAATCATTCTCCAGTTAATTTCTCACTTCAAATTATGTTGCACAATAAAGTACTTTTTCATTCTAATTTTAATTATAATCTTAACTCATTTTTATGTACTAGCATGCTTATCTTTGGAAAATTTCTAGTCTAATGAATAATTGTTTTCATATTTGATATCTGTGTGTACATGTTCCAGAAAATTATTTTATGGCTGTAGTTAACTTAATTTCATATACTATGATATGCATTGTATAAATTATTTTGTGATATATTTTGGAAAGAAAGTTTTAACATAAAATGATCCAAATATCAATTTAATTTTCATAACGTGTTTCAGTGAAATGTTGTTAGTTAGAAAACTGAGTCCTTTTTTCCTATTTACAGTTGCACAGAAAATTTATTCACTGTATCAAAAGTTATCATGTGCATTTATACTTTTGTGCTTGGGAAAACAAAATGATAATTTTTAATGATCATTTCTATATTTTTGGTGTTCATAATATTGAATTTTCTTCTTTTAGATCTATAGACCAGCCTTTCATTAATGATGAAGATTTTGAACGAGTCATGAAGGAATGGATGTAAAACCAAGAGCCAATTAATTTAAATATTCAATAGACTCTTACCACAGATTTTCTCATCTGCTGGATGCTTCAAATCAGCGATTCCTCCATCCAAAGACATAGAAAACTGCTTGTAATTCATATTAAGTTCTCCCTGAAGATAATGACTCTGAAAAATCCCTATTTTGTGTATTGAACCATCCAAGATTTACAGCAGTTGGATTTCATCAAAAGTTGCTATTGTGTTGAAGTAGGATGTTTCAGATTTCAGGAGAGTAAAGCCTGTTAATTCAGAAACCTCATGACATTTTTTGTACAACTTTGTGAAGGATTCATTGTATAAATTTTTAGTTCAAAAATAGAATACAAGTGTTCTGTAAAACTACAGAAATTTCAACTGTAATGGATACCTTCCAGAGATTACTGCTCCTGAGTGAAGTGCAAGCACTAGTCTCAAACTATTGCCATACAGTTGACATTGTTAACAAATTAACATCATAATATTTATTAGTATTTTATGTTAAATACAATCATTGTTTTGAAATTTTCTACTTTATTTTCATGTTGTGGAGTTCATTTATACCATACATAGATTTTGTATTTTATCAAAATGAAGGTAAGATTTTATAAATTGGTGTAATGCTGGCTATAAAAACTTCAATATTCCAGTCTTATCTCCTTAAATTGCAAAGTGAAGAAATTAAATTTAAAAACGTTTTCAATTTGTGAGGACCTAACCTTCCATTTCATTAACATAATAACATTCTATCTAGCTTAAACTGGATCCTTTGTTATAATCATTTGCCTTATGAAATAATTCTCATAAATAACCGCTAAATGAGATACTGAAATGCTAAAATATTAAACTAATAATTTTCCCATTTTCTCACAAGTTCCTTAAAACGAATATTATTCTGAATTGGCAGAGCTCCTGTATGGGAATGTGCCAAAAAGTTCTCATGAATCTCTTGAACTGCAGGAGAATTTTGGAGCCTTGTTTTCGGTAATTTCAATTTAATTTTATTATGTATGTTTGAGTATTCGCCATCATTTCCAGTTTTTTTAAATTCTGTAAAATTTCTGATCATGAACATCATTTACTTAGTGATTATGAAAGAAAGGAAGTTCGAGGGAAAGAAAGATGACTTAGCATATCAAGTCAATTTTACTTGCAGCGATTCATAAAATCTGAATTTTAACTAATGCATCTATATCAGTAAGTTATCAGTAATTATATCAATATATTACATAATATTATATCGGATGCTACGATTTTATATTACTGGTATTAGTTTAAGGACAAAGAAAATTTCTGTAACTACTTTAACACAAGAAATGAGCGAGTAACAAGTTCAATTTAATCTCAAGATATTCTAATACTCTAATTATTTACGTTCGGCCTTAGAGGTAATTTCTAGATTCTTACTTAACGTATATAACAGGGTTAATTGTATTTGGAATATTTTAAAACGTGTCATACTGTGCGATTCTTTCTTAATAATATCCTGCTTCTTGATAATTAATTGAAGGTCAATCTAAATGTAAATTTAGAATTGTATCCGTACTTCACTTTTGCATCATAATTAACGAAAGCTAACGATGAATAACTTGACGACAATTTCTTAGAAATGTCACTGGCCATAACGGACGGAGCATAGAGAACGTATTCACGTGACCATTCTAGGTTCACGTTCGACCGGCATCCATAAATGGAGTTAGGGCGATGATGTCATGGTAACAGGTACGGAATGACGTAATAGGAAAAATACCTCCTTTCGAGCGTCGGGAGAATTTTCGCCTGAAGTCTTTTGTGTGTATATATATGGTTGATTATACAGACTGACTTCCTCTGCGCTAAAACTCGCGATACACTTACTATAACTCTTAGTACTTTCAAGTTTAAAGATTCATTCAGTCAAGTAAAAGTCTTAGATACTTAATATTATACTTAGATAGTACTCAGTTACTATTTTGCTTTTGTATTAGAGCAACGGGTATCATTGGATTTAGTGACTAGTTCTGGGTGTCCGACTATGGTTAAAATAAGCCTGGGCGATTCGCTCATTTCCGCGAAGGGGATTCCCGAGAAGCAGAGGTCCTAAAGTGCATCTACGTAGCTGTAAGCCTATGCGTAACCAAACCTATTCTCAACAAATCCTGTGTAACTTGAATCATGGTCTATTTGGGAACGATTTCTGATTATTCTGTGATTTAAAATTCAAATATTCCATATTTCAAACATATAAAAGTATATAATAATCAACAATATACTATCCTGATGCAGGCACTTTCCTTTAAGTAATACCAATGTATCACATCTATGAAGGAAAAATTCGAGCATCATTCTAGATTACGTTCCTCGAGTCTTTTATCAATCACTACGCATTTTTAGCTTAGTCGACCGTGGAGAGTAACTCATCTACATTTCATTGATATTTTTCCAACGATCTGTAAGTGTTTCGGAGTATCGTGTTCCTTTACGGAATCCATTTCTCGGAATACCGTAATGGTTTCATCCATTTCATCAATTACAATCATAAAAGAGGACGTAGTTCAAAATATCGAACTGAAGGATTAGCTTCTAGGAATGTCTCCTGGTCTTTCTACCTTTCTTTTCCGAGCTCGCCCTTTAAATATGAAGTTATATTTGTTGATAAAACATCGTTGGTAATAATCTGCGAATTCATTCTACGGGAAGAGACGCAGCGGTAGGCCTTCACTAGAATCAGCTATTCCTCGATTGGAAAGTTCCGAGACCGCAGAAGAAGCACCTTTTTAAGCACTTGGGATCAATCTTCGATGTGCTGATGCGATTCTTCATAGTGCTTCTTCGATGAGTCAAAAATTTCCGCCTATTTGAAGGAATTAAAATATTTACTTACATTCATAATAAATGCTATTACATAGGTATCTACCAACTGAAAACTTTTGCTTCGAGTAACGTTCACTTCCCATGTCAACCCAAATGACAACTCGGTAAAATTCTTTGACAATCTGCTGTCAAAACTTTAAGATGATTTGCTGATGATATACCCTTGTAATAAACTGTCATCAATAAAGATTGAGTAGATCAGAAGTCGAAAAAATTCGGTAAATTTCGTTTCATGTCATGCTTTTTGGTGTTTCTTAACTTATTAAGAAGCGAATGAATTTACAGTACAATCATTCGTTACAAGTTTAATGGATTGGACAAAATCCATAACGCCCAATCTCATTATTCTATCCGTTGTAAGCTACGTCATGATTCCAATTTCCATTGTAATGCAATCGCTAAAATTTGTCAAAATGACATCTTACTGATTGTATTTCTGGGAACTATGAAAGAGACGCTGTGCCAGAGATACACTTCGTAGTCTCAATATCACAAAATACACATTAATTACAAATGCTAAACAAAATGAGCTCCACACATATTTTCCTGGTAGGACTTATATCTTATCCGGTCGTGATTGGCAGCTAAATTAGCATATTTATAAGACAGGATAAGAGGGCTGAATCTCGTGAAAGTTACTTCAAGGAACATTTCCGATATGCTTGCTCCAGAAAGTTCTAGGAAATAAAGAAAGAATAATTTACTTGAAAGTTTGGATCAACAGAGCTGATAGAAACCACTTCTTTAATTCCAATAAAAATAGATTGGAGTGATTTTACGCCTTGCCGATTTACACTTATCAATTCTAATTCGTGAGCACTGTCCTAAAAATGCCTACCAATACGTAGACGAGATCTTTATAAAAAATCTGCTGTGGAAGTTACAACAATTTTTTTTTTTAAGACGTGCGCGGAAAAATTCCACGAAGCCTCACATCATATCAATTTTATTATCCTACCATAACGACTTGGGCCACGCTAATGATTATTTAATTTAACAGTCCTCAAACCTTTTATATACCGGAAACGGTGAAAATATTTATTTTACAGATACTAAAGATGTTTTGTCTCTGTTATTAAATACATTATCTCAAAATGTTATCATCACGCATAAAAATATTAAGAGCATTCGATGATTCTTGTGTAACCCCTCAGTCAAGATGTTATCATAGCATTACTATTCAGTAATCCAATGGAATTTTTGAGTCCATTTTATTATAATGAAAACGGTAATTTACAAAAAGCTATTTTTCGATGTGCATGTAAACTTTCCATTAACTTTAAGATATTCAAGAATTTACCTTATATACCGTCTTTTCCTCGAGGTCTTACACTCATATCCTAAAGCATCCATCTTACATGATTTTCATTACGGAAATCTAGAGAGAAATTAAGTTCCTCTAAAAGTTGCTGCTACTGAGGTAAAGAAGAGTTGTCTCCTGGCAGGTTACGGCCTTACACACTTAATTAGGACGCTGAGACTTATAAGGTCGTCAAAATTGGGGCGAGGCCAAAGGTGAAATTAATAATACGCAGTGAATTTCCAATTTTGGTCTAAACCCTTGAATCTGCGTGAAGACTGGTCGTTAAATGCAACCCATACGAATTAAGTAAACCAGCGACCAATCTCCGCGAGTTGTGCATTTTTCGTGTCATACGATCTAAAATAGTTACCAGTTTCCCTGAAAACGCGAAAATATAAACTACGTCTCTAGTTCCTCCAGAAACTGCTATCTCATTCAGGCGCGTGAAATGAAAGAAGCAGGCTTCATAAATAGTGACTGGAATTGGGAAGTTTTCGTGTATTGCGCGTTGGAGCATCTATTTCGGAACGTGCGAGATCGAGGTCATGCCGTAATAAAACGTTAAAGACGTCGAAATTTGCCTAGAAAAAGTAAACCCTCGGAAATTAAAATCTCTACTGCATTCTCGATCCCCGTAGGATATATAAGAACTAGGAAAACTTTAATTCCCAACTTTCTTCATCTAAACAAAATAAACATAATACACGTCACTTAAATTAATAGCGGTTTATAAGAATAACAGGAGCTAAGTCTCGACGCATGAATATATGGGTTTGAAAATCTACGCTAATATGCATTTTATTGCGTTGACTTTTTATCCTTATTGCATCAAAAAAAGCAGGTGAAAATCCAGCACCCCTGTACCCGATTTTGAGACACTCCCTTACAGGAAACGTTTGAATTCAGATGGGTTCAAAATAGAATAAAGGGTGGGTCGTAGTCAGTATCACTTGCGATATACGTTTGCTTAAACAATTTTAACCACTGCAAGGTAATTTCGAGTGTGGTGATACATCTCGTCATTTCTTGCTTATCAGTAAAATTTCGAAGTTCGAAAGGATAAGTCATGAACGAACTAAAAGGTTACGCAATTTGTTCGTCGAACCGCGGCACGGTCATGATGGATTCGATTTATAGGCGACAGTAGTGGGAAGGGGAGCACTAGTACGGCCTTTTTAAAATAACTCTGTGAGGAAGTTGGGAAAGATGTTTTTCTACCCCCGCGAACTGGACGAGAGCCAAGATTCCCTTCGTCACTCTTACTACCTCCCGTCTCTCATACTAGCGTTAAGGGCTCGTCGAATGCAATCAGTCCCTATCGTAAAAATAAAAAGCAAACTTGCTAATGGCTGATAATTTTAGAAGGCAATCTCTCCGACCCCATACACATCGTCAACTAGACACACAACAATAGAGACATACCTTCCACCGGGATGGATACAGTTATCCGAGGAAAAAGGATGGGATACAGTAAATAACCAACAAATTGCTATTCATGTCAAGCCAGTGCTTTTATTTAGCTTGAAGGAACATCTCAAAAGGCTTGATCGTTCATTATGTACACTTTAAAATATGTATTATGTACAAGCCAGTAAAAAAGTCCAAACAACGTTCACATGAATTAAAATAGGCCACAGATAAAATGACTTAGATAAAACATTTTTGCAACACACAGCAAAAATGTAGACAGAAACATCAACTGATAATATCATAAATACATGCAATGACAAATATTTAAGCAAACACATAGTACACAAAGTCATCCCATAATTTACCTCTTCAACAATTTCAACTATTGTATAAATTAACTGCTTTACATAGGAATTCACTCTATAAGGAAAGTACTTTGATGCAATGACACTTAGTGCCACAGTAATACTGATAATTGACTTTCCTAAGAGGAAACAGCTTTTTCTGCACCTTCTCTGGCAGGCACAGAACTTTGAGACTCCTCTACCACTTTCTCTTCTATTACTTCATTCTTTTGGTCACCTCCACCAGAGGCACTAGCAGAGTCTTGAGGATTTGCACTTCCATTAGTGGATTCAATCACTTCACTAGGGGTTTCGACATCACCAGAAGGCTTAACAGTCTCAGGTACAACAGTTGCCTCAGCAATCACAGCACTAGGTTGTTCATTTATGTTGCTGCCTACTTCAGTCTCGATGGTTGCATTCTCTGGCTTGTTATTGACCTCAGAACTACACTTATCTGAGCTTGTCTCTACTGAAGATGTCAAACTCTCATTTTGTTGTGAAATTGCCTCTGATACTACTTCCATTTTCTCCAAGGGCTGCTCAGAGACAACCTCCATTTTCTCCAGTGGATGATCTGAAACAATCTCTGTTTTCTTTGAAGTAGGATCTGACAATAGCTGCTGATTTTCTGAGACATTTGCAGTTTCTCCCATTTTGTTCATTGTTTCTCCATCTTTATTTTGCTCCAAATGAGATTCCAAGGCAAATGAGATGTCTTTGTTCTCAGCACACTCAACTTCCATCTTTTCCACTGTTTGTCCCTCATTCCTTTTATCCGATTTTTCAGTACTTTCCTCTGGTTCAATGCTAGCTTCATTATCTTCCATAGAAGTTTCCTCTCCCCCTTCTACTGCCACATCCTGAGGTAGCGGTGCTTTTGATTCTAGTAGGCTTATGCACCTCTGAATGGATCTTATTGCCTCTTTTCGAGCTAGCCTAATGTTTTCCTTCCCTTCAGTCTCAATATCATCAAGCTTAATGAGGTTCCTAGTTAACATTTCATCAAGATATATGTACTCTTTGTCGGTTCTACTTCCAGAAAACTTTTCAACAAGTTCCTTTAATTCATTAACTTCAGCTTGAATAGCCTGAACTTTGGCAATAGGATCTTTGGGCATTGCAGGTTTTGGAGGAGCTTGAGGTTGCTTAGCAGGAGTTGGCTTTGGCTCTTGAGGAGCAGGTTGAGGTTGAGGTTGGGGCTGAGGTTTGCTAGCCTGAGGAAAATTTGTTTGACTTCTGCGTTGAGTGGGAGGAGATGATGATGCATGGCTTGAGGCAAAGGAAGAAGAATGATGACCAGGAGGTGCCTGGGCATAAGAATAAGAATAGTTAGGCTGCCCATAGCCAGATGATGACTGAGAAGATGCAAATGAGTGACTACCATCACGAGGTTTAGAGAGAACTGGCTGATCCCTTCCTTCTACAAATATAGGTATGTGCCTTACATTACCACACTTTGAGGTTTGTGGTTGACTTTGAGGAGAGCTAGTGCCAGAGGTTTTTGGGACTGGTGGAGGTTTCCCTGGACCGCTCACACTCGATGAGCCAGAGGGAATAGGTTCATTTCCCCCACTTGATGGTTGGTTGTTCTTATCATTAATATCAACTCTAGTAACAAAACGTTTAGGATTAGGAGCATCACCTTGGGTACGATTATCGGGAGGTGCTGACCAAGAGCGCTGACTTCGTGCATCTCCATCCGTTTTATCCTCTGGGGTGGCCTTCTGTGACTCTCCCAGATCCACAGTGTTTCTTAAACCATATTGTGGTATCTTGCGAGTTCTACCACGACCCGCATCTCCACCACCACTGTCTTCATGGATGACTGGTATAGGTACAGCACCATCTTCATGGAAAGTACCTGAACCGCTGCCTCCAGAGGGATGACGCTGTCTGAAAGGATCCGATTGGAAGAATCGAGGCTCCATCTCTGGTGCAGTCCCCCAAGCAGTTGGACGAAGATGATCTGCAAATTCTGGATGGCGATTTGCCAAGTCCTCGAAATGAGCTCTCATATCTGGTCTTTGCATCATGTTTTGGTCCATAAATGGAAACCCAGCCTACAAAAAATGTCATCAAAACAAGATTCAAAATTAGATTCAACAAATACAAAAAGTACACAATATTGGCCTGTACAACAACATGAAATATGAAACTTGATAAAACTTTGATACTGAGAAAGTATTTCCATCTTTTACCAATCTAACAAGACTGAAAATGATAATGTATTCATAACCTTTGTGATTTAATATTACCATATAACAATAACATAAAGTGAGAAAGACAAAAAATGTGAAAAATTTGCATGCTACAGCTAAAAGAATTACCAGAGGGTTAAATTAGGCTAATTAGATTATTAAATTTATGATGAAGCCTTTGCTTTGTGAAACCTCATAATTTTATTTTGTCCATCAGTAGATTATCTTACTCCATGTCAAACCCAATGGTTACCAAAAGGGAGGTTGCAAAAAATAAAAAACCAAAATCACATACTTCAATTGCCTGGTAGTTAAGTAAGGCGTTGTTTACCTAACAAATTCATACATTAGATCGGTATTTCCCAAACTAATTCCTCATTTAAAGCAACTAAAACGTATATTCAACGCAAATAAATATATTCTGGTATATGCGAGTGGTTGAGAGCACTGAAGTTGAAAATGCCACTCTCTTGTAATACACCTTCAATCATTGAATAGCTTGAATATCTTCAACAAAAAAAATTCGACATAATTCGGAAACCTTGCATATCATATGATATTTCCAGAGATAATATAAACAGTGGAGGACAGCTGCAGGATTTTCATATATTAAAAAACCGACAACTCAAGAGATAAATCGCTTAGAATCGATTCATTTATTACAGATGAAATTCTGTGTCACGGCAATCCTCAAGGTCACCGAAATATACGATTAAATCTTCTTCGTAGGGTAAAATTTTCCATTTCCTCGACAGCATATTAGATTATCACAGAAAACGAAACTAAATCAATGAATTATGCTTAAGTCACTGGTTCAACGGAATTTTTGCCAATTAACATCCCAAAGGGAAAGACATTACACCGCAGACAGCTCAACTATTCCTGAACATGTCAGTATTCGGGAAGAAAATTCTATTTAAACATCATTCCAAATTTCTCCTGCATTTTTGTACACTCGGGCGATTCTTTCGAATGAGAATAACCTTAACGTAAACAACAACAACTCCTCCTAAAAACTTTAGAAGATAACCGAAATTTAATTATGGTAGATGTTTTGAGGTTTAGAATTTACTCATTCCATTTGCGGTATGCCTTATAAAATTTCCATCTACATCCTGAAACGCCTGGGTCGGTCTGACGCACTTAGTTCATGATTTAGATTCCGAAATGTATTTAGGGCGCGGGTTATACTCCGATGAATATTACGGGAGTCGTTTTGAACCTAAATTTTACCGCGCCAACTAGTGCGCTGAAATAATTACAAAAATATTCGCCGCATCAAAATTGCAGCTTGGAGTGCTCTGCTGTATTACGTTGAGAAGGAACACCAGACGAAGAGGATCGAACAAAATACACAGTAGGGAATTTAGAAGGCGAAAGCCGAGAGCCAGTTGTGGAGGATTGAATACATCCTTGTTTCCTAGTCACCTTGAGCACTAGTAGCATGTTAATGCTTCGTTTCATAACGAACGGAAAACTTCACATATCACTCCACATTTCGGTAGGAGCAAATGAAACACGGGATAAAAACTCAAACCACTACGTATGATAATGTACAAGTAACGCGTATGCAATAGACTCTCGCTATCCTACGTTACCTTCGAGAGAATATTAATCATCAGAATATCAATTAATGCAATTCCATTATAACTTTCACAACAGAGACCTTGGAAAATGACAACATATTTCCTTAATTCTTTCACTCACAAAAATTTTCGGAAATCATGTCTGGTTGTTAGAATTCACCTTAGTATCCTCCTTCATCGATGAGGAATTAAATACAAACTAGTACTGTACCCGATGAAGTCAGGTATACTTCACACTGGCGATAATCTGACAACGGATCTAGTTCCATCTGTCCAAAACATTCGCAAGTTAATTATGATAGGGCATCTCTACGTCGCTATTATTTCTGGCAGTAGTCATTCCGATTTTCGGTGGAACGCAACACACAAATGCCAAGGCGGCATCATTCACCGATTTCTACCACACGACTAGAAGGAATCTTGACTCTTTACAAAACATTAAGTAGAACAATCGGAAATAACAAAATACTAATTAAAGTACAAGATACTTACTCTGGAAAATACCGGAGATGAGGAAAATCCTCCCCACGATGGTGTGGAATCGAAAGACATATTTCTATCCTGATGCAGATGATCTCTTAACTCTCTCAAAATTTCGTCACAAGTCTTACCACGTAAACGATCG
This sequence comes from Pachydiplax longipennis, assembly GCA_036926295.1. Classification (NCBI taxonomy): domain Eukaryota; kingdom Metazoa; phylum Arthropoda; class Insecta; order Odonata; family Libellulidae; genus Pachydiplax; species Pachydiplax longipennis. The sequence goes on along the minus strand of JAVFKF010000034.1, from coordinate 11,462,626 downwards.
CTTAACCTGCCTCTGTCACGAAACGAGAATGACATGACGAACTTACTGTTTCACTTGTTTTTATAGATTCCCGTCTGAATGCCAGATGCAGCCAGAACATTCTACTGTGTTCCACAACGATACCAACCAATCACAGGCCATATTACAGGTTTGAAGCAGCGCCACCAATCACATAATTTCTACCACATCTTCTCGACAACGTTTTCTTGATTTCTCTAGAAGTTCTATCCTACCTGGTGCCCTTCTGACTAACGAAGAGTTCCTTTAAGTATCGCAAGGATCTGGAGGGCAGCACAGTTCAGTCATAGCCTTTAATTACGATTTAGTATTGGAAAAGCCAGGAAAGAATAAATAACTTACCAATTATTCTGCTATCTCAATGGGTCAAGCTTAGAATAATTTTAATTAATAACTTAATTTAATTTATACCTGACGAATGTGCCTATTAAAACACATTTTAACTCATGACCTTTCTTTTTATTTCTTCTTTTACTACTTGAAAAGGCAATAAATTTTATGTGAAGTGCTATAATCGATGGTGAAATAATTGTGATCATATGCGATGTATTTGAAAGAGAACTTAAACGGATATTGTTTCCTAATGTCAGTAGCTTGAATGCCACAGAAGAAAGGCTTACTTGACTTCTTCTGCGATCAGACTACTCAAATCAGAGAATAGGGGCACCGGGAAATCGTGACTTGCCGGCACCGAAAATGTACTTATTTGGGCCATGAATTCTAAAGAATAACTTTTTACTTGTGGCACGCATTTAGAGCTTTTCAGATATATGCAACTTTCATAATGATTAGTTTTCATACTGTATTAAATTAAGTTTCCACTACTATAATTATCATATAAGTAGTAAGCTTGGAACAAAATTCCAAAACCTCAGCTGATACTGCATTATTTCTATATAAACTCACTTGTATATCCACCGCGATGGTCAATTTATTGTTAAGCACATTACTTTTCAGTGATACATAAAATTTTAGCAAACTGGTAAACTGTACACATGATTTAAGAAAATGCTAGAGGAACGAAACGAATCAGTTAGAATAATTGATACTTTTATAATTATTTAAGTACTTAAATCCTGTATAACATTTATTATTACTGATTCGCGAAGTATTGCAGCCCATAGAAGATACACGGGCTAACAGAACTCAATAATTAGGAACTTGGGGCTTCTGCATTTTGTAGTATGGGTACTTCCACAAGAAGGAAACATATATGAGTGACAGATTTGCATCCCATAGAAATTATTTGTATCTGATCACTGATGAATTCGTGATGGTCGCCAGAAAAGTGATGTCCGTGGAGTAAAGTATATTAAAGAAACAGCAGATTTAAGTATGTTAGTTATAATCCAATTTAAAGTTGAAAAAATTTAATCTGAAAGTTGTGTAACTTTATTGAAATATATATAGAGACAATAAAGAAAAATATTTTTCGAAGGATTCAGTCCATCCTTTTGAAATTCAGCGAGCGCAAAGCCGAAAATCGAGATTTTGATTTAGCGAAACAAAATGATACTTGGTTAATACTGTTATGGCTAAATATTTGATTTTACATAAATAATTGTATGTGATTTCTAAGGTAGGATCATATAAAATTTATTTAAATAAGTAAATGACAATACTTCTTCGTAGAGTTATTAGGCTTACAAGGAGTCTACACACCGTCGGACGCGATTTAAGTGGTAAGACTCGGTAATGTGATAGATATCGAGTCAATATTGACGAATCACCCCCAATGTTGGGTTTTATCTGTGATAGTTATAGGAAAATTCGGGATTATACTAGGAAGATATATTTTCATCATCAGAAACATCCAACAAGAGGAAATTAATTCTACCAATAAGTGATACGATCAAACATATTGTATCAAGATTTGTGGAAGTGGTAAAGGTATGCTTCGTAAAAAAAACAATCTTTTCCATTATCCTAACTCGCTTAGTATTGAGAATCAATCTTTCGAAGTCGATCACGGTTGACAATTCTGGATTAATTTAAATATAAAGTCATCTCTGAAAGATCTAAGAAAATAAAATGCACTAGGATTGATCTACCTTTATACTCCTCGATAAGTCTACAAAAATCGCGAAAATTTCATAAAAAAATTTCAATTTAATAACTGTAGAAGTACCTTCATTGAGCATTGAAAGGTGCTAAAGTAATGACGCACGTAATTACTGTTGTTGTATATATCTTTTTCTTCTAAGCAGAGATATATCTAAAATGTAACATGAGTATAAATGAAATTTTAAAATTAAGTTTCCAACAGGGTTATTGAAGATTGATGGTGCTACGAGCCTTCCTAATCTCTAAAACCTTATACGCAATATATATACGCATATGTACGCAATAAATTAGCTGTTTCTTGGCGAGGTTAAATTCAACAATTAAGTGAACTATTGTGAAGGAATATTGTCATATATATCTCACTATTTAGGGAATCATTACTCCTAGCAGTGTCAACCTACTTCGATAAGAAATTAATTGAATTAATAATGCCGCTTATCCTAGTTACTAATAGAAAAGATGAAGTCGATCTACACTTAAGTCTCTGACCTTAACCCAGAGGGGTGCAAGTTCCATCCCTGGCCCATAGAGCAGTCACCCTCTGCCTCTCCGCCTAGATGGTGTTGTTGGAGCTCTCCCGATGTCACTATTCCCTCCAATAGGCGGTTCAAGTTAAAATGTTTTCATTGAAAATAAATTAATATGAAACATGATATTCGCATATTAAGAAAATTCAGAGTTGCATCGAGTTCGCCTTCATTCGGTAGATAACTGAAAGAAAAGTACAGGCAAAGAATACGCTAAAAAATATGCTGTAATTAAAAAGTTTATTGTTATATATTCTTTTAATACATTTTTGAACTAATACAAATGACAATGAAAAAAGTTTTCCATAATTAAATACGACTGAAATCTGAACATGGTAAAGAGAAGTACAACTATTAGTTAAATTAAAAGTAAGATCTAAGATTCACTGAGAAAATTATTAAATAAATAAATTAAAGTATTAAAAATGAATGCTTTAGGATAGAGGAATTTGCTGACCCTTTATTACCCTTCGCTCGTCGTCTCTATGAATAGGAAAGTGCCTTCCCTATTCAGAGTTGGATACACGTTGGACGGCCCGCGCGTGCCAATAGCCAGATGTTCCCGAAAGCAAGTGCCTTAAATTTGAGGCAAGGAGACGGAAATGGCCTTGAAGCTAAGGGATACGCAAGAAATTGAAATTTGCTAAGAAATGCTGTACACAAAACAAGCTTGATTGAAAACACTGAGAAACATCATCTATTTGAAGCAATAAGATTTTAATGGATATCAACCATAGAGTCGACATATCACTGATCTGCGCAGAATTACATGTCAATTCGTAAAGAATTAAAGTTACATAGAATATCCTCAGAAACAGTTGTGTTTCCGGGAATTCGATATTGTTTAGCCGAAATCGACGCCACCTTCCAATTAATTTCTTACAGGTAAAATTGTTCGACAAACATAATGCATGAGGATTATAAATTGAAATTATGTCATAATTATCAACTAAATCAATACCTTCAATTCAAGCAGAGACACATTAGACGACCTATACTCAACTACGTAAACATAGGATTCCTAAGCGCACCAATCAACGTTACAAGCAACAAGGATTTTTGCATTTACTTATAAGAAATCACTCATTTCGTATAAGTTACACCAACTCACTGACGCAGCAAATTGCCGGATAACTTATCCTTCGACTCCTTGACTCTTGAACACATATATTCGCAGGACGAAAGCACACACAGAAGCACAGAACCAGAAGAGATTACGGTAACCACTTCAAAATACTCCCGGGAATCTCCAACGGTGAGGGAGAAACACTGTTGCCAATGTAAAATATTTCGAAAAACCGCTGCCATAACTACCACCCAACGAGATTAAAATTGAGTGCTCTAGTGCTGCCATCTCCGCCCGCTGAAATGGCAGTGGGTAACGACCAGATAAAACAAATGACTGTGTTGCATACCCTTGCCTTAACCTTACAAGCCCATGTGAAGTATGTGGTCAGCACCATCTGTGGGGAACATGAGCTACTGGATTCTATCCTGAAAGTGAAAATTCGTATTTCAACTATCGGTAGAATTGTCAATGATGGTAAAATTGCTCCATTACAAAAGTTAATTTCATAGATAGTCCATTCAAACTGTCAGCTATTGAAATGATGACGTTTGAGCAACAAAAATATTAGTTGTTGTTGGATTTGTGATATGTTATGATTTAACTGTAATAGCTGTCAACCCATGCTTTCAACAAAGAGGTTTGATGTGTGGGAAAAGTACCCTGAGGTTTCATTGCGCCAGAGAACACCGGTGAGTATTTCCTCAGTCGTTTTTGTTTTTTGGTTGCGATTAATTTAATGAGAATATCCTCTTTCAGTTGTGACAGAGACTCAAGTTCGCTGCAATGGCTCCTCTCAAAACATCACTTACTTGCTCCGTCTGTGACGAAGAATTAAGTTCTGTTAGTACACTCCATTATCACCAAATGTGTCTTCACACCACTGAGGAATTGTCCTTGGTAATTTTATCCTTACGGGAACTATCTGTGAATCTTACATCACCAACTGATGGCGGAGCTGCGGGGCAAGCACCGTCCCCTTCCACTGACTGTGAAGATATGCTTCTCCGGAATGGTTTGGCTAAGTATCCTCGTTTCCTGCATGTTAGTGGGGGGAAAAAGTCTAAATTGACGAACTCCGAGGGCAAAACTCGTAGTATGGACAGCGAAAATGATTCTCATAATAAAAATATCAAAGATAAAGAGAACATTCTACTGGAAAAATCCAATGTTACGGATTCAGACAATGTTGAAAACTGTGGATCTGCTGATCGTTTTCAGAATGATTTGCATACCAATGCCAAAAATTCAAGTGATACATCTAGATCCAGATTGTGGGGAACGATTAAAACTCTTGATGGTAAAACAGTGGATGTACCCGTTGTGAAAATAGATAACAAGCGTCAAGTTCTCAAACCTAATCATGTTAGGGATAAGGATTCGCCAGATAACTCAGCCTTGGAGCGTCATGTAAACAGTACCTCAAAAAGCGTATCTTCTAGAGTTACAGAGGAAAAAGTTAATTTGTCTGAAAATTCTGTTGCGAGCAAAAGGGAAAATCACGATAGTTTAGATTCTAACGTTGTCTCTAAGGTATATGGAGATAAGTCTTCCTTAGAAAACTGCACGGAAGTTACTAAAGGGGTAGAAATAGATGGTAGCCAGCTGGATAGATGTGAATCAGCTGTATCCGATGGTAATGACAAAGAATCTCAGGGCTCAGATGTTATTTGTGAGAAAGATAGTATTTTGAAAAAGCAACTGCAAATGATGAATATGTCATCCTTTGATGATGTTATAGAATTTGAGTGCTCAGATGATAGTGATGATGAAGAAGAGATATTTGATGTGGAGACTGTATCAAACGATGAAGAATCATTTGGTAATGGGGAAGAAGAGGGTGATGTTTCAGCCACAGAGAATGGAAAGGAAGATACTGCAGTCGTTAAATATGAGGGTGAGGAAAAGAGGACTTTTGGTAAACTTGCTATGCACAGGTCTTGGTATAGTGGTAATTCTAATCATAAACTACAAGTTGCTTCGGGAAACAGTGCTAGATTGGGAAAAAGGAAGAAGGTCAGTGGACACATAAATCGAGCTGTTGAGCCAGAAGTACTTGTTTCTGAAGTGGAAGGTGTTGATGTCAACTTGGGCTCAAGAAATGGAAATCACTCAGAAATTGTTCAAAGTAGTAATGAGAAAGTTTATTTAGATTCAGGTGTGCAGACAGATTACTTAATGGACGGGGTTTCAAATGAAAGTTCCCAATCTAGTCCCTCAGTGAGGAAGGAGGCAAGTAGCAATAAAAAAAGAGGAACTATTAGGAAAACTCCTAAAAGAAAGTATGGCAGAAAAAAGTTTGTGAAAAATCAGAAAGATGACCATTTCATTAAGCCCAAGAAAGTCATCAAGAGGGAAGTTCCAATTTTTACAAAGAACGTTTTGATGGATGGAAATGTGAAGGTCAAACCAGAGATAATTGATCTAATGACTATCGCCTCTGGAACAGTACTTGTAAATGGTGAGAAGCGCTTCTATTGCAATGAATGCTCTAAAACCTACAAGAAAAGATCTCATTTGGATAGGCATAGAAGGGTGCACACAGGCGAGAGACCTTTTGTTTGTTCATATTGTGAGAAAGGGTTTTCAGTGCGTTCCATTCTAAATCAACATGTTCGTATCCACACAGGTGAGAAACCTTATTCGTGTAACATTTGCTCTGCTAGGTTCCCTCAGAAAAGTGGTTTGATGACTCACATGATGCTGCACACTGGTAAGCCTTTTAAGTGTGATCAGTGTGATAAGTCCTTTGTGTCCAATCACAAATTGATCAACCACATGAAAGGTCATGCTGGTGATCGACCCTATAGCTGTGATGTATGCAGCTCTGCATTTTTTACTGCTGCTGCTCTACATGATCATCAGATGATGCATTCGAGGAGCCGAAAGCACATTTGCACCATATGCAATGCTTCCTTTGTTCATGAGGTGTACCTCAAGATACATCTTGCAAGTCATCTGATGGAATCCGGATGTGTTGAGCCTATAGATGCAAAATCTGCAGGTTCAGTTTCCTCGAATCGTTCTACCTCTCCTCAGTCTAATACTTCACCTGAAAATTCTAATGAGATCTCACTTACACTAGATGCCATTGATCAGTTTTGCAATGGTGAAACTATCATGATGGACTTGGCATCCTAAAGAACAATCAAGTGCTAAAAGTTTAAAAAATTAATTGATTTGAGAGACTTTTGGAATTCCCTAGGAACTTTTTTTTTGTAGATGAGATTGAAATGTGTTGGAGAGAGTACCTATAGATTTTTTCTCATAAATTTCTTTCTTATAAATATCGTGAGGAAGGTTATCTGTAATCTAAAGATATATTTTTGTTAGACCAATATTACTTTTGGAACACGTGAGCCAAGTTGTGGCATTGTTAATAAATCTTTATTTTAGTAATGTTTTCAAAGTTGCAGTTGCCAAGGCAGGTATGAAATTGAATAAACATTACATTAAATGAGTTATGTCTATTATTAATAGATGCTTAGCTTCAAAACATAATTTTTATTATTTTTAATTTCTGTTGTAGAGTTAATTGATTAGATTTAAATTTGTCACAATAATTATAGGCCTCAACATTATGATAGGTATTTGGTTATTGCTGGGGCCTCAATGGCCAAGTTACAGTGTTTGGGGCTCTAGGTAAGAAGTTATGGTGTTTACTTTTGTTCATTTCATATTAATCAATGAATGACTCACCTTCCCCTTGTTCCATAAAATTCCCCAATGAATCCCCTATCCTTTATTCCTTGATATCTATAGTTGACTCTATCTTCTATATCATCTGTAACTTGCCTTTTGAGTACCTTTGTTTTCTTTTACATCCTCCCTTCAATTACATCCTGCTTAATCCATCATCTGGTATTATTTGACCCATTTCCTCCAAAATATTTTTCCTCTAATTTCCTTATCAAGGTCATTGATGATCAATTCCTTGTGCTTTACGAAAGCTTCCTGTTCAACCTCTAACCTCATCTGCATATTTCCTCTCAAAAGTTCCAAGGAAGACAAGTGATTTAGCTGCTCTTTTCCTCATAACCCCCATTGTTAATTGACTTTCTTTACCTTCAGAATTTGTTTTATTATGTTTTTATTTAGTTTTTCTAGCATTCATTATAATCCTAAACTTCCCAGATTTATGTTTTTTGCTATAACAGATAATATTAGTTACTCGTTAACACCTTTTGGAATACATGTAAAAGCTTTATTATTGAAGTACTTTACTGTCTCAGCAAATTTCCACCCAATCACACTCTTTTACCAATTTCTTTCCGAGGATTTTTCCTCAATATTTCCTAAGCATATGCAATAAAATAGTGCCTTAGGAAAAAGGACCCTCTTATTCCCGTTTTCAACTTTGCCAAATCTAATCCTATATCAACAATCTAAATATACACTGTTAGATAAAAAACAAAAATTTGTAAACCTGTAATAGTATTTTTTGATGCCTCCAATAATTTTTAGCCTTTTTTCTCCATCAAAAGCCTTTTCAAAATCAACAGAATAAACTTGCATCCTTCTTAATCTTTAGTAGCTGGCACCTGTAGTTAGACTACTTGCTTTAGGAACTGGGAGCCAACTAGAGCATTAAAGTCAAGCTTATATTTCATAAACGGCCCACTTCACCCCTGATACACCCTTATTCTTTTCCATATGAGATTGAACTTATTTAGAATATTATGTTTAAGTATTTAGGAAATAATAAGTCAATTTCAATGCCATTAATCCTGAAAGATTGAAATCTATAGCAGATTAATACCCCTAACTTTTTTTAATGAATACAGTATATTCTTGCAAATAAAATGTACTTTAAAAAAAAATTAAGGGCAGAAAGCAGGGTGCATCTTATTAGAGTATATTAATTTTTTCTTCTATTTATTGTTATAAAATTGTAGAATACAGTCCAAAAACCTATCAGCATCTTATATATGGATGTTATGCAAATTATGTTTTCTTTCTATATTTTGATAGTTATGATGTATTTCTTAGAGGTTATGTTATCCTCATGTAATGCTGAACTTATCTTCAAAGACTGTTATTTCAGAAACTATCATTACTATTCACAGGCTGTCATTACTTTGGTTGCAGTCACTAATAAGTAATCCAGATGAAAATGTTAGGAGATTCTGATTTTCACAAGTTTAGGAGTAGAAATTACTGATTGTTCTCAATTTACAATGACTCACAATAACAACCAATTTAATTTTCTTACTTGTATATATGTTTGCTTAAAACCAAAAGCTCTACAACTTTTGAATGTTTGTTGTAAAATAATTATTGTTATGGAAAATTACACAAAATCTCTTGTAATATCTTAAAATACAGGAAAGAACCAAACAAGTACATACATTATAATTTATAATAATAGTTCATTTTTGACCTACTTACGCCCAAATAAAATTATGACTCACAGAAAGAGCTACCAGTACTTGATATGCTGAAGCCGCAACTCTTTGATGATTGATTTATCCTAACCCTTGCCTTCCATAACCAACACTTCTAAGATTATTTGATTTGCAAAGCTTGTTTTTTTGCTTCACCTAGAGCATTGAATACCTGTCTTTTTTAATCATTGCATACCTTTGTACATTATAATTTTCCTACCATCCTCTGGTATCCCAAAATTAATTAATTAAACATGTAAGTAATCTATCAAAAAACTTTTAAAAGAATAATTATGTTTTTTGATGCGAAACATTAAGTAAACCTCAGTTAAGATGTTTTTACTAACCAACTCACAAAGTTATAAGCGTAATAACAGGGATATGACTACTACTTATTTCTTTTACATTGGAAATTGAAAGGACAGGGATTTTCTCTTTGGTTTTTAAATCAGTTTCACACCTCAAAAAATCTTACTTAGTTTGCATTATTTGCTGTTGCAGTAGATTGGGTTTCCAGAGAATCTGCAGACTATTTTTGTGTAAAACTGGTTGCCTTTTAGGTATATTTTATAAGAATATTCAGCATTTACAACAAAGAGATTCTTTTCTTACTTTGTTGTGGTAATATTCTTTGTTTAAAGATGCAATGTTAAAAAAGACAAATATAGAAGAATGGTGAATTTTTAACAGCAGCACAATCTCTCCAAGACTATACTCAACAGCCAACAAAACACTGCTCTGCTATTTTATTCAAATCATAAGTTCACAAAATGAAATGAAAGGATTCACTACTCAGTCAATTTTTAATCTAACATTTGTCCTAAGATGAGTCTGATGGGAAAGATCTCACTCAATTCCTCGCACTATTATTGGCTCTGCAAGTGGGATATAAATTGATCTGCTTCACAATTTACTCATGTTCTACTCACAGAATTAGTCATCCAAAACAAGGAGAGTCAAAAGGAACTCCCTTCAGAACTAAAGGAGACAAGACAGAAGAGGAGAGAGGACAACCATACAGAGAATGTAAATAATTTTTGATCTGTTGAATGAGGTGGAGGATTGACTTTAGTGCACCTGAGGACAGGAAAAATCTGCCTTATAATCAGTTAGTGGAGCATCTTAATCGGTATTTACCGTGTGTTTAGTGTGAAAGGGACCAGGATCGAGAGAGAAGTTTTGAGTAGGATAGCTTCTTAGCAGGAGCATTTTAAATGGGTTTTACTGCATTAATGAAACAACCAATCATGATGTGTGAACTGATGTCTTTGTCGAGCACAATATGAAATGCAAATGAAATTTTCAGAAAATTTTATGAACAATGCAAAAGTAAGTATAACATTGTAAGGTTAATTTATTTACATTATTACCTTTATCCCTTATAGAAACATTACAGGAAAGTTTTTGCCATCACTGTTTCAAAATTTATTTGAACTTCCTTAATGATAAATTTTAACTCCTTGTTGTCTGTCAATTTATCTTCTTGGAAATTCATGTGGCCAACTTGAAATGCCCATCATTAGGTAGCAGAGACCTGGTCAGCTATTACTGATATAGAGGCCCTTAACATACAATGATAGAATAATAAGTTGCTGAAAATCTGGTAAATCAGACTGAGGTGGGTGATGGGGTGGGGATTCTTTGTATATGGAGAAGCAATTCTCTCAGGAGAATTATACATAAAAATATATCAATATTGATGTGTGGTTACAATATGATTTTTTGATTGAAAAATTTGAATTTTGCATAAAAAATTTGGAGATACTAGCATTGGAATAATTTCATGAAATTTTTCTGTGAACTCATGATCAATTGTTTCCATCAGTGATTTCTTGCATTTGTTCCACATATGACATCCCAGCTAAGAGAAGACCTGCAACTCAACATTTTCTGTTTTCTGACATCAGGCCATGTTCTTTGGTCTCGTTAAATTTTAGATATAGATATCTGCTTTGAGATCATCACTCTTTGAATTATACCAAACAGTGGAGGGTATTTATTGTACGATATTGCATTGTGCTTGGGGAAGGAGTATGGAAAAAAAAATTCCCACAAAGATGTATGAATGATAAAAGAAGATTAAATGACATTATGTATAGGTTAAATATATGTAGTTGAAATTTAATGGATAAATTTCATGATTGTATGGATGGTAAAGTTACTTCAACACAGTAAATGTAAAATTGAAGATCAATTATCATTAGAATTAAGTCATAATTCCCTATGGTGCAGGGCTAATTTTAGGTGCCAGTGCTCTGGTGGGTCTGACTAAAGCCTATCATAGTTTATTTTGTTTCTACATATGCTGTATCCATTCTGTTTAGCAAACGTAAGTGCCGATACATAATTAATAAGAATTCTTGGGTTGCTAGGCTTACATGAGTGCATCCCTCCTCACACTCAGCAGTACTTATAGGAATAATGTGAGAACAGCTAAATAATGAGTTCTAATTTTAGAATATGCTGCATCAATAATCTTCCGTATATTTTATTTATAATTGTAGAGAAGTAAGCTTAAACCTCATGTAGAGAAATGATATATCTGCCTCTCTATAATTAGGTGGTATTTCACCAGGTCAGTAGTCTTTTTCAAGGCCACACATTTCTCTTGTGTGATTTACACATTCTTTTGAGTTACATAAGTATGAGAACCCTTCATGGGTGTTGTTGAGTACATATGCTGCAGCAAGGACTGTTTTCTTACTCTGAAAATGCTACCCTAAAGCCTCTCCTTGCCCTGGCATCATGTAATGTTAATATTTTCTGCCATAACCAACCATCACCCATAAGTCATCCTATCCCTTTTCCGAACCCCACTATCCTCTAACAGAGGATCCATAGCAGCACAGCATTACTAATAACTCTTAAGAATAAACCAAGTTTGAATATAATTGATTATTCAATGTTCACTCTGTGGAGCATGGATATCATTCATCATGAAAAAGTTTAGTAGGAATACTGTAACCATTTCCCAGATAGTTAATCATGTATTAAATAAAAATGCTATGTAAAATAGAAAACTGGAGGCAATATATTGGATTCAAAAATAACGAAGGAACCAGAGAATATAGATAGATCAGATTAAAATGTCTGAGATTAGTAATGATGGTAGATATGCTGACTTCATAGATTTTAAAAGCGCATCACTACATAGACTGTGTAAGTACTGAATATAGTAACTTTACTTTCAAATTACCATGGAAATTATATGACTATCACTGCTTGCTCAATTAAACTTGCTGGTAGTGTGCAAGAAATTAAGTTATTTTGAAGAAAAGATAAATACATCCCTGTTATTAAAAAAGAACGATACTCAAAGAACTAATAAGAGAAACAGTAGAAGATAACGAGAATTATCATGAAAAAGCCTCAGAAAATACCAGAAGGAGTGCAGCATAACATTAATGGAATATAGATACTTAGATTAGAAAAACAAAATGTACAGATGAAAGGGTATTTATATTATTAGAGTATGATGACCTCTTAGATGAAAATGGCACATACATACATTTCCATTAGTAATACATAACAATATTTAATCGGTTTTGTTGAGGGACGTTTTCTTACTTCAACGCATATAGTATTCTAAAGAAACGTTGGCAGTTTTATTGACGGCAATTTCAAACTAACCAGGGATAAAGTACCCCTAATTCCCGTACACAAATGAACCAGTGCAGGATATTAATAAGTAGTGTCTTTACCACTGCGCACTTTCCAAACGCATTGAGCAGGTCGAACTTCTAAAATAAAGGGTGTGAAAATTAACATGATATACTATGGAAGAAAAAGGATGAAAAGGTAGAATATTATTACTATTATTATTTTAATCGTGGATAAGAATAACCTATTGTAGCGTAAAAAGAAATGAACTTCATTAATGTTTAGTATTTCCTACATATACCTATAAAAATAATGATTGCGTTCTTCTTACTGCAGTTTAAAACTTCTTGTACTGTATTAAATCAATTTCACCATGTTATTTTTGTCGTTACCTAAAAATACTTCGAATCAGTGAAACAGGAATTGAAAAGTACTTGATACACTTTTAAATTTCTAGTTTTCTGATAGTATACCATTTAATTCTGTTTAAATAAGCACAGGTTCTAAATTAAAATCGGACAACCTTTTTCAATTTCTTGGTTTAGGTCCAAAATCTCCAGGCTTGAACTCAGCCCCAGGTGATAACTCTATTTTCGAGGCGTTCGGAAACATCTCTGATGGTGGAATTTCCTCTTCTTCACCTGGAAGTTTGAACACCAAATCATAGATTATTTGCAGTTTCAGGTTAGTATAACCAATATCTATTTATCCTACAACGAGTGTAATGCATATGGACCAATATTTCTAATGTGACGATCACTCGCAACAGAGTAAATACAGACCTCTTTCTGGCCAGTAATTACATAGGATAGCAAAGTAAAGGAAAAAAGCATTGAAAATGTTATTTTATTTATTTCTCTTGATAGTTTCGATGAGCCCAAGATAACTTTTTAAGGTAATTATTGACATGATAACACAAACATAGCGCTCTCATGTGCTACCGTCAACTTTCTATATCTATGAGAAATTTCGGTGTCGAAAATTTGAACTAGGAGCGCTAAGAAGTTTTGAAAGCCTGTACTTGCGTCCACCTATTCATTGCATTGATGTTATGGCATCGCTTCGGACTCATGACGAAGAGCGATGGAGACGTGTAACAAAAACGGAATCATTCCTGAAACGCACAACAAAGTCAGTTTTATCTCATAATGTCTTAATGAATTTTTTCTGTTTGCGGCGTTTTATTAATTCTGCAGGTTCTTTACGATGGACTTTTTCACAGATCGGCGTTGCCATATCATCGAAGAAACGCTGACAAGTCGTATGTAGTTAAAAAAATAACTGCAAGCATTTCTCAAGCTACAGTATTCAGCGCAGAGCAGTGTTCAGTAATTGAAAATAAAATTGACGAAGTAGCCTTAAGAGCCGATGAAGGCGCTTACAAGCCGTGTTCAGTCGATAGAGCTCGATTGAGAACGAAGTAAGATGTAAATATTTGTAATATTCAATTACAAACTTCTTTGGCTGATTGTAAATAATTTACTTTTTCTTTAAGGTATTTTTTTGGTGAGGGGTATACATATGGGTCTCAACTTTCGAAAAGAGGACCTGGGATGGAGAGACTTTATCCATATGGAGAGGTAGATTCAATTCCATTCTGGATATATTCTTTAGTCATACAACCTATAGTGGACGCAAAATTGATTCCACAAGGTTTCATCAATTCGGCAGTCATTAATGTTTATCAACCTGGAGGCTGTATAGTTTCCCACATTGATCCAGTGCATATTTTTGACAGGTATTCTATTTTTGAATAGTGTTTCTATTATCTAAAAACATGATTCACTCTAGTTCATATCGAACATTTTATGTATGGAAACTTTTTCGAAGTTTTTGTAGAAAGGGAAGTTAAATGCTCTTGCTTATCCTCGGCTACATCAGCATTGAAGCACTAATTCAATACTAATTCGACAAAAGCCTTTATTATTTTTATATCCGAGATATAAATGTTAATAAATAGTATCTTTTAGTATATGACTTTTATTTGTGTAAAAAATATGTATTTCAGTAGCAACTTATGTTTTGTCTTTTCCTTAAATATTGTTTGAAAATCCTTTTACATTGAAGACCATGTTGCTTCAGGAAGTATATACTTCAGTGAATGGTTTAATATGATTGCGTTTCATTGTATGTTTTCAGGCCGATAGTATCCGTGTCATTTATGAGTGATAGTATTCTCAGTTTTGGGTGCAAGTTTACATTCAGACCTATCAGAGTTTCCAAGCCTGTATATCGTTTACCTCTCATCAGAGGTAGTGTTACTCTACTAAGGTAAAAATATACTAATTAAGTTTTATCACATGGTTACTTTCCATTCGAATTTATTTTTAATTACTAATGTGAACATCTTTACTATATATTGAATTTATTTCAGTGGTTTTGCTGCAAATGAAATCACTCACTGCATTCGTCCTCAAGATACAGTTGCTAAAAGGGCAGTAATTTTACTTCGAAGGTAGACCACTTTGTGTTTAATTAGAATAAAGCGAAAAGTGTGTGATTATGTTATGTGGAAAATTTCAATGCTTCCTCAAAATTATAATTCAAGAGTGTAATAGATATCAACTCTGAATTAGTAATTCATGGATCTGTAGTCAAAACTAGAGATTGACTTTTCATTTACTATTGATTACTTCAAGAAAGAAAACTAGAACATGATCAAATTAATATTGTTTAACATTTGTACCCTTCAAGATAGCATTATAGTAAACTTGTATAGATTAACTTGTGATGTCTATCTTCAGGAAACTGTCATACTTTACTGAAGATGCTCTGGTAGAGGTTGATTTTGGTGGTATTGAAGTATTTTTGATCAAACATTAAGGAAACTTTAACAGTTTTCAATTTGTGTGTATATTGGAGTTTTAACTAGTTGTAACACCAAATAAGTTTAAATTTATTTTTCTCTTATTATGATATATACATTGCAGAGTTTTTCCTGATGCTCCTCGTCTCTCTCGTGCAGAGATGTTACTTCCTGTTGGTAGAATATTTCCTCAATTCCCCAATGTGGATTCTTTAAAGTAAGTTCATAGTAAAAGTTACTCAATTGACTTAGTATGTAGTAGATAACAAATACAATAAAACTAAATTTCCTCTATATTTAGTTGTGACGGTAAATATGATTTGGATCTTGATAAGCCTAGGCAGAAGAAAACTGAACACAAGCCATCAAAAACATACTCTTTCCCTACTTGGCCATTTGGGAAAACGATGTTCAGAAAAGCAGCAGAAAGAAAGAGAAACAATGCTGATCTGTATGTTCCTCTCTACTCTGGTAATAATGGTTGTCTGCACTTTGGAGAAGTTCATGACTCTCACTTTCTCAAATATAATTTATCAACCAACATTGATGAGAGTAAGGAAAACTGTTTTCTAAAACCATCAGAAGGTTGGGATGTTAGTAATGAACAGCATCAAATTAATATGAAAAAATTTGATAGCTGATGTTTTCAAACATTTTTTGCTAGAGGATACATCTTGATATATATTTTGTAATGCTATTGTAATATTTTGTTACACCCTGATGCGTAATAAATAATGATATGGAATTGTATGAACTATATTTAAGTTGCCTGGCTTTAAAATTAGGCCAGTTTTTATATTATAAGATTGAAATTCCTCAGTGCTAGTTGATATTAAAACACTGAAAAGTGCAACATATGTTTCTCAAATTAAATGGAAACCATATTCATGAAAAGTCAAATTCCTTCATAAAAATCAAACCCTTCTGGGTAACAAAGGTGATTCATAAGGTTATTTTTGTAATTTATAATTGAATAAATTAAAATTTATTTCCTTCATCTAGAATTGGCTAATTAAATTTGGAGGTTAAGTTTCCTATAGTTTTATCTCTTAGTTGCTGTTAATTATTTCATAATTACAGTTGGTGTTTTGAAACATTTTAATTTCTGTTTAACAGAGTTTGTTTAACAATATTTACCCTGCTTAATTCACTTTACTATCAGTGTCACAGTTATCCCTGTTATTCAATTGTAAGCTGTTTTTTCTTCTTATGTGTTTACCTTCCTAAAATAAATATTAAATTAGTACTGATTCCTATAGTTACAAATTTTCTATAAACTTCAAATTATGGTGTTAATCTTTTTAAATTTGAGCTTTTACTTCTTGTAACAAAAATATTAAGAATTTAGCTATCACTGCTTTATTTTTGTCTCACATCTCTGTAGATCTGCACGTATGATTCGTTATTACGTGGTGGATGAATTCCAAAGATTTAGACTTTAATTGAGTTAAATGAATAAGAATATAGAGTTATTCTATTCCAGTTCTTCGTGAAGCAGTTTAAAAAAGTTATATATTAAAATGAAATAAATTATGACAGTAAAAAATCTAATTCAAGAGTAAAAACTGGGTGTAAGATAGGATCATAGAACTAAGGCAAAATTCAGTCTATTGATTGGATATCCTAAGCGTAACACCTCTGCATCCTTTTGGGATTATTTCTTTGTTGGCTGCATTTGTCAGCAGGATACTTATGTACTAAAATATTACCTCTATCACCTTAATTGACTTCTTCTATGTCTAAAGTCATATTTTGTTTTTAAATGACAATTATTATCAATCATTTTGTTTCTTCTTATTCAACTCTTGCATACTTTGGTTGTGGGCCAAAGAGATCCTCAAACCACATGATATTGACAACGAGATCTTTTGATGAACATCTTCATCTTTGGATTAGTTATCTAGACCTGGAATGCATTCTTGCCTTCTGAAAAGAGATCACTTGTTTGAGCCAATTCACATTATACTGAAGGAGCTTGTCTGACACAATAATGAAAAATATCCATTATTCAATGACTCCAGAGGTGTAATCCTTGCCTAGATTAACTGAAATTTGTAAGGATGTCATTCGATGTATTAAGTTTTTAACCCATAAATCTTTCCCCTACCTTGTTGAATTAAAGAAGTTGTAAGGGATTACCAGAATGATAAACAAAAATTAGGATGAACAATATCTGTATACTATATGTGATAGTGTACAATCAAAAAGTTTAATCCTCTTTTTCTTCAAGTATCTTTCAACTTCCACGTTTTTTTTTAATAGTTTGGTTAAAATATGTTTTTAAAAGAAGAATTTTCATCTACTACTCACTAGAAAAGTCAGAATAAATGTAACACAGAAAATAAAAAAATATATATATATGAGGGTGGTCTGAAAAGTTTCCGACCCCAGATATGTCATGTCGAGAAATGGCAAAATGTCGGAAACTTTTCAGACCACCCATTTATATATATATATATATATATATATATATATATATATATATATATATATATATAAATATATATATTTATCAACATGTTTTCTGAAAAATCTGGGGTCGGCAACGTTTCAGACCATCCTCGTATGTATATGTGTGTGTGTATATATATATATATATATTGAAACTGTTGATAGTAATATTTGATATAATGTTAATATAACTTGAGTAAATGGTATTTTTTTGTGTATATGCAGACAGAGTATGAAGCACACATTTGAGGAAAAAAACTGTGACTTCCAAACGGAGACTTATGACAACTGCTTTTGTCAATGTGTTGTCATACTTTAGTGCATTCTAAAGGAAGAATAAGTGATTAATACTGTTTGAAAAGGGAGTGAGTAAAAGAAGGGGATTGTTCAAGAGGTAGCAGAATATTTAAGCCAGTGCAATGGAGATCCAGATTCAATGGTGATGGTTGTGTGATGACTAACCAAGAGAAATGCTTAGTACATAACACAGTTGAAAGAGAATCACTGTCATATGAATATTCATACTTGATACCTTCAAGGGAAAAACTTAATAACAGTAGACATGGTTAAATATCTTGGAATAACTTCCACAATAATGTTTCATAAAGTACTCATATCTAACCTATACAAACAAATACTTAAGAGAATTTTCCAGGTCAGTAAGGAAGTAGGTAGGAGCAAAGAAAAAGTCTGTGAGTAATATGTTACTTTGTGCTAATTAGGACTCCCCTTAAGTAATTTAATGTATGGGACCCAACCACCAAACATTGTATTTGAGAATTAGAACAGGTACAGAGAAAGATGTCTTTGCAAAAATTATAACAATTGTATATATTATTCAAATGCTTCGGAATGTAAAACTGGAATATTTAGAGGAAAGAAGATTCAAAGTAAGCCTCAATTTCCTGAATAAATTAAAAAAAGAACGTTCTTGCTAGAAATTGTGGATATTATGCATCCTCTTTGTTACATGGGCAAGGTAATGAAAAAACAGGAATTTATTAAATATTCACTTCAGAATTTTTTTCTGACAATGATATGCCTACTTTACTTTGAAATTATGCTTATTGTTTAATGAATCTAAAAACTTCTGTAAAGAGACTGATTATTATAAAACTTCCCTTAACATATTCAAAAATGTTTTTTAGTATTTTAAATTTTATTAAAATTACTGATATTGTATTGAGCTTATGTTAATTCAGTCTGCATTTTTATATTCTTCTATGCTTAATTATAATTTTTTGGGACTGTCTAAGCACATGAAACTGTCATGTGTTCTCTAAAGCTATAAAGGGAAGTGCCTGGTAATTCTGAACAAAAGTGATTACATATCAAAATGTACCGATTTTATATCTTGCAACTCAATTCAAAAGCTAAAAAGTGATTCCACAGATTCTTTACAGAAACGTGTTAAAAGTGCTCTTTCGAAATCATCAGTGTTCTCCAAAAGTGAATGTCACCGCATAATCATTTCCAACCCCTTATCCCCTTGACTTTACGGTCTACCCAAAATCCATAAAAATAATATGCCTATTCGTCCAGTAGTGTCCTCCCCATGCCATAAACTAGCCTCTAGCTTAAATCAAATACTCCAAAGCCGATTAATGTTCATCCCCAATTACACTGTGAGAAACTCGACTGAATTGTGCCAAAAATATAATCTATAGCTTCGGCCGAGATGTGGTGGAAATACATAACTGAAAACAGATTTTTACTGGTAGTTCTTAAATAAAACCTTCTGTGGAAAAGTAAAAATCTGTATTCAGTTGTGCCAAATACTTATGAATATGACCCTTCCTCCTAATGCTAAATTAGTCTCATTTGACGTTGTGAATCTTTTCCCCAGTGTACCCATCAGTGAAACATTTCAAATTTTGGAAACATTGCTATCTAAGATGAATATGGACCAAGTGTTAAAATCTGACAATTTAGCGCTAATTAAGCTGTGCATGGACCAAAATTTCTTCTTGTTCAACGGTGATTTCTACGAACAAACCGATGGACTTTTTATGGGATCAGCTTTGTCACCCTTTCTTGCAGACATCTTTATGCACAATTTGGAATGTAAACTATTTAACTGTTCTTCTGATCTCTTGAAATTTGTCAAATGTTGGTTCAGATATGTGGATGATGTCTTTTGTATATGGTGTGGTACTCTTAGACAACTTAATATATTCTTTTCCCTCCTAAACTCCTTCCATCCTACCATAAAATTCACCTATGAATTAGAGAGCAACAATGCCCTCAACTTTCTTGACCTGACCATTTCCTTTTGCAGCCCAAGTCTCCAATTTTCCATTTTCCGCAGACCCACCTACACCGATCATGTCGTTCCTTTACATTCAAACCATCATTACTCACAAAAATTTTCAATTTTTCACTCCCTTATTAACTGTCTTCTCTCTATCCCTCTCTCCGATAAAAACTTCCATGAAGAACTTTCAATTATCAAACACATTGCTGTTAAAAATGGATATCACCATAGCATAGTCGACAAACATTTAATTCACAAACAAAGAAAATTGGACTTAAATAATATCTTTGGAGAATCAAATTGTGAAGATGTAAAAACAAAATGGGTAAAATTAACTTTTTTAAACAGGCTTTCAGAAAAAATCAGCAACATCCTGCCCAGGGAAAGATTAAGACCTTCATTCAAATTACGTTTCAATTTACAAAAACTACTTTGTAATGGTAAGGATAAATATCACCCTTTGAAAAAATCCAGAATTTACAAGCTTAAATGCAATAACTGTGACGGGGTATATTTGAGTCAAACACAGAGAAATTTTGCCATAAGAGCCAACATAAGAGATGTTTTTTGAACAAGTCCTCCCAATCTCATTTTGCTAGACACCTTCTGGAATTCAACCATTCTTCAGACTTTGTACCTGAAATTCTTCACTACAGAGATAAAAACCAATGACTTAATTTCTTAGAACAGTTTGAGTTAATTTTCCATACAAATTCCAAACAATGTAATGTGGTTAATGAGCACCTCTTCCCTTCCAACTAATTAGATGCATTCTATCATCCGCTGACAATGTTGCTCTACCTCTAATTCCGTCCCGCCCCCCCCTGACTCACCTCTCTGTCCATTCCCCCACACCCCTCTTTCTCTATTTACCTTTTTCCTCGCCAGTCTTAATTGTTTATATTATGCTTAACGGTTTTGCTAGGTCACTTGATGATGGAGATCAATCTCCGAAACTAGTCGTGTGTGTTTTACTGTCTTTTATTGTTTATAATAAAAATAATTTGTGGAAAAAGTAGAAATTGTTCTTGCTCATTATGAAATATTTCCACAAGACATCGCCTGAGACTGTGAATTTTATTTTATAAGTTGAGCCATCCTGCAGTTACAGATTATGCAAAATATAGGAAAAACACTTAAACGTTTTGACAGGATTTTAATGCAAAATTTATAAAAAATTTGTTGATCATAATCATGGATAGCATGAAAATGGAGTAGACAATTGAATGATTCCAAGAAGTTACCTTATATAAGGAATTCAAGTACTTTGGGATTACAGACTCAATGCAATTACAAAATTAATCAAAATATAGTTATTGAAAAAATATCCAGGGTACTGATGGCAGCAAACCTTTTACCTTTTACTTCTTCATTACATTTTACAAAAAAAAAAATGATCATCAAATTATGATTGCTAAAAAAATAATTCTTTTCACAAAATGAAATTCAAGACCTTATATATGATTTATCCGAGAAAAAGTATTCACACATTTAAAAACTAAGAGATGTACAAAAAGTTTCAGGGTTTTCACAAATTTATACATGAAAACTGACATGACTTAAAAAACTTATCTTACTTTATCTTATCACTTATCAACATGGGAATTAATATTTAGGAAACATAAAAACTTGAAAAATACAGAGAAAGACTGCAGCATACCAAAATCAATATATGTATAAAAATAGATCACAATTTTAACATGACTATGGTCTTTTTCAAGAAAATATCTCACAATAAGCACTATTTACCTTCTGCATAGTGAGACATTCCTATTTTATTACAATGACTGCTAAGGAATGCCAAATATATATTATATGAACAATTATCAGAAATATTTGTCAAAATGAAGATAATACAAGGTTATTCAACTTAAGTCTCACTAAATGCATAACTAAAGCATTCCCATGCTTTTTTGCTGCTCACATACAAAATATACAATTTTCAATGAACAATGTATAATGAACCTTCCCTGAATCCATCTCCAATGACCAAACACAAGTACAATGAATTCAATAGAAAATATGAGTAAATAAACTATTAGCTTTGAAAGTCAAAACATGCACTCAATGAAACAATTCTTTGTTTGTGATTTTCTAGAAGTTGTTCTTTTTGACATCTTTAATTTTTGTTTCTTGATTTTTCAAAAAAAACAATCACTATTATCTGATAAGTAATGCATGAAAAGTTAAGAATCTTTCAGCTGTTAATAATTCATAATGTTAATTAAGACATTCAATAACTATCAATGAGCAGAAGCCTCCTTGCATTAAATTTGTGATTACAAATTTACCCTGACATCACATTCTTCATTCATTAATTATATGGCACCAATATTCATTATAGAAAAATTGTATAACATTGTGATGGAGGAAACTGAGTAGCAACTTGATCTTACAAATGTTAGTTGCTATGATACATGGTTTTCAACAACAATGATGAAAAACTTTTGAAATTGCACACATCTTTTAATATTTGATATCCAAAGAAATATTAAAAATGGTTTTCCATTCAGGAACAGTCTAAGAAAAGAGAAGAAAGTTATCACATAATTGAATCACCTAGAAGATAGAGGTTTCATTCTTAATAATTATACAAAGTAATTTAAGCATTAAGTGATAACGTTTAAAAGATCGGGAAAAATTATTTATAAAGTTTCATGCAAATGAAAATAAAACTATAGAGCTACACTGCTTCATAATTACAAAACAATGCATTTAGGAATCTTCTGATGAGCCCAAGACACAAACGTTGACATGATACATAGTCTTCAATCTTAAAACTCAGCCTTATTCCTTTCAATTCTGGTAAACATGTAGATTAGCATTCAAATGAATACTCTTGGATTACTAAAATTATGATAAGTGGATTCATGTTTTCATTCAAAATTTCATTTAAAAAATTCCTTAGTTGATTATTCATAGTTCATGATGGAAGTTAAAATATTGTAAAATCTATTTAGACATGAATTTTAAATCTATTTAGACATGAATCCTTAATTTGAAGGAACTAAGGGCCCTTTTCCATAGGTTTTCTCTGAAAATATAGTGGATTCAGAATTGAAATCCTTTCAGTCATTCAGTAGCAATCCAAGTCATTCACAATGCTGGAAGAATCTTCAAGAGCATGGTGGGAGGAAAGTATGTCCTCAAGGAGTGAAACAATATCACTGCTTCCACACTGTTCAAGCCACTGGCATCGTATCTCCATAGCTTGATCGATATCAACAGAGGTAAGGAAATACAGGAACTGCTTGAGGTTCAGGTACAGACATGTTTCCTTGTTTGAGGCATCTTTGGTACTTTGATTGCCCATTTTAGCCTGTAAATGAATAAAGCAGATTTCTCAAATATAGCAAATTAAGGAGTAGATTGGAAGCATAGGAAAAAAACAGAAAATAAACTTCAAGTACCTTCATTATAATAATTATACTAAAAATCTTCTAACTCATATTACATTAATGCAGATCAAATTTATTCTTTTAGTCAGGGTACAGTATTTTCTTTCACTTTAAGTTAAAAATTTTAATGTTATAATTCCTTTCTTCAAAGCATACTCAACTGCATTATAACAAATGTTCCCCATAGAAGCTGTAACCTAACCACTCTTTTGTTGAGCCCAAGTAAGATTTAGTTGTAAGATAAAGAAATCAAAGAAAATATAAAGACTCTAGCCAATTTGATCAAATTACAGTGATCAAGTATTATCTATTGCCCTCATTTGGGAATTTCAAATTAAAATGCAAAGTACGCATTGTGAAAACAAATTCTTGAACTCCAAGGAATAATTAGGTTCCGTGCAATTGAGGGCTAAAGAAAAGCTAGCAGGTGGGAAGAAATTGAATCAAAACAGTAACAATATCAACAGAAAAAAGACGTCTTTTAATCACCATGTGTGAGAGGTGAGATTGCTTTAGAGGCAATTCATAGCCTGCTTTCCTAAAAATGCTGCAAACCTCTTTTCATGAGACTCCAAGTCTTAATATCTTTTAGTTTGCATAAATACACAGCTGTGGACTCTAAAATCAAAACCAGGGAGAAACCCTTAGGGAATGTTGATTGAATGAAAGAATAAAAAATCTTCCTAAAAAAGAACAATGATATAAGGAAAAATTAACAAACACTTCTTCTTTAAATGCTTATTATACTTCATTATATTCATCTCCTCATCCTGAGGATGAGGAAATGAATATTATATTTTCTGAATAAGCCCCACATTTAACTAATTATCTTTATAAATATTTCATTAACAAATAGCAAATATATTAAACCTAATATAATTATGAATGCATTGGATCATGAGGTCCTTAAATAATGAATTTCACTCACAACTAAGAATGAAAACAATATTTTTTTTAACAACAACACAACCATTTGTTCATGGAGGAAAGTTGGAATATAAAATTCTAATTTTCTGGATATATAAGGTATTTTACTCATCCTACATATATATGATTTATGTATGTAGCCACAGTTGTTTTGCTCATTCAAAATGATTTTACAATGATGTCTGGAATGTTAAGAACTACTTAAACATCTTATGAATTTATTTGGATATTCAATGACTGATTCTTCAATTATTTCATTTCAGCACTATTATTCAAGTTAGACTCACATAAAAGTAAAATAAAGGTAGTACAACTTTACATTAGTTTACTGGCATAGAAGTATTTTTGCACTTTAACCTTTAACTTGGGAAACAGCAATAACAACCAAAAATAATAATAATTAGCATTATAGAACTAACATGTATTACACAACATACCTCAGTCTCTGATAAGATAGAATTTAAAACTGTAACATAATCACACTGGCTTCTCTCTGCACTAATAGCTGATTTCACTCCATCTCTCAAGGAATCATCCTGCACTTCATTAATTAGTCCATACTGGGAGCAGATTGATTTTATATACAACAAGTGTGAGACAGCACTCCGAGCAACATTAAGGTCACAGTCATACACAGCCATCAAAAATGCTCTCAAGCATCCAAGAGTACTTAAGTCTTCCAAGACATTAAGCACTAATTCTTTTATCTTTGGTGGATCGAGGTTCACTATTTTGCGGTCCATCTAAAAAAATAATGATGTACAGATCTTTAACTTTAATTACACTTCAGATTAATATTAGATTGTAACTAGTAATGTGATGAAATTTGATTCTTCCCTAGCTCTTAGATAAAGGATTTGTTACTCAATACAGAACTTAAAGCTTAAAGACTACTCCAGAAATTACAGTTTCAGTGCAAATGTAAGTAATATTTATTGAAATAGATTTTTGAAAATGGAAAATTTGAAAATTGAAAACGATTTTCAACTTTTAGATTTTTTAGACAATCCGATTATTACCTAAGGTAATAATGTAATTTAAACCTTTAATTAATTTGTTTTGGAAGGTTTTCAAGAACTAACATTCATCAATTACAATGAAAACTTGTACGATTTTATATGTTTACTGAGCAACATAAAATGAACAAACAAATATTAAAATATATTTACAGAAGAAATATTTTTCTTTATTATCCCCCAAATTTACTAGAAAAGAAAGGAACAATGGGCGTCCAAAAAGTAAGTTTCCCTGAGCTACAGAAAATAAAATCTCTATCCATAAATCATAAAAAAAATTAATTTATTAATTTTCATCTTTTCTCTATTTCTCGACGTAATATCCCTCTTTTTCTATGAATTTTTTATGTATTAGTAACATTTTTAAAAGTTAAAGTTACGCCATTCTCCCGCTAGATTTCTTGCCCAACAATCCACTTCTTTTTTGACTTCATAATCATTTGGAATCGCCAACCTTCAGGATGTTATCTCAGTATAGGGAATAGGTGGCAATCACTGGGGAAGGTCAAGTGATTACGCAGGTTTTCCAACAGTTGCATTAGTTCCATGAGCAGAATGCGGTCGCTCGTTGTTGTGGCCCATAGTGAGCGCGGCACGAACTTCGGAGGAAGGTTAAAAGCATTTCGTCCAAAAGTAAAAAGTTTATCAAGTACTAGTCTGTGCTTTTTTCATTTTGTAGTCAAATCGAGGAGACAATAATTTATATCTTAATTTTTTCTGGCTGCGCATATATATTTGGCGATCTGGGAATATTTGTTGAGTATTGAGCATCTTTACCTGAGAGAGTGACTCGTTTCAAAATTAAATCGGTAAGCGCTGCAAAATTCATGAAGTAAAAGCGTGAATATTTTTCTAATAGAAACAGAGGAAAATTGTATTTTATAGTATGATCATTTCCACTGAATTGTTGTAATGAGGGAATATAATGGTATTTTGTCAGTATATCTTTCGATGCGCTTTCTTGGTATTTTACTTAATGGAAAAGGATTTCAGTTATATTAACGTGGCATTACTCTCAAAGGAAGTTCAAGGATAGGCCGTATTTTGAATTTAGTATGTCCTCATTCTAAGTCTTTTCTAAGGAAATTGGTATCTTACAATTTAAAAAAGGCTAGTAGATAATAAGTTACCAACTCTCCCGAATCCTTTAACTGATGCGAGTAAAACATAATACCCATGAGATCTTTCGTGAAATGAAACAGTTAACGAATAACATCTACCTTTTAACTGTCAGGTAGTGTCAACAACTTTCGAGGTATGATTGGCCCTTAATTTGCTTTCGCCGCAAGTTTAAACGAAATTCAAGCTAATAACTCACACAATTAAAAATTCAAATTAGCGATAAAGAAATTATTTTAAGAAAAATCTCTAATTTACGCTCTAAGAAACTTATAGAAGTGAGTGATAGTCAATATAGTAAATAATTGAGTGAACGAATTTAAATCAATATGATGCACCGAATAATGATTGATACATATACTCCATTATTTAGCGAAGGAGAAAAATCCTACTACTCCCTCAAACTACTCTAAAATAAGCTCTTAACATCTACAACGGGAATATAGCAAGAGAATGGCTAAAAATCCAATATCACTGTAGGACATTATCTGTATATGTTAGAATGAATGCTAAATAAAAGGTAAAGAATGGTTGGAAGGTAATATCAATCTCACAAAGATAAGCTATCAGTAAAAAAATGGAAGAAAATAATTTCCTAAGAGAAAAACTTGAGATCTTTATGGTAATAGACCTGTATGGTGTGGTTGTCTGACTCCGATTTTCAGTTGCTAATATTTCACAAACAAAGGCCCACTGAGTTGAACGTCCAGACATTTTTCCACTATTTTTCAGCAAGGAATGCACTCTGAAAGTCTCAGGCAAATCCCTTTCCCGCAAACAAGGTGTTCTCCTTGTAAGTCATTCACGGAATTTACCAATCTTTTAGTCCTTGAATTAAATATATTCTTGGCAAAGAATAGGCTTACATAAATTTTGAATTATTATGCACCCTATTAATCCAACAGTTACAATTTCACTTGTGCACTTGGGGAGATGAATGGAAATCTGACCTCTGAAGAGCAACCTATAGGCACCTAGAAGCTTAAATGACTGTACAATACAATTTATGTCAAATCGGAAACAACTTTCAAAATAAGATTTGTTCATACCTTGGAAAATGTTATGGTCGGAAATGATCCATCAATCATTCCTTGATCAGAGAGTTTCTTTTCAGTAACTGCCCTCCAAAATGACAGAGCCTTAATTTTCACTTCCCAATGAAGGTCTTTAGTTGCAACCTCAAACATTGC
The DNA here is from genome assembly GCA_036926295.1 of Pachydiplax longipennis. Classification (NCBI taxonomy): domain Eukaryota; kingdom Metazoa; phylum Arthropoda; class Insecta; order Odonata; family Libellulidae; genus Pachydiplax; species Pachydiplax longipennis. The sequence goes on along the minus strand of JAVFKF010000034.1, from coordinate 11,434,806 downwards.
CTTGTACACTTCTACTTCAAATACATTTCTGCAAAAAATTGTGGTTCATTAAAATTTAATAGTTGCATAATGTAAACCATATAAAAATATTTTGAATAAATATGTATTGCCTCTGTAACCACTAAAAATTTTAAAATAAGAGTAATTAATGGCTGTCAACTGAAAGCTCAAGTTTTGCTACTTTACTACAACTAAATTATTCACTCAGTATGCATTATGGAAGTTAAATATCATATTGGAATTCATTTATTTAAAGTACAGCCAAATTCACAATATGAGATTAAAATTGTTTAACTAAGTTTTGACATAAATAAATCTCCAAACACTATATTTAAAATAATTTTCTTTCTTAAAATATTTTGAATATTTATAAGAAAGATAAAGGCATTTTCTGAGATACAAGAATAATTCTCCTCTATAGACATTAGAGACAAAGACCAAAAGAGAACATAATTAAGAGAGACAAAGGTTTCTCCAAGTGCAGACAGTGGCAACTGTCGAGGGCAATTCCTCGGAAAAAGATTATTGCCCGGGCAGCCACCAGTTTTCAGAATTTCCGAGGAATTGCCTTCAGCAGTTGCAGCTGTTGGAGCTTGGAGAAACCTTTGTCTCTCTTAGTCATTGAACGCCGAGTTCCTTTTCCTTTCTTTCAGAACATAATTGCTTTAAATAAAAATAAAACTTTTCTTGAATACAGCACTGCTATTTTTCATAGCACATTTAGAATTGGAACTGAACATGTACAGAATTAGAATATTCTTTAAATTTGGAGATGATAATGATTCATAATAGGTGTTACTAATTATTTTGATTTATCATAATCTTTGAATCTACTCCATTGACTTTCAAAGACTTCAGCTACTTTCATTGCTTAAATTAATCTGAATAAACAGTCATTGGACAGACAGAATAGTGAATGCATACAAAACTCTTGAAAGATAAAACTTATGTTAGTTCAAAATATTTAATAATGGTAAGATATTAGAGATCAAAAAGTTGGTTTCATAGAAGAATTGTGTGTAAGATACACTGTATTTACTCATTATAAAAATTTACTCAAAATTCAAATTTACCTCAATTAATTTCATAATTAATTTTTCACAAGACCTTAAGAAGAAAGGTAATTCATGGGCTTTTATGTGAAAATATTAAATCAGAAAGAAGTCATGTCTCTTCTGCTGCAGTGTATACGATGCATAAAGGAAGGATTCGATACATGATGTTTGGAGTGCTGTATAGCTCCTAATGTAAGTTTTTTCCTTTTATCTCTGAGCCAAAACAAGGGGGCATTTACATTCAAATAAACACAGTATTTATCTTTTCTTCAGTCACAAAAAAACTTGAGATGGTCATGAAAAGAGTAGGTTTGTCATTTTAATGACAAACTTTACAGAGTTCTTCCAGTTAGAGAACTCAGAAAAACTTAAACTAACTGTTCCAAAATTGAGACACATCACAAAGATGCATTCAACATCAAACTTCATCTTCTTAAGAAGGTTTAGATAGTATAGTATAATTTCTGTTGGTTCTCATTATATAGACAAATATGTGCATATACAATTCATCTTACGTTAATCTGCTGCTTCTATATAATTCTGTCAGTAGTCCAGCAGCTTCCTTACGAACAATGCCTTCACTATCTCCCATTAGAATCGTAATAACCCTGTCCTGAAAAATAAAACGCATTTTTATTTCATTAACTCTTATTATCCTCATAGTAGAATAAATAACATGTGAACAAAGACAAATATTTAATATAAATATTTTGGCATTATACTGCTCCCCATTTATAAAGCTTTCAATCATACCATGGATTCAGATATGCAGTAGAGAATTTTATGTGCTCACATCAGTGTTGAGATTCATTTCAACTCATAAGAAATTGTACAGAGCACAGTTGGTACTCATTTTATCATTCCTCAATTGAAACTGTTAACTGAATTCATCTAACAAGGGAACTTTGACCTTAACAGCATACAGTGCATAGATTGAGCTTTGAGGAATAGTTCTTTGACTAACATTGATGAGAACACAATTGTAGTACAAACCAACTTTTAGTCGTTTCACAGAAAAAAAGCTTTTAAAAATTGAGTCAAAATTCATCAATTTTCGTAAATGGATTTATCACATTGAAATTACACTGAATGGCGAAAAGTTGGCTGGCACCAGCTGGTGTAGTGTGCTCGGTGGCAAGGCCCTGATTGCAGGTTCAAGCCCTATCGAGTATTTTTTTTCAAGTCATTTTCCTGCCGCTTTATTTAATTTCTTAATGATATTATTTAATCAATTTCAATGCTGTACTATATATGTAAGTATGTGCATAGTCTTACAAACAGGGACCATATCCAAATATGTATATAGGGACATATCCAAGTATTTCAAAATCCATCTTCAAATAATTATTCTAAACATAATAGAATATAAAGTAATAGCAGTAATTATATCATCCTAAACTAATGCTGATTTGTAGTAAATGATATTTTGTATTTAGCTTACTGGAATGTGCAGTGAAGATAAACACTCTTGCCATAGCATTGAAACCTTGACCATTGCAGTTAGACAAGCAAGAGATGAAGCTCTTACATACGATTCAGTATCAGCTATACCAACTTCTGCAGTCAGGAGACAAAGCTGATTCTTTAAAAGCACTTCTTGAAATACTGGAAATTCTGCAGAGGGAAAATATTATCTCCATCAGTACCTTAATACTTGATTAAAAAGCTGTTATAATTCAAATCCTCTTACTGATGTCAGAAATATTGGATATACACTCCAAAACTTCAAATACACTATCTTTAACCTCCCAATTTGGGTCATGTATTCGCTTTGCTAGAAGGGGTCCCAGCTGAGATAAAGATGAATTGTTGACACTATTAATAAGTAGTGCCAGGTTGGGAGGAATGAAATCCTCAATGCATCTCTTCATTAGTTGAAAACATTGCACCACAATCTGTGAATATTAACAATACGAATTTCAGAAATATCAACGTTATTTAAGTTTTTCATCATTTACTTAAGCAAATACTCATCATAAGTTTTCCTTGTAAAATTGTAGCAACTAGTAGAATGTCTAACAACCTTAAAATATACAGTTTGAAATTAAAAGTTTCACTATTGGTCACAATTTAGTCACAAGGTTATTCTACTTCTGCGAGTAAACCAGTTGAAGATTGTTCTTTACAGAAATATTAAATATAATTGCTGCATCTTATGAACTTCTAATAAAAATTAACTAAAAATACAAACCTTTGAGGGAACATTAGGATCCTGAAGAATTCCAATCATGAATGACATGAGACATAAGGTTTCCAATGAGTCTCTCCAAGTCATATGAAACATTTCTATGAAGGATTTCAATCCTCCCAATACAGCACAAAGCAGCTTAGGAGATTTTGAGATCAATAACAAATTTTCAGTTTTCTCAGGCTCAGAATATCTCCAGAGTATAAATGCCATTGCACGGAAAACCACAACTGCAGGTTCCTGTATGAGAAATTAGGTGTATCAGCAAACCACTCTATAAAGAGGTGCAGTTTTTAATGCGGAAAAGTGAGACCAGTTTGATAGTTTGCAGCAAACAGATGACTAGGGGCATTGATGGGAGAAGATTGCTTCATGGTAGGATTGTTTGTATTAAATTAAATTTCCATCACATTAAATGAAAAAATACAAATAATTTATAATAGATATAAATATATACTTAAGTGAACATACTAAGTCATAGCCTGAATCAGATGACAATGACTTGAACTTTTTACGTTGTAAATCCCCACTGAAAAAATATCAGAAAATGTGAGAAAAAATAAGAAAAATGAGATCTAAATCTGTACAATCAAGGGTTTGATACTAGACAGTTCAGTAAAGGAAAGGAAAACAATGTGGTATATTTCAAGATTTTTATGCATTCCCTGAAAAGACAACTCTTGTCTTATATTCTAATAGAAGACATGATTTAGCTATACAAAAAGCTTGCACATTTTCAGTCCCTGGGAGTTGATGCTGAGTAACTTTTAATGTTCTTCCAAAAGAGATACATGGGAAACTGGAAATGGGGTGTACTGATTGAAGTGTGGGAGCCCCCACAAAAAGGGCCCAGTAATCCAGTAGCTATGTGTAAGTGTACACATAGCTACTCGATTCCTTTCATATACTCTATTTTAAGGCCCCACCCATTTCCCTCTGGCAAGAACTGTGAAGGCCCATTTTTGGACTAATTAGGGCCTCTGAAATTGTAGTAGGCACCTATTACCAAGCATTTGACAGAAGCTTGCAGAACGCAAGTTCAAAAATTTACATGCATTCAACCATATCTTGAAGGAATAGTTCCATATGTCTTTTGATACATGAGAGATAAAAATGTATCTTTCATTTATGGGTGATGCCTTGATAACCCTTCATTTATTTGATTGTGTATATTAAATCTTATTATACATTAAAAATTATATTAAATAGCTTTGATAAAAACTTGTCGAGTTTTGTGCCCATCCATAATTCTAACTGACTGATCAGGAACCCTTCTGTCTGAGTCTTGTTTATGGCTGTGATGAATTAAGTAAATTAATTTTGGTTACTAATCACTGATTGCTTTGCAAAGTTTTACCTGTAGGTTAATTTTGCTATACTTTTGATGCGCAATGCTGTAGAATACTATTAGCACATAATATATCAGGATTTTTAAAAGTCCACCCCTACATAATTACTTTGAAGTAGTATGTTGCAACAACTACAAAGATAACAATCAAAATAAAAGAACCATCCTTTGCTATTAAACTGATACTTCCTTCTTGGTAATAAAACATCTCAATAGTTTCCCTTTCCCACCTCAAGAACAACAGCAAGATATTGACTAAATCATCACTTACCCTTTCTAATAAATCCTTCATTTGAAGCAAAGAAACTAATGAGAAATAAGCAGTTTCTACCAGCTCATTTGATCTTTTAATTGCTTCCTTTAATTGTATAGCTAACTGCTGGGTTTTGGATGAAGTAGTTTCACAAATATGTGAAAGGAAATTGCGATTTAATTCTTTATGGACTATATTCTCATTGAACAAGAAAGGCACAACCTAGGAAAAGAGAATTTAAAAATTAATAAGTTTTCTATCATTTAATACTAAGTATGGATTAATAAAAACTAATACCTGAATGTAGATCAGCTGGTCCCTTAAGAGAAGCCTTTTACCTTGCTCATCCTCAAAAGATACTTCAAGTTTTCTTTTGAGTTTACAGAGGCATGAATGACAATGTAATGCAACTGCCAACACTGACGATATGCTTTGTTTTTTAAGTAATGAGAATAGTAATGCCAAGATTTTGTAGGAGAAAACAGTAAGATTGGCATTATCTGGGTTTTCAACAGCGAAATTGAGATGAAACAAGCAAATAAGTTTACCTAATTGAGTTATGAAAGCATGATCCGGATTTTTTTCCGAAATATGATCTAGAAGATGGTGAGCAAACGATTCTAAATCAAAATTAGTTAAAGAAGAGGCGAGGGCAGGCAATGGACTTAGTAATGATGCTTCCAAAATCGAAGAAACTAAGTCAATTGTTAAAGTTATGGGACTATTCTCCAAAGATTTGCTTTCGCCTTCTTGCACAGAGAAGTGAGAACTGCAAACATTCTTCTTGGCTGTGATGGGCAAAAAGGCATCGTGAAGTATTGCCTCACTTTTAGAGGAGTAATTCTTTGCCACATCGAGTAGATCAATGATGAACTTCTGTGATTCTCGACGAATGTATAAGCTTCTGTCTTCAAGATATACTCGTATAACATCTCGCCAAAGAGCTGCGGAAAATTAAAACTTTAAGTAATCAACGGTATCTTGACAGCTAGATATAGAACATACAGCTAAGGATAGAAACCTTTTTCCAGAATCCACTGCGTTCCATTGGAATGCTTTAGTAAAGACGATAAAACAGCTACATAGGACAACTGTAACGAAGAATTATCAGAACTCTTGAATGTGTGAGTTTCTGATACCACGGAAACAAGACTTTGTAGAGTAGGAGACAAAAATCTTTCTTCTTCTGAAATTAGCAGGGCCAAAAGCTGCATAGCAAACACGATAACATTTCCATTGGATGATATTGATTCCTCTTTCTCCCCTAAGATATTCGTGAGAAATTCCTCACAGATTGGAAGGGTGAGCAATTTCTTGCGATTCTCTTGGGTAAAAGAAACATTGACATGTCACTACAAATACACCACGAATAACATGTTATATTAATATTATTTCTATCTTGTTTAACAAAGCCTACCTTGTTTGGATAACTTAGAAAGTAAAATTTGCAAGTATGTGTCATCCGATATTTTGATGTTGGGCTCTGCGAGCAAGTTAAGCGTGCGACTGAATATTTCCTCAACAGATTCCTCCATTGTCAGGGAATTTACTTGGATAATTAAACAACCAACTATGTCATCTAATATCCATTTGTATAGTCTTCCATGAACTACTATTTCGTACTACCTTGTATGTAATGCGCAAAATTATGTCACATGCAATTTAAATGACGGTTACAGCATATATTTGACTGATATTACATCATTTGTGGAAGATAAGTTCACTAGTGTTCTTAACTTCTGTGAATTATCGACTCGTTATCGAAATTTAGCCAGATTCACTTATCTAGGTTATTTACAAAACCCAAAACCTTCAGCACCTTCATTTTAGACCGATTCAGACCAATAATTTGTGACCGTAGAAATGAATGTTGGAATGCGTGAATGACGGAGCAGACAAAACTTTAGATGGGATTTCAAACAATAAGTTGACATAAGATTTATACCTAACATTTTCTCTGTTGATTTTGTGTAAATTAGATATGCGTGTGTTTTAATGTTACTGAGTACTGAGGAAACTGCACATGGTATCTATAGTAGTTTGAAATGTGAAATCTGGATGGACTATTCAAAATTAAGGTACACTAAGGTTTAGTCCGTGAGGTTTATAAAGTTTAGTTCTTTAGCTTACCGATGCATAAAGAAGGATAAAATGGAAATTATTATTAAATAAAAAGTTGTAAGAATCGGATAAAAGTACTATAATTTCAATTTATTATCTTTTGATAGCTGAAGTAATTTTCTTTGACTCTCAATGAATCGAGGATATTTCAGTCCAATTATCAAAAGATTAACGTTGCCTAAATTTTCATTGAACGTCGATCCAGAGATTTCTCAGGGTTTTTGAGGTTTGAGGAGATCTGAGATTTTTGTTATTAATTGAGATGTAAATCACAATAGGGAAATTCAATGATGGGCTTACCTTTGGAGTACTAATGCCTATTTTGCTAAATGACGGATGACTTACTGAATATATATGACTCATTTTATACCTAAGTTCAAATTCACGTGCAGTTGTTCTAAACTGAATGATATCTGACAGTATCTGGTGTTATGAAGTTTTTATCACTTAATGGAATGTTTGTACTATTTGTTTTCCTTCTCTCTACTTATTATTCTTACTCTCTAATGATTGCTCATGTGCTGCATAGTTATATATCTTGGGCTGGAGTACCAAATTAATTTTTATCTCTCAGAGAGTGCATTGAGATACGGAGCGTATTTAGTGTATAAATATTTTCAATATGATCTGAGTCAGAAAGGTCTGTGGGAGAAAGGTGCTGCATATAATTTTGAATTGAGCTGTTATCATAAATTGTCCACCATTAAGAGATCTTACAAATTCAGTTCGTCATATTTATGCATAATGAAGATATAGTAATGGTTATGGTACTTATTTTACACTATATTATTTTAACAAATGACGCGGGTATTTTATTCTCTTACATATTTAGGATTAACTTATATCCTCGAGAATATAGTATTTGTCATGCAGTCTGATAAACCATCATTTGAAATAATTTTTTTTGGCGTTGTTTTATCTACATTATTATTTAATAGAGATTGATGAAATAACTCTTAGCTAACCACAAATTCAGCAGCCATTGATCCTTAATAATTTTAAAGTTTACGCCTATCTTTGATTTCTATGAACCTTATAATATGAGGAAGTAATTCCCAATATTGATTGGAGTATGATTACTTCGTGGTTAAATGTTCTCCTTGATTGGCGTATTAGTAGTCCTGTATCTCATTCTTTTCGTTATCTGTATTTTTTAAAATTCGACAGCATTTGATACATCATTTCGAGAAGACTAGGAGATTCAATCAAAGATACTCTTTAAAGTAATTTTGTTAAGCTCCTCCCCTAGAATTTCGGAGGAATGAACTCTGAAACATTTAAATGAAGAGAAATTCATCAACTTTTTGTGCTTCACTACAATTCATTTAAACGAAAATGGATTGCTTGGATCATTTATCAGTTCTTACATATCAAAAATTTTTATCTTCATTATTTGAAGCTACTTAAGTAGGTCAAGTCTTTCTCAATCATAGTACAGTTTATGTTTATGGAAAATTGTTTCTTGTGTACCACATCAGAATGATATTTAACTATCTCATTTGTGCTCGGATTTAGGCTATGCCATGGAAAAAACATTGAATGTTGGGCTGTCTACGAAGGAGGCTCTGAAACAACTGCATACAGATATTTCATCTGTATTGTCAGAACATGAGGAATCTCAAAGAAAAGGGTATAAATTGTGAAGCATTGAGATTAAAACTATATACGTTGTTTAGAGCACATTGAATGATTCCCTTGCTGTACATAATAGATGATTTTTTGGATACACATGTAAACGTTAATACTATCTAATGTGTTTACTTGATTTTCTTTCAGGAAAAGGAATATTTTCAGAAAAGGATCATGGCTTAATGAGTCATTGGATCACAATAGTCAGTATACCACATTATGTTGGACATCAGCAATTATTCTTTTAGTCAATGGCCTGGTATTCATTTTTTCATATTTTTCATTTGATAATCCAAGGTAAGATTCATTCATAACAATATATTATGATCATGTTTATTATTAAAACTCTCATAACAAATTATAGGTTGCCTAATCATGGGTATTATCTCTTGATTTATTACATCTTCAAAGTATTCATTTTGGTTTATCAACAGTCAGAAAATTATTGGTAAACTAAATAAAATAAATGGACTCTTTAAGAATGTAATAAATTTTAGTTTACCATAATTTTATTTTACAAACTAAAATATATAATTCAATCATCAAAAAGAAAAAAAAATGTCACTTGCTTTTTTGTATTGTTGATACCCATTAAAAATAGTGATAGTTAGCTTATACCTTTTCAAAAAGCAGTGAAAATTTTTACAATATCTAAATTAACAGTAGTTAAGTTAGTAACAGTTTAGAATTATACTAAAGCATTAGTTAAATTTTATTTTAAGCTAAAATCAGTACCTTCATTGCATCATTGTACTATTTCAGATACAACTTTCTACCTCTGCAAGGATTGATCGTAATTGTTCTCCTAGTCATCAACTTCTATTTAGTAGCTTGGGATAACAGACTTCGTCACACTGAAATTCCACAAAGAGTGCATTACATGTTATCACAACTAAAAGGTACATGTAAATATGAATCCATTTCAGAAAATGGCTGAACGGTAGCATGTCCCAAATTATCTTTATGACGTTGTTTATTTTGCCTGGTATTAAGCAGAATATTTAATCAATCAGTGTCATAAAAGAAAAGGTGTAGGTAAATTTTAATGCATTTACTTCATTAGAAATAATGCTGCAACACAAGAATTTTGGTACACCTAGCAATACAAATTTTCTATTGTCATTTATACATACTATTTTCAATTGATATATTAATTGTTTAATATATTTCAGTTGCTTCAGAGAAAGTTCAGTGGTCCCCTGACAATTATCCTCATCTATGCTCTCCATATTCCCCTTGTATCACTCTTCAGTGGACATATAGAGATGGTCATCTGATAAATTTGCCTTGGGCTCTACTAGTTGCTGGGGATGTTATTTTGCTGCGCCCTGGTCAGCAAGCTCCAGGAACTTGTGTTTCAATGGAGGTATTATTGTCAAGTTTCAGTTTACTACTTTCAGTTTTTCCATAAGCCAATTTATTTAAAGTGAGTGGTATGCAGGATTTGATATTTGTGATTTCTTTTTGTACATGATGAACAATATTGACTTAAACTTATTACCCTCCACTTTTACCATGAAGGTCTGTTAAAATGAATGCAATGGGCTATCAGATAGCCAAGTGGATAGCACGTTCAACTTTGGCAAAAGTGGTCCCAGGTTCAATTCCTGGTGGGAGTCCATATACAAAATGTTCTCAATTGGCAAAGCACTTTAACAATACTACTACTACTATGAATTTAGACTTTGGAATGATTGCTCTTTCAGTAAATTAATAGAAATTATCACAATTAAAAAAATTTTTTTTCAGTGGATCTATAAAATTTAAGGATTGATCTTTCGATTGTGATAGGAAAAATATTTTCGGATTGCGTCAGATATTCTTTTATTCTGTTTTTCATCTGTCACTAACATTCTTTTGTTTGGTTTAAGGATAAAGATGGGACTGTTTTACAAGCAGGTGATGTGTATTCCCCCCAACTTCATGAAGAGACAAGAGAAGTTTTCAGTGTCCCCAAGGCCAGAGCTCCTCTTCCAAATTCACGTCATTTGCTTCAAGAAACTCCGTATCTTAGCAACCTAAGGATTGCTCTTGATGGCGCTTTGAATCGTCCTGCATCTTGTCATAATAGAGATCGCCATCTTCTTATGGTTACATGTGTCGAGCAGGCAGCGGTGCCTATCATCCTGGTACTAAATATATTGCTTTTGTACTTTTTGTTATTTTTATTATTGTTTATAATCAATTTATTTATTACTTGATTACTATAATTTTTAGGACATCCATCATAACATTTTTAACATAACATGAAATGTTGAAAAAGAGTAACATTTATTGAATGTTTCAGTTTAAGTTCAGATTTATTAATTTCATAATTGAGGATGGATTGGGTTCTTTGTATAATCACATTTCATTTCAGCTATAAAGTAACTAATATTTTAAAGATGAGTGCTTGAGTTTAACTTCCTCCAGAAAGCCAAGTAGATAGTGGGTAGTGAGTTTGCTTTTGGCAAAAGCAGTCCTTGGTTTGTTTCCCACTGAGGGCTATAATCTTGACCCTGCATCATGAAAAAATTGAGGAGCTACCTAAATTAATAGGTATCAGGATAAACCTGACTAGAAGAGTCAAATATGATGGTATTAGAGTTGATGAGCTGACCACATTTAATCCATAGTGAATGCCTCCTCGATTACCCATGTCACAAGGGAGACCATGGTATGAGCTTTACTATGGCTTAAACTTATCATAAATGAAGAATTTTATGAGGATAATCAATATTTTCAATTGAAGACTGAAGTTAAAGACTGATTTCAGTTAAACTGTGAATTGTGCTTGCTATAATAATTAGTGCATTCATATTTTGATGTAAAAATAGTTTGTTGATTTCTTTGATTGGCTTTGATTGTTGTGAAACCGCTCCAGGTATGAAAAAAACATTATACGTAGAAATTATCTATAGAGTTGACTTTAGAACTTTGGATGAGACTAAAATGTTATGTTGAATTAAATGTTGATTTTGAAAAATCTACATTTCTCAGTATTCAAGCTGAATGTACTCAATGCTTTTACTTTGAGCAAAAAGTACTGAAAACTCTCAATAATTTTTTTCAGGTTTTTGTAGTATTCATCAATGTTTTTAGACATCTGTACCTTTCTCAATGGGTTGGTGCTGGGCATTGGACTGAAATGTTTCTCCTGCAGCCAGCGTCTGCTTCCTTACCACTGCTTCCAGTAATATTTCCTGCCACTTGGCTTCTTTTAAATTCACTTGGCATGGCTCGTATCCAAACAATCTTTCAATCTTCAAACCAGCGCAGGGTAAGTATGTATTATCTTCTTAATTTATGTCATAAGTATAGTTTTGCCTTGCCTTATGTATTAACTTAAGTATTAACTCATGATAGTAGTTTATGAAGTGAAATGTAATTATGGGTGGAAGATTGTGCATGAAATGAAATTTGGTGAAAAATCCTATATTAAATATTTGATGGAAAATTTTACAAATTGTGACTTCAATATTACTATCTGTCATTGAAAGAAACTATCTCAATCTATGTATGTACTCTGCAAACTGCGTGTGTAGCAGAGGGTGTATAAGAGTATGTAAGCTGCTTTGAGACCCTATTTTTGTAACAGATTACTTAAGCGAGGATTAACAGTTCTATAAAATGAAAAGTAGATAGCATAAATGATGAACTATGATTGGATTGATTTCACCTTACCCTAACTTATAATAAGTTTGGGTAAGTTTTATAAATAAGGGAATTTCCTTAACCATTGTTCCATGTTCTCATTACGTAAGGTGCCACCTAGGTAAGGAAATATTTTCTTTTGACAATCTAAGAAAACAGTTTATTTGTATTATTTTCTATTAACATTGAGTCTATCCATGTTAAAGATTCAAGGCTGTGGAATGGAAATACTTTGGTATGTAGCTAAAAATTAATAATGTGAAGGGATGAAAGAAGGTTGTGGGAAGGTGTGCTACTTTGCACGATGAGGCATGTGCCATCCAACAGAAGGATAAAGGGGAGTATAAAATAGCAACACACTCTAACTCAAACCAAGATCATCCACTTTCCTCTAGTTCACAAAGCATCCTTTTAACAGTTTGTAATCAATTCAACATGGTAGTGTAGCGGTTAGAATACCTGCCTAGAAATTTAAAGACCTGAATTTGAGTTTCAGTCAAGTCACTATTTTTCTCTTTTGTTTATCCCCCAATCTTAGGGAATGTAATGTCTGCCACTCTTTTAGAGCCTTAGAAATGGGAAGAAGGGAAATGTAACTTTATCCCTTTGCTGAATTATATTAATAGCTGACATTGACAAGTTAAACATTAATTACTGAGTGTAATAATTTAATGGTTCTTGATAAGCAAATTTCTTGAGTTATCTTTCATAATTCTCTAATATTATAGTGATTTCAGATAAGTTAAGGTTTGACCTATTTTCTGTGTATCACAAAAGTTTGTGATACACAGTCTGTTTTCATGCAGTCTGTTTTCATGCAGTCTGTTTTCATGCAGCAAAACTGTTTTTGATGAAAATTTTTAGCTGCCACCTGTTGATCCTTTCGATGAAACTGATTTAAGTGAGCCCATGCATCCAGCAATAGAGGTTTCATGGAGGGAAGTCCATCGCTGTCTGATGGATGTAATTAAAGGAAATGGAAAAGTTCTTTCACGGACCTCAAACTTACTTCATGTTCTTGGATCTGTAACTGTAAGTTGATATTTTTCAATTCTTTTTGATTTGAGTTTGAAGGTATATTATTTAGAACAAAGTATTGTATAATATCCCAAATATTAATCATTATGAGGTTTTGATCATACTCTTTATAGATAATTAATGAAGAATTGTCAGAAAACAATTTGAGATTTAATTGTAACATTTTCTTAAGGAAAATGGCAAAAGTTTGGATCAAGTATTGGATTAATTTTGATGGATGTTATGTATTATTTAATAATTGCACATCTTTCAGAGAATGCATAATTTCTCTTTATTCAGCTTTCTTCTTGTAATAATTTTTATAAACAGTTTTTGATGTATTGACAAGCTTTATTTTGCTGAACTTTGGTTTACAATTTGATGGATATCTTTCTGAATTATAAAGTTTATTCTTTTCAGAAATAATTTCAAATATATTTTGAAAGTTATGAAAGTTTATGAACTTAATTTACTGCCTTAAAAGGTACTTAGCACCAAACATTTCCATTTCCAAGTGATTTATTGTTCAGTAGAGATGGTTTTGCTTTCACAGTGAGTAATAATTGGTAATCTTGAAGAAGTGAATTTTGATGTACAGGTTTTAACTTTAGCTGAGAATTTTTTTTTCTGAAGACGTGATCTTTAATCATTAACTCATTTTATGAACACTATCAGGCATTATGTTGTGTGGATAAGAAAGGAATTTTATCATGGCCTAACCCAACTGCTGAAAAAGTTTTCTTTTTAAGAAGCTCAAAACCATCCTCCAGAGCTTCTAGGTATGTTCAACATCAATCTATCAATGCATTAATTTGATTGGCAGTACTCTTAGCATACATGATAATTTACATGCATGTTTGGATAAATTTCAGTGTCACAAGTATTAATGCAGTTTACAATGCTCCACCATCTAACATTGATTCTGTACCACATCAGAAATATCCTGGAGATGAAGAGGAAGAACTTGAGGATAGTCAGAAACAGACTTATCCTCATCATGGTAATGAATGACTTTAAGTTGTAGTTTCTTTATTGTCTATGACTTATTTCAATGTTTTAATCAAAAGCATCTTTTTATAAATGTATAGCTGTATCTAAAAGTAAAATTTCACATTTTATAGTTAATACTACTTAATTTTTTCCAACCCTCCATATGGAGAGATTAATATCAATGATTCATCTCTATTAATTGTTTAATCTTTATATTTCATATATCTTTGCTTTTGTATTTATTTTAAAAATAATCACTTCCATTATTTGAAAATTTTTTGCTTTTGCATTCAATTTAGATAATAATACCGTGCAAACTGTGGCTGAGGTATTGGACTTGACTCATGATCATGGTAGCCCATTTAGATTACAATTTGATGACCAGACATGGAGAAGGCATCTTAGTTCATTAAAGCCTCTAGGCCTTGCCATTCTGCTTAACACTTGCAACATGGCTACTCAGGAACATTATTCTCATTTTTGTTCCCATGTGACCTGTGAGGCAATGTATAATGAAGATCTAGTTCCAGTTACTAATCGGAGGTGGGATGGTGTGAAATGAAAGATGAATATATTCTTTCATTTGCTGTGTTTAGTTATGACCAACTCAAATGCACGTTTTAAATTGTTTTGGTTTTTATCTTCTTTAATGATTCTGTATTTCAATAGTTTCACAGTACTTATTTGCATTTATGTTAAATAGTGCATTTGGTAATTTATATCCTAAACCTTAATCATATGTATCTTTGTTTACAAATTCTACTCTTCTTTTGTTCTTAGACTGTGCGCTTAACCTCAAGCTTGCTTACTGTTTGGTAATTCTCTCATGCTGATTCTTCAAAATTTAGATTCTTATGAAGCATAAGTATGATAAGTTATGGAATAAGCTGTGGAATTTAGTTAGCGTTTTCAATAGACAGTAAAATTATCCTTTCATCAGATACACTACTTATACACTTCTATGATAAATCAAATGCACTTTCTGCAAGGCTATTTCAATGTCTAGATAATACCCTTAGGTTTTGATGTCAAATAGTTTTATTTTCTACTACAATTACAATTTTAGTCATCTAGATTCATATAAATTACACTAGTTGCACTAGTGGGCAAATCAAAATTGTATGAAGTTTTGAGTGGAATCTTTTGTCAAATACTTTACTGAATAATAATAATATAGACTGTTTTACTCTGACACTTTCTGTTGTTCAGGTATTTCCACAATTCTGTCATGCTAAATTGAAAACAAACTATTCTTCTACCTACCTTATGAGTATTTAGATTAATCATTGTTTTACATTCAGAGAAATTTTAACTGAATAAAAGTCTAAAAGAGTAATGTTTGGTGGGTCAATCCAAAATTCCCTGTCACTAAATTTTGTGTTTAAACCTGAGGTAATATTAATGACAATTTAATTGATTCTAGAATGAATGTAGAGACTGGGATATAGGACAGGTCTAACCAATCACTAGAAAAATGATTGCTCAGCATATTATTATCACTATATTATGACAGTGCTGAATCATTTTAAGGATAGAAGTATGTATGTATAGGATATTAAAATGTTCAATTTCATAACAACCTTCATAAAAATAATGGCATACATGAAGTACCGAATGAGTTTTAAAAGATTTTCTTTTGGATGATTTTGATTTATTATGTTGAGGTTTTGCTCATTTTAGCCATGCGCTCGAATTGACAATTTATCACCAAAATAAAGATTGGAGGATGAAACTCCTAAGTAACCAGGCCAAACCACTTTCTTATTTTCTTTTTCAAGCACTATGTCTGAATATTTTGAGTATAGAATTTATCTTTCTATATTTCACTATTGATAATTTTCTTTAAATGCCTAGTTTTGAAAACTTCAGTGCAAGCTCAGTATTTCCTCTCTTACACGGAAAAATTAATCAGATATTATTTAACATTTAATTCAATAACATTAAGTAATTCTCCTTGTGGTGGAGATATTTAATATTTTTAACATGGATATTGATTTATATTATCATGTTGTCAGGATCAGCATTTACAAATGATGCATTAAGTATGGGAGCTAGTTTATCTAAATAGCTTTCCAAGTTTCTCTCTCAATAATACTATGAAATGGGACTTTCTAACAAATCTTTTGCAGATAATTGGTTATTAACTGTGGAATAACATTTTCAGGAGAGTTAATTGTTGCATTGCACAGATTAAATAAATAAATATTCCTACTTTGTAATATTGTCTCAAACCATTTTGATAAATTTTGTTAATACCTAATCTCTAGCTATAATATTTAGTAATAACTTTATTTCTATTTAACGGCCAGATTACCTATCAGTCTATTTTAAATTCCCATGATATTATTGGTTACCTATCCAAAATCAAGCAAGAGCCACCCTATACATTATCATTGTTCCACTCATAATAACCATAATGGAAATTTGATTTAATGTTTTATTGCTCTATCTGAAATTCATTCAAATTAAAGTTGTATGTTTGTAATATATTTCAGAAAGAACGATATTTTGCAACAGTACCATGTTTCTCAAGTATATTGGTTAGAAAGCCGAAAGAAAAGTGTTATTGATTTATCCATACTCACCATACATGAATATACTTATGAGATTCCTCGGTATCATCTCAGAAAAGAAGCAGATAACTGATGGAAATGCACATATTGGCTGTAAATAACATTGCTCTCAAAATGTGTTGCTTAATCTTTGTTTGCTTTCCTCAGTTGTTCTTTTAGATGTGTTTCTACTGTTAGAAGAAAAAGTATTGGAAAATCATTCTTTCTGCTTATGCATTTTTATTCTTCATGTTTGTTTTTTATCATAGGATGCTGGATATGTGTGGAGAGATGGCTGTTTTTCCAGGAGCAAATAAGTAAATATGTTGCTTCGATTCAGCTTCTGTGGATATGTATATATTACGAAATATGGGGTTCGCTGTAGTTTTGCTACACTAGATTGTAATATATTAACAAGCATTTGTGCAATGATATCTTTTCATCTAATTATGCCTAATTCCAGATTCAAATATATAAATAGGGACATTCATTGTTAATGGTAATATTGTAATTGTGTTTCAACTGCAATATTTATATAAGACATTAATTTTGTTATGACAATTAACTGATGATTATTTACTTCTTGTTACTAGATGATATTTCAGAATTTTTATAAAATAAATTATGCCTTGAATAGGTTTTTGTTAAACTTTATAGAGAGAAATTGAAGGTAAATCAAGAATTTATTTCATTTCCTTTCATCAGGACTAATTCATGTAGATAATTTCAATTCTTTTTTTTGGACTTAGGAAGAGTATCTTACTGGTAGTGTTTATAGTTTATAATCATGATGTTTAAAGTATATCTAATAAGTATTTGATAATTTCAGATATTAAACTTTTTTAGAAAGTGGCATTTCTCTTGCTTAGATTGTTTTGTTAACTGCAATTATTACCTTAATGTACCTTTCTTCTGTTACTATTTTTGGGAATTTGATCTTTGTAACTGGCAAATTAACCCTTAAATGTAGTGCAAATGCTATGAGTTGATTGCTTTGAATACTAAAAATCTGTTGTCATTAGTTAATCCTTTTGGTGATATTAATACTATGCATGCAGTGTATCAAGTATTTGTAGTTCATTTATGTAACTCATACCAATAACTTTAATATTCCCTACCTTAAGAAATTGTTCTTATTGTGTAAGTTTTGAATCCTTAAGCTGTTTAAGCATTGGTCATATTACTTTTGTTTGTACTGAAACAAGATAATCTTCCTTTTATAAGTAATGAATTTGAATTAGATTAATAATAATAGTAATATGTGATGGCACAAAGTTTAATGATAGTCCAGATTCTAATATTTATAGCAATCTTTTTTCCACAAAATAGTTCATTTTCATGGTCAGCATAAATGAATTACTGTATTCCATTTATCATCTTCCCCAACTACTTTTATATATTTTTTCCATTAACTCTTTTGTATTAATAATATGCTTTGCATTATCGAAACTTGAAGTAAAAAGAGAGCTCTGGGTCTTGCTTGACCAATATAGTCAATTTTATTAAATCTCTCAACGTATCTCATATCAGGTGCTTATGTGAGCTGGCAAAGCAGATCGGTTTTTCAGATCAAGCTCAAGATATCTTTACATTAGAGGAGCAGCTGTCAACATTCAGACATGTTGTGAGTATTGTTATTAATATTTTATCAAAAGCATGAATTTACGCGTGTTAAATCCCATATTGAAGTTGAGCAAAGGAATAAGTATTTAGTAAGTTTTGATTTTAAATTTATCTTCTGATGTCTCTTTATCATGCTAAGTTATTTCTCTTGAGGGTTTCTATAAACTATTGCATGATCAGAGTAAGTTATGTTAACAACTAAAATATTTTGTAAAATCAACTTATAATTCAATATCTTCACCCACAGCAACCAGAGATGGTGCGCAGAGATATCAAATTTGCTCGATCATTATCAATTGCTAAACTGAAGTTTCCTTTTCCTCACATGGTGGGGACAGTTGTGAAAGAGCTGAGTAGTGGTGCATTACAACTGATGTCTCAGGGTACTGCTGATATCATCCTTGATTCATGCCTTGAGTTTTGGGATGGACAAGATCTGTGTCCACTCTCTCCTGCAGATCGGTGAGTGATGACAGTCAAATACTCCCATGTATGCACTATTTATATATTATATATTTGTGGATTTATAGTGGACACCTTCTTGTTATATACATAATTTTAGTTTAAAATGATAGTCTTCAAGTCTTGTTTTGAGGCAAGTGTCTTATAATTAAAGAATTTTCTCAAATGTAGTCTTTAATATATCTCTTCATATGATTTATTAAACTTTGTAGTATTCATTTTCAATTTTTGCTAAAGTGTGTATTGCGTATCAATAAAATATTTCTTTTTCTCATATTTTTCTTGTAGAAAGAAGGTGCAGGATTTCTATCAGAGAACCAGTTTGACTGCATATTGCTCAGCATTTGCTTATCGTCCTTTGTCAAGATCAGTCAACAGCCATCTTTCTAATGTCTACCTGGAGCTGCCAGCTGACAGCAAACACTTGTACATGCCATATCGAAGCCCCACACCCATGCACTGGGATTCTAGTAGAAGTACTCATCCATCCAATGGTCATCATATTCATGGCCTCTTGGCCCAGTTTCACTCCACTGGTTATTAAGATTTTATGCTCTGAAATGTTCTTTCCTCTTTATCTTTAAATATTTACTTCTTCCTGTAGTCCTTTTCCTAAAAAAAAAAAATTTGCTTTACTTTTGGTTTTTCCAATTTTGGTTGCAAATTTTTAGCAGTTTTCATTATTATCTATTGTAATTGAGGTAGAAATTTAAATTAGGTAGATTCAAGTTTTACAGCTCTTTATATATAATCTATGGAAGTATTGATTAGTTTGAAACATTTCTTGTTTATAGGTAAGGATCAAACTATACTCTCCCTTTCTCTTTGAACTTACTAAAAGTGAACATCATAGGCAGCTTTTAAACTCGTCAATGACTTGCCTTCCTTTAGAAAGATACTGTATACTTCAAATGTATCACCAAAATATATATTGATAATTTATTACATCCAAATGGATGATTTCTTCAGATGATTATAACTTATCGTATTCTTGATCCGTGAAGGAACTGGAAGAACTACAGCAATATTTGATAAATATTATTAAAATGGCACAAAAAGGTACATTGATATGATAATGATTTGCTTTTGCTTCTGTAGCATAGTGCATTTTGCATTGTCAGTTCAGTAAATCAGTAAGGAAAAAATTGTGAGAAAATAATTTACACATGTTTAAGAACTTGTTAAATTTGGATTTAAGTGCAATTGGCTTAATACCTATTTTCTCACTTGAGAGAGAATTTTATTCCATTGTCCTTCCTCTCAGCATTTTATGTTTGAAATAAATCTTTGTTCTAATGAAATCAATGTTGGAGGTCAGTGAATTGTTTTAAATCTGATTCAGTCTTTTTCTGCCATGATTTGGTATCTTTTTGCTATGCATTTTTAAGAAAATATTACTGAAAGCATTTACATTACTGTTATTGAATTCTAAAACTCTCGTTTGATTATGGAAATTTATCCATACTAATGAGCCCAAAGAGGAAGATAGAGAAGATTCATGGATGAATGTAAGGAAGGGATTAATCACCCAGAGGCAACATGACATGCATTGTAAAAGTTGCTGATCATATTGTAACTTTTGCATCATATCAATCTCATTTAGAACACTTACCATCTATGTAGCTCAAATCCAGACATTTTTTGTTGCAGATTCTCTTCTAGGTATTGATGGAAGAGAGGAGAAAGTCAATGACATAGAAGGCTGCTTTGATTTGCAATGTAATCAAATATTTATTGGGATGGTGACAATGCAGTATCAAGCACAAATTGACATGGTAATAATTGATCTTAGTTTCAAATTTAGAAATCATATATATTGCTTTGATAAATCTTGGTATGTTAGTACATATAGTTAATTTTGGATATTAATGAATTTCTCAAAATTATTGTGAAAATTATGTGATAGATGGAATACTTTTCTTAATTTGTAGGGAAGAGATAGAGCAAATTTTGAATATGTTTGTATGTTTACCTGTTAATTTTGTGCTGATGTTTATAATTAAATGGAAGGGAATGATACATTTTATCAATTATAAGATGAATTACATTTAGATTGCTTTTTGTTGTTGCTTTCACATTTTTTTTAGAACAGGATGAATATTTCTTGCCCAAAAAATTTGTTTTTATTGAACAAATGATTCAACACTTGATTAAAGTAAACTTATTTCAGTCAGAATTATTGAATGTATCAGCTTCTTTTGAAAAATTTCAAATGTAAGAATTGTGGACTCTGACTGATTGCATCTATTAATTATAAAAATCAGTTTCTGAGATCTGAATATTTTTATTTGCTCTTTAAGGTACAACTTATTGAACAACTAGAACGAGCTTGCATAAGATTTGTGCACTTTAGTAAGGAAAATGAGCTACGTTCACGGGTATTTTCGGAAAAGATGGGATTGGAGAGTGGATGGAATTGCCACATCTCATTATTAAGTGAAAGAACAAGGTGAGGAGACAAAAATATTGGTGCAGATGAGAGTAATTCTTCATATTTATCTTCTAAGATGTGGTTGCATATGAATGATGGGTATATTCGTGTCTGGCATATTTGTTACTTAATTTGATTGCATAAGTTTCCTATTTTAAGTTATTGGTTTAACTTACTGATACCTTTGAAGTATGATTTTTGTTTATGCTTATTTATTTATTATGTTTATGCAATTTTCATGCAATTTATTATCAATTACTTTTATTTGCTATTTGCTAGAAATAATTCCTGAGAATAAATTAATGTCTGTTTGTATGGTAAACCTTAATCTTGAAAATCCTTATGCCTCAGTTGTTGTGTCACTTATTCTCAAGTATTGGCAGATTTTGATTTGGGTGACATTATGATAACTCCTGTTTAACCTTTTAACAAGTTTACTAAAACCAGAGCATACCTAATCATGCTAATTTAAAATTATTATTAGAAGCTCAGGTTGCTATTCTATTTTTTGTTTAATGATTTTATGATCTATATATATATATATATATTGTTCATTGCATTATGTATTACTCAAAGACTTGTGAGGTAATTGTTTGATTTGTCAACTTTAATTTTCAGCTTTTTATAACAGTTATTATACTGATAACTGAGCACACCAAAAGAAAGCTTTAGGAATAGATTAAAAAATCTTTCTTTCTGTTTTATATTTTCTTAATAGGCTATTGTAAACTTAAGACCATAGGAATGGAGGGGTCAAATTTGATAGAGTTATCTGTTGAAAAATATCATTATATTATTATCAATTGTGTCATACACAGTTTGCATTAATATTTTGTGTTTTATTCAAAACTACCTCTTTATGATTATTTTCTTTAGAATATTTTATTGTTATACTTTTTTCTCATAAACCTTACTTGGAGTTCGGCAAAATCTGTTGTTGAATTCCCTCCCATCATCATTTCCTGCACTTCATTGACAGTAAATAGTTTTTGTGGATAAAAAGCATGCAGAATAAAAATTGTTACTATCCTAGTTGAAAGAAATCCAAACCAGTGCATGCAGTATGAGAAATGTTTGGTTTTTTGTATTTTTATAAATGTGAATGCAGTTTATTATGGTCCACCAAAAGTAGCTCCAAAATATCTTCTGTTATTATTTGTAGATATTATTGTTTATGAGAGTTTTTATTTAAAGTATCATGCAAGCTTTTCTAAATGAAAGCTCAACATTCATACATGTATCAGACATTAAACCATAATATATTGAGTGAGAAATGTTTCTCTTGGGTAAAAAGTTTCTGTCATTTAAGTTTTGGTAATTATTAACTGCTCCTTGAAATATATGCTTTGGGGAGAAAGAGATTTAGAGTTTCAAAGATTATATCCAAAATAATTCTATGTTAATTGATATTTCTTATTTTCTTTCATTATATGGATACATAAAGCTGAGTTCTGCATCAAAATGATACATAATTTATTCCAAGGCAATTTTGATTTGGATGCCTAAAACCTGACATTGCATTTGAATTTCAGAAAAAAATAGTGATTTATACCTGAAACTATTGGCTAACATGCCTATCTTCATTTTTACTCTATTTTTTCCCAGCTGAATTAAATGTTTGCATGCCAGGTGGGTGTATGTATGTTGCTTGAGCCATTTTTCCCCATTTCCTTTTGTATTAGAATAATCTAGGCTAGTTTAATTTTTATCATTGAATGCTTTTTGGTAGCACAGATAAAGATGGCCGTTCAAAACTTTTCTGTGCTGCATAAGACTGGAATGGTTTAGTAATTCTTCTTGTTCATTGTCATGACTTAATTTTTTATCCTCTTCTCTTCTGAATTTTGGTACATTATGTCATCTGCATGATCAGTGTTTGTAGCAACACTGCATGTTTAATTATAGGTTTCTATGAATTAATTGAATTGCACTTTCTTATTTTTTCTGCTGCTGAAGTTATCAATGGGAATTTAGGGATTGCTAGGCTAACAAATAGCAAAATATAGTGAAGTATATTGGCTGAATTGTTGTGATTTTTTTAGAATTTTATTCTTTTGCATTTCTGTGTTTTTGGGCATATAAAAACTGTGTCCGATGGAAAAGATAGACTGTATTCTTTACATGACCATTAAAGCTATCTTAAAATAGATGGATGAGATATGAAATATTTAGGCAACCTCCTGCATTCAAAGTGATGGCATCTCTTTCTCATTTGTGATCTAACCTGTGGACTCAAGCCCTGCAAATTCATCAATTTCTTTCAAGTTAAATGTGGAATAGAACCACAGCCAGCTCTAGGTACACAAGTAAATATCTAAATCTGACCTAAATCAGTAACAAAATTTCAAACAATATTTATATTCAATATGGAAGCGAATATATAGAAGCAAGATGTTCCAAAGCAGTTTAGGTAAGATTTTAGGCAAGAGAGTCAAAATATTATCTCAGCTTAGTCATTTGTATCAATTGAAAATTTTCCATACAGTTGGATCAAAAAGCAATGAAATATTTTCTGATATTTTTTGGCTTTAAAAACTTCTTTTTGTTGTTTCACCTCTTCAAATTAGATAGATTATAAAATTTGCCTACCTTCATGGGGGATATCAGTGAATTATATGTGGAATTTAGAATTTTGTTGTTTTTTATTCAATAGAATAATGTAACCATAATATTTTCTGAATTTAGAGAGAAAAAATCATCTATTATCGATCTTTTCCTACTGAGTTTTTTTTTAGAACTCAGAAAAGTTGTTTCTCTGATTATTTTAGAATATTACACAAAACTTATAGAACTTATTTTTTTACTGTATTTCCAGAAGTAAAGAAAAGATAGGAATTTAGTTTTTTACAGGTTAAGGATTGAAAATGAATGAAGTATAACACTTCTCCCTAGACATCCTAGAATTAAAGTAAAAATACCACCAGTGAAGGTTACATTTGTCAGCATGCTAAAATACCTAGCTCATTTCCATAGGGCTGCATCTTATAGTTGTTCTCAAGTGCAGCTCTCTGAGTGAAAAAATAATAATACTCTATTGTTTACTTGTTAAAATTTCTATGTCTCAATGGCTTCAATGTACTTCCTATATTATGGGCCTTAAACTGAAAAAGCTTTGAAGGAGTGATAGTTACAATAATAAAGTGATAATTTCAGTTTAAAATCAAGTTTTATCTGGAAGCTTTGCAGTTCCCTACTGTTGAGTTGTAATATGCTTTCATTAAATGTAGACAAATGGAAAACCACTGATCAAAGTTGTAGCATTAAATTTTGCTAAATAAGCTTTCAGTATGATCAAATTAGAATTAGAAATTTTGAAAGATCTGAAACAAAACTAAATCTAAATCCTGTTCATCATTTTCTATGATTCAGAACAAATTATCTGTACGAATTTAACGTCTGTTCATTGCAATGGACACTGACTTTTACTACTTAGCATCAAAAACACTAATCTTTAGTAGGTGTTAATAAATATTTTTAATGGACGTTAAACCATAATTGTAGCATATAATATTTATGTAGGTGCCAAAATGCCTCTGTGGTCAAAAGCAAGCTTGTATGTGACTTCATTGCTATTAATCCTGAATTCAAGATTTGATTTGGACTCCAAGTGATTTTTTTGTCACAGCTAAAATTGGTAAAATTGACAATGTATAGAAAGTATTTATTCACGAACTCAAAAATTCATCCAGTGTGCTTTCACTTTATTGCCTGAGGTAGTTACAAAGCTTTGTAAAAAAATTCTGAGCTTGTGGATTGACAATGGGAAGCATGTTTGACTTGAAAAAATTCTGTGATGCCAACACTTTGATGATTTTACGGAGAATTATAATTTGGTATATTGTCTTCATTTATTTGTTCATGCAAAGATCCCGGAAAATATTAAGTGGTTGCCAATGCATTTAGATTCTGTGAAGCATTATCAATAAAAGACATCTTAGTTTAGTGAACCTGGATTAATATTTCAAATGGAGATGGAATCCAATAATTTAGCTGAATTACTTATTCTAGGATTGACTCACTTATTAATCTCAAATTGGATAATTGGAGTACTACTGACACTTCTACTGCTATTAAAAATTTTGTATGGTAAATACTTGGAAAATATGGAGAGGGCAAATTCAGAATATATTCTAATTAATTAAGATATTATTTGTAGTATTTGTTTATTTATTTGTAGTGTTCTTATTAAAGTATTTTATTAATCTCAGATTCAACAGGCACACTACTGAACTAAAACTACTGCTTTTCTGTGACTAAAGGTGTTCAAAGCATAATGGTGGTTACTGTAACTTTTGGTTTTGTCTCTTTAGTTTAAATTTTGCAGCAAATATATTGCTTTCTGATGTGGTAGTGATGGTTAACCTCTATATTTCAGAAAATAGTTTATCAGTTAATGTGTTTGAAAAAAATTATACAGCTTAAATTAAACAAAAAATCATGGTTTTCACATTATATGTTGAATTGACAAAAAATTTTATCGGTTATAGCAAAAAAATAAATACTAACAGATATGACACGTTTAGCATTGCTCTCTTGTGAAAGCATCAGCCTTTGTCATTAGAAAGGAGATAATACTTAATAATAATTGCCCTAAATGCAAAAAAATTGTATATTATATTGTTGATGTTAGAATTTCAAAGTAATTAGTTTGTTTTTTAAGAGATGAAAACAAACATATTCAATGAATATTCTGAATGATATGTACTCTTTGGTGCAGTTAATTTCTCTACATTATTTCCAGAATTTAAAATTGAATGATATATTATCTCTGTGTTTGTTCTATAATTTAAATTAAATTGTCCTGCTGAATTACTTTTTAGACTTAATTCTCTTTAAACTATGTTTTTCAATTATTGGAATTAGGGAAAGGGAATGTTCTGCTTCTGATATTTTGAATGAATGCTTGCCTAGGCTCACATGCTACAGTTGTTTTTTTGTTGCTTCATTTTCAAAAATATCTGGTATCAGAGCTCAGGACGATTTTATTTTTTTATCCTTTTCTATTTACAAATCTAATAATATGGTGATATTTCGGAAATAGTTTATCAATTGTGTCAATTTTGTGCCACCAGCTTTGAATCCAAGTATATTTTAATCATAGTTTCTGGACTAGCTCTAAATCAGAGATAACCTTTTGATATCTTTAAAATTAAGTTAAAGTCTTATTCTTTTAATAATAAACATTAAGCTTAATTTTTGTTATTTTTATTCCATATAGGTGATTTTAAGATGAAAAATTAAAATATTTTTCCTAAGAGACAATCTTCTATCACTGTTGCATGAAAGGAGGGCAGGAAACATTTAGTTTTAATAAAAAAAACAAGAATATAGATGATTCACCTCTCATGCAACTTATTTGAAAACTTGATTTGTTTAAAAATTATACATTGTACATTCCTTGGTCCTTCAAATAAATGCTCTGGATAAATGATTTTCAAACTTGAAATAGCTTTTGTTACAGAATCCTTGTGAATTTCCTCTCTGGAATGACTAAGTTTCTGAGAATGAAATCACTCTGTTGGAGCTGATACAAATATTGAGATAGAATGAGATCTTCTTTATCAATTTAGTCTGAGGGCAGGACATTAGGTCAAAAGTTTTATTTTCAGTGTTTCCCTTGATACAGTGTCAAGTTGTAAACATGACTGATAAACCAGAAAGGGAGTGCAATGTTTTATGAACTGCTGAGCATAATCTTGAAATGATAGTACTCTGTAATGCCCTGTCACCTCTGCTCTTAAAAAAGTCATTTCCTTCTGTTTATCTAAATGTCTATTTGGTAAAAATAGTTTCATTTTAGGGTGAACAATGTCAAAAATTAAGTAACTAAGAAAACACTCTCTTAGCGCAAAAAGCAGACAATTCTTCAAAAATATCTCAAAAAGGCAACCAATGTTACTCAAACTTATTATAATGCTATCCCATTGAAGATGTGGTTTTTTTCGTGGTCCCTTATAAAGCACCTTAACTGGGTTATGCTGTAGTTATTTAGAGGATTCAAAAAGTTTTATTATATATTTTAAAAGGGGAAAAAGAATAAAATGTATGTATGTAGAATCACCTTGATGGTAAACTTAGTGTTTGATTTTAAAAATTACCATCAAGACCAGAATTCAGATATATCTTATAGTGAACTCAACGTCAAGATTCTGATCCTTTCTCTCGAAGATAATTTTTGTTTTATAATGGGAGTCGATAGAATATTATTTACTTTGTATGCTGTAAGTTATGAAATATATATTTTTACTACACACTGAATCACATCCTAGATAAATGTAGGTCTATGAATCGGACGCATTTTTTTGTTTTAATTGTATAATTAAGAAATTAGAAAAAATATTATGATTTTCAATGTCAGTTTAAACATCTATGAACTCAGTTTAATCCTTATATCTCCTGTTCTTTATTTTTAGCTTGCAAAAAGAAGAGAAAATTCGAAGTTAGGCACAGATAGATTCCAATTAGGAATCTATCTGTGCAAAATGACCTCAGCTGTTGAAGCACTTTTAATATTACTACTGCTAGAAGTTTTGGTTTAAAATGTGCTCTGCTCTCAAATTTTAAATTTGTATTGTTTTTATTCATTAATCTAGTAGATATTCCTTAGGAAAACTTGAAATTATGGTTTAAAATAATTCAGCTAGCTCAAAAAAATTTTAATTTCATTAAAGTATAGCATATGATGAAAATATTCTTTTGTGGAAAATAGTATTCATCTTCTTGGTATGGCAGATAAATTCTTTTCTAGAATTGCTTTCATCTACAAATTTAATTTTTAGAAATAAATAAATGTTAACTTCAATTTAAAACTACAAAAGGATGGTTGTTCATTATCTTCTCTTAGCTATATTCGTTACGTAAAATTGTGAGAAGATATTTACCATTTTCAAATTTTGCTAAAATTCTCTTTTTCTGTCTAAAATTAAATACAATAAAATTAATTCTGAGTGCCATAAATAAGTTTGATTTAAAAATATTGTGACTTTTGTTGTTTGGAAACAGCAATAATTAATTGATATGCTTGTATCAGTCAAGTACATGTCACAGTTTTATAATGATTTAATGCTGAAATATAGCTATATTTACAAGCTCATGGACATTAAGAAGTAGTGAAAATGCATCAGGGCTAACCATACTTATCCTTTGTCCTTATAGAGTATCTTTAATTATCCAGTCCTTTCTAATAATGATATCTATATAGGGGAAAATTTTTCTTACATGACCTTCTTCAGTAAATTTTATTTCTTTGGTTTGGTACTATGCAAAAATGTT
The DNA here is from genome assembly GCA_036926295.1 of Pachydiplax longipennis. Classification (NCBI taxonomy): domain Eukaryota; kingdom Metazoa; phylum Arthropoda; class Insecta; order Odonata; family Libellulidae; genus Pachydiplax; species Pachydiplax longipennis. Next base: position 11,406,232 of record JAVFKF010000034.1, on the reverse strand, counting down.
TTGCATGTAGTATAAAAACACATTGATTAATTATAATTATTCGTATCAAAATGTTTGGAATAGCCATATTGCAGGATCTCAATACCAGAGTTGGTCCAGGTGCCTTGTATTACATGCTACATAGTAGTTATGCTACTGTAATGAATACTTGTCAGGACAGCTGACATCATCTTCCCATAGGTAATGTATCACATTACACCTCTTGTTTGTTTGTCCCATGTATGCTTTTATAAAGCTGAATAATATAAGATTTTAGAGGTACAATTTTTTTTGTTTTGTTCTATTTAGAAACAAAGAAAATTTAGTGTTTGAGTTCAGAGATGAAAGGATCAAGCTCCCAAGTCTGTAAGGCTAAATCTGCTCAATATTGAAGCACTCTATTTATTTTACACTGCCTGTCTTTTTACGTACTTAATCCAAACAAGGAATATGGTCTTTATATGTATAGCAATTACTGCTGCTAGTTTATTATTTATATTATTTCATATAGGGTTAATTATTAATGTATTAATAATAGTATAGATTTTTACCTTATATATTATTACCAGATGGATTTGAGGTCTACTCTAATGTGGTATTGACTCACAAATTTTCTTTTGCACCTCTTCTAATGTAATCTTCTCAAATCAATCATCATACAACTTGAGAAGTAGGAAAAGAAGGAAGAGTGGTTTTTGGGAGAAGTTATATAAATTAATGAAATACTTTGGCCATCAGCCTTATATATGGATTTAAATTAGAGAGTTAAATCACATCTGAGAATTTTGTCTATTTCTGATTATTTATAGTTTTCTCCAGAATCTTTGTGACTTTTAGGTAAGAAGCAAATTTAAATTTATTTATGTTCAGTTTATCTCCTTTCAGATGTGTGATAATCCAAATTATTGAAAAATAAGTTGAATGGAAATTTTGATTTTAATAGATTGAATCTATATGTCTTGGATTTTTTTTTGCAAATAGTAAGGTACTTATAATTGTTATAAGCAAATGCAAGAAAGAATTTGGTGGAATTTAGGTCATTTTTTATGGTTCTCAGCCCTCCTACTTAATGTGATTAATGTTTTCTGATTGTTTGAAAAAAATCTTATCTTTAAAATTTGTATCAAATTTATTGTTAGGTGAGATGGTAAGCATATAATTTATAATAAACAGTTATTGACTTAAGGGTGAAGAGATTTAAGAATATTTTTGAATTTTTGTTATTTGAAATCACCCCAAATTATATTTATTTGTCTCATAAGGTGAACAGTTTCTCTAATTCATGTCTAAAATTGATTCAAATAACTTTTTATATATTTATAACCTTTTCTGGAACTTTTTATAGTATATGAATGCATATATTACTTCTGTTCTCAAATAAATGTTAATATTTAAAATCTTTTATTATTTGTTGTACTTTTATTGATATCTTAAAAATTCATGTTTAGCCTGTCATGGAAAGTGATGAATTATTTAGAAAATGGTGGCTAGAGCAAAAGGATTATTTTAGGCAGTGTTATCCATGTTTTGCATTTAGTCATGTTATGGTATTAATTTTTTAACTTGAAAATATAGTGAGAAAAATACCACCATCTGAGGAGACCAGGTCACCTAGTTTGAAAGAATGTATGAATAGCTCATTAATATACATGAAATTGTTTAAATATCTGCAGTTCTGAATAGAACTCAAAATTGTGGATGGCTTTTTAATACTTTATGTAAAAGAGATCTACCAGCTGCTACGGTAGTTTAATTTAAAACAGGTTTTGTGAGCCAAATGAGACATTGTGACTGGTGATCATATTTCATGTTATATTCATTCTTGTTGCCTACCTCCTTTTATGTTAATTTTAATTTTGCAGTGCAAGATTTTCTTGATGCTTGATCAAGACTTTTACATCTGGTTAAGATATTTTAATGTATACAAATAATGAACTTTTATATTATCATCCATACATTGCTGATGTCATGGCACATTTATAATCATCTTAAATTTTTAGAGTGAGCTTTATCCTTATGTTAGTTCTTCTCAGCTGCTTATATAGAGGTCTTATATTGTTTGGAGGTAGAAATTACTCTCCCTACAGTAAATTCAGTAGTGTAACTTCTGAATGTAAATAGGTGTATAGTGAAGCAAAATTTAGGTGTTCTAATTTCATCAGAATCTAATATATAATAACATAAGCATAGTTGGTTAATAGCTGTGTCTCCTTTTTCTGAAATCCTTTCTCACCTTTTACATCCCTGAGGAAGTATGCAAAGCATTAATAGTCAATGACTACATATACCTATTCTCAGAAGTTGCTTTTCTTTTTTGCCTCTCTTCTTTTGCCTCTTTACTTTCACAGCCAGCCAATTAAAAACCAAGATGAAAAATATTTTAGGAATTGTACTGTAACAATTGTAAATTATGAGAGTTCTAATGTTTGTCAGTAAAATGTATTCTAAATGGCTGGGGCCAATAGGGACATTCAGCACTGGGTGTGCATCTATGACTGCCAATGATGGCATTTGAAGGGTTAACATAATGGGGATTGATTTCCCCATTTTTTAATCTTTTTTGAAGATTGCAGATGTTCACCTCCCTCTTATCATGAGGATGAGAACTATTATTATTCGCTGATAATGCCACAACAGTGTTCTCTTTTGCTGAAATATTAGCAGGTTTCATTTCTCACACGTACATATTCTGATAAATTTCATTCAGCAATGGCTCATACTCAACCAGAGATGATGTTTACATTTGAAATTCCCTTTACTTTTCAATTATAATTAACTAAATGCATTTCATAATTCATTCATTAACGAATGAAGAACTAAAAATGAGCATGCAGTTGATTGGCCTTTACCTCTATTCTTGTTTCATACTTGTTCTTACATTCACTTGTGCTTGTGACACCAATTATTCCTTGAACTCTGCTTTCAAATATGCAAAATTTGGCTTTCTTAATCTATTCTTCATATGAAATTTGACTATGCACTGCTGTCTGATAGTGTCAGACTACACTTTTTGCTAGAATCGTATATTTTATCACATATATATATATATATATATATATATATATATATATATATATATATATATATATATATATATCTTTTTCAAAATACACCAGTACCTTATAATATCTAATAGCAACTTCAATAAACAAGAAGTTTTGGTCAACCATAAAATACCTTGAAGTTCCCTATGAAAATAAATTACTCAGATTTTATATTATGTTATGCTGAAAATGTTTAAAAATACTTCCTTTAAATGCTCTTTATACCTCTTATATAACTTCCATTTTAGTTTTATGCTATTGATGATAACTGATGTATGGGTGAGAAGTTTATTGGTATGATTTCCAGTTATTTACATAATTTTCAAAAAGGTTATTTAATTCCCAAACTGAAATTTTTCTTGATATACCTAGCATAATTTAGTTGAATATAATTATTTTTGCATGTTGTACAGCTGCAAGCATCATGAGTTTTAGATGGTTTGTTGAGTCAGGTTTATTTAAAGTAATCTTAATCATTTATTAATGTAATTTTTAAACATTGGATATTGTAAAATGTAGAAGTAGATTGGAATAATAGTGTAGACTTGAGTTTATTTTATAGCACACTGTGTATATGTTATAAAATTTAGATCAATTTTTAGGCAATGGATAATATCACAGAAATCGTTACTCGAGGTTTTAGAAATTTTTTAAACATCCTTTCTTAGTACATTGATACAAGTGATATTCTAATGAGAAAATAAATTCAGGCAATTCTGTAATCATTTGTATATGCTGAGAAACTGACCAACAAATAATACAGTCATCAAAGGTTTTATTTTTAATTATAAGGTATACTTTTCCAAGTATTCCATGTTTTGGAAAAGTTCTTGCTTAGGTATGGAATGGTTTAAAAAAAATTATCTTATTTAGCTTGTTTCAGATTAATGGAAAACAAATATAAGCATAGACTTGACCTTTTCCTGTGAAATTTAAATTACAGTGGTACCTAGTCTTGCAGAGCAATATCATTAATGATTCACCCTTCCTTCAAATGTCCTTTTAATATATTTTTCTTAAGTATTTTTCATTTTCTTTTCCTTCAATAAAGATCAATTTATCTTTTGATTATCTCACTTCTTCCAAATTTACTTGTCATTTTTCTTTAAGAAAATTCAAGGTTTCATATCCTATTTTACTGAATGTTATCCACAGATATGCTCTTCATTAGTTAATAAAATAAATGTGCAACAGAGAACCCTATTTATAGGAAGGGAACATTTTTTTATCCAAACTCACTAGTATCTACATTTTTATGTATGAACTATGTTTAATTATTTTCTCTATGTTTAAATTGATGCACAGTTGGCTTAAATTTAAGAAAAGAGGAGCAGTTGTAGTTTATCTATTCAATAGGGATGTTCCTTGGTACATGTACTAAAATCCTGTATTATAACATAGCTATTTTATATACTGTTATGGAGGACTGATTTTTATTTTGGATGCATTAGTTTGCAAACAAATACCTTTTGTTGTCAAAATATTAATATATTAACTTCAATTGTTAGGGATGTGGAGTCATTGTGATTATGACTGAGTTTTGTAGCTCCTTTGTAATTATTGGAATATCGTGCAACATCTAGTACAAAATATCACGTTTTATATCATAGAAACTTATATTGTGAAAATTTTTGTTTTTTCCTCAAAAAAAATTTGCCTCTAGATGCTGCAGGGACTATTTCTGTGTGTATTTTGAGAAGAAAACTTTATCAGAAATACATGATAAATTCATGAAGATGTAAATGATAATTTCATGAACATTATCAACAAAAATTCATCTTGATTATTCATTCCTCATCTATATATATTAATATCCCATTTAATTTTATGTAGGTAGTTATAAGGCTTACAGTGTTAACTTTTTGTTAGTAAAATGCTCTGCAGAAGATATCTCTTGTTGGGTTTTATAGGTCCTATTTTACATTCCTTCACTTTTCACTCATTTATTTTTGAATTTAGACTGTTATGTTCATTGTCATAACTACATCTTTATGCTAAGTGAATTGGCAGAGGTGGTAATTTATAAAAGCAGCATTTGTGAGTTCTCAGTTATTTTTTTGATTGAAATAAATTCAATATATCAATTTTAATAAATCTTAAAAAACAGTGAATCATATTTCCCTCCAAAATGTTTTGTTCAGATTTAATGGAAACATCCGGTTTTTAAAGCAAATAGGAAAAGGGGATGAAGAATTAGTCTAATAGCACATTTAAATGTGTTCCTTAGAGGTTGTACTTGGTGGAATTATATCTAGAGAGTATCCAGTTTCAGATAACTTTCCGTCTTATTAAGTAACCAAGAGATTTTAGGGTTTGAAGTAGGACTGACAAGCTAGAAGAAAGAATTGTAGCTCTGACTCCTCAGCCCTAACATAATATACTTCATAATTGAAATTCCAAGTTATTAAATTTTACAGTCTTGAATGAATTACTCTTATCAAACATTTGTGGTTGACAGTTACTTGTTTGTATGGTCTGCAGAGTGGTTCATTGGAGTTTTAGAGGAGATACACATTAGAACAATAAAGTAAAACTAAACGCTGTCATCTCATGTGCATGATGTCTTGGTGCTGGGATATTGAATGGATGCTTAATGTTGTGGGTCCCAAATTGTTTGTTGTGGTTGTCCTTCCAATCCCATGGGTCGTCAGATCAGAGAGTGGTAATTCCAGTTCATGGCCAAGATCAGCTACACCTCAAACAGCCACTGTACGTCTCTCCCGCCTAAGCCTCCCTAAGTACCCTACCCAACAGCAGCTGCAGCAACATCATAAGGCACATGGATGTTTGGAGGAAGGCACCCCTTTTCTTCTGGGATCACGGTATGTGTCATGCATTGGTGATGGGAGATCTTCTCGTTTTCACAGTTTGTATTAAAGATGTGTCATCATTTGTGAATGTACCTCTGTCAATAAGCCATAGAAATTCATCCTATATGTTTCACTTGGGAACCCTTATTAGCTGTAGGAATCATAGGGTGTCAGGCAACATGGTGATATATCATGTAGTGATATTTTTCAAAAATTGTCTCAATTTCCCATATAAATTTAAATTTGTGTATTTAATGAACATATTATCAGTGTACAGTGAAATATTTGCTTTGGTCATCTCAAACCAAACTAAAGTTGGATTTTTGTGGTACTATAAATAAAATTTTATAGAAACCAAAGATATTCAATTGCTTACTTAAGGAACAACCATTTAATAGGAAAAGTTCCAGTTTAAAAATCGATTTACCTGATCATCCAAATTATGTAAATAATCACTTTTTGGTGGAATTTTTATTCTTGTTATATTTTAGTGTAAATGAGAAATGGTTAAATTTATTCAGTATAGATAAATATTAGTTGAAAATTCTCCTTTGGTGGAAATTTAGGAGCAATAAATAATGCTTTATAGTTATTATTATATGTCATGTGTTTATGTAGGTATGGATTCCTATTGGCTGTTAAAGTGCTATCAATTCTGTGAGATGAGATGAATTCAATATACACTTGTGTAAAGTTCATTGGTGGTACTCATAACTTCTCCTTTACATAGAGAGGCTGTATTTTTAAGCTATATTTAAGATTATACCATATGCCTTTTTCAACTAATTTAGTCTTCTTGTATGTGAATAATCTACTTTTAAAATGATAGAATAAGCTAACTTTATTTTTAGATGGCTGCTTGTGTTCTATGGAAGCTTAGTTAGCTTTTATTTTCATACAACTAGTTAGAGAGATTATAAAATAATTAATTTGAATGATCTACAGCTGATAAATTTTAGATAACAGAAATATGTATGTATAAGTGATTTCTTTTCCATTTCCATTTCTTCTTCCCTTCATTCTTTTCAGCATCTTACCAGGACAAATTTTCATTCTTCATTTCTGGTTTTCACTGTTCTCTAAGCTTTCATGTTGCATTATTCTTCTGTGCTATTGCAAATTTAAAAAGGTAATTTTCTCCAAGCTACCATTTACATTTTCAAGATGATAGAAATGCAGTTCTTACTTCCTTCTGCTGAAAACTAATATTCCTTGTGATGTGTCTGTGATGTTTATCATTCTAGCACCTCTTCAAAATTTACTGACTAAAGGATGTAAGTCATTTTTAATAGAATACCTTGTATCTCCTTTTGTGAAGCTTCATTTTAGGCCTTGAATTTTTATTCCAGTGTTCAATCAATGTTCCAGCTTTGTTATTTTTGGAAGATTATTGATTGCAGAATTTTTGCTTTGATTTTATGTTTGCTGCATGTTTTAACTCAAGTTACTATTAAGAAAGATTTTGTATTTGAGGTTAATATTTAGCTCTATGATGGATTTCCTTGAAAGAACTAAAATTTTAACTGAGATTTTTCTGTGAAATTAATATTTGTATAGATGTTGAAATTCTTTCTGTTCTAGTGCTTTCATAGGGACTTAATACAGTATTATATGATCAGATTCTCCATTTGTTAGATGTTATTATGACTCTTAGAGCATTCTAATACATTCTAATTATTACTATGGCTGATCTGCCAGAAGTGCCAGGTTTGTGGACATATTGTTGGCCAAAGTTGTCTTTGGTGCCAAGAATCATCTAATGTTATTTGTTTTTGGAAGATAGTCAATGAAAATTAAAATTAAGACTTAATGAGCTCTGATTTACAAGCTAGTTGAATTAGGTACTGACAAATCTCATGGAAGTACATTTCTCTGTTTTTAAACTGCTTTGTTTAACTTGATATTTTATTAAATTTTGTCTCTTCAATTTAAATTTTCTAAGTAACTCAAGTTCAAACAGTGTGGTATTGACATCTTTATGGAAAATTTTTGAACTCAGTCTTTGAGTTGTATTAAACTGTTACTCATTAAAATTTATTTCATATGCTAGTTATTTCCTATCTTTTGCTATAGTTCACATCAAGAGGACTATTAAAAATCTTATTCAGTGTTATTTTGTTTTATTGTAAGGTATAAGTAAAATGTTTATAAGCTTTAACTTACAGTTGATTAACAGACTATTCGAATCACTTTTCCCAGATCCTTCTCAGAGGTGATTGGTATCACCCATTTTATGAAATTGCATTGATTACTGTTGGAAAATATTTATGATACCTTACTCATAAGATTGTTACACAGATAGATTGTTATACTTTGTTTATTTATTTATTTATATACACTATGTGCTAACCAGCTTATAATAGCCAAGTATAGATGATAATATTGAAAACTTTTGTTTATTTTGATTAACACACCATGCTCATTCTTATTTCTCTAAATTTAATCTCAAGAAAATCTGTTTTCGATGGAGAAATTGTGAAATTATTCCAAAGATTTTCTTTTTTATTTTTTCTGTTGATACCAAAGCGTTTTATTTTTGAATTTTAGCCATGAATTTTCTGATAATTCTTTTTTATCCTTAGTTTATTGAAAAAAACAAATATTATTTGGTTTTTCAATCTACTATCTCATCAGGAGTGAAGGATAGTCTGTATTTTTTGAATCATCCATTGCTTCATTATCAGGATATATTTTCATGTTGAGTCACATTCATAGTTTTGCTTGTTTTCCGGCCTTCATTTTATGTATAGTAGATATGGTATGTATGATATATTATTCATTATTTTAATTGGATGATAAAAAAATTAGAAACTTCTTTTCTGTTTGCACATATTAAAAGTGATATTTTCCTCATGAAAGTCGCTGATGAAAAGCACATCCTTTTTGACTAAATATAATACTTTTTAGTGTAAGTTGCCAATATACAAATAGATACTCATCTATCATGTTTGAAATTTACTGAGGGTGCAGTTAATAATTCCAATGTGTGTTGATAATAGTCTGATACAGTTTACTATAGTTTTGTCACTCTTTGGATAGGTTTTAGAAATGGAAGGAAACCAATATTAAATAGAAATAATTATTTAGTTGTCAAAGGATTCCTATTAAATATAAATGAAGTAGCTAATAAATTATTAAGTCCAATTGTAACTTATCTAATGTATCCTGATTATTTTCATTAATTAAAACTCAAATATAGTCGTCATTTTTGTTCAAATTAATCAGCTGTTGGTTCTTACTAACTGTAATTTTCATAAATATTTTTCAGTATGACTTTTTCAATTCATCATTGAAGATCACTGGAAAGTTAACATGCAAAGTATTCAAAACATGTAGAGCATTCAAAAGTTATTTAGTATTTTTTGAAACGGAAAAAGAATAAAATATACCTTAAATAATTACCTTGGTGATGAAACTTAGTGTTTGATTAAAATAAATTACCTCAAGGCAGGAACTCAGATGTAACTTATAGTGAACTAACTCAACATCAAAATTCTGATCCTTTCTCTTAAATATAATTTTTGTTTTATAATGGGAGTCAATAGAATATTATTTACTTTGTATGCTGTAAGTTATGAATAATGTATTCTTACTACACACTGAATCATATCCTAGATAAATGTAGGTCTTTGAATGAAACACATTTTTTTAATTGTATAATTAGGAAATTAGTAAAAATGTTATGAATTTCAAAATCAGTTCAAATATCTGTAAACTCTGTTTAATCCCTATGGATTTTTAGCTTGTAAAAAGAAATTTCGTTTATCTGTAGTAAATAAATAATTAATTCCCATAATAACTTATCTAATGATATCCTGATTATTTTTAGTAGTTAAAAACTCAAATATAATAGTTCTAGCTAAAATTAAGTAGCTGTTGGTGCTTCCTGATGATAACTTTCATCAATATTTTCATTATGACTTTTAAAAATCTTCATTAAATACCACCAGAAAGATAACATGTAAAAACTGCAGCCCGTGTGTATGATGTCTTTTATATAGATTTTTGGATTGTATTATAAAAAATTTAATCTTCTATTATTTGGAAATTTATAAAAAAAATAATCTTCTATAATTTCATTCCATGTTGTGAATAATTATTATCATTCTAATTAAACTATCAACCAAAGGCTTTTGTTGCTGAAGGCTGCTGCCGTTATATATTTCTTTCAAATATAGTGTATTTATGTGTAAAAAATCCCAGAATTACTTCAAGCTTTAAACTTTTTAATGAATATAATCACATCAATCCTTGAGGTAACCAGTAGTTCAATTATCAGGTTTGTGGTATTGTTTTATATTTATAGTGTCAGTAGCTTCTATAAAAACCTATGCAATTAAGTTTAATTACTTGGTGAAACAAACATAAATTGTGTATTCATATCTTGCATCCAGGCTCTGGTAAATAGTTGTTATTTTGGAAAAATATCCATATCAAGCTTAAAGTATGAAGTTAAGAGTGAAGGATAAGATAAGGCAAACTTAACCTATTATACCATTCATGTTATTTAAAATTTTATTTGTAAATATGAAATTTCTCTTTGCATTGTTATTTCCTCCTTGTTTGGTTTGGATATTTGCAAAATCTCCAAAGTTAAAAATTAAAATTGTAAGTTGCGTAGCTGTACTTTCTGATTAAAAATCAGTCTTACCTGTGATCAGAATTATTACAAGAATCTGTATATACATCAATGTACTGCATTAATGTTGAATTTAAAGTATTTTAAGGAAAAGGATATGAAAATGCACTTATTTTTTAAATTAGAATTTCAATTTTAAGATTGACATAAAAGTAAAAAGAGACATTCTTGAACTTTATTGTAATTAACAAAAGAGTTGAAAATTGATGATGGGCTGGATTCTCTCATGTTTTATTACTGTAGTTAAAGTATAAAACTTCTTTGCCCTATAGATATATATCCATATGTTTCTTAACACCTTATTCTTAGGACACTTGATCTGGTTAAAATAATTTTTCCTATGACTGCTTTATCTTAGTTCTTATCCAGCATAAGCTTAATTTTTGGGTAGCTTTTGATTTTTGGATTATATTCCAATTAATAAAAACATTTTAAGCAAGTTCTCACCGAAAAGGAAAAATATTTCAAATTTTTATGATTAAATTCTCTTTGGTGGAGGTATTGTTTTGATACTATTTCAAAATCACTGCTAATGATTTTCATTGCTTCTCTTGTTGAATTGTTGTCATTAATTAATAAAACATAACATCCGGGAATTTTTACTCATCACACCTATCATTATGTATAATAATAGTTTGGTGCAGTTACAGAAGCAGTGGCAACAAATGTCACAAAATAATATTTCTCTATGTATAAGTAATACTTTCCAGTAAAATGAATAAAGGAGTTATTACATTAACTATGGGAGTTGAGGTTATCATACAGTAAGTATGCCAATAACCATATTGATTACAACTCTAACTGTAGCTGTGCAGTGGTTAATGAATATTGCCCAACAATTATGTGTTACTTTTCTGACAAGGCTAGTTATATCTTCATGTGCTAATCATCTTTTTTCAGTTGAAATGTCTGTATGCACTAACAGCTGTATGCATGGGTGTAATTTATGGAGAGTAAAGAATTGTGAATTGCTTAGCACTGATGCACATATTTGTCAGATAAATTATATTATATGTTGTAATTAATGACTTTGATGTAAAGACCCTATTGACCAAGGTTTGCTAACACATTTTTTTGCTTAAAGATCATTATTATTATTTCTCTTCTAGTCGAGTAACTTTTTCAAACTCATAGTTTCCAAATTTCATGGTAGAGATAGAGTTTATACAGATTATGTTCAGAAATTATAGCTCATGTTCGAAAAAAAATAACCAAGTAAAATGCTAAATTGGTTATACAGTCTTATAAGCTTGATTCCACCCTAATTTTAACTGTGGTGGTTATGCTACTAAATTTAATATTTATTTTGAAGAAATTTAAATATGTTCTTGCACTTATTTAGATTTTTGCTAGTATCAAAGAAGAAAGCATTTAGAAATTTTGTTCTCATGTATTTTTGTTTTGCAACAATAACAGCAGTATAGGTTACACAAGAGCCATGAGCTTCTCAGCTCCAAGTGCCATTAATATGGAGTTTTCACAAGTGAAGTTTGAAGATGATGAAGGAAATTGTTTAGGGGATGAAGAATCCAGGCTTGGGAAAGGTCCAGGAAATCCTAGGTATTGAATTGTTAATTTATTTTTGGTCAGGATTTGCAGAGTGGGTTTACTTCTTCAATAGTAGGTTCAAATTTTTACTCTTGTGGACTTTTGATTTTGCTTGAACCTAGTGCCTAGTCTTGTGATTTTTGCTATTATGAAAGCACCTTTTGTGGACTACCCTTTGCAATCTATTGTTGGTTTTGATCCAAATAATGTACCTGAGCTTGACTGATCAACAATCCGTACTATCTATATTAACCCCAAATATCAATTGTTAATTTGTGCATGAGGCCTACTTCTTGAAGTAGATTGGTGAATAACTCCAGCATATTTCGTATCTTATATGTAAATATTGCAAAGGAATTCATTTTAATTTTAATGACTATTTTCAGTATTAATAAGAGAAGATAGCAATGCTGTTATGGAATCATTAGACTTCTTTGTAACCAATTCTTTGAAACCATTGATTATGATGATCTATTGCAGGAGCCCTGGAATGAAGCGCTGTGGAAATGGGCCACAGATGACTAGTCAAGATAGTGTTCTGGTGCAGAGTGTTGATCTAACATCACATCAAGAAGCTTGGCGCTCCTTGTCCTGTCTAACTGATAGTACAGAGCAAAGTGCTCCTGTAAATTTTGACATGTCAAATAGAGTATGTATGATTACTTAAAATACTCCTTCAAAGTTGGATAAATTTATCTGATCACGAGTTGCTGTTTTGTATGTTTAACTTATATATAATAATATGCTTTTAACTTCAGTCATATCCTTCAAAATCTCTTTGTGAACCTTCACTGATAAATAACCTTCATTCAAATTTATTTTGGATTGCTGCTCCTATTTTCTCGTGTTGAGGTGTAAGTACATTGAGCATTCCAAGTTTTCTCAACCTCTCCTCTCATTGTAAATTTGTGTGTAGTAATATCATATCTAGCATTGCCAGAAAGAAGGATATTATCCTAATGCATCTTGAAAGTATTGTAAACATTAGAAATAATTATTTTTTGTTTTTCTTGATTATTTTTCATTAATTATTATTATGCTATCAATTTTTGTGTTGATTGGTTGCTAATATAACTTAATCATTGGTAATCACTGAGGAGAAAGTAAATTGCTTGATTCTTTATGATAACAGTTGACCGCAGCACCAAATTGATTTAATAATTTCATAAAATTTTAAGTAAATTAATAATAAGGGTTGGTTTTCCAAATTATTTTAAAGATTAAACTAAAATTTAAACTATATTTCCATAGTGTAGTAATAATAATGTAGCTACATTCTTGTTTTATATCTGTATCTGTTCAATGATGATTTTTCTTTCTATATGCATTGTTTTTGTTAACAGGCTAAACTTCCTCGTGGAATTGAGAAAATTCGTCCCCATTTGGAGCAGATTGATAATGTTCCATTGTTGGTGTCACTTTTCACTGACTGTACCCCATCAGCCACTCGTGAAATGTTGCACATAATGCAAGACTATGGAGAAGTGGTTTGTGTTATGGGTTCTTCAGCAAATGCCCATAATATGCCTATATTTATGCAAGCAGATGCCAGGTATTTTTCTATCATCTCAGATATCATATTTATTGCATTTTTTATTCTGAAACTGATAAAATATGAATGGATAGGACAGTTTCACGCTCTAAATTTCTAGTTTATTTAATTTACTGCTACTTTTGATCTTGTTGCTAAACCATACAAGCAGGCTCCAGTAACCACTTTTAAACATTTGACTTGGAAATTCACGGAAAACTGTATTTTTAATAAAAAAGAACAACATGAGCAAATCTCATTTTTGTTCATATTATTTGTCTGTATTTAATAATAATTCCCTGATAAATTGTATGTAGTTGTTGAGTTTTCTCTCTGATTAACTCTAGTTATTCTCATTGTTTGTGGTTTGTGACTTGGGTAAAGAGTGGTAATTAGAATATCCTTCCAGAGATTACTTGCGTATCATTAGAGATTAGATCATGTTCTTTAAAAAGTAGATGATGGTAGTGACAGTCACTCTTTAAACATTATCTCCTACTTATATGTTTTACTTTATTTAATTTTGGGCTATTAAAATGTTATCTTTCTAGGTAAGCAGTGAATTTATTATATGTTTCATAGCTATGACCTTATTTTAAATACAAAATATTCATAAGAAAGTAATTGAAAAATTTTTAATAGAAATTTTGAATCCTGTGTTACAAGAATCATACACCATTGATAATTCTCAGAAAATTAAAATCTTCTTTTGCTTGATTAAAATTTCAGTTTGGGTGTGGAGCCTCTTTATCCTCAAGTTTGTCAGAAGGTGCCAGTTTCAGTGCCTCCTCCTCCTGATTGTGGCCCATCTCCTGTTGATTTGAGCCAAGCCCTCAACTCTATTGTTTGCTCACTTTCCTTTGCTCGTGATGCTCCAGTATCCATTTTTCATCTCATCATGGAGGTAAATTTGTTGAAACATCTATGATATAATTCAAATCTATCTCCTTTGTTTCTAATGAAATACCTAATCATAAAGATAATTTTAACAATTCAACTTAACCATTTTCATTTCTACTTAATTATAAGGGTTATACCAAAAGTCATAATTGCTCTTCTATTGCTTGTCCTTCTTGGGAATAAGTGATTGTGGCAATTAGAACATCTGTCTCCATCCTCTGGCATTCTATTGGTTTTAGTAGAAAGAAATTATCATTACTAAGGGTCTAATGATAAATTTTGGGAAGTCAGTGTATTGTTTTGAAATCATGCAGTAGTATTTCTTGAGAAAGAGAGTATTATGATTCAAAATATTTATCAGTGCTTTTGAAACATGTGGATCATCTTTAGTTTGCCTAGTATTTGAAGATAGGGTTGTAATTTCTAAGCCAACCAACGTGACTAATCAACTGCTCATGTTGCCCTGCATCAGCATCCAGAAGAGAAATTGGGGACTTGATGTCATAATCAAGGAGGATCACCCTATTACAGTGAGAAAGCTGTCTGGAAAACCTGGCTTATAATAATGCTAGCAAAACTTATTGAAAAATGACTCTCTAAAAAAATTTTTATGCAATGGGTCCCACTGTTGCTAACCATGGAACCGGCAAATTGCCAGACCATTTTCCAACTTGCCATGGAGTTATGAGGAATTTTTTTCTTTGCTGAATTATCACACTTTATCATATTCATATATATATATATATATCTATTATATATAGATGCTTCTCCATATGTATATATCATCATGTTCTTCTGCCCTATTCAGCAGGTTATGTCATGGGCTCCTTCATCCACTCTTCCCTTTTCTCAGCCATTCTCTTAATTAAGGAGTAACTTCCATCAATCCTGATGGAGTCTAACATCTGCCTTCTTTTCCTTCCCCATCCTCGCCTTCCTTCAACCATCCCTTCTATTGCAGTTTTTAGCAAACAATCTCTTCTTAGGATGTGTCCTATCCAGTTCTTCTTTCTTTTTCTAATTGTTTCCATCAATGACATTCTTTCATCTACTCTCCTTAACACTTCCTCATTTGTAACTGTAACTGTAACTAACATCTGTAATTTATCTTTCTAGTTCAAGCCTTCCATCTTTCTCCAGATCCACATTTCTAGGGCTTCCAGCCATTTTTCATCTTGTTTCCTGACTGTTTGTGTGTCTGCACCACGCTCCATATGTAGCATTTGGCTAGTCTCTTTCTCAACCCTTTGTTTAGTGGTCCACAGAGCAGTCTTCTTTTTCTTTGGAATCCTTCCTTTGCCATCTCCGTCTTATCTCCACTGATCTGTTATCATACTCCCCAGATATATGAATCTTTCCATTTGTTCAATGTTCACTCCTCTATCTTGATCTCTATTCTCTCTCCCTTTCCTTACAAACAACACTACCATACACCATACACTTTGTTTTCCTCTTGCTTATCCTCCTCCCCTATTCCATGCACTTGGTGTTTAGGTCTTCCAACTTTCTATTTAAAGCTTTTTCCATTTCTGCCAGTACAGCCATGTCTTCCGCAAATCTTATACATTCTACTCTTCTCCCTCCTACACCTCTCTTTCCATCATAACATTATTTTATTATTTCTTCTAGATAGACGTTAAATAATACTTTGGACATATTCTTGTCTTTCACCTCTACCGAAGCTTATATCTTCTGTCATCTCTCCTCCTATTCTCACCTCTCAAATTGTTTTAAATATAGGTCTTTTATCATTCTTTTTTCTTTCCAATCAATTGGTCTTATTTTCAATATCTCCAAGAGTTTATTCCATCTTAATTGTTCAAATAATAAATCTATAAAAGCTATGTACACTTTTCTCTTTTTCTCCATATATTTCTCTCCAATGACTTTTATCAGTCCTATAGCATCTCTAGTTCCCACTCCTTGTCTAAACTCACACTATTCTTCATCCATTCGATTATTCAGTTTTCCAGATAGTCTTCTTTTAATTGTCCCCAGTAGTATTTTTGCTGGATGAGATATCAGACTTTATTGTTCAGTGTTCTTTGCATTTCTTGCTGTTTTTCTTCTTTTCTATCAGTATCATCACTATTTCTCTAAAACCTTTCAGCCATTGGCCATATTCGTATATCTTATTATACAACTTGAGTAGTTCATTCTTGCCCTCTTTATCTAATGCTTTTATCAATTCAATTGGAATTTCATCAATCCCCGTGGCTTTTCCTCTTTTAATTTCTTTTATTGATTTTTCTATCTCACTTTCCAATATGTGGTATCCTTTATCATCCTCTGGAACATCATCTTCTTATTCCAGTTCTAGCTCTTCTTATTTAGGCCTACACTCCCAAGCTTACAGCCATTCTGTGTATTCCTTCCATCTTTCCAAGACCTCTTTAGGTTCACTTGCTAATCTTCCATCAGCTGTTTCTATGACTCGATTGCTATTTCCTATTATTTTTCTTTAAAATTTAAATCCATAGCTTCTTTGCTCATTGTATCATATATTTCTTCATTTTCTAGTCTTTCCATCTCTTTGCACTTTTCCAAAATCCATTTTTCTCTTGGTTTTTCAGTCACTCTTCTTAGTTTGTTGTTCAATTCTCTGTATCTTTTTCTTCCTTCCTTAGTGTCTTCCATCTTCCATTTCCTCCTTTCTTCCATTTTACCCAGTATTTCCTGTGTGACAAATTATTTCTTTGCTCTCTTTCTTACATTCATTCCTAATATCTTTTCTGCTGATTCTTTCTGGCCGATCTTGAAGTTCTCCCAGTTCTCGTTTACAGAGTTAGTATTACTCTTTATATGTAAGGTTTGTTTGAGCTCTGTATTTAGTTCTTCTATTTTCCTGTTTTCTTTTAATCTTTCTATGCTTAGCACTTCTTTTTTCTTCCCTTTCCATTATCTCTTTAGTTTCAGGTATACTTATGCTATGACCAGATAACAGTCTGAGCCAATATCTACTCCTGGGTAGCTTTTGGCATTTGTCAAACTATTCCTATCTCGCTGTTTTACTAATATATTCAATTTGGTACCTTATTCTGTTTAATCTTGAAGTCCAAGTGTATCTTCTCCTTTTATGGTTTTTAAAAAAGGTGTTGCCAACTATCATAAAATTTTCTCTTCAGAAGTCTACTAGCCACAATCAATCAACCACAATTTTTTCCCTCTTCCTTGTCACCAACAACTGCATTACAGTCTCCCATTATTATCATGCTGGCATTTCTTCTCTCTTTTCCAGCTCTTTCTTCTATCTTTTCATAACATGCTTCTATCTCATCATCTGAGTGCTGGCTGTTAGGCATATTAACTTGAATTATTACCATGTCTTTCTTGCTACCTTTTAATCTTATAATGATAATCTTTTCATTTACATGATATACCTTTATTACTTTTCTAATACCTTACTATTTTCTTTCCTAGCATTATTGCTACTCTGTATCTTCCCTTTCTTTCTTTGCCGGAATAATAGACTGCCACTGTCTATTTCTCTACATCCTCCCCATCTCACTTCACTAATCCCTAGGATGTCTAGGTTTCTCTTCCTCATTTCTCACTGCTCAACCATGTAATGTGTTAGAAAATTGGCTGGGAACATGATTCTTTCCTCCAGGGGTGTATTTCAGCTATCAGAGGCCCTGGACACAAAGTTCACTTTGGGGCTTCATCTAGAGATTGTTTAACTTAACTTGAAACTGCAAAATATTCCATTTGGGCCCCTTTAATGGTGAGGTCCCCACCTAGTGAGCCTAATGGTAAATTCATCCCTGCTCTCCCTCCATAAATTTGGCTACATCAAGTATCTGACTTTCTTCTTTGGTGCCTATTAGAAAAGCCTGAGAGGGAAGCATCTCAAGACTACTAAGAAGCTGCTGGAAGTAGCTACTTTTAGTCTTTTATTTGTAATGCTATTAATTTTAAAGAATTAAAAAAACTTTGTAATTCTTTAGTCTTCTACAAAGTTTAGCTTGGTCACATCAGATTTAATTTCATATGTATTGTTTTATTAAAATTAATTTCATAGATTTTATTGAGAAATACATATTGTTAATGCTATTCAATGCACAATTTTCTATTTATAGACACTATATTTTGGAGCAGATCAATTTATAAGGCCAGATGTAATTGTATCAAAATCATGGAAGTACCTAGTTTAAAAGAGAATTGACCACTTTCTTCTGGAATCATCCTTCTGTATTTTCCCTAATGAATTTCTATTGTGGTATTTCTTTTTTCTTTTTAGTCAAGGCATTACATGGAGTGTGTTTGGAATGCTGTACAGTTTTGGGTAAGCTGTATGATTTCATTAAGCCTTGTTCAAGTGCTTGGAATTCTTCTCATGTTGCCACCTTTGTATTCGACAGGTAAGATTTGACTATGAAATGACATATTACATGGTTTCATGAAAGAAGAAATTATTTTTCTAGTTCAAAGTATTTGTTTAGAATGGAATAGAGATTAAAGTCATTCGCTATTTCATGTTGGATGAATTTAAGTTGTTGATTGATCTATTGGATTAGAAAATCTGGAGAGAAGCCATATTGGAAGTATATATCAGTAAATATGTTGATTTTAAATCTTTGCTCATTAATACTTATTGCAGGACAAATTTTATGGATGATATGTGTTGTAGTACCTCTTCTGGCAATGTCTCTAATTGGAACGCCAACAGATCCTAAAGTAATGCACCGAGCAACAGGGAAAAATCAGAGTTGCGTGAATCTTGAGGTAAGAATTTTGTATAGAACCTTTAGCAGTTTAGAGTTTCTTGAGCTGAAGCTCTCAATTCTAATAATGAAATATTTTGCTGTACAATTTTGGTGATCTAATTTAATTGTATTGCAGGTGGCCTTTTTTATATTATGGTGCTATGGTGCAAAATTTCTTCCATCAGTCTTTGTGATAATACTTCTTTCTGGAATTACGCTCAGTTATTTGTGTGCCTCTGTAACTGCCACTGCAGTAACTAAAGCAGGGATAAATACCACTTGTACCATGGTATATCCAATGGTTATATCGGATGATATCTTAAAAGGAAACTTACAAGAGCATGTGACTGAATGGGGAGGTTGGGGTCTTGGTAATGGAATCTGTCTTTCCCAACTACAGGCTACATTTTTCACTGTCATATATTTTAGTAAGTTCAATCCATATCTTCATAAAAGAAAATAATCTTTCAAGGAGTTTAAAGTCAAATTCAATTTAGAATAATGTACATTCCAGTCATTGTAAAAGTAAAAGCTTTCACAGATTCAGTGAATATACATTCATTGACTGCCAGTTGTAATTTAAATGTTTCAGCCTTAAGTCAGGGAGGTCTTCTTTAAGGAATAGAATTTATTTTTAATGAAATATCAAGTTATTGGTCATGATGTGGTTGCTTTCTTACATTGTTTATGGATTTGAAAAAGTGGAAATATTAATCGAATTGTTGTAAATAAGCTCTGTCTTATTTACCTATGTTATTTAACTCTCTAAATTAAGCACTTATTGAATATGCTATGGTTTTTTTTAATAATGAATCCTCTCTTTTCTAGTAACAATATCTGTTGGATTTGTGCACCGTCATCACTTAATTTGGAAGAAAAATCCCTTGACAAATAAACTGTGGGGATGTATTTCCTGTACAATGTAAGTTCTAGAGTGTATTTTATGCGTATATTATATCCTATTCATTTCCACCTTTATTGTTATTCTGATAGTCTATGAATGTTTTTTGGGAGTGGAAATTATGGTGGAAATACTCTGTAAGTGCTTTAGTTTTAGGAAAATTTGGTAAATGACAGTTAAAAATCCAAAGAAGAAAATATTATATTTTGGCATATAGATATTTAAAAAGGTTTGATCAAATTATTTTCCTCACTTAATACTCAATCTGCCATTTTTAATGAACTCATGATGCTCTAAGATATCAAAGAGCAGTTTTGAGTCTCCTCTACCTGCTATGTAGAAATGAAGGAGTGGATGAGTTTTACAGCATTTATGTAGAATAACAAAAGAAATAGGAAATGGAATAGTGTCACATTAAGTGTGTGACAGGCTCAATTTCATACTATTGAATTTAAAATCAATCTTCCATAAAATACTGTTTTTAATTATGATGAATTTTAAATTGTTGGGAAATAGTTAAAGCAAATTATCATGTCATGAAAAATTATTTATTAAGAAAAAATTCAGACTATGCTGGGATCCACACCAGATTTTGTGTGATACTGTTAAGTGAAACTTATATATTCCCTTTCCTTTCAGATTTTGCCTTCAGTTCATCTTCACTGGAATTTCCTTCTCATTCATGCAAAACCACATGGTAAATGTAGATAGTAATGAGACTTCCATGAAGGATTCCTTCCATTTGACCCTTGGAGATATTCCATGGCATGCTCATTTCCTAGGATTTCTAGCGCCAGTATTAATTTTTCCGATCTGTGAATTAATCAAGTGGGTTGAAAATAAGTAAGTATATCTTTATCAGTAGTCTTTGGCTGTGATAGACTTGAATCTTGAGTGTTATTTATTGTTAGTGATTATTTTTACCTAACTTTCTTTCTACATTGTTCTCTTTGAAAGTTATGGCATAAGTGTTTCATGAAACTGTCTCAATTTGTCATTACTCCAAATAATTTTATTATTTCTTTAACTATGATAAATTTTAACAGTTATAGAGTGATTTTAAACAAATTAAGTGATCTTGTATTGAAATTTCTTTCATAGTTGTGCATGATTCAATTGTCTGGCCATTAGTAGTTGTTAGAAAATCATCCACTTAAATAGACTTCTTGCAGCCTAAGGATGCACCGAAATGCGCAGAAGTTAGGGGAAGAGGGAAATGGAAGGAATAGGGGAGGAAAAGCTAGCCTAGGGTTTTTGCTGGCGTAAAAGAGAAAGTATGTCCTTTCTTGCCCATGTCTGCAGAATAGACTCATCGTGAACAAAAATGGGAAAACGGACAGGCACATCCTTAGAATGCAAGAAGTCTAATTCCAACTGTACTGCCTGAAACTAACTAACTATACTGCCTGAAAGTTCAAAAGTAAAGGCTTGTCATATATATTTGCTACTTGTAGATACTTCAAACATTTACTAAACAGCCTTTTTGATGCTTTATTCGTTGGGATTTGGGGCTTCTGCTACTTTATACTCACTTTGGTGTTTTCAGTTATATTTGATCAAATTTTGGTACTTTCAATTTGAATGTTAATCAAGTATATTTGGGTTGGAGAAAATTCAATCTAAACTGCAAAAGATTGATACACTCACACAAAAAGTAAAAGTCCGTTATAATGAGAGCTGACAAAATTTAGTACTCGTTATAGCTGATTTCGAGTAATAAACGTCCGCCCTCTTGAATCCAAGGCTAGCAGCAGAATAGAACTTTAGGGTTTTTAATTCTTTTGCAAATCCTTCAGAATGCATAAAAAAGTATGTAGAAGTCTCTAATCAAAGCTTCCAGAAACATTATTTGCTGGAGAAGATGAGTTACAAATGAGTAATGGAAAACAAATGCATGAATTTGATGATGATAATTTTTCCGTTAATTTTTTTCTCTGCTCTTTGAAGTGCTAATGCACCTCAGATTACCATTTTCTCACATCAATTGACTATTCCGAGTCAATTTATATCAATTATTTTTTTGTGTGGGGGTGTGAAGATTTTTTCTCCACAGAAATGTTTGACAATTTTAAAGGTAACGTCCAATTTTAGTTATCCATTTCTGTCATATAACTAATATTTGGAAATATTTAATTTCTATAAAAATTTTCTCAGAACCTCAAAAGATGCTGGTAACTATTCTTCTTTTTAGCAAAGCAGCTTTGAAGGTATACTGTACACTCCTGAATTTCTCTGTACACCTGTAATTTAATTCACTCTTCTTTCTGTTTTAAAGAAAATGTTAAAATTTCTCTTCCAGGGCTAACGTGAGGTATCAAAAGAAGGCCAGACTTGAATTTGGTACAAAACTTGGAATGAATTCTCCATTCTGAAAGTGTTGCTCCGCTTCCATGGAAATAATTGATTTTTGTAAAATTCTTTTTCTATAAATGTTTTATAGAGGAAAGAATTAGGGAAATAGTTCCTTAATTTCATTTTGATTGATATTTCAATCATTGCGCTTGATATTGTATAGGTACAAATCTAATGTTAATGACGTATATATATTTTAATAATTTACAGGGTCATAATTCACCCTTTTTGGATGAATTTCTTGAGTATGATGAGGGGCATTTTCTGCATTCTTAATGGTGAGAATGTAGCCTATTGGCTAGAAAAATCAAAATATGTAGTTCTATCTTATTTGATAGAATTTTGTGATGTGGGTGATGTACATAAATAAAATTTTGCAAAACTTTTGTTTCTTATTCTTTCAAGTTAAATAATACTTGTCTCACTACAATCTTTGTAAACGATTACAGAATAATTATAAATTTATTTCTTGGAAGGATTTTCCCAGAACCTGACCTTCACTTTGGGTTACAAAAGTAGCGGTTTGGCCCATTCAGAATCTGAAACAATGTTAATTATTAAAGACATTTTAATTGAAGACCATTTTATCTTTGTGTATCCTATATCTTTGAATTGAGGTTACCAATAGAATGAGGTTAAACTTAAATTTCAAAATGACTTCATGTGGGTTACTATGGAAGTTTTAAATACATAAAAAAATTACAAATACAGTCCATCTTTAATCACTGCATTTTCTTATAGTAACTGCTCCAGAATTATAAATACTTGTGAACTACTTTTTGGAAAAGACACTATTCATTAATTCTTTTAGAATTGTAAACTACCGTTTTTACCTATGAATTTATTTATAAATGCCATGAATTTGCTTCCATGTGTAGTATTTGTCACTGTAGGCATAGGAGATAATCTTGTGGGACCAGCTAGAGACTGTAAGCTTGATAGTGCCTCTTTAAACTATAAAAAATGAATGGTAATTCTGGTTGTGTGAGCAGATTCCTTGAAAAGTGTCTCCATGACAGTCCTATCTTTATCTATATTTCTTGAAGCTTCCCAAAAAGTTTTGATGGGCACACTGATCAATACGACTAAGTATTTTTCAATGAGGTGAAATTTTAACAGCATAAAATTTTATGAATAAAGAATTTTTAGTCTTATTACACCCAATGCTAGCTAATGAAGAAAATGAAGCAGTGGAATGGAAACACCTCAATCATTCTATGAATGCTAACAGAATTGTTATCACATGGTTGTGTTACTATTGCAAGATTGAACTAAGATCTGCAAGTAAAAACACTATGTCATCACTGATGATGCAGAACTGAAGATATTATATACAATAAATCCTAGTTTGAACACTTTTTTATTTCAATAATTTTTTCTCCCTTCAATGAAGCAATTTTTATGCCAGATATACAATTAAGGAAGGAAATCCCACTTAAGGGGATGAAGATGGAAATTCTTGTGCTCTAGGGTTCCCTATACTCCTTGTTTATGAATTTCCTAGACCCAGAGGAAAAATGAAGATGAAAAAGTCTGCATGGTGAGAGGTATGGTAGTGATACAAAGGTAACCGCTTGTGTGGCCTACAAAGTTTTGAATAAAAAACAAGAGTTAAACTTTTCTTAAGGTAGCTATTAATGAGCAAAATCACTCACCTAGATAGAGAAATATACAGGATCAGTTCCCAGCCTTGTAAGACATTTATACCCCTATTAATACATAAGGATTCACCCGAGTACATAGCATTAAACGCATTATAAATTATATTTGTAGTAGGCATGGGTTATTGTGAACTTCATCAAATTTTTTGTTCCCCCATCAGAAGGATGTCTTATATTTGATGTATTAATAATGAGAATGATAATTTATGCATTTCCAATCTGCTCACACTTTGAAAAATTGCTCATTGAATTTTATTTTCTTATATTAATAATACTTTATGAACAACTATTTGGAACAATGGTATTAGGAAACATATTTCCAAACTCAAAACTATAGCTTGATTAACAGGGTACTCTAGTCTGTCCCAAATGTAAAGAAGGGAAATGGGAAATATAGCTGGTTTTACTAATCTTTTTAGGATTAAATCCATTCTTCAGGAATATTTCTTGTTTTGTAACCTTTTTCAGTGATATTTATACTGAAGAAAGCAAATTTAGATTTATATTATTTAATGACATGGATCTTCATTTCAGAGTTTAACAAGTCTTCATTTAGAAATCTCCAAACAGCAAATAACAAATTAGTCATTTTACCCCTCATTCAATACAACCATCACTTATATAATCTCCTTTATTTTTCTTTATTGTTATAGAAGACAGAATGAAAGCAAATGACATTGTAACAGTTAAGTATATTTATTTGCTATGTTATTAGGCACATTAGTAATTTGATCATCATAAAAAATTAGCACCCTATTAAGTCTAGGACTATCACTTCATTACATCAAATTAATTTGCATAGAAGTAATTTCCTTATGACAGTGATGATTAGTTAACGTACATTCATGCACACACACACACTCAAACATAAGGTACTATCTTTCATCATTCTTGATTTCCTCTGGCAAGTCAAGTACTTCACTGACAAATGAAGATACATCAGTTTCCTTTTGCTCATGGGTACAAATAAATTGGTGAGATAAAAGCTCACTGTAATTGGGCCTTTCAGCATAGTTTTTCTGTAAACTGGAAGTAAAAGAAAAGTTCATTAAACTAAACAAAAACCTTTTGAGTGAAAATCAATAAAACAGCAATATCGTACATAAAGTATCTGATGCATTTCTGAAATCAATAAACAGATTTAATGCATGAAAGAAAAGTATATCTTACCATTTTGCAATGAAGTCCTGAAATTCAGGAGTAAAATCAGATGATGTTGGTAAGCGGGGAGGGTCATCCGTCACTACTTGTTTCAATTGCTCAAATGGACTTCCCCATGAGGAATATGGAAAACGTCCGGTGGCCAGTTCCAGCAGTGAAATTCCTAAAGACCATACATCTGACCTGATGTCATATTGTGATGGATTTCCATGGGGGTCTATTCTCTCCGGCTAAAAGGAAGTAAAAATGGCTGAGCAAAAATTTATAAGGGATTTTAAGGAGGAATAACAGAATCAATGAGAAATAAAACATAATTCAGACAGATTCAATGATGAGTAAAATTAGGAATAACTGTGAACTTAAAACACTGATTGCACAGAACATCCTACAAATGGGTATTCTGTTCA
Organism: Pachydiplax longipennis; assembly: GCA_036926295.1. Lineage (NCBI taxonomy): Eukaryota > Metazoa > Arthropoda > Insecta > Odonata > Libellulidae > Pachydiplax > Pachydiplax longipennis. The sequence continues at coordinate 11,380,593 of JAVFKF010000034.1, read as the reverse complement.
GATAAATATGAAACCTGTCCTCCATGCAGTTCTTATACATAAAACATCAATATTTTTATTTTCTGTAGGGGAAAAATGCACCAATTTTGGATTTTCCATACAAGTTCTTCCACAATTAAACCACTTAAACAATTTCTGATTCTTGGAAAAGGCTCATAAAATCTTTCTCATAGCTCAATAAATCAATATAATTTTAATACAGTTTTTACATTTTAAAGTAAAATAACACACATTCCATGAAGTTTCTCATCTTCATCTTGTTGCACATGTTTACTGAAACAGCTCTACATTACCTACTCAAAATAAGTTAACAATGCACTAAGTGATGTTGTTCTATTGTCATATAGGTTGGTGCAATTATAAACAATATACAGGAGATCTTATCATACCATGAGGAAATATTGTACAACTTTATACTGTTAAATTTTAAGCATAGAAATTAACTCTATAATATAAAGGAATAAATAAATATAAAAGCTTTCAGAACTAAAACAACTAAAAAGAGAGAAAGAAGGGGTATACAGAAATTGTAAAAACACAAATTTTCAACTAATAAAGCTTAAATAAAACATTTAATAAAGTTATATGGAAAATATATTTGTATTAAAAGGTCATTTCCTCAATCATCTCTGGATGTATTTAGTGGAAAGCCATCATGAAGAAATAAGAATAATTTTTGTGGAAATCCAATTTGTGGAAATTAAAAAGCGATTCTCATTTTATCAGGTAATTTTCTTGATTGAAGGTCTACAGACATAAATTATGAAAAATTGGATATTGAAGAGGAAATGCTAGAATTTCTAAAGTAAAATAGTATATGCTACGGACCAGAGAGAGTAAGGGATACTAATATCAGGGGACAGTAGTTTACAGCAGAGAAAATTCCAACTAATATAGCAACGTAAAAAAATATTGTTAAATGCAATCCATTTGCAAACTTACTGCCATGTAAGGTTTACACCCAGCATCAATGGTCTTAGCCACAGAATCTACCAAATACCCAGAGATTCCAAAGTCACACATTTTCACTTCTCCTCTTCTGTTGATCAATATGTTGGAGGGTTTGACATCTCGGTGGATTACCCGAAGGGCAGAATACAGATAATGCAATGCATTCACAACCTGAAAAATACACACAGTACATCATCATGGTTACATATTTGATGAAAATCAAACATCAATATCAACAAAAGCAATTCTGAAAAATCCACCAACTTATGCATTGAGATATTTATTTAATGGGTCATTACTTATTTGCACAAATAGCTGCATAAGTTTTAGTTTCCACAACTTGTTGAATAACTTCAATGTTATCCCAGGACATATTCTATGAATTCCTAACACAATTTAAGAGTGAATTTATGGAATATGAAATGGCATTCAACAGTTGATTCCTCCATTTTAAGCTTATAAATCACAAATTTATTACTTATTTATGATTTATTTATATTTTCTGATAATTATTGAGCTGCACAATTATCAAAACTTTCAAACTTACATTTCCACTGTCAAAAGGTGAAATGTTAATTATTATGAAGGTAAAAATTAATATAAAGAAACTATAACTATTTCTTTACAATTGAAGATGGAACATAATTTGTGAGTAATATAACATATTGACCTCATTTCATAAACTTTTATTAACCCCCAATTAAAATCTATACAAGAAAAAGTGATGAGTACAGAAAGTCAAATGACTAGTAGAGAATAAGCGGCATTATGATATAAAGATTTTTAGAAACCTTTTAAGGATGCAAAAATAACGATTTCATTGAATTGTAGCACAGAATGACAGATAATTAATATTAAATTTTTTTTGCAAATTAAAATTTTTAACTCTAACAAGTAGTAACACCCTAGTATAAGCCAAAACAAAAAATCAGGAATAACAAAGATATGATATAATTCATAATAATGTTGTCATGATAGGTATATTTATGGGGAAGGTTTATGACCATTTTAGGATTATGGTGCATGCGAAGGATGATTTTAATTGTGTGACTTCAAAACTATATTCTGATGATTAATCCTATGTTTGCAGAGTGAGAGAGCCTCCTTAACTAATAACCAACCTAACTGAACTTTCAATTTTCCATTCTAAAGTCTGCAAATGATCAAAATCATCCTGTGCATGCATCACAACCCTTAACTGATACTGTCTCTAGGCCTAGACCTAATTGAATAGAAAATATAAATGTGGAAATGAGGGCATTTGTAGCACTAAGAGTACTAAAATAAGAGACTTGTTCATTTTCATCCATTCATAAATTCATCAAATTTTTAGAGAAAATCAGTTATTTCAAAGACCTAAATATCAAAAGATGCTTTCTTGTAGTTATTAATCAAATTGGAGGCCAAGTGATTGGTGTGTTAGCATTCTAATGCTTCAGCCTCAAAGTTCCTGCTAATCAGATATTTCTGTTAGGGAGTGGTCGTGGTCCTTATTTTTGGTTATCCTTAATATTATGCAAACCTGCACATTGTATGATTTTTTAGTCCCTGACTGTACTTGAATTGAAAAAGAAATTATAAAAGAATGGCAGAATAATATAAATGAAAATGTACAAACATTTTTTGAAGTATGAAAGTTGCATAGGTATGCATGCATGGAATTGTGTTCCCAAACAATCATAAAATAAAACATCCTACACACAGGGTTGACATAATTATAAATACTCAATGTTTTAAGGTAAAGATTAATAACCTAAAACTCAGCTTCACTTACAGCGTGTGAAATTTTTCCTAAAATATCTTCTCCCATTTTCTTATTGTTTTGATAAACCTTGGCATAAAATTTGTCAAGGGAGGTATCCATTACTTCCATGCAAATCCACACATCTCCTTCCCTGAAAAGTGCTCCATGAAACTGCACTGTATATGGACAATCAGAGGTCCTCATGGAGATATCCAAGTCCATCAGGAGGCGCTTCTGCTCTTGTGAATTGACTGTGGCAGTTATTCTCTGCAGGAAAAAACACCAATTATATCTGATGTGAAAGAAAATATTTTAGATATAGCCATGTGTTTTGCCATGATTTTTACTATTTTTGGGGAAAATTACCAAACTATACAATAAAATTGTGAAATAAAATAGTTGCCAACATTTGAGTTAAACATAAATAATTACTTGGCAGGAAAAGAAAGAAAATACAGCAGTGGAATGCAGTCAGAGCATGCAAAGCAGTGCATCTCTGAAAGACAAGATAATGTGCAATTCTATTATCAGTATTTATAGGAAATCTCCTACGGTAATCTAATTTCAACAGATTTTATCTTTAGGGCAAAAATAAGTAACTCAGTGGAATGTTCAGCAATTCAGTAACACTGGTAAAAGCTCAGCTTTCAGGATGCCTAATGTGTATTGGAGCTCCATTGTATCCATTAAAAATGGCTGGATATAGTGCATTACATTGGGCTCTGTATGCAATATAAAAATAACTTCTTACAGCTTCTTCAAAAGGTGTAGAAATGGCACTCTACACTTGAATTATTGATGATTTTGTGAAAAATGAGAGCTGCATGGCATTCATTTGCAACTCTGACCATGCTCCACAAGTGCCACCAACATGAAATTTTTGCAAAATGCTGGCCCAACCGTGTATCCACAGGAATAATTCAGACTTAGCTAATGAGCTATCATGGGTTCAATACCAGAAGGTCCCAAAAATCTGAATTTTCCTATAAGAATGCATTGCACAGATTTTTGAAAATTATTTTGAGGTACTTTTTGGTAAGATAAAACATTCAAAATCACAGTTTTCAGATGAAATTTTAGAAATCTTCAGTGTTGATCCTACCAAATGGTTATCAGAAATCTTATTTTATGATAAGGTCCTGGGTTTGGCTTCGGGAGGTCCTAATTCTCTGATGAGAAATATCCAGCTGGAAAATGATATCTATTGATGAGTCTATTGGCGAGAACATAGAAGTCTATAACGTGACATGTGAAAGCAGCCGTAAATTTGTTTTACAAAAGCAGTTTACAGTTTCCCTTATGGTCCTTTACAATGGTTATGGTGAAACGCAACAATATAATTTGAATTCTACCATAAAATTAAATTGGGAAATTTGGAATTACATTGGAGGACCTTCCCCATCTCATAGCAACTCTGAATTCAGCGTATGGTAAGAGGGGCTTTACCAAAACTTCATGGGCGGCAATGTCCACGTTAATGGACCTTGGTCGGTACCAGACAGGTTATATTTTCCCCTTTCAATATACTCTTAGGTGAACTTGCGAATGTTTATCCAAGGAGTTCTGAGCATAATTGGATATTTTGTATACACACTGCCACAGTTCATTGCCTCAACGGGGCGGAGGGGTGTTAACGGAGGTTGGAGGCGATGCATAGCCCAGGTTCAACCATGCTAAGAAGGCTTCAACAATATCTCCGGCCAAATTGTGAAAGTGGTATTCACCAACCGGCAGTAGGACAGCCTGGTGAATTAATGTCCTTCATCCCCCAAATGCAATTACAATTTTCATGATGAGCTTCTGTAATGGAAATTTATCCGGACGTAAAAGCACCACCCATTCGGATGTCCGGGAGGTGGTGGCATTACAGAGGTCCATCATGAGGAAAAGAGCTACCACCCTCCACTTTGCGACTTACAATTGCCGCAGCTTGAAGAGTGAAGACAGACTACTGGAACTACTGAATGAAGCAGAGAAGATAAATTGGGACGTCATCGGACTCAGTGAAGTTAGAAGAAAATCAGAAGACTTGATTACACTCAAGGAAGGTAATTTATTTTATTACAGGGGTACTAAGGATGGAAGACTAGGAGGTGTCGGGTTCCTGATCAACAAGAGATGGAAAAACAATGTACAGAAGATAGAAAGTATATCTGAGAGAATTTGCAAGCTCATACTCAAGATAAATGAGCGTTACTCTGTTCAGATCATACAAGTCTACGCACCAACAGCAGCAAGCTGCGAAGAAGAAATTGAAAAATTTTACCAAACTCTCGGCACTGAGCACGATAAGGAAGCCCACTACTATAAAATAATTATGGGTGATTTTAACGCTCGTGTAGGTCAACAGGAAGCCGATGACACCGTCGCAGGACAATACGGACTGGGCCAGAGAAACGAACGTGGTCACCACCTGGTAGAGTTTGCTGAATGCACCAATATGTACATAACAAATACATATTACAAGAAGAACCCAAAAAGGAAGTGGACTTGGAGAGGACCCAACAGAGCAAAAAATGAAATAGATTACATATTGGTTAATAAACTCTACACAGTGACAGACTGTGAAGTCTTGAATAACTTTAGCACTGGAAGTGACCACAGGATCGTAAGATGCAGATTGAAGATTAATCTCCAAATGGAACGCAAGAAGTTGATTTCATGCAAGAAACATGAAATAAGCATCAAAAAACTAGAGGAAAACAAGAATAAATATCAGCTTGAGCTAAAAAATAGATTCTCAGCACTTCAAGAAGAAGAACTAGAAACCAAAGTCATGCAAGCTGTTAAGGAAGCAGCAGAAGAAGTAGCAAGCACACCAAGAAGAGCTAAAGATAGAAAGCTAAGTGACAGCACCCGACAAATGATGAAACGACGTAAGGAACTGAAGAATTCAGATACACAAAAGGATAACATTGAATACTCCGAGCTTAGTAAGGCTATCAGGATGGCAATTAAGGAAGACGTGAGAAAATTCAATGAGAGAATTGTGCAAGAGGCTATAGAAAACAGCAAAAGTATGAAGAAGACCAGACAACGCCTAGCAATTGGAAGAAAACAGATTTTAGCCATACAGAAGGAAGATGGTACAAGAACTTGCAACAGACAAGCAATACTAAGGACGGTAGCAGAATACTTTGGCAACCTATACAAGAAGGAAGAAAATGCTGAAGAGGAAAACCAAGAAGAAAGCCAAAACCAACGAGATCCCCTCTCTATTCTCCCAGGAGAAGTAACTGCAGCAATAAAGCAGACGAAGAACGGAAAAGCAGGAGGCATAGATGGAGTGTTAGCAGAATATTTAAAACTTGGTGGAACAGAAGTTGCACACATTTTAGCGCAGTTATTCACAACTTGCCTGAAACAAGGAAGAATCCCCCAGGACTGGAATCATGCAAGAATAGTCCTTTTGCACAAGAAAGGAAGCAAGGAAGAGCTGAAGAATTACCGCCCCATCAGTCTCCTTCCTGTTGTTTACAAAACATTCATGAGGATAATAGCTGAACGGATAAAGATTATTCTATCATCTGCCCAGCCTAGAGAACAAGCAGGATTCCGGAAGGGCTATGGACCACATCCACACACTACAAGAAATAATCAGCAGGATGAATGAATATGAGATGCCACTAGTACTATGCTTTGTGGACTATGCTCAGGCCTTCGACTCAGTAAGTACCTCCTCTACACTAGAAGCTCTGGAAAAACAAGGAGTAGATGCAGAGTAAATCCGTCTCCTACGCAGCATTTATAAAAATGCCACAGCCTCATTAATGCTACACGAAGTTACTGAAGAATTCAAGATTGAGAAGGGAGTTAGACAAGGAGATTGCCTTCCCCCAATTCTTTTCACAGCTGTTCTGGAGGAAGTTTTTAAAACCTTGGACTGGGAGCAGAAAGGTCTGCGGATTAATGGGGAACACATCAGTCATCTGCGCTTTGCAGATGATATAGTACTTTTCACAACCAACGGAGAAGATCTAGCTTCAAGACTTCATGAACTGAACACAGCAGGACAGAAGATAGGACTCAGGATAAATTTAACAAAAACAAAGGTAATGTATAACTCTTTTGCAGCACAAGAAACAATCAAATTTGAAGGGACACCTCTGGATGTCTGCTCAGAATACACATACTTAGGACAACTAGTAACCACAGGAGAGAACAACAGGATTAACGAAGTAAACAGAAGAATTAAACTCGGCTGGAGTGCCTTCGGAAGAAATGCACACATTCTAAAGTCACAAATGCCAATAGTCTTGAAGAGAAAGGTCTTCAACCAATGCATTCTACCAGTGTTGACATATGGAAGTGAAACCTGGGTGTTAAACGCAGCAATAACCCAGCGACTTCAGACAACGCAAAGTATGGAAAGGTGTATGCTTGGGATCACAAGAAGAGACAGGAAACGCAACACCTGCGTGAGGATGAAGACCGGAGTGACAGACATCATAGATAAAGTAAGATCACTGAAATGGATGTGGGCAGGACATGTGGCGAGAAGAAACGACAACCGTTGGACAAGAGCGGTTCTGAACTGGACACCAAGAGATGTGAAGAGACCAAGAAGAAGACCAAAGGACCAATGGAACAGAGACATCATTAAGTACTTAGGTGTGACATGGCAAAGAGAAGCTCAGAATAGAGAGAATTGGAAGGCGCTTGGGGAGGCCTACATCCGACATTGGATTGAAAATGGCTGATGATGATGATATATATATATATATATATATATATATATATATATATATATATATATATATATATATATATATATATATATATATACACACACACACACCAACAAAGTACACACTGGCACAGTATTTGAAAAAAATTGGCCTCTTGTTTGTTTATTCCAGATGGGAAGAGAGCACTTATACTCTGATTTTATTACATACTGCACAAAATTTCAAGTATAGGCAATTTAAGGTGCAATTAACATTTTAGTTCTCAGAATAAAACATTGATGTCTAAGAACCTTCAGTAACAAAATATTAACACCTTACAAAACTTACTATTAACATAATAATTTACTTTTTAGAAATTATTTTACGTAATTTTCATTCAGAAACCCCTGAACAAAAACTTCCCTTGCGACATATTTTTACATACTGATTCTATATCTCCCACTGAATAGTTATAATATGTGAGCTATATGACATGCTTAGGAATTTTTGTCTTTACTTTGCTAACACAAGGGGAAATGACTAAGGGAGGTAAATGGGTGAAAACTGGTACACATTTTCCTTTTTTGGAATGATCATTATTGAACACGCAATTCCTTCTTTACAAGATATTTTTTATTACCTTGCTTATAGTCAACCATTTGCTATGTTTGCTTTCTTTTCCTATATCTTTTGCTGACCCTCCTCTGCATTTTGTATACTTGCTATGATTCCCAATGACAAGTTTTGGATACAGGAGAATAAAAGTATCTACCCTCTTTCCTTCATTAGGAAGTTAAAGAAGATTACCTACCCACACAACCTCCCCCATACCAGTCATCCATCCTTGAGCTATTAAGGCACAATTTTAGTAATTCTGTAATTTGACACTGGATTACTGTAGTTCCACTATGCTATAAGGGCAAGAGTTCTTCTAAATCTCCTTCCCTCTCTCAGATGATATAAAGTTCTAGACAAGAGAAGAGAAGAAGACAAACCTTGACAGCCATGACAGTTCCACTGGGGATGTGCCTCATTTTTTCCACCACTCCATATGCACCTCTCCCTAAGTCTCCAATTTTTTCTAAGTCATCAGCTTCAACCTCGACAGTTTTATCTCCAATTGTGATGGTTGTCCTTTTATCTAGGTTTCTGGGAGGAGTCCTGTTTTTCATTAATGACAAAATTAAAACATTAATGACAAAAATTAATTATAGGACATAAGGATTTTCTTAGAAACAAGCATCTATTACTAAAATATCAACCTTACTTGAGAAGAGCAAGCCCATAAATTGTAAGTCATCATTCAGTGGCTATTAAAATGGGATATACAAAATTAAATCTTGTGAAATATAACTTCAATCCCTATTTCTAGAATTATTTATAACATACAGGTCAATATTATAAAGGATTTAAACCTTCAGCTGCTTTCTAATCTGCAAAAGATTAACTAAGACAAATTTTTTGCATTACGGCATATTAAGTCACCATTAACATTTATCAATCAATGGCAAATACTAACCCATAGGAAAAGAAAAATAGAGCATACTGTAAACTGCCAAGATTCTAACTGAGCATCATGTAATTAAAATAAGTAAATTGCAACAAACTAATCACACAAACATCAAGGTTTTCTATGTTGCTGATTGACAGATTAGCTTTCCTAAAAAAACAATTGACGATGTTACTAGCGAGCTTATAATTTCCACTGAAAATTCTCTTTTTATTCCTTAAATATTTATCCATTCCTTCACTTTGGGCAGATCCCAGTAACAAGGATAGTATATTTTTAAAAGTATAAATAGTAATATTATAAATAATTAAATATTATAAATTATTAATAATTATAAATAGCAAACTTATGTCACTCATACAACAATACATCTAGTATACCTATATACATATGCATATAAATAAATATCTCAATTAGTAAGTGTACTAGTAGATAATTTAAGAACCTTAACATTTGAAATATATGTAATTCATAAACAATAATAAAATAAGTATTATGTAGACTAAAGAAATTCAAGATATATTAATAAAACTTAAGTTAGATTGTCTAAAAAAAGAAATAATTTAAAAGATGAAACACTAAATAATTTTGCTCAAGTCAAATCCAAACTAAGTGAGAATCATACGCATAAAAGGAATATATGCCATATACATGATAGTTCCAGGGTAATCGATGGTTTCCTGTAATGCATCCTGTTTTCAGATATTACTTCTTAAACCCTAATGTTGTTCTCCATAAATAAAGCATCCATTGATTTTCTTCTTAAAAAATCCCTCCACAGAGCCTCGATTATTTTCTGTGGTGACTGCTCTTCTAATACAAGTTTACCTTTAGCCATTGTATCTGAAATCTGTGGAATGTGATCCCTGTGTCTTTTTCAAGATTCTTTCTGCCATTTTTACCTAATTCATGAATCCCTGATTGACAAGACTAATTTTGATCATTCTGATCTAATGAGTATAATTAGAAAGAAGTAGATTTTCTTGTATAAATGTATTCCTAGTGTTTCCATCGACTCTTCAACTTTAAATCACTTAACTACTTTTTATTAAATTAACTCCTAAATAATCAGCTTATTTTATCTACTGAATATTAATCTATATCTGGTTTACCTATTTGGAAGCTTATTCAGTTTCTTCCTATTTAAAGCTCGATTTTGGCTTAAAGAGCTATAGAATAAGGATTTTCATTTCCATCTACAAACTGGCTTTACTCTTCTTCTCTGTAATATTACCTTAGAGATCCTGTTAATCGAGTTATCTTATGATGGTGCCACAACTACCTTTGCATTTTCATTCCTGCATGAGAATAATGAATTAAACTCCTCTGATCCTAAAATTTCAGCTTTTTCCCATCTAACTTCACAAAGTTGGTTCATAGTTTTCTTCATTGTCACAGCTTCTGGTTTTCGCGCTCTCTTCCTTTTTCTACCATTCTTGATGTATATCTGGAGGTTATGATTGACACTTGCTTCGCTTAGAGTGGTCTACATCTACAACAGTTTTACCTGTTGTCTAGCACTTTTCATAATTATTGAAAACTTTGAATCAAGATTAGTGAAGACTTACACTGGAGGAGGTGCAGCAGGCACTATCACCTTCAGTTTGCGACGTCCTATGGAAGATAAAATATTTATAGAAATTAAACAAACAACACAAACATACAGGTTTGAACTCACGAATGCATTGTTTACCAACCTGCCATTTTTGAATACTCTATGTAGTTCAGCGAAGGACTGAAATATGTTGGACACCAGTATCTACAGATTATTATACAAGCTTTTTCAAGTCATGCGGCTCCCACTCCACATTGTGCTGCATTTCACTCACGTAAACTGAGGATATAGAAGGAATCTCGATTAAATAACTTGAACTCGAATATGATCCTCCTTTCATCGAGTCTTAATGGAAACTTGGTAAACTACATAAAATATCTGAAATTATCTTAAAATACTTTAATTCGCATTAAATCGAAATATATTGGTAAATACAACCACTGCATTAAAACCAAATCAACAAAAAATAATTCAATCGTTACTAACAGGAGGATAAATATCTTCAGAAATACATACCCTTAGTTTATATACAGGTCGTAAATCACAGAAAAATTTCTCTTTAAAAATGAAAGATTATTCAACTATAGCGAAACAAGCCAGCCGAGAAACTGGAGCTCCAAAATGAAGGGCAGCACTTAACGTCTGTGATGGTTGGGCATCCGGGCACCCTCTGACTACGAACGGCAGAGATAGGAATCACAAAAGGTAAACATATGAAGGTTTAGGTGGGCAAGTTCGTAAACGTAATTGGAATAATATCACGAAGTTATACTTGTTAAAATTTTTTTCTTTAAATCAGAACCCCTAAAGCTGAAAGGCAATGTATTAAATACTCCTTGGATTTTTCCGCTTAGTTCTTCCTTTAATTGCTAATGAAATTTCTGTCAATAAGTTTGAATCAATGTGAAAAATTAGGTGAATTCTTTACTGTGAAATGCATGTTAATACGAAGATTTAATCTTAGTAATCTCTATATTTGTCACGAAATAACATGTAAGTACCGATAAAAGAGGTAAATATGATAATAATTCCGTTTACATTATTGGCTCTCATCCGTGATTATTAGGCGAAATTAAATCGATAATCTATGTATAGGCAGTATCACTTGTAGAGAGAAAGTATTATTAAGCAGTATAGACCATCAAAGCCTTCATTTTCAGCCGAAGTATTCGATTAATATTAATAACATAAAATGTGGCCCCTGCTATTATTTTGGGATGATAAAACTATTTCAGTATTTTTTACCATTTTTGTAATGGTGTTGATTTTTCTTGGAATGAGTGCGTCGGTGAAAAACTTTATGAAAGATTATCATATTCCAATTAGAGATGTATCAAAAAAGCATAGCTGGTGTTCATCTGCGTTATTTTCTAAGGTAAGACAATTTTTATTGAGCTCTATTTCATGTGAAAATGCGATTAGTACATATTTTATTTTTGTTAGCCATCATACTGCAGTATCTGTGAATCATTAATAACAACTGGAGAAGGAGCCTACTGCGATTGTTGTGGCGTTTATGCTGATACACACTGCATTAAAACGGCGAATAAGCTTTTAAAGTGCAAATCCATCACCATCAGTGAGAATCAGCCAATGAAGCACCAGTGGATTAAGGGTAATTATACAGTGGGCATGATCACCTAAACCGAATAAATTTTTCTCCCTTTCCTGACGTAAATGAAAAATATCAACATCATCATTTGTAATTAATTTCTATGGATTTTTTTTAAATTGGGTTTTTTTTAATGTCATACGGTATACAATCGTGCTTTGATGTTGGTAACCGTTAATATTGATATTTTTCTTTGGAAGAGCGAGGCATGACTTAAGATTTAAGGCTGTGAGAGGTAGAAAAGTGTCACCTTTGTGTTACGCCGAAGTTGAAGTGCAACAGTTTAGTCTCACTTGACAGGGAGACTACACGGATGTGGTGTGAATGTGTATGTCTCACAATATGAGAATATACTAGTATGACACTTGACTCATCAATTTGTTAGTTCTAAGATACTATTATGAAGGTGAGGAACGATTCATTTATTGTCAATATGTTTGTTTTATAAAACTTTGCTTTCTTTTCAGTTTACATTTAAGAATGTTTGTCTGATGTTGTTTGTACTAAAACAAATTTTATTTGCCCTGAATATTTTCCTTATAGTAGAATGGAGAATCTTAGTCATACATCTAACTAATTATCTTGGCATCTGGAACATGAAAGCTTCCATTGATTCCATGGTGGTATAAGTTATAGGAATTATTATCTCTAAAATACCTTTTAAAAATAATTAATGTATCATCCTTTATATTATTTACTTGCTATTATCTTACTAATATTATCTTGGAGTATCACCATTGTTGACGTAAAAAATTAATCTTTTTTTATTCATAGGTTTACTTCTTTTTGTGATTTTATTATATTTTTACAAATGATGCTCTTATGAAGATAAGCTAATGATTAATAATATATTTTTCTTTTTTAGTCACTCTGAACTACTGTTACAATGTCTTTCTTTCATTTGGGATGTAATTTTTATTTATATTTCTTTTTATTTATAAAAATAATATAGGATTTGTTTGCAAAATCACAGAAATAATATTAATCCTCTAATAGGCTACATGTTTCAACTTAAAGCATTTTTTCTTTATTTTTCAAATAAATAAGAATTTCCAACCTTTCGGTAGGTTCATATGCCCCCATATTCCCTATTTAATTTTCTCTCCTTCAATTCCTGGTTTCTCATCCCACCTCTTAATTAGTCTAACAACTTCTGTCTTTGTCTTTTCCCTTGCATTCTTCTCCCGATCGCTTTCTTCAGCAATTCTTCTTTTCCTCTCAATATATGACCCACCCATTTCTTTTGTCAATTTTTAATAACTTCAATTATCACCCTCTTCTCCCCAATCATCAGTAGTACCACCTCCTTCATTTTTCTATTGACCCAGCTTACTTTCTCCATTCCATGCCACACACAATCTTTTAATATGTCCACGTTTCACACCTATACAACATTACACCAAGGATTTTACTAATATTTCCCTGATTCCTTTATCAAGGCCATTAGTCATCAGTTCCCTTTGCTTCATGAATGCTTCTTTTGCTAATGCTATCCTTTTTCTAATCTCTGTTGAGCATCTTCCATCCTTAGAAAGAAGGCTGCCCAAGTATGAAAATTGATCTACTTATTCTAGTTTTTCAACCTCCACCCTTATTGTTAACTTAGCTTTCTTTCCCTTGGAAAACCTCTTTAATTTAGCTATTCTTACATTTATTTTCATTCCAAACTCCTTTGCTTTATCATTTAGTGTATTTAGTAGGACTTGCAGACCTCTTTCAGAATCACATACCATAGCCTTGTTGTCTGTATATCACTATGTCCCCACCAACTTTTACTCCCTCATCTATTTCATCCCAAGCTTCCTTAACCAATTCTTCTGCATATATGTTTAAAAGAGATAGTGGTAAAGGACAGCCTTGTCTTCTCCTCCCAAACTCTGCCCATTCTGATTCCCCATTAGCAACTCTTACTCATGCAGTCTGATTTAAGTACAAATTTTGCACTTAACCATCTTTCCAGTCCAACCCAATTTTCTTTAGTAAAACCATCAGTTTTGGCCATTGGACTCTATCGTAGACCTTTTCAAAATCAACAAAACATACACAAGTACTTTTTAAATTCTAAGCTTTGTTCTATTAGTACCATCATTACCCAATTTCATCCTTTGTTCCTTCCCTCTCTGAAAACCAAACTGGTCACTTCCAATGTGTTCATTAGTTTTTCCCTCGATTCTTCTATTCAAGACCCTTAGAATTACTTTTGCCACAAGATATATTAAACTAATTGTGCAATAATCCTGCCATTCCATGGCATTAGGCATTCTTGTTCTGTAACAGAATCAGGATAGACTTAGTAAAATCCTCTGGCCACTTTCCATTATTGTAAATTAATGTTTCTTACCCTTTTTTCCCAGGTTTTAAAGTGGCAAATGCCTCTTCCTATACTTATGATACTAAGCGCAGATCTTTTGCAACCAAAAAAGAATGAAAAATAGGAATTTTTAAGGTCCCAAGCTTGAGCGCATTTAGCTTGTACCTGAATTCAGCTCTGTTTCTCCCTCACCTTTAATATAGATTATTTAGTTGAATCACATTGATATAACCTTTTTGCATTTGTGCCAAATATATTTCATCCCATTATAAATACCTATACTGAAGAGACTTGGGTTTGTGTATCAAATATTTATATTCACTAATTGTTACTGCTTCTAATGATCTTACTGTTATTAAAAGCTTTATTTTGTGTATAAGTCGAATCATAATTTACTAAAGACTATTGATACATCTGCTCTTTTCCTGGTTTTATTCTGAAGTACATCAATTGTAAAAAATTTACACAAATAAGAGTACCTTCCTAAGAAGATATCCTGGAATGTGGCAAGAGAATGTTAGAAGAAAAACACATTTGAATCGTCCTTAATAAAGTTTTGTCAAATTACCTGTTTGTTATTCCCTACTTCGTCATCTCGTCTTTCTTGAGATGAAATGTATTTTCCTGGTACTTTGAAACATCTATTTTCTAATATGCTACCTTTCATATTTATGGATGAACATTGAATTATATTCTATGAACTTCTTAGAGACAGAAACTGATTGTTGATTTTTAGTGATAACTAAAAGTTTTTTCTTTATAAAATGAATTTTTGAATTTATCAGATAAGTCAAAAGTATGTTTCTCTGAGAAAATTATGTTAATACATATACTTACATGAGGCCACTTTATCAGATAGAATTAAAGGATAGTGGAATTTAAGTGTTATAGAAGTTGTTGAAAAAGTATTGTTGATGAACTTCATAAATTCTTGACAAATGCTTTTACAACCTCGGTGAATGTTTTACTGCATGAACTTGATTGCCTTTAATTTTTTTAGCCATAGTATATCAATATATTTTGATGTAATCTCTATATGCTGATGTTTTAATTTTTTTTTGCCTTTTTATGTCTTATAAGTTATTATGTAATTTTCATGGAAAAATAAAACTTATTATTATTATAAACAATGTTAAATTGGAGTTGAAAACTATTTCCTTTAAATACAATGAGATATTTTTTCTCATGATCATTAATTTAGGAATTGGAGTATAGTTTACAGATTTATTCAACCCTATCTCTACTTCAATTTTGTGAAATAATTCTGTGATGAAATTGGCATGTTTTTAAACTGGTTCTCTATGTAGGTAATCTACCTCTGGATTCTGTCTGTGAGGTTTGCAAAGAAGAATGTGGCGTTGAACCAGGACTTGTGGATCACCAATGTTGCTGGTGCCAAAAGACAGTTCATACAACTTGTCTAAAAGATATGGAAGAGGTTTGGTTCATTTCCTTGCTGTTGTTGATCTTATGCACATCTTTTATATACTTCTCATCTCTTCACACTAGCAAGCAATCATGACAGTCTTATGCATTGTGTATTTAGATAAATCAGTGCCTTAGAATAAAATATTGATTGCTGATTTTTTTAGGTTAAATATTGTGTTGACTCTTTCATCTTTAGCTACGAATGCTATTTATAAATGGCTTACTTCTCAGTTTCTTCTTAGTACAAACTATATTTTTCAGTAACAATCAAGCCCATTATACAGACAACTATCATGAACCTTTTTAATTGCAGCAGTACTGTTTAATCATACAGTATATTTTACAGAATTTCATCATAATTCCCTTCATAATGCCTATGCACCTTAATGTTTGCTAAATGTTTTATTATAGTAATATCTACTAAAAGCAAGGCAAGAAAACTACTTGACCAATAAATTTCTTTTTCTAGTAAAACTAGTCATAAAACTCAGAAGATGTATATTTGTTTTTATATATTATTCCTCACTTTGTCTTTATTTCAAAATGATTGCAGAAATCTTTTCTGTTCAGATACAGGGCAATTTGGTAATTAATATGTCTTCCTCTTACTTTTATGGAATATTTGAAAGATTTATTTTTCCCCTGGTATTCTTCGAGCCCCATTATGTAAAGCACTCTCCTTTCATTTAGTATCTTCAGTTACTCTTTCAGAGCATGCTTGGTTTTGCTCTTATTCTGCCCATTTAATTATCATCATCTCTTTGTTTGTGGAAATTTTTAGTGTTATAAGACCATTCTTCCCATTACCTTTCATTCAAGACACAAACATTCATCTTTTAACCTATTTCCAACACAGTACCTCAGCTTCATTAGCATACCAATGAGGCATGTGCTGTTATGAATTCTCAGGAAATGTGTTACATTAACATGAATAAGCACAAATCTGTTGCTTGGAAATATTTTTGTTGAAATATGCTAATTAAACCTATTTCAGTGCATCATTCAGTTTTGATAATTCTGTTCTTTCAGGCTTCTTGAATTGCTAGTTGATGGTGATGTAACAATGAATATGAATCTGCTAGTTTCTGAATCTTTTTCATGTATGTTATTTTTAATAGCTTGTTTTTAATTATTAAGTATGCATTTTGTGCTTTTTAGAGACGATGATGATTGTATCTTTTTCTGAGGGTATTTCCTTTTTCAGGTGCATGTCCTTCTAGCTGTAAAGCTTGTTCCCTAGATCAGGAGTGTCCAAATGTTGACTATTTAAATTGTTCAGTGTGGCCTAATTGCTAATTATTTCCTAAAAATTTTATTACATTAAATTAGTTTGTGTAAATACTTGATTACTATGCCCCCGGTAGCCATGTGGATAACCTGTTTGCTTTTGGCGGAAGAAGCACCAGGTTCGAACCCAGGTGGGGCGAATATGTTTACCCAGCATTGAAACAATAAGGAAGCTTAAATTAAGAGGTAGCGGGTCTAGGTCTAGAAAAAGCCAATTATGGCGGTGTGGGAATCGATGTGACAACCAAATGTTACCCACAGTGAATACCACTGGCTTAGGCCGAATCTTACATAGGGGTCTCATGCCATGGACTTTTTACTTCATTACTAATGTAGAAGAAGACAGTTTTTCATCATAATTATCATAAAGCCGTTGCATTATAATCATGGCCCTGCAGTCCCTTTAAGTATGATTGCAGTAAAATTGTTAAAAGATTTTTATTATATATGGATATTTAAAATATATCGGAGTTCATTATCTTCAAAATTTCTTATCTATTCAAATCTGTATCTATTGTGGCCCTCTGGAGGTTAATACTTGGGCATTCCTATCTTACAAGGAGACTACACACCGTCGGACGCGAGTTAAGTGGTAAGACTCGGTAATTTGATAGATATCGAGTCAAGATTGACGAATCACCCCCAAAGTTGGGTTTTATGAGCGATAGTTTTCACGGAAAATGAACTCAAAGTTTACGAAAAATTGTCAGGTAGGCTATAAAGCTAAGCGTAGCGACCGTCGTCATTCGTCATTTCCCTGGAAAGGCAACACAGCCTAAAGCAGGGGAACTTCTCAATGTAATGTATAATGACCAAAAGACCAATAAACGCTTTTCAAAACAACAATTTCGTCATTTGAATGTTTGGCGCTGTGGTATGGTATCCGCTTCCACAGTCCTTTTGGTCGGGTTCGAGCCCTCATGCGGGAAAATTTCTTTTCTCTTTTTTTCTTTTACGTACTCTGTCATAATCTTAATCTATATCTGTTTTCTTCTTTTGGTGGATTTTGAACTTATTTTCCAAAAGTTAGAGTATTTTTCCGCTGTGAGTCACCCGTTTCTTCAAATTATGCGCAAATACTTATGTCCGCATTTATTATCTGAAAACTACAATACTAGAGAAGTAACGCAGAGGACTATTTCAAATCTCTCCTACATCCAGCTACTCGCTCTAACGGCAACATTTATTGCAATACCCGACTTACATTTACCAATTCTGAACTCTGAACACATTGGTTTAAATATAGAAGCCGACAACTGTTTGAGTAAAGTAAAGATTTTTATTTCGTGCATTCAGAATTCATTCCTTAATAAAGAAGAAAACAGATATAGATTAAGATTATGACAGAGTACGTAAAAGAAAAAAAGAGAAAAGAAATTTTCCCACATGAGGGCTCGAACCTGACCAAAAGGACTGTGGAAGCTGATACCATACCACAGCGCCAAACGTTCGAATGACGAAATTGTTGTTTTGAAAAGCGTTTATTGGTCTTTTGGTCATTATACATTACATTGAGAAGTTCCCCTGCTTTAGGCTGTGTTGCCTTTCCAGGGAAATGACGAATGACGACGGTCGCTACGCTTAGCTTTATAGCCTACCTGACAATTTTTCGTAAACTTTGAGTTCATTTTCCGTGAAAACTATCGCTCATAAAACCCAACTTTGGGGGTGATTCGTCAATCTTTACTCGATATCTATCAAATTACCGAGTCTTACCACTTAACTTGCGTCCGACGGTGTGTAGTCTCCTTGTTAGATGTATTTTATTTATGTTTTAGACTCGGGTGACTAATGAGGTTGGCTTGAATTATCTGAAACAAGGATTTCTTTGTAGCATAATGAAGACTATTTTGTAAAGGGTTCATTTCACCTGTTTATGAAAACAATCATAGTATGTATTTATGAAAAGAAGAAGTGTTAATATTTGGCAATCTTCCTTTAATTTAGGATAAAAATGCTTATTTGAAAGGATTTTTTCAGATGTACCTTTATCTGAAACATTATAGACTTTTAAGATAAATATCATTCTTAAGTAATTATTTATAGCTTTTGCTCATGACCTGGCAAAGGTGCTAGTAGATTTGATAGAGCAGAATTTCTGTGTAAATTTCTATTACTCCAGTTTGGCCTCCAGATATTTCTCGGCTGAACTCCCTTGTATGAAATTTATTATTTACTACACTTTGGTGGTGTGTTGTTTCTGTTTTTCAGTTTTGTGATATTCCTTTCTATCTATAGTAGTATAACTACTATATCATGCCTCTCCAATTAATACCTTTTTCATGACATTGATTCTTAATTAGGGATTTTTTTATTATCTAATTGGTAATGAGCACGTAAGGATAATTGCATGTAAGCATTTAATGTTAATAGATTTTCATGTCTAAATAGTAATAAACTTTCTATGTAGTAGATATTGTAAATTCTTCCTTCCTGATGAATTACCTTTGATTGTGCTTCATAAATGTGATTAGCTAGCTTATTCTCTGATTATCACATTCGGTCCAAGAAAGTTCTGGAAACTTTTACTCAGCAAGTAAAAAATTCAATTCTTTCTACCATTAAATTATTTAATAATTCAATCTCTCATAATTTATTGGAAAAAATATATTGGCTTTTTCCACCTATTTAAAGATTTTTGGATCTTTATCTTACATCGCTCATTAGTTGTATTTTGATTCAAGGAGGATGGAAATGATTTATTATTTTGAGGTATCATACATGAAGATATTTTTTGCAGCTTCAGCTATTTAAGGCTTTTGAAAGAATCAGAGTATTAGTCAGCCTAAATGATTACAATGAGCATTATGTATTTTTCTGGCATTTTTCTTATGCAAGATTATGTTGTATCACTATAATGATTTTGGTCTAATTGATAATGTTTTCAGTGATACAATTAAATTGATTGCATAGTATGATGGCTATTAAGTACCTATTGCTTTTGTAGCTGGAGTGGAAATTTTAGTTTCCTGCATTTTTAAAATTGAGTGAGTTCCATCTAAGTCCTTTCACTTCAATAGCATTTGAAAGAATATTTCTTATGCAATTATTTCTTCTCTTGATATTACTGAACCTTAAGTCACAATTGCTAATAGATAATTCTTTGCAGGTATGCACCTTTGGTCGTTACCGATGCTTTGTGGTACCTCCCTCTTCAGTGCTTGCAAAACGAGGACGTAGCATGAGTCGAAAACTTATTTTGCGGCAAGTTATTGCTCCTACATGGAAGGATTGGTCTCCATTGATAGTTTTAGGTATGAAAATCAACTTATTGCCTAGTATATTTTTGTTATACTCTACTATGTGACATTTACTGGAAGATGCAGCCCTCATATTTTTTTTCAGTGCTAAAATTTGTTGTTACTGCCTTTGCTTAATAGTTAATGGAAGTATTTGAAATTTAATTGAAAGAAAATTGTTTTCAGAATGATTTAGTTAGAAAGTTTCACTTGGTTGTGTATAATATTTATTCCATTATCTACAATGAATTGCTCAATTACTTACTTTTTAATTATTTTACTGTTCCCAGTTTTGGTGTTTTCAGTTTCTTCTATATGCATGAAAATTTTGTTTAAATTTTAGCCAACAGAAAATCTGGAAATAATGATGGAGAGAGAATCATGTCACTTTTCCGGAGATATCTCAACCCTGCACAAATAGTTGACCTCTGTGCCTGTTCACCAGAAGTTGCATTGCAATGGTGCTCTCTTTTAGGAGATGTGAAAGCTTTTGTGATGGTTGCTGGAGGAGATGGGACTGTTGGTTGGGTCCTTAATGCCATTGATTCTTTGAAACTGAAGGTTTGTTTCATGTGTTTACTCTGAGGGAAAATATTTATAGTAATCTCTCACTAAGTGTCCTTTTTTCTAGCTCAATTTGGAGCGCATTGCATAACAGCAGTTATATCACTTAAATATTTTTGTCAAACAGTATATAATTTTCATTTTATTGTTTGGGATTAATTTATAATTTATCTTATAAATTTAATCTTCAGATTAAAACTGCTTTTACTATGGTTTTTATCTTACGTCCTTTTCTTTCCCATTAAAATCTTCCTAAACACAGTTTCACCAAAGTAACCATTTTTTCAAGTTAGAAATTAAAAATAAAATTGTATATTATTCCATGTAATTTTAGTGACGATTTATATTTCCAACCAGAGAGAAAAGTGTTTAAAACCTAAGTAAGCTATTAGTTAGTACCTAGGGGGTATACTTTCTTATTTTAATCTTTAATTTTGTTGATTATCATAATTTAGAGGATTCTTTTCATGAACTTTGTTTGTTTTATTGTAATAATATTTTTCCTTTTACAAATTTAGTTGACTTTTAACTGCATTGAAGCATAGAATCTAAAATCTATTGTTTTATCATACTTATGCAAGAATCTATCTGAAATTTATAAAGTTAATTTTTTTATGCAATTTCTCCCATATCTGATGCTTTCGATTTTTATATGTTATTTTCAATTAAAGAACTGTTCATTTTAGAGTTTAGTTAAGGAGTTTATTAAATAGGGTAAGTTAGGTTAAATCAACTTCAAATAAATGAAACATCCCAAATATTATAATCCTGAAAAGTATGTTTGGTTTCATGCCATAGATGTTGTTCGAAAGGAACTAATTTAATCCTTGTAGAGGGTATATTTTTATCAATGTAAGTTACTTTTTTTAGAGATAGCCATAAATATAGCTGTATATAGTGATAACCTAATGATTTTATTCATGCATGTAAAAGAAAAGATCATCTAATTGTTATAGAATACTTATGAAGAAGCAGTATTATTATTTCATGTATTTGGATGAAATTTGGTTGCATATTTAGAGAACACATCCGAGCTTTCTGTGGCTCTTTTTTGATGTGAGATGTTTTTAGTTTTCTTCCTTTTATATTACTTTTTGAATATTAGGTACCTCCTGCTGTTGGTATCATTCCCTTGGGCACTGGAAATGATTTATCACAGGTCCTTGGATGGGGTGTGACTCATACATCTGATTTTGATCCCACTGCAATTTTTGAACAAGTAAGAAAAGCATCTGAACAGCCTCTGGATAGGTAGGTACATTTTAATATATGATAATAGTTATTTTCAATAACCTGCCCAGAAAGTGGGAGACCTGGGTTCGAGTCCCAGCCAAGTCACAATTTTTCACTTCTTGTATAACTTTGGGTTTAGTTGCACAACTTAATGTGCTAAGTTAAATTTCATTTCCATCCATTTGTATTAATTGCTTGTTGATAATCAGCAATCTTGATTAAGATCTTCAAAATCTTGCAGAGAATAACATTCTTTCAGTCTGTAAATTCATAGTAAATAGTGGAGGATTTATTGTTTGAGTAAGTTATAAATTTAAAAAAAGTGGCATTACTAACTGGCAGCAATAGCTTAAGATATTTTGGCACCCCAAGTGAAGTGTTTCAGGTACTCTCATCAGTAATATTTTAGTGATTACAGCCATCCTAAATAGTGAGTGAATAGACCTAAATAGTTTAGCAGTGTTTTTTGATAAAATTAAAATGATAAAATTTTCTTGTAACACTTTATTGAGGATTGATTGCTAAATTCTATGGAATTAAAGAAATAAAAGATCCTCACTATGCTGCAGTTTGACTAGTGACTCTTTTGAGATAATGCAATATGAAAAAGAAACAATTTTCCCATCCCATTGGCCATTTTTTAGAGAGCTATCCAGGAAAAATATCCCTAAGCCTTCTCGATCATACTACTCTTATTAGATATATTCACTAATTTATGTCAACTCATTCAATAAAATAAGGATATTGTCTTGCCAATCCACATCTTTGCTGAGTGATATTTCTGCCCTGAGTATTTTGATTTTTTTGTATTGTTGAGTCAGCCCTGCTCCCTGGGATATACTAAATTAATTTTTAAACACTTACTAATCCATGTATCAAGGTCAACTATAAGCTTGTATCTTTTTAAGGTGGAAAGTTTTGGTTCAACCTTTACGTCACTTACCAATGCGTCATCCTTCAAGAGAATTATTTATGTACAATTACATGAGTATTGGAGTAGATGCCCAGGTGACTCTTAACTTCCATCGTGCCAGAGAGTCACCATTTTACATATTCAGCAGTCGCTTTTTCAACAGGGTAAGCTAAGTAATGATGTAAGGGGATTCCACCCAAACATGTGATCAAACTGCATATATACTGTATTATATGTTGTGGAATGTATTAATGATCCATAGCTCAAACTCTAGATTGAATACGTTGATTTAAAAACTTCCTGATTTAATTTTAAAATGTAATATTTTTCATCAAATTCTTATCATGAGGGATTTTTGTATAAGTTTTGTCACAATTAATTATTATTTCCTTTTTGAGGAAAAAGAGAATGTATTTGAGGTGCCTTCTTTTGCAGCTCCTGTACCTGACTTATGGTACTCGTGAAGTAATGGAGCAAAGCTGTAGAGATTTAGACAAGCAGTTAGAGTTGTATGTAAATGAAAAACCAGTGGCACTTCCCTCCATAGAAGCTCTTGTGATACTTAATATTCAGTCTTGGGGAGGTGGGGTGAGACCATGGGAAATGGGTTCTGGTAAGTGCGTTTTCATACTACAAAAACTCTGTCATAAAAAGAATTTTTCATAAAAGTCATCTGATTGAATATGATTGATTTTACTTGTTAATTACTTTTGTTAATAGACAGTATAGCAATATAACAGCTGTCTGCATTTTCAGTGGTACAGGAAGGCTTCTTACAACATAAATCAATGCTTTTATTTGTGGCATCTCTTTAGAGTTAGCTGTGCCTAAAAAATAAGTATGTATAAATTTACTTGATGATTAAAATAAGTCAATGGAAGATTCAATTATATTCTTTCATCAAGATGAGTAATATTGGTTGGTATTGTAAACCCAGCTACAGCAAAAATGCTCTTAAAAGTAACATTTTAGGTGAGGATATTTGGAAATGGTATAATATATCTGAATATCTAATATCTAGATTTTAATAATTGTCTTCCTTGATGTACATACATTACATTACATTACATTCATATATTTATAAGTACTCTTATTGCAAAGTCAACCTGCTTACAAACTGCTTAATATATCAAGAGCTGGTTAACTTATCATTCAAATTACCTAATACATTTCATTATGATCCATAGATTTGTATTCACTAAATAATAGGGCTTATATTTGAATTTAGTATACTATATATTTAATACTTATTATGTATAAATTGATTCAAGCAGGTAATCATTTCTCAGAGAGATCAAACACTTCCATTCATCCAATTTCTTTGGGCAAACACCACTTTTGATAAAGCTGATAATAGATTGCAATCCTGAATATAGTAATTTGAGTCCCCTTTTTAATGGAAAAACATCCCATAGTGTATATTATTATCATATTATTCATCCATTGGCACAAAATCTAGACAATTTCTGGAAGAGTAAAAAGAATAGTATTTTCAGTTATATATTTTCATTTACATTTGGATCCATTAAACAATTTGTCATATCTTCCAGTTAACATCTCTTATAGTATAACCTATTGTGAGTTTAGATAATTATTAATCTGGCTGTAAAATATGTTGTATTACCTACTGGGACATATAGGGAATGGATGCCATTATACACTGGTTGACAATTACTTAGGAACAAACACTTTTTCATCCTTAAATTTGGTAAACTTAGTATGCAATGAGTGACCATTGTATGAATACAGATATTATGTTAGCTTTATTTACAGAATATGAGAGGAATTTGTCATGATGGAGAAAAAAAGGACTTAAATGGCAAAACAAACACATGAGAGCAATATGAAGTGATGACATGAAGTATCAGTTTTCATGAATACAGAGAGTTATGAGAATATCAGTTAGGTGTATGACCACTTTGGGCACCAATCCATGCTGTACATGTATTCCCCATGCTTTTCATTAGTTCTCTAGAGTATGTTATCTCATTCTTCCCTTCGGTCTGTTTTAAGGTCCTGAAGGGTCACGAATGGTTCCTCTGTGCAACTCATAGTGCAATAGTATCCAAGCAATGCTCAGTCAGATTTAGATCTGTGGAATTTGGTATCCAGTTCATGCGGTAGATATTCCCACTCTCTAGTGCCCATCCAGCATGGGTGGTTCTGTATGGACGTATATTGTTATCTGTAAACACAAAGTCACAGTCACAGCATACTGCAACCCGAATAAATGATCTCACAACAATAATGTTTTCTGGTGATGCATCCAGCTACAAAGATTTGCAGTGGTGTTTGTTCTATTTTTAATGCTTCCTGTCCCACATAACAGCAGGACCATCAAGCCTGTCACATTCATGGATTTATGGAGAATAGTAGCATGTTCCTTGTTCTTGCTACATTAATCGATTACCAGGATCACTGGATACAAAGAATCGTGACTCATCTTTGAACTCAATATTGAACCAGTTCCCTTTGTGCCAGTCACAGTGGAACACACTTATGTTTCTGGGCATACAATGTGACTGTATGGAGTGCAATTGTTCTGGAGGATAAATGAACACCAGCTGCTCTGGCCAACTCACCAGTACCTTTTCCAGTAGTGAAACGTCCATTTATTCTGGACATCTAGACAATGTAGTGATCCTATGGAGCTGTTATATATTTTTTATGACCTTCTCCATGCACACGTACGGCTGTTTCCCTGATAATAGTGGCTTCTTTTAGTCTGAAAATAATGACTTTTTCTAATCCCATCACACGTGCAACCTCTGTGCCACTTTGATCTGGCTCAAGACTATTGGTAGCTTTTCCATGATTTTAATCTCCGAAATGGTTAAGATTGTGGTGCCATTTATGCCATTTTTCACTAGATCAATCAGTTTGCTCTACTGCATTACACTTACACCAGCAGCTTACAGCGGTAGCTGTTGTGCTTGACTGTATCTTTTGGATGCAATCATTGGACTCACTATGGCGTTAGTTCTTGATCAGGAGCCCTTGCATATTATATTTGTCTCTTGTCTCTCGGATGCAGTTCCTCACTAGTTCTCTTGATTGTTATATTTATGCTACTATACCACCATTGAGCCATGTTCTAAAAAGTTATGGCTGAAAATGTGTTTGTTCCTTAGCAATTGTCAACCAGTGTACTTTCTCATGGAAAGATTTATGAATTAAGAAAATGGAATATAGTATCCATGTATACATGGGAAGGTAAGGTTGGGTAAAAAAGTATATAATTAATGATTAATCCTTTAGCATGGCATTGTTTAGTAGCCGTATTGGACCTTGAAGGCCTCTAAGAGCAAATTTTTATCAACTGGGTTTCATATGCTATTCATGTAAACCCAATAAGGCATAGCTAATAAGAAGTACCATTGGTCAGACTATTTTATTACTCAATATTTGACATTCGACATAATTTTAGTTACACATTAATCTTCCACTCACTATCCTAGTGTGGATTATGCAATTTTTTTGTAACAACCCTGACATATCCCATTCCCATTTTATGAATATTTTATGTATTAATTCAAATAGAATTATTGTATCTGATGTACGAGGGTGGTCTGAAAAGTTTCCGACCCCAGATTTTTCAGAAATCTTCAGAAAAATTTCAGAAAACATGTCGAGAAATGGTGAAATGTCAGAAACTTTTCAGACCATCCATGTAATTACTGAATCTTCTAGTATATGAGATGAAATTTATGGAAAATAATCCCTCATCTTATATAATCAAATTATATTTTGGATTGGGCCTGAAACATACTGGAGATAAGTTTTGAGTGACTGGATTAATGTCTCAGGGGAACTTAATTTTTTATCCCAAGGTGATGTCCCAAACCATACCTTGTCACCTCATGCTTACATCATGTGGTAAAATATACCTCTAACGGTTATTTTCACCACAGAGGGATAATTCATTTTCCTAATATATGTGGACATATGTGGAGACGGTATATGACCATACATCATATAAGAAATTTAAAAATATGGTCTTTTTCATGTGTTGGAGCTGAAAATTCATTCAGTTATATTTTATAGATAATTGTAGCAATGTTGAATTGATCCATGAATAAAATAATCTTGTATCAATATCAGGTGCAGATATTGCTCCATCTCAGGATTTCAGTGATGGAAAGTTAGAGGTTATGACAGTCCATTCCTCATTCCATATTGCACAACTTCAGGTCGGCTTATCCGAGCCACATAGAATAGGCCAAGCCTCAAATATTAAGGTAACTTATTTTCATCATTCTTTAGTTTAGTATAGTTTTCTCAGAATAAAAACAACTCATTGTCATTGTTTAATTAACTAGCCCTCTGTTTTTTTTGTCATGACTGACCTTAGATTAAGTTGAAAGCACAGGCTCCAATGCAAGTTGATGGAGAGCCATGGGTGCAAGCTCCAGCAGAAATAGAGATTTTAATCCACAACCAAGCTTTGGTTTTGCAAGTAATTGAATCTCTGTGAGCTGATCTCCATCATCTGTATGACTTCGCTACATGATCCAGTATTCAAGTTATATGTGGGCACCAAAGTAATTAATTTTAAATGTATATGAATCTCAAGGGAGTTAATGATTCAGTATTTAAAGTGTACGAGGGTGGTCTGAAAAGTTTCCGACACCAGATTTTTCAGAAATCTTCAGAAAATTTTCAGAAAACATGTTGAGAAATGGCAAAATATCGGAAACTTTTCAGACTACCCATGTACTTCTTGTGTGGGCATTGAAGTATTTAACAGTTTTATTGTTAATTTTGGAGTTAAAATTTATAAATTAATTAAGTAACTTGGCAATTCAGTATCTTATTGTTCAAACTTACACCAATGTAATTGATGCTATTATATGTTATTAGTTTTGATTCCAGTCATTTGTTGAAGGTTCCTGATATTTGCTTCCAAAGAACAAAAGAATGCTGTAACATTTCAATCATACTTAAGCATTGATCACCAAAGATTATTCTTGGAAAATTTATATAAGTTAACAGCCAGTTAGTGGTTGTACCTGCAGTATTTTCAGATGTATTTTTTATGAGTATCTTTTGAATCATGAAAACTTAAATATTTCTGTACTTATGTAGATACATCTCAGAATATCTGAAAGAATTAAACCTCATGCAAGTATTCCTTTTGCATATGATTTACATTTTAATAGCTAAAGAATTTTAATTGAAGCCAAAGGAAAAGCAGAATACCTATTAGGAATAACAATGCAAAACTGGTCAGATCTTTCTCAGATGATTTCTATTAGTATTCAGAGTTTGGCTGCATTAATTAAAAGTATTCTTAGAGATTTATTATGATCTCTCCTATTGTAACTAGGGATTAGCTCTTTATTTCTTTCATGACAACTTAAGTTTGCATTCTTGCAGATATCTAATCATGGATGCTTATATAATTAAGTTTGAGGACTATTTTAATTAAATCAATTAATGATTAATGAATACAGAAAAAAGGAGAGAGAGGACTATGTCTCATAGGGTTGACTGAGAGATATTTCCTAAGGAAATACTTTTACCAAGCTGCTTGTACTTGATATTCTTTAAAATGTATTAACCGGATCAAAATTGAAAGAGTGAATGTAAATATATTTGCCTATGATTTTTCAACCAAAGTAATGTGCAAGCAGGAATTCAAACTATGAGATTTATTCTATGTATTTCTTGGTCGTAATTATTCCACAAAATCATCATAGCAGTTTAGACATTTTTTCTATCACTCACTCCACTTAATTGCAGTACAATAGTTCATTCTACAATTAAACAACAGTTAGCACTACTACTAGGGAAAATTGTTCCTTAGTTTGCCAATAATTTCAATATTTTCATCTAATGGCAGATATGGCTGCAGTGGTAGAAGAGGGACTCATGTAAAATTTCATGGATTAGAGAGATGAAAAATGCATGCCTGTATTCTTGCTCTCAGTTTATTGTGGAATGGGCTATAGATACATCTGTTGTAGAATTTAGCTGGTTGATCCGCTGGCAGAATCACTGCTTTGTACATGATTCTCTAGTTATTGTTATACATACATGAATCTCTGTCCTACCAGAAACTTTCTCAGTGGAGTGAACACATGGTAATCATTGGAGACATATTGGAAACAATTCATTGTATGTTTACCACATAAAGTCCGGTGTTATTGTGCTGGTTATTGATTAAAAAAAGATATTTTATTTGGTTTACCTAAATATAGTAGAAAGGATTCCCCTACATGATACTAGCCATATATTGAAGGATGATGCTATAGTATTACATATCAAGTCATTCAGAGAATGCAAATTTCATTAACACATATTTTTGGAGTTATTCCAGAAACTCCTTGGTAATCAGTTCCATATAAAGTGAAACCCATTTACATATAGCTATCTCTAATTCAGGTGAAAGATCGTAATTCATCAATTATTACTCATGCTTTTGAGATGTTTGTAACAAACGGCTCAACAGTGTTTTTGGGTCAGTTTTCTTAAAGTAAATATACTCTTTACAACTAATAGAGGATGAAATATGGTGAATGGAAGAAATTAATTCCCCTAAATTTGGGCATTTCTTGTAATGCAGCAACTCATATTTCCAGAAATTGTGGGAATATAGTTCTTCACTGTATGTTCCTTCAAATGTTCAGCTTATTTTGGTAACCTCTCAAATCAGGTGTAATCTAGATTTCTTTTACTATTTATTCATTACCAGTGTATAGCTGAATAATTGAATTCTTTGTCGCCGTTACTGAATTTGCACCCATAAAATATTTCATTGTGACTTATAGCTTTTTTTTTAAATTTGTATTTTTCAACCTCTGGATAAGCATATCTGGCTAAAATGTGAGCATCCTTGATAATCACATCCTCTATTTTAGCATTAATTAAAAATAAATGTTTATTGAAATATGCAGTATTTGTATCTCTTTTTAACTTTTGAAATTAACTTAGGTGGTATATTCCTCATTCTAATTTCCTTACAAATTAATTGCATAATATTAATTTCTTCTTCAGTTTTCATATTGTAGAAATTTTTGCAATTGATGTCCAACTTAAATACCTAATGCTCACTTGCATAAAATCTTTTGTGTATCATTATCAATTACTTGTGTATTTATTAGCTATCTCTATAATTCATTTCCATAGAGTAAGAATTGTTATGTTGTCTGTTGTGTATTATATTAGGTGTATTTGCAGAGACAGTTTGGAAACAGTTCAGAACTGTGGCGCATGCACATGATGATTTTGGTCATTTGCAGAATGTTTAGAACCAAATTCTGAATTAATTACTAATTCAGAATTGTTCGTTACTGGTTACAAGTTCTCCCTCCGTGAATGCGGGACTAATCATCAGAATTTGGTTCTGAACTCCTCTGAATGACCAAAATCATTATCCAAAGGTGCCACAGTTCCGAAATGGTTCTGAACTGTCTCTGCAAATACACCTATAATATTTTTATAACAATCCACTGTGTTTTAGATGTGGAAAATCAGTTTGACTCTACATTGTCCTACAATAAATGTTTTTAATTCCCAGATATGTTTGAAATGTATTGTTTCCTAGAAGTTTCTTAAAATTCATAACATTAGTACATGAGATATTCATTAACTGAGATTATTTTCATTAATTTAAAATGTTGATAAAATGTTATTTGTTCATTGAGTTCAGAGACTTAATATTTTGTTCTCTTTAAAAAATCACTCTGCTATTAAATGCAACTAAACAAGAAGTTTGAATGTAATTATTTTACTCTTTATATCTCATAATGGGAAAAGAAATTATGATTTTTACCTTATTGATTCAGTTCTTTGGAAAAACGTCTATCTTATGGAAGTACGATTTGAAGAGATTTTTTTTTGAGGAACTTGAGGCTAACAAGGAGAGACTCTCACTTTTGTCCGGGGATTTTTATGAAACTTTTTGCAGTGGTGCAGTAAGTAGAGTAATGAAAAAGTGTGACGGCGTTCGTATGAATGGGCCTTAGTTTTGCTGCAATAAATAATTGAAAACAGGCAACCCCGCAATACACGTCCATGCTAGCCGAGTATGCATGAAAGAACACGATGTTCTCTGGTATATTTGTCATTAAATTTTCTTTTCGTTCGTTAAATTCTTTCCTTGATACTTACTATTGACTTATTAATAATAATAATAAATAGTATGCTCAATTTGTATTCCTGTTAAGTAACCTTTGTAAGCGATATTTTTCCATTTAAGGTAGTTAACGACTATCCTAAGAACATAAAAGGAGCTTGCATTCAAGTAATTTAGGATTTCGCAATCATAAAAGCGATTGCTTTCTAAAATTTTATGTAAACACCATTGTCTTTTTGCATGTTTTGTTTGTTATATTGCATAAACATGCAAGTCTTTGGCGATATTCCTTCTTCCGGAGTTTACAACGTACTTTACTCGATTGGCTAGCAGGATGATTAGCATGATGTTAGCGTGTTCAATCCCTTACCGTCAAATAAGCGTATCGTATGTTAGTCAACATTCGATAAAGCTCTCCCAAAATCGATTCCCCGTAGGTTATATTGGTGCGAAACGGTCTCACTTGTGAAACAATCGACACCTACGTTTGGTCTAAAGTGCTTTTATAAGCGAAAGAGTGCCGGTAGTCTAGTGATGGCTTACTTATGTTCGCACCATCATAGTTTTACAAATTCCGTCATCTGACTTACTATCGTTACCTCAAATAAGCATTCTACCCTGTCATTACCTTAGTGGTCCTTTAGGTATTATCTTTAGCAATCCCAGTCACAGGGAGTAGGATCTCCTGCTATGAAGAAATTCTCAAGCTCTACCAAAGCGATGTTTATTATTATCCAAAAATCCATCTCTCGCTTTCAGCGATGGCAAGTTTAAAAATTCTGTAGCCCGTCGGGCAGTACAATCCTGCCAGACACCCAGAAAGAAACAATTAATCCTTTCTTTTCTTTGATCTCATTTTCTTTTCTTTTCTGGTTGTGCCAGATACTTCACTGACCAAAACGCGACAACGCCAGCGCGGCTCCTGAAAAATCTGGTGGGGGAGGTACATGCGTAATTAAATTCGAATAGGAATTCTTCCGCCAAAATATTGGGATTCTGCTGGAAAGTTGAAGTAGCATATAGTGTGTATATTCCAATATTTTGGCGGAAGAATTCCTATTCGAATCGGTTTGCTCAAATGTACGCAAGATGTCGCTCCTCTTGCCGCAAGATAGGCCGCTGGATTTTGACATAATTTTCTGAAGAAGCTATGGGAAAAACAACAGTTTCGTGAAACGATTAGGCGAATGTCGTCCGTCCGCAACGATCCTTTGCGCGAAAACTTAGTTGCGTCCTGAATTAAGGGCTACTGCTGAATCACGGATTTACCTCCCCCACCAGATTTTTCAGGAGCCGCACTGGCGTTGTCGCGTTTTGGTCAGTGAAGGATCTGGCACAACCAGAAAAGAAAATAAAGTGAAATCAAAGAAAAGAAAAGAATAATTTGTTCTTTCTGGGTGTTTGGCAGGTTGTGCTGCCCGGCGGGCTACAGAATTTTTATATTTTTAAATGCCACCGCTAGCAGCGGAAGATAGATTTTCTGATACCGACATATATTACTCTGGTAGAGGCTGAGAATTACTTCATCGCGGGATATCGAACACCTTCTGACAGAGATTGATTACGATAATACCTAAAGGAGGACTTAAGTGTTCCAGAAAAATATATTTCAAATGTGTACTTAGTAAACGTGACGAAGTCAACAGCTTACACATGCATATTTGTTGTATTATGTAAATGTTCTTCTTCCCTAAACATAGTCTTTCATATCCCCTTTCGTATTAGTAATTCCTTAAATACCGAGTAAATTATCTTGGGGCTTCAGTGGGCGATGGACTGCTCGAATGTCCGCGGTAAGGAAAGAAAATTTTGCGACGGCTAAATTGAAACACGCCGGATTGCGTCGGCATACTCAGAATAATATTGGAAAATGCTGTAATATGTACAAAATATTACTGGAATGATTGGTAAGAGTACTGCCGTTAGTAATCTAATACTTGTTAATTAAGATATACATATAAGTTATCAGTAATAAAAAATGAAAAATATAGTCAAATTTAGAATTTATAGTGTAAAGTATACTCTGTTTAGCCAAAGCGTTTATGAAAATTGTTTTGAGTACATTGTTGTCGGGTATTATTAGTATTATTTGTACCTCTTGAGTATTTATTTGTATTGCGCGTTTTTTTAGGGTTAATTATGAACGCCAACGAACAAATGTCTCTTGCTTTGGTTATGGGAATTGAACTGTTTAGAGATTTAGCATTCTCCCCTCGGGTAGGCACCAGAGATTAGGATTATTAATGGATATGCTTGAATATTACCTACTTCCGAGCGTAATTCAGTAAACGTCGCATGTTTCCATCGGCTGACGCTTGCAATTTTTAATGGAATCAACCATTCCCAAAGCGGGTAGTTCTAAGGTTGGCACTCCATTCTTCCTTTGACATATTTGACAATCCGTTCTTTTTTCAAGGAAAATTATGAAAGATGTACCTCGAATTACGTCCATGTAATATACAGAAATCTTTTACCCTAATATGACCACCGTAGAAGCAGTCTCATGTATTGGAATAATAACCTATGGTGTGTTTGCGACAAGAGAACAAGATGTATTGGGACGAAAACCTCACGCAATATTACCAAATGTCATGACCTCTCTGTTACACTTCCTGATCTCGACCGAGTATAAATCAATTTTTCATGAAGTGATACGAAATATTAAAAAATCTCGGAAGGAAACCTCGCGCAATATTCCAACTATTTGGCCGAATATTTAAAACTGGTTTCAGTATGGGCAAGCGTGCGCAAGATGTCTCTCCTGACGCCGCCTTCTCGGCCGCCTGTTATTAAAACAAGTTTGTGGATGAGCCATGGGAAAAACATTTAATTTGTTTAACAATTAGACAAATGTCCTCCATCCGGAACGATCCTTTGCGCGGAAATTTAATTGCGTCCTAAAGAAACGACTATATTTTAATTACGAATGTACCTCCCCCACCAGATTTTTCAGGAGCCGCGCTGGCGTTGTCGCGTTTTGGTCAGTGAAGTATCTGGCACAACCAGAAAAGAAAAGAAAATGAGATCAAAGAAAAGAAAGGATTAATTGTTTCTTTCTGGGTGTCTGGCAGGATTGTGCTGCCCGACGGGCTACAGAATTTTTAAACTTGCCATCGCTGAAAGCGAGAGATGGATTTTTGGATAATAATAAACATCGCTTTGGTAGAGCTTGAGAATTTCTTCATAGCAGGAGATCCTACTCCCTGTGACTGGGATTGCTAAAGATAATACCTAAAGGACCACTAAGGTAATGACAGGGTAGAATGCTTATTTGAGGTAACGATAGTAAGTCAGATGACGGAATTTGTAAAACTATGATGGTGCGAACATAAGTAAGCCATCACTAGACTACCGGCACTCTTTCGCTTATAAAAGCACTTTAGACCAAACGTAGGTGTCGATTGTTTCACAATTAAGACCGTTTCGCACCAATATAACCTACGGGGAATCGATTTTGGGAGAGCTTTATCGAATGTTGACTAACATACGATACGCTTATTTGACGGTAAGGGATTGAACACGCTAACATCATGCTAATCATCCTGCTAGCCAATCGAGTAAAGTACGTTGTAAACTCCGGAAGAAGGAATATCGCCAAAGACTTGCATGTTTATGCAATATAACAAACAAAACATGCAAAAAGACAATGGTGTTTACATAAAATTTTAGAAAGCAATCGCTTTTATGATTGCGAAATCCTAAATTACTTGAATGCAAGCTCCTTTTATGTTCTTAGGATAGTCGTTAACTACCTTAAATGGAAAAATATCGCTTACAAAGGTTACTTAACAGGAATACAAATTGAGCATACTATTTATTATTATCATTAATAAGTCAATAGTAAGTATCAAGGAAAGAATTTAACGAACGAAAAGAAAATTTAATGACAAATATACCAGAGAACATCGTGTTCTTTCATGCATACTCGGCTAGCATGGACGTGTATTGCGGGGTTGCCTGTTTTCAATTATTTATTGCAGCAAAACTAAGGCCCATTCATACGAACGCCGTCACACTTTTTCATTACTCTACTTACTGCACCACTGCAAAAAGTTTCATAAAAATCCCCGGACAAAAGTGAGAGTCTCTCCTTGTAAGAGATATGAGGAACCAAACAGTTGTAACTTTACCATCTTATTCTAGTAAAACCTATCATCTAATATTTTCTTTAGGGTCATAAAATTATTCAATATTACTTTTCATGAGCAATAAATAATGGAATATCTTTATCATCTTTGATTTCAAAGCTTTATTCTCAGCAATATATATTTCCTATCTTTGGCATATACTTCTTTGGTTTGAGCAGTTTTTTCTGTAAGTATTGATGAAGTTTATTTTCATAAATTATTATTTATGAAATCCAAAAATAAGTTTTCTTTATTATAACATAACCATATCTTAACAATTATTCATGAAACTTGTTAAGAAATCTGATTTTTAATTTGAAGAGGTTATAAGAAAAATCTCTTAGATAGCCGAATAGTCATTTCATTTAGCTTTGTCCTAGAAGGAAGGGCGAAGGGTTGGGGTGTGGAGAAAGAGTTTTACAAGGTTGCCACATTTGTGGGCAACCAATATTTATGTTTATCTTTAATGTTATGCAAACCCACACGTACGATTTTTTCATCCATGACTGTGCATCAATGAATACGTGAAAAAGAAATATGACTGACTTGTACTCATGACTCAGGGGTGTAATTAAGCTTCTAACAAAAATTTTTGTCGATGGGATAATTTTGTACCAAATAATTGCACAGCACTACTCTCTGGAGCCCAATCTAATCTCATGATGTTAATTAACTTGAGCCTTAAATAACCCACCATTGTGATCAATTGCAACACCAAAACCCACTTTTCAATAGCTGCAATTGTGAATTCATTCCCCGTGATAGAGTCCCTTTTGTTAACATGGGCAAACTCACACATTCTTTAATAATTGTTGCAAAACTTGTAATATGCTCTACGCAGATTGGCAAATTAAGAATGAGATACTGACTAGAGCCAATTACTTTATTAAGACAATGGTAAAATTACCATTAAACATATAAGTCTTCAAATAAGATCCTTGAAGTAAATTCATCTCATTCACATGCCTCATTACTTAAAGTAGGTATATGAATGAAAATTTAATAAAAGGAACAACTCAACTCAAGATTCAAGAAAGCAACTCTCGACCATTAAGTAATATCCAGGTGATGAGTGCCCAGAAATTATCTGAGAATATGCCACAGTCATAAAATGTTCCAATATAAAGGAACCAAAGGATTTTTAAATACCACTAGTTAGCTTCAAAGGGTATCTATTTATCGGTAGTATCTGGTCAAAATCTAAACTTTCCAGAATAAACTCTACATCATTCATTACTTCAAAGGGTTCCCTGAAAATTTAAACTCAAACCTTTTCTAATAATGAAGCAGATTGCTCTGATTAAAAATTAAATGTTTCTGATGATACCTTATTTAAGGTTGTAATGGTATTCTAATGATCTACCACTAAGTTAGATAGAACAGTAGTAAGATTAAGCACAAAGCAAAGGAACAGTGAATTTACCAAATAGAAGAGTCGCGGTCATGGTGAGAAAATAGACTTGTGTGCGAAATGATAACATTACTCATTTCTTGACAGTGCCATGTAGAAACAAAAACTGCCATCTCCAAATCAATAATGTTAGCATATTCATATCATTAATGTAATGAGTTAATAATTCATGTAGTGTCAAGCTATAAGTGTAAAGATAATAGCTTAGTATGAATCATTGAGCATAGTTGAGCTTTTGCCCTCAATAACCTTTGTTTACAAGCATAAGAATCATATTCAGCTATCATAACATTCTGTGACTGCCGAGGGATTAGGTTACATACTTCTATTTTTAAAAATTGCCACCTTTGTAAATATACTTTAAGAGTGGTTTTGAAGGAAATAACATGATGTGCTCCAGGAACTAAACATTTTTGTACAAGGCTTGACTCTAACCAAACATGGCACTAAAGTTTCTTTTTGCCAAGTCAACACACAACAAATGTAACATTTAGAATGAAATGGGAAGACTTGATTGACTGCTAAAATGGTATATTTACCTTCCTATATAAACTTACTAAAAATTTATAGAGAATGTGATTCTATTTAAATACTACTCGTACCTTGGTTATTAAAGATATGTGGGATTGTAGATAAAAATTTTAACAGAATTATGTAGTATTATGGTAAAAAAAATTGTAATGATAATGAGGTATTTAAATTTGTTAACATAGGGTCTCTTGCAGGGACGTGGGTACTGCAATTTCCATCATGCTATTGCTTTAGTTTATCATTTTTTTTACTGACAAAATGCTTTAGTGATAAGATGTACAATAGTTACAAAATTTGGGGACGTTACAGAAAGATAGAAGGTCATAAATATATTTTGAAGTATTAAATTCTATGACAAAAAGTTTCTACTTTATTAATGTTTGATTAAAAGAAAAACATGGAGATAAATATTCAACACTGGAGATCATGAGACATCATTTGATAAATGATTTAGCATGATGGAAAATATTTGTTACAAGAATAACATATACCAGAAATGATAAGTTTCAACTATCATTTCTGGACTCAAATAAGATTTACAACCAATATTTTACAGGATATGCCATCAACTATTTATTCCCTCAAGTTGGCACAAAAGATATCAACATCAAAAATATTTATTCAGGAACATTTGATGAAAATTCCATTTCATTAACTGTTAACAGCTCAATAAACCATTCTATACATAGCATAATTCATAAATTGGGTCCTTAAATGATAAATCACATACTTACTATCATTATATAGTGTTCAAACATAAAATAAGCAGTGAAACATGGAATTTCTTCTGAATTTACAGTCAGTGAAAACAAGATAAAGATCCTGAGGTTAAACATGATATGAAGAGATGTCCATGAAGTATCCTAATGACACAATTTAACTTCACAAACAGGGAATCAGAAGAGATAAAAAATATGTTCACTAAATTAAAATATAATCCAGCTTTTACATTCAATCTAAAACCAAACAGCCAATACATATATGTATATTCATATAATGATTACATAAACTAATACCCACAAATTATTTCAGTTTTAAACTGAAGATTCACATTTACCACATTCATAGTTACAATGGAATGGTTCTAAATTTTAGCAACCTACTGAAATCCATAGGATGAAGAGTAGCTATGTCAAATAAAATATAGCTAGGTTACACATTTTTGTGTACACACACAAATACATCCTTTACTTCAGAGTAAAATATTTAAAAACTGGGAGCTAAAAAGCTTCCAAAAATCACTTTGGTTGAAAGAAATCATGAATTAGCATCAAAATAGGTAATGATTATCACAGCTATCATTAGAAAAAATAATAAAATCAAAGAAATGTTATGGAAGTGGACGTTTCAGCTAAAAAAACCTGTCAACCTTTAAATGCCAAAAATGTTCTCATGAATTCGTGTATATTTATAGAAAATATAACAACTATTTCTACTGACAATGAACTTTATCATCCTGAAAATCATAATAAATTTTAGTTAACTTATTTCCCACCAAGCCAAAGAGGGTGTTCTTACATACTAATACACAACTTATACCCTATTCTCAGAAAGGACTACGAAATTCTGCTTACTGTAATTAAGAAATTAAGTCTTAGAAAATTTGGACCAGAAAGATTGATTTGATGTATGGGTGAATAGTACTTTAAAATTTTCTATGAAATAGGCATAGTATGGAAAACTTGCAACAAGTTTACCTAAATATTTCCAAACATTAAACCATGTTATGGAGAAAATTCCATAAATATTTCTAAAAGTATATATATACATATATGAAAGTTTTGATTCGTTACTTGATGCAGGATTTAGTCAGTAATCTTTCTTATATTTATTCTTAGAAAGCATCTCTTATTGCAAAACCTAATTTTAAGGAAATATCCTACAGATGCAAAGGGACAGAATGTTTGCAATATTTTGTAGTTTACCAATATGATTTTTTGCCTGAAACACTTTACTGTAAAATAATGTCAACTCAAGAAATATTATTTTAACATTACATAATATAAAATGGACATCCTATTACAATAAAATTACAAGTTACTTTATAAGCAGAATAGGCAGATAGAATATCTATAATTATCATTTCCCTGACCAAACTTTATGGGAGCATGTAAAACATGCATCAGTGAGTAAATTTGTAAAATATGGATGGATTCAGCTGTAAGAGATTATGAAAACAATAAAAAGTGTCATTGATATTATTTTAAATGAGGTAGCTTATATACATATATATAATTTTTTAAATGTATGCTTAATGCAAGATAATAATATGTGCTTTCATTTTGGTGTGCAGTAATGATACAATAGATTTGAGGAAGGTTTGCTTAAATAAAATGCTTTAAGAATTTTGTACTTATTAAGTATTAATGTATCATTAAAAAGTAATTGTGCTTGTTTAAAGATGAAGAGTAATGGTTCTTGAAATTGATCAAAATTGTACAATAACTTAGTGTGCATGATGTATTCAGGTATTTGAAAAGACAGGGGATGCTGCTTTAGGTCAAGGTGGGAAATCAGTTAACTTATATAAAATTCAAAATTGATGAAAGATGGAGGTACTGAGAAATATACACTTAACAACAACTGCTGCCATGTAAATTGACCAACAGCTAAAGCACCAAGTACATCACAATGTGATGCATCATAGTTTAAACATTAAAATTTGTATATCAGCAAACTGAAAATCAACAGTTACATACAAAGAAACAATGCAAATAGATAACACTGAGCACAACTTAATGAAGGAGCTGGAAGTTGACAAAAATTACTGAAAGAAAAAAGAATTTTCTTGAAAGAATGAAATTCTGCAACTTAATTGAATGAAAAATCATTAAGCTTTAGAAGATACTTTTTTATCATCCAATAGGACTCCTCAGTAAAAAAAAACTACCTATCAATTTCTGCTAGTTGGGGTTTGCTTTCAGGATACCAAAATTTGTTCTCAGCTGTTCCAGGAAAATGAAAGTCAGAACAGTATGAGGGCCTAGTCGCACAAATGCAGGAACATATCCCTGTAATTAATTGATGCAAAATTAGCTTACTTATTGAATTCAGTGATAAATACTACTAGTACTTCATGGTTAGACAGGTATGAAAATTTGCAAACCTTAAAAAATCCAAGAGGCCCAAGTTTTGCCGTATATGTTATCAGGTGCCACATACTCTGCAAAAGAAATATTATTTATTATGATTTTCCTACAAAACAAGTATTTCAACAAAGAAGTAAGAGTGCAATTACCTTAAATTCTCCTGGTTTAGCATTCATTGAGCGTGTTTTCAATACGTCCAAAGGTTGTGTTAAAGTAGTAGCCACAGCACCCTGAAAATATATAACATTAAAGAGGATTATTATATATAAAAAGAGAATGAAATACTTTATCACAAATAATGCCTGATAACTTACTGCAGTCAAGCTTGATAAGAAATGTGTTGTAGGATTATCATGAAACATTCCAGTTGAAAGAAGGAATTCCTTCACTTGGTCATAGAAAGACAGTTGACCCACTGTCATCAAAACAGCTCTGGATGTAGCTGTTGATGCCCCAGCAAACAAGCGTCTCACTCCTTCTTCCTGATATACACGGATCAATCCATCAAAGGCATGTTTGTAGCTAGAAAGGAGGCATTCTTAATATCAGATCTGGAAGGCAGCAATAATTTTTAAGAGAAAATTAAGACTAAGGATGGGAAGTAGATGATAGGAGGTATTGCATATAAAGTTTGACAGTTAAGACTGGGACTCAAACCTGGATCTTCCACTTTCAAAGCATCCCTCTAGAAAGTGGAATGTCTGGGTTCAAGTCTCAGCCTCATCAGCCTTTTCTCATGTCTGTTTCTCTTGCAAGATTAATAATATCCTTCAATAGAGGTCTAATTTGTAAATAAAACATTTCTGATCATTTTCATACATATTTGAGAATGAAGAACATTGCTCTTTCTTAAATTATTTTCCCATAATTTTAAATATGTATAAATACTTTCAAGATGAGCAACAGATTACACCCACATTCCCTTTAAATAAATCATCTTATATAATCATCACCAATGGGTATATATTTATTTATCTGATGTCAATAACTCTCATAAGAAATATATGGCTGAAATTTTCAAACATTAATTTCATGCACTTCCTGACAAGACAGAAATATCACATTTGGAGATTCATTAGGGGACCTAAAACATATCAATTATTTTCTACCAAGAGTATCCTTGGTTCAACTATTGACAACTCGAAAATGCCTTAATAAGATAGCTCAACCGACAGAGCACCCAACCGGCAATCGGGAGACCCGGGTTCGATTCCTGGTCCCATAGGACTTTTTTCAAGTCTATTCTTCCTTGGGATTTTTCCTGGGTGCACGCCCTTACGTGCAAAACCACCCATTACCCAGCTCCCGTTTACAGAAGTGAGACTGCGTGACTCGGTAGTTTAATGGATAGAATACCTGCCCGGAAAGTGGGAGACCCGGGTTCGAGTCCCGGCCAAGTCACAATTTTTCACTTCTTGTATAACCTTGGGTTAATCGCACAACTTAATGTGCAAAGTAAAAATTACGTTTCCATCGTTTGTAGAACTATATTGTAGTACCTGAGAAACAGGTACCAAATGAAATTGATCAAACATACTTCCTTCTCTTATCTGCAGGTAATTTGATGTCATTTTGCATTCTAACGTTCACCATATCAGCAGGAGTGCCAACAAAACCACCACAAGCACCTGCCAGTGAAGCCATTGCTATTCGATGATGAAATGGAATAGGTTCTCCAGAGGGAGACACTGCTTGCTTTGCAACCTGTTGATTGATCAGAAAGGATTTTTCTGGTATTTATCTAAAATTATAATAGCAGATAAGTAGAAATACATTTCTATTTATCTGCTATTTAATCAAATCATAAATACTTAAAAGAGGAGCTAAATATGATTTGAAATTGTACTGAGGAGATAAAAAACAATATGGAATGACAAACTTATATACCTCATATATTCCAAATCTTGTGGTGGAATAGGTGAGCTGTCGGCAGAGGGAGGCTGAGAGACCATTATAAAGAGCAAGAACTCCTTGTTGCTTTATTATGTTAAGAGTCAGACGGGTGATAGAAAGCTTTCCTTCTTGTTGTGTTTGCAGATGGACCTGCAAAATAAAGTAGGACAAAACCTCTCACAATGAACTGATTAAGAATTTTGGTGTAAGGATAGGCAGGAAATATGTACTAGGTGGAGTACTCTTTATAGATTTTATTATATTTTAGATTCACTTCTGTCTTCTTTTAAGATGATGCATATAGTCACAGTATTAAAAGAAGTCAATAGTAGGTAATTTTACATAATCTATGTCATGCTGCAGAGAAAGTTATGATAATGACAAAAGATCATGAGGTTTAAGGGCTGAATTTTGGAGTAAATATGATATATCGTAAGTATACTTATCGAACTAAAATACAATTTTATGAACAACTGCCACTTTATTCAGCGTTTCAATAGATACTTCTTGTATTAGGAAAAACTAAATTACTCACGAAATATATAACCGCTGATTAAAGATGACTTTAATGACAAAAAGTTTTGGCATATTATAGAAAGATGAAAATAATTTCAAAGAAAGGATACGATAGGCAAATTGACTCAAATGTAGTATATACGAGAAGAGAATTGATTCTTACTTTCAAAAGATCTAATGGATGGGTACAACATGCAGCACCTGCAGATGCGAGTCCGCCAAAGTACCACCTGGATAATCTTTTCTCGCTAGGGCTGCTCATTTTTCTGTAAAAGAAATTAACAGATCAGAAACTTCAAAAATTAGTTATAGTTAAAAACATATCTTAAATGAGATTTAAGCTACGAATTTACCCACAATGAGGATGACTTGCGAATGATAGAATAGGGAGTCAAAGCTACTCGTACTCGAAAAAATTCCACTTACATGTTAATGCACTGAATCAACAATGACTGACGCGATAATTCATATGCAAGGGCATTTATGATTCTTAATGTCTGGAAAATCTAGGGGAGACATAAGAGGGTCACGCGAAATACATAAAGCAGCAAATTTCTAAATAACCTTGAGTTGAACGTGAAGGTCTAAACCGGATAGCTAACTTATTTATCATTTATAAAACAAAGGATCCTTTTATTACGAAAGATGTGAAAATTTGTTTTAATATATACCTTATCGGTTGATATTCATGTGATAAAACAGGTCCTTGAATTGAATGGGTGACTTACTAACATTTTCTATTCCATAGCAGAAAGTTTTACGATTTACCTAATGAATGTTCGAATTCAGCCCGTCACTTCTTACCGAAAACAATCGCGATACGTTAAACTAACCTGCGAATCCTGTTTATTACTCTCAAGTTGGAAAGTGTGTGAAGATTATCTACAAACAAATCGTTTAGAAGGATTTAGTGTGAAGTGGGGTGGCACTTGTTAGACTTTATGGAGTGAAATAGTACATCACTGCGGATGTAAATCTCTTGTGACGTTACTTATCTTTCTCGTTCTAATCTGAATATGGCCACCGATTTCTATCTAGCGTTGGAACTCGATAAAGTCGATCTGAATGGAAAGGTTATTTCTGTCATCGAAAGACAAGGAGGCAATGCAAATTTTGTTATAAGTGCTTTTATGTCTCACTTTATTGAAATTAAGACGGGTATTTGCCTTTCGGCTCTGCATAATACTTTTGGACACTATCGTAATGTGGGAATGAAATTTGGCAAGAACCTTCAGAAGTTAAAAGAGGAGGGAAGTCTTAAGTGTATTGAAATAATGAAGACGATGGAACACTCTATAAGGGATAGATCTTTGGAAATTGATTTTTTATTTCCTGGAAATCAGAAAGACGCACCCCTTAAGAATCTTTTCCTTGCCATCAAGAGGGAGGCGGAAATACTCCTTCAGGCCCAGAAATCTGTTTGCATTCTCATTGATGACTTGTCAGATCTGTTTTATTTAGGATTCAGTTCATCTCAAGTATTGAGCTTTTTTCAGTACTGTCGGTCACTAATGTATGAACTGAGAAGTTGCTCCCTTGTTGTTCTATGTCACAGCAGTGATGAAGACATAGAGTCTATGCGGACAGTTGCTGGATTATGTCATGCTTCCTCTCTCAGTGTAGAAGTGTGTGGACTGAATACGGGTATCAGTGGTGACGTCTCAGGTGTTATGAACATCGATAAAAGAGATGCAACGAATACGAGGATCAGAAAGTCTTACCATTTCAAATTGGAAGAGAAACGAATTCGTGTATTTCCACCCGGAGCATCACCGGCATTGTTTTGAGTGTTAGCTTGCATTAAGTCTCAGAATCTTCTGGTTGCTGTTTTTAATCAAATTCAATGCTTCCATGTAACAATGTTTCAATTGAAAACTCCTTTCTGAAATTCTGCGACTCTTTAATATATATACTATTGTCACTAATTAAATCCGAATATATAATACCGAAGAGTAATTTACTTCTTTGTATTTTCTTCCTCAAACTTTATAGAGGAGACCCCTCAGAAGAAAAACCTACCTTTGCAGCCGTTGGGCAACTGAAATTTCATCTAATGAGTTAAGGAAGTTAGCTAATCAGTACTCTTTAAAGTAGACTATTCTCTCTCACAAATATTTCGTATTTTCGTATAACTATTTTTAAACCGATTGGTTTTGCCAAAAGGTCCTCGCACGTGTGCAAATGTCTAATTATATCATTAAAACTATGCTCGGAATTAGATTGACTAACAGTTCTGTATA
This sequence comes from Pachydiplax longipennis, assembly GCA_036926295.1. Lineage (NCBI taxonomy): Eukaryota > Metazoa > Arthropoda > Insecta > Odonata > Libellulidae > Pachydiplax > Pachydiplax longipennis. The sequence goes on along the minus strand of JAVFKF010000034.1, from coordinate 11,335,695 downwards.
CAAATCAAGTTTAGCCTTATTTTAGTCAAACAAAAACAATTTTAACAAATGATTGTATGAAATTTTTTAGCATGTTACACTAATTTTATCTATGAATGCAAGTTTCCGAGATAAAAGTATGTTTGGAATACTTCAACAACATTTAAGGTTGGTTTGAAAAGCCGTATGCTGGTCAATATTGCTATAAAATCTTTCAGAGAATCTATAACCTAATGTTCCTGCTTATTTCGTGATGTATTGCTGAAATGTAATATAATTAATTTGCCTTATAAAGGAGATATACAGATTATTGTAGATTTATTGGGGAACATTGGGTATAAGGTAGATAAAATTTTGTATGTGAACTGGGAACTTGTAAATAACGTCAAAGGTAAATATTTAAAGGATCGAAACCAGCATCGGATTTGCAGTTCACTTGGTTCTGACCCAGCGACTTTTTGACTGATTGTTTATTAGTCTGAGCACTTTACGAATGTTTTCAGCAAAGCAGCGTACTTAAGTTTCTCGCTTCCTCGCTAGAGATTCAACTTTTGCGGGAAATTTCCCATTAATATCATCAGAAGTTTAAAAACAGACTGGGAACCGTGAGTATTGCTCAATTTCAGATGGTAATCGCTAATTACCTGAAGTAATTAATCATCACAGAGAAGTAATGACGAGTGAGTCCAAGCTGACAAATACAATATTTTGTTAACATTAAACATCAGAATAGCTTACATATAAACAGTTCTGATTATATCGATATAGTTTAGTGTTTAAGAAATTAAATGTAGAAATATTTACAGTAGTGTAGCTCGATTCTCTTGCTTTCTCATAGGAAAGTAGATTCGAAACCGCGCGCTGGAATCAACCTTCAGTTGTTCAGACAATCACATCTCATAATGAGTTGTGCTCGTGTGGTGTAGGGCACCGAGGTTGTTCGATTAAATTTTTGTGCTACATTTATTGTTATTTCAATATGAGTGATTCTCCTCGAAGCAGAAGTATTACGATTGTGAATGATGACCCATCACGGCTTATTCTTGTTACCGAATCGGTTGTTAAACGCTTAAAAGGTCAATCGATGGCTAAAGAAGAACCCGTTCAAGCAGTCTCCACTGCCCCCGAGATTCGAACTAGGAAGGAATCTCTGGCTTCTCGTGAAGAACAGCTACTGGAAATAGAGAAGTACTGGATGAACCGTCTCCAGCAGATGGACGATCATCATACCAAAGTCAGCCAGATGTCTGCAGAGGATATGAGCAAAGCGATGGCTGATTTCGAGAAGAAATTCGGAAGACCTAATGCATCTGCTCCTAAGTGCCAACAAAATATCCAAAAGGTTATAAAATGCTACAAGGATCATCCAAAGGAAACTCTATTGTGCAACAAAGAATTTCAGGCCTTTTCTAGCTGCTTAGACGGACTTACTACTGGAAGATGTCATTAGTGGAAATGCTAAATCACAATAGTCTTGTAAAAATAAGAAATAGTTTATTTAAATTCATATTTCGGTTTCATTTCAAAATCCAAGTAAACCGATTGTAATTTAGCTACATGATGATTATAATATTTTTAAAATAAAAATAGTTGCAAATGATGTAGCCGATGGGCTTAAATCTTAACTCTGACACTATCGTGGTATGTGTATGTTTGTCATCCGAAGTTTATGAAATGAATTTTATTTTGTTATTGCTTTCAATTTGTGATAAATTTGAAGTTATACTGAGGATTTCATTTCCATAACCTTGTTATGCTGGTATTAATGAGAAAGTACATTTGGAGATGAATAATAAAGTCAAATGATAGTGGCCAACAAATTTAGTTTCGTAATTTTAGTTTGTAACTAACCGTAGGAAACTAAAGTCGAAGGTTGAACTATCGAGAACTAAACTAAAATTTGTAATTGTTTTAGAGAGACAAGGTACTATACAGAGTTGTCATTTAGAAATTTGTTAGAAACCTCGTTCTCTTATCTAGAAACAGTAATAGATCATGCTAGTTAATTCACGGATAGATTTCACGTTATTGTTTTCTGTCACTTACGGATTATCCACCTAAGGGGTCCTTTTATTTGTGCAGGTGACTGGAATTGGATCCTAAGCTCTACTTACGATGTCGGGATCGTGGACAGTGATTATTTTTAAATTATCAGAGTTAAGTAATAGCACATTTGTCTGATGAAGTCAAATTATAATTTTTGTCTAAGTTTTCATATTTCCTAGGTGCTAAATAAATTTGGAAAATATTTGATGTATCTTAATTTTGAATTCAAATTTCTTTAGAGCACTTTTATGGAGGTAACAAATTCAGTCCTCCTAATTGATTTAAATTTTAAAGTTGCATTTGTTTTACCATACATGACTAAACGTTCAAATTGTTCGGTTTGCCTTTTAAGGAGTGAAGGAAAGGTAGCAATGAAAACCTAAATCTGAAAATGTAAGTTTAGTTCAAATAGATATAATTTTTGTATTATGAATTCAATTTAATGAAGTAATACCACTGAAAAAGGCTCAGAAAATATTATTAAATACACACTGAAAATATTTAGTGAAATTTTGATAAACGACCGCATGGTAGTTTTGGTTGCAGAAGTTCAAATTTTGTCTACTGTGGTTACAATAAGACAGCTTTTTATTGCCAAACAAAATTTATTTTACACCGATTTATTTAAGTACGTATAATCCTCGTTAAATGTATGTCTGTTGGAAATGTTTTTGATTTAGGCAATTTATAACTCGTTTATTATAAAGTTACTGTTATGCTTTTATTTTCCATGTTATACGTGGATTTCATTCTATAATTTCCAATTCATATAATCATTATTTCTAAGACCAAGTAACTGGTGAAACGTGAATGATTAAATTAATACTCAGCGTTAAAATGTTGACTAGGCATTAGAAATGATTTAGCAGGCTTAAAGATCAGGCTGAGGCGCTAAATGCTATAAAATGAAGATATCTGGACCCTGGGTTTTTTCTTGACTCTTTAAGGAGAAGGTTCAAATAAATTAGTTTACTATTTTGTATTGTTTTGCCAAAAATTTTCACCCAGGTGTCGGAAAATTCTTATTGAATCACAAAAGTTAAGAGGTAATGCAGTGTTTTTTCAACGAATGGAAGATAATCATCTGGATATAATAAGCAGTAATTCCATGTTTAAACTGTTATTTATGGATAAGATAGTTTGTTTGTCTATTCGTGTATCAGTATTTGGTTTATTTATTTTTTCATTAACTTCTTAATGAATTAACTACCTCTTATCTTTAAGATAGCTTTTCATTTGTGGGATGCTATATATCAAGTCTAGGGCTACTTTTTCTAAAAACAAATGCCTGCCAAAAGTATGTCTAAGCATTTAGTAATCTCACTATTTGAATGTTGAGTTCCAAGTTAGCTTATAAAAGTGAATGGGAGGTTATTTTGGGATTTTTACTGTTTAGCAAAGAATACATGAGGTTTGCTAATTGTGATATTAATCAGTGAGGATTGATTTAATGGACTTTTAGGCTCTATGTTGTTTGAATATAAAAGCTATTTCATATATTCAGTGGTATTTGTATATTATTCAAAAATATGTTGAGACATTCTTAGGAAGGGATTTAAAGAGTCTTCACTACTTACATGTAAAAGATAATCTCTTATCTTTCTTGGAAGTGCTTATAATTTACCATAGTCTGATGACATGAAATCCGAATACATTGATTGGTTAGAGTTACGGAAATCTTCCATAGCACTTGATAACTCTTTAGTTTGCATAATATATTGCAAGTTTGTGCATCACATTAAATTAGTTAAAATTGATTGTGAGTAAATAATTTCCATAAAACTTGCATTTATGTTACTATTCTTTTAAACAAATAAAAATTTCCTATTATTGAAGAAAAAACTAGGAGATTAGGACTTGATGTTCAAATAATGGCAACTGTAATCAAAGCTTCCTAACATTCAGCCTTGTTTCAGCTTGCTAATTAGAAAACTGAACACTGTAAACTAAATACATAAGAAAAGAATATGAAATTTGATTACTGGGATTGTTCCCTCTAAGAACGCAGTCTTGCAAAATTTTTGTATCATATTTTTACCCAAAGATAAAAATATTTTCAAGTCAGAAGAAATTGCCAAAAGGATGCAGTTGTTTCAGTGTTGCCCTTCAGTCATGCCTTTATCAATGAATATGATAAACTGTATGACCAAGGTAATGTGGTTCATCTTCATACTTGTTCCCAATTTTATCAATATATTTGATGAGTACTAATTTCTTTTAGGTTTTCATTTTTACTTTTATTTGAGTAATTGAGCCTTATTCTGCAGACATAATGTACCACACAGGACAGATTTTCCAGATCTACCATTTCCCAGCTATGATTTTGATTGGAAGGTTCATTATATGAAAAAATTCCTCAAAAAGTTCTACTATCATGGAATAAATAATTTTCTTCTTAATACTTTTCTCCAATCAAAATTATATAGAAATATGTCTGCAAAAATCTTAATGACTCTTCATTTCTATTTAATATTGCTAGTATCCTACAATGCCATTCATAGTGTTTGAGTGAAAAATAATTTTGACATTTTGTGCCATTAATTTGGGAGGAAATGTCATGACAAGAATGGCTGATGATTATATACAATAACTATCCATTCCTTTTCTTTTTTCAAGAATCTATTGATTCTGTAATTGGGGGCCAGGTTTGAGGCCAATAATCTATTTCTTCTCATCTATTAAAATAAACATGCTATGGGAGAGGGGAAGAATTTATCATTCTTATTGATGTATAGAATAGTTACATTAACTAGGTCTACAAAATGCTCCTAATCAAATTTTTGGAAGAAATTTGGAATTAAAGATTTCTCAAACACTAATTGTTCAGGTAGAGAAATATCTCAATGAACTCTGAAAATACTCTATAGATTAGGCTCACTTTTCACTAGTATTTTGGGATAGTCATGTTCAGGAAAGGAAGGAAGACTTGAGAGTGTTGTTACAAAATCAGGAAATATGCAACAAAATCACGGTTTTTCTTAGCAACTAATACAGGCTGCTAAATACCATAATGAACCAGAAACCTACTTATGACACTAAATCATAGATGTAGTGTAAATGGGAAAATCAGAACATTTCAAGGTTACAATAAGCTGATGATGCTAGAATCCAAGGCATGGAGAGCCTAGTACAAGTAGGTAAAGTTGATTATGAGAAAGTCTGAAAAAGTCTATCTCAATAATGTGTATCATTCATCATCACCATCAATACCTTAGTAACTAATCATAACTTATTTTATGCCCTTTTGCTGTACAAAAATCACTTTGAAGCTATAAATAGTGTAAAATAACAGGAATTTTGGTATAGATCAAGATTTGTCTTCTAAGTCTGTTCAATGACATCCAGAAGTAGCACGGATGATGATCTGCCATTGCAGGTGCAATCACTAATACGTCAGCTTTCAAGGAAGTGTGACATTGTGTTGGATGATAATAACAGTGGGAGTAAAAGGAGGAAGAGGGATCTTCAAACATTCGTGCCTGCCCCATAATGTTTTATAATTATTACTAATATAGAGCCAAGTTCTAACACTTAGTATCTTTGTAATGAAGTTATACTGCAAATATCAATTTTAATATAACTACTTATTTTTGATGTTAATAAATCGCTTGACTAAAATATGAGAATTAGGTTGAGAAAATTTATTTTTCACTATTAGTAGGAGTAACACTTTGAAAGTGCTTTGGCAGCAAAAGAAGTTCCTCTCATAGGACTCCTACCGGGAACCAAACCAGAGACTGCTTTCACCAAATACGAACGCGCTACCTGAGAGCCCTTAACTACTACAATTGTGTCTTTCTTCCTTGCTGTTTGCAGTTATTTCTTTAGGAATTTATATCATGTATGATGTGTGTATCCAAGCGAAAGAGTAAGATTTGACTCTCGGCATGTTAATAAAGTGCCCGTCGGCAGTGATTTCATTTATAACATCTTTTGATCCCATGTAGATCTTAACGGGTAATAAAAATTCAAGGACCCCCTTTCATTGCGAAAGAACTGGTTACGAAAATTCTCGCTTCCGATTACTTTGAGAGAAGAGATACTGCTTTTGCCCGATAGTTTATACAGACTACCGAGCGGAAAATTTTCAGAGTAAATAATACTTTCGATTTACTTTAGGGGAAACTATGGAGGAAGTCGCGATTGTAAATTTTCTTGCTTAATATTTTAAAGAATCTGACTATAGTTCTCAGAGCTACGGTTACTATGTTTACCGCCCTTGGAAGAAATCTGTTTCACGATCCAGGCAGAGTATGAGTTTTTGCCTTAACATTAATTAACAATGAATGAAATCATGAATGTGTAATAAGGAATTTAGGAGTTGAAAAAAATTTTTCAGGTACATTCCAGAGGAAAATATTCAAGATCTCTGCTTATTCTCTCAATCGAAGTAATAGTATTAATTTTAAAAGTGCTTCGACAGCTTAGGTCATTTCGCACGAGAGCTCATACCGGGAATCGAACCCGCTTTCATCGAATGAGAACGCGTAGCCCAATTGGCCATCAGATTTCAATTGAAGTTGAGCGGAGTTTCAAATTGTGGTTTTCTTCCGTTGTTATTTACCTGTTATTCTTCCCATCCTTATATATGTCAATGTGTTTCAAGCTAGCGGAACCAATATTTTTTGTATTTACTTGTAAACATGAAAATTATCCTTGTCAATATAATATCGGTTAATTCCTCAAAACTCCTAGAAGTAGTAAAACTTAAAAAAATAACCTAAAAATAACGTAGAAAAATAACCCGATAAATCCAAATCATTATCCTTCATCGTGAAAAATTCAAAGTTTGTCCAATTTTTCATGATGAGTTGCCAGATTCCAGGAAAAGAAAGTTGAGGTAGTCGAGGAGATCATTATCATCAAATACCTTGTATTTACAGCGTTGACGCAGTATTTTCGTTGCTCACACCGTATCTGTAATCTGCCGCTCTTCTTTGGTGAGGTGTCGTACTATTCGCTTTTCACTTCCCGCTGGAGCTCTAGAGGATGAAAGTTTCGTTATTTTTTAGTAATATTTTATGGACGCAAAAGTTGAACTCTTTTAGGTCCTCCGTGTTTGTTTAAATACTCTGCTCTATTTAAGCTGCAATTGTATTCCTAAAATATATTACTCTAAGAGGAAGCGTTACCTTCCGTGGATCCTTTACCCAGTGTATTATTTTCGGACTAGATAAAGTAATATTTCTTTAGAGTAGCGATCAGAAACCGGTCTCCTTCCGAAACTACAAGCACTTGGAGTGCTGCGCGTCTAACTAGGCGGAGGACTTATCGGTTGACATGCTTTCATTTCCTCTTCGCATACCAACCATTAAAACATTTCGGGAAAACATATATAAAAAGCCAAGGTTAGATATCCCCTCTTCACGGCGGCTGAAGCTCGACTATTTTTAAAAGCTCGGACCACGCTAAATTTTCTTAAAAGTCTCGGGGATGAAAATGTAAAAGGAATCCTGATTACATGTCTATCGAATAGATTTGTTTCAGAATTTAATGACTCGTTCAAGTATGTCCATTCTTTTCTTTCGTCACAAACAGCAGAATGCTAATTGTATCTCCTAGCATTATATAACCGGCTTGTGTATTTTCCTTGAATTAATTTATTGCACTTTCAATGTATACGAGTACATTGAAGATCAGTGCTGTTAAACAGCATTTCCATCTTACTCTTTCCTTAATTTCTTTTTATTCTCTTTTTATTCCCTTTTACACTCTTGTATTCTTATATTTTATTACTTTAATAACATTTGATTACTGATATGTACTTTTTATAAGGTGAATTAATCAACCCTCTACCGCAGCAATTCTGGTGCTTGCACCCTCTGCCGCACGCCGATAGGCGGCTTGGAGGGTACATATGTAGATGTAGAATTTACTCAAATTTTATACATATCATTCTTTTCTTATAGATTGCATTGACAAATTAATTTATAGCCACAAATTATAAAAATTGGCCTTCACTGAAATGCTCTTCCGCTTTCTTCTCTATTCTCCGTTAGAATATTCACCTAAAAATCGTTGATGCTCGGGAAGTTAATTGATTGTCCGAAAAAGTTCACATTTGTCTACAATCTTCCTCTTCTGAAAAGGGACAGTCACGACTTTTGAAGCCTTTCTTGCCCTCAAGTCTTTCACAGTAGCTTCAGTGAGAATAGAGTCCCTTTTACCACTTTGTCCATCCATCCTCCTTTTCGATCGTTCTACCATTCATCCCCTGTTTTTGATACAGCTTTTCATAATAATCTCTCTATCAGCATACTTTTCTTGAATTTTCAAAATGGATTTTATCATTTCCTTATCGAACGGCGCTGACTTTTCCCCATTTATTCATCTAAGAAGCGTCATTAAATGCAGCATGCTGCACTTTGCTCAAGGTAATATTGCACTTCTTCGCATAGATTCTTCATCTATTCTTTTCTAGTATTTCCTCTTTTCGGATGTTTTCATTCGTTCACTATTTTATAGGAAATTTTGCATTAATCAGTTTGCGATCTTCATACTTTCTTCGTGCTTCCATCAAGGATGATGGATTCACTTTCATACATACTCTAGGGTCTACAGCTTTTTTGGCAGCTTGCATTATTTTGTTCTACATTGTTAGCTTCTTTCTTTGGTTTCTTGTCATAATCACCTTGCAGAATTTCTTTTTCCCACTGGAATATCATTTTTCCACTCTCCCCCTGCCGCATTACATTTGCCATCGATTTTTCATTGCATTCTTTAGAGACTTTAATTTATGTTGACTCTTCATTAGCTCGAAATTGGGATCACAGTTGATGATTTTTTCCGAGTATGTTTTGCATTCTATTTGATTTATATGTCTGTTTTATCAGAATATTATATAATTTATTTGGCATATTCTTTTGCCTCAAGTTATCTTTCATGTATATATCTCCTTTTGCGGGAAAGAAAAACGCTGTATGTCACCAATAATTTATATTATCTGCATAACTCCGCTTCATGCTTTCCTCTGTCAGTAAGTAATTATAAACCATATCGTCCAACTATTTTCCCTTCATGGCCCTTTTCGAAGAATTCATTCTAATCAACCAAAAATTCTCTTCCTCTGTAGCCTCCATTATTGCTTACGAGATATCTTCACAGTGATACCTATCTTTGGTATCATTGTGGTTTGTTATAGGCATATTAAATTGAAACAATACATTAACATTCTTTTACTTTGTTCTATTTACCATGACAAAATTGTTATTTATATACTTAGAAATTTAGCATGGAAATTTAGTCTAGGAGAAAAATTGATACATCAGGCTTCCTAATCATGGCAAATCTTTTCAATTAAATACTTCAGCAAATTTGCTTCTGTTTTTAACTGAGCACAGATTTTAAGGACAGCATGTATTACAAGAAACCTTAAACCCTTAGTTTTGGGAGCAAACTACTAGTGAGATTTTCAGACCTATTAGGGGGGAATTAAACAAGCTCAAAACATTTAATTTTATTAAATTTAGTCATTTATTTTCAAAATATTAGGTACCTCATAGGAAATAAACTCTGCGATAGTTTCACTGCCATTCATCAGCAAACTAATATTTGAAAAAATTAAATTTCTTCAATTAGAAAACAAATTGTTTTACTTAAGTTTTGACTTGTTTGAAGTTGAAAAAAGAATGTATAAATAAGCTCACAAGTGCATATTTGTCTGAAATAGCAGTTTATCTCAAAACGTGGGATCAGATGCGATTTAAAAGATGGAATGTCGCGAGTTGATGGTGGATATTGTTATAAAATTCATTATTGAACGAGGCTATTAATATGAGCTCAGAATCATCACCAGTGGATTAAAATAAGAATATTAAATTATATTAAATTCATTGCATAAGCAGTGAAATTAAAGCCTTCGTAGAAGAAAACTAAATTATTTTAGGCCGATTTTGAGTTCGCTGTATTGGGACAATCCTAATATGTCTCGTTTGTATTTATGCATTCACTTAATTTATATACTCAGTAAGATGTCATTAGAAATATTATCCTTCCGGAGAAAGGAAATTTTCAGTAACTTATTAGTAATATGTCTCGTAAATATTGAAATAAATAATGACTCATTTAGTGTTCATATTTACTTCAGGGACTTCAGGATACATAACGGAGCTTCTTTGTGGTGCAGATTCTTAGACAAAGGTATTTGAAAATTTAACGTTAAAATTTTATCTATTCAGTAAAATACTTTATATTTAAGCATTTGATACTCTTTTTGCGGCATAACTCTAATGTATTATGCATATCATTGTCGCTTCTTATTTTTATGGAAATTGTTCTTTCTTTAATATCTTACAGCAGACCCGTCCCGGATATGGATCTAGACAGATAGTTACCTTACCTCCTTTATTAATTAACAGATCTAAACTGACATTTAAATATGACGAGAACAAATAATTCTTTAACATGTACTTCGCTATTCATATTACTTGATGTAATGAAATTTGATGGATTTAATTGCCAATTTAAATTAGTGAAAATAATTGGAATGTCTTTTAAAGAAATAAGAAGGAATTATTTCACCATGACAATGAAGTTGTGAATTTCTTTGTGATAGATGTATATTTTTGCACACTCAAAGTTTCGTATTCTTTCTCAAGATAAGCTAACTTTTGAATCTTTTGAAGTTGACTTCTTAGTAGTATATTTCACATAGTAGATTTTTATCTTCACCCCGAAGAATAATCTTGATTTTAGGAAGAAATAACCCTCCGTGACCATGAATACCGTATTCATCTAGAGTACTGATCTACATTTCAGGCAATACCACATCCAGATATAGTTTAAAATTTCGTAGAAGAATGCAATATTTAGCTTCTATCATATATGATTAGTTATTTATAATCAAAAATTATTATATAAAATTTTATATCATGCAAAAAGTTATAAATGAAAACAACTCATTCGGAGAGTAGGTATTATGAGATAGTAGGATGTAAGGCGTTAAAAGTGAAGAGAACTAGCAAAATTACCGATTTTATGATCAATACATTATCTAGGTAGTTAGTCAATTTGGTTCATTTTATTTGCATAAAAACATTTAAAGATCGTTGTAAGGCCAGACAGAGAAAATAAATTATTTTATTCAGATATCTCGGAAGCTACTGTCGGAAAAATTTCTATAGCAGAATATAGGGTTGACCCAAATTGCCACGAAGACATTAAGATGCAAGAAGCAGATTCGTCTAAAATAGGACTTGGTCTCTCAGCATTTCGGGGAGAGAAGCGCTACTATCCCACATTATCTAACCCGTCATCTTGGATAAAACAACCGTTTGTTGGAAAAAGTAGTGAATTAAAAAACCAGCATTATAGGATTAACTTTTAGTATTTAGGCGCACGTTATACTTATTTTCAATAAAAGAGGATACTTCATATGTGTAAACATTATCAAAACTTACCTCATGAATTTTTTCAAACAAAAAACAAATCTTTATTTACACAATACGTCCTGATCTCGATGGACGAATTACACATTCCTAGGGGCACACTGACACCGATCTAAAAAGTTTATAAAATAGCCTCTTGTAGACAGTGATTTACCGAAGAGATCCTTAGTATTCCTCATTTCCCGACTAATCCATAAAACCCTAAGTTCCTCCATCAGTTAGTATTTTGCAATATATCATGTTATTAGAAACAGTAGAAATACGTTCTTTTTTATTCATTATTAAGTGTAAAGAATGTTTCAATCCAGTATTTTTCCAGTATATTCCAGTATATTTTTCCAGTACGGTAATTTTGTTAAAAAATTGACAGGTTGGTTTTTTTAGTTTTAAACTCCTACTTAAATGTGTTTAAAAATATGACTAGCGTATGTTTAAAACTTTATACAATACTCCAAACAAGCTTGTCATGATGCAAAAGGGAGCACTGAATGCGTCAATTTCACTCATTTTATTACAAGACCTTCAGTTTGATAACTGATTTTATTCCGTCCTGTCTTATCTAGGAAATTAATTAAGAAATCTTTTTAGAGTATGCCTGATAAGATTGCGAGAAAAACCTGCGACATGTTTTACTGATCAGCTGCAAATACATCTTTGATAATTCCAATCCCTTACTTCGTTAATTAATTCTTCCAGGTAATTTTAGTAATATCCTTTACTTTCTGCTGGTCCTCCCCTTTAAAAGCTCATGAAAAAGGGTGCTGTAAAGAGTATCTAATCGTATATTTAGTTTATCGATTTTCAGATAAGTTTTCCGGAGTAATATAATTATTTTCGTTAATGTTGTGGATAATTTCCTTAGGAAAAAATGTAAGGGCTTTTAGAGAGATGGATGTTTGTGATAGAAAACGCACATGTGATTCTAAAAATATGTTACTTAAGTTCATACAGATAGTAAATGATGAGTGGTATATTCTCCTTCTTCATGAGTTATTCCCTTATATAAAATTTCATGCTTTTTATGCGAATACATAAATAATCGCATCATTCTGAAACAAAAATTATCGCATTAGAAGCTACCTTCTAACTTTTTATACGCCGACTTACGTTTGGAGGTATCATTCGAATAGCATATTTATCTTCATTAATTTGTCTTCATTTCCTGTATTCTCTCATTTTTAAAAGTTTCTCGTTACTTCATCGAGCTGACATTCAATCCCTATCTGAAATTTATTAGTTTTCCCTCCATCTTGTCTCTTTCAGCCTGCCCATCTTTCCGAAATACTTGCCTCTTCAGTACGAAGCTAGTCGGAGTCTGAGAAAATTTAGCCTCCTGTAGATAATCTATCGGTCAAAATACATTGATGACGAAATCACGCTTTATGAGTCGTACCGGAAATTTTGGGTCGAGTCAACGGACTATTTTTTCTCACTTGAACCGATTACTCTTTTATTGGCCAGATTTTAACGTCTTTTTTCTTTGATTGCCTCCTTAATCAGGAGCGAACATCCAAGAGCCCTCTCTGGGCAGTCATTCGACGCGAATAACCGCGAAACCTCCCGCCGTTCCCTGTGATAGTTCAGACATGGGCCGCGGCATCTCCCGCGGCGCTCCCGTTCTCCGGACGGCGCCATGGGGATTGCGCGCCACCGCCAGTAAGACTTCGGGCGCCACACGATTCAAGCGTTTAACAACGAAGGACCCAATGTCCTTATAAAACGTCCGCGGATCTCGATAAAGTAGCGATGGTGGCTCGCGAGGTGTCGGAAAGGTCGGGGAAGGGGATGAAATTAATTAGGGACTGATTTGTCGGGGGACAAGATGAGTGGTGAAGAGAAGGCTTCGAAGACGTCTTCCGGAGGAGGCAGTGCTCTCACGATCGACCGAGCGGCATTCCTCCTCCTCCGCGTGAAAAAGGCCTTCAAGAAGAAGAAGAACCCCCGGAAGGACAAGGGGTAAGGGCCCGTAATATGGAATGGCCGCTTACGACGTCTCCAGAGTCGCAGCTTCCGCCACTGTTTTATTAATATATATATATATATATATATATATATATATATATATATATATATATATATATATATATATATATATATATATATATATATATATATATATATATATCCGTACACTATTTGTGATCCCTAATGATGTAGCGAATTCACTGCATTGCTTCGCTAGAAAAGTTTCTGCGGCTACTGGTAGTTTTCTGTTATCTTCATAAGGATGTTCAGCATTAGACGTCTTTTCCCTTTCATTTTATTTAGTTTCACTCCTAACTCACTCTACTTCCGTTTTATAAGCAGCAAAGTTCTTTTCCCCCTTTTTTGAATACTTATTTTTTGTTCTTGGAGAGGAGAGAATGGCAATGATTAACTCTCTCTGTCATCTCTTTTGGTTCGCCTCCGGAACGAATAACAACTTGTATCCTTTAGTTTTGATTTTCTATAAAATTGTCGGAAATAGCTTGTTTATATTATTTTTATATTTCACCCTTTTCCTCTTATTTTCTTCAGTTCTTTTTACCTCAACCTCCACTTAGTATTGCTGCATGCACCGCGCTTCCAGTCCTCCGGTATTGCTGCAACATTCTCAATTAGAGCTATACTTTGGTCGCTGAAGGGTGTAATTGACTGTTTTTTTTGTTTTAAACGTTCCTTTTAAAATTTTTGTCAATATATGGAAGTTATCACGCAGGGTGAAAAGCGGTGTTGACCATTGTGTAAAAGTAGTTGTTGTGTAGGGGGAAGTTTCCTCATTTCGTGAGAAAAGGTGTATTCTGTAAGTTTCCAGTTTCAGTTTATTTTGTCTCTTTTTACGACACTCAGAAGCACTCGAAAGACTTCTCTGGAGTAAAACAGAAAGTATCTTTAACTGGACGATTGCGTGTGCGTTTCTCTTTTATATATAAGAGAATTAGGAACAGAAGTTAATCATCTAGAATTTTAGCCAAAGGAATAAGTTTTTCATATTTGACAACTAACTATCGGCATACAAGCTAGCGAATGTATAGGAAGACGTAGGATGTACCTTTGGAGCGTCGACGTCTTAAAAGAAGTACATAAAAGAAAGTATGAGGTTTTGAAGAAAAAGTGGTAGATGATGAAAAGTGACGTTGAAGCAGATATTTTGACGTTGAAGTAGAGAGGGCCAATGATTGGAATGGGGACGACAAATTCCAATGTTAATCCGGAATCCTTAGTTAAGGCGGAAAAATGTGACACGGCTTTGGAAAAAACCGTGGATTTTGGCGTAAAGACTCGAGTGCAGTTATGTGGAGAAGCGAACCTCCTTTCCATTGCTTCCACCACAATCCTACCCCTAAGATTCGAACCTCGCCGCCAGTGGCTATTGATCGGCGTGGGAGGGCGGATTCTTCCTTGCTACCCATCTCTCCGGGTTTGGTTCCGGGGACAGCGAAAGGGGGCCTTTGTGAATCGTGGCCATTCGCCGTGGGTGTGGTCGCGAAAAACCGTGTCGAGCGTGGTTTTGAAGTTGGCGGGAGACTGCATCGTTAGTCGCACGAGAAGGGGCGGAGATCACGACGAACGCAACGGAGGTGCGCTCGTTTGCGAAGCGCTCGCGGATACTCGTGCCGATAATCACGGCGGAAATAATGAACTGCGAGTTGGTCTGTTTTTGAGGAGGTTGATTACGGAAAATTACTGTCAAGCTTCGGAGTGGTTCCCTCCCATATTCTGCCACCCCCGTTTAGGAACAATGAGTACTTCGAGCGGGGCTTCTCATTGAATGCTAAATATGATTATTTTCTTGCGTATGTTACCGAAATCTTCCAGTGAGCAGTGTGGGAATCATTTCCCGATTGAGGTTATTAAATGAATTAAAAGAAAGTGCATGATAGGTGTTATGTGACCCTCTTGCTACCTCAGCCGACTCGACAATGACAATGACAATGACATTCATTGAGGCATAGGATGAAAACGATTCAACGTTCCTTTTCTGTGCGAGCGATATGCAATAACTGAAAAGATTCTAAGTTGGTTTATCGCTAGCTGATGCTACTTTCTGCCACTTGGTAATGGGCGACTTCCAATATGCATGTAGATATTAGCTCTAGCTAAATATTTACCTACCAGCAAGTCTTTATACAACCGAAGTAGACACGCATTTGATGTAATATTTTTTCGATAGAAAATTACATGGATTCATCGGTCAGGAAGTAATTAAATGGACGAATCTCACTCTACTTTTTGAAGCTCTAAGATTTACCGCAACTTCCTCATGGTGCCAATGCATATGAGAAACAAATACAGCGGCTTAACTGGTTATACGGTATTTATCCTTACTAGTTGATTCCAGCTATAAGAGCAGTTTTAGTACTATGAAATTTTCTTTCCATATTCTCATCGATAAATTCTTCCATCCTTATATAAATACTAATAAGACCAAATCTCTCAGTTGATAGCGTGAAAAGAAGGATTAAATTAGGAAAAATTCTTCAGGTGTATATACTTAAAAGCCGGGACCAGTGATATTATTAGGCTCATTTTCTATATGTAACATTTTAAGAGTCCTGTGTTGCCATGTACAGTTTCCTTTTGAACGTCCTTTGATAAGGAAAGAGTTGAAGAATGGTTAAAATGTTGGGATGCAAGTAATGTTACTTAGGTGTATCGTTTACCCCTTATTGCTCGTTTGCTTCTGGAGTGATAGATAGGTAAAATCTTCTAGAGATATTTGAAGGATAAAAGACCTAAAAGTTTTTCTTGTATAATTCTGTAAGGATCTGTTATCGGAAGCTCCATCCATAATTACTACTTCTCTGTTACAATTCCTTTCCGTGCTCAGTGAAATATATTTGGATAAATTTCGCTTCATACCAATGATTTTTGGTCACCTTTGTGGTGGATGAAACGGGATTAAAATAGATAATAAGTTTCTTCGTGAATAATTTACGGAAATAGATGAAGAAAATCAGCTGGACTAACCTCCGCACATTTATTACGAAAAGAACTGAAAATAAATTCGCCACGGAGAGGAGAAGAAAAATTGATGGATGAAGTTTTGTTTCTAATTTGAAAAATATATGGATAAAATGAAGGAACATGTATTTTAAATAGTTATTTGTATTTAAGGGTTTGTAATACTGTATTTCATGATTCATCGCTAGCACATGAAAGAAAAATACCCATGCATTTATTACCTTTAAAATCAAATTTTATATCTTAATCTATCTTCGATCCGCAAATGGATGATTCTTTTTCACTGAAGCTCATTTTAATCGGAGAGTTCCGATTTTCTAAAGGATGTTAATTTTTACATATCAGCACATAAGTTGATTCTGTTACGGAATTGTTATAGGCGGGCGTTAGTGGCGTACCATTAAAGTTGCTCCCTGAACTTAACATGGAAGAGTAAATTTAATTTATTACTGAATTCTTCTGTGATCTTGGGTTGTTGGTAATTTGTGCCGACGCTGAACAGGAGCCCCAATGTGAAGATCAGTTTACTTGTGATTGACAGGAAAACTGGTAGGAAATGCTGCGGAGAGGAATACATTTAATCACCATTAAAGTGACAGAAAAGTGCGATAATGTAAAGTTAATGAAAAATCAAAAAAAGGTCTGCGCAAAAGTTGGAAACAGTGACGTAGAAACTAGTGTAATACAATTTGGGCCATGTATTGTTTTATCAACCAAGAAAATATGTGATTCATAGTGAAAAGGAAAATACGGATTGAAATGTGAAATGATCGTATTCTGAGGAGCCACATTACTAACAAATGTGTTCAGTTGCAATTAATTTTAAAAAATCTGTAAAAAATAATCGTATAGTGAGGTTAATGATTATCTTATTTGGAGAAAAACCTTGGTTTTTAAACCAAAGAAGAATGAAACCTAGTGATGCCAGGATTTAGTTAAAGACATCTTTCGTCAAACGAGCATGTTTCCCACCAGTGCTTGCAATTGATATTTGCTAGGATGCTTAGGGTAAAGAAGACGCTCCCTTCGCTTACGATATAAAAAGTTTAATAGCCTTTTTAAAGGGCATTTTTACCCAGCGATAAATCTATTAACCAAACTCTTAAGATAGGTGCTTAAGAGACGTTTCTTACGTCTACTGCCTGCTTTTCCTTGCGAGAAAAAGTGGAATATTAATCGCATTGAAATGCTCAGTACTTCTCTCGAATTATGATAATTTTTGTGGTCGGGTCATTAATTTTCCATTCGTCTTTTGAGAAAATTTTCTACATCACGAGTTTAGTTGTTAGAATTGATGGAAATAATAATTGTAGCATTCGGAATGTAATTCCGTTATGAAATTAATCGTCATCGGAATCCTTCTCGAAAGCTTGAAATTCGGCCATCTTGCCGTATGAAATTTTCTCGACCAGATATCTATGAAAACACTGAGTGAATTTACTCGCGTCGTGAGATGCCTTTACTAAAAAAATTAGTATGTTTGTCGGCAGTTTCTTTCCTTGCTAAATGTGATTTGGAATTATATTTGCCGATTCTTGTTCTTTCGTCTTATTTATTCTAAATATATACGTAATTGAACGTTCCTTTGCATTGTTAATATCTGTATTAAATATAAGCCTTTCGGAATTATGCATTTTCTCTTTGGGAATATCGCCAACAGATGGTTGCATTTACGAGTACTGGCAATAAAAAGATATGTAGCTACTTGAAGATATTTGTTTGAGTTGATAGTGGCGCACCCAGGGTTTGGCTGACAGGCTTAAGCCCTCCTAGCATTTTACTAATACTTATGAACCTAACTATTAGCAGTTTCATTAATAGCTTCATGGACATTTCGCTAATTTTTCCAGATAGTTACTAGTATTTTATAATGAAAACCATTAAGTTGATTTTAGAACATAAATGTTTAATATTTAATTAGTTACAATATCTAAAATGAACCCTGAGCAAACTTCTTAAATGCGACTCACTAATACAAACTTTTTTATCGTGTTTTTTTTTAATTTTTATATTTTCAAATCCTAGAATATCCCAAAATGCTATCTACTTTCTTAGAATATTGATGAAGCATTATTAGTTCAGATGCGTAGAAATTTCGGAAATAATTAATCCATCTCGTAATTCTTAAATTACGCATTTCTCATCGCGTTATTAGTTGCTTCTACTGAAAACCTATTTTCCAAGCACCACGTACTGTTATTAGAAAGCATTTGAGGCAAGAGAGAGCCATTTAAAATAAGCATAAGATTGCACGGAAACATTTGGATAAGTTCAGAAAATTAAAGGAATGCAGCCAATTTTCATTATATATACCTTCAGGTATCCTTTTTGTGAAATTCAAGTGAGGTTAGTGAGGTGTTCTCGTGTCCAGTCGTCGAATTCGTCCAACAGAATTGCTAGTAACGAAAAATTATTAGAAAGCTATTTCTATCCAATAGTTCCAGCTACATAGTATATTACGGAATGGATATTTATATATTTACATGAAAGCGACTGAGGTTTGAATGGTGCTTACTGGTGATTCTGGCTCAGAGAAAAAAGCAAGGGCCAACTACCCCACTTCTCATCTACAAGAAGAGGCATAATAGTTTCTTAAAGATTCTCGATTTCACATGTTTCATCAACATCGCAATGGAAGTACTTTATAATTCATATCGGCATAAGTGTAATTTTTAGCCTCATATTCTTCCCGTTTCCGCGACGCAGAAGTTGCCGAACTATAAACTCTTTCCACACTCTCTCCTTTCTCACCTTTTTATGCTTCTCAATATGAACTAGGGATTTATTTTCGCCCAACCTGCTTTGATACATTTCGGTTTTTTTATGTTTCTTTTCCATAACTTACTTTTTACGGTCCCAGCTTTTATACCTTGAGAGGTATTTTATTGCTCTATGCTTTCGGTACGTTTTCGAGCAGGCGGATGGATAAAAATGAAAACATTACAAAGAGACTGGAAAACCAAGATACCGTATGGAAAACTTAAGCATTACCTTGAGGGAAAAATTATGAATTTTGTGGTTTTTTCATTTTTCGGGAATTGCAACTGAATATAGTGTAAAATCACAAAATCATGAAACGCATACAACTCTGAGCCATCTCAACGAGAGGAAGTTTTCTATTGTGTTTACTGTTTTCATAAAACTGTAGGAGGTTTCGGTTCAACCCAACCATAGAGGTGAAAAGGAATAATATCATCTGTGATAGAAATATCACGGGTGAAAACATTCACATCACCTTTGTAATTTTCAGGGAGAGCGAAATTGAAACATGTTTAGGAAATTGGAAATATTTATCCTTTGATGGGAAAAGATATCTGTTTTGCTTTCCCTGAATATAGCGCAAAATAAATATATTAATAAATATATTTATTGTGCACAAACAACAGACCAGGTAGTAATTAAATTTAGATTTACTTTAATCTGAAGAGTTTTCCTAGAAAATATGACGCAAAATAAGGGAGATATTATAATTAAGTTTCCAAACATTTTTGTTGGTATTTTATCGAAGGATGCACAAAAAATCGTATAGGTTTACGTTGGATTTAGATGTTGTTATTTGGGATTAATGTTATTCTCATCAACTCGTACTAGAAGTATTACTCAGTATATTTTTGTCGATTATGTGACTTCCTCTCTTAAATTCCTTTATAGGAAATCTACCCCGAAGAGGAAATCTACCCCGAAGTAACTCAGAAAATAAATGATAAACGTTGGTTATTTAAGGATAAATTAATTTCTAAAACATCTATGATCGTCAAATTTGTTGCTTCCATTTTCTTTGGCGTATTAGATATTCATTATAAGTCCAGCATAATGTGATTCCTCTTGGAAAAATACCGATTGTTGTTATTCCCATGTACATTTCTCCACGTAGTCACGTCTCAAATAATCTATTTACTTTTCAAATCGTTGCAATTGGAGCCTCAAAATTCTTAAAAAGGGCGAATACAGATGAATATGTACCATTTAAACAATAGCTTTTCTCTTCATAGCAGAATTCTCATAGGAAACATCAAATCATATCTTACGGTCTACGTCGCATCTGATATTTTCTTTTTTATTTCTATATTGCTTCCACATGAGGATGTAGTCAGCTCAGGACATTTGAATAACTTGGTCTCCTTCAATTTCTTTGGTAAAACGCTTAAGGTTCACCTCCATGTAAATGGTTTTACTTACTGCTCTCATCGTATACAATTTCTCAAACTTTTGTTTAGGAATCATTCCTCCATTTTTCCCATCAAAGGTCACGGTTTTCCAGACTTTTTGGTATGTTTGCTTTTTTGCTTACATTCAATTTATAATTTTCCTCTGATAAAATATTTTTTTAACTCTCTCTTTCTATTTCTTTCCACTTTCACATTCATGAGTTATTTATTTACCTTTAAAATATTCGTTTAAAGTTATAATTAAGTAATATATTATATATATTAAAATTTAGCTTCAGAGATTAAAGAGGATTTTGTTGCAGAACTTTATCAATACGTAAATGTAAATAATATTTCCAAAATCGTTGAATGCACGAAATTTTTAATATTTGATGTGGAATGATGCATAAGATAGGCAAGATTTAAAAGAAAAAATGAAGTTTTAAGACTTATTTTGCTCTTTCCAGTCACGAATTTCTAAAACATAATTATTTAATAGGAAAATTTTCGTAACAAAAGAACAAGTAGCAGAGTGAGCATGAAAGATTAGATTGAATATACATATTAAAGGAATATGCAATTCTGAAATTCCTTCATCTAATTTAAATTTCATCGCATCAGTTTTAAAATAGAGTAACCCGTTGACGGCTCCATATTTCTCGCAAGCTCGTCCACCGCGATTATTTCGTTGATTTGCTGAAAGGTTGAAAGAAAAGTTTTAAGTATGAATGAGCTCTAATATGCAACATTTCTTGCAAACTCATGCAGAAAATAAACACTTAATATAAAATATATATCAATATACAGAATAATTCAAAATGGCTAATTATGGACCATTCCATATTAAGAACGATGAAGTGTCCCATATTCGGAACAATGTACCATATTGGATTGTTTATAATTTTTCACGATTTGGACTGAGTTTAGATAGATGGATTTCTGCGATAAAACACGGGACAGATTACTCCTATTAACGGTTTGTGTACTTAGTATCACACCGTCTTCGATGTGTGGTAGGCAATAGGTTGCAAGTATCTCGCAAAGTGCTCGTTCAGACAAAAAATTGGCAGCCTCACTCATGCTAATGTTTTCATTCTGGACAATTAACAATTCGCATTAAGACTGACAGAAGCATTGTCATCGACAGCGTAAATGAGCTGACTGAGAGCACCCTTGTGCTGATAGTGAGGCATTCCAAATTAGTAGCATAATCCGAACTAGGTGCACCCACCCTGATATCTAATTTTATGAATCCATTGTGTATACAAGATGCGTTCGAATGAATCTTTTCTTTCCGCTGTAAATGTTTGGAAGTATTAAGCTTTTCTTGGGGAACACATTGCCAACACAGGGCTTACACGAAAAGTATTGTTAGTTTTATGTAAAATTTTCTTTTTTTAATAATAAAAGTGCATCAAAAAAACTTTCTTTTGAAAGCATCGAGTCACAATCATCGGAAGTGATTACAGGTAGGGAGTTAGAAAATACGGAAATCATTGCCAGAAAGATGAGTAATTGATTTCATCAGATAGCGTGGATGAAATTTAGGAGGAGGATGCTATGTGTCCTACGGAAATGTATCCTACCAATTACTCGAGTTTGATGAAAATTGGGTCGAATTTCCTGGCCACGGTGACCCAAATAGCCGAAGAGTGGCAGTTCTTGCAGTGAGCATTAAGGTAGCGAAATCACCGATTGCCATTGCGTCTGGCGCATCGATCATCGTTTACACTCGAATCGGACGACCTTTAAGGTCGCCATATGAGTTGCTATCTGGAGACATACTTCCCTTGTGTACAACAGTGCACTACGGTCGGTCAAGTTTTTTATGTTGTCACTAATAGCCCGTGCGCTGCATGTTGTAGATGGGGGTAATTTTGAAATCATCTTCCTTGATGTAGAACATGCAGAAACCCGTAAATCTTTCTTGTTACCGTTTATAGTTTGAATACAATACTCACTTTTAATTTACTTTTAATGAACATGAAAATACTGATGTTCAAGTTTGTGGTTTAGAGAGCGGTATCCTCAGGAAACCCTTTAAATTAACGCTTATGAAGCTAGAAGTAAACTTATAGATGGTAATCTGTCATACATGGATGGTGTATCAAACTTAGGGCAGGGGTTTCTCTCTATGAGGAAGGTCCGGGAGGCTCGGTGAATAGTAGGTAAATGAGTATGTTCTGATATTAAAGAATTGAAAAATTAGTGATTTTAACCAACATTTCCAAGTTATTCTGTGATAGTTGTTTCACTCAAGTACATCTGTATGCTTAATATGCACAACGATTTGATATGTATAGTATATCATATTGAATAAGAAGTACCGGATAACTAACACGGACATGGACTAGGAAGGTAGGAATCTCCTGAGATGGAGTCTTGAGTGTGTGATAAGATGACATCTTGAAAATAAAAGAAATGGAAAATTATAGAACACATAGATTTTTATCCACCCGGTTTCAAAGTTACTCGTCAGTGCTGTAGATAACTTATAGGGTTACAGATAGGATTTATTTATCGGAGGACTCAAAGCCATGAAGATACAGGAAAATTGCCTATTATCCAGGGGCGGGCAGATATTCACCCGAAGTATTACCAAAGTATCGAATTCTTACAGATTTAAATAAGATTAATGGGATGGAAATGATTAAATACGCATTAGAACACTAAATTCTTTTCTCTCGGGTAGAATCAAATTCACTACGTGAATTTACACAATTTACATTTTTATTACTCGTCTGGTTTCGAACGAAGTTAGTTCATCTTTAGGTGGTTTAATAAATTGTTTCTTAAGTTGGATTTAATATTATAAATTTTATTTTACCCGTTATTGAGCTCTTAATTGTAAAAGCTTTATCTTAAGATTTCTTTCGTGCTACATTACAACATTAGTTTTTAATTTTATTGCAACACTAAATACTTTTGGGGAGGCGCTAGGTAGGGCCCCTCCCTACTCCCCTGAAAATTTAGATGACATTAAGTAATTGTCGAAACCGATCGAACGTTAAAGATGAATTGTGAAGTTTGAAGCGTTTTTTATTTCTTACTTCTTGTTTCTTCTAAGATTATTATGAACACCTTCAGAATAAAACTTTTCATTTGATGACAATTCGAAAGGGAAGCTTTAAATCCGCGTACTGTTTTCAACTATAACTGAAACAGCGTTTTTAAGCCGAATTCGGTTGTAGTAAAATTTTAAAAGTTGATCGTTATTGCAATTGTAATAGCAAGTCGATGGGAGCATGCTTTGTGAAAATCTGTCTTGTGAGATACTTCAACACTGAAGTGTTTATTCTCTCTAAAAGAAGTCTCTGCGTTGGAATTAACTTATTTTACAATAATAACAACTTGTCTCGCAATAAGTTGATGCTTTTAGCCATTAGCACTTAACAGGCCTGAAGTCTCATCTTTAAGCTTTCAGGTGTATTGCACGCTAATGTACTGACATGTATAGATAAATTTTCAAGAAGTTTTGGCAAGGTAATGGTTATTATGTTTTTATTTTAGTTTGATGCCAAATAATAATACATGATTAAAGTCTATAACACACACTCCTTTATGTCACACATACCCAAATGGCAATATTTCTTTCGTCTTGGCTTAGTAAACGTCCTTCATTTTTAAAATAGCCGACATAGTCTTCACAACAGTACTCTTTATGGGAATTCATTATAACGAAGTAATTCTTATATTTGATGTCTTGAGTTCCATCAATCGCTCTCTCTTGATTCTCAGTGATGTTTTACTTTTAAATTTGGGTGTTTACAATGTATTCCATTTCGTTCGTAAGAATGCGACTATCCCCTATTTGGAACTCATCGGCTTAACGATTTATTGTGTTTGAATTATTTGTTTTATTAATTAATTGGATAATAATATTTTATTCTCTTAACACAAAACATATAATATCCTTAATAGATAAATATCCTTAATAGATAAATATTTCCGATCAGATAATTTGTAGATTTGGGCTCTTTAAACATTGAAATTAGAAAATATTATTCATGCTCGCTAAAAAAGCAGGTTGTTACAAGAAAATATTTTGAAAAGTTGGTGACTTTAAATTATCCATACTATACACGATATGAAAACTTCATATCCTTTATATTTATAAAAATATAACAATTTAGAAATCCGTCGAATTTTTATTTTTTCACTCGCAAATAATAGATTAATAGCTCTTTCTGTAGAATATTTTGGCACTTAATTTTACTACTCTGCTTGGATAGTTTCCTGTCTCATGGAGAACTTCTGCAAAAAAGTTTTTCCTTAATCCTAACACCCTCCCAAGAGTAATGGATGCGAATCTTCTAACCCGTTAGGTCAAAGAACTTCTTCAGGTCCTTCAACCGGTATGAATGACACCTTAGAGAAGGAAGGATACGATCATGGCCTTATTTTACTCATGAATTATGAAAAGAGGATATAAAAGGCTTTTAGAAATCCGGCATATAATCGATTTATGTCGGCTGCTGACAGCTTACTATCCATTCAACACCGCAAAGCAGTTACTTAGCACCTAATGCAAGATGACTGGCGTACGTCCCTTGTCTTTCATAGCTCGGTAATGCAATCTGTTGTTTTTCTTCAGTATTAATAATGAATCTTGGGTATTCTGAAATCTTTGGTTTTCTGAAACATACTTGATGGATGACTATAGCTACTCAAGATTAACTGCGATTTTTCCCTCGTC
The DNA here is from genome assembly GCA_036926295.1 of Pachydiplax longipennis. Classification (NCBI taxonomy): domain Eukaryota; kingdom Metazoa; phylum Arthropoda; class Insecta; order Odonata; family Libellulidae; genus Pachydiplax; species Pachydiplax longipennis. The sequence continues at coordinate 11,310,496 of JAVFKF010000034.1, read as the reverse complement.
ACGTACTGTTTCCTAAGTACCCATATATGTTCTCTAAAATATGCATATTTTTCAGCATCATAAGTACATAAGTGAATAATTTCATTTCACGTAAGTACTATGAATATTCATTCCTCTCTTTGGAGATTAAAACATAACTTCCTCGTTTCCTGACTGAATTTTTTATTTAATTTCATCTTTCTATCAAAGTCCTACGGCAGTTTGCAGTAACACAGATTTTGTGACTCATTATTTGCTATTTATGGCCTCTTTGAGAAGTTGTATTCTCATTTGTTCACCTTTGTAAAGATTTAGAATAACAGCTATTTTTTCTCTAAATTGAGAATTTCAAACGATAAGACTAACTAAAAACTTTCAACTCATCGTAAAATTTACAACTAAGGCCGTAAGGTTTCTTACTAAGACAGCTTTATCAGGTACGTGGTACAGTATTAATTTTTCTAAATGAATTTACTTGTTAATATTCAATAGCCATCATGAATATGCTCCTTAGAATGCGCACTGTTGGAATCCGGTCATCGGAAATGTTTTCGAGAAATTTGAAACACTGAATTCCTACTGTCTATATATGCGCTTAAATGGGTTATTTTTCTTCTCTCGTTCATAATTCACGTTTAATTATGCCATCGAAATACACAAGACTTTTTTTCTCAAATGAACTTGGATTTGTAGGAGAATCTTCAACAGTAATGTTACAAGTTAAAATTTCTCATACCAGATATAGACAATGGGAACATTTTTCATTTGAGTTAGTGTACAGGATAGAAGGAGATGTATTTTTCGTTATCATTTATCCTAGGCTCATTCATGGCTGCTATTCTATAAATTCTACTGATTTGAATTATGTTGAATAATTGTATTAATTGAGCATTTGTTTATTGTGTGTTATGAAAAGTGAAGTTAATCTGCGGCACTTACATAGACTTTCCAGTCATAGCATTCTGACTCGGTTTGGACAAACTTCCTCTCTTCTCATTTTTCCTCATTCCGTCGGCAAAGATTTGTATTGCTAATGGTGGAATTTTAAGGATATCAACATCCTTCGGACTAAACAGTTAACACATACTAGTTAAGTAATACGCACACATACTTATTAAGTATTTTTCCATTTTTCAGATGGGATTTAAAATTTTCCTTTCTCTATGCATGTACGAGTATCATCAAATCGTGATCCAATTTCTTTCTTTAATGAATTTATTTCACAATAGCTAATGGGAACGATCAGATGTGAAAATTTTTATCTTGCCACATGAATTTATTAAAATACTCATTTGCCTCAGTTTCGAACAACAGCTAATAATGGCCAATTTACTAATTCAAACTGACAACATTGCTTTGAAAAAGGAAAGGTAATTGTATTTTCGAAATTGAATGGAGAAAAGAACCTTCACGAGCTTAATTAATTTGCTATTTCCTTTCAATATAGTTGACCTTGTAATGGAACATTTTCTCGATTGTAATCGATGATATTGCTATTAATTATAAAACTCCATGAAAAGTCATTCAGCTCTGATGGCTCAATTATCTCTACATCAATAAATATAGATGTATAGATAATAAAGCCATCAGAAATGAACGACTTTTAATACAATTAGCCTACATCGCAAATACGTACTACAACTAACAAATCCTTACACTATATGTCTTAGAAAGAAAGTTATTTCGTTTAATCTTTTTATTTTTGTCTTAAATTATTTTTTTGCGTATGACCTACGTCCTAGACAGATAACTAATTATAATGAAAATAACAACGATGCATATAAATTAAAAAAAAATTATTTCTACACCCCCTTTTAATTTTAATTTTCCTTCAATTGAGCTGTATGTATGTAAGAACTATGTAATTCATGCTCAAAATGCCTTTAGATTTCATGGAAAGACATATTTACTTTTCATTTTCAAGGAAAAATAACTCTCAATTCAATTGCTCTCTAACCATTCTTCATAAGTCTAATTGTAAGTTATTAATTTCAGATTTTCGTTTATAACTCGAGACGATTCAAAACCCATGCTTTATTACCAGCTCATTTTTATTTGTCTTCGTCAAAGTATCTAGACAAATGCATTTCATAGTAAACATACATTGTATAAATATTTGTGATGTGTGATAAATAATCATCTCTCCATCTCCTTTTTATTCAATCAATTATAATTTCTGATGAGCTGTTGAAATGCATTTTTTTATGTTACAAGTTTCCTTTCCCTTTGGATTTTGCCTTATTTCTTTGCTTGTGTTGGCACATTCTCCTTGAAATCCGCTAAGGCCGCCTTTTTCGAGAACATAAATTATCGCAATATACTTTCAGTCTACTGCGACATTTTTTGGAACTGCTTCATATTCTCTGATCTCTGAGAATGTGAAAGAGGAAAGTTTCCGCGGACCTAAGCTAAGAATTACTTAAGACTTTAATTTAAGATCATAAGGATACGAATATAACCAACTGATTAACTCTCTTTTCGGTCAGCCATGCCAAGGAGATTATATTCCTTTTTATGAAAATAGTTTTCAGACCCAGAGAAACAGTAATGATATAATGAAGGAGTCTTTCACCGCATCTGACCATAAATACTCTTTTTGAGTTCAAAAAAATGTGGTGTAGGTTACAAAGTGTATAAGTATACATTCATATAACGAATAGAGATTTATAAGAAAGACTTTTTTGAACAAAGCTGACCGCGAATGGTGATTTTTATGAAGCTAAATGAAACATGATAATGAAGATAAATTCTGAAATGAAAGATTCTATCTCAGCTTAACATACAATGAGTCGCATGAAATTATACTAGGGGTAACTTACAATTGGCACCAGGAGGGTACTACTTGTTAGGTTCCAAGTTGTCTTGATATATATATATTCCTTATTTAATCCTTTTTATTTCAACTCAAATGGTTGGATGGTCATTTATTAATTCCTTTTTTGTTAGATATTCATATTCTTTTAAAGAGGGTTTGCATTTTTCGCTTCGGATAGTTGTTTACCTTCTGTTAGTAGCATAAATAGATTACGTGTATGTATACGATATGTATCTTATGATTTTGATTAATTTACGAGGTGATTGTGCATGTAGTCAAGGTGTCTAAATAAATATCCGTGGCCCAACTCACTACTAAAGAAGATACGGTGCTTCATGTGTATCTTCTTAATTATCAAAAGAAGAAGAATTGAATGCTTTAGAGTGTTCAACTTAAGAAGCATGTTCAATATGAAAGAAAGTTTCTTTCATATTGAATATGGAAATGTTCCACCAAATATCGTCAGAAAGCATCAACTATTAAGAAGCATGACTATAATAGAAATATTTTTAGGAATATCTGGCGCTTGTATTTTTAGAAATATTTTATTCCTTCCCGTTCATAAAAAAACCTCAACAAACGAAGGTACGGAACTCAATGGCAGTCTCTTTTTAATGCGTAAAGATCGCGACTCGCTTAAGATAGTTTGAATCTCGTAAAGAAAAACGAGAATAGATTCACGATATCGATTTAGGAATTCATATTCTCAGTAATGAAGCAAGAAAATGAGCCATAACTTATGTGAAGCTGCTGCAATAGAAACAGCCTGTTGGGAGTGTAAAATATAACCTTCTAGATAATGGTGAGAAACTAAAATAAAGTTTTAGTTCTGTGATGAAAATAGTTTATGCCTCAAGCATCTTTGGATGAGCGTAGGTAACCCCTCTAGGGAGGTAGGAATTGGCGTAGAAAAACGCTGTGTGTTTTGGTCAGGAAACACGACGTGACATTCCCCGAAGAGGAATCCCCTCGAGAAACATACTTCACCTACATACTCGGATTTTGAAGTGGAAATCCTTTAAAAATTTCTTTCACATGTATACTATACATTTTATACTACACATTATTTTTCATTAGCGCTTCCCTTCTTTACCGATTTGGTGTTATCACCTTTTGTAGCTGTAGCTGTAAAAGTATCGATGGAATTGTGGTAATTCTATGTTTTAGAGTGTTAAATTCTTTGTCCGAAAATTGAAGCACAGATCTCAGAACATATAGCCTATGTATTTTTAACGAGAACCTCCAGCTTCTACTCGACCCAACCTTACTCAGAATCATATATTTCAATGATTTAGAGTTAATAAAAAATGGGTTGGGTTGGGGAGGGAGGTATACATACACTCGTATATTATATACCAGAGGCCAAATGAGCTTCCATTTCTACATCAGTTTTCAAAAAAATTAGCTAAATAATTTAACACGCTGAAATACAGGTTCACCGGCTTTGGTTGAATCTGAATGTTTTCAGTTCTCTTCGAACTCGTGATAAAAACTTATACATATTATGCTTTTACTTCATTTATGAGGATTCACGAATAATTATTCTGAATGGTTAACCACTCGCCAGGAACGACGATGAAACCTTAATGAGTTATATTTCGTCTTCGCAAAGACGAAAGACGGGTTCAAATCTGTTGAGGGTAAATTTGACAGATTTTTGTGATACCTGGTGGAACTCCTTCATGATCACACACAAAAAACTCACTATGTAAAGTCCACAAAACTTTTATTAAACGACCTAGGTTTCTTTACGGAGTAACATCATCAGGTGTAACCTAATCAGTAATAACTGAAGCCTGCAAATGCTCTTGCTCATAGGGTTCGTAGAAACGAATCTTATTTAAATGACTGTAGCTTCCTGGCTACTTTTAGCTCTAAACTATATCCTCTATCAGTTTTAATATAGAAAGTCATTCTTCTCGTTCAGGTTCTAGCTTGGATTGAATCGCATCTTTACTGAATATCATTCTTTTAAGTCATCCTTTTCGGAGGTGTTTTAGCCGTTACAAATGTCTTTAGAAGATATTCAATGTGACTTAATTTTCTTTAAAAAATAAAATTTCAGCCAGGGGAGATACGATCTAGCCGTGCCCAATCTACAGCCCAAGTGCCATCTTCGACCCTGCGCATGCTTTCATACGGACTCGTTATTTAAAGTAAAATTTAATGTGATCATCCATAATAAGAACGATTATTAATCATCAATTCAGTCATGATTTTTATGCACATCGGAACAGCTTTTTGAATGATATATTAGATTACTATATCATCATAACCTTCAACGCTCTCTCGTTTCTTGGTATCTGCTCTCGCCTTTTATATCACCTAACATCTTTAACATTCTTTGTCCTTCCCTCTGTCTTTTCCCTACTATTCCTACATTCAATTACTTTCTCTCAGCAATCCTTCTCCTCTCAAGATTGAACCCTTCCATTTCCTCTCTTCCGTCAAATAAAACCCTCTCTTCCTCCACCATCTATTCTACGTTTGTTTTTCTATCTGCCCAACTTACTTTTTTCATTCTACACCGCACTAATATCTCGAAAGTCTCTAATCTTTTGATTCCTTGTTTCCATAAGGTCTACGTTTTACATCCATACGGCAAAAATTTCAAAACCTAGGATTTTTCTTATTCTTCCTGATTCCTTTAAAAAGCTCCTTTGTCATCAGTTCCCTTTACTTCGCGAATGTTTCCTTGGCTACAGCTATCCTTTTCCGTACCCTGGCTGTGTATCTTCTATCCCAAGAATGGATGAAGACTACCTATGTTCTTATAACTTTTCTCCATCCATCCTGATCGTTAGCTGCGGTTTCTTTTCCTTGATAAACCTCATTAATATAATTTCTTTACGTTTTCTTTCCGTCCACACTCTAATGCTTTTAATACATATGTTACAATTTGAAAAACCCTATATCAAGATAAAAAGAAACCAAAAAGTATACAATATGGAATATTGTGGCACAATAACTCACTGAAGGTAGAATGCTTGTGTAACCTTCAACGCGTTTCTTCATTTTTTTAAGCTCAACATTCGCACCATCGGAAAACTTCACAGTCGTTAGCATATTCCTATTTTTCGCTTCTTTACGTCGAATTAGAGTCGTAAGATTAAAGATTTTCGAATTTCTCTAAATTCCTTTAAGGGTTTGGTGATTTTTATACTAAAGGAGATAATTCTAAAGAATTTACTTAAACGTTCTCTATTGCCTCCTTGTTTTTAGTCAAATTTCACTTTTGCGCAGTATCGACATATTCCTCCTCTTTCCAATTATAAACCCTCATGACACAGCAGTTTTGCATGTCGAAGTAAACCGCATTTTATTAAATGGTCACGCAATATTGCAATTGCGACTCTTGGGTCAGCGACCGACGATACCACAGTATCGAACACAGACGGACCGTTTTTTATCACCTCATTAATCCGGAAGTCTTTTCTGCGGTTAATCAAGTCGAACGAACCGCCCATGCGTTGAAGCACGAAGACTAAATTGAACCAAGGATTCTCAGAGAAGGAGAGACAATTTCAAGTCTTTCTTTCGGCAGCAATAAGCGTCCGATTTAACCAAATTCCTTTCCTACTCTCCTTTGATCCGAGAAGAAATTTCTCCGAATTCTTCTCGTGTGTAAGAATCCCCGAAATTTTCAACTGGGTTAAGAAATGGCACGCATCTGCAGATCTTTTATTCTACCAAGAGAAACTACGCCTAGGGTGTTTTTTTTTTCTAAAAACGGGGGTCAACGTTCGCTGATCTCAACTATCATATTTATAAAATTTGTTTTTGGACAAAGGATAAAAAGGATGGCGAACCGTTTGTCGGAATATGTGATCGAATAAAAGATTTCCGTGCCAAATTGGTGCAAAACATTAGCATGAGCGCTGCTATTATCCATTCAATTCCTTCATTGATGGGCTTACATATCCCTATTGACGCAAGGATTATTGATTGATAGAATTAACATTTTTTTATTATTGAACAGAAATGCGAAGTGATGAAAACTACTAGGATCTCGTCTCACTCGTCAAAATAATTGTATCGCGTAATATTGGTTCGCAAGCTTCGGGATGGGGTGAACGTGTCTTTTATTATCTTATGCCATAACCTCGTTTATGGCAGTGATGATATAAAAACCAACGAGGTATGAGTGATGCTAAACAATGATATTCATTTTCATCAGTATTTATCGAATACTGATAAAAATATTGTTAAAGTGGCCATAGTGCTGCATTTGCGTGAACCACATAATCTTGGGTGTGAAGCAAGGAGAAATTCCTCACTCCTCATCCTGCCTAGGAAGTAAGATTAGCTTTGCAAATCTCTTTGGTGGAGGGTTTGCGATTTAAATTTGCCTCCGGGCTTAATACCATACATACGAAAACTGTTCGCTCCCAGTGTCTCTCATAATTTCGACGTACAAGTCTTGTCTCGTTAAGATCACTTTAATTTCTTCCTCATGCTTTTCCACACGGAAAGAAATGATCATATTTTACCCTGTGATCTGAAAAACCGCACTCTTAAAAGCTAAACGGCTCGGGCAATCTCTTGTGGGAGGAGATGGGGGTTGTGGCGGTGGAATGGCGAGCTTAGTGTGATCGGAATGTAAAAAGGGTTGTTTGCGGATCGGGAAGGTGGTGGTCCTGCGAGGAGAAAGCACTTCTTTCCTCTCTCTCTGGGGGAATCCCAGGCATTTTGGTCGGCAATCGATCGGGAGACCATAGGGTTGAAGGAGGCGAAACCGGATGGAATCGTTCCGCAGGGGGACGGGCCTTTTTGTTTCGGTGGGTTGCGTCTCACCTCCTCAAAGCCTCTGGCGACTGGCCAATAGCGAAGAAAAAGAGGCCACTGAACCTCGAAAAGATACAAGAACTCCCCGAGAGCAAGGACGTCCTTCGATTGTTTACGACCGGAATGAATTTGTTTTGTCCGTTAATGTCAACGGTTCTTCCTCATGTTTCCCGTGGATCGAGAGGAGGAATGACTTTTACTCAATCCTTTATTTGTTTCCGGTACTTGCGCCGCATGAAACAACAAGTTGTAAAGTCTCGTGGAGGAGAGTGCGGCAGTTTTAGGTCTGACTGTATCTTGACGGTTTTATTCGCAAGCATGAAAGGGAATTAACTCTGTCGAAAGGTGGTGGAAATGAAATGAAGGGGTAATTAAAGAGGAGATTGACTTAAATTAAAAGGTTTCGCATGCGGACGGTTGAGAAAGTTGCGAAGATTTCGAAGACTTCGCTTGGAAGAAGGCCATTTGTTAAGGAACGCTTTTGATAAACGTTTATAAATAGGAGGCACCGCCTTAAGTGGGCGCTTCAAGTTGCCAATACACCATGAGCTATTATATTGTCCCAATTTACTGTTCTGAAATTAATTTCCTTATCCACATGACGCAAAAAATTACTCTCTCTCTCATCCCGTTTTCTACATTCTCTGTTTTCTCTATTTTATGCAAAATTGTATTTTACTAGGCTCATATATAATCAATATGCAACCTCACAATGCTTATAATTTTCACTTCAAGATATAGCAACAGGAAGATGTTCGTGCCACTAATTCTTGATGAATAGAATATTTTTCATTTTCCTATTAGGGTTGGATAAAGAAAAATACTTGTTTCATTTAAATATGTATTGAATGTGATAAGAAAGGCTATCGTGGGATGACTGTGGTACACTTAAATTAAATTTTAATTGGATAATTTGTTGATTGTTCGTATGTATATCTTATGTTCCTATCCTATTCTCCTAAGCGTTCTTGCTTAATGAGAAAAAAGAGAGAACAATACCTTAATTCTCATCCTGCCTAATATGTCTCATTCCATCTCCAAAAGCATGCCGGAGAGGGTTGAACCAATGACTGAATAGACGGATAAGGAAGACCCCAATAAAGAAAATTTCGATACAGAAGAGAGCTCCATTCTGAGGCAACATGTACATACTTTCGTATTGGAAAAACAAAGTAAAAACATTGTCGCTCCTATGAGCAATGTAAAGATCGTGGAAGAAGATGCTTTCTTTTATGTCGAGAAAAATGAAGCAGAAATATTTGCTTGGAGGGAGAATTCGGAAGTACTTGGCTCGTGAGAATTTCGGTCCCCGGAAAGAGAGAGGCATTTTGAAGATTTCTTTGACTCGGAGCGGTGGCGTTTCCTCTGAAATCGCGATTCCATTTCGATTGCGATTGGAAGGAGAGAGCCTGCGGGCGATGCCATACGTTCCCTTCCAATTAAGCTCTGCGGAATTGCTCTCGGCCCTATGACTTCAAAGCCATAGAAGATGCCAGATGTCGCATCCCCGGTTCAAGTCCTTTTTGATAAATCTAGGAAGAGGCTTTATGCAATGCAAAATAGTACGAATCCTGTATGAAATATTTCTCATTAGATACAAAAAGTAAGTTTAATTATAAGATACTAACTAACTATAGATATTTGAGCTATTTATGCTATAAATAGGGACTTTCAAGAAAATATTTACCTCTTTCTTTGTATAATTTAATTTATTAATCCATTTTCGGAGGTCAATTTTTATATCTGCGTAAAATTTATCATTTCGCATAAAACAGAACGTTTAACTATAGTCAGTAATCAATGGATTTCTTTACGTTTTTCACATCAATTTAAATTCGTTCTAAAACTAATTTCTAGTTTTATAGGTGAAGTAATTACAAGGTTAATGTTTTAAAAAGAAATTAAAGATATTTACTTAATATATTTACACCGCATCAGTTCTCTTAATTTTCATTTTTCCGTTCCATCTCGAGCTGTTGAAAATACCACGTGGTATTTACAGGAATAACATATTTCATGAAGAATTGAAAAATTAAATGTTGTATTCAAGTAGGAATGAAGGTGTGGAGTTCGATTAAGACATAAAATCTGCAACTTGCGCTACCCAAAAAACTTTAGATAGTAACTACTAGTTTAACTGCAACTGCATTATCGTCGTGTGAGTGGTAATTGTAGCATCCATTCAGTTAGGGCCGATTTTGTAGTCGGAGCAAATCGTACTTTATAGTAATTCAACTCATTTTGGCTCTTTTATTTTTTCGCTCTCCCCGTAGAGTCCGAGTATTTCTATTCCCTTGCATAATTGACGGACCCATGAGTTTTAATGACCGCCTAGTTGGTAATGAAGTCGCGCCTTTTAATGGGAAATCAAGAGAGAAATACTCCACCATTACCCAGTCGTGTAATTAAACAGAGACATTTCGTATGACCATCGGCCGCTCTGAGTGTGGGTGTCCTCCAGGACGAGCTGCGTGCATCAATCAATCAAAAGCCGTTTCGGCGAGTGTCTCCGACGTGGGCGGCGTCTGGCGCGGACGACTCAACATTCTGCTTCATGTCACCGCGCTTGCTATTGACACTCGAACGGCGAGGAATTATCGCGAGGAGTGCTTTTCCACGGACTCCGCGATATACATTTTACGGATTTCCAAACACGCGGTCAAACCGACGTGTCTATTTCGAAAGGGCTAAATCCTCTCTTTTTTCTCCCGCGATGCGGAGGAAGTGGAAAAACGGCTCCCATCGAGGGCACTGCTCAAAAGATTTTGATTCAGCGTCCGGCCGGCCGAAGTAACGTTGAAAACGGCGTAAACTTGAGCGGAGGAGGATTTTTATCCCGCATTGAATCGCGCGGATTCGAGCGCTTTCGGCGTCGCTTCGTTTACGCGCTCGCGTTTTCTTCTTTTTTTCGGTCGTCCGCCTGAAAAGGTCAGCCTAATAAGGAAGAATGCGAATTTGTGGAATGGCCGAGGAAGGCCGCGATGGAATTGGAAACATGGAAAGGATCCGAGGGATTATTTTTTCGAGTGGAAAATTTTACCTAGAAATCCATGTTGTTGATTAATTTAACTGCAAGTGATTTTTTGCGGCTCTCGACAAAAATTAGAATAATGACGTAACGTAAGCAGCGGTATCACTAAGTAATACTTCTTCCTTGTGGAAGGAATGGTTGGAATTATTTCAACTAATCGAGACTTATTTCCTAAGAACTCACATATTTAGAAAATGTTGTAGTTTAAGTTCGTCACCTTCTTGACTATTTAACTATCTCGTTATACCTGAGGTTAATCTGATGAGTGTAAAATACGGGTTTTAAGTAAATAATATTTAGGTTTTACTAAAGAATTCTGGTAAGATAAGAATATTTAATCCAAAATGTTTAAAAATCCATTTCTATTCCTCTCTTGATCGATGTGCTTGTGTATGTTTCAACGTGATTTTTATGAGAGGATATTTTTTGTTTTCTTAGATAGTGTACAATAAATTATATCTGCAGTGGAGTGAATTAAAATTGCTTCTGAAGAACTGATAACTATACATTTAGAATATCAAAGAATATGTAGAATTTGTGAATGTATATCTAATAACTGCGCCTGTTTGCCATATGGAATAATTGATGTGGAATATTTTCTTCTTTTGGTATAGGACAGGGAATAATGTCTTTTTCACTTACTTTTGTCTCAGTATAGTTAATGGCTGTGATAATATACAAACTACTGAGGTACGAGAATGCTGTCAGTGACATTTATTTAGGTCACAAGTTATCGAATGCAAAGAAAAGTGTTATTCATATGATCATTAAGCTGCAATTACATGGAAGTTTTCCAATAATAGCATTTCAGTTCATCGAGGAATTCAAATAAAAATGAGGAAATGAATCAAGTCTTAGCGGTCATAGATCTATATAACTATGTTGTCTGTTCAGTATATTATCTAAATTGAGAATCGTAAATAAGCATTCGTTGAAAGAGGGAGTTAAATTGTGAAAATTAAAACTTATCCGATTCAGTTTTGTTCCTGGTGGTATTTTCAAGCTAAAAATCTTCATATTAACGATTGATTGAAATATAAGTGTTTGAATTATGTGGAAGGTTCAGCTCATTGCTAATTTTATAGTACACTTCGGTGTGCACCGCCAACTCTGTGTAGGAAAGATGTTTTTGAACAAATTTCAATGATTTTAGTTTCCATCGGTGAATTTTCACACAGAGGTAATAGAATATCTCAAGGTTGGGTTAAAATCATATCGTGTGTATTTTCTTAAATATGAAGGAAGATAAATTTTAGAAAAATTGAGTGAAATAATGGCGAATTGGAGTCTGTTAGAAGCATGAAAAGAACTGAACAGGATTTTACTCAGTATCAAAATGAAACAGCGTAGAGTAACGTGTTAGCTTTCAGAGTAATCACTCACCTCGAGAGTTGTTAGTTCAGGATCTAGCTCAGATTGTTTTACTCTCATTCCATCATGGCTGGTCAATATCGACCGAAGTTATTAATACAGCCACAATCAGCTAAGACCGTAGGAAAAGGATAACTTTTCTGACCAAAAGCGGATTAGGAAGTTAACTTTTTGTAATTTAAGTCTCGTATATTACTTCATCGCGCCCCAACCCGAGGAAAGATTGCGGGATATAAGCGGATTATTGCGGGATATTATCTCCTCGGTTTTTATATTATATAATATAAATATTGTTTCAATTTAGTTGAGATATAACTTAAGTATTTGTGATGGCAGATTTGGTAACACGGAATATTCATTATTATGTTTTTAAACCTTGCAAATTTCGTTAATTTAGTTTATAGAACACAAATAATAAACTTTATTTTCATGCGAACCAAAGAAATCTATTAATGTATAGTATTCTAGAAATCACTCCAATAACATGCTTCCTTGCATTTAGAGGCGGGTTTCGATTTGGCTTTATCACAAAATGTGTGATAATTCCCTTTAAAATAATTGATGATGTTGACTAAATAGTTCTTGATTATAAATTAACATATGTGATTAAATTATAAAGTATGTAGTTAATGTCACAAAAGAATGATTAATTGAGCTTTTATGAATGATTAACATTTTTGCGTCGCTAGGAAACTTCATAAAACTAGTTAGGTAAGCCATATCATAGCCCATCCCTAATTAAATTTTAACTCCATTCAAAGTAGGAGTGCTATCGCCGCCTATCAACTTTATGGCCCTTTAAGGACGGAGGGCTATACTGATAAAGGCTTACAGAATGATATTGAAATGCAAGCTTTCTGCGAAACTCTCTTCCCGTCTTAATAAAAGCTTTTGAGTCATAGAAGTTATCCAGCTCTCTCGAAGATATTTTTGTAAGGACTCACTTATGAGGAAGAGAGTATTTATGTTAAATTGTCCAGATACCGTTTGAGAAAAAATGAGACGTTCGAATCTTTGACAATGGAAAATTGCGGAGCACTAAATCACGTTCCAGTCATTACCGTCATTAAGAATATCGAATTATTTAAATGCCTCATCTCTATATTTTGCGAAGTAACTTTTACTAACCCACAAATCGCGATTACGAACCTCCAGATTGCCGAGTTGACAGCGCGTTCGACTTTGGTGAAAGCGGTCTCGGGTTCGATTCCCGATGGGTGATCATGGATGGGTGCCTATGAAATTACCTCAGCTTTCGAAGAATGTCTACTCAATAAACACAGCTTAACTATAAGAAAATCCTTTGCCGATTAATTCATGTAGACGATGAATGCTTCAAAATAACGGGATATTTGAGGCTCTTGATGAGTACTTTTGAAATATCGAGAGATGATTCAATCCGGACGAATGCCGGATATTCGGGAAACTCTAATTTTAGGGTTCACTTTTCGTAAATTAGGATTAAAAACATTCACTGTATTTACTACCCCGTTAATAAACGTTAAATTTCTATATAGTGTGTCAGATTTCATCGTATGTTCCTCTTCAGCTCATCCCTTGAGTTGTACTGCTCTGTCAAATTTCTCTTCCCGGCATTTCTCAACCGGGATTGCGATTAAATTCCAAATGGGAAGCGACCGTGCTCAACACAAACAAGTCCGTTTTATACGCAGCAGCGTAGAAAAGGCCTTAGAGTTGGTTTTTATGAAAGAGGAATATCCATTAATCTCCTCAGGGACTCGTCTGGGGTGACAAGTTAGGGGGACGATCTATAAAGGAAGGCCTCGGAAGGGTGGGGATTTACGGGGAGAATTTTCTGCCCTGGTGGCACACTCTTCGTCGCAATGGCTCTGGCTAGATTCCCACGCTTTTTTACCCTCACAGAACTTACCTTGGCCACCCTTTCCTATATCTTTGCCAGGCGCCTATCCATTTCCCACTCTTCTCGCTCATACGCAGTCTGTATTCGCGCGAATAAGAAATCGCCTAAATATCAACCTATGATTCCCAAGCGACTTTTACCTCTGCATAATTTAGTTGAGGTATGGAAGAGAGAGGATAAATATATATAGTTTATCAAAAAATGCGCGGCTTATGCTTCCATTATGTTATGTAATAATCACCGTTGTGTAAATTTATTTCGTTGTGTATTTATTTAAGTACGAAATCCAAACTAATATCAAAATAAAGAAAATCGAATATAGATTCTTATTTTGGTCATGAATTATTGCTTTGGATTCCAAATTGCGAGAATTTTGATAAAATAAAGGAACATTTCGCGAGATTTTGCGGTTGTACATAGCCAGTACTCTTGACAACCAAAGGTTGTTGAATCCGAGCTTACGCATTCTTAGAATATATACATAGAAAAATCCATCTTACATAGGCCGAAATTATATAGCGAGTAAAAAGAAATAGATGCTAAAGGAAGTCGGTTCTAGGATTATTTTTTTAAAAGACTATTAATGAATTAGAGCGCGCACGCACCCTGCCATACGCCCAAAAGGATTACGTATGTAGATATATGGATAGCTATATAAGATAATAGTACCCCATTAATTCATATAAAAGAAGGGAGGAGGGATGGCTTTACTGAAATAAACAAGCCGTGGCAACGCGCGATGTATGGAGAAATGAGACAAAATGAGATGATAAAGTTTTTATGAATTTTAAAGTACGAAATACAGAATAATATTGGAAATATATTGAGATATTTATAAATAAAAATATATTTCGCGTATTTCAAATAAAAGCGTAACCAGGTAAAGAATTACTTTATTAAAACTAGCAAGCTAAGGAAACTTCTAAGCACCTTCTTATCAAGCTTCTTGTCAAATCTGAAATTTTCCGGAAAAGTTTTCACTGAGAATAAGTTTTTGGAGTATATTTTGGAAATTAGAACCAGGAACCGCTCGGCCATTTTGGTGATACAATTTGGTGGTGTACAATGTAGCAAAAAGGCTTGTTAAGTAGACTAATGCATGCCAGATGATGACAGATAATATCTATGCGAATCTTATAATCGGATTATAGTAAATTTTAGTTAAGTTAAAGTTAACCTTTAACCTTGTATTACTCAGTACTTTAAAAGTATCTGCCTATAGGGAAAGGTAAAACGTAATAAACCAGAACTTGTCGATGAATCATACCTTACGCATTTAGGTCTAGCTCGGAAGTATATTTATACAAAAAACCACATAAAAATAACAGAAGAAATAAATATGATATGGAAAGAATGATTATTGTAAAATAGACGTTTTCAATAAAGTCGTTGCGAATTCCCTCTCAAAACAAAATATCTCCGCAGGTGAGTCAGGCGTATGACATAAAATAGGAATTTTATTGAAAAATCCTCGGCGTTCCAAGAATCATCTGACGGATCATACGTGTGCACCCAGGCACGCCGATTGGGAAGCTCTTATATAACCTACAATTGCTATTTGGATTAGGGATTTGGATAAAAAACTCTGAAAAACTATCAATGAAAGATTTTAGATGGTTTATTGGAGTTTTGATTTTGTCCATCAGTTGATCTTTTCAAGGATTGTGTAGGAATTTTGTAAATATGTCTGGTTTATTACGTATTACCTTTCCCTGTAGGCAGAGTTTTGAAGGACTGAGTTATATAAGGTTAAAGGTTAACTTTTTCCTTTTGCGGTAGGAGATATTGTGAGCGAAGTAAAATTTACTATAACCCGATTATAAGATTCGCATTAATATATTTTTTGGTGACATAAGTTAAGTGAAAAAATTTTATGCATAGAATTTTAGTGTTTCAACTATCAACAATGGCTGATGAAATTTAATACTGCGTCTAGCTGTCGTTCTATTTTTTACTAAATTGCTCAAGCAGTTATAATTCTAGAACCGAGCTTAGAGGGTTCTTCATGATTTTTGTCCCTCTAGTTTAATGACAGACTTTTAGCCAAATAAATCAGAACAGATTTTCATTTCTGAATATAACGCCGCATCGCGCTTACGTGAGTGCTCGGAACTCGGGGTTATTGAGGGGCTGGTGTACAATCTTGTATCGCATTCTCTCTACAAGTGTGGAGTACGAGTTAGAGGTAACAGGGATTTGTTTGGTAGAAAATCGTGTGACAGCCAACAGAAGGGTGGGAGTTGAATTTGATGTAGGATTTTCCTTTTTTTGAATTTTTTTATAATCCACTTTGGAGATGGAACGCTTGCAGCACTGGGAGCATAACATTCAGGGGAAAAGCGTGTCCCCTATTCGTTCTCATTTATAAAAGAATTTCGCTTGTTTGGGTCGCTATGGCAACTAAGTGAAAAGCTGAGCAAAGCCATCGATGGAAGCATATCCTAACAATTATATTTTTGTTAGTGCTTTAGAGTTTGTGTTCGCAAGTAATTTCTGATAGTATAATCTTCAGATATTTATGCTCAAATAAGTCGTTTGGTGAACCTTCAGAAGCTATGTTTCAGTTTATATCAAAGGATTTGAAAGGAAGATAATATTAAAAATATAACGGTATTTGATTTCTACCTGAATTTATTTGAATCTTTTCTGAAATTTTTGAATTTGATCTTGAAGTAACAACTCAATTTTTAATCAGCTGAATTCTAAAATTTTAAGCCAAATGCGTCCATCGGGAGTGTTCATACCAATTTTTTAACTCTTAATGGAATGGATAATTCTACATATTTTATTATAAGTATCTCAGTAGTTTGATTTATGCCTATCTGTCCCCTTTAAAATATCGTAATATGGCAAAATAGTTATTATTGTTAATGTTCTGAATTCTTTGTTTTCCTATTTATCAGTGTAGCTTTGGTCACATTTTAATCGTAGTTAAAGAGAAAATGGTGCAGTATTAAATATTTTAAGAACTATTTAGCTGTAAGAAGCACATTAATCCACTCGAATGTTTGATTACTTATTTTCTAAGGCAACTCACGCCAAATAAAGGGCAAGATAGGTAGCAATTAATGATCGAGTTCCTTGTGAATACTTTATTTGAATATATAGTCATTTATTCAATTCTAAAATAAATTATGCCTTTTCACAGCTCGTTTAAGGATAGTAGAGATCCAAATTACACTTATTTTATTCTAGTTGTTTAGTGTTGCTTCTCACACATACTCATATATGCGTATCTGTAAGTAATATTAGTGAATTTTTATTGATAAAAGCATTCTCGATTTTAGAATATAAAAAGCATGTAAAAGACATCATAGAATTTTTTTGAGGAAAAAAGCAACAGAGCATAACGAGAAGCTAAGAATGAATTATATTTGAATATGCCATTCCTCATCATTTCGAAAGTCTTTCTCATTTGAGTATCACCTTTTATTTGTAGTTTTCTGTCGTTTTCGTGACGCTAGGAATATGTAGGTTGTGAGTTCTCTTTCAAGTTAGCTCTTCCTTTAATATTTGGTATTACTTGCCGTTACAAAAACGTTTTGCTCATTGGGAGATTTACATGCTACACAACTGTCCTAGATACCCATCTTTGCACTTTGATGAATTATGAAATTATTCACTCTGGTAAATTAATTAATGCATAATGCTGGATCTGTTAATTTAGTCCTATTTATGGCAAGCCTCAAAGCTTTTATAGTAATTAATGTGGGGTAAATAATCAGTGCCTTTTAAAACCAAAATTGTACTTGAGTTCTGTTTAGAAATCAGTCTTCTTTTTCATTTCAAAATAACTGAGGATTTAAAAACTAAATTACTCTCTAGATTTTATTTCTCAATACCGCTTTTTTATAATCTGATAAGCCATTTATTTATATAATAATTCAATCTCTATCTGAAATCTATATCCAGAACTTAACGTTTCGGCGAGCTAAAAAATCTTGGCATAGATAAACAAATACTTAAGGTAGTTGTCGGAGTCCTATTCTCATCAGAAAATACATATTGAAAAATCGTTCATTTGAGCTTTGATGTAGAGTTTCTAATCCCAAAATTAGACTAGCTTCAGTAGTGGAGTAAATATCCATTTAATACTATCGTGGAAAGACTGAGATTTAAAAGAATTTTCCATCGCGTTTCCTTCTCTTTATTTACCCTCATTTTTGGATCGTCCGAAGTAAAAAGAGTATTTTCACAGCATACTTCCCATATTTTTCCACAATGGCTTGAAATTCTCAGTATCTCTTTTCTATCGAACTCAATGACCAATTCCCTTCGTTCAGATATCTTCTACGTTACCCTTGCCAATCATTCAGACCGCACTCAGCATGCTTTCGAACGTCCCTGCAGCAGGCGATCCTATTCTTGTGACAGCCTTCCTTGTCTGTTTTCTCATTATATCGCCATCACTCTGATTTCCAAGCGTTCTCTCATTGTCAGATGTTCTGGCGTTCGGAAGAGAGGACGTCACGGATTCATGGTTCCATTCGGCTTTAATCCGGACGCCAAACGATACAGCCTCATGCTCTTGAGGTTACATGGTCGCAATGCCATCCATTTGCGTGCTGGATTAGGCCTCTCTCACCCTGTTCCCCGAAGGCAAATTAATACCACCGAATGCTTTTCCTCTACCTCGTGAAGAATTTCATTTGGTTCAAATTCTTTCACGCATAACTTTGCCTTTTCTTCGTATCCATTTTCCTCTCGAGCAAACTCCCAATTTTCTCTTTCCTCCGTTGTTAAAGAGCGATTGTAAACGGCCGCGATAAAGAGCACAGGCAGCTAATTTATTTGTCTTTCTTCAGCGATTAAGTTTTGCATAACGAGTTTTCGGTCAGGTGATCTTTTTCTTAGAAGCCAATATCTAACATCGTTTCTCAATTCCGTTATCTTTTATCGTCATTATCTTTTATTGTCATAGGGGTCCACATTCGTCGTCATTTAACTTTTCGCGAGTGAAAAAGAAAAATCATGGATTGCAAAGTAGAACATTTGTTTAACTATGTTGTTCTTCGAACCTCGAAGAAAGAATGTTGAGGTTATATATCTAGAATTATACGTTATGATTCAGTGATTTATAAAATACGTATATTTATGAAGATTATCCCGAACTTCGGATGTTGGGTATATGAATACAAATAAAGTGAAATGTCGTGTACCAGGTAGGTGTATCTTCTTACAGAAACTTTTTGTAAAAAGTAAAAACTAAATGTCGATATAGAACTTCAGATCAAACTGAATAGTTGCCTCATTATTAAATGAATACTTAAAATATCAGTATTAATAGATTTGGTATCCTAAGCTAGTGCATCGTACTGTGATAGCTACAGTTTAGCGTAATTTATCTTGCCAATTAATTTTATTCAAAATAAATGATAATTAACAATTGAGTAAGTTTATTTACGAGCAAAATTGCCCTTTTAACGGGAGTGTAGGTGAAATACTGAATACGTAATTATCCGAAGAAATTTTTGTAATATTTCAACAGTGAATGTGATCAATGAAATGTGGAGCAATATATATGTTTATTCATAGAAGTAAGTAGTGAAATATTATCTATTGAACGCGTTTAGTAATTAAATTAAAGTAAATAGCTGACATAAGAGAAATCAAGGAGCCTCTTCTATTCGCTTAAAGAGTTATTGTCCACAGTTAGTGAGACTTGCAGTTTGTAGCAAACACACTGACGTTTGCTATAGCAAACTCCTAGACGTTAGCGATAGGCTTAAAGAGACGAGCGACCCAGTTGTGCTTCTTTCTCAAAAATTTCTCAATCTTTCTATCCTCCAGCCCCGACGCCAAAAGCTGACGAAATCTGATGTTTTCAATCCCAGATAAAAAAGAATAAGTGGAAGGAGATGGTCTTATTTTCAAACTTTGTTTACATTCCTTCTTTCTCCGTTGAGGAATCGTCACTCAAAGTAAATGATAAAAAGTTTTTCGGAAAGACGTCCAATTTCACTTGATGATAATGACACATTTGAAAAAATCTATTTTCAATACATTCCATTTATATCGATAGAAAGAAATCCTCTTTGCTGTTCTTTTAGGAAAATCGATTTCTCATGTGCTCATTGTTTCGTCTACCGCAATAACCGAAAAAAGTCTCGGAATAGAATCGACTGAATAAATATCTCGTGCCAAGATATCTTTTCTTACGTTAATCCGATAACCAACAATTAAAGCAGTCCACTTTAGTATCCTATATCAGATTTTTAACTCGATACCAACTATATTTTTAAGTATTTTCAAGTTCAGCCAGGTATATTTAAGATACTATTGTTTACAGGTAATATACTTCATAGTAATAGAAGGGAAGTACTTCGCAGTTTCAGCAAACTTTATTCCTCACGTTCTGTTTTGACCATGACCACGTGCAAAACTTAAAGATGACGATCATGATAGAAGAGCAAAGTTTGTGGTAGCGACGAGGAGCTCGTTTACTTCTTGTGATGGCGTTTCACAAAGTTTGTCCGCAGCAACTTGAATTTACATTATTTTACAGCAAGAAGAAGAATTTACTCAGGATGAACGTCTTCTCTGTCATAATTTCTTTAAGAACTTCACTCGCGTTGAGGAAGAAAGTAAATGTAGCAAATATTTAAGAGTCACTATTGCAAGGTCTCGAAACTAAAATTAAGAAAAATTATAAAATAAATATGTAAAAGCAGGGTTCCTGTCAGCGTTTTCTGAGTACTATTGCACAAAATGTCATTGTTTGTGATTTAAGGGGAAATGCCCAAAAGTCGCCACGGTGAGTGATGGCAAGAAAAGGAGAAAGAAAAGAAATAATTGATGGCTTAAGTAGATTGGAACGATGCAATAAAGAAGGGTTAATTTCAGAGTGGTCTGGCAGGAAAGGGAACGAAGAGGTAAATGTGCGTGCGGTTAGTATATATGCGGCTCATTTAAAAATGAAGCCGTAAACAACTAAAGTCTAGAGTAGACGATCCTTGATAAGCACCGACAAGTGAAAGGACGGTCCTAAGTCGGCGATATTCACGAACAGTCCGCTGTAGACATGGATACCATCATAATAAACTTCATTGCTCGTGCAGTCCATAGCCATTTACTTATCACATTCGACCCGCGCTCATATACAATGGCTAAATCAAGGGGAATAATTTTTGTTGCGTGAGAATCGGACGATCTGGATGGCGTCGTCAGATTTTAGTAACTTATGTCGCTTTAAGGATAATTAATTATTTCACTTGCATCATGATGTGCTGTGTTTGAATTTAACGTTCATAACATTCGTGGATTTCTTCTAAGTTAACATTATTTTCTAATTTTTATCTTAAGTACGAAATTTTGACTGTCGTTAGGAAAATCTTTATGAAGGATTACGGAAGAATTGCTAATGAAGATGAAGATCTTAAAACTGCCATACACTCATATCTAATGGTTATAACCATGTAATCTATTTCACCTCGTTTTAAGAAATCATATAAATCAACGCAAAATAAAAAGAAATTATTCAGCGATCTTTAATGGCTACAAAAATTTATTAAACATTTTGAGTAGATGCTCTACTATAATAATTTCAAATGCTCGAATTTACCTTATACTAGTACGTCACATTTATTTAATCTTTCGTCCACGTAGTAACATTTTGTACTGAATATTTTATTACGATTCACAATTTTCAGATTCCGTGATCTGAATGCTTTTTTATAGCTGCCGATTCAATTTGACGATCAATTATCGTGGTAAATTTTAATATAAATAAAATACATGAGAAGTTATAGTAGTCAATTATAATGAAAGCTGCAGTTTTCTAGTATTTATAGAAATAAAATTCTAATATATTCCTCCAATCATTCACTTTATCGACAATAATTACAAACATCACAAAAGCATATTTGGATCTATTTTAATTAGAAATGCAAATATCTTTAGAATCCGAGATATGATAATAGAAGTTGTTAAGCTGACTCGGAACCCTAGTTCAGGGTTAAGATATCCCTAAACCATCTCTAAGTATTTTCACTCACAATCTATGGAAATGCAACCTTGGGGTTTTATCTAGTTTCATAAAAATCCCATTCCTCCTGAAGGAAACGTTAAAATGAAAAATTTTAACTCCGGTAAAGTAGAAATGCCTTCTATTGAAAACGTGATGAATGCGACAAGCAGAAAATGAAGGGAAACGGGAAGCATTTTGGCCCCCATTTTCACGGGAATAAATATGAAATACAGGATAAATTCCCTCGAATAATTTCGTGAAAATAGTTCAAATCTGGACTTCGATACTTCTCTAATGGTCTCGAATCTAGGGCACTGCTGCCAAACAGTTTTTATATTCGTCCGATAACAAGTGAATCCTGAGGGTGCGAAATAAACCACCTCTTCTGCTTTGTGAATTTTCCCATTTGATATTCCATTGCTTTTCACTGTATCAGACGGATGCATGTACCTCCAACTTGCTTAAATTCTCTTGCTGATCCAGTTTAGAGAATCGGAGAATGGTGGTCATGTAACAAAAGCATGTGATTCTCATGAAGATATGTCCCATGAATTAGTTTTTCACCATGTCGTGGGCTCAGATTTAAAATTTAACTAGAAAGGAATAATTATTTTGGGCCAGTATTAAAAAATCCCAAGTTTGTAGGTGCTAGTAAATTTTTGACTATAACACAGTTTTGATTTTATGGAGGGCCTGTTTTTCAAGGTATATGAATGCGTTTTCAAAATATTTATTTTCTTAAAATATTGGTTCCTAAATTAATGACCAGATTCTGCACTCTGCAGCATTTAATTACCCACTCTATGTATCAGTAATTTTTAATTTTTATATTCCTAGTAAGTATGGATAAAGGAAGAACATCGATTTAAATTATACTTTTCTTATTATATTCTTATTATAGCATTCTATAAGTTTGTTGGAAAAAGGTCGTTTATAAAAAATTATTATAATTTATGGTAATGATCAGGAATTACGTATAGGAATATGGTCAGCCTATTCTCGAGTAACTTGCTATACTTCCGGCTTAGCTAAGCGTTTTAGAGACCTAGAGAAAGTTTACCTCTAATTTCTTATGTAAAGTAATAAGTTATGGTACGGAGAAGGTAGTGGGAGACTAGGTTCTCTCGGATAACAAGCATATTTTCAGAAAAAACTCGTCAGATTTTGCCTAAATAACCATTGTTTTTTGCATATATATTGCTTTAAAGTATTGCGTTATTCATAATTTTCTATAAAGTGAGAGCAAGATCAGAATATCTGAAGGAAGATGATACTAGAGTTGAGATTCTCCACAGTTTTCAATCCATTCCACATCATAGCATAATCCTGTGTATTAACCGCGCTTCTCTCAAATGTTTGTTGGTTTAAAATCAAATTTTATGCTTGAACAGAGAGTAGAACCTGTATTTAGCGAAATCTATTGGGACCCCGATTTTTTCCGGACAGTTTTTTGCTTACCATAGGATCGGCCAATAATAATAGTAGTGGGCCACAGGTTCAATTGATCTGGGCTTATCTGTGAGATATTTGGCTAACATTTGTTTTACGGAAGTGGTTCGAAAAACACCCAATTCTACGGATTATTGATACGAAAATTGTTTTGTTTAAAATACTTAACAGAACAATTTATTTACAGAATATGAACATGTATCATTATTTTTAATCGTTCCACCTTATATTTTCTGCATTATGCAATTCTCAATCGCCTCTTTCAAAATATATTAATCCTGTTTCATTCCATGAACCAAGGCTATATTTCTCATCGTTGAAGAAGATTTTATATCCTACGCGCGCGTAGGCTAACTTTTCGAGGGACGTTCCGGAGAGAAAATTTAGGATTTATTCGTTGCACCGATTGTTCACTTGTAGGCTCCTTTTTTATTGTTTCCATCCCAGCTGGAGTGGGATAGAGAATTTCTAAGCGAACAGAAGCAGCCAATTGCGTCGTGGTGAAAGTAACTGAGCCAGGAGACCAAATTATTCCATCTCCGTTAACAACGGCAATGTATCAACGTCGTTGTGTGAATTTGCCTTGTTCAAGGGCGGGAGTATTTCCACATGGGAGGGTCCACAGACTCGTACAAGTATAGGGGCGGTGCCATGATGCCGTTGGGGGAAAGATAAGGTTGCTGGAATAGAACTGCGCTCGTTGCTTTTGCCGCAATCTATAAGCGGAATATCTGGTTGAATATCGTATAGATGGGTAGAGGGGGAGACACTTGCAGGCGACAACCGCAATCGCTGGCGTCCTGATTGGAACATCAAGTCATTTCGCATGAAAATCGAATTTAAAAATAAAAGAAAAATTCGGGGGATTTCCCGTTTGGATCCGCCGCGATAAACGACTCCATTTATGAAATCGTATTATCAGCTTATTCTGTACGTGGGAGAGTAATTGCATTTGCCGGCGGAAGGTAAACACGCCAATGGAAAAAATAGGGAAACACATATTTTTATTGCCTGTTATATGTCCTAGTATTTGAGCTTTAGGCCTTAATTTAATTTTGAACGGATAAAAATAACACACCAGGAGGAAAATTTAAACTTTGCACATGTGTGCAGTGTCAAGATAGATTGTATTTATATGTGATTTTATATACTACAATATTTGAAATCATCTTCAAACGCTTTTGCAGGATATTTTTGCAGCTTTTCGATTTTTGGAAGTTGAGTTGAAATAAATTTAGGTAAAATGATTTTAATTAAATGTGATTTCGTATTACTTTGCCATAAATTTAATCTTTATTGTATAAAGTACTATTTATAATATTATGTAATATATAATAAACATTATAATTACTGTGATGTTTTTGGTTATGTAGTTTTTACACAAATGTATGTATTACATCAGTTTTTAACTTCCTTTGCTTACAAATAATCGCACCAACTCACAGTCTCAAAACAGTCGTCATCACCTGCTATATCAGTACCCAATTGCATTGCTTGTGTTGGTTAAACGTTTTCTGTACGGATGATATATAAGAATATCGTGGAAAGAGGATTAGTAATCCCTCAAAGGAATCACACTTATTATAAAGCAATGTATTTCAATCTGAGATAGTAAATAAGGTTTTTTGTAAAAAGCAGATAATATTTGAAGAGAAAAGGAAAAATATTCTGTTTAATGACGAGTGAAAAATTGAATCGTAATATCTTCACAAAAATCTTCAAAGCTCCTGCTTCAATAAAAAAATCTATAGGCCTAATCACCGCCTTGAAATTTGAAAGCGGTCACATCAAAGATATTTTCTGAAAATTACCAAGTATTTGGTTCCTTTATCCCCAGAATCACTTATTTCTCTTACCCTATATTCAGTTTGTGTTCTTATCTGCATTTTTTAATGTGCGTTTACATCTTCACATTCTGTTTCTCATAATGTTCTTTTTCGGTTTATTATTATATCCAGCATTATTTTATTATCTGTGGAAAATTTTATCTGTATTGTTTGCATTGCAGATTTTGCAGATCTGCTTTCACCTGTTTTCTTCCTAAGTTCAAGGTTTGGTTTTTGTTTGAACTCAAAAATTAATCTTCTGTGCACTTTTTAAAACAATTTCTTTTAAAATTAGGTATGACGAAGGGTTAGATGTAAGAAAGGAGTCATAAGTTTAAATATTTCCCCAATAAAAATCTTTTTATTATTATTAATCAGGTTTTCATAAATAAGTAGCTCATTTGATGATTCATGTTTTAAAATATCCTATTTTTAAATTAAATATAGTATTATTTATCGGTTTTATGGCTTTAAGTTTAATTTTAATCACAACTAAGATGTCGAACAGCCGCGCTGCTTGCTCTCCTTAACTCTTTGTCAGTGTATTTTACCGCATTTTGCTTTGTCATGTTGCGACAGTTTAACGACCACGTCCACCAAGAGTTTAGTAGTTTTTTCGTGCTACTAAAAATCACAGCCAGCAACAGTCAATTTTGAGAACTGAGACATAGAAAGCGATTTTGGGTATTTCACTGTAGCTCGATATAAGTTTTCTCTCTCTCTGCTAAGTTTTCAAGGCCTCTGGTGCAACGTGCCGAGTGGAGAGAGAGGTGGATTTGAAAAATATAAAAATCTGATAATCCGCTTCGGTGCGAAGAATCGTTGGCCTTTTAATACGGAATTAAAACGGTTGGTCTTCGGCGCAGTATCTTTGAACCGAAAAGAGCGGCTGAAATATGCGATACTTCGGGTGAATAAATCCGCAGGACTTAGCGCCCGTAGTTTTACTGTACGTGAAGAGAATTGTGTCTGGGGAAAAATCGTTTTATTTCCTAGGACACTATCGAGGAATGAAAATATCTTACATTCAGTCGACAAACAAAGCTGAAGGATTTTCAGGAATCGAGATTCCAATAAGAGCACCAGACCTTGAATTTCTCCCTCTAAACCTTTAACCTTTTATTTTTGCTCGTATTTCTTGGAAATTTGAAATATCTCTTTCTTAGAGATAAATAGTTTATGCTATTTTATATATATTTATATATATATATATATTAAATATTAATAAAATAAAAAATTAAAATTTGATATTTATATCTATATTAAAGCCGCATTTTCAAATAACCTAATATTATATTGACTGAGGTAAACAGTGATATTTTATATCAGAATTTCATCCAATTTTCTTTCAATTTATCTAATTCCGCCAATTAAAATTTAGAAGAATTAAAGATAGAAGACCTCTAGTCATAGCTTCAATTTTCTAATCATCATAATCTTTCGATTTTTATTTTTGGCCAAAGGGTACCTTTTATTTTCAAGTTTGCTTTTTTAACGAAATAATCTCTAGAATCTTCTAAAAGCTTCCTTAAGACTTTTGGGCTAATGAAGGGGGGCTAGAACATTTGGGCTTGCCGGATTGATTTCGGAACGAATCATCTTCGTAAATCGAAGTAAATAGTTAAACGAATACTAACACGAATGGAGGGTTGCCTAATTTAAGGGGGGCAAAACTCGCATGGCTGACTAAATTTCCAAAGCTCTTCGGCCAATGAGTTCGCTTACCCTGCCATTTAGGATTTTACTGAGAATTCTCATGAAGTAAAATTTCACGTCTTCTAAATTATCTATTCAATATTTATTGAAAAAACTGGAATTCAATGAACACGAAAAATAAGAAAATAATCATCAGTGTTGAAACTTAATAGTTCCAGACCTTTCACCTTTCTCATTCATCTCATGGAGACAGATCAAATTTGATGGTATCCTAATCCCTTCTTTCATGAGCGCCGTACTTTGAAAAATGCTTTTGAAGGATTCTAGGGAGACGTTATAAAAAGCTGAATGATGTAGACAATGATAGATGAGAGTACATTGAGGAAAACAACTCGGAACGACATTTACGCCGCAAAATTTGAAGCATCCTCTGCAGGCTGGAATGTCATTCCTACAGGAAGACAAGATGGAGTATTTTTCCATAAAATGTGACGTAATCAAAGGAAAGAGCTGTCTTATTAACGAGACTGATGTCGTTTTTGGAATCATAGGAATTGTATGATTTCAGTACAAAAACGTTTTAGCTATCAATACTATTGAATAATATTCGTTAAAATCCTAGCTTTTACTAAAGTATATCCTATAAGGGGGAAATAATCGAAAAAAGAGTTAGAATTTAACTAATATTTTTCGTTTCTGAGATTTTTAAATTTAAAACAGTGATCTCTATTGGCGTACTATTAAATGAACGTTAACTTTCACAGAGTTCTTAGAGAGAGAGAGAGAGACTTATTGAAACGTTGCTCAAAAAGGCCTCATTTTAAGAGAAGTTTCACAACTCGCAAATATTCCGTATATTTAGGAACGTATAAAGAAAAAGAGCTGTGTAACTACAAAGAAGTTTTTCGAAAGTATATTTAGTTCTTGAAATGCTCATTCATGGACGTAATTTATATTATTCCTAAGTAATTTGCTTTATTTTATAAAAACTCATTGTCCACGATACATTGTTCTCTGTTAACTTTTATTCAGGGATAATTTTATCTCTTACCTAATCAGGAAATGTTTGCAACTCCTAGATTTATCATCGTAGATATTTTATGATATTTAAACAATAATTAGAAAAATAACAAAAGAATTAAATACGTTCATTCACTATGAAAAATAAGAAATTATAAAACATATCTGTGGGTTTTAAAATAATCTAAATACTTTTTAGTCTCCATAAATACATTGATCAGTCAGTAGACTTCAAGGGGAGTTTCCTGAGGGTGACTTTAAAAGTGAAAGCTTTGATTTGTAAACAAATAGAGTAAATGGAACGACAGCAGTGATGTCTTTGGGTGAAAAATCTCTCTAAAAATTATGCGCGCAGCAGACTGTGATTGATTCTCTAAATTTATGCATGCGAGCGTTTGACAGTAATAACAGAGATTTGGTATCTGCTGAGGGATTATCGCTTTTTTTCTTGAAAATTCTCAGCTTAAATTTATAATTCCTTCCATATGTGCAAGTTCGCATACTTCCTTACCAAATCCTTTGGTGATTTAGCGACTGAAATTCAATACTTTAAGTTGAGGAAAGTTTTTCAATCTTCAATATCAAATTTAGGTTGTTAATCTTTTTTAATGTTACATTTCGCAGTACTATTGTTGATGGCGTTAGAGCTATATCCTTGCAATATTATTTCCCGAGTTTAAATCTTAGTTTGGGCTTGTTTGTTTGTGTTTATAGATTAATATTTAATTCTGTTTGTCTTAAGTAATAAGTATATTCGCTCTGAATAGAATTCTTAAAATTAATATCATGTAGTATAATCAAGATAATAATGATTTATTTGATATAATGTTTAATTTACTATCGAAATGATATATATCATATTAATATAACATATTTCGGTCAAAATTAATAAATTTTATATTGATGAAGAACCCTTGTTTCGTAGCCCAGTTTATGTTACAAGCACCATTTTTTTGTGATAGTCATAGTGCCTGTGTTAGGCTTAAGCCAATTTCTTACGTTTAACTTCTTTTGCAATTGCTTATGAGGTAAATATCCCGCTATTGGGGTAATCTATAGGTCTGGAAATTCTCTTCTAAATCGGTAGCACAGACCATTCCAATTTTTAGCAACCTTTAACTCGCTGAAATTTGTACGGTGCAAGCTGTCACTTCCATGTATTTCGCTAATTAAATTCCGTTGGGTTTCACCAACGACCATATCTTTCTCAGTATTTTCTTTAGGTTTACGATCGCCTTTCCACGGCTCTCCACTTTCAGTAATCCCTTCCTCACCTCGTTCATTCCTGATCTCCATCTCTCGGGTCATCCATCAAACCGTTTCCATTTCTCTCTCTCTTTGATCCCCTTATTTCTTTCTCTATTTTCACAGTCGTCTGGCCTTTTATCCCCTTTAAAACTTCTCTCCGAGCCTCTTTCATTGTACATCTCGGTATCACCATCACACTCTCCACTCCGTTTAATTCCAGGCTATCGTAAAAATCGCCTTTTGGGGTGAAAAGCCCATGTATCTACTATTTATTACGTAACGTCTTCTAACGCTCTAATTTCTCAAATATAGATGATTACAGCTCCATCTCTAACTTACGTTCCAATAGCTTTAGTTGACGTGCTCATTCCCTTTGATTCGTACTCTTAAAATTCCCCAGAGAAATAGTTACTCTTTTGGATCGTAATGGAATGTTTTCAATGTTTTCAGTGCAGCAATTAGGAGTTTAATTTCTCTTTACTATATCTGCACATCTGTTTTAAAAAATTATACTGCATATTTCTATTTTTAACTATTCTTTTTGTAAAATTTACTGCCATTTAACTTTCTCTAATAAAAGTATTTTCCTTCATATCTTGCTTTGAGTCTTTAGGTTCTTCTGAAACATAATTATATTTTTTCAATTTTGATTGTTTATAATTTATTATACCTTTATTTACGGTTTTTATTTTTTATTAAATATTCGGTCAGTTACAAAATCCTAGTCTGTCTTTGGATAATACAAAATAATACTGATCTTAAATTCTTCTTCTATTATTGTCAGAGATAATCTCATAATTTTCTCGACTTCATTTTATATATTCATGTCACAGACTTAAATTCAATATTTCCTTAATATATACACTGTTTCATTATGAAAAGATAAAGAAATTGTGAAATATTTGGCGCGTATTTTAAAATTTAGCCTTTACTCTTCAGCCGTTCTATTTTTATAGCCATAGATAGATATTAAAAGTTTCTAGAATTTAACTTATCTTTACCACAAAAAATTACTAAAAAATATTCATTGTACGCATAGAAATAGTCCAAACTTAATTGAAATGGATATGGCGATTAATTTCACAAGTTTGAAGGTATAATTTAGCTCTTCTTTTAGCTCCCTTTTACTGGAAGAGGAGTTTTCACGCCTTTAAGATACGTACATCCCTAAATTTAGTGCCCTTCTATGCCTTGTTGAATTTTCGACTGTTTATTTTACTCGCGTTGAAATAATCAAAGAATCTGCATGAGACACGAGATTCATCACTTTCCCATTAGTGCCTGTTTTTTCCGTATGACATCCAGATTCTCTCTCGATTTCAGCCGTCTCGGAAGCGAAGTTCTTTTGCATCCACACGATAACTTGCTCACACCTCTGACATATTTATCAATCCTTTATATTCCTAGGCACGGATGCCGCTTTATCCTTCCTTCTCATTTCCCCATTCTCCTGAATATATTCCATCAGGGTCACCAAATCCCAATCTCTTTCGTCTTCCTTTCTCTCTCATTCAGTCTGCAATCCCCAATGGTCTAACCAAAACGGCTCGAGCGCGATATCACCTCATCCAATTTCTCCTCTCCATTCCACACGTAACCTACTTTATTTCCACCTGGGAACTCGGTCAATACACTCGTATTTATCACGGTGTCACGTCTTAAGAAACAATGGAATGGATATCCGATTAGGATTCATTCATCGCGGCTTCCTCTCTGATTCGTAAGCATTTTTCGAGGCGCAAGTGTTGGGCGGGAACGAATGAAAAACTGTCGAATCAAAGGAGGTTATTCCAAGCGACGGAAAAGTACATGAGGGGATTTTAATTTTCCCCAGCATTAAACTGTATTTTATTATTATTTCAACCGCTATATCGCGTTAGTTGAAATGGAAAAAGGGAGGTCTTCTGAAATAGCTAAATTAAGTAGAAGAGTGCTTATGAGAACGTCATTTAATTATTATGCTAACCTTGTCAGGATGCTCTTTTAAATCTTGTTTCAGTCAGGTAGATTATTATCACTCCAAGCAATTATCTATTACAGTTATACATACTTGGAATAATTTGATGCTGTTCATAATTGTCTCCTTGGAGAGCAGAATTGAGTGTTAGATATCGTTTTACACAGATGGCGATGAATTGAAAGTGTATCTGAAGTGAAGCGAAAGGGAATCATATTCAGTGGTAAGGGAAATTAAAATTTCATAAATTCCACGAAAGTCAAAAGTAAATCTCAAAGGAAAATTTAAAGAATCGGATAACCTACATGACGGAAGAGATGACCCTTTGATCACTCTTTCATGGTAAAGTGCCAGAAAATATTTAAAAACCTAATTCATATTCTATAAGAAACATGTTGGTTAAATTGTTCATTTCCTACGAAAGCATGGAAAATACACACAAAATAGAGATTTCAAAGTTTCAAAGATTGTTTCAAAAATGGGAGAGGTTTTAAGTGCGTAATAACATACTATATGAGTGAAAGTAAAACATATCCCTTTTATTCACACGAATCTCAAACTTACGATGCTTCTTTTACGATGAGGTTTATAATCAAACCCGTACTGTATAATAAGATCGTCACCTTCTTGCAAGAGCTACGATTCAGGGCCCTCTCATGTTTCCTTATCTCTCTTTGGAGATCTACTTTCAAAGAAAACTTTTCTCTGTCTTCCTCTAATATTCTTTTAATTTACACAGTTTTTCACCTTGATCATGTTAATTAATAAGGAGAGGAATTTGAGAGGCGGAATCCCTTATGATCTTCCCGTCGTTTTTCCTTAAATATGTTCAGTGTAGGAGGAACAAATGTACTCGGGGATGAGAAACCAAAAGGAAGGTCCTCATTTAAATGGGACTGTTAGATCAGGGCACCGGAGGAAACGTATCTGCCGTAATGAGATTAAAATATCACGAACCTAAAAACGAACGTAATGCCTTAAGCAGGGAAAGTAGATGATAAATAACATTTTCTCATATCTCTTTTTATTGAATTCACGTACATGGCAAACTTTCATATTGGTAGTGAAGCATTGATTACATCTTTTCTTCTGCTTATGAAATATAGTACATGCTATGAAAACTGCCTTCGAGTAATGAATAGACAGCAGTTATGTGATAGCAACTGTTTTGTTAAATTCAACTAACATTTGAATGAATGCTCTTTACATTTCACACGATATTACATAACCACAGCAGACAATAATTGAAACTGACTGCATTACTATAACATATATCTGTCCTATGAAAAGAGGAATATCCCTTTATAAAATCGAAGAGCATTAGTTATCATCGTTCATTATTCTCCGGATTATATCCTTAAATGTTCACTGCTGTTTTCACTTAGTCAACTCATGCCTATTATTATGTAAGATTAAGAGTTATTTTAATTTAGAAATTTATTCCATTGCTTTCTTTTCGTAAATACATCAGAAGTCCATGTGAAACTATTCAATGCAGCAGCAGCTTTGATACTTACAAAAAGCAGACTTTATCTATCTAAAAGGCTTAGTTACAAAATTGTTAAAGGTAAAGAGATCGATAATCATAAATGAAATAGTGATAAAATTCCTCAATGATTCAACTTTGTTAAAAATATACTCACTTCAGACATCGTTTTATAGTTATCGTAACTTAAGGACAGAAGAGGATTGAGATATAACAGATTCATTAAGGGATATTAATTCCTAAGAACATTAATGTAGGGTTTAGAAAAGTTCCTTACCAATCTTTCGATTATATTTTGCTACTTCTAACGATCTACTAAAGATCCGCTATTCATGTAAGAGTAAAATCAGAACTCTGAACTCTCCTTTTGATCGCTTTGATTTTCCAATTCTGTTTCGCTTAGCTGTTCAGCTTATCGCTCGTCCCTTCCACATGTATTTTTCACGCTGACATTTCCTTTTCGACAGCACAGTAACTTTTCGAGCAGATTGTCGTCTGCTTGTTTCCTGAATTTTCTACGAGGTGGGCCGTGTCCTTTCCTCCAGAGTTGTTCTGTACATTCCCTTGCTCTTTCCAAAAAGTTGCTTTATTTCATTTCGGGGATCATCGTCCTTTCACCGTATTTTTTATCCCTTGGAATCTCAAATAGATATCAGTGTATAAAAAATTCTACGTTAAATTTCATATATGTGTCATTTTAAATAATCAATTTTGAAATCCACTGCAATACATTTCTTCCGATATACATATTCATAAACGAAACTATGAACTATTATCGTATATATGATTCAGCGATATAATCAAAACTTGAAATTCATTTGCGTATCTCAGGATAAATAATTTTCTTGGTATATCAACTAGTACATAAAGCGGTTGTAATAATATTAAAGGGAAATGATGTAAATTCTATGCATCCTATTGTATTCATATTGCGAAAAGCCATTTGACAGCTCTCGACCGGGAGTCGAACCCGGAACCGATTTTATTTAAGACAGAGAGATTCCCAGTTGGAATCGTGATTTTGAGACGAGATCTGTTTGAATAATAGAGAATTTAATATGAGAAAATAATCGTTTTCTTCCTAAGGGTTTCTCTTTACTAGTCCGCAAGTTATGGTTTTTTTTAAACACACCTTCCCTTTGGCTGCTCGGGTTATGCTGCGATCGCGGCCTATCAATGGATTATTTTTCTCTTTGCGTAATACATTTTTAATAAATATATTTGCTTTCCATAAAAGCACCGCAAATATAATCAACTGCATAAATTGTGAGATATACATGTGTGAACTAGTATACAATAAGGCCAAGAGCGGTGTTGGGTGGCAGCCATCTTGATCGTCGACGTCACAGGAAAACTTTATTTTCCGGAAAAAAAACTTTCTGGAAACATGATTCGAAACACATAGGATAATCTTTGGATATTTTGGAAACTGGACTGTTACCACTCGGCCGTTTAGATTTTGAAGCGAAATTAAAATAATTACGTAACAATTCAACAAAGAGGCTGGTTAATTAAGCTACTGCATGCGTTCGCCAGATAATGACATACTTTTACATCAATACCCGCGAGCCACCGTATGGCGTATGGCCGGGGGGGTGTGAACGCCGATAGATAATACCTTGATGCACCGATTTTATTTGGCAATCATCCATTGTGAGCTTTTTTGATCTGCGATTGCACTCCAGCGTAAGCTGATAAAACTCCGATTGGTATGTGGTGCAAATATAAAAGGCAAATATGTTTATTAAAAAATATATTGAACGAGGAGAAAAATATTACGTTGATAAGCCGTGATCACAGCGTTACCCTACCAGGCAAAGTGAAGGGCGTGTTTCTGCGACGTCATCGCTGTCACTGCTTAGCAGAGAAGAAGCTTAGTAGCATGTATCTTGAACAAGTAAGAAGAGCAAACTTTGTATGTTTCACAAAATTTTTTATTACCGACCGGTTTCGGCCATGACGGCCAAATTTTCAAGGTACATGGATGTATCATGTAGAGCATGTATCTTATCTGCTAATTCAGAAGGTATATTCAAACAAACATATCTTGCGGGCTAGTGGAGAAAAACCCCTAGAACAAAAACGATTATTGTTTATATTCAATTCTCTGTCACACTACAGGTTTACATTGAACAGTTCTCGTATCAAAATCGCGATTCCACATAAGAACCTCTTCTTGTAAGACAAACGCACTGGGTTATTCTGGAGCCCCATTTACAGATCTTTTCTAAACCAATTATTTTATAGAATGGCTCTGTTTTCTAAATATTTTTATCGTCACTCGACTCTTACTGCTCTCAACATTGACGCAGGAAATCTGTTCATAAAACAGTGAATAAGTATGTTATTAAAATATGAAGTTATGTTATGAATAAGCGAAGATTGCATGTCCTTACCTTGAAGGGAATGGTGCTGATGATATGTATCTATTAATGTCTATTTGTAGGTATTTCAGAAAATTATATTTGTGTAATATTTTGAATGAGCTGATTAAAATATAGGATCAATATTCAGTTATATTACAAGCCTTAATAATGTATTTTAGAATTCTCTTTTCAATTCTTTTCTAGAAAAGCGCTAGGTTGACTATTGGTTGCGTAATAGCTGAAGTAGCTGGATCAGAGCTGGATTTAAAAACTTTCTTTGTATTCTTAGCATTCATTACTCAATTCTCTACACTCTTATTCTTCTTATCAGTAGCCGTTTCATCGGAACATTTTCTCCTTTGCGTTTTTGAAATCTCTCTTTTCTTACCTCCTATCTTTTTCATGCATCTTATTTTGTTCAAAAGTCACATTCGGCTCCTTTCTCCTCAAGTAACTTCTTTACATTCCAAGCTTATCTTTCTTATTATCATCGCTCGAATTTGAGTATCGCTGCAACTTGGAATGTCAAGTAGGTTGGCTCTGAATTTATGGAGAAATATCCCTATCGCTGCTTTGTATAAATGGAAGAACTTTCAGTTACATCCACCTTCCTACACAATTTACATTACTGCAATAATGCAAATAAGAGCAACTATAACTACCATTGCAGTACATTGAATTTTTCTTCGGAATAATCAAAACATATTACAAGGATTCATAAATTTCATTTCAATAATTATTAGTGATGTTTAGATGATGTATGATTAGTTATGTATAATTAGGAATCTTATGTGACAGATCATTCCCAGTGGAATTCTTACACACCTAAGCTTCAAAGTAGATTATTTTCTTATTCGATTAATTAAATTAAAAAAATTTTATTTTCATCGCAATAGCCACTTTATTCTTTAGGGAGAGACAGTATCAATCCATAGCAATTTTTAGTATTTTATACATTTTGGTATGTACTTATTTAATTTTTTGTACTTCAGTCTTGATAGTAAAGTAATAATTACCTAAAAACACATTCATTCAATTCATGCGTTGTGTTAAAAACGAATTTAAGAATAATTGTATTTTTATTTATTTACAATATTTGTGTATATATGGAATTAAAATAGAATATAATTATCCATAATCATCCAAAATTGGGCGTTATTTGAATAAAATACGATTCATTGTAAATTTATTTAATGATTACCAGGTAATAAATAGCTTTGTGATACTTAGGCTGGGGAGGATGTTTGAAGTAGAAGTGAAAGGGAGTTAACAAGGGGCACGTGCAAGAGATAGGTTGTAGTTTTGATTAGGG
Organism: Pachydiplax longipennis; assembly: GCA_036926295.1. Classification (NCBI taxonomy): domain Eukaryota; kingdom Metazoa; phylum Arthropoda; class Insecta; order Odonata; family Libellulidae; genus Pachydiplax; species Pachydiplax longipennis. Next base: position 11,274,347 of record JAVFKF010000034.1, on the reverse strand, counting down.
ATATACTTAAGCATGGCTACGAAAGGTTGTAAAGTTAGGAGAATGAGATGAGAACTCAAGAAATATTTCCGAAATCGTTGCAATAATGAGCTCTCGCATAAGAATGAAAAGATATTTTTATTCCATTATAATTACACGAGATAATTCCTGTGAATACGCTGGCTGGATTTCAGTAATTCAGCGACACAGCAAAGACGAAGTTATTTAAATGTATATGGAATTTATTGATAAATTTTGTTTGAGTAATTTACTAATCTTCGAAGAATGACGTATATAAAATATACATAATATGTGTATGAAATATATATTATACTTTTTCGATTATTGTTGTAGTTTTCACCCAGAAAATCAATGGATAACATGTTGTAAAAAGTCTTACGTGACTGTTATTTCCTGCTCGAACGCGAAAAATCTATTAATTGGCTGGTTCACCGATTCTTCTCTATTGATACATAATACTCATAGTTTTTATGAGAATACAGAGGGTATGAGAAAGGTTATTTTCGCTGTCTCTCTTATTTCAAACGTGTGTATTTATAATTTAAGTAAATAAATTAATTAGGTACAATCGTTGGTAATCTTTAAGAGTTTTCAATATTCCTTCAGCTCAGAAAAATTCATTGGTTTTGATTGAAGCAGTTAAGGGTTTCTTATCCTTGAAAAGATTGCGAGTGAGAGATATTCAAAAATATCTACACTGCAAAATTAAAATTTCTTATTAGGAGGAGCAATCAACGAGAGGGTAACATATTGATATGAATCAACGCTCTAGGAGGTTTAAAAACAATGTTTAACGCTCAGTTTCACTCAATCATGAGATTGGTCACATTGAAACGCACCCCATACTCATGCTTCCAATGCAACTCATTTCTTAGCTTTGGAGATTTGTTCTTAAATCATAAGAGGAATACATACGAGAAGCAGAATAAGGAAATCCATATCCATTCTTTGTCTTATAACATTATCGATTCGCTATCCACGTAATGTATGAATAGATTACTCATTCGAGGGCAATTATATCTTGTAACCGGCTTACAGAGGAAATTAACATAAACTAACATGACTAAAATCTGAATCAACCTCAGAGTTGCTAGACTAAGAACTTTTATGGCGATGTAGCATTTAGTCTTTTTGGTAAATCACTACGTACATTTCACAATTTCCAATTTTAAATCAAAAAATCATACAAGAAATCGGTGCAAAGAATGAGGTAACAACCATTAGAGCAATCAACTCCTTAATTCCTTCGAAAATCGTCATCAGGAGACTGTTGTGCCTTAGATTTTCAGAATATTTTTCTTTCTATGAAAGTTTTCCATATTTTTCTTTCTTCATCTGCTCTTCAAGGAATATCTTCATTTTCACTCTGTTCGACTATTATATTTTCATTGTAGAGTATATAATGCACAATTATTTTCCTTGTTTCCCCCTTAGGATTTGACCTCCTTAGCCCTTCCCCCTTAGAATTCGACTTCATCGGTTTAATCGAAAGCAAAATATTTATCTTCGTGGCGTTTATAAACAGCCGTGAGATTTAATGAACTCTCTCGGGTGATTTTATTCAAGGTCGAATCAGTAATAGACACAGGAGAAAGTTCGCAAGGATCCCTTAATGCTGAAAAGATTTTATAAGGAGATTACGATAAGAAGCCGTTTTCGTTATCCACTCCAACGAACTTATCGTAAACAGGAATTGTTTTCTTAAATAATCCTCATTAAGAAGAAACGCGATCTTTTTTGGGCAGCGACTTGCGAACGAGGAAAAACTTAGCGAAAGGCGTGAGAGGAGAGACTTTTTGTGCGGCAGAAGCGAAAAATACAAAGCTGAGAGAGGGGATAACGAAGGAGGCAGCACTTCCTCTGGAAAACCCCTTTGTTTACGCACGCTTCCCTTGCTCTTATTCCCCTCTTATCCCTTATTCTGACCTAATCTCTTTCTTTCTCTTCGTGCTCTCTTCTGTGGCCTCTATCCTATCTCCACCTACGCGATCTTTATCCTTTAACTTCCTCACTCTTAGTTACAGAGTGTCCGTTTTCCCTTTCACTCATCCAAAACTATAAAATTGTAAATTTTTATCTCTGTTGGCGTAGTCAGGGTCAGGTAAGCAAGTGAGCATACTCCCTCAGTGATAAGCATCGATACGTGAATATGAATATATGATTGAGCGATTCAAATTAAAAGGACATTGTAAATTTAAAATAATCCAATGATGGAGATCTTAATTAAGTTGTCATCAGTGAAAAGATTTTATTGAAACTTACGTGCTTAACAGCAACGAACTCGAAATAATTCAAAATGAAGGATAAGGAACAATTTGAAGCTGATGTACCTTCACACATTTATAATTGACGCCAAGATTCGTTATTTTAAAGTGCATAGATGTGATAGAAGAGGAGAGCCAAAGAAATAAGAGGGGAACACCAGTCAGGCCCTCTATTACAGGCCCATTGGTATTATACTATTCATATGTAATGTAATTTTATTTATTTTATTATATAATTCGAATTTAATGCTAACTATTTTACCGCCCATGTTGCAATTGTGTAATCATCGCCGATCTATAAAGTTGACTTCAAGATTTGACCGGGAAAGTCACTTACTCTAATACGACTTGAATTGTTCATCCTTTGCCCGTAGTTTCATAGATATGAATGCTTACTGGAAATGCGAAAGAGCGCATTCTACATGATCAAATTGAGAACACGTACAAAAGAAGCTCCGTCAGAGATAATAATAGAAGGAAAAGAGGATGTGCAAAACGAGGAAGTTTAGTGCAAGAGATGGAGAAGAGTATGGAAAGTCAAAGTTAGGGGCAGGATAGTGAAAATAAAGGGCTACTGAGATCTAAGAGAGAGATTTCTCAGTAACATTGAGTAAAAGGGACGCACTGGGACACTGAAACTAAAATAGCTTCTAAAGAGCCATTCTCTGTTGCCTTCATCGCTCCCGTAGCCGGTTACTTCTACGTTCATTTACATTTCCTTTTCTGCGGAAATGTTTGTGTTAAAATTTTTACGTGGTATTTGAACGACCGTGTTGATCCAATGAGATCATATCCTTTTTACCTCTTTGCCCATCCCGTAGACTCATATTTTCTTACCCGAGACTTTTTTATTACAATATTTTTATTTTATACTTAACTTTACATTAAAACACTGTACTACTCCTATTATCCTTAGCGTCTCCTTTGTAAGTATGATAGTATGTTTTTGCTTTGAATATTTTCTTTGGTTTATTTATTTTATCTTCTCGCTTAGTTACCATTTGAGCCTAATTGATCAATATTTTCTCTCCTTGAATATTGATTATAAATTCATAGGTGACAGCCTAGGAGGGAAGGTTGAGGCTGACAAGTAATAATATATTAATAACAAAAAATTCTTTATATAATGCATCACACATATTTCATGATACAATGAAGTACGATTAATATTAACACACCATACAGTTATCACTATTATGTTTTGTGATTTTGTATAAAGGTCTATGCCATACGGGAAAGAAAATTTACTTAGTATTCGTATAATATGTATATAACTATTTATTCGGGCAAATTCAGAATACTAGGTATCTTCATCTATACCTCCCATTGTCATTATTCACATATTTGGCATATAAAAATGAATGTTAAAAGACTTCACTTGGGAGAATTTAATAATTGTGGACATAAAACATAAGAAATTCTTAAAGGTAAAGAATCACCAAATCTACCTTTATGAAAGCTAAAAGATATTAAAGAAACTCAATCAAAGTATAAAAGTATAAAGACACGAAGAATAATATTCATAAAACAAAAAGACAATGAGATACATAAAAAACACACTCAATGAGTATATGAAAGTATTTAGCCAAATAAGCGAATCCAAAATAATGCAATAAAAACCCTGTGAGGCTTAAAGTTACAGAAACTAAGAGATTAATAAAAAATAGAATTATAAAATGTCGATCTTTAAATTCGGAAGCCAAAGCTTATATTTGATATTCTAGGGTTTATATTTAACAAATCAGTCGGCTGGGTCGCGAGAGGACGTAAAAACGGATGCAATTTTGATTTCTTAACTCTAATCGTGGTAAAAATGCGAAAAGACTGATAGATTTGGAACTGACACCGCGCGATAGATGGATTTTCAGCAGAGGAGTCGCGGGTTTCAATTTACTCCATGTCATGCGTCGATTCAAGGATTAAGAATAAAACGTCTTTCTACTGAAGAAAAATGGATGAAATGATAAAGCAATTTGAGAAATTGGTTTTACTGAGACTGAGAGGCGGAGAATCTGCTTTAAGACGAGAACTGAGTTTGAAGGCAAAGGAGTGAAGGGACGTTTTAAAGTCAATGATGAACGACCTTCCTCGCAGCCTCACGATTCTCGAGGAAAAATCGAATTTTGTTCATAGAGGAAATGACGCAAATACCTGGCTGCCATCTGTTTGAAATGTGGTTAAGGAAATTGAAATAACCATCGAAGGAGAGGAAATGTTTGATTAATGGATCCGGTTCGTTGGCGAGCCTATCTCTCTCTTAAATATCATTATGTTAAATGAAGGAAAAGGATATATATGGTCCTCGTGAGATTCTAGACGCGTACTGAAATCTCGATACAAACCAGCACACGTCTCCTCCTGGGACACCTTGCAGGATTAGACGCCAGCGAAATGCGATATTGAAAAGTCTTGATGAAGGAAGAGCCGAAGCAGAAATGAGGAATTACGAATTAGGGAAAGAATGAGGGGCATAATCTTTAAGTTACTGAGTGAGTCTCACTTACTTATCTTATAAGCTCATCTCCTATGTCAAATATCAAAGGTAGTAGATATGGGGATGAACGATCATTCGGTTGAGTCCAATCCATTACGTTTCGTTTTCTATATTTTTACCAAAAAAGTCAATTTTTTTACATTATATATATGTTATTATTTATATTTTAGCAAAAAATATAAATAATAACATATGCCATATTTCAATCATGAACAGGGCATATTGTATATACACTAGGTGTAAGAAAATATTCATTTTTTTATTTCAAACCAGGATTTATAATTTCGCAATTGTGGAACTACTTATTTTCATTGATATGTTTTTATGTTGCCTCGGGATGTTTATCGCAAGTTCAAACGAGATAAACTTTTCTTCGTACGTGGAGCAATCGCGAGATTACTATGGTATAAAAATAGTTCACCTGGGTAAAATAGAAATTATTATAGAACCGGTATACCTTAAATACATGCCGCAGACAGTTGCGTAGGTACGATTAATGAATTAACTCGAAATTAAAAGAAAGCCCTATCTAAAATACAATGAAGTTATAATTGTGTATTTCTCCGGTCTGCCGACAGGACAAATTGACAAGGGTTAAAGGGTAGAATGGTAATAAATTGTATATATAATATTAATTAAAGTATTAAATTATATTAATAATAATAATTAAAGAATGGTACGAAAGATTCCGATGACGGACCAATCCAATTTTTCTCTCTCGAGTGAACATAAGAACAAGTTTCTTTAGTATATTTTGTAGAAAGATACAAGATACTTGTATTTTACTACAGGGACTCCGATACCCAAGAGGGCAACGTGTTCCTCCTTGGTAAAAGAGGTCCCGAGTTCGATTCCCGGTGGTGAAATGACCTCACCTGTCTAAGCACTTATAAAAACACTACTCCTTTCTACTGTTACATTACATCGATAAATGCTTAAAGATTTGAACATATCAATTCTTGAAAGTTGAGGTAACCATAATTCTGACCTATCTCGTGAAAACTCATCGTTTAGACTCGGGACTTTTTAGACCGGGGAATTTTTTATCTGCATAGCCGCATAATCAGTTCGCACTTGAGTGACACATTGCAAACATTCAGACCGTGAGACATCGACCTTGTAGTGCGAAATAATACTCACAATGCGAAATAAAAGAGATTTTCGATTTTCTTTTCACTTGACGTCATTAGCAAGAATGGGAAATAAATAATGTGAGCTCGTTTCAGGAAGTGAAGAAAAGGCCTCATTGAATGCCGGAAAAGGCATCATGTGACCTGAAAGCCGAAGGTTCCCCACCTCCGGTTTATACAGTAGTTCTTGATATAATCAAATCTGTAGGGAGAATTGAGACGCAATCGCACTTCATTGGCTGTACATTCATTTCTGAAGAAGTAGGTTATTTAACGCTAGCTCTTCCGCAACTGGAATAATGCTGCATTGTCTGTAAGCCCGTGAAACGGGTTTAATTAGAAGCGATGCATCTCGGCTCTCTTCGTTATAGGAGATTATGGCTTTAACATTTGTGCGTCAGAGATGATTGAATCTCCCCGTTACGAGAGTATTCTGCGGAGAGAAAATCTGAGTATAGGCGCTTAGGAATTGCGAGGCATCATGATTACCTTCCGTAAGCTATAATGCCGATGCGGTGTTGGAGTAAGATTCAGAACGGTTCAATTCTCAATCTTGCAGAATATTAGCCTCTTCCTGGGAGCATTATAAATGGTGCAAGATTATAGTCAATGAAGGAACCTAGCGATTGAATATGGCCTTTGTTATATGGCAATTGATGGTTTACTGTACATGCATTTAAATTTCAATAGGATTCCGTGACAGTGAAGAAGTTGGATAATTTAGTACAGATATTAAGTAGAGAATACTATACAGAAAGTACTAGTCGAAATACGATGTTCTTCGGTCCTTCAGTTGCCTTTAAGAGTTATTTAGCTAAGTATAATCCGTATAAATAAATTTCCTTAAAGATACTGTCCATGTCGAAGCTATTTTGAATTCCATTGGATTAAGGATGATAAGTTTCTAATTCACATCTTTCACATCATTGAAAAATTTTAAAGGAAATGTCACAAAGATCAATTCAATTTCTCAATTCTCGACGCTAGTGGAAATTGAGTTATCAAGCTGTAATTGAAATTTCTTTTCTTGATTTTCCAGGGTTAAGTTAGAACTCTATTGCTGAAAGATACGAGGGTGGCCTGAAAAGTTTCCGACCCCAGATTTTTCATAAATCTTCAGAAAGTTTTCAGAAAACATGTCGAGAAATGGCGAAATGTCGGAAACTTCTCAGACCGCCCATGTAAGTAGATAGATATACGTATCCTTCATTGGAGATAAGGCCCAGCTGGATCTCTCTTTCATCTAACCTTTTATATCATTACAATATTTGGAGTGATTAATGAAGAACAAAAGAGAAAGGTTACTATGTGGGGAAAAAATCTCTGTAACTGAAGGTTGACAAGGAAACATGGAGGAAAGTACCAACAAGAAAATGGGTGAAAGGATCCGCGAGAGCAATATAAAAAATATATATAGGATTTAGACAAAATAAAAACTAGCTAAATATGTAGAAAACTCAGACAGAACGGAGGTATAGTTCAAACCTTTCTAGGAGAAATATAAAATACAGAAAAGAAACGCACTTGAATAAATGATACGGGAAATTACAAACCACATAAAACTACTACTACTAAAAGGATAGCAAATATCAGGAGAAATAAAGAGTCGTACTTAGCTCATCCACCCATTCTTTTCCCTGGATCAGAAAAAATATGTGTACGATTCTACCGCGCTATTTTGCTTTTAATTCTAGGAGGGGAAAGGTGCTTTGTAGTGTTTTATTAATATTCGTTGCTGAATGGAAATAACGCTGATCCTCGATAATATTAGTGATTCTTTATGTTCCACCTTGAAAATAATCACGAAGATAAACGCCTACGCGGATCCAATGGATTTCCTTTTGTCAAAGAATTTTTTCATTCCCTCACTAATTCAGTTAAAAATAGGAGCGCGCTGACATTATCACACTAATAAGAAATTTTACGAAGTTAGGGTCGACGCTATTGAATTTATTCTTTGCCGCTGTTTTCAGGCAGAAAGCCTTTTTCCCCTCCATTGCGAATTTCAAGTAATAGTAGCCCCTCAAAATCACTTTATCCGATTTAATAGGATCTTGCGAAACATCCATTCGTCCGGTTACGGTATCGAACGAAAGAACTGATTATGCTTCTTATTTCATCAAGTTCTCTTTCTCTATCTCATTATTCTGCCTTTGTACGTCAATCTTACTCTTCAATTAGGCGAGAGCAGAATTCGGTTCGTGGCAATAGGTCATCGAATGAAAGCTCTCATCTGATGAAGCACGTTTCCGATATCCTTTCCCTACAGCTTTGCTAGTGACTTTTTCTTCGATATCCGTGTTTTTGAAAAATGTATTTCTATCTTCACTAGCTTCTGTATCTTAACTAGTTGATCTTGTTGACTGTTTTGAATCGAAATAACGTTTCGGAGATCGTATTTTATTAATTTATAGTTAAACTATTTTTGCGTCCATTGTGTTCTTCCGTATACGATATGCATCTTTCTTTCCAATGTTCCGATATCGAACGGAATATTCCTAAAATATTGGATTTTACAATACAGCGACTTTTAAAATTTAATTACTGTCACATGTTTGAGAGGAATCAGCTATATCTAAGAAAATAACATTCAGGCATAATATTATTTCCTAATTTTATGTTCAATAGTATTCTTATTTGAAATCCAATATTTTGCTGACAAATTTATTCCATTGTGTAATGCAGACGTTTTTGTCACTCACCGTCGTTGATACACTTAAAAATTTATCAATCCTTTAATCTTTAGTATTTTTTTTGTATATTATTAACAATGACTGGTTCGCTGTACTTTAGTTTTAATTGTCTTTATGCATTTTTTTCTCGTTTATTTTCATTTATTATTTTTTAACTTTAATTTTTTATCTATAATGTCTAGATAGAACTTATCCATAAAATTACTCATTTGATTTCGTATTTTTCCTGTATATGTCAAGTAAAATGTAACTCTTATTACTTAAATTTTATATACTTTTTGAAATGAGCAAGGGAAATCTTTTTCCTCCCATAGGGTTCTGATAGCTAATGATGGTAAATTTGCGGCTTATATCAGTCTTGGAGCTGAATAGTAGTAGAATTGTTAATAAAGCTTCGATAGATGGGACATTATTTCTTCCCTGGAATCCAAATCGGGACTGCTTTTACAAAAGTTGAACGCTCTGCCCACTTGGCTTTCTGAGAGTCCCTTGGGGCTGAAGAATGTACTGAAAGATATAGATTACTGTAAATAAATGTGTAACAATTAAGTAAAAATTGTAAAACATAATAATGTAGAACATGAAGAATATGAAGCCGGCATTCTCCTTTTATGCAGGGAGGAAGTTAAGTTTAACTGAAAGCGAACTAAGAGGAATGCAATACTTTAAATCTACATTAGTGTCATCTACACGATACTTAATTACTCTCCAATCTTTCTTAGTTCTTGTCTTATTCATTCGCATGATAGATCTTATTCTGTGGATATGCATTGCCCTAATCTGATTCAATTCCTTTATGATCATCAACTCTTTTCATTACATTCATAGATATCTATTATTCTTACTTATTCTTCCTACCATTTCCGGATTTATGAAGAGCTTTTATCTATTTTGGCATCTCATTTCCTCTTGATAAACCAAAGACCTTAGTTTTCTCCTTACTTGTTTCATTATCGAAATATCCTTTTCCGATATCGGGAAAGCTACCTCCTCCTCTGTTTCCTAATAGCCTTTCTCTTTTCATTTTATATTTGATTCATTTCTTGACGTAGTTGGCAGAAAGGTACAGATGCTGTCAATGGATTGGATCGCCAGAAAATGGGACATATCCTCAGAGTAATTTAGACCTCGAATGCTTTCCATGGGTCATAATTTCGCACACGGCCTATACAGCTCAATTCATAGAGGGCGTTTCGGATTATTTACCACCTTGATCGAAAAGAATATCGGCTGAATGCTTCGTTATTGATACCTTATGTGCCATTTTGTGACAGCGCAAACCCAACATGAAAGTTCTAGAAAAGATTGCAATGAAAAATGGAATTCTCCATTCTGTGATATTTGGATTTCCTTTACTTCCTTTGTTCCTGAGATGGGCTTTTACGACCCACAATATGTTACGGAATAAAATCCACCATCCATGAAGTCAAAATCTCTGTAAGGTTGAATAATTTCCTTTGATTACTTAAGTTCGAATGCTTAATCCAATTAGTGATGCACAGAGATTTTTCTCACATTAAGAGTTGTGGAAATTGAAACATCATTATTTCCATCAAATCATTATTTTCTGAGGACAAAAATTATTGTATCTAGAAAATAGTTAACGACGCCAAGTAAGTCTTTTTTTACTCATTGTGAAGAAAACTAATTTTATATATAACTTTTGTATCCTATGCGGAAAATTTTCTATCTACGGTCCACCAATGAATGCGTTTGCCCACCTCTGCTTTATTTCTATCTTTCTGTTCCTTTCACTTCACTCTCGACCACCAGAGCGAGCTGTTCTCTGATCCTTATTTACCCCAAAATCCGCTTCAATTTTTTTTACCTTTTTCAGCTCCATTGCGTGCCGTTATTTCTGCTCCGTTTCAACCAATTCCTCTCTCATTCGCATTTACGCCCATTCTCACGTTCTTTTCCTTGTCCGACTCGTTTCTTTTTTCCTTATTCATGTAAACAGTGGCTTAATATTGCTCAGAATATGATTTTTTCGCAGCCATTAACAGTTTGCCCTTCGGCCTCCTCTTCTATCGTAAAAATCTCCTCATATTACTTCCTACTCGTAGAAAGGACGATATATGGTGCCCTTTAAGGCATGGGTGCACAAACTCCTTGCTATATTATACAGCATTCCTTTTGCAGGCGTTGAAAAATTAATTTACTTCTTCAATGACCAAATATGATGTTTAAAAGTTCAATCAGTCAATATTATTATTCTCGATTGAAACTCCGTATCTTCTTAATATTAAATAAGTATCAGACTTTAATTTTTGCTACATCCATTAATTAATTCACCACATAATAAAAATACAAAATTAATCTTATAGACAAATTTACCTTTCTGATAACCGAGATAATACTACTCCACCACCGTAACGTTTTACAGCGGAGTTCAAGGTTGCCACCCTGACCAGCGTCATAAAACTAACGCACAATATATTGTAATTAATACAATAAAAGGTCATTTGTATGAAACGAAATTAAGGAAAAAATCATGGTGAGATCATTCAGACCAACAGTGTATTCGATTTCACGTGTTAACGAGGATTTAAAAGCCGAGTTGATCGTTTACCTATTTTAGGGATAGTTCCCAAAAAAAAAATAGAATGCGAACACTAATTTATACGTACTTGATTTTTATTTACTCTTATTATCCAGTAAATCAATAATTTAAACTAAATTGAGAGAACAATTAATTCCTTATAACATGATCATTGCTTTTCTTTCCTTCGGTAGCGTAGGGCTTATGTATGTACATGTACTAGGCTAGGCTCAGGGCGTAGGTTCAAATCTTAGTAAAGGCATGATTGTTTGTGTGTCTTGCAAATGGATGAATTTTAATAGTTTCCACTGAATGAAATTAATAAACACGAGGGTGGTCTGAAAAGTTTCCGACCCCAGATTTTTCAGAAATCTTCAGGAAATGTTCAGAAAACATGTCGAGAAATGGCGAAATGTGGGAAACTTTTCAGACTACCCATGTACATTATAATAATTATTACAATAACTTACTATAAGGAAAGAATGGTATTAATTGCACATAATTTATGGAAAACAAGGAAATTTTCGTTTTCTGTGTCTGATCAAAATAGAGGAAGACTATTTCCCAACGATCATTTGGTACATACTCTCAGTTGCTTTGTTATTCTGATAGAGTTGTTCCGTAGGCCGGAGTTTATGCTTTCGTGCCCTTAAAGGGGTACTACCATTTATTCCGCCGTCGGCTTAAAAGATGGCACTCGCACGTAACACCCGTGTTTAATAAGATGGGGAATTAGGTCGCAGAGGAATATTCAATCACTGAGTTCCTGATCGACCGTTTTAAAATGGGGTGACACATTACCCTTTTGGTAGTTTGATTGATTCCGACATCAAGGAAGAGATATCTCAGAGATTTTCACCATTATTCGGAATGAATTTGAATATTCATTCGTTTACTCTCCATTGTTATTGAAGATCAGTGATGAGTCGCAATTTGGGTGAGACCTGTTTGTGATGCGATCGGTCTTCCTGTTATGCAAGACATTATCAATGTTTCAGAGACCTAAATTGGGAAGCATCTAGGTCAAAGGAAGTTTTCATTTATTTTGAAAGAACCATAATTAATAATAATAACGCGACTTTATTAGGGTAAGATTGAAACCAAGAAGCACCTCCTAACATCTAACTCTTTCTCATATGAAATTCAGAAAAGGATATGGAAAGAGCGAACGCAAGTTCGCATTTAGGAAAATACACCACAGTCGAACACTCGTAAGAAAGTGGTCTGTGAAAAACTCGCGAAATCTACGGACAATTAACTAACTTTTAAGGAGAAATCAGGTTAAGATAGATCTGAAAGACAAATAAACAATAAATTTAATATCTCATATGGGAATTAGAAATATGTTTGCGTGAATAATAAACAAATAAAAAACATTATAAATTACAAATACTTATGTTAGAAGAAAGGTCAGTATAGAAATATAAATAAAAACCAAACGAAAATGAAATAGTGGAAATTAAAGAACTTAACAATAATGACCAGCTTTGTCAGCTATTCACTGATAAAATTAATAAAGGATTTTAATAGTTAGGGCAGAAATACGGTTATGAACATAGTAGAGAAATATCACAGTTTAGATTATATGGAGATGAAAAAAATGTCGCTTTTTCAATTTACTTGACAGGATAAATTCGATCGAAGGGGAAATTTATTTCATGCGTGAATAGAAAAAAACGTGGCATGGACACACTACTAATGAAAGTGAACGTTTTTTACCGATGTGTACTACCAAATGAAAAAGAATTGTTTCCATAAAAGGGAGAAGAGACATGAAGAAGGATCATTTTTCCTAGCAGTTTCATCCCGTATACTTTTCAGGAGCTGGTAATCACCATTACATTTGTTACCTCCACATATAGCTAATTTCTTACTGCATTAATCCAGTCCTATTAATTTTGAAATATATTGCATTCTTTATCCGATAGCAACTAGTTTATTATACTATACGAAATGATACTTATGAAATCTTCAACGTACTGTTAAATAATTCTTTTTCACCTTCTTGGTCTTCTATTCCACACCTCTCCATTCCACGTATAATATACATTTTCTCGGATTATCATACTCTCAATAATATACACATCGGAGAGCTACCGTTTTTGTCAGAGCTTTATCAGTAAACAAACTTCCTTGCTTATTCCTAATCTTCTGCAGTCGGTCGTGTAATAAAGATGAGAGTATAGAATCTGAAATCAAATCATTCAAACTATCGCTGTATAGGAATTTCAACCTTGGTTCTCTTTCCTCAGAAAAGTGATGAATGAAGACGGGAATGCCTCGACGGATGATCTCGATATTATGTTATGTTAATAAAGCCGGACCGCATCCTTTAAGGCAATTAATCCCGCAAATCCACTAATCCATTGTGACGTTAAAAATCTTCCTCCCTTTATTAAAAGGCTTCCATCCGCCCACGACGCCATCTCTCCGCACCCCCTCTTCCACCCCCAATTCCACCCCCTTTCCCCCAACCCTATCCGCCACGTCTCCTTTTCCCCCTTCGCCCGCGTCATCGGCCACGCCCTCGCCACCCTTCCTTTCCCACCGTCCATTGCGCGCCCTTTTTTCTTCTTTGCCGTTTCGCAGACCGGAATTAACTTTTAATTGCATTAATAATGCCGCAGGGGAGAGGTGTTCGGGCAGCGGTCCATCTGACGGAGGGAACTCTTTCACGGGAAGAAAATGGTTGTGGACAGCGATAGGAATTTCGGATTTTACAGTATCGGTGATAAACGGGATTGGTTTCATTAGATTATATTAACTCGAAGTAGAGAAATCTAAACTGAATTCCAGAGGGGGAAATACGGAGTTCACTCGGCCAATTATGATTGCACAATTCATTGGTACCATAAAAATGCTAATCATTCATCATTCTCTTCATCAAGAATAAAAAGAGAAATTGATATTTCTCTCTGTCTCGTGGTATCCTAGAGATTAGATATATAAATATATATAATTTAGATTTTGTTTAAGATTAAACATTATACTCCCCTGTTATACGGAAAGCTCTTGATGTTTTCAGAAATGAATAGTCGTGGTTTCCTTTAGTGAGAATAATTAGCGTAGCCTATTTTTTATACATTTTAATTGACTTGAATGAAAATATACCGATTTATTGGCATATAATAGTAATATAAAATAGAATATCGACAAAAATTATCTACTAGTTGAGAATTTGATGCTCTTAATGAAGAAGGATGTGAAATCAGTACATGTTTTGCCTTCTTGATTTGAGTTTCCTTCTGTTTTAATTAAGCTGTCAACGAATGTATGAATACGAGTGCAGATTTAATTTTTGCGTATATATATCCCGTTCCATCCTTGACACGTGGGGATTTTTGGAGAGTTATTATTTTTCACGAAACTTCTCGAATTATTTTAGTCATGAAACTTTTTTAATTAGAGCGAGTTATGGAATGGAGCATCATTCTCAGTTCATCATAAAAGTGAGAGAAAATTCTGTAAACTACATCCGATACATTCAGATCGAGTTGTAGTAGGTGTTTTGCATATTTCACAGAGCGAGAGAGGGTTGGGATTAAAAAAAATTCGTTTTTGTAAAAGAGAGTTTTCAGCAACTGCGTTATTTCTCTCGTAACTCTAAAACCTGTAGCACATCTATTAAAGAAAGAGTTTGAATCGATGTTGTATCTATCCCGTTCAAGTATATCTGAGTGTTTACATTCATAAAGCGAAATACATATAAAACTTTTTCCTTTGAATGATCAGAAGCGCGTGCTAGTCATCGTATGTGCATCGTGGTCACTGAAATCATTTCTATAAGTCCTTTGCATATGGTTCAGATTATTTTTCCGCTCTCCACCCGCGATGTATAATTATTTTTTAACGTTGGAAAATCAATTTACCAAATTTTGTTTGTGTCACGTGATTATTGGAGCATAAATTTTCAGGAAGTGTGCCCTATTTTAAAAGAGATACATGTTGAAAAAAGGGGAAGTTGGGTACAATGTAGAGGCGAATGATAGAAAGAAGTCGCTATGGAATGAGGAGGGATAATGAAAGAGCTTCGCGACGTGGAGGCGTCTGATGAAGGGAAACAAGGCGTTGGATTGACAGCCTAAACGCGTTTGAATCATCTCTCTCCAGGTTCTCGGATGCCTTAAACTACTCATTACACTCCACTTCGTCTTCCCTCTAATCCCTCTTCAGTTTTTATCTAACAAGTTGATTTTGATTTTTTTGTAGGCATCTTTTGGTTTGTTAACCCGATCCTCCGAACCCGATTTAATAATCTCTTGGGGATGAATAAGCTTGCGTCATAACGTATATTACGAATAGTGCAGATTCATTATGTGGTCAGCAACATAGATGCTAGGTGATGTTAGTATAAAGTTGATTTACTCTCTTTTTTTTGGTAAAACCATTATATTCTTCTTTTCTGGTGTAACCATTATATTATATGAGAAGAGAGAACTTCTTGTGTAAGAAAAAATTAGAACGCGACTTTTAATGAAGTAGAGGTTGAAAACACTCCATTAGTCGTTTGTTGGGGCCAGCGTCTTCTAGTTAGGGGATGGGTTGGGATTATTGACTTCCAGGAGTAACTCAATACATATTTTGATAGCCATGCTGTCATTCTCAGGGTTTAAACGTAGAATGTTTCTCTCACGATTCACTCGTTCATTTCGAATAGTTCCTTTGTTTATAATTCTTGTGTCTTGTATATCCCTATTTATCATCTTTTTCTTTGCATCTTGATTATGTGTCTCCTCCTTTATTTCATTCTATAATTTCGATCTTTGATTTTCCCCTGTCTTGTCACTAGCATCCCACCTTCAACTTATATCTTCAACAATCCTTTCCATCTCTGTATTCAAACCATCCATTCCTTTTGCAATTTTATTTCTTCAACTGAAACCTTTATTTCCTCCTCACCTCTAGTATTTCCTCTCTTTTTTAACATTAATTGAATTTTTTCATTCTACGTCATACTTCTACGTCTCTTCTATTTTAATTCCCTCCTTTGAGTCCGCTATGCCAACCTGTGAAGTTTGACCTATCTTCAGTGTAAAGAGTATACCAATCTTCCCCAGTTCCCTTTAAAAATCATTTCACTATTATAACCATTATGTTTATGGAAGCTTCCTAGCCGCTGATATTCTATTTATAAATGAGATTAAAATGCTCAATCTTCATTTGGTGCAATTCTGCAGCACCATCTCTTTTGTACTCCTCGTATCCCAACAAAGAACGCTTCTCAAGTAAGGGAATGGATCCATACGTTATCCGGTTTCAATTTTCAACTTTGAATTCCCCATAAGTTACCTCTGATAGCCTTAGTTGTCCTGAAAGTTATTTTGAACCCTTCGTTTCTTGATTATTGAATGGTTTAGAGTGCTGGATGTACGTACTTGGTAATAGTTTGAATGAATTATTTGGAGTTAAATGGTTTTATCAATAAATAGTTTCAGATGCATCATCGTAGTAATTCGCATTGGTGAATGGTTAGAATACTTCATATTATGACTCTGTTATAACTTGCGTTATTATCTGTAGCAGTAATTAAATATGACGGCATTCAAATACTTTGGCATTTCTTTTCTGTCAGCGCTGGAATAATGTCATTTTCTCTCAATTTGGCCTTCATTTATTCCTAAAGGCTCACGATGGATTCTATTTTATTTCCGTGTGTTTACGTGTTAACAAAGTTAACAGTGTCCTATTCCGCGTACGCCCCAGGTTTTCAAACATAGAGGCTCACACATAATCTCATCGCTCTTTTCATATTAGTCACCTGTCGGATTTGCATGTCTCATTTTCATTCAGCTATTTTTCACTTCCAACATCGCGTTCATTTCCTACGACTCCATTTCGCCAACAGCATTATTAAGGTCAGTATTTTTTAGAGAAGAATTAAAACATTACGCTCTACCTCTCCTTTCGCAACACCAGCGCTTTTTTTCGTTGCTTCGTCGCGTTTTCCACACCATTTCTCTCAGCCATTCTATTACCGGCTCATAATTCTTACCTTTCACGAGTCTATTACTTTTCCTTTTTCTACTTTGCTTCCTTTCGAAGTTTAATTTTCGAACTTGCTCCATTCCATTCTCTTCCATCCACCTTTCTTTCGCAAGATTTGGCTGCCAAATTTTTACGGCTTATTGATCGAGGGAGAAAGAATTCCGCCCCCGCAACTTTCTTCAGAACGCAGGAAACATTCCATAGGCATTTCATCGTGTCAACAGAAATTCGATTTTATTCGCGCTTTCATCGCGAATTTGGAAGCAGCGAATTTATTCACTCTGGTTTTCATCTGAGATAAACAAATTTCCATCCTTTATGCCTTGGATATACATGGGAAGGGGATTCTTTGACAATTTTTTTCATCTCGGAGTTCTCCGTTCACTGGTGGTATCTTCGTCCTTTTTTCCGTTCCTTTCCATTGAGTTCTGTGATCACTTTACATTTACAGGTGTGTATGAGACATTCATACTTTCTCTCTGGAAACCATTAAGGCATTGCAATCTATCATTTGGATCTCTCATTTAGATTACGTGTTCTTTTCATTTAAATTAAATCATTTCATCCCATAAGATGAGAAATTAAGAGTACCTTTCGGTTTCCATAGTTTAATTTTTAACAGACGTGTTTGATGGGCAGGCAGAGAACGAAAGATATGTGGTCCTTAATTATTTAATTTTGCTTGGCCGCGGAAGGGTGCTCTTTCTATATGTGATCTTTTTCCGTGATTTTATTAACTGTTTCTCGACTGGTAGCTATTTGGGTTGAGTTGTATAGATTAATAAAATAGTGCGGGATATTTTAAACAAGGCACAGTGGACTTAACTTAAGACTCGACACAGAGAGCCTCCGTCATAGGGTTGTGGGAGGTTGATCGCATATAGGAAAGATATGAGCCGTGCATATCACTTGTTGAAAGAATTAATAAAAATTTTAAATTAATATAGACTATCAGAATAATTTCTGCTACTCGAATATATTTATATTTAAAATACGAATGGTGAACTTCTAAGCACGATTTTGGTCTAAAAATTAAATTATTCATTTCAGTCAGAGACGTCTATAATTACGACATAAAGCGTTATCATATAATGTCGTTCTTCCACTCTATTCTGAAATCCGTTCCTCTTTCATTACACGATAATACAGGAAACGTTTCATTAAATTGAAAATTACCAGCTTCGTACTTTATTATCGCTATCTTTGGCTATGATTTATCTGAGCTTTCAATTATTGCCTTATTCAGCGTCCCAAAGGATATGAGTTGGTGATTTATTCTTCATTTCCGATGTTCTTGTCAATGTAACTTCCGTTCGCGAGGCCCCTTAACAAGCGCGATGCCTTAGGCCTGAGTTATGGAACCTTTTATCATCGAAAGGCCACATTTGGCCTCATAAGATACCATGAGGACGCTAATGAAACATGCCGCCTTTGTGTTACGCATTGCCTTCATTTAAATAGTCAAACGTCGCAATGATACGAAAAAAAAACAAATTTTTTACCTTAATGAATTTTAGTGGAAATTTTTCCTTTTTGTTTTCACTGAAAATGGTGAGCAAGACAGCAAAATGTTAAATAATGTGCTTTTGCATTGGGGACTAACAAAATGATACTATTAAACGCCCTCAGAGGCAGAGTATGGCCCAAATACCGCAAGTATCTGTGCTTTGGCTATTGCTTTGTTTGTCTGGTCCTAAATCCACTGTTGACGAAGGTTTTTTCGTCTCGCTTACCTAAACATGACAGTTGAAACGGTGACCCAGAATAAATATCGAATTATAGAAACTATGGAGGACTCTGTAATACTCTGTTTACGTTGACTTTCTGCAAAATTTAGGCCCGATCACTTGGAATATATTAAGATCCTATTTGTCTCTTGTCAAAATATGGGAATCGTTCTGTATATTTTTTCGCGATATATAGTTGTATCCTGCTGAAGCATAGATTATTTCATAATATATTAGTTCTAACAATATGGATGTGTACACATTTCGGTTTGTCCGAGGCAACACGAGAAGGTCCGTCTTGTTGGCATTGCATGTTTGTAGTTCTCTACTGGGAATGAGGGTTAGTGTGTTTCCGGCCTCTATTTGCACAAAGATACTGTTTAATCAGCAAGCTCTGAATGGTTCTTAATCCAAACTTTTTTGTAAAATATGTTTTATTTTCTCGAACTCTGCCATCTAATATAGTCATAGTAATTTAATTTTAGACAGGTTCTTTCGAATTTTCTGAAATGTTTTCATTAAAAATACTTAAATATCGATAGCAAAGACTGAATTTACTGCATACTAGAATAGGAAGGAAAATGAAAGAAATATATAGAAAAAGAAATAAATACATGAAAGTATAAGGAAAGTATAATAAAATTCAATTCAATCTTCTTTTAGCTAGATGCATATCTTATTAAGTAATGCATTTCGCTTAGTAACTATGAATTTAACTGGAGAGCTTTGGTTACATAGCCCATCTTGGATTTCATATTTAAGATAATATTAGATATAAATATAATTAAGAATATATATATTTATATAGAATAAAGATATAATTAAGATATAGAATATAGATATAATTAAGATAATAAGTAGGAGGATATATTAAAGGGAGTATCATTTTAGAGGCTCCCGAATAACAAATTGGGAAGCGCACTTATATTTTACGAAAGCGGTCCAAAAATGCGGATCCCATATAAGCGAAGTGACTGTTGAAGCACTTTTAAAGATCATTTTTGGTCGAGTCTCAAATCATTTGACCGCTTAAACTGAAGAAGGTGAGTCTGCGAAAACACGTGTAGCAGCACTTGAAAACAACATATAAGCTTGATAATGAATTTGTATTGAGAAATTAAAGCCATTTTCATTAAATTAAATTTTTTAATGCTTATGCAAAGTATTGAGTAACATCTGTGATGAGGAAAAGAGACATTTACGAGACATGGGCATATAGATTACTTTACAAAAATATTGGCATGTTTCATTCATCAAATATAATTGTCAAAACTCATATCTTATAAGGAATTCCCAAAACATTTTTTTGTAATCATAGACAACGATTTCAAAATTTCGAGTATGATATTTTTAATTTACAGATATCAAAAAGGGAGACAATTCTTATAAGATAGGCTTGCCAAACGCGTATATGACATAAATCATAAGGGCATTGAATAAAAACTGTTATGGAATTTCAATTTCTCGAAATCTTTTTCAGTATGGATAATTTTAAGTGTCAATCCTATAGAGAATGTACCAGTCTCGGTTTTCCGTTATTCAGCTCCTCCTAAATTAAGATACGTCTATGTAATGTAGTATGAAATTATTTTTTTTAGCCAACCTTCAAATCCTTGAGTTATAAGTATTTCTGAGCAATTCACAGCTTTGATCAGCAAAACGCATGTTTCCAAGTTTATCAATGAAATATTGAATTAATAAGAGAATTTATTGGGTTTTTAGCTCTTAGATTTTGATGTTATGCATCCACACGATAAATAAGATGTGAAATAGAAGAGCTGCATGCATCTATTAATGTCAGAACGTCTCTTAGGCAGATAAGTTCTGAAGCCCTTCAATTAGTTGCCTCTTTCCTCCTACACTCTCAGTTTTTCCTTTGCATTTCCAACTCTCTTTCAGACTTTGATTTCAACTCACAAGCCTCTCTCGATATCTAAAGACAACTTCTTCACCCACTTTTTGCCTCGTCTCCGTCCACGCTTCTTCGCATTCCTCGCTCAGCTTCCGCACTTTTTTCTTTCTCTTTTTGCGCGAACACTTAGCTACCGTCTGTCTGCAGTGCCTCAAAAGATGTTCAGAACTACTTCCCTTGGAGATACACGAAGGGGAAGACCTTCCTGGAGCTGAACGCGCGGAAATTTCCTCTTTCTTTCTTTTTGTGCGAAAGGCTTGCAAAGGGTTTTTCTTGTAAGAGGATTTCGTTTCTTTGGGCAGAAATTCCGCTCACCCGAGAGTTGGGAAATCATTGTTTTTGCGTTCGGATGCTCGTCTCTTTCACTTCATTTCGTTTCTTGCGTTGTTTTGAGCAAGAGCTTCGTGTTAATTAGTAGACGTGATCGAGTTAATTTTATTTTCAACCTAAATTATCATTTTTTAGTATTATTATTTCCGTTTTAGTATTATTATTTCCGAAATCGTTATTTATCCTACTATGTATTATTCTAATTTTATTATATTAAAGAATCCGGGCGATTACGAACAATTGACGATGACGAATCTCCATGCAAGAAAATATTTGTTTCGCCGGGATTCAAACCACACCTCAAAGTTTGAAGCGTAGCAACTAACTGTGCAGGAAATATTCCAATAAATTAACTATGTGCCATTTAACCAATGACAACATTACAATTATAGTTATAAACGAGTCCTCGATTAAGATCTTAATAACTTATCATGGAACTTTCTCCTAACTCCCTTTTTGCTATCCATATGATTCGAAGCAAATGCGTCGTATATTTTGGTACAATAACGTGTTATGTCTGAAAGAGCAAATTCATGTAGAATACTGAACCACAAGATTAATCAATTAAAATTATTTTCGTTTTTAAATGTATGTATTCGACGTCCGTAGGCCTAAGAAACAATGATACCGAAAAATGAATGATTTTATAGAAAAGTTTTATCAACTGCCATAGAATTGAGCTTTCATTCGTTCTGAAATGAACACGGGGGAGATATCGTAAATAGGAAATCTTCACCTTTTTTTTTACTTGTTTCTTATCCCAAAGACCATAATGGACCAAAGAAGAAATTCGCATTGCTTTGTAAAATGATGGATAGCTGCTTAAGTCCTTGAGGAAACACATATCATGTTCTTAGTAGTTTATTTGTAGCGATAAGTTAACAGCCACCAGGCAGCATATCCCAAAGGCCTTGGTCGATAAATATTATTTCTCAGTTGATCTTTGTGGCCCCGTTTCAAAGCTTAATCAAGGTCGGCTTATTACCCTTTACTTCCGCGGAGAATTCCAGATCAGTTGCAATACACGATGAGGAAATCACAGTGCCTTTTGGAATTTCGTGAGGGAACGTCTCAGGCAAGATTAAAGGAGGCTCAAGAACGTAGAGACCACCTTTATTTGCTCCCATTCCAGAGCGCTGTTGTTGTATACGAGCCGCTATATCAATCAAAACATTCCTTTTGGATTTTTACTCATACTTCATCCATTATCTTTGAAGTTTCTCTCAAATAACGTCGTCCCCTAGATGGCTATTAGGGTCATGGAGCGTGGACGAAATATCTTAATGAAAAAGACCTTCGGAGTTAAAATCATGTACATTTTCCTTTGATGATCAAGGTGGCCTGGGGCACCAGGTTTGTTTTTATTTTTGGAACCCATTGTATTTGCTCATTTCCTCCTGCTTCCTGTGAATTTGGGAATGAATTGACGGCATCTCTATCTTTGGTTCGCCTCTCGTTCATCAGGCACCCTTTAAACGATAGAAGGTCAACCTACTTATATCGAGGAAGATTTTTGTCAAATCAAAGTTTTTATCGAATTTACATCATTTTGATAGTTCTGATATGCAAAGAAAAGCATATATGTAAGTCATAAATAAAAATCTTAGTTGATTTTAAATCTCTATTAATTATACCTGTTTCAGAAAGTGAGGGAATTGAAGTCTGTAACATTTTTTAAAGCTGTCGAGTATAAACCTCAGTTAGCAGCAGTATTGTTATTACAATCTGTTTTACTTCTTCGTGAATTATTGGCGTTTGTTGCTTTAAGGAAAATAAACCATAAAGGCAAAATTTCGATTTCGTAATGGTATTCCAAATAAATAACCTGCTAAAATAATGAGGTAGTCTCTGCTATTAATCCGGTCAAAATGATAAACTTCCGTAATTTATAAACAAGGTACACAAGGATTCCACAACATATTAAACGAAAGGATGACAATGATGCACTCATACTTCATCCGTTATCTTTGATCAATGAAAAATTAATAGAGAAATTTTAGTGTCTTTATTCTATTAAGGCTGCGACGAGAATGTCTCCTATTCCATCTAAGCCATAGTCACTGTAAACATATCCTTGAATATAATTAATTTTGAAAAGAGATAGTTCGAGAAAAATTTACAATAATAGAAAATATCTACAGCAGGACGTGGTGATAGAATACTTTGCTAAAACCGATCATGTATAAATTTTTATGGAATCGTTTTACATATATTATAAATTGCATATGAGATGAATGAACTAATCAAATTGGACACTAAATGTATGTACGAATAAAATTACAATTTTAATTTCACGTATTTCTGGAATAATCAGCTCTTAGTATGTCTGATCCATTGTTGTTGAAAAAAAGACTGCGGTGAAGAGGATGAAGCTTCCAAATATTCTGACTCCAGTAAAATTCACAGTAAGCGGGGATGTTTTGTGAAATTTCATTATTTAGTATTAAGTGAAGCGTTGCACTTTATCGATAACGAAGATTTTTTCTTCAATGAAGAGACCCCACCAGGTTTCAACAAGTAATCGCATTCTTCAGGCGACATTGCAATCCGTAAACGTATTTAAAAACAACTAGAAAAATACAACGCCTCTCTTCATACCAAATTCTGAATCTATGTATAGTCTTGAAGATAGAGGAGTAGTTTTATTCATTCATATGCCTCTCTTGTCGAATCCAACCAAGAGAATGAGATCCTTGAGGTGATGGAAGGAAACGAAAAAGTTTCTCCGCGAGAAAAATCGAAACGTTTTGAATGTGGAGCATGTGGTAGAGGTGAGCTTCGGGAATGGAGATCTCATCCGAGCTGAACTGTAGGGGTTAAGCGACGCTGGAGATCCGAAGCGCTGTTTAATGTGGACTAGGGAATGAACTCCTCCCATTTTATGGCGGCCGCGAACCCTCTTTCCTTTGGGTCCACTCGGTGTTTGCTTTTGTCAGAATGCAGGACGGAGCAAGAGCGTGCTTTGGATAGGAGAAAATGCCCTTCAGAAGAGGCGAATGAAGGAGTGGAGGAAGATCGTGTGCAGGAAGAGAATGAAAAATCAGAAGAGATCAGATAGAAGGCGAGCCAGCGATGAGAATAAAGAAATCGAGAGGGACGGAAAGAGAAGATATAATGGAATTGGGACGAAGAGTGGAATAATAAAAGGTCTTAAGAAGACGTGGATGGGAATAGGTGCCTCGCTGAAGTGCTGCGAAATGTTTATAGGGGATAACACGGGAAATGGCGGGCGTAAAATCAACTAGAGATACATAAAAGGTTTTAGAACGCTTAAAATTGTACCGGGACCGTAAAAACTTGTTCGATTGGTATTATAAAGAATCAATACGGCCGTCCCTTTTCTCTCTATCGTCCGCGGTTCGTTTTAGAACAAGGAGAGGTCGTAATGGGAATGGAAAAGTACTGTAACATTTACGGATGGATTGGCCTTTTCCAAATCGAGAGGTGACTGCGAGTATAATGATACCGCCCTCCGGAAAATCTACGTACTCTAGATATACGAGCGCCATGTGTTATCTGTCAGTGCAGTTTAATGATTCGCAGGGATCGGAATGCGGGAGAGGAACGCTGGGAATGCATTCCGTGATGAATTGGAAATGACAATGTTGTTATTCGGCGTTATCCTCGTTTGTGCTTGAAGTGATTTGAAGCTGGAGATAACGGGACAGAACATGCTTATAAAATGGGAGTGGGGAGTCCTGTCAAAATCGGATCTTGATCATTAGTGAACGAAACAAAATGATTTTTGAAGGCCGATTAATTTCATTAAATTAATGAAAATAAAATTTATCGAGATAACTGAAATGAGAACTTTTTTAATAGGAATTTATGGGCCAAGTACATGGAAATGAATATATTTGAGGTCACGTTCAAAATAAAAATTCCCTTGTAGGATTATTGGAAAAAATATAAATTTGCCGTTTGCGTATGCTAAAATAATAATTATTTTGGTTATATTGTTTTAGGATTGGTAACAGAGACCCTATGAATAATTTAATATTTAATAATAATGATGGAAAAGCGACTAAATCCATTAAGAAGATTATAACATTTCCATAATATAATTATATACATTACATAATTCTTTATTTGTACTCTAAATCATGATTATTGTGTATGTATATGATTTTATATACTTATATTTGTATGAGGTTTTGTTTTTTAATTATTGATATATTTGTTGAGAAATTAATTTCAATTTAGAAACGTTGCAGATATTTTACATATATCAGCAACACAAATATTCTGAATCTCTTATGTCAATGATATCTCAAAAATTCCGCCATAAACTTTGTATAAGTTCGAAATCTAATAGTTCGAAATCTAATCACCCAATGGACTTTAAATGGTATATCGTATTTTCTATATCGTAGAAAGCAACTGATTTACCCCTTGACCTCTTTCGTTATTAAATATTCTTTAGTTGCTGATTTTACAAATGTTATTTTAATTTTTAATTTAATGAGGTAAAGGCTTTCAGTTGTCGAGAGCTACTTCTGTTGACAACCATTTTCTGGAGCACAACTAGATTGAGCTTTTTCTTTGCGGTGTAGTACATTAATCTTAGTCAAAGGGAAAGGTCACTTTGAGATACTTTGTAATTTTTCAGTAGTTCTGAAATTATTCTGAAGACTCATTAACTATGATGAATCCTCTATAAATTGCTCAAGGTATTACGTGTCCATATGGAATTAACAAGGTGATTAGTGCTAGAAAGCACACATTTTAAGCTTATTGCTAGCGGAAAATCAACTGGCAAAAAAGCATCTCCTAATTAATATTCAACTAATCGGGTTCAACCATCAGGTATTTCTGTAATAGATGTACATACTTTACGAGTAACTCTAACTTTTCGGTTAATTTAAGGAAACCAGTATAGATTAGCTTAGTTTAAATTTAGTTAATTATTGTTATAAAAGTAAATCGCTCGCGCAAAAATGGTTGCTTTTTGACAGTCATAACGATGACTTTCAATCTTTTTCTTCTTCAACCTCTTTCAGTCTTCTTGCTATATTCGGAGACATTGCTGGAGTCCAATTAATTGCAGTTTAAATGGCATCAGCAAGCCTTCATCGATTTCTTAAGTATCATCATTATGGTAATTATTCCACCTCTGGACTTGGAGCTGTGAGATATCGTTTAGTATGATGGATGAAAGGATTATTTTTACCACACCACACATTTTTTTCTTGACAAACATGGTTTCAGCGTTGATCTTTATCATCAGGTGTAGTTTAAAGCGTTTCCTTTTCTCGTTCATGCATTCCTACCGCAAAGTCACGGACCAAGCAGTCTCTTCCGTCATTTACCATCATATATTATTATGAAGATAAGAATAATTAGTCGACCAATTCTAAATGAGTCCATTAGATAGTTGAGTTCAGCTCACAAACAAATTAAATATTCGATTTAGTTGTGATGATGACTAAATTTTCGTCTTTTAGTGTACAAAGTTTATCTTCATATATTTCCATCACATCTTCCATATTTAGTGTTCCCGGAAATCTTCTTCGCTTTTTTATGGACGGAATCAAATGAGAATACTCGAAAAATCAATAGAAGTATATGAAACGAAGCGTGCATGAATAAACCGAAAGGAATCAGAATCTGACTAGAATCTCCGCTGACTGCATTGGAATGGATGGTTGAAAGGGCTTCTCAAAAATCCTCGAATTAAGCCGCGATAAGGATTTCATAATTGAATTATTACAAAGCATAAATCTGACCCTAGGTTTGTTGTTACTGGAGAAGAGGTGGGAGAAATGAAGGGAAATGAGAATGTCATGGAAAGTTGGCAAGGGAACAAGCGGGCTCGTTCGTGGTGCAAAATGAAACGAGATAAACAGGAGAGAATAATATGCTAAAGGGGAAGTTTCAAAAAAAATTTCCTTTGAGTTTTGAAAACGAAAAAAAAGGATCCCCATGGGAAACATTCAGAAAGTGGTAAGAAAGTCTTCCGAGGGAAATTAATCGTCCAAACGCGACTGCTTTAAGAAAAGAATGTGTTTGGAAGAGATAACAGGAGTAAAAAAAGATAAAAAAAATCCGGAGCAATCACTTTTAGGCGGATATACTTTGAAGTTCTGCATTGACGTTTAATTTATAGTGGTAATAAAAACTGCTCGTAATTTTACTGAAAACTCTTTCTGTTTGTAACTATTTCTTTCTTAAACTATTTTTCTATCATCCTTTCAAGGTTATTGCATGCGTTTAAATCTATACTTAAGCATGCTGTAAGCGCATGATGAAAATCAGGGTAGAATTAGTCTGTATATGAATATTAGTCGTTAGTTTGATACGCCGGAATATACTATCGACGACAAAATGCGATTTTAGAGAGTGTCAGGCGTTGTGGAAGGCTTTCGGTAATACAAAATGACTAAAAAGGTAGTCATTTGCATTTCAAAGTCGCTTATTCGGTAGGAGGATGATTATTCACCGAATCTCGCGGGAAAACAGCACGAATGCTTACATAAGCGAGAAAAGAGAGATAAAAAATGGAAAAGTTTCAGTACGCATAAATTATGCTTAAATACACTCAAACATGTTTCCTTGAAAAAAAGGCTAACTCCCTTGGAGGAGAATTTCTGAATTTCGTAGGTTTAATTACAGGGTTGTTTAATCGTTCTTCGGTATTATCGCATTTCTTTAAATGTAAGAACTAACCTTTCAGGGTTTGAGTTAAAATTAACTTTACTACAGCTGATTTTCAAGCCTTTTAAGCTTCAATTTTTAACGATTTTAATTCCGAACTTTCTACATTCTCATATTGATAAATCTTAGAAATTGTAATTGCGAAAGAGAGTTCAAGCTGAATTACTGCAAGTTTTGAATGATTCAGATTCAAATTACTTTGTCATTATATAAATCTCTCAAGAAAACAGTTGAGCTGCTTAAAGTAAGTTCTCGACCAAATAAATTTTATGAGGAGAAAGGAGATCAATTACTTGTTCAATACTAGGCAATAGGACCATAAAATTTCCCCAAAGACGCGGAAAGAAAGCTATTTGAGGAAAGGTTAGTACGGGAGTACAATGAATAACCCAGATAGCGCCTTGATCTTATATTAGGAAAGTGAACTCAAAAGATTTGAATTTAACCGCCAGGAAATTCTCATCATCGGAATCATAGTTCAATTTTCACCCCGTCGAACTCTCGCAAGACCATTGGATTTGACCTTTAAAGTTGAGCAAACCGGCCGAAGAAAGGCTCAAGAAAAGAGCGTAAGGCATAAAACACCAGAGGATATATTAGGTTCGATGAGATCGGGGTTTTAAAAGTGGGCGGAGAAAAGAGACACCAATAAAGGAAACAAAGGAGAAAACTCTTTTCATTCTTGAAGACTTTCTCGATTCCTCACAATCCTAGCGCATAAATTTCCATTCCCCTTTTCACCACTCCCGCCCTTTTGGCGCTCTTCTGAAAACCCAAATCCTGTTTCAATCCACGCAAACACATCCCAGTTCTCCTTCTCGGGTTCTTCCGTTTCCGAAACCCTTCCAATTTGCGTCCCAAACCCTTAAACCAGCCCGTGCGACTACATAACGAACAGAATTTTCTGCCAGTCTCCTATTGGGCCGGCGCTATTCAAATCCTCTCACAATTTTGCTCCACCCATTCCAGGGAAGAGAATCACTTTGGCTCGCTCAGGAATTTTTCTCTTTTTGCCTTTATTGCTTCTTCTCCCGGAATATCGTCAACCGAAGATTACCCATACCCCTTAAGGAAGCTTTACTTTTCGCCACTTTTAATCTTCCAATTCGCCTTCGGTATTCTCTTTTATCGGCTCAAAGCGGATTAATTAATTTCGGTGGAATTTTTGTCATTCTTCATTATTGCTATCGTCATTTTCTCTGGTGAATGTAGCGATGATTTAGCCTGAAGAAATTGAAAATCTGGTTAATAAGGCGATGTGAATGTATCCATTTCCTCTCGTATTTCGTGGTATTCTATAAAAATCCTTTATTTCGAAAATTATTATTTCTTATTTAGGAAAGTTGGCCTTTTGGAAAGGGAAGGCTGGTGGTTGTAACTACCTTTAAAATTCGTCGCAATTTTTTTTGGAGTTTTTAATCACCGGGAATTATGAACTTCTCAGAAGATCGGTATTACCGGTTATGTATCCATGAACATGTAACGTAGTCACAGACCACCGGCATATCGGCATAAGGAACATTTTAAACCTACATATTGTCTTAACAGTCATGTTCTATTTTTCCTTCCTTACCGTTAAATGTCCATTTGTTTCCGCCTCCCATTTGTTACTTTGTCTATCTAAGCTTTTCTTGATAGTCCCGTAAGTTCCAATTAGTATAGTATTCATTTACCAAAATTTCCTCGTTGAGAATCAATAAGCACTTCAGATGGTATTTCATAATATTGCAGGATTTTACATTGAAAATATTTATTTATTATATTTTAATATATTACTAATATTTATACATTATATTTAATTCCGATGGAACGTAAATCATCGGAAATGATTTAAATGTTGATATTAGTGGAATAAGAAAATTTTGGAAGTTGTGGGAATTGGAACAATTAGCTCAGTATATCACTTAAATATGTAGGGTTAACACAGAGATCATTACATTCATGAAACGGAAAAGGGTTTTATGAATGTAAAATTGACAGTTAGAACGTTTGAAAGTGGCCCAAGCTACTTCATTTTCAGGAAAAACGGCTACAAAAGAACATCACGATTATTTTCTTTATGAATCTTTTTTTTTAGCTCATTTGAAGGGATTATTGAGTTTTTCCTGGAAGAGATTGGCCAAAAACGGCTTTAAGAAGAATGATTTGGATTGATTTAAATCGAGCCAGAAAGGTTTCGAACCCAATTAATTTCAGAATTATCTTTTTATTTTTAAAACGAAAGGGAAAGTTTCGTTTGCTCTTCGAGGAAGTAAATATGTGTTTTTCCAATGAAAATATAAATCTTATATCCAGCAGAAATTTTTAATCCGGTGCTGAACTGCTCGATTGCCTTTTACTTTAGTTGAATTGCGAAAGCAAGAACTACTGATTGTGAATCTATTAAACACTTGTGTTAAAATTGAAGAACTACAACTATTTAAGTGATATGCTATATCTACTAATTTGTTAACGTAAATATTTGGAACTTTAAGATGTAAGTCGAATGATGGGATGTTTATGGAGAAGGTAGAATTAACAGTTAACAGTTTAACAGAGCTTATAAATGTTTTGGAGAAGGTAGAATTCAATGATAGGAGGAAATTTATAAGAAGGCTCAGAGGTAGCATATAATTAGAGAACTAAAAATTCAAGCAAACTAATAAAAGATAGATGATAATACAGGTGGAATTAAAAGCTATATGGAAACATTTTCGTTGGATAAACGGAAGAATAGTATTTTCATGGGAAGATAAATAAGAATTCTGATAGCCATTTACCGAAGGATTTAGGGAGAAATTGCTGTATAGAATGCTGAATACAGTAATATCAGTAGAGATTATTTGGAAATTCTGATTTGTGGAGTAGGTTAATTGGGAAAATTAAAACGAACCACTATTTTTAAGAATCAATTTTAAGGAACTAACTCCCTTCACTACTGTACTCCAAGATGAAACAGCTATCATAAATAACGCTCCTAATTTAAGTTAGAAAAACTTCTCTGAATGGTGATATTAGTTTCCTTTAAACCCCCTACAAATTCCCCCTGTAGATGGAGAGATAATATATGAGTTTTCTTCAACTTTTATCTGAGAAGAGAAAGATCTGGTTTTCTCTCAGCATGAAATTATACCCCTTGGCATAAAAGTTATGAAATAAAACTCCACGTTTTTGCCCCTGGCACTTTGAAATTTCCTGGTAATGTTCCGGTTTCGATGGCGTAAGGGTTACCATGTTTGGACCATTAATAATTCCAAGGTTCGAATCCTAGTTAGGGTATCAATATTTGTATGTTTCGATGGAGTATTAGTTGAGTGGTACCAAGAGATTAAACTTCGCTCCATAAAGTCGCGATTATTATTATGATAAAAATATTACATGAGGAAACTAAATAATGAAATTAAAAATTTAAAAATTTCTTTCACATGTCAATCACGTTTTCACATTTGCCATTTTTTATTTTATTTCGTCCAATTTTAACTGATTTAAAATATGAATGGTTTCGTGGTATAAAAAATCACTTATTCTTAAATTTTCTCATCGGATTTCATCAGCCAAAAGCGTTTATCTCTCTGACATCTCTGTCGGTCTCAACTTCTTTGAAATTTCTTGTTATCTAAATAGATGGGAGCATCTTCAAATTTACGAACCAAAAAGTAAGCGATGATTTCTAATTTGTAAGAAAGAAGAGAACTTGCTCATGGGAATATCAAATGATCTCCGGCATTTATCTCCTTTCCGATCATTATTCACGCTATTACTCTTTCGCCGTCCTTGGAAAGCAAGATATATCTGCGGTGGGAGAATGGAGGCCATGAAGGATGACGCTGCGGTATATATTTCATCAAAAGGTTGATGGGTGTGAAATGGCGTTTGAAAGGGTATGTGAGCATGTAAGTTGAGGAGGTGGGAGGAGACAGTTGTAAAGGATGAAAGTTTTAAATGGTTCCCACGTCTCCTCGGAGAACCAGCGAGTTATGGAGGAAAGCGAATGTTGAGTTTAGAAGTTTTGAAGATGTCAGCTCTACTGTATGGTTCACCCGAGGGAATGCTGTACTCCGAATACGGGCATAAAAGGATGGAAATGTCGGTATAAATTAGGGTGAATGCGGTTGAAAGTCTTTTTCAGAATATGGAAGGTGACTCCATTTACAATTCTGAAGTTCTTTTGCTGCTTCAAGTTGCGATGAAAAGGTCTCAGCGACTAGAATTACGCTTGAAAATTGTTCAGCAAAAAATGTCACACTTGCGTTTTTGGTTATTCGGTATTGCTTTTCTTCTGGAATATAGTGAGAATCATTATTTCCGTAATGATATCGCAGAAGATTTGTCTCTTAAATTTACTACTTAAAAGAATTATATAATAATCTATATATATTATCTTCTATCTATCTATCTTCTATATATATTAAAAACGTAACGGTGTCTGTCTGTCTGTCTACAAAAAGCGTTTTTCTCGCCAATGCCAAGAGCTAGAGCGATGCTGAAACGTGCATTCGATGTAGACTGCTACACCCTACAATGTTTTGTTGTTGGCAAAATTTTCTTTTACCTAAACGGCCACAGTTCGAACCCAGAGAAGAAAAACCGTTCCCATAAGAAATGCACGTAAACCACACTTTTATCGGTTGCAGGCTACGTTTCTTTTGCAAATTTAAATTAGAAACAATAGGCTTACGACATCGAGATAAGCACCAAAAGAAAGAGAAATGAATAGAGATTCTAATTTTGGTCGTGAAATATCGTTATCGAGTCGAAATGGTGAGAATTCGGTTAAAATAAACGGAAATTTCGTGAAAATTTGAGGCTGTAAACAACGAGTCCCCTTGACGACGGATACGATTGTTGAAACCGAGGTAATGCGTTTTTCCATAAGAATACGCTATGATTGGATATGTCCATATGAAAGTAATGATTAAAAATGAATGATAGTACATGTTCATAGTCCAGATGTCTGGTCCAGACCAAACAACTGCACCCAGAGGGTGCATGCGCGCGGCTAGTCAATTATATTATTAGAGTAATTATTGTGACTTAAAATTTGAGGCTTTTGGTCGCTCACCTTAACTTTTACAGTAAAATAGGTAACAGCTCATTACGTAGCTCTCCCTTCCCTCCTCTACGCTCTAACATCAGGTTGTTGAACTTAAGCTTGACGTGGATAGAGTTTTTAAAATGTTCGGTCTCTGTTATTATCAAAATAGCCAGGAACTATTGAAACATCAATAAAATCCCATAGTATGCTTTCTGAATCTTCCTTCAAAATCTAAATTCTCATATATCAAGGACAATTGATTTAGCAAGTAAACTTCAACCAGATTATTGGCTTTGAATGTAAAATATAAGCAAGCAATGGCTAAAAAACTGGGAACAATAGTCATTATATTGACCGAAATCTTATTCGTTCATGAGCAAAATGTGTAAGAATTTATATAAAACCGCCTCTGAGTAACATTTTGAAGCCATAAATCTAGGGAGTCTCTACAATGCCACACTCAGCCTTGCCTTGTCATCGTGTATCATCTATATCATTAATTTAACTGAACTTTGCAAAGATTAACTTGGAGTTAAACTAATTAAACTTTACAGAAACCATATATTTGACGTTCCGAGTTGGATTTCGTAAGTCCTGACGCGTCAGGACGTTTTGAAACGATCGGTAGCCGAATACGGAAAATCATATTTGCTGACAATTCTCGATAATTTCAAAATTTTTATTCAATCCTTATAGGTCATGAGTAAAACGGACTATTTTAGCAATCATTATTTAACAGTAAATCCATACAGCATACAAATTAAAACGGTAGAAATAAGTCACCAGGGCGTAATGTTACAGAAGGGCTAATATATTCCTAAATATTGAGTTGGGAATTCCTGAAAGAAAAAAAAACAGAAACGTTGGGAACGAAATAAAGCAAAAAATTTTCGTAAAAGAGCAGGAAAGAATTTCGGCCCGAAAACCAGGTAATAAGTATTTTTAAACAATAAGAATTTTTAAAATTCCGCTTAGAATACCCAACAAATCTAGAGTATCCCATTCTATGAGCATATCGCGGTTAAACGAGCGAGAAACGTTCGGCGATCGCAAGAGGCGCCGTGGAAAGAGATGATATCGCGAGCGAGATGATGAAGGGAGAAAAATTGAGAAGCTGGAGCGCATATCGTTTGGAGGAGCAGAAGATTGGGCATGCATTGCGGGAGCCCAGTGAAATAGGGCGGAACGATTACTACTCTCATTCATTGTACGTTCCATCATAACGTATTTGGTGTGGCTCCGGATGCGGAATCCGTGAGACCAATTAAAGGCGATGCTTCGTGCGAGCGAGCTGCTTGGCTTCCCTCAACAGTCATAAACGACCGATTCGGCAACGGAGACTGGCACAAGACGCGCGCGTAATAATGCAAAATAAACCACCACAACGGCAACAGCTGGAGGAAGGGAACTTTAACGATCTGGACGGCAAAGAATAGATCGATTCTTGGAGGAAACAATTGGAGCAGTGAGGAGATAAATGGATGGAGGCTTGGATTAGGGATGATGTAAGATTGATTCAGAGCGGAGGAAAAAGGGATAAGAATGTACGGTAGAAGTATTGTCACCTGAAGAAACGGAAGGGATTACAAGAGATGCGCCAGTGTTCGTGCATTGTTACAAGGACGCACAATGAGACCGCGACTAACGAAAAGTTCTTAAATTATTTTCTATCAATAAAGATAATATCGCAGTTTTTCAATTCAGTAGATATATGTGAGTTCGAATTAATGAATATTAAAATACACATGACACGTAAGTATTTACGTGTTCCCAAAAATTCAAAGAATGTAATTATTTTGTCAGATTTCCACACTAAATATGGAGTGCTATAAGGAAGTAGATTTCTTATGGATTCAGCTGTGACTTGTGTTCTGTTTTCTGCCGCACGCCACTGGTGACTTGTAGGATACATATGTAAATATAAACTGGATTTAAAGGTCACGATGCGGAGTTTTGGATCGAGTAAATGGAATTGGAGTAGAAGATGGAACGTGGAAAAAATCGCTCTGGGATACTTTAGATTACTTGTGATCACGGAAAGATGGTACGCTGAAAGATCGAACTAGATTAGGTTCCGAGTCAGAATACGTGAGTGTAGATAGATACCTGAGGGGAGAGGAAAATAACATGCGTTTCCAACTATATTGAAGTCTATCCTGGGAATATCAGGACGCAAGCATTTTGCCTGAATAAAAGTTCTTGGAAATTAAACATATAAATAGAAGTATGCTATGAGCTTGACTATATTTAAGTAGGGACATTCTTAAAAAAGAAGATAATAATTATTTCGATAGTATATTTAAACGAAAAATTTAATGGTCCAATGAGAAGATAGATTTTATGCTATACAGTAGTTTGAGCAAAACCTACAATTTTTTTATACCTTTGCTTGAGGAGATTTTCTTTCCTATTATCTTATCTAGATGAATGGAATATTTTTCATTCTTAATTTGGTGTATGATGGTGGAAAGTTAACTTTTCCTCTATCATTTGCTTTTGTTCTTGTTCATGATTTGATAATATGCAAACTATTGAGTCGTGATGAATAATGAATAATGGGATTAATATCAGCTAATCCTTATCGAATGCTATGAAAAATGTTAGCCACAGTGAAATACTACACCTATATGGACTTTTCTTCATTCTTAGTAAGGAAAAAAAATAGGTAAAACTAACTCAATCCTAAGACTAGTAAGTCTCATTCCTTCTCCAAAGCTTGTTTAGCAAAGAATTAAGGAGTTAACGATTCAAGCAGCCGATACGAGGAATTTTAAAATTAAAAAGGATTTTTATGGAAAAAAATTCTCGAAAGGGGGTGAAGTTATCGGAATATCAACAATTTCCAGCGTTGTTATTTCGGTATTTTGTATGCTTTTTTAAGCTACAAGCTATAGTAGTTTATATTAATTAAACAGAAGTTAAGATATCTAACGTTTTTATTTATTAATCTGAAAAAATTTCTTATTTTCAATACATGTGACCTAAATATACGCTATGATTCTTCCAGTTGATGAACCAAAGATGAAACCTTGGGAAATGCCATTTACTTTACGTGTTAGTATTTGTGTGGAAGTTCCTATTCTAAGAGTTTTAAATTCGAAACAAGACAAGTTAGAAAATGATCTGACGATATTGACCTCAAGGCCGCTGCAGGGACGCAAAATATAAATTTCTCGTCTTTAGCTTTAAGGAGAAGTATCCGTGGACGCCCCGTTACGACCCACATCGTCTACGGATAGAATACTTAGAAACGGTCACAGGGAGAAGTGATCTGCTCTGAGAGAGTAGGAATTCAATGAGGACATTTGAGAAGATGTACCCCCTTAGGACGGAGTAACCGTTGGAGCGTCAATACTTGAACATCGAGAAGTTGTATGATGGTCTGCAAGAGAAGAAATTGAAAATGCGAACTGTTTCGATGCACAAAAAGAAGAGATCTTATTAAAGTTGTAATGGTTGAGGTATTTTGAATGTAATTTGAGTAAATTAACGTAGCCGTTGAAAGAGTTAAAATTTTCAATAACAAACGAGGAATATAAGAGGGTAAAATAATAATTGGATGCTTAGATTCGTCGTGGTAGTACAAATATAACAAGAAAAAATAAGTAATAAATAAGTCGAACGTAATTAGAATCCGCCTTTTGTTATGGCTGTAAAGTATAGATTTAAAAATGTTCGAGAAGATTGAGAGCTATCAATATGGGTTATGTAACGAGTGTCAGGGGATAGGATAAATAAAGAGACCCATAGTAGCTTGGGAGCAGTATATACCGTAATAAACAAACATAAACGGAAAGATAGCTTAGCTATTTCTTGAGAATGCCAGAAAATCGATTGCCTAAACGAATTTTTCTTCCATATAGACAGAAAATGAACATGAACGAACTTGTAGAACATTTATGGAAAGGATGATAAAAACCATTAAAGGCACAACATTGGATGAAGAGATGCAGAGGCTTTGAAGAGGAGATAGGACTGACAGTATTCATATTGTAGATTGGCATGTTTCTGTTGATTCTTTATTGACTGATATGTTTTGTGTTAGCATATGTATCGATCGTTATATCAGGGCTCTCATTTGAAGCGAGCAATGTATACGAGAGAAAGGGTCTGAAGAACATAAAATCATAAACTTTGAATGTCACCGGGGCAAAGATTGACCGAATCTCTCTTGTTTCAAGGTCAAGACTTAATGGTGCGAGCAGAACAGAGATCGATGAAATGCATTGAGGTGATGGAAAGAAATAAAATCGTGAGTTTGTGGGCGAGTTTATAACAGATGGCCCGTTGCGGATACAGTTAAGTAAGAACGACAGAATTTTTATGGGTAGGAGTCTGAAGTATGGCATAAATTGGTCGTTCAAATTTCGAATGTGATGGTTTCGATCTTGGAATAGAAAGAAACAGTATGGGATCGTTGATTGAAATAACTGTTAAAACAAAATGACGCAGTAGATTTTGTAAATAAATCGCAGCGAAGTGTTCCCTTAAAGCTTAGAACGATTTCTCAGATATATTTCTTCTCATGTAATTGTTTTCACCGTCCGTTTTTTTCTATGTCACGTTATGACATTCAAACAAGGGAAAGGTAGAAGGGAAAAAGAAATTATTTGATAATACTACTTCAGGATTTTTGATCTCATATAGATTGGGAAGAAATAAACAGTCATCAGTAACCAGAATAAGATGTATTTGTTATCGTTCGATATTTCAAGATTGTTGTCAGCTGTAATACCTGTGTCATTCTCACGTCCACGTACTTATCTTCTAATGTAGTGCTATCTAAAACACCGAAAGAAGGCCGACTTAACATTGCTAGGATCATATTTTTCTGTTACATTTAGTTTTCAATTATGAATGTTTGCACATGAGATTTAATACCTATAAACGAACAGTACCTCAAACTAGTCCATAGCGAAGCAAACTCTGCCTGATACAAAGCTTGAGAAGTCAATCTGTATACAAGAATATATTAGAAATCGTTGGAAATTGATGTATATGATTTTAGATAGTCAATCTGTTCGGTAGAATATTGAACTGAAGAGAGTTAGTCTTTATATGGGACCTTCTAAGATTTCAGAGATGGATGACGAGGGAGAGAGAGAATTTAAAAATATGACATTCAGCTTGTATTCTTAATTCATATGGTAGGAAAAGATTTTATTTAAACCAAATCCTAATCCGAGATTTCAGATAGATTTCATATTTCCATATCGTAGGGACGTACTTTTTTTCGGAAATTTCTTCAATGTATTTCTTATGGGAGTTACTAACATCGGATGAAGAAATATATAAATAACGGTGATCATTACGAAAGATTAGCGTAAAAAACTCCCTTGGAAAACGTTTACTAAACTACGAGAATAATTCAGCACTACTTGGGTATCATAGCAGGGCTACATCATCAGTGTATATGTCCCTGACTATCAGGACCTGGAGTCAGGTTCTGTATTATTCTCGTGGTAAATACTTTCCCACAGAGTTTTTCTTTGAAGTCACCTGTTTAGCGTGAGGAAGCTCTGGAACATATAAATTACTACCAACGAAGTGTTGTGTTGGTGAGTGGATTATTTTCTGACAGCGGAGTTGGAGAGATTTCCATTCTCTTTAACATCAAGTACAGTTGCACGGTAGTGCACTTACTAACTCTACATGGATACAAAACTTCTCTATTTTCCGAAACAGAAGTTTTCTATCCTATCTGTTGCAGATATCAAGTAACAGAAACATTGAAGATTACACGTTTTTATTCTTAGCCAAAAGATAGAGTATAGAGAAATTATGCAAGCGTCAGAATTAAAATGTGTATGAATGTATGTGCATAATTAGTTACATATATGGATGGAGCATTTTGGAAGAGAAATGAGAATTAGTAAAGACAGATTATTTAAATAAGATTGCATTCATAACAACAATGAGAATAAAAATATTCTTCCAGCTTTCAACTAATCGATGTTATTAAAATTATTTAAAATATATTTTTGGAATGCTTCGCATATGCATAGAATATCAGACAAGGTTCAAAGATTAATTCGTTCATGAATTTATTTTTGTTGGCATATGAGGAAATATATATCGATTTCGTTGGTAGGTGGGAGACTTCATTTCTATCTTTCTAATCATCAACAGCGGTAATTTTCTTCTAATAGGTAGGTGTTGAAATATCTGCGTAAACTTCTTGTAGGACAATGGACGCACATTTATTTACACATAAGAAAATAGAGGTAATGTCCGTGCTGTAATCAAGAGCCATGCAAATGGAAGTAAAGACATATAACTGATCACTAACTATATCTATTCAATATTTTTTAGTGCTTAAGCGTGGATAAATTTGATGCTATCAATTTCGGTTTATTAGATAAATCTTTTCAAATTTTTGAATACCTTTCCAAATTTTCGAATACATCATACTTAAAGATTCTTAGAAGTTTACCCTTTTTGTTTCCATTAATTCTAGAGTTTTTGAGTTAATTTTGCTGCCTGATTTTGTTAATCCAACCCTACAGCAGGTTTAATGACGATGGCTGAATGATACAATTTTATTTCTAATTAAAACTCTCGTTTCTAACATCTCTCTTCGAGCAATGAAAAAAGCTCTCGTATTTTAATGTCGATCCATATCAATTCCAGGAAGTGAAACAGGAAACTTTCCTTGGTCTCCTTTCCTTCTTCCAACCAATTTGCTTTGTATATCGTCTGAGATATTTTAATGCATATAAATGCGTCACCCGGAAGTTTAGTAATTACTTTGGGACGCAAGCTTCTCATGGACGACGATTCAATTGATGGGATAGTATTCAACCATACTATTTTAACAACATAAAATATTAGTGAAGGGCTGTAAACCCTCTTTCAGAACGGCAATTTTTATAATGTTTATTTAGGCAAGTTTTAGCCTTTTGTGAGTAATGTTACTATAAAACCTTAACCAACACGTGCAAACAGCCATTCCCTAACAAGATATGAATTCGGAACCTCATTAGTTAGCAGTAGGGACCTATGCTATATTAGCATACTCACCCGTGTGACACTTAAGCCAAATAGAACCACTGGATATCTTACAAATATGTATGCGCCCCTAATACGAAAATCGATAGAGTTTATATCGAACGAGACCTTGAGAAATCGCCTCAACGAAGAAAAGAAAAAGTGAAATCAAAGACATATTTATACATAATCATCCAGAAGATCAAATCCTTCGATAAACAAGATAAGTAATTTAAAGGAAAAAGTGAGTAAAGTTCCTAGGGCACCCTGTGCATCAATATTAGAAGCAGTAATCAAATTCAGTTTCGTACTTCTTAATATTTTATAGAAAAGTGTTCTTTTGAACAGAAATCGTCATCTACGGAATAAAAATGTATCTCGATAAAGACAAACAAGTATCATCGATTGATGCAATCAATTTCACGGTGAAATCGTCTTCTTCGCTCTCAGCATTTTGAGAGATTTACCGAAGCGAGAAATCCCACAGTGAAGATATTTCCCGATATCTTTTTTGGGAAGAAAATTCCGTTCCTTCCATTCAAGTTGGCCTCGAATGGACAGATTATTGGTGTTCCTTTTTCTTGCTACGCTTCTTGGGAGTCAAACAAACGCTCTAAATTGGGATTTGCGCTTGATGAAACAGAGAACCAAATTAGAAATCGTACAATAAAATTCGATTCAGCCAATAATTAGTTTAAGGCGATTAGTTTTAATGCGGTTTTTTCATAGCTGGAAAATGAAAATGATTTGATTTTATCGAAATAAGTACGCAAAATACTCGGACTTCATTGAAAATGAATATTTTTAGATTCTTTTATTTAAATCTTAACAGTCGCTTTCTAACGATTGATTTTATTGCATTTCCAGTTCAGTAAAGCTGATCAAATTATATTAAATATTAAATTTAGTTTTTTTAAAATGGAGAAAAAGAAATATCTGATCGAATATGACTTTAAATTGGATTAAGTCTTACTTCAACGAGATAAATAACAAATGAAGTAAAGAATCAAAACTTGGACCTTACACATGGATAATTTCCACAACGTATCTCTGGAGTAAATTATAAATAAGAAAGTTATAAATGAACACATAAAACGTTGTAAGCTTATTATTTTGGGGTCAGTATCGACTGGATCGTATTAAAGAGAATTCAGGTGGTTTATGAATAAATCTTGACGCGTCTTTGTATGAGTCAAAGCGAGATAACCTAATTTCAGACCAAAATATTCATCATAGATTACGCCATTAACAGGAGATTTGTTTCCAAATTGCCATTTTTTCATTTTATGTCAATAAGCAGAGATTGCCATTAACCTTATCCAAACTAAGGCGTTCGATGAGTATAAACAGTTTTAATGACGTGAGATTCGCTTGTTCTTTGCCTTCAAACGACTACTATGACTGAGATTTCATGGTATCCTATTGTTTATTATTGTTGCTACTGATTAGTGATGTTACTTTCTTTCACTAATTTCTTAAATGAAGAGAACTGATGATTGGACACTATAAAAAATAGGTATCCTGCAATAAATGGTTTTTTCACCAAGCAGTAAACTTATGTATATGACATTAAAATAATTGAAAGTTGGTAAATTGAATAATTCTTAATCAGTTATGTAAATCGATGACCGATGGAAGAATTAGGTCATTGTTGGATTTAAACCTGCCCACATATGTTTTTATGTAATGAAAATTTATTCGTTGCCTTATTCACTGTTTTCAGGCTGCTTCTCAGAAAAATTATATTTTCTTGCGTAAATTTTGTGTGAAGAAATTGGAAATTATACTCTGTGGCTTGTGCTGATGGTTAAGCTTAAATGATAGGAATGTATTGGGGTAAGAGGAATATTGAGCGGATAAATTTTCGATATATACCTAATGCTTTTTAGTTCACGATTTTATTGCAAAGTATCTTTAATTATACTTATGGTGAAACATTTTTAGGTTCAGCACACACACAAGATCACCCATAAGAAAAGAGAGGAATCAATGATGAAGTAAACATTCCCGAAGAAAGAGAAAGATTACCTAACGTAATATAATTCTGTAGAATCAGCGATTTTGAGGAGAGATAAAATTTGGAAATATAGCAAAGTTGCGTGTTAGGCCTTACCCTTGATAATCACAGAGGAATCTGGGAGGTTCGAAAATCTAACGCATTATCAGAACAAATGATACCTCTTGATTTCCGACCGCGGAGACACGAGCTAATCTGTATGTCTTTAGCTTGGCCATTTCTGCTGCGTTTTTCAATCGCGCTGGGAACTTCAGGATAGCTCCAGACTGTTGAAATTATCTTATTCATATTTGACCGCGTCCCTCCACCGAATCTCCTTCAAACGCGATCCGAGCTGATGGATAGCTTAACCCCGTTCCTTCCCTCTTGCATACACCGGATTTAGCTTGCTTGGAAAGAGCAAATGACCCTCTCACCCTCCAAGGTCGGGGGCGGAGGGACTGTCAGAGCACGCCCTCCTCCTCCAAAAACGTCTTCTTTTATTTTGTGCGGGGCCTTTGAAGACGGCCAATCTCATTTCCGACGAGGTTCCTCACGACCCCTCTCTCTATGTTCTTTTAATGTCTCCACGACACGCAATTCGCCGTTCCGTCGCGTTTGATGGCGATGTCACTACGGCAACCATCGAAAGCCTTATTTCACCACCCCTTCCGCTCTCCGCTGCGCCACTGTGGCGATGACCGTTAATGTTCGCGGCAAAGTAAGAACCCCAAGGCGTCAGTAGTGTAGTTTGATTAAGTTTCGGAAGCCAGCATCTGTCTTGAGGAGGATGGAAATTATTGGGGTATCGTACGGTTGAAAGCTTACGACCGCAGCTCAGAATTTTTCGATCAGAACCTTTCTACTTTCTAAAGACTGCATTGGTTTGTGTGGCCGATGAATCAAAGACCAATGGTTTAAGCCAGAGGTGGAGAACCCATGCCAAAGGTGGCATGCAAGAGATTTATTTTGGAATGTGAAACTCAACCTGTCTTACTATCCTTGTTGTGTATCCTTCACATAATGATTGAACCTCCAAAATTATTAAATAATGATTCTGTTCGTTATAAATGATAATGAATCTGATGCAGCCAAGCTCAACTTTGTCGAAGGGAGCCAAACTAAAGAATTAAATATTAACCCCGCATGCCGAAAGGGTATTTATGTAGATGTAGATTCTTTGTAATTTCCACAGAACATAAATCTATTCGATACAACTAGCTTCTTCTACTTCAGGCTTGAAGATGTCTTCTTATAAACAAGTGGCGTCGAATAAAGTTATATTCCGTGGAAATAAAACAGTATTCTTTAATTCTTTAGATACTTAATGACATTTTAATGTGAGTTACTGAATCTTAAACCCATCGTTGACATAGTGAAACAGATAATTTTAGCATCCAAATCTATGGGTTGGAATCAGATTGTCAAGCAAGTCCCTTATGATTATCAAACATGCCACTCTTGCCAGAAAGAGGTTCGTCATCCCTTATATAGGCATTTATGTAACTTCCTCCCTTACCCTCCACCTCTTGAGGGACTTCCCTACTATTCAGCACAGAGAAGGGCCTCGAGATTTCAAACGGACGATAGTCAGTGTTAAGACGGAGGAATAAGCGGAGCAATAAAAAAAGAGGAATGAAGGAATGGGTATTACAGATTTGCGGAGGTTTCTTTATGATAATGAAAATACCGCGCAGAGTACTAATGGCTCACTCTGCAGTGGCCTTCCGGTTCACAGAACTTGCACGGACGTTGTTTATTTCCTCTTGGGAAAAAGGGAGGAATTCGTCGCAAGCAGATTCGATTTGCATTCTAAATTCCTTTCCATCAGAACAAGATCGTCACAACATGGGATTTATAAGGCAGTAAAACAATGTCCCTCGACGTTCTCGTTCTGTAATATTTTTATCTCATTTTCAAAGTGTTTATTTTTGCTCAGGATTGTGGATAAAAGATTCTCTGAATATTTAGGAATTGCTGCGAGCTGTAGATCACTATTATCACGAACAGGGGTGAGAGTTCCTTAAATCAATCGTTTTAAAAATGTCATCTGCATTGTTTATTATGTCCTTTTTGTGGCTCTTTTTTCTTGCTGAATTCCAGTTTTTAAGGTTGACATAGTTTTTAGTCTACATCAGATAAGACATAACTTTTGAAGTAGATGAAATGGGCGTAATTTTTGAGTAGCTCTAGTAAATTCATGACTATTTGAAAGGGTCCCAGATTTATCCTATGACCCTATCATATTCTATCAAACTTATTGCTAGTGAAATTTTATCTTAGATTTTAAATATGTTGATAATGAATTTCCTGTTTATTAAACATAATATTTAAAGTTTATTTATTCTTTTTTTATTTCCAAATACTAAATTTTTCTCTTTTTGGTTTCGTATAACATATAATCGACCGTGAATCAAACGGTTTATAGTACGTTG
Organism: Pachydiplax longipennis; assembly: GCA_036926295.1. Lineage (NCBI taxonomy): Eukaryota > Metazoa > Arthropoda > Insecta > Odonata > Libellulidae > Pachydiplax > Pachydiplax longipennis. Next base: position 11,230,184 of record JAVFKF010000034.1, on the reverse strand, counting down.
TACGGGGATGAAATGATTTCGTTTCAGAAAAACTTAAGGTGCGAAAATGTGGATTCATGTTTGCATATAGCACAAGGGCTTCAAGTTTAGATGTAAAATGCGATAAATATCAAAACTGTAAGATTTACGCACCTCAATACGTAAATGAGTACATTGGAAATAAAGTTAATCCTAATTCCATCATGAAGTGTATCCTCTGTGATTCTAACAAGTTGATATAAAGTAATTAGACTTCACGTTTTGTGCACAAGAACTCCCGTTCTACCGCAATTCTTGCTTTCTTATAACCGTAGCCACGGAGATACGTCTTTAACAAAAGTCTCAACACTAATATAACTATAGAATTTCATCTACTACAGAGTTTGTGCGGTAGCAATAGATAGATGCTCAAAATTGATGAAAGCGTGCCGAGTTTCCTGAGAGTTCCTGTGAAGCCATATTGAGAAGAAAATAAACGGAAACAGAACTAAAACGCAGATTTATAGCGGAAGTTTGAGGCGGGAAATAAGTTGGAAGGAGCATAAAACGCGAAGGGGTGGAACGAGGGAGTTATAAAAGAGGCTGAAAACATTACATCGCTATGCTATGTAAGAGAACTCTGTTTACAAAGTTTTATGCGATTATTTCCACCAACATTCCAGTGCACATTCACGCTTTATGATAATTGGATTTTTTACGCATCAAATTCAACATATTTCGGTCCTAATTAGTCCTCCGTTTTCCGGATCCATTTTCATTTTTTCAGCAGTTGAACAAAGGAAACTTTGCGGATTGAGTTTAAATTTGTTGACTGCTCGAATGTAGTTGAGTAAATGGAGAAAATTTTTCCAACTGGTGGTGATTGCATGTAGCTTCTAGTAAGGAATAAATTGAAAGCACGTGTGCAAGAACGAACGATGAACTACTTTTAAGTATATTACATCTTAGTTAAAATTGTGCTTTGGGATGTGTCTTGATGAATGATAATTTTCCATCCCCTTATGCAAACGGTGTTTTCCAGCTTTTTGATCAGGTTTTAAGCTGTTAGAGAGAAACCTTTACTGGGTATAGTATTGCTATCTTCCTCACTTGTGAAATTGCAATGCTACCGATACATCGAATCTTGAATGAATGACTGCTGATTTTTCATACCTACCATATTTTAAATCGTGCAAATATTCAAGTGAGGTAGTTTTAAAGCATCTTCATCCACGTACTACGTATTAGGTTTATCAAGTAAACAAGGAATTAGTATCACTTGTATTAATTTTAGTTTAGAAAAAATTATTTCTTCTGTTGAATCCATAAGTACTTATAGTTACGTACGTTAGAAAAGTAAACCATCCATTAGAAATGGACTGATAAACTAATTAGAAAAACAATTTAGTACATTCTCCTGTAAAGAAGAAGCAAGAAATCACAGGAGTTATAAGAAGATCTAATTGGCTATGAAAATTCGTTATTACGTTAACAAAAGTATCCTGGGTTCGTCTGCAGACGGCTTGAAAATATTCCCATAAGAAATACAAGTAAAGTTTATTTTTATCTCTTGCAGACTTCAGTTCTTTTACAAAATTAAATTAGAACTAGCCGCGTGCATGCACCCTCTGGGTGCAGTTGTTTGGTCTGGACCAGACATCTGGCCTGAGTCTGGACTATGAACATGTACTATCATTTATTTTTAATCATTACTTTCATATGGACATATCAATCATAGTGTATTCTTATGGAAAAACGCATTACCTCGGTTTCAACAATCGTATCCGTCGTCAAGGGGATTGGTTGTTTACAGCCTCAAATTTTCACGAAATTTCCGTTTATTTTAACCAAATTCTCACCATTTCGACTCGATAACGATATTTCACGACCAAAATAAGAATCTCTATTCATTTGTCTTTCTTTTGGTGCTTATCTCGATGTCGTAAGCCTATTGTTTCTAATTTAATTTTGCAAAATAAATGTAGCCTGCAACCGATAAAAGTAAGGTTTACGTGCATTTCTTATGAGAACGGTTTTTCTTATGGGAAAACGCAATACCTCGGTTTCAACAATCGCATTCGTCGTCAAGGGGACTCGTTGTTTATAGCCTCCAAATTTCACGAAATTTCCGTTTATTTTAACCGAATTCTCGCCATTTCGACTCGATAACGATATTTCACGACCAAAATTAGAATCTCTATTCATTTCTCTTTCTTATGGTGCTTATCTCGATGTCGTAAGCCTATTGTTTCTAATTTAAATTTGCAAAAGAAACGTAGCCTGCAACCGATAAAAGTGTGGTTTACGTGCATTTCTTATGGGAACGGTTTTTCTTCTCTGGGTTCGAACTGTGGTCGTTTAGGTAAAAGAAAATTTTGCCACATTGTAGGGTGCAGCAGTCTACATCGAATGCACGTTTCAGCATCCTAAGTAATCGAGATATGTAGTAAAAGAACGAAAAACGAATAGGGGTTCCTAATTTGGTAGAGTAATATTGTTTTCGATCCAAAATTAGGAGAATCACGATAAAATAGACGAAAATTTTGTGTACTTACGGTGCTGTAAATAACCCGTCACCCCGAAAGCCAAAGCAGATGTTGAATCCATTTTAAATTTACCGTAAGAATATAAAAGGAATTTAGGGCCATTTAAAAACATACATGGTCCTAGAAACTCATAATTCACGTATTCTGGCTTAGAAGGATCATATTCCATAATAGATGTACACTTTTAATTAAGTCAAATAAAGTTCCGTCATTTTTGGACGGGGGGGTTCACGAATTACTTCATATTTGAGTGCTAAGTAACTGCTGCTAGCAATTACTGAAATATTGAATATTCTCTTTTAACTCGTCGACCGACACATTTCACAAAATGGTCGTTGATCCATGTTTGAGAGAAGTCATTTTATTGCCAAACTTCTGTTAACCACCGCAGATTTATAGCAAAGTTTCTCTTTGACGAAAGCTAATCAAGTTTGTGACTTGCATAATTTACATACACCTAGGCGTGTACGAATTTACTTAACGTGAAGTGCGGGTAAAGTAATGTTGAAATCTACTTTGTGTTTCAAACTGCTGTATGTACATAAATGAGTTGATAAAGTGAATATATATTTCACTAGACGAGTTACTTCTATTAATCACAAAACATTCAAGGTAGAAAATTTTTCGCTGTTCCGGGTTTTTAGTTCCGAGAAGTTTTATATCAGGTTTTATATATTTATATTTTATATCAGCTTCAAACGACACGGATTCCGATGTATCATGATTTTTCACTATATGATAAAACGATATATGCCCTATTCCCAGTGTTACGAAGACAATAAAGTCAGGATCGGTAACACGTAATATGGGATGTTATAACCCATCCAAAACTAGCATCTGCAACAATTTCGAGAATCATCATCGAAATTATTCCTACTAGCATTTTAACGTCACAATCAATGTATTAATGGATATTTCGTCGCAGACATTTTCATCCTCATTCTCCTTAATTTTCCTTCAGCTATTATTGATAAACTCGTTTATGTAACGAAACAAGAATTTACTTTTAATTTCGAACACGGTCATGGGTCCAAGTGACATTAAAACCCGATATGAACAGTATTTCTTTTATGGTATAGATAATGAATGAAAATTGAGCAAAGACTCTGATTATTATCGTATGTAGCTCAGAAGTGGTCTGCAAAAATTCTGTAAATAAAAAATATTTAACCATTAAGATGAGTGGAATTCAGGAGAAAACGGGGATAGTAGCAGCAAAAATACTGAGATTGTAAAACGGTAAATCGAGTTTTTCGTTACCCTAGGTAAGAAACACCCTTTTCGAGGGGGCGATTCTCCACTAGGAAGTGTCTCCTGCCTCACTCAGGTCATCGAAATGGGGAAATGGGAAGAAACTTTTATTTACTCGAAAAACCCGAACGAAATATTAAAATCCCTAAATCTTAACCGAATCCGAAAACATTTTCGTAAGTATTCTTGTCAAGTGTAACAGTAATAATATTTAATAAACACGCAACTATGACTCGAACTTTAAATTTTAATAACTGAAATTATTTGAGGTTTACTATTCTTGTATCACTTACGTTTTTTTTTTAAATTTAATGAAAATAAATTCTATTTGAGGGTCACGTATTGCATAAACCATGCTCTGGGATTATTTTATGGGATATGAAAACGCTTCGAACCGGTTATATGGTTTCTACCGGATATAAACCGTCACCGACCCTAAATTTGGCATTTTCATCGGAATGGAGTGAATACCTGAACGAAAAAACTATAGTTCGAATCCCTGTCCTTGACAAGAACTATTGCCGGAGTGCTTACATACGGGAGTCATTCCTGACATCGGGTCCTCGAAGGCCCACAGATCAATAAATTCCGTTGATTCTTATCTTTTAAATTAAACCAGACTTCTGTAGTCGATTCCGATTTCCAAATACGAGACACTAGGAATGAGTAAGGCATCAATTTCGACCCAACCGTTTTAAAGAATTTTTTCCCAAAATATCTCTCTCAAGTCTCCGGAGAACCGACGTCTGAGTATTAAAACATACTTTAGACACCGTATCTGATGGGGAATTCCTCTAAATTCCATATGTGAATTCATGAAGAATACAACTTGAATTTCTTATTAGATTATCCTCCCCTTCCGTTTGTGTGAATGGTGAGGTGTTTGAAAGAAGCATGTACATACATAGAATACGTAAGGAAGTCTTCTCCTCGGGAAATAGTGTTTAGACAGGGGAATCATTCTTCTCACGAGTCGCGAATTTCAGGAGTGGGAGTGATCAAACGATTTCTCACGGTTAAGACCTTAATCTGGGTCTAGGAGCTGGAAAAGGGACAAAGTAACAATTTCCTTAAAATCAAAAAAGGCTTTGCGAGGAGGCAACAAAAAACTGATTCCACTTTATAACCTAGATATATAAAATAAGAACGTCGCGCGATTTTATGAGAATTCCGTTCTTTCGAGGAAATAAAATTGCCATCGTCTTTGGCGTATCCGCGGGACTTTTATTTACTGCTCGCTTAGATCCCTGCTGTTTTTCCGGGTTCATTTATCTTCTCTTCCGCTTTTTCCTAAAGAGGGCAATGTTTTTGTGTTAGGCATTTATCTCTTTAAAATTTATCTTGCAAATTTCTTATACGCAATTTCTCAGCACGATTGCAAGGAAATTTCGCCTAAGAAAGATCTATTGAATTTGCATGGTTTAAGTATTCTTTATTTCTCCTGATTTCGAAAATTTTGAAGCCGAAGTATGTGTTTCATTATTTACTGCTCTATAAGAATGTCTTAGTCGATTTAAAGGAAAGAGCTCATGATGAAATTTAGTCACTAAAATTAAAGGTTTATCAACATGACTACAGTGTTACGATAAGACGTATAGGAAACATAATGTCAGTTTTACTGCCTATTAGTTAGTGTTAGAATGTTTCTAATTTGACATTCAATTCCTTATTTGATGTAACATCTGGAAAAATATTAAGAGTCAATATTCCATGGTATTTTCTTCATCTCCCTTTAATACCGTGGGCATCATTTCCTCTTTACTCGACCGGTTCCTCCCCTGCAACGCTCCGCTTTTGCATTTGAACGTTGACAAATGAGCTCGAATGTGAGACCGGATGGCCTTTCGGGACCTCTTTTTCTGCCCATAGAACGTATTTTAGGTGGTGTTTTCTGGTAGTCATGGAAAGACGAGAAATGGCCTTGCGGCTTGCCTAGCGCGCGCCCTCTCCAGCCGACCTCTCCCTTATCGAGGATCCCTTGAGATATGAGGAGGAGGATTTCGGAGCTGCGAGATGCATTTGTGAATCGTTCCAACTCAAGCTAACCTCGATTTGTAACGTTGATCGAAAAAAATAGTGTCGATTGTAGTTTTTCTACTTGCAACACTCCCTTTTGCTCAAAACGGTATGATATCTTCAAACAATCTATTAGACGTAATTAGCATAAAGCTTTCGTACTAACTCAAACTACGAGGAACTTCACTTGGCTATGAGTTCCTTATCACTGTAATTATTATTTAGTCCTTTTATTTATATAACAAGCTAGAATTATTTAAATTAGTATAAAACAAAATTACGTCTACTACGACGAGTTAAACAATTTTCTTTTAATTTTAATTCGCAATGAAATAGGATCTCTATAAACAATTTCCTAATAAAAAATGTTGTGGAGGCTATAAAATTTTTTACTAATGGCATTTATTTCCGCCAATTAAATCTGAAGCTTATTGATTTCAGAAACGCCAGGGAGCAAGCGTATATTAAACTTTATTGTATGTATAACTTGTATTGTTCTTTGAGTAAATGAACCTTTACAATGAACAACACATTTTGCGTGAATGAATGTACTCTACATTTTACTATCCTTGCATGTGTTATTCACTTCAGATACATGCATTCCACCGTTATGGAGGAATGCATGCATCTGAATATCTTTCAATTCTTTAAGCTTTTACGTCGTTCGCTGATAGTGAATTGAAAAATAATTTTCTGATTTGAATTTTGTTTTTAGATGTGACGATCTTTCGTCCGTGGATATGAATGAAAACTATGACACCTTTACTTTGAAGAAAATTCAATTTGGCTTAGAAGAATTATTTATCGATCAAGGATAAATGATTTTAGTGCCACTGTTAACCGGAGATAGCTTTTTCTTATGATCTTACGATTTATACTGAAAGCCAGACTGTAAACACAGAGGCTTTCAAAGAATATCTGGAATCGCATGACACAAGGATGTTCTAGGTCTGAAGAGTTATTAATTTATTCTGACAAAACGGCTATCATTTTTCAAACCTTTAAATCAAACTCTTAGTCTAATATCCTGTTATAGATATGCATATGATGACGTATATTTTGACAAAGTGTTGGCGCTTTTTTTACACTTTTTTTAGAAATTGTAAACAAATGAAAATAAGGGATGATAAAGCTAACCACTTCGTAATAAATACGAGTTGATGCAGGGGAAATTGTTTACTTTGATAAATTTAATTGCATTTGGAAGTAAAAATTCGGAATTTCAATGAATGTAACTCAATTACAAACGAGAAAATTTCATGATAATTTATGTATGACAAGTATGGGCGAGGAAACAAGACGGCCATGTAAAAATATCTCAAATACAGATCACTCTCTCCGCAGAAATATTTTCTCGTATTGAATATCATGAGCTCACTCTTCCAGTTTTAAGAATTAGGGGTCGTATGAGAGTACTATAGTCGGCTAGAGTAACACAAAGGAATTTGGGTTTCTTTTGCTCAACAGTGTGATTTAGCAACAAAAGGCTTTAGAGCTAGGTAAATATTTTGTAAATGTCCAATTCTAAAATGATTGAAACGCTTGAATTCAGGACTTTTTACAGACTAGAATACATTTTAGATCCGAAAGCGTGAATTTATCTAAAATGAAAATAAGATTCGCAGGAAAAGAGACAATTCTGTGGAATTCTATCATTCCTATTGCAGGAAAATAAAAGAGGAGCACTACTTTTATTCCAGGAATTTTAAATTCGTTTGGAAAGACTTCCTCCTAAACGTACTAGAGCTAGATATTCTTTCACCATCTAATTCTCTGGATTCTACTACATTCAAGTAGCACCTCTTTTCTCTCTTTTCACTCCGCTGATTCATTCTCTCATTCTTTTCACCGCTTGAAGCAATGCACTTACAATCACCCAATCAATTTCCTTTGCCCTTTTACCTTTACCCGCTTCTTTTCTTGTCCTTCTTTCCCTCTTTACTAAGCTTGTATGAATATACTTATATTTTTTACCTAATGATAGCGATCAGTTGCAGAAAGCGGCCGATCTCTGAATAAAATGAGGAAAAAATAGACAAATTTCTGTTCACTCCTTAAATGTAGCTTGGAATTGTCATACCTTTTAGGTATCACTAAGCATTAAATTATGTTGTTGTTGTATTCATTGCATGACCCGTTTAAGGTGGGATAATGCCATTCGACATAATTCGGTGATACTTTTTGAGGTTAAAATGAATGGTTATTGTAAGCATGCTATTTTCGACGTACAAATTACTTAATGTATAAGGAAAATATTTTTTACCGCATGACGTAACGTAGCTTATAGTATAAAATGTTTGATAAGTTCACATAAAAAAATGAAATCTTCCGTTAAAATAAGAGAATTTTAGCTGATGCTCTTTTTCTCAGCTTAACCCAAACAATGTAGAACAATAACAAAGAATATAGATGTGCCGAAGAATGCAATTTTCTTTTTTATCAAAGAATACGCTTTTCCTTACTCTCCAGCAAGTTGATAACTGGAATTGTGAACGATTTTATCGAGTATTTTTATTGCTCCAAATTCAAACATCACCGTCTAACTAAAAATTTGACCGCTTGGAACAATAAAGTCATATTTTCGTCGTTTATTAGTATGAAGTTGGGTATTCACATAGATTTTTAAAATTCTTTAAATTACCAATATGTACAAAATAAAGATAATTGCAGCCCGCGCATAATTATCTTATGGTTTTTAGATGAGTAATGGTTGCGGCGCAAAAGCTAATAGTTTACAGCATTCACTATTCTCAACAAAACAGGGAATTCATTGAATTTCTCGATAAAGGAACATTTTCCGTGTCCTCCGGGATTCCCTACAACTTTGTTATTGGAAAGACAAGCAATAACCAGTATTCCGCAGGGGGTGCGATTTCAGGATATAAAAGCAGAGGTGGTAGTTGACGGAGGGAAATGCGATCGTTTCTCTTCTCGCGTTTAAAAAGCGCCGGAGGTCGATAAAGAGCCTTCGTGATCAATTTCTAGCCATCAGTTCATTCGTTCTCTTTGTTGGAGAGACCTCTGCTGTTTCGCTTGGGAAGCTGCCAAAAGGGCAAAGTTCTCCAGCTTCCGAATCCCCTTCATTCATCTCCCACTCCTTATTTATTTCCATTCCTAGGATATTTATTCCTCCTTCACGGCGCTCTCCACTCCTTCATTCATTTGCTATTCAATCCTCGCTAGCTATCAAGGGAAAGCTGCAGATTAACAGTTCGTTTCCTCTGGATTAGGGGAGTAGTAAATGTTGCCGACTAGAACGATGAAGTAACGGAAGTGTGGAGAAGTTTGTTTCCTCAGTGCGCATTTTAATAATCACATGCGAAAGTTGGGAAACTGGTGTTTGACTGCGAGATTACAAGTATCCAAACGCCAAGAATTCCGCATTGATTCATGTAGCATGAGTTCCGCAATTTTTGTTTGTTAAGAAGATCCCAACATGTGTTTTGGAATATTTAATTTATTTAGTGCCGGAAAGTTTTGGTTTGGATTACCTTGGGTGTAGTAACGGGTAAAGATAGCTATATATATACATATATATATATATATATATATATATATATATATATATATATATATATATATATATATATATATATATATATATCAAATATATGTACTGCAAGAATTTAATTCGGAGGTGAAGGTTCAGGTTTTAGGCTACATTTTTTCAACCTTCCTAATAAAGCTAATTCACTCTCTGCGAGGAAAATAGAGTATTCATGCAATTGTATCCTCGTTAATAGTTTTTGACATTGTCTTTTTAAAGGTGACCCGGATATTCAATATAAATCTAATTATATGTTCTGCAGGATAGGTGTCAATCAAAATTTAGCGTGACATTAATGTGAATTAATTATTAACGATGTTTAGTAAGTAGCATTAGTGTGCAGACACACGTCTATCGCAAATCCAATCACCATCAGTTCTCTCCATAAAAATCTATATTTTTGCGCTTTTATATTCACATTAAATTCTGAAATTTACATTCTGACCTAAAGGTATCACAGTGTGAGTTAAGAAAGCTTATGAATAGAATAACTCGTCTTCATAAGGCTTAAGATCTATCTCTGGAAACATTTTTCAAATATTCCATTTACGTATAATTGCATATTTTTACTTTTAACTCAAAGAAAACTTTAATATTGAGACGAATGAGCCATGGCATTATTTGCTATATTTTATTCATTATTCACTCAAATTAAAAGGCTAAATTTGAAATTTTCTGTGGACTTAGTCAACTTTTCTTCATTCTTTTTTCTTAATTCTAGCGAAATTAATTTTGTGATTATGAGTAGATATGACAGAGATCAAAGTCAAGCAAAACTCTCCGGTCTCCAAAGAATGTGTGAGGAAGATCTTAACAACCTGATCCTCTTTAAATGACATCCATCGAATTCTCAGCTTTCTTAACTAAGTTCCTTCATATATTAAAGCAAGTCATAATAGACTTTAAAAGGTCAGATCTCCTTCCGCATTCCAGTACAACAGAAGTTCTCTGAGGTTTTATCCTTTCCCAAAACTTCGGGAAAAAATTCAGGAAATCCCTTTTTTCCCGGAAGGGTGGTTTGTATTTGAATTACTTCCTTTGGAAAACTTCTAATTCTTTTGATTCACTCGACCGATTTAATTTTATCCAAGCATTTTTTAAATGTTAAATGATATTGGATGAAATGTGTTTTAAAATTTAATTCTCCTTTCTTTACAGGTGAGTACACAAAGCTTGTTCCTCTTCATCCACATCATTTTCCTCTACGAGTTTTTGTAAGTATGTACATATTTGTTGATTGATAATGATTCGATTCGTTCTTGGTGTAAATTTTAAAAATCAATATTAATATAAAGCACCTCTTAGTATGAATGAGGATAAGATTCTACTCTTTTACATGATACTTGTATTTTTAAGTCTAATCAATATTTATCTTCCTTCAGCCAATCTTAATTTATCAATCGGTTATTCATTTTCGGTTATAAATTAAATTATTCCAAATATGTATACCTCATCTTTAATATATTGTCATACTAATGCGATAAGCATTATGAACACAGTAGTACCTTAATGCACGACGAACTTCATTAGGAGTAAAAGGCATGATCGTAACAATTAAAATTACATCTTGTATTTTAATAAAACATTAAATAGTAAATACAAGCGATATGAGTGAATTGGTAAATCATTATAATAATGAGATGAGTTTTTCTTGTAATTTTATGGTTTTCCGAACATTGAAAAACATTTTCTGAGTTGGGTAAGTTTGAAAATATAAAAATATGTAACATTAATTCCAGAAAAAGGACATTAAAAGGTGGATATCCTAACGACAGTTAAGTTAAATAAAGAGTCCATATATACGTTTAAAAAAACTCGGAAAGGGCAAAGTAACACACTTTGCCTTTTTTCATTTCCGCAAAAAAATAATCATTTTCTAAGGGAAAAAAATGGTAGAACTATTGCCCATTGAGACGAAATTCCGGAGATATCTCTCGTCATTTAAGTTTTCTACCGCCTGGAAAAAAGTGTTTTCAAATCCACGAGATTCTATTATGCTCTCTTCCTTCAATTTACGATTGACTGATCTGAAAAACTTTTTCAAGTTGCGTGGAAGGCGTTCAGATATAGCGAATCGAATAGCTACATTCTATTTTCAGTTTTTCACGTGGATGTATCAATCGAAATTCCTTTCTGGGATGGATATCAAATAATACTTCAGACGGATGTGCTACGGGTGAATACATATTATTGAAGGTATTCTGTTGTGTTGATAGGTATTTCGTAGATATCGGTATTTATTGGGTCTGGAGCAAAAGTTGCAGAAAAGCTGTGATACATCATTGAAACTCTAAGAAAATATATTATCTACTAATTTATGATAAAATAATTGTTCGCGAGGAAGATTAAGTACACAGCTGAAAGCACAATTTCAATAAGGAATTGGAATACAGTGGAGCATAGAATATATGAGATGAAAATGTATTTTCATGAATCCTAAACGAACAAAATTGTGTCCCTGAATATACATTTGAATGCGATAATTTGATTACCCTTAAAAACGTCTTTGTCGTATATTTTCATCGCTGCCTAAGTTGTTGCAAACAGTTTAGACTAGATCGATGACAACCATATCCACATGGCATCTTATATGGTATAATTGCCATGGATAAGTAAAAATTGTTTAATGATAGTTAACAATCCCTGACATATTCACATACCAACAATATATGAACCCTACATTTATATTGAAATATTTAGAAATATTATATATTCAGTAAAAGCAGAATTATTAGTAAATCATTATTCATCGCCTCATTCAAAAGAGAAGTATAGAGATTTAATTTATCAGTTCATAAAATTATTCACTATGTATGTAGTACATTATATATTATTTAAACATTAAAATTACGATAACTCTATGAAAAAATTTGTCCTCCATTTACATTTGTCTCATCTTAACTAAGTCTGCGATAATACGAAATTTAATGAGTCACGAACAATAATGATTAAAGGAAATCTTTCTGAAATTTGATTGACTCTAATCTAAAGTATCATGGGACATTTTTTATCAAAATATTTTACTCTGCGGCAAGCTGGGGTTTAAATTTGTTTTATTTAATTTCAGGTTAGATGTTAAACGTAAGCTAATTTGTAAATCAAATGTTAAATTCTGGTATAATAATAGTGTAATGCTTATCCTCAAAAATTACATATTCTTTATTGGGGTCATTCGGTTATTCTTGGGTTTATTTGGACTGTGTTTCTTACTACGGTTAAGGTGATATATGCTCAAAAATCCAACGGAACAAAAAACCAGGAGATACCCGATAAATTCTTACTCTATCTACGAGTATTTTTTATTCTAGATATTGATTACAACAGCATAGCTGATGAATCAATAACTTGAAATCAATTTCAATAACTTGAAATTTAAAAGCATATATGGTGAGCTTTTTGGGAATCCAGCATTCCGTGGTGAATTTTTTTAGGTTTGCCTAAACTAATAGGACAGAAAAATTTGCAAACATCACACAAACAGAAATTCATAGCTTTGTATAGATATTACCGTAAGGAATACTGTTGTACTGCAGCACACAGCTTCGGAATATGCTCTTATATGGTCATATTTTGTATTCATGTGGACACTTCCTACTCATAGGATTCTGGTTCATTGGGGAAAGCAAATACTTCATTTCCCGTCCTTGCTTAATGGGCTTCAATTTTTCCCCAAATCTCTATGTAACCAATAGTTAGAGAGCGTAAAAATCCAATTAACTTTCGAGCTGAAGGTTTTATTCTAGATATATAGAAAAAAATTAATGAAGGAAGTAGGATTTCGTCAAAATTTTCCGAACGGTGTGAGGAATTTTTCTGAAAATAGAGTAATCAAAGGTATGGAAGGATGAGTAAAGGAGAGCGTTGAATCGAGGAGGTTAGAGGGATTTAAATCCTAAGAGGAGTTTTAGATGGAATCTAACTCTGAGGAGTCGTTGAGGATCCTATCAATCCAGGTTTCAACGCCTAGCATTCGCACGGCACACTTTCGTCTTATTGCTTCACAGGGATCTCATCCTCCGCATCACCTTCCTTTTCCCCATTCTCTTTTTTCTCTCAAACTTTCGGGATCCTTTTCACCGCAAACTCTTCCTTTTGATTTCTTTGTTCTCTCTCGTGTCGTCTATTCAATCCCTATTTTCCACCTCTCGCTTCACCCCGCTTTCTTCCTTTTCAACACTCACTTTCCTTTTCCGTGCTGCTAATTAACTTTGCCACACACGCCCACGGAAGGGGTCTCATTCGCGCGGCCATTCATGGCTTCTTTAAGGCTTCATTATCATTTAAACGATTACGGCTACATTTGAGTGCGGTTGTTTCAACTCATCCCACCGTTAGGATTTCGCGGTTATGGTGGCTGTAAATGCCCTTGCAATTCTGCCCACTCGTGTCCCCTTCCGAATGGCGGGATTTGGCGCGAATTAGAAATGCGCAATTGATTCTTTTAAGGGTTTTAGTCATTTATAATGCGCCAATTTTGTTTAACAAGATAATAAATTTTCTATAATCTCTCTAATCTCCTATGCGGCTTTTTGAAACTTTTTTATTTATTAAATAACTTGATTTTTTATTTGTTCTTCATTTTTCGCATATTTATTCCTCTGAAAATAAACATATTAATTTCGTTTTCTAATTCCCTCTTGGATTTTATATTTTGTTTAACTATATTTTGTGTGAATACCTTATTATTTGATACCTCTCTACGAATTTACCAACATGATCTTCTAATTATTAATCTCGGAGGAATATTTTTCCAAAACGAATAGGTTGGAATATTTTTCCAAAACCAAAACCTACTCTCTCTTTTATTTTTTTTTGATTTTGTAGAATATAAAATATGATACACCCAGTTTAGGTGAAATAGGGACCATCCAAAGCCTAACCTTGCCAAATGAACGGTTAATCAATTCTCCAAATCCAATATGTTGTACTGAATTCTTTCTTAATTCTACGGACGGATAATGAACCGTTAAATTTGCTCAAATAAGAACAAGAATCGTCAGAAAAGTTTTAATGATCTAAACCACAGATAAAAAGCTAATTACAACAACTCGTTCGAGAATCATAATACTTAGCCACAATGCCATTTCCCATAAAATGCAAATCCTAAAATTATTAGTAATATTATTAAAAGTGATTAGACAGCTGCGGTCATTTCGCACGTGGAATCCCACCGAGAATCGAACCCATGACTGCTTTTACCCAAGTCGAACGCGCCGCCCACATGGCTATTCGGGAGCCCAATAAATTCTAAAACATATTCCAAAAGCTACGAGTGTTTTCTAATAATTGAAAGAGGGACCGATAGAGGGAGTGTGGTAAACAATGAATGCCACCTTTTGAAAGTAATTGAGAGGGAAAGGTGACAAGAAGGGGTGACGAAAGGCAGAAGGACAACGGAAAGGCGTGGAAAAAGACGGACTCTCGAATGACGAAGGAAGCTGAAGAGACGATGTTGGAAGATTGGGAGTGATTAAATACAATTAAATCGGGGTAATTAATTAATTGATTTATTTTATATAAATGTATTGCCTAAACAACTAGGCATTACTTTTTCTTTCTCTTGTTAGCAAGAACTTGCTCATTTTCTTCAGTCATTTTCGAAATTTTCTGCACATATGCATGGGCGAGCATTCTTTAAATATTCGGTCGCCGAATTCGTATTAGTTACCTTTGTCCATTAATTACATTAAAGAAGTTATACGAAGCTTTGTCATTAAGTTTTCATGTAATAAACTGCGTTGTTTAGTTTACATTTACAAGTAATATAACGATGAAACCTGAAAATGTGAGATACCTGGAGAAGTAGAGAGAATGCAAAATATATGCCAGGCATTACATCAGCAGCATAATATTATCTTACATTAATCTGTTATTTGTTCATTTAATGAAGTTACCATGTGATCCGTTTCATATTGGGAATACACAATCTATAACAAGAGAATGAGGATAAATTAATTCTGGAACCTCTTTGGGAGGCACAGCTGCTTACAATTCGTTTATAATCCAGGATATTTTTATGCTATCTTACGTTTAGTACAACAACTATTATATACACCATGCAAATATAGTAGTAAGCAAAATACATAGATCCTATCTTGTTATTTATTCCAATGTGAGATCTCTTACTTAAGATAGCTATTCTCTTATATTTTGTGTAAATATCTATTTATTGTGTACGCACGTCAATTATGATTACCCATACACTCATTAATCATTTTTATTTTTCAATTCCTATAAAAGATTATAGATTTATTTTTGTATCTTGAAATGACCCAATCCTTCTACGCTGTTCGGTTTTTTTCACTAGTATAACGTAGTTTACATTGATTAACTTCTATTATTGCTCTTATTTTAATTGCTCTTGTAACCTTTCCGAAGTACATTTTGCATTCTCGAGATTAATATATAGTCATACTTGTAACGTTTTACAGTTTACATTAATTTGCTTCTTTTCAGTGTGATTGATATCATCTCCACTTATGGTAAAATCATTTACGGGTTCGACTTGGAGGGAGAGTCAAATTTCTCTAAATGGTTTGGTCATAAATATCAATACCAATCATTATATGATAAATCATCATAAATTTTAGGATCATTAAATCCTATAAAGTGAAAATTTAAATGAAAAAATACAAGGAGGATAAAACACGTTCATTTTGTTTTTAAACGGGAGAAAAAATTATATTGCTCTAGTTGAACATGAACTCGTATAATTCAGAGAAGAAAATCTTTTGTTTCCTCAAATTTCGAAACAAAGCGATCTTACCGTACTTTACCATAAACTGTGATTTTATGTTTGTCCTCGATTGTCTTCGGTGCCAATCTTTCTTTGGGAAGAAATGCCTTCGCGAAGCTCTATAAACATCACCGCCTGGAGGAGTATAACTTAACGAAACAACTTCGGGAACAAGTATTTCTGTAATCCAACCACGTTCCTCTCCTCATCTTTTATTTTCGTCCCCTCAACTCCATTTCAGTGGAACTCCTCTGGACTGATTGCTGGACTCTGGGGTGATTCCCTTCGACTTGCATCTCTTTCATCCTCACTCTTCTTGGCCAATTCCTTCTTATTTTCCTCATCTTACTTTCTCATATCTCTAGCCTAGATTAGAAATTGATTCATTTCATGAATCGAACAAAATGTTTTCGGTCAAAAATGAGAATAATGCGGATCTCTCCGGTTACTTTGGTTTTCTAATGAACTGAATATTAAATTTTTGAAATTGTTAAAGAATTTTTCTATTTAAAAGCTTATAAGATGCGAGGAAATAACCTTACAATTCACAGAATTGGTTAACTCATTCCTTTCCGGATCCAATTTACTGTAATGCTGAGGAGATTGTTTTATTTAAGTAAAGGTCTGTACTACCTTTAAAAGTTCAAATGATCTTGATGTTCTGTAGGGAGAGCATTTTAACCTTCACCAATAACATAACAAGCTCATTTAGGTGAATAATATTTTTAGCTTCTGATTCATAGTGTGAAAATAAATTATGGCGTTAAATCTGAATTTCTTGAAGGAAAAGAATATAAAATTAAGCAATCCTCAGCACCTTGAACGGATAGATCTAGAATTGAATTTTGCTCTATATTACGTGATTCGAATCTAATTATTAAACAATATAACTCATCTAATCTAACGTGCTTCGTGAGCCATTGCCTCATCTCATTAACTTTATTTAGTCATCTTCTTATTGCCCCACACCCATAGTGCGAGCACAGCGTGTTCGGTCATTCCCTCTATTGTCCGGTTCTATTGAGACACTCCGATCCATTATTTACCGAGGTAGTAAACATGGGGGGTCTGGAAAGACGACAAGAGGACATTAATCGTTAGTCCACGGAGTATCACCTTTCGCGGAAATCGACCGTGTAATGTGAGCTCATTTCGATCATTAAGCAGACGAAGAATTATTGATGGTCCCAGCCTTTCGTTTACGTGTCTTCTTACTCAGGAACTAAACGTAATATTTCAACTTTAACTTCACGTATCTAGATAAAAATTTATATCCGAAGATGAAATATGTCCTTTACAAAGTAAAGATTTAATTTTTGTAATTTATCGATTACCTATTATTATTGTGAAGGATGCGTTATGGAGTTCCCCTGAATTAATTATTGACAGTTATTACATATTTTCATCCATTTCTGTGTTAATTTTAATATTCTTTAAGCTAAAATTTTACGGAAAAATATAAGTTTTTCGCGTTACAAAAACGAGTTATAAAGTTATGGGATGAGAAGTTATTTTGGGTACGTGGAACACATTAGCGTGTGATCAAAATTTTTACATTTGATCGTCTCTCTCAAAAGTTCACAAATTAGTCGCAGGGAGTATATATATCACCCCAAATTATTTTGAAAGCTCACACACTGTTAAAATGGTACCCTTTCCATAAAATTCATCCTACATATCAACTATCAAGGAAAGTCCTCCAGACAACTCCTCCATCTTGTATAAATAAATACTTTGAATTAAACTTATGTCATTTCGAAATATGAAATTTTGGATTAATTCCATAACTATAATCATCTTTACATCAAAATGCAATTTAAATTCTTTAAAGCTCTGACTCTCTTGAGTTTGCTTGTATCGTTCATCTCAATTTTTAAGTTCATTTTCGCCCGTTTTCAGATTGCACTTTCACGTTGAAAATTTGTTTGAATCGATGTATTTGTTTGCACATGTGTAATGCACATGTTTAAATATAAAAGTATGTAACGTATATCAAATACATACCATCCATTTTCCCTTGAGTACTTTTTATGAGCTTTTAACGTAATTTCTTTCACAGGTGATTAAGCCCTTTTAAATATTATTACTATTTGCATATTTCTCACGCCGATTTTTCGTGTAATTTTCTCGCTGAAGGAAGGGTTTTACAGCTATTATCATAGTAGTGTACACACAATTACTAACTGTTTTCCCTAACTTTACTCAGAAGCTTTTTCATATTTTCTTAACTTCATTAATAAATTCTCAATTCAGTTCATTTTATCTATATTTTTCTGAACCACCTTAGGAGGTAGGGTTCGATAGACTCATTAGTCTCATTATCGTCCAAACAAAGGACCCTTAACTGCTAACAGAATACTTTGCGTTTTATTGTGAATATTTTTAGTAGTCAAATTCAATTAAGATAAAGAATTGTTAATACCAGAATAGCACACACATTTAATTTGTATTTAGTTTGATTATAGCATTAAGTTCAATACCGAATGGTTTTGTAGACGTTAAATTCAATGTACGAGTGTATTTTTTTCATACCCTGAATTACATTATCTGTGAGCCAACAAGTCAGAGGCAACGGCGTTGATATGCGTGGCTTATTTATGGCAACTCATAAAATTTTAAATCAAATCCCTGGCTAAAACGTCACTCAGCCTACTCATTATTGAGTATTTATTCGTGATTCAAATAAAATTTAGTTAAATACCACGTATAAATGCATATGCATATAGAGAAGATCAAATATTTACACGAGTATTCGCCCCAAGGCAGGAAGATCCTTACGGAATAGAAAGGGAACATTTACTTGGCTCAACTATCAGGGATCACTCGGCCCGATGACTATTTTCCAAGAGAACAAATCTTACCCCGAACGAAAGGGTTGAGATTTGTAGGCTGCGCATCCGGTCTCCAGGGTCTTGCAGCTATCAAAAGGGTCATGACCTTAATCTCGGTGCTCCTGTCCCCGCATCTGTTTACCGTGGCGACGTGATTGTTCCTACCGTCCCAAGAGTGAGCTTCCGCCGGTAACATTGGCACCTTCTCTTCTCGCTTCACATTGGAAGAGATCCCTCCTTCTATCTACATATCCTTTTAACGAGCCCTTTCTTATCTCAATGACGAAACGTTATCATTCTCTTCTATGTTCGTTTACGGCCCATTTTTCCCAAATGTAGAAGAAAAGTATAAATATATCTGAACCGTTTGGATGTAAATTAAATCATCCATTTCTTTTCCGATGATATTCTTTTTGATCGATATAGAAAATAGGATCTTTCAGTGCTAACCTGACCATTAATTTTTGCCTTTTAATTATTTTGAATTTGAATTTTATAGAAGAAAAAATTAAGGACGATCTTGATTATTAACGAGTTTTAGACTGTACGTGACTCATTGTATGTAATTGCACTGAATTACGTGGAGATAGTAGTAAAGATAAAATTAGGTATTGTGAATACAGTCGCAGAAGCTAAATTTTCATGCATCTATCGCTTAATTAAAGAGTTGGCATATGTTAAAGTATCTATCGAATTTCGAAGCGACTTCAATAGAATTTAAACAGAAGTATAGAGAATGGCGAACATTTCCAAACTTAATATTCCAAAATTTATAATCAAGAAAAATATGAAATAGAATTACAAACAGATTTATTCGCAAAAAAATTTAAGATTTCGAAAAAATTGAGATATCGGTCTATAGAGGAAAAATTAATATGAAACTAATATGAAACGTGCTGAAAGAGAGAGAGAGAGAGAGAGAGAGAGAGATGGACACTTACCCAAGAATAAGGAGAGCTCGGTCGACACGATCTGAAGGGAGAACGGTTCCTACTAAATGTGGTTGGAAGAACATTGTTTATAAGAAAGACCTTTGAAGGGGACGGAAAGAGAATTGATGCAAGGCAAACACGGAAGTAAATTTTCTTTCCCCTATACGGGAAATTGCTTAATTCGTCGTGTACTCTGCCTTCTTTCATCGCGTGCTGATCGTCCATTGTTTTATGTTTCCTTTGTGAGAAAGTTGCGGGGTTCGAACGATATCAGATAAAATAAAAAGTAGTATCTTTACTATTTCATCAGCAGTTTTCAATTACATCAAATTCTCTTGAAATCTATCCCCCATCTTCGTTGAAAAAAGAGTTAAATTCTAGAACCTCGCGAAGAGGGAATAGAAGGAAAATAGTAACGGGTATCTGTAAGTGAAGGAGGAGACGAAGGATAGGTGAAAACGAAGAACATCCCATGCGTCAATATGGAGAAGGGGAACAAATGACTGAACGTACTGAAATTGCACGCCCGAGGCTTTTGATGAGGATTTATGGAGCACGCAGTCCGTATTGCCACTAAGCGACTCGCACTTCTCAACACCCGATGACCGAAGGAGATTTTAGTCTCTGTATTGCTACTCACCCTTTGTCACCGAAGCAAAAATTTTCATCACTTTCTTTCTTGATTATGAAAACTGTATCACATCTGCTAAAGTAGTTGTCACTGGAAAAGTCTTTAAAACAAACCCCTACGATACATAGGGTACTTCTCCAAACTACTTCCAGTGGGTCAAAAAACTAATAAAATTCTTTTTCTTCCTACCTTTGAAGTCTATTTTTATTGAAGTCAGACGCAATCAGTCGCCAAAAAACGCTCGTCACTGAACAAGCCAGTCACTCAATTGTCAGGCGCTCAGTTATCACTTTTGATTTCTATCGCTCAGTTACAATCCTTTTAGCAGTATTTAACTTTATGTTAGGGTTCGGTAAGTAATGTAAAGGAATCGGATACTAAGATAAAAGATTTCATTTACTGTTTCGGAAAATAAGGGGAACTCCGAACGAGTTATCCAAGTCAAAGAGTGCTGCGGAATCACTGCATCGGCTCATTCGTGTGAGGGGATTATTCTTATTGTTTGCATCCCTTTAGTATCTACTGTTAACTTCCTCAATTTTAAATAACGAAATAAGATATCACGCTAACTACTATCAACTATAAATTAAAATTTGAGAGGAATTAAATTAAAATTTAAAGCGTTTGCAAGGTGACGTGTATTTTTTATTTATTTTTGTTTAATATATTTTGAAGTATCAACAACGAATGCCTCACGATATCAAGTAGAGGTGGGGCATAAAAAGAAAAGGTAAATTCCTTCATTCCATTGTAACACTCCTTATTCTATCTTGATTGAAATAAGAGTAAAGATCGTAACACATAAACAATTTGAAATTAAAAAGGACAAAGAATCAATGAAGAAGAGAGTAATTGTTAACAATTCTGATTGCTTAAATTAAATTATATATGTCTCGGAAAACCATATAAAATAAGGAAGAGTCTACTCACAAGCTATTTGTTTCCACTTCATCTACTTCAATCTCCAATGTTTTTCCCCTTGAAAGAACCTCACTCCATCGATTCACAATCCGCATTGCTTTCTTGTTTATCAGTCGCCTTCTTCTTAGATATCTAAAACCTGGTTTATGTCTCGGTTCCCTTATTATTCTATCCGTCTCTTTTGTGTGCGAGGACTTCTCAAACTCTTTTGCTCCAACAAAGCAGCTCTCTTCATTTCTTTCTTTTATTCTTTTTCTCGAGCACTCTCATTCCCTTTTTCTTCTATTTCCCCTCCCTTTTCCTTTTACTTCCCCTCTTCCTTTTCTACTATTTTCTTCTTCTGATTTCTCTATCTCTCGGCTGTCTTTCTCCCGCAAAGAAATATTCCAGCGACACCTAATTCAATTCCCAGGCCTCCATCGGAGAATCTGCGCATTTCATTGTCTTTGTCTATCTTTTATACGTCAAGAAGGCTTCTGGATTTTTACGATAGATTAATAGATAAATAATAGATGAAATTGAATTTTCTTTTGCCACAAGTCAATATAAATATAATTTGTTACCTTGTTGTGTACGTACAATCTTTTTCTTTCTCAAATAGTCCTTTGCTTCCTCATTTACTTTTTGGATGTATATTTCAGATATTTTAATAACGATTGAAATCACATTTTGTAATCTTCCATGTTTTGAATAATTTTCCCTAATTTATCAGATAATTTAAAAAGCAATTTATTGACTGATTACTGACATACTAATTAATAACGAACATCACGGTTTGTTAAACAGAATAATATGAAATATGTCTTTTGTTTCACAACGTGTTGAAAGTTTCATGGAGAATCTAATACTTATCCTTTTCAAATGAGTAGCAGCGACTACAATGCTGATCAGAAAACTTGTATATATTAAGCATTCATAATTATAAATCAACTCCGTAGTTCTGTAGATAATTCGTACTCTTTGTACTCCTTACATTTATGGAGTACAAAGTAATCCATGTACCGCAAATATTACGCTCTTTTAAGGAAGATAAAATCATACTAGACCGTAAAAATTTTGTCTATCACAAAATGCGAAAACTACGAAATATTTTGAAGAGAATGATGATCAGAATTGGTAGTTAATTTGATAGAGGTTTCAATTACGTTAGAGTATATTGCAAGTCGAAGTACAAATTTTTCAATCATTCGATGTTGCAGTCACAAAACTATCCTGTCACTATGTTTATGAAACATCCTGTAGTTTATCCTAACAGCTATGCAATGAAGCTCACAGGGCCGTCTTGAACACAAGTATATCTATCAGGCGGATGTTGTCGTGGGAACTGAAACTACGATTTTGCCGTCAAGGAATGGTCATCGAAACCAACGAATTTTCAATTTTTGGATGTTGTCAAACTAACGGAATGTAACATTTGTTAAATACTTTTGTATTAAGTCAGTTAAGGCATAAATAAGTAATTATTCTCTTTATTTTAAGATTTTGAATTTTTGTTTCGGCAATCCGCCGAATTTCAGTAGTTGATAAATCATTAATTTCTTTTGAAGAGTTAACTATGCTTAAAGATATCTATTTTTCTTTTTAATAGGGGTTTTATTGCATTGAATATATAAAAAAATCAATAAAATACAACGGAAATAATGCGTCTATGCGTGAATATTTACTAATTCCCTGCAAGTCACCTATTGGCGTCCGGAAGTTTTTTTTACACCACCATTCAGTTTCTTTCCCTTGGATAAAAGGTAGAACTAAACTCCAGCTTATCCTTGGATTTAAACACGCCAAATCTGGTCGTGTAACTTTATTTGCTCTGAAGCTATTTCCTTGTTAAATACTATCGCGAATCGTTCGTGGAATGAATATTTGAAAGACTGTTTGTCTGCAAGTGTATCTAATTTTGCGCTTACTGGAATTTTAGGTCTGCAGTAAGTATTATTATTTGTAAATCATTTCGCAATCTCAACATAGAATGCTGTCTCATTTCTCTCAAGAATTGTTGACCTATTTTAGAGATAATTTTCATAGCGCTTATTACCTTACCCAAGACATTAATTTTCCATAAAATTTATTCACATAATATGTTTGGAAAATTATTAAGTATTATTACAATCATACCGATGAACAGCAGTTTCTGAGCGGCCTATTTCATACGTAGGACGAAATTCACTTTCTTGCATAGGGATAGCATTTTATATTACGAGAATTGAAGTTAGTCCTTGGAGTCTCTCGGTGTGTGAATTTCCAAGAATGTACTGAGCCTAACAAAGTCAAGGTTAATGCAATATTATCGAGACTGATTTTTCCTCCACACTCGTGCCTGTGTTTGTTGATGTTTTGATTTTTTTCCGTGTTATCGCTGTGATTTTGTTTCTTGAACGTTTTTCACCTGTCCTACACTTTATTTGCTCTACTCCACACCCTTATGTTCCTTCCGGTCAATTATACAGAAGTTTGCTTCGACTGTATACAGAGTATTGATTTTTACGCATATTTTGTCAATATTATCTCGCCACTGCTTTGTGAGTTGTGAGCATCACATGAGCCAGTTTTTTTTTATATAAATAGATCATTCATCACCCTTACACCGCTTATAATCTTGGGCTTCCAGATAGCCAAGTGGCTAGCGCGTTGGACTTCGGTAAAAGCGGTCCCTGGTTTGATTCTCCTAAAGGCACCCATATACGGTCAACCACGCTGCTCAAAAACGTGTTTACTCAAACCCTTCGACCGCGTAGGACATTGTTTCGCTATTGTGCACAGATGTTTGAAGCCAATCGGTTCAGCAGGTCCCCAAAAACGGTCAAAAATGTTTCGCATGAAGCGTGTGTGGACATCTTTTGACCGTGTAGGACATTTTTTCACTTATATGCCAACATGTTTGAAGCCAATTGGTCCGGACCGAAACCTTTCGAGCAGAAATTCAGCGCTGGACAGGCAGTTTATGGCAGTGATTTTATGGCGATGGTTGACGAGGGAAATACCTCGCAATCCTTTCATCCTACCTAACCTATAAACCCCACCTCTTATATCCTCAAGAAAATCGCTAATAAACTTGAAATGAATGAAATGTCAGCACCAACACGTTTTTGAGGAGCATGTTTAACCGTGTATGGGGGCCTTCATGTGCAAAATGATCGTCGCTGTCGGAGAACTTTTGACAGTACTACAACAATGTTTATCATCTTTTGATTTTTATTTACAAACAGCACATGACACACATAACCGTGAATCGCAGTTCACACTCTGCTTCGCAAATGTTAACGGTGGGGGGATGGCCATTTGAATGAATATTTTTTCACATATATAATATAATAAGATCTGTTATGGCGGTGTTTCAATGTCAGATAAATTTATTCGTTCCAAATAATGAATTTCGTCGAATGTTGCCTCCATTGAAATAAGCAGTGACTACTTGCAAATCGTTCTTAAAGATTGTTAATTTTTGTGATAATCTGATCATTTCTGATTTTTTCTGTTTGTATACATGCGTGAGCATTCTCAAGCATTTTTGTCAGTCAATTCTGATTTGCGTTTGTTACAAAAAATAACAAAAAATATTAACAAGATTACTCATCAAAATGTTATCATATTGACATTTTTTGATATGCCTAATAATTATGTGTCTCATTACTTATTTGACTTCATAGAAAAATTCAGATAATTTTAGTTTTTGGATAGTATTCATGATGTTATTTTTATGATGAAATGATAGAAGTTGCTTAATCCTTGCGTAGCATTTACTCTTACCCGACCAATTATGTAACAAAACTTGGAATCCTGCTCAACGTTTTCTTCAAGTGAAAGTCACCATTTTTTCGTTGCAAGCAAAAGGGATCGAAGGAATAAAAAAGAGAGGCACTTAGTCGCATAGAGTGGGCGTATTATCTTAGTAATACATGCAGAAGATCGGTCGGGAGATTGGGCTAAGTCGTGGTTGAAAGGGAGGAAGAGAGAAGGGAAAGTTGGGTTTAAGTAGATGTATCGAGAAAAAATATAGCCACTTTCATAAAATTCGGCTCCAAGAAGCTGGCAAAGACTAGGAGAAATATCTTTCATGGAAATAACTAACAAATTATATCTGGCATTAAACCTGATATCTTCATTAAATCCCTTGCTTGTATTTTTCCTTAATTCAAGCCGGTAATTTCATTCGAGTTTTTCTTCTGACATCGGCAGCAATTATATTAGAATCACTCCCACCTTAATTAGGGATATATTAACTTTAAAAAATTAAAACCAACTATTTATTATTTTAATTCTGAGATTGTTATTTTTTAACTCTCACGATTTTTCCAATAAGCTAGTATTTTTTCGGCTTCCTTCATCGAAAACGTGGAAGAATTTAAGACTAAGAAAGCGACACAAGAATAAATTATTAAATATTTCATGGGAAACAAAGGATCTTACGAATAAAGAAAATATTTTGCGAATAACCAGGAATTTTATAATTTTCTAAATGAAAATCGTACCGATCTTTTTTGTTTTCAATATTACTCGGTCAATTCCGTGATCCCATGATAAATCCCCGATGGTTATTTACAGTAAATAAATAAATACAGTAAATAAATCTCCCATGGTTATTACAGTACGCAAAATTTTTCTAATTCTTACTATATCAATATACTAATATTTCACATTTAAATATTGTTTCTATGATAATATTTGCGCTCTTATTTTTTTATATTTTTCCCCTTAATGGATATTTAAATAATGAAACGTTTACTTTGAGGCAAGCTCGAGATTGTACCAGCTCCAAACTTATAGTGGAAGATTAGTTTTCCGCAAAGGCTATAGTCCAATTACAGTCGCGCAAAAAAGGAGGATTAAGAGAGAACGAGGTTTAATGAAAACCGTTGCTAGGATGTGCATTGTTAACTGTGAGTCATAATAACTTTGGCGATCTTCTTTTTATGAAACCTCTGCGAGGCCGAGCTTCTTATTTGGCGTGCCGCTCTTTAACGTAAACATGCTACTAATTGAATATGCCAACGGTGGCGCTGCTTAGTCGGAAGACGATCGACAGGGGCATCTAATGTTTACTGCGCATCTAGCTCTGGGAAAAACGAAACTCTGAAGCTATGATATACTTCTTGTTCACTGTCTGAGAGGATAACATTATACAAAGTGAGGGCATACACAGCAAACAGCGTGCAAGAGGGAATTTAAATTTATGTTCAGAAAAATTTATGAAGAAGCCCAGCCCATATTTCCTGTACCTTGAGGATTTATTTCTGCTTAAGTTACATCTTGTTTGATAATTAGAATTTTTAGGCTTTAATATTAATATGAGGGAAACGAGACGTGTATTCGTGTTTCCTTCTCCATCAGGGAGGTTTTCTCGCATATATTTACTATGAGTACTTACGAAATTAAAATTGATGCTCAAGTTTTATCCTGCCTTTCTTTCGAGAATGTCTAATTTATGATTTGTCTTTCCTAGGGATAAGGATTTAAAGATATTCCAAGGGCAATGGCAGCGAGAATAATTATGTTTACATTCAGCAGTAAAAGATGATACTTATCTACTGCAGCCTATAATAAGTAGTTATTACAAGTTTTAAATTATATCACCACTCATTTATGTATATAAAGTGTTCTACCTTTTGGTAGGTTCATGTGCCCCCACATTCCCTATTTAATTCCCTCTCCTTCAACTCCCGGTAACTCATCCCACCCTTAAATTCATCTACCATTCATTTAGGGATTGCAAAAATGGCATTAAGCAAATTGCATAAAACGATGGATAAAAGAAAATTTTATTCAATATGAGGAACTAAATACATTAAGGGAGAGAAAATGAGGAAGTAAGAATTTGTATTGAAATACAAATTGACATACCGAGATATAAATGGAAATAAATAATTTCGACGTTGCCAAGTATCAAATACGGGTCATTTAAATTTCTAGCGAATCCTTTACCGTAAAATACCGCGACAGATATTTCGACCCTTGATTTGTTATTTTTACCTCCTTTTATATGCAGGAAAATGAAAGTCATGTTCATGATTGTGCTGATACGGAAGCTGCTGAGGTGAGAATTATGTTGAATTATGGCACTCATCTACGAAAGTACTTATTGAAAGTTATGTTAGCTAAGTGTTATCCATAAAGACGCCATGCTACATTAACGTTAAGTATTTCGACTCGTGGGGTTCTATCTCAGTGAGAACAGCAAGGGAAAATTACTTCACTCCTCATTCATGCCTCATTTCTTCTCAGGTGCTTTGGTAGCTAATTCTGGAAAAGCTTGTGTTCGAAACTGCCTTCGGGCTAAATAACTTACAAACAGCCAGGGGCTTATGAAGTTCAACCTCTCCTTCATCTTTCTTTAAGGAAAGATCCATGTTTAACAATCTAATATCCTCATGGATAAGAAAGTGCACTTATTCAACGTGAAAAATTAATGTCGCATTTTTCACGCATAATTTATTCTATTTCCCTGCTATAAAATTTTAAAATTAACCGATTTTTTCTTAAGTACTTTGCACATGTCTCTTATGTTTTATGATAACAAATATAATTTGTAAGTATGCAAACATTTGAATGAAGAAGTAAGGAAAAAAACTGTCAAAACTTTGCCTGGAGCACGTAAATATATGGACGAGAGAGTTTGTATCATCAGTAAAAGGGAAAGAAATAAATAGTAGCGTTGGAAATTTGGTTATGGAAAGAAAGACAAGCAAGAGATGGATAGACAGGATAACGTATAGTGAATTGCAACGGGAAATCGGTGGACAGAGAATATTTTTGTTGGGAACAATGAAAATCAGTAAGTGTGAATCTGTCATATGGTAAGACGCAACACATTTCCTATCGGAATTTTAGAAGTGAAGTATTGAGAAAGGAAAGGAAGACCAAGAAATAAAGAGCCGAATCGGTTTCCGAAGAAATGCAGAATTGGGCATAGAGGGCAGCAATCTCTGACAGCAACGATAACACATAGTCTTTATAAATAGGTAGATAGTGTTTTAAATTAGGTTGGATAGATTTAAAATTTTCTAATATTCATTAGCATTGTACGTTAAAACAACTCCTATGTATCCTTTGGAAAAGTTTCCAGCCATAAAAAATATGTAAGGGATTCTACCAGAAAAATTGTTATCAAAGTCATTGGTATACAATATATTTGGTTTGAATCGTTTCCGATTGATACTATTGTAGACCGTAATGTTAATATTACAGTTAAGTACACATAGAGTCACCCCACAAAGGAGTTACCTATAACTTGACCGGTAGAACCGTCAGGAGCCCATTATTTTCACCACCGCTCCCGTACCAAGCCGCGTCACTATTTCTATAGCACGCATCACTCACCTCCGAACTTGTTGAATATCCGATACGAATGGGTTTGGTATTGCCGTCATTTTCATCCCACGGGCGTTAAAGGTCCCTTTATACGGGCGGAGATTTGGTTCTATTCTGAATGTTTCATGGGACGAGAGAGTAGGATCTGAGGATGGGGAGGTCGACTGTGGGAAATCCTGATGGTAAATAGAGTGAAAGGTTAGAGAAGGAAGAGAGGGCCAGCTGTGTGGCCCGCGGAGGGGGATGGACAGATTGACGCCCTCAAGTGAGCGATATTTGACGTTGCTGGGGTAACGAGGAATTCACACGAGATGGGGACTCGTCGAGGGAGGGAATGGGTGGTCGAGAGGAAGGTGGAGTGAAAGAGACATGAAGAGAAAGAAGTGGGGGGGGGACAAGTATAGAAATGAAGAATTCGGATGGACATAAATGGACAGAGAGAAACGGGAAGAGATAGAGATAAAGAAAAACAGCAAGGAGAATTGATAGCTTTGATTCTCGACAAGAGGGGATTCAAATAATATGAAACGTAAGCCTAGACATATTTTCCCCTAATTCTGAAAGCAAATTCTTTTCTATTTGATATGAAGTTTATATACAAAGGTTGAGCATAGTGATGGTCATAAATTACTGTGCTGTATCTCATGTGATGTTTAATCGTGGAGAATAGTCGATGAAAGGAAATGAAAAATGAATTGGCTGTTTTACATCCCTCGAAACAATCGAGAAAGAATAAATGAAAGACGAGAGTATAAATTAATCACGAAATTGATTATGAAAATAGAGAAAGTGAGATAGAGAACTCATCCATTATTTGTTCAAATTAAGTCTGTCTATAAAGTATTAAGCCCTAGAAACGGTTTTAACTTGAACCCCTACACGATTAGCTTCCAAAAGTTCGAAAAAGGAAATATGACTCACTCGGCAGGAAGTGAAGTAGTTTTCCCTAGTTTTTTTAGTGATATAATACGCAACGAATGAAAAAATCCTCGTCAGTGTACCAAAATGACCTCATGAATAATAATTTTATAGAATTCTTTAAGAAATGAATACAAAAATTCAGCATCATAGATACCTCAACAACTTCATATTACCTCAACCATGTAATAAACATTCATCCTACCGAGCATTTTAATTTGGAGAATATCATTCGTAATTGGTTACTTATAATATAAATAGGAGAAATAACATCGATTATTTTCCCTCGGCGAAGTGAAGGACATGGATATGATGAGATAGAGGGAGTTGATGGGAAGACGAAATTTACATATCCTAACGCATTGATCCCTTTGAGGTAAGCAAAGAGCCCCCAGCTGTACTCCCTGGATTGTCACATAATGCAACCTCTATTTGTACGTTTTCGCTCCAATTTATTCGCTGGGATTATTTTTTCCGCTCAGCCTCATCTCCCACTTCCTACGCAGCTCCTCTCGCCGACACCTCAGACATCCCCCTCCCGCCATTCCCCACGAGCCCACGCAATGCGACACAATTCGCATGGGGAGACGACCCGTTTAAACAAAGCGGAAGAAATTCTAAGCGCGGAAATCAGTAGCCGCAATCTTTAGATGTTTACGATCTCGGGTTACGGTCCAGTTAATTTGAGTCGATGTTTTTTTTATGGGACTGAAAAAGTCCTTTGTATCCTTCAGATTCACCTAAATTTACCATTTCCGCGTTGAAAAAATCTCCCCACCCTTATGCCTAACGAGCTTTTGATGGGAGACGGAAAGCAACGCATGGGAATATCAGCGAGCGAATTCCAATTCCTTCGAAGTTTTCTCTTTTAGATTATAGGATGTTGCTAAACCAAATTTTTGTATTGAAAAAATCTATTTGTGATCCGGTTTATTTATCAAGCGAGCTTTTTTATCGATGCGATACTCTCATAATTATTTTCTACAGTATTTAAATTCTCATAAAATGGTTTTCTGTAAGGATATCGATAATAAGGATGTAATCGAATTTTAATGAATTAAAACTAGGATAGGTTGAAAATATCGAAGAAACCTCTTGCAGTTTGACAATGTAGTTATAAAATTGGTTTTACCTGGAAAGAAACGAAGCAATAAATCATAAAGTCAATTTCGTTTTGCATTTTATGCGTCTCTTTTATTCTCGGAAAGCAAAATATGTCAAATTGATTGAAAGGTTGGACGTGGCTAACACGTCGATCGCGTCTAGACAATCGACTTATCGAAGAGTATTATATTTTTGCTATGGGGGACTTCTACGCAACACTAGCTTCTGCTATGCCATACTAACGCGCTAATTATGTCAACATTTGACTTTATAATTTGCGTAATTATAAGTATCAATGAACGTATGCATAATTATGAGAGGTATATGCACGAGTGTGTGTAATATAATCAATAGCAGTTAAAGACTCTCATATAGCCAAGTGATTAGCGCATTCTTCTTTGGTGAAGGCGTTGGTTCGATCCCCGAAGCGAACACAAATGTGCGAAATCGTCTCAGCTGTCGAAGTACTGTCAGAAATACTATAATTCATAATTAAAAGAGATAAGTAACATTACAGTAATAGAATTATGCGTTCTCCTAGGGCTTTCGCTTAGCTTAATAGATTGCGCGTTTGACTTTGGTGTAAGCGATCACGGGGAGTGAGAACAAATATCCTGTTAAGAGTAAGGAGGGCATCCGGATACAAACATAAATACCAAAAACAAATTCACCTTCATCATTTAAGATAATCAGTAACACTTGTGAGAGAAGATATTCATAAAACTAAGAATAAAGAATGACGAAACTTTAATTTTTTTTATAACCGTCAGACAATAGAAATTGGTGCAAATCAAAGCGAAAGATGCGTTGAACGTTTCTAATTCATTAAGTTTCTTTTGAATCTTCTCTATTCGCTTTCATAAGCTATGTTGCTTTCACCTACCACTTAATTTATATTAATTTTGAATTTTCTCCAACCATCTTTGTTTCTATTCCTCCGAATATCTCCATTGTCCTACTTTTGAAGGCCTTTTCCGCTCGTCCTTGCTGCATTAGCGTTGTGCATCCTTTTTAAAGACATCTCAACTTCATGGACGAGAAACGAGACTTTAACGTTCTATTGAGTTTTCAGCTCCGAACTCGTTCTCAACTGAGACCGGAGCTTAAGGTATAGGTCTCACTTTAGATTAAGGAGAAAATGGCTCGGAGATGCGTAAGGCCTTCCTGCTGCTGCTTTACGACTCCGCCGGAGTAATATAACGTTTTCATAGGTTCCTTAAGCTTTATTGGAGGTGGTGCTTCATAATTTATTCAACCAAGTATCTAAGAAATCTACAGGATGAAGGAAATGAATCCTCCGATTTGATTACTCGTATATAGTAATTTGCATGGAGTAGTCTAATTACAGGTCTATGAGGTCGCTCAATTAAAAGAAAATTTTCTCAGTTTACTGTCATGCTTAAATTCTGATTAGAAAGGTTTCTATGATTTAAAACCAAGATTTATGAAGCAATGAAGAAATTTTTAAATTTTTTATCTTTTGAGATATCAAATATTCCATTACAAGATACAACAGCTGATCACTCCTTTTATGTTTTTTGGGCCCAATTTAAAATTTCATCTCTTCATTCCTTTGTTTGGATCGATAGAGAAAAATACCATGAGTAGAATAGTGCTTACACTCCATCTATTATAAATAACAAATTGCCTTTTTAACTGATGTAAAAGTGTGACTAAGATAGATGAATGTATTAGGATATGAAGATTGGAATAAGATATTCTTGGAAGGATTCGGTTCTTTCCCGGGAATGTAGAAACTTTTCTCGAGTTTTCAACCGAGTAATCCTTGTAAATATATAACACATCCTGCAGATGGCTGCGGAGTTGGCAGACTAAACATCCGTAGAAATCACCCAGATTACCCGGTTGAGAACCCAAGAAGAATTTCTATGATATACATGTTTGGGGAATAATGACAAAAATTCCAACTTGAATACGGCATAGTGATAATATTACATAGATGGCAAATGATAGAAAACATATATTCTTGAATAATCGCGCTACAGCAAAGTTGGCTTACTTCTTGGCTTAAACTTGGCGAAATAAAATTTTCGGAATACTAAAATGGAGCTCCGTTATCTGCAAAGGCTGTGCTTTGAGTGTGTTAAATAAATGTTGAAAATACTAAAAAAGGCCTGATAAAAGATATCAGCTCTTGTCATCCTACGCTAAGCGGTCTGCTTTCAATTTCATAATTAAAAGCTTCAGTTTAGTTCAGTTCTGCATCTTCGTGTTACCAAAGCGGCAGACCCCACCCTTCGGTATCTCCAAAAATATCCGGGGTCCTTACCTTAATTATAAAGAAAAGGGAACTTTATACAGGGTCGCGCAAGACTGAGGATTTTGTATTCCGAGAAGGTTGGTTTTCGTTAATAAACAACCCTTTTAATCAAAGAATTTGTGGGCTGACTAACAGTCGCCTTTAAGAGGAAGTAATGCTGAAGGTTCTACGCTCAAATGGGAAAACGGGCACCAAAAAAGTGATTTTCCTTCGAGATTTAGCACGTCTTCACAAACGGATGATTTATCTTCCATAAAATGTTCAAATGAGTTACCGTCAAAGCCTCCCTTGAAAACGGCTCTTTTTTGCAGCACCTCTGAGTGCACTTAAAACAGGTAAATTGGTCTGGGCGCTCTCGTATAGACCATGGGTATGACATAGGAGACCGTGTTTGTCTGGGGTGGAAAAAAGTACGTTTCACTGCCTCGTGCTTAGCGCCTTTATCTGCCGTTAAAAAGAGGTGAACCGCAATGTTCTTTGGGTCTTTTCAAGGGTATCTTCGACTGCGAAGTGAATGAAGCAAGTAGAAGCAATTCTAAAGATTGGATTCTCTGGCGTTCTCCGTTTCAAGGGGTGGGAAATACATTTGTTATGTAATTCATTTAAGACGGCGGGTAAAATTTAGGAACCATCAAATCTTGAAAACAGGAGTGAGGAATCGTCTCTTGATCTCCCCAAAATATTGTCGGTAGAGAAATTTCGTGATATTGGTGTACAAAGGTGAAACTGATGAGGAAAGTCCTGAAATTCAGTAAAATCCATTCAAACACTTTTCAGGGGACCAAGTGAAAAGCGCGTTAGAAGTAGGATTGCGTTATAACGGTATATTGAAATTTTTATTTATTTTACATTAGAAAACAAAATGGAAGTTTTTGACTCTTTAATTCTTTAGTAAGTGCTTTATACCTTTATAACGAAAAAAAATCTTTAGTTGGATTTACTTGCTACAGCTGTACATGTATAGAGAGTCCTCGAACAATTGTTGTGTTATACTGGTTCTCGTAATATCTCTCAAGAACGGTCTGCTTTTCGTATAAAAGCGGTGTTTTCCTTCATAACTAGGTTTCGGCCATTTTTCACTCAGTAATGAGGCTATGTTTACTAGATGGAAAATTAGGGGAGGATCATGTATACAATTTTCGGTCTACCGACTAAGGGGGAGAGTTGGCTATAGCGGGTTGAAGTGTATCTGGGAACAGGAAAAATCTGCCTTATAAGCGGGTAGCAGAACGTCATAAATTGTGTTTTTACCATGCATTTAGTGTGAAAGGGACCGGAACCAAAAGAAAGCCGCCCATGAAGCGGAAGTCTTCAACGGGAGCATTATTAATGGATTTTACTGTATCACTACATATTACTATCACTACTTTTACTAGCAACCACAACCTTCATTTATTATAAAGTATGTATCGAGAAATAATCAATATAAACTATGTAAATCTATTAAGTTTCCAGACCTAATGAATTATTCATTTGCCTAGGCTTCCCGATAGCCAAGTGGGTAAGACGTTCGCCTCCGGTGAAAGCGGTCCTAGGTTCGATTTTCGAGTGGAAGCTCATATGTGCAACTTTCCCTCAGCCCTCTAGTCTTTTCTATCTGGTTAAAATAGCTTCATTTTGAGTAAAAATGACCAAAATGAAGTTAGAAAGCCAGCACTTTTAACATTACTGATTCGATTCATTTGCTCTATGCAGTTGTCAATTCATAAAGAATATATCGATTTTTGATATTGAATCTTATTTATCTATTTTAATGGTAAATGTGTAGAGAAGTTTTTCCTTCTATAATTAGATGCTTATAAGACCAAGCATGTTTTACTTGTTATTTTTCACTATTTCTTGAACGGACATCATCTTGTGGTATATTTTCATGTGATTAACTCAAATGATATCTCAACTCTATTTTCATTGTGAAGTGAAGTCGATAAATAACATGAGATTTCCTCGATTGATAAAATAAAATCCGGGAAAATTTTTGCCATGTTCACGTTAATAATTAATCTATGTAGACCAGGGTAAATGGAAAATTCGTTTCTTTTTAAAAATAATTGCCACTTGGACTTATAGCCAATTAGCTTCCATGTATGTGAAGTACAAATAATTGGGAATAATACAGCTTATCTTAACAACGAAGCAATCACCCTTTCTTGTATTATATGATTTTCATCTGCGCCAGACGACTAAACGTAATGATTATCTTCCACTTTGATTCATCGTTCGCGACAAATTGGGGGCCCGAGATCGAATTAGGCGCCCAAGGAAGAGTATATGGAATTTCTTGTTTTTCTTGCTTATTCCGAATTCGGCACCTTTTCGAAGGTCAGCATTCTCCCCTGTGGCAAATTGAACACAGAGATTAAAGCGACTCAGACCTTCGCCTCAAACCCAATTTCCCGAAATCCTCGACGTTACCTTCATCCACTCCAAACCCACGGAACATTCTGTTCTTCCCACGTCCATTATTCTGCCGTTCCTTCGTCAATCCTTTGACAATCAACCTCAGATGGCCACCCGCCCTCCCATTTCTTTGCTACATAACTCCTCACCCTTGGGACCGTCCGCCCCATCTTTCCATGTATCCGACTCATCCATTGACCTCTCTCCAGACGTCTGAAGGCATTCGTCCCTCCGACGCCTTTCTCCGGGTCCTGCAATTTCTTCGGGAGATGCGTGTGCGGTGTGTGATTGGCAGGAGAAAGATGAGCCGGAGGAAATGGAGGAGCGAGATAAAGGAATTAGAAGAAAAGAAAGAATGGCGGAAGATGAAAAATCATCGCTCGATTAAACGTTGGAGAGTCTTGAAAGTAATTCCCGGAGTGGTTTTTAGGGGTTCTCGGAAGAGAGAGGGAACACAATTCTCCTTTCCTTTATTGGTTAGCGCTACTTATCAAATTGGATTAGAAGGTAACAATTTGCTTGTGAGGGCTTTTCTACTCATCGGTCTAAGAGGCAGAGTTAATGTAGTAATTTGGAAGAAATTAAGTGAAAGAATAGATTTTCAAATATGTACAACTGAATTAATCAATAGCGCCCTTGTCAATGTAAGGCTAGGATCAAGAGCCATTGACACTGGGTAGCATTTTGTCTGCAAGTCGACTACCACGGCACCTAACTTACTCATATATATTTCGATTGATCCGTTAACTTTTAGTGCAGTTAGAATCGAACCCAGGATCACTTTCAAGAAAGGCGAACGAGTTATCTACTTGGCTATCTAGGGCCCGAATAGAATTGTCTTTTTCTTACTGTTCATGCTAAATGTCCTGAGGAAATGAAAACTGAGGATACCTTGTGGGATTATTCTTCAGGTTTACGTGCGAGTATAAATTATTAGAAAATGCAAAGTAAATGATGATGAACACAATTTCTTCACAAAGGACAATTCCTTTCCGAAGGATTATCGAAAGGCTCTTTACAGGGGAGAAATTTTATTGAATACAAATGAATGATTATTATAAAATACATAATATAATAAATGTATGTTATTGAGTTCAATGTATCAAATTTTTGTGCTGATACATATTGAAAACAGCAAAAATTAAAAATTTGTAAAAATATATAGATAGAGTCAAAATTCCTTACTGAATTGGAAAATTATAGAAAAACCAAGAGATTATTAAAATTAATATTCGCTAGATGAATTCATTTTTATGCTCAAAATAAATCAATATATGATAATGGTACAGTAATGATCATAAATATCAAGATTATACAATCCAATTGATATAGAGGACTTTGCTTACGTTTGTAACACCTTATCTTTGAGAGTCCGGAATGTGAAAATGCCGTCTATTGTACTTTAAAATATGGTAAATACTTCAATATATCTGTAAAAATTATTAATAGTGTAAGAGTGATCCATTAAGTCAGAGATGATCTCAGTTTCATATAATTTTCAAATTTATAATAATAATTTATCAAAG
This sequence comes from Pachydiplax longipennis, assembly GCA_036926295.1. NCBI lineage: Eukaryota > Metazoa > Arthropoda > Insecta > Odonata > Libellulidae > Pachydiplax > Pachydiplax longipennis. The sequence continues at coordinate 11,193,284 of JAVFKF010000034.1, read as the reverse complement.
GTACATACTATTGGTCCCAAATATGATGCAACCAATAGTAATATATGTTGTGGTTAGTCATCTATCTAATTTTAGAAATATTTTACGATACTGAAACAATACGAAAGTCATAATATATTAAAGAACAATCAAGAGGGTAAATTATCAAAATTCCTCGAAATTATTTACCATTTCTTTTGCTACGAATGGCTCCATCAATGTGTAGGGCTATCTATAATGGAAACCACCCTGTCATTTCGAGTAAGATTAACCGCTTTAGCGAGATAGAAACGAGATAGAATCGTTGAGACTTTTTGGGATGAGAGTATTGGTTAACGGAGAGAAATCGTTCCGCTGTTAGATTGGATGAACGAACGATTCGGAGCCATTTGTTAGGAAAGACTTGGAAGAGAATATTGGAATCGTTGAACGCAGGAAATTGTCCATCAGAGTGGATTTCCTGTTGTGCTAGCGACAAATCCGATATGCATACGCTAATACGAATGTCCGTATTACTCTGAGAGGTTTTTTCAGTGACGCAACAATGCAGGGATCCTCCATTGGTCCTCTCCTACAGCAGGAATTTTCAACGGAAATTTTCTAGATATTGAGTCTCCGTTCTCTCTAAAGATGTGTTTTTAATATGAAACAACTAAAGCCTTTTGCAAGCACCAAAATGAACTTGAAAAGATGACCTCAAGTATTTATTGAATTGATTTTTATTTATCTTCATCTACATATATACTATAGGTTTTTTTTATAATATGTGGCGAATAGAACCAATGGTATACGCTTCCAAAGGGTCATGAAAGCAAGTTTTTTCGGAATGTATAACTCTGATGACACAATCCTTGCTCTATATTTTTCACTTAAAATATTCTGGCTCTTCAGTAAAAATATGTAAAATCTGTTCACAAAGAATGTCAATTAACAATCAACTTCCTCAATAACATTTTCAACTAATCTAGGCCGTAAATCTTAATATGCTAGTATCTCAGGCCGTCACACATGTCCTTTATTTATCGAATATGGATTTCTTTTGACAAAATGTTGGCCATCCCTGCCTTAGAGATGTTTCCATTTACCCGTATCTTACAATTGCCAAAATCAGATCCCCACTGTGTGTGCTATGCAGACTTGCTATCCTATATATCCTCTACTCATTTCCAAAGTTTCTCTGCCTATTTTTCAGCATTGCTATCAAACTCGCGGATTTCTGAAAATTTCCTTGGCCATATCGCGCCGTCGACCATGAAATTGCAGCTCATATATAACACCTATTAATTTACGGGGGACTTAAATTGTTATTTTAGCTTCGGCGTAATAGGGAGTTAAGGCGCGAGATCGCTGAATTAATTCGGGATATGGTTCTAATATATCGACGCGGGAATATCTGGGAAGCTTTATGACCGTAAAGTTATGGAGCGTTGGGAATGTAGCTGCTGTCCTTGGGATTGGAGCACTGCGGAGGAGTGGAATGGGAGGTTGTTTGGCTTAGTCCTGAGAGAGCGACGCTGTGTGTGGGTTAGTCTGGATTAAGCGGTCTCGGATGAGAAGGTGGAGGCGACGTGATGTTTACAACGTACGAGAGAAGCCAGCGGAGGAAATATGTATGGTGAGAAGCATGGGAGTGTGTTAGCGATGTTTCACCTTGGAAAACTATATATCGTTCCTATTATCATGCGAGGGATTTACATCTTCCTGTTGATGAATCGTTTAGACTGGTTCTCGACATTTTTAGCTTCTTAGACCCGTTTTAAATTATTCTTGATAGTTTTATTGCCTCCAAAAATATCAATTCTATGGCAACTATAGAGAGGGACAAGAGCAACGAGTAGAAACACGAATGCTCTTAACAAGGAAACCCAATTAGCTGATTAGAGTGTTAGAGAGGTTAGAAACCTAGGACTCGAACCCGGGAACTTAGGTAGTAGGGCTGATGAATCCATTGATGCCGCGTTTTGGGAGAAAAGAAGATTGGATATCATGCCCTTTTATACATTGCTTCCCTCCCTGTTTCGTTAATAGTAACTATTTGACTAGAGTATAAGCTTGTGTATGTATATATATATATATATATATATATATATATATATATATATATATATATATATATATATATATATTTATTTATTTATTTATTTATATATTTTAGACATTTATAATCATTTAAATATAGAAAGAATTACTGTCCGATACTGCTTTAATATACGAGAAGAACCGAGCAAACAGTCACACAAATATCATTATAAAGTTTACATTCTACATCCTCGTGAGCTACATTTAGTGAGCAATTATTTTCTCAAATTATTATGCATAGGAGTTAATTCGATGAGATGCTCAATTATTTTTCTTTCCTCAAGATAATAATCGAGTCGCTGAATCGGAAGTGCATTATCCAGTCATCTTTATTTTTCTTCGTGATATAATCTTCTCTTTTTGCTTCGGCCTTTGCCCTTTGATTTGATATCCATTCTTTAAAAATTAACGGTCCTAAATATGATTACCATACGAAAGGGAATGATGATTAACAGCCGTTGAGGTTCATGTTTATCCTACTATTGGACATTTGTTTTTGTCATTCCATTCAATTTTATGACGCTTAATCAACAATCCGCTTCCACGATAAAACCGTTTCTTTAATGTATTCAGTCTCATCTTTTATTCATTCCAGAACTTCCCTTTTAGTAGACAAATCCTCGCTTTATTCTAAAATCTTCGGAAATGTCGTTGGAAAATAATAGGACATCTCCACATTGGTATTTCAGGATATTATCACGATTTTATTCCTTTTGTGTAAACATAGTTTATTCATTTCTCCAAAGTCGTTACGACTTAACGATTCAGTTCAAAGCCTCTCTGCTTTGCAATGTTGACATTTAACTCGCATACAACTTGTGCTCTTATTGTAACTTGCTATTGTACATCAATGAATCGACTGAGTTTATTAATTTTAATTACTAATCGGTTTCCATGGTCTCAACGAATGAATAAATTATTGCACGTTTATTTCAAATGGTATTTATAGATTAAAGATGGAGTTTCCAGCGACAGCTTCCATTTTTTTTATAGAAATGTAAGATGTATTTAAATAGTACACGTGGACCTCGTATTTTGGAATGAATGAAGTTATTGTGTGGTGGATATCTAAAGAAAGATCTAACTCACTAATTGATGGCTAGTATTAATTTTTTAAGAAAACTGTCGAATTTAACGCAAAGCGAGAGGAAGATATTTTTTGCGGCATTAGAATTGTGGTCTTTTACTTTACGGAAGAATAATTTGAAACATTAACAGAGGCAGATATCGCAACGATGAAGTGCCACACATGCCGATGCATACATTTCGTAAACCCTGTTGATATCTCTGCTTGATGGTAATATATATGGTGCAATAGATGGATTGATTCGTTTTCAACGCGTACTCACATGAGAACATCATGACCGCATTTCCCGTCGCTGAAACGAGGAGTCGATACAATAGGTGGATAGAGATGCCATTCGTTGAGTGGTGATTGAAGGATACGGGACACGGAATTGCTCTATGCATTACGGTTTCCATGATTTGTTGGTAAAGCTATCTAGAACTTCCTCGGTGAAGGGGACGTGAGATTGTAAACATTTCATTGGGAAACTTCTCCTATCCAAGTATCATCCACTTTCATTATGTCGGCATTTAATAACTCAGAGAGAAATACAATGGAGAGGAAGATGCTGTTTCTGATTGTTAAGAGAGTTCCAGAAATGCCATGTGTAGTAGAAGAAATGATGGGTGTGTAGGTGGATTAAATTCTTAGAGTGAAGGGAAGAGTAAAGAGGGGAAGAAAGGGTGGGAATGTGAGTCATTAAGCTCTCTTCGTCTCGCCTCGTTTCTTTTACTAGAATCGCTTCTCATTTCCTTCCACCGAGTCCGTAGCACGTCTCATGCAATCTAAAAAATACTCATCGACATTTTATCTTCTTTCCCTCTCTAGAATTTTGTTTCTTTGTTGAGTATTCACTCAGGAGCCCAGTTTGAACCGAAACCCCTTCACTATCAGCTACCAAAAGCCCTTGAGACGGTTTTGGCAAGATGAGAAGTGAGGTAATTTACCATTGGTTTTTTACCGACAGGGAATTCTATTAGCTGAAAACGTTTTAGCGAGCGTAGAACAAAGCCTCTGTAATGATAATTTTATTAGTATAAGATAAGTAAATATGTAGATGTGTAAAACTAATGCAGTTATGAAGCATCACCCTTAGTAGCTTGCACAATGAATGTACACGACGCTTAAATTGGGTGAACGCTGCAAGTAGAATTTAGCCCATTTCAAAAATGGAAGACAATTTATCCAGTATCGCATTTTCGAAAATAATCACCCTATAAACATAAAATAATTTGACGGTTACGAAAGCCTTCCAATATTAAGAAATTAAAAGTGTAGTCCCATCCTTTCCCCTCATATCTAGTCCAGTCTGTAACTACTTGCTCATACGCATCCTCCCCCCTTCACTGTAAAAATTTCTATGGCCACATTTCTTGTAAACATCTGGGTTCCAAGTGAATTCCTGCTTCACCTCTGCTGCCAAAATGCGAATCAGGTTTTATTCTTTGAATAAGTTTGATCTCTATTGTTCTTCGGTTTTTGAGTTTGTTTGTTATCTGGAACACTCCTTGTCCAGCATTGATTTGTTGTGTCCCAACGATTTCCCTCTGTTTACACAGTATCTCCACAATAAATAAGACTGAGAGAAAATAAAATAGAACTTTCGGTTGGACAAGTGTTTTGAATTTTCGCTTTTGTGAAAGTGGTCCTTAGGTTGATTCTCGGTGGGGGTCCATGCCTTCAAAATGACCTCAGCTATTAAATTACAATCATAAACATTATACTAAAACAAGTAGAACGTATATTTCCTCTTTCCTGAATAGAAAGACAAATAGAAAGCTTTAGATATGAAAAAGTAGCAATTTTTACCCGAATTACCTAAATTTTAGTAGTAAAAGTTAAAAGTTGTTACTTTTTCATTTTTTCATGTCCTACCAAAAAGTCGTGTCTCAGGCAATTGATAGTATGTACAAATGGAAAGTGTCTCATTCATCAAGATACCCATTTAATTACATAAGAAAGAAATATATACTTAATAAACCATGCAAATGTTTATGAGTGATACCATTACCGTGCTTTGTGTGTGCTGTGCGTTGGAACTCGTCTGTCTGCCTGAATACGCTACCTTAACACTTTTGATGTGTGCTGTTTTTGGAGGGAGGATGAGAAATAATAAATGTAAATCGATAAAGATGATTTTTTCGCAGCTCCTATTTTTATGGCGTGTGGAATGTTGTTTTGCGCGTGATTTCGAGAATTCTCATATTTACGACTTAAAATGAAAGCTCAGAGCGCTTTTGAATTTCGATGGGATCCGTGAATAATTTTGCAAAATGTCCTCAGAAGTATTGGAATTGTTTTGGCCAGGTTTTTATACATTTTATGGAAATGCAACAACACTTTGGCATGTTCAAATTTTAACGGCACTCAAATGGGAGATCGTAAGGAAATTATTCAACGTTCGCAATAAATGCGCACGTATTTAGAGATATATATTTATACCCTGGGAGCGTACAAATGCGAGGAGTTTGATCGGGAGTATTTACAAAGGGCGCCTAATATTTACAGAGTCTTTTTCACGTCCTAGGGGAATGTTAAACAGGAAGTGATGCATGTCCGCGAGGGCTCCCATTATATTTTCCCCTGCAGCAGAGGTACAGCTTTCCCCTGGCGTCTTCCCTAATCGGTTGTTAGGCTTTGAATTCGAAATTAAAGCTGAATAGACGTACGTGTGGATACGCTGACCAAGTTCACCTGGAATAATTTAATCTAAAAATATCAAAATTTAGGCGGGGGAAGGGATAAGGGTGTTACGATAAGGATTGCGCCTTGAAAAATTACTCAGGAAAAACGTTTATAGAAAACTACGGACATGATAAGAAGCACAGTAGGCAAGGGCGGATTGTCCGTCTGATTGAGCAGCATTTTCCATAGGCAACGTCTTCTATTGAGGAAAACAGCATAGTGAGATAGAAAGGGAAAACTACATTAAGGATAACACACAGAGATTTATCATTGGTCAGTTGGTTAGAATATCCGTCCAGTAATTGAAAGATTGGATTCCCAGTTTTGTCGGATTTTTTTTCACGCTTGTTTCCTTTGGGAATCAACAGTTTATCTTTTTCCTAGGTATATCTTAATAAAAATGGCTCCATAGAATTTTATAATTTCTAAAAATAACGCATTTTTACGGCTATTGTTTTCCATGGCATTTAATTCGGATTTTCGTAGTACATTCTCCACCATTATTTCTGTCGACGATTTCATCTCAATTTTGATTTAAGTTCTTTTTTTAACATTAACGAGCCCATAGTAAAATTTTAAATCGCTGTGTTGTATTTTTAAAATATTTGAATTAATTATTTTAATCTGTATAAGTTTGATAATATTCGATTTTTCACTTTTATAGGAATCGTGAGGCTCCGATACATATCTGATTTATTACTGAGAGAGTAGGAAAGGAGAAAATTATTCAATAAATTCGTCTCGAGCCCATAAAAATCCGAGATAAAACGACAATAAAAAGCAATATACACTTTATATATGCAAATTTCTGATTAAAATAGGAAATATCGACCATTAAAAGTCCACTCTCCCTGCTAACGAGCTATTTGCGTTCACTGGTAATGTCATGGACCATGCACATTTCACGAACATAGAAAATCAATATTCGAATAAAAATTTTTTCTCTTCTCCTAATAAGTTCGCAATCTAATGAAAGCTCTTCCGGACGCTTTAAAAAGTTGGCGAGATATCGGATTAAAGAAATCGAGTCCATTCTCATTAGCTACAGCTGTGGAACATTAGGGATACTCTGCTTGACCTTTTTGTATGCTTGGGATACAATCATCACATTCAAATTTTCTATTCTGTTGACGTGTGTATCATTCGTAGGAAATTAGTTTTTTAAGGACTTGATCCTAAAAGTTTTCTCTTATTTTCTTGGTGGTATCTGATCATCCAATATGGCGAAAGGGTAACGTAATATCTTACTTCCGTAAGTGTCTCTTCTGAAATTCTATAGCGAATTCAATCTAAGTAAGGAGAATGTTTGTATGGATGACGTGGGGTGTAGGACTATATGAAAAACAATTCCAAGCATCAGTGGATTTTCCTGGATTCTGTAACTGAATACAGGAATCTCGAGATTCGGTGGAAAAGTTTGCGATTCCGGGGGGACGTTGCACTCAGGAAATTCCGATTATGCTTGAAACTAAGAGATTATGTATCGATTTTATTACATGACACCGCCAAAAAGCACGTAAGTGGTAGCAACGGAACTTACTCCTCAAGGAAAATTTAAATTCACAATATATTTATCATAAGGAAGCTTCACCATGGTAAACTCTTTCCCGCAGATGTTTCCATTTTCAATTTTTAGTTCTTGGGGTAGAATATTTATGTTGCATTATATTTTTATTTTTTTAAACGTATCATACCATATTTATCCCTGGAAGAATGTAGAAAATGAGTTTTAGAAGTATATATACGTTAATTCATTTCAATGACTCAAACCTGTGTAACATCCGGCACCGAGTAGCCCCTGAAATTCGGCAGATGTTTGATGCACTCCTGAAATGTTTTAGCCTAAGAAGCAGGCGAGAAGTAGGTTGTTCATTATTAACTATTCATTTTCACTCTTCTGTTCTAACATGCTTCTGATCGTCGAATTATAATGTTAGATAGAGATACATGGAAATGATGTTTAACCTATTTTGGTGTGTTAGATAAGTGTTTCATTTTATAATATACAATTCTGTCGTAAATTCGGAGATTGACAGGGCGCCAACCATATTTGGACCTCTCCTAAATGGCACTTATGTTAAGTGTTGAGTTCGATCTTTGAATTGTATATGTTGATATTCGACTTATATTGTTTATGAAATTAAGTGTTATTTTGATTATAAAGGAATAATTTTGTTTCGATATGAGCGTTAGCCTTATTGAATGAATGTCAAAAGAGACTATATCAGAGTAGGAAATCAATGCGTCATGTAATCTGTAGATACCGTTAGATTGCTTTTTATTAAATGTTTAGAACACGCATCCTCATACGCCGATTACAACGAGAGTCCATTACAATATTCAATGATGAGGCTAAAGAAAATGCCGCTTACACTAACACACAATGCTCATTACACACAATATAAGCATACTATTATAAATGAACGCCTTCAATCATTGGGTTTCACTTATCTTCTTTGTTCGAAATCTCTATGCTAGTCTCTGGTTAACACTCTACGAATGAACTCAAAGAAGTACGAATCTTTAAGAATTTTCAAATTTAATGAATGTCAGTCCTTAATTATTATCTCCTTCATGAATATTTTCTTCCATTAATATAGTGCTATCCGCAATATGCTCTTATGATATTTAAATTATGTCCGTTCTGTAAAATTAAGGCTCTCTAGCTATCTTTGGAAGGTTCATTTCTTTTAAAGACAGGATTTACATTTTCTGCGTAATTTGTAGTCACAGACATAATTGTTGACTCTTAAGAATTGTGTTTCCCAAGCATGCTACTACTACCTTGATTCTATATAACGCATACAACCACCTCCCATTTATGAAAATTATTAATGCGACCTAACTGAAAGAATAATAAGAAGTAAATTGAAAACTACAATGATATAAAGGTTTATTAAATGACTTTAATTTTTAATATATTCTATTTTCTCATCACATTGCTGTGAATGACTGGACATTGAAAACAACCTGTACATTATTTTGAATCTCACACAAGGTTAATGAAAATTTCTAATAGATTTACAAAAAGCCAGATTGGACGAACCTTTATGAGTATCAATCTAAGGAAAGACCTAGAAGGTCACGCAGATCCTTAGGGGATTCTCGGCGAACACCGACACTTTTCTTTAGGCCCTCATGTGTACTAGAGGATCGGATCAAGTGAGGATGCACTGCAGGACTCTTTCTAATAGACGGGGTGACCAAACAATCCGACGAATTCTCTCACTTCCATTTTGACGCGGCTTCCTCTTCTTCTGCTTCAAATCGTGTGTGGGAAGGAATCGAAGTATGTCCGCCAGCTGGAATAGGGAAGAGAGGCGACTGCGGTTGGTATCCGAAGGTTGTCCGATTTTGCGAGTTCGGATCGTAGCGGTGGTTTTTGCAGGAAGCCCTTCCGAGAAAGGTCCGAGGGATGATAGCGTGAGCAATAGAAAAAGGAAGGACTCGGTGGCGGTTGTTTGGACACGTGTGGGTGTCGTTATGCGATCCTTGCGCAGGTGAAAAAAGAACGGGATTGTGGGAAATCTCGTGCTTGCGGATCGGTCGAGGAGAGACCCGTTTTTTTATTCCGTATTCGATTCCTCTTCCGTCTCTAGCCATGTTTTTTTCTTTTGGACTTTCGTATTCTTTCCTTCTCTAATGAGAGTTGGTTTCGGATTTCGTCACAGATCTTCGGTATGCGGCCAGAATTCTGTATCTCGAAGCGCGGATATAAGATTCGGAGATGATTGGATTGCTAATGGATGCAGTCGCGAATAGTTCTACCGCTGGGAGTATGAGTTGAAGCTGTTGGCTTGAATAAAGACGGAATATGTATCCGGAAGACTTAAAACTTCCGTCGTTATATCTCTTCGATAAATCGTGTTGGTGTCTATTCTCATTAAATAGGCCATATATAACTACTTCATATATGGTGAATACTGGAACACATAGATCTCTTCAGTTCAACATTTATTTATTGTATGATACAGATGTGGGTATAATTACTGATAATTACTTATATCGGTAACATACGGTCGTAAGATTCTATATGCAAAGATCAGCAGCAGCTCTTCTTAAATTAAAATCGCCATCATCACTAGCAATAATTAGGAAAGGCTGAGAGAATGTATGATGTGAGTGAAAGCAGAGAAATGTTCATAAATATAAAACTTTGAGCAGAAGTTATGACATAGTCTTATTGTGGCCTATAAAAGGATGTTCATTTGAAAGTAGTCGGTGGACTTACTACTTTTAGAAATGCTGATTTCATGGAAGGAAGTTAATTCCGGAAAAAATACCTGTTCAATTACTTAGATTAGATCGTTTCTTTTTAAATGTGATAAACTTTGAACAATTTTCAAACTATCAGCTCCTTTGCACTAGTCTAAATAGATTAGACATATTATGAACCTATTAGATCTTTCTAAGAAGTTTGAGGACTACGTAAATTGCAGGATCGAATATATATGAAGTAAATAAATATTGAATGAATGTAAAGTCTATATGTCAAAGTAAATATAAAAGTTCTTCAAGTTACTTGTTTAAAAAACAAAATTTAACTTAGAAAAACGGATGCGTAGAGTAATTTCATTACGCCAATATCGATCTTAAAAGTTTATAAAGTAATAATAATGTAAATGAGGTCTGCAAGCGGCTCATTTTTCAAGGGAAGAATTCTATCAGAACCTAACCCCGAAGTTCAATTTCCGAGGCTAAGAAGAAATTATCGCCCAAAAACAAACTTCCTTCCCCTCATATTTTCGCTTCTTTGGGAAGTACTTGAAGAAGATAATCCCTCCCACGTCACCGAGTTCATAGCGCAGAAATCACTCAAAGTTTCCTCTTGTCCTTCGGGAAGGTGAGAACAAGAAGACACCAAATTACCCTCCCATTCCTGTTGCAATTACTCATTCGTTCGAAAGTTGCCGAACAGAGAGATCTTCACGGGTTTCCCAGAGTGGCTCCCTGTCCAAGGCGTCTCCTTGGTGAGGGGTAGACAAGTTTCCCCACACCTCTCCCCATTACTAATTTCTTCTCCTTCCTTTCCAGTCCTTCCGGCGTCGCTCGTCAGCCCCATTCTCCTCCTTCCCATTTACTCCTCCTTCCCCGCAATTCCCTCAATCACGGTCCGACCTAATCGATTTATTCAGCGGATTCGAGGGTAAAAATTCGCACCCGAAGCCTTTTTCCTGCGTGCGATTGGGTCGCAGGGATGAGGGATTTTTCCTTGGAGGGATAAGGCGGTGGCTTCCTCGGAAAACTTGGGTGACGGAGAGAGGAAAAAAAAGAAGTTTTCCGTTCGAAAGCGGTGGCATTTCAGTCAATTATCTTCGGCGGTTTCTCCTCTTTTCATTTATCACTTTTCCCTCGTCGAAATTGCGCGTCCTCGCAAGATTTCGGTTTCCTAAGCAAGTGGAGATCGATGATGACGTGGATGATGTTAAAGTTTCTCTCTCTCCGCCGCTCTCGGATTGTTTCGGTCGCAGTTTGTTTTTCCCGAGGCGATCTGTTTCGATTTTGTAGTGCTTTACTCAACGGGGGGCGCTTTTATCTGTTTTTAGTAATTTATTAAAACTTACGCAACCATCGTGTGTGCTTGGGAACAACATTGATTGGAATAACTTTAATCGGTGTTTTCCAAACGTTTCCAGGAGTCTCCAGAAAAATTATCTGTGTTACTAAATCGGAAGAAGGATGGAAATATAATTAAATACTGAAATGTAAGTTTCATCCACCATGTCACTAGATAGAGATTTTCAAATCTTAATCAGAAGTATTTTCTATAGTGCTTCGACAGCTGTGGTAATTTCGCTCATATTGGCTCCCACCGGAAATCGAATTCAGGACCACTTCCATCAAAGACGAATAACCTTTCCCACTTTGGTATGCAGAAGTCCTTTCATGCGTTTATTGCTATCTAAAAAGTATTTTTCAATCAAACAGGATATGTTTAAATGTCCATGTTTGAAGCACCCCCAAGTTTAATCTAAGTGTTTGTTGTTTTTAGGAGGTGATTACATACATACCAAGAAATTAGCATATGAAAATTCAGAGCAACTTACTCAATTACTTAATAAGTGGAGATACAGTGAATTAGGATACCAGCATAAAGTTATACGCGCCAAATAAACCTTTCGTTTTTAAATGTACAGCCAACCATAGTGGTCAGTTTTGGCACTTTTTGACTCGATTGCCACTAGCACAACGGTCTTTCAGTAATATTCCAAGTAATATCATACAATTAAACTTAGATATACGTAGATGTATTCAGAGTGCTATCAGTAATACGAGTATTTACACGTCATGTGATTTCTTAACCTGCTACAGTCCAAATATTCGTTTCAATGGGAAAATGTAATATAGAGCATTACGTCGAGCCAACTTCTGGCAAAACTTAATTGATATAAGATGCAAAAATAGTTCTGTAAGCTGCAATAATTTTAATTTAATGTACTATAAGATTTACCCTGCCAAGAATCGATGAGAGAACTGAATGATGAAAAATTTTGAAATTAGATGGCTAACAATATATTATTATGATATATTTTTGAATTTTCACTTATTTCATAATTATTTATGAATTTTATTTTCCTGAAATATGATTTATTGAAGTTAATTCCAATGTAGTGCTTAATTTATTTCGAATGTTTGTAATTTCTGTATACGGATACCTCAACGAAGGTTAATCCAAGAGGCAACTTAAAGCTTTTCATTTTTTTTCTCTTTGAATTATTTCTCTATGTTATACTTGATGAAAACAGAGTATTTATCTATGTATTTATTTGCAGTGGCTCATTGCAGGCTATGTTTACAATGATTTTCAAAACAGGAAGAGATTGTAAGGAATGTAGAAGTACTTGAAGATTTAATTTAGAATAAAAAGAATATAATTCCCAATTTTGGTATTGACAATGATCAAACACGACACCTTCAGGAACGAGCAGGGACAAAGATTGGTGTATGAGCATAAGTAAATTAGCCATTTGCAGAATTAACTTTATTAGTCCAGGATATAAGATGCTAAACGCCGACTTTCTTGGCTAGGGGTTCATGTTCTAGCCTAGCAACCTATAAGATACTTGGTTAGAATCATAATATACTTAATTGTGAGAGGTGATAAAGGTTTGTGTCAGAGTGATATCATTATACCAAAATTATCTTATCTAATCCATATTATTAACTTATTATAAAGAATATTATTATTAGTAAGCACTCTCAATTTTCTCCGTGGCTTATGAAAGAAATCACAGTAGTATTTTGTTCCAAAATCGTGGTTACGGATTGGGAAAACGTACGATGAATAGCTACCATAATTTGTAGCAGATAATTCCTTAAAGATTTTACAAAATCAAGGTCAAAGGAGAAACTTTTTTGTTATTATTTTTTCAAAACTAAAACATGTTCTACATCTATAAGAATGTGACCAGCAAGTGACACCGGGTACTTTCTAGGGGGGATGTTTGGCTAGTAAGCAGATCCGAGTCATGTTTTATGCAGAATAGCTTAATATAGGAATTTATCTTTTATTTTCGACGCGAAATATATTTTCCTCTTTTTAGTCTTTTGCCAATTTCATTCAGATTTGAGTCAATGAAACGAATCCTTTATCCTTATGTGGGGTGAATTATCGACTTCAAAGAGTGTTCATTCGCCATATTCTATGTGAAGTGCATCATTAATATAGACAATTCAAACCTGACGAAGTCATTATAGTTACTGTCGATATTAACTAGTGGATTCCGTTAGTCCTAATCGCTGAGGCATATATTACTTTAGTGGGCGCGAGGAGAAGTGTTTAGAAGCGGGGCAGACCTCATGAAAAGATATCCCACGCTCATTTGCATGAACAAACGCTTCATTTAGATGACGAATACCGCACTTAAGCAACGAATGCCGACGGGAGGCTATAGCCCGCGTAATACGGGGATGTAATAGCTTCTTTCTTAGTGGCTCTCCTTGGCACTCAATTTAAGATACGAAATTTTGTGAGGCATCAACGAGCGTCGTTATCAAACATCTCTTACTTCTCCCTCTCTAAATTCGTTACTTATTCTCCCTCCTTTTCCTCGCTTGAATCGTCTTCATTTTCAGCTGCGTCGTCACTTCATTTCTTTTCTTTTATCGCCCCGTTTATCCAATAGTCGTCACTTACATAATCTTCTCTCGTTCATCTTTCTTTTTCACTTCCTTTGAACCGTTTCTCTTTCATTTACGGCCATTCGCGATTTTATCTCCTCTCCACTTGTCGTTTCCTCCTTATATAACATTTACCTTCACCGTCATCCCTATCGACTTACTCTCCCACTCCACCGTTAAAATCCATCTTATTTCAGCGTTCCATCAATTCGCCCCATATCTTCCGTTTTGTTCACCCCCTATCGCATTTCGCGGATAAAACCCTCGTGTGTTTTAACTCCCTCTTTGACTATTAAACAGGGTCGCGATCGAAGGAAGAGAAAGTACATCGCTATCTCTCATGGGAATGGGTTGTGGAGGTGTTTTACTGCAGTAAACTTCTTTGTTCGCAGCCGTTACGGATACAACTGATTTGGCAGGGAAATTCATGAATATTCTATCGCCGAGTCCCATGAGGCATGAATTAGGTGGTGATGTTCGGTCGTAGATTTCAATGCTGCGACAAACTGGCAAAGAAGAAGAAATTTGTAAAGGCGGTGCGCCTACTTTTCAGATGAATATTTTTCATTCGTTCGTTACCATAGGCAAATGGAAGAGACGAGTTGCAATGGATACATAGTATTAATGGTATCAATAGATACAGCTTATATGGAGGTTCGCCAGAGTGTGTTACGGTTATGATTCGAACGAATTAATGTTGCTTGGTTAGGAAAAGAACCTCCACGCCAGTTAAGCTAGATGATCATCCTATTTCCTGTACTAATAAAGTAACTTTTGAAGATGAGTAACTCAATAATAGTTTGTTTCTGTAAGATTCTGCAAGTCATTATACGGTTACAATATTCTTAACTGTGGAAACGAGAATCAAGGTGCCAACCAATGGGCAACATAACTTACATGAGCTCTACTACGGCGCTTATTTTGAATCCACAGATATCAACGGTTGCTCTATTTAAGGCGTATTATTGCTACCAATCACTGCTACATGGAGCATAAGCGTATATATAAAAAATATATATTTGGGACGCTGAAGGAAAATAATTTACATTTATAGAAGTGATTGGGGTGTGCGAGAAAAAGCAAGGATCAAAATTGAGAATAGGAAATGTCTACTGAATTTAATCATCATTAACAAATAATTTGATAGTAGTTATCTTGCCGATTAAAGTTGGATACGCGATAGAACTGTCTTCTTTCCGCTTAAATCTCCTTTCTCATCATATTCCTGGAATTCAAAATTTATAAAATTACCTTTTCGTGCTCGTTATGATGTCACGTAACACGTTTCTTTATAACTGCTAATATTTCATTTGTATTTTGAGCATATTATTTGTTTCTCTTTATAAGGACTGTTTCCATTCACTTGTAGATAGTGTAAGCGATTATGTACTTTATTTTTACTGCGTCTCTTAGCTTTTGAAGTAAATATCGATATTTGACCTTAGTGCTCCTTCACTGTAGCTCCAAAATTATCCCAAACAATGGGTGACATGTTCCGTTCCAAACTTTTAATGACCCGCTCGGTAGAAATAATGGCAAATCCCGTTCAAAAATAATTTTCTCGAAGTTACTTAGATAGGAAAAGCCATATCTTCAGCAGAATTAGTCATTCCTAAAACAGGCATAGTAACTTGATAATGTCTAAACAAACATATTTATTCTTTCCCATTTGTAACACACTGTTCGTTTATTTCTGTTCTTATTATTTTATTTCTATATTTATTTTTATTTATAATTCGATTCATTGTAGTTACTTCCTGATTTGTAAGTTATGACGTAAGGATTGTGCAGGATACAATTTAGAAATTGCTTCCTTTTAAAAATCAAATTCCTAAAACGTAATGACGAAAATTAAATTAACCCCTTCTATACGCCACTTTCTTTGTGGTGGCAACAAAATCCATTTTCTCGCAAGAATTAAGTGTGCACGAGTTTTAAATAAAGTTATGCGTTTTTTTATAATTTTGATTAAGACGTAAAGATAATGTCAGTTCGTGTACAAAAGGGGATTCTGAGGTTTGGTTGAGAAAAGCAAAGCTCATTTACAGATTACTGGCAAAACATAGCATTGTTTTACGAATATCACCTTGTTATGATCATAGGTGGTGACTGAACGGTCAATCACTGTTGGATGGTTTCATTTACTTTTTGTTTCTTCCGATTTCTATGCAAACTCACCTCGACATGACTCTTTGTGTTTCAGCTCTCCTATTATCCATGGAAATAAACTTTTGAGGTCGACCGGCCAAATTGGATGGAATTTAGCTTATGTTGCTATTCTCCTCTTTTTGAATAATGGACCTTATCCACCGAAACAATCCTTGCTAATTCAATTTGCTCTTCCATTTGATCTGCATCGTAATCAGAACAGTAATAGAAGACCATTGGTATCACGATTAGGAGGTTTAATATGTGGGCGCTATTGTGTGCTAATGCTCATGCTAGAATGGGAATTATGGTAGACAGTGCGTAGATGGTGGGATTTGGAACTGAATATTTTTTCATTAATTGGAAGCTTGGTATTATTAAAGGAAGTATATGTATCACCTCTGATAAATAGCTAAACCAAATAATGCCATATAATGATAACTACCTTTCACTGGAATTATATTTCCTTTTTATGTACAGGTTCTCGGATCGCCAAGTGGTGCGTTCAACTTTGATAAAAACTGCGCCGGCTTCGATTCCCGAAGGGCTCTATATGTGCAAAATAACCTTAGCTATCGAAGAACTCGTAAAAATACCACTACTCCAATTTATATTTTACTTTGTTTTTTTTATTATTTATATTTTCATCCGTTTGGGATTTTAGTTTTTCTTAGCGACATTCTCAACTTCTCATTCATTCTGACTGCGATATTATTTACTCAATAAATATTTGGCGTGACAGCGTTCTAAAATGTTTTAGCATTAATTTATGAATATAAGGCTTCATTTTTCCCAATGTAGACGTTAAGATTAATGATAAAATTTGTACTGTATGCATGTGACGATATTATACGTTTGTCGATACGATATTATACATTTTTGTCACTGAATAACGTATTCGTGAATCAATTATGAGAGAAAATTACGCTTTCAGTCGAAAATAGACGATAAAGGAAATACGCAAGGTGCTTCCGATTCTCCCACAAGATGTAAATATATTGGCACCTTCCAATTCTTCATGACTATCCTCTACAGCTGCTACCTTTTGTCTCCCTTTATCTTCCACCACATTTCTCTCATCAGTTTTCACGTCTCAGACGGAAATTCCTCGAGGCCGTGGAATAACAAAACTTTCTATAGAGCTTTGCAAAGTTCCTCGCGAATAAATTTTCCTTGTCCGAACTCATCAACTCTTTTCTCCTGAAATCCCTTCACCCAATACACTATATTTCCCCTTCCTTTCTAGTCTATTTCACTCATCGTGCGGAGATCCCCTCGAAACATTCCTTTCTTTTTCGTTTCTAATCTTCCCGACAAACTTCGACTCCCTTTCATCGGACCAATTTGCACGAATCCCCAAATCCTCCCATCTTCTCCTTCGGTTGACCTTTGGCGGCCTCGTCTCGTATTCTTAACACCTTTTTTCCTCCTCATTTTTTATCTTCTTTCTCTTTCTTTCCCATTCTCCAATTCCCAGTTTTCATTTTCCACGCAACTGGGCCATCGGGCCGATTGTTCCCCATTTATAAAGAAGCACGCTTTCTCGCACTCATTCCTCTGCATTCATTCGAGTCCCCGCCTTATTCAGCACGCTTCGCCAGTTTCTTCTTCTCCCCCCGTAATAATGTCTCTCTTTCAATGGCAGTCTTTCATTTATCCTTCCATGCCATCGATGTCTCTCTCGGAAAACCCCGGCATTTTTCGAGGTTTGACGAGTTGGCGGTTTATTTATTTCCCCGCATTTCCAAAGGGTCGATCTTTTTGGGATGATACGGCCAGATGGAATTAATGATTCGGTTTTATCTCCGCGGTGCTGAATTTGTAGCTGGATGGTTGATGGACAAAAGCGAAGCGTTAATTGCGATCTCGCCTCAGTAAGTCGCTCCTATTTCATCGATGATGTGATCAACATTAATTAACTGCGCGTTTACTATTTTACCGAAAAAAATATCTTTCCAACACTTGTCGAGGGAGATAATACGTAGCTATCGGCGTAACTTCACGATATTTTTTCACAAGCAATTTCATGGATGGAACTATAGATTATGAATATTAAATTTCTGCAAATTACCATTTACAGTTTTTCATCGACCGAGGTCTAGAGCGGTAACCAAACGAGAGAAACTCTTACAGAGCCAGACCTCGAATCTGAATCATTTGCCGGGCAGTTTCTCTATTTTAAAGCTTCTCATAAGATGTGGGTCGTTATCACTGTTTGGCATGTCGCTTAGCAGCATCATTATTACATTCATGATCATGGTTTGTACATAACTGCTTAAGTTTTTTGGCATAGTTCCTCTGTTGTTGTTTACATCTTTCTCCCCCTATTGCCGTATCCTCAATTCTTATTTTCACCCTTGACTACGCTCAACCATTTCCACTTCTCACTTAAGCCATCTTAAATCTTCACATCCTCTAATATGACCTCCCACTCCCTTCTAGCTTTTTTATTTACATTTTTTTAGTTTAAACTTACGTATTATTTGTAAAAAGTTTTTGCTCAGCAACGAAACCGTAGTCGTTAAATCAGTAATTTTCCCCAGGATATGTACAGAAACTACTTCTATCCTTGCAACTGATTTGTATAAGAATTTCGAGAGAACATTTCCTTATCTCATATTATCTCTAATTTAAGACATTGACAATTAGCTAATATACATAACTTATATTTAAAAATATATGTGAAGAATGCCTATGCTTTTAGAATTTCCTATACGGCTTGGGATATTATGGGGTTAACTAGGGTTTTGTTATGAAATTAATTAGAACGACACTAGAACTACGTGAAGATCCTTTTATGCCACAAATTCTTACTTAATTCTCGAAAAAATTCTCAAATAGACAAAAAGTGTAAGATCTCTCATTCACTGAAGTTTTACCGGAGTGGAATTATCTTCTTCATCACGACCATGTAGGATATCATAAATGTTTGAGTGCAAATATGAAAGGAAGGCTAAAGATGTGCTGATTACGAGAGAGAGATAACAAAATTGACTTTTCTTGATGCAGCAAAATTCCGGGTATATGAGAATAAAAGCAAATTACAAGAAAGGGTTCTGGAAAGAAAGGGGGATGGGGATTGCAGAGTTGGGAATCGTCATCTTGATATCTTCAAATTATATATCTATAGCATCAGGAATTACTACAATTAGATAATACGCAGGTTAAATACGTAAAACAATAACTAAATACTGTCAATATTCGTATTTGTAAAATCTCCGCTAGTTCTACAAAATTCCATCCTAAGAAAGTTAAAAATATCGAAAGTGAGTTAGAAAATTTCAAACTAATTCAAAGTGTATGCAAAATGTATAAAATTCAACGAGGTTCAAATAAATGAAAAATTAAAATTTACTAAATTAAAGATTAATAAGGAAACTTGGAATAAAGATGAGTAAAATAAGATTACTTGTCATTGATGAATATTATTACAGAAATTATATTTGTAAATGAGGAATTTCCTGCAAGTTAATATATAGACCACTTTTCTTTCAAATAAACCAATTTAATCAAATCAGTACAAAATTTTTACAGGCAAAAATATCACTTAGAAAATTACAGAAGAAATTTTCCCTGAAGTAGTTAATTTCTTGTTTAATTGCTAAACAACATCGCTGGTAAGTTAAACACTAGACGTTAATTGATGACGTAAGATAAAACTGGCCCACGGGTAGCTATTGTACGTAATTATGTACAAAAAAGAGCTATATTGTGTAAATTTATAGGTCTAATTTCATTAAAATGTTCCATTTAGTCCTCACTATGTCAAGTAGAGATTTAGAGGATTAATATACTTTTATTAGATTCAGTATTTCATTGGTTTATGTTGTTCCCCTTCTAGCGCATTTTATTTTCAATTTTTCTTTCCTATACCATCACCCTCATCGATCTGCCTCAGCCTCTGTTTCATTTTTCTTTCTTTCCCACTGACTCTCAGACATCCAATCCAATTTTCCTTCCTCTGCCTCCTTCGATACCCTTCCCTGCCTTCGATAACTCCCTTTTCCTCCTCTCTCTTCTTTTTCCCTCACTCAAAATCGTCTTTAAAATTCTCTTAGTTCTCGATTTCCCGATCAAAATTCTTTGTGTGCGTTGGCAAATACCTGGAGATCCGGAAAGTTCATCGGCACTCAGACCCATTCCCCATATAAGGCTCTTGAATAAACAAGCTTTGAGGGATGATTCTTGGCGAACTCTGTTAGCGTGCTTTCCGAATGAATTATTCCATTTGAATTAGATTACTTATCAGGTCCATTTAATTCGAAATATGGTGTTTAATCATCATGTCTGGTGCATACACTAGCACATTTGTTTGAAAATATTTGACACATTTATTAACTTTGAATAAACTAATATTTGTTCATTAATTTTATGGAGATTCAATTAGTGCGATTGCATATTCCAGGAAGAGGATAAATTTCTTAACAAATGATTAAAATGAATTTTGACTTAGTACAAGAAAGTGTGCGACTAACCCAAAGTTGTACAAGAAGTGAAAAATATTGATTAGAATACTGGGACTCGAGCCCAGATCTGCCACTATCCAGGCAGGTATTCTAACCACTGAACTACCAAGCCACGTCCTTTTCACTTCTGCAAACGAGAGCTTTTATAAGCAAGGAAGTGGTGCTCTACGTAGTGTCCCCGTGAAGACCTCTGAGGGTGGTTGGTCCTCTTATTTTTTTTCTATTTTCTTACTTAAAAACTTCCAAATATCAACAGTGGCTCACATAAATTCATTACGTATTCGATGTAGTCTCTGTTAGTGAGTTGCTCAGCAAATTGTAACGAATTTTCGGTTTTCAAATATTCATCTCTTGTTTACTCGACTGTAAATGCCATCAACGAATGGTACGCACCTTTTGGGCATTCAATAATTTAAAAAATGCAAAATCCTACTTGAAGCTATCCAATTTTGCAACTAGCAAAATAATGTGATTTTCTTTTTGATGTACTATCAGATTACAAGTTTGCTTACTATCGAAGCATCATTATATATCATATTATAAATCACAATCAGGCTTAATCGAATTAAATATAAAATAATTTACATTCAGAACATCAAAATTAAGACTAGATATAATCAATTTAAAAGTACTGAGCAAAGTCATATGTATAATTGAATTTCCAATTCGAAGAATAGATATAATTTACATGGCCTTTCTCTGATACTAGTAAGAAAAAGTTAGAATACGCCCTAATTTCTGTTATAGCTGATAAAAATTAAGAAATAACTATTAAAGTAATGTAGAATGCTTTTCGATTTTCCTAGCTGAACTCCTGCAACCTTTGTGGATTGAACTGTACGACTATTCTCAAAGTCATTCCTTATCACGATAATAAACTACAGTGAAGTCATAACGTTAGGTAAGGATGAAGATTGGATATGGAATAAGAAATTAGGAAGATAGAATTAGAGAGTATATGTACTGTCTACCACAGCAAAAGGCTTCATGCGATAGCTAGATTCGTCAATATGATTGTTTTTTGGCATGTAAAACTAAACCGCAACCAATATAACTGAGAGAGAAAAAAATCTCAAAAGAATCTTCTAAAGTTCATGATGAAGGTGGTGTGCTATCTCAGAAAATAGACTATTGTATAGCATTTGTCTATTTGAGTTCTATTTAATATTTTAGAACATTTGATTTTTTATAAGCCATTGGAGATAATAAGCCACTCAGGTGCTAGAATCTATACGAGGGAAACTATCGTAAACCCCTTACCTTAGTTCAAACTCGGTTAAGTGATTAATTGTTCAGATAGACATATACCCTTCAAGTCCATCTTGCAATATCCAATGGAAAGAAGAGGAATCTCTTACATTACATCGCAATTTTTCGCTGCCGAAGAATATTAGCTGGGGAATGTCAGCGCCATCTGCAAGTCCTCACGAAGTTAGCGCGAAATCGCATTAAGCGGCCAATTTGGCCCCAAGGTAACTTTCGAAGAGAGCTCCTCCCCCAACTAGGGGCATATATCAGAGTTTTTCTCCCAACCGTGAAGAGGTGTGAACCCGTGAATTATTTACGATTAACCCTCCATCTTCCGTGTTTCTCCTATATTTGACTCGGAGATGTTTCTTTGCTTCTCTTTCCCATGGGGTCCGACCGATGGGGAGAAGTTTAAGCCCTCTTCGATTCCTCACCTCGGGCCCTAAAATTTAATCACGGATCCCACCTTCTCTCGCGCTAAACTCCTTTGCACCCCTTCCCTTCATCTCATTCACTCATTTCCTCCGTGAATTTCCTCCTCCCCTACCTTTTCCTCTCAACTACTTCAAGGCCGCGTCATCCTCCTTGTCTCTTTCCATTTCGTTACGTTTCACCGACTTGACGCCTCCCCTTCTCTGCATCTTTCCTCTATCGATGAGCCACGCATTCTATCCCTCGCCTTCCTGTTTCGCTTCAACTGCTGTGAATCAGCATTCATCATCTGCATAGGTAATGTAAGCATCCGTTGCGTCAGGGAAAAATGTTAGGTCTATGAGAATTTGGTTCCTCGGGATGTGAGAGATCCTTTGGGCGGAGAATTGTGAAGAGCACGTTCCTGTGTTTAGGATTTTCTTCAATTATTCAAGGTTATACTTCGCCTTCCGCAGTTGCAATGAGAAATCCACTCTGCTGGATACGTATGAGTTTGCTATTTCCGTCTTAGGCGTGTTTACATGAGTGATGATTATTGAATGTAAGGTAATCATCGTAATCCGCATCCTGTGAGATACTACGAAAAATTTTCTTTGAAGCTTACTGCAGTGTACTTAGAGGATGTTTCGGCAATGATAAGGAGAATGACGTGTCAGAAGGATTGGACGAATTCGACGGATACCATTCTGTTATCTCAATCAGTAGTTCTCTTCAATCACTTGCATAACAAGTTTTAACATATTAAGAAACCAAAACCCTTATTACAATTCCATAAAGAACGAGCAAGAATAATATGCAGAGTATTCTTTAGCCGAATGTTGTTTCGGATTAGCATTTTCCGGATTTTGGAATACATGATGCGGTGGAGTTCAGGGAAACTGAGACAAGGTCGGGCTTTCAGAAGAACTACTTTTCATTCTTCATTAGGAGCTTGGATAAAAATGTAACAAGCAAAAAGAACCAACGTATATTTATTTGAAAAATGAGGTTGAAGTATCAAGAACTGGATCCTTTTGAGATGAAGAATTGTATGGGTTGCGCTTTTTGAATATTTCCGCGAATCAAAAGATACGACTGCCGATGGAAGGTTGGGATGAAGAGAGATGGTAATGGTGTTGCAGTCGTTGTATCCAAGAATATTAAAAAAAATGGAAATAAAAATAAATAGACTCAAGAATATGGATTACGGAATATTTTGGATTGGGAACATTCAACCTATGGCAGCAATTCATACCAAGCCTAGGTTACGAAAATCAATCAGTAGAAAAGACATCAGAAAATTAAAATGAATCAAATTAAATCTGCTATACCTTAATCTTAATTCATGACCATATGAAATACTAAAAAAAACTATATCTTTGGGCTGAGGCAGCTGAAAAAGGTCTTAATTTCTCAATTATCTCAATTCTTCCAAATAATACATAAACGGAATCACTCTTGCTTGAAAAATAGCCTAAAATTATACTCAA
Organism: Pachydiplax longipennis; assembly: GCA_036926295.1. Classification (NCBI taxonomy): domain Eukaryota; kingdom Metazoa; phylum Arthropoda; class Insecta; order Odonata; family Libellulidae; genus Pachydiplax; species Pachydiplax longipennis. The sequence continues at coordinate 11,169,591 of JAVFKF010000034.1, read as the reverse complement.
AAGCATTAAAATTTCAAAAGTTCCAAGGCACGGTTACTGGGCCAGTTTAGACACCGTTTCTCGTTTTTCTTACTCCTTCCGCTTCAAATAGTTTAACCCGTAGACTGACTGACTTCTTGTCTGGTCAGCTGACCAGGGGCGCGAAGTTCGAAACTCAACAATTACACCAGTCAACTCCATTGATTGCTTCGTTACCCTCCACAAGCACAATAAGTCCAAGAATCGAACTTATTATCACAACAGTATATAAGTAATCCACCTTCCCTGTGGGCATTTTTCATCTGATATTTGGCTGCGGTATGGATGATGGATGCCAATGAGGTGCGCAAACTTGAAAGTGCAATGATTTCAAGGGCCGAAGGGTTAAAATGTAAGTTTGGCAAAAAAATAGCACAGTGTTATATAGGTCATAAGGAAATAATAAATAACGAACTAATGACTGAACTAATAATAGAAAATAACTAATAATAACTGCCAAAATGGCTTTGGTCTTTCCATCATTTATGGCATCGGCTGATGATTGTGATGTGACGAAGATAAATTTCTTTTTGGCATTGATTTTATCCTATCGTAAAACTTCACGGGAAAAGTTAAGTTTTAACCAGGATTGGAAATTATACACACGCGCTATCTTAAGCTAAGCGTGGGTCATTTCTTCGCAGGATCGTAATGGAAACTTAGTGTCAGGCGATTTTGCAAAACCGTTTATCAAAATTTTATAATAGCCTGCAAATCTCAATAGCACGTCTTTATGTGAAATTATATCGGAATACTGATAAACTCATTGCCTATAAATGATTTATAGCGCTTATATGAACCTATATATCTATATTCATACCTTAAAAGCTGCAAATGTGCGTGTGGCAGAGGACCAAAGGAACCCTTATCGAAGATCATATGTGATAGGAATAAGAAATTGGAAAAACTTTTCTTTGCGTCTATCTTATTTTACTTTTATTTTCGTATTGGTTAAAAAAGTAGGAAGGTAGCACAATACTCGTTATGTCTTTCGTAAACGTATTTTCTCTAAATTAATGTAGCAATCCCTACCCTACTTTTAATCTCCCTTCTTCAGCTGAATGAAGCTTGACTCGCATACTGTATGAAGTTTGAGTTGTTGGCCGGGATAGATTGCGATCAATATCCTGGTGTTACAGGACATAATATGGAAAAGGAAACGGAAACTTAAAAGGAGGAGATAAAACTCAACCTTTCAGATTGCAGGACCTTATTTCACCTTCAGACGGTGTGATCTAGAGATTTATCGTTTCTGAATTATTCCGTCTATTGACAGAATTACGCAAACTACTCTGATATGAAACTTGAATGTTCTAAGACTTAGTTACTCTATTAACGTATCATTAGTGATTAATTACTTTTCCTAAAGATGTAGTACCTTACAAATTTGGAAAATGAAGAAACTATTATTCCAAATAACCTAGTATACTTGCATAATATATCATGGTGGAACTGATATTTCACCTATGATGTCCTTGTACTCTATGAGATCAAAAGTAATTTGCTCCTATCTACGAATTTCAGGCATTAAATTGACTCTAAATCAGAGGGTACTCTACTCATGACGTCAGACGTTTTGCGATTGTTCATAATTTTCAATTGTCAGTCGAAGTCTTAATAAATTATTACGAATTTCCGTTTAAAAATCGTAGATTTCAATAAATGTGTACATCAAGTTTTCTTACGTATATCGAGCCTCTAAGACCATATTTTCGCGCAAAAGCTAGAGGACCGAAATTCTTACAAAATCCCGTTTGATCGTCTTGCAGTGCAGACTTGCATATGCAGTCTGGGTAATTGATTGGTGTTTGGTAGAAGTTGTGGAAACAGCAGGTACATTCTTAGAGTCATAAATTATCGTCTGATTTCAACGGATTTTGCACATTTGTTCTTTAGTTATCATTGCAAGGGGATTCATTTGAAAAATATCCATCAGCATCCTAACATGGAATTGTACACGAAGGCTTTTGAGGGGCATAAAATCTCAATGACTCAAAATATTCGTAATTTATCAATGTATTTTTAGTTTATTTTTTAGTATGTCTAGTATAGTATTTTAGTCAATGTATTTTTAGTTTATTTAGTTATTTTATTTAGATCAAACAATTATTTTAGCAATGTATACATTTTAGTCGGTGTAAAGAAATCTGTCGCCATAAAAATATCTTTAAATCTGAATCTTTGGCTTGAATCATCTAATTTTCTCTTTATTTCTATTCATACTTATAATTTTACCTGTATCTACGCTATATAATAGCAAATTGAATGTATTTTAGGGAATCTTCTTAGAGCGAAAAAGTATAAACAGTTATTCTGCCAAACAAAATCATTGCTGAATTTATATAATTTAAATCGACAAGTGAAAGTTAGACAATTAAGTTGTCCTAGAATTTACATTATTTAACAAATGATAAGGAATGTTTGAGGCTAAGTTCGTGTGAGGATCGATACTGTCTCTGCGATGTATAAAAATACTATAATTCAATTTTTATGTCAGAATATTTTGGAAAAGATTGAGGTCAGACTTCAAGAATGAACATAAAGAATGTAACTTTGAGGGAGAAAGCATACCAGGCTTAACAAATAAATTAACGAATTTCGATGGAAGATCGATTTAATTACACGCTCCATGTTTTATGGAAGATGTAATTTAATTATTCGATTTCTGCGTAGTTAAATGAAAAACATCTTAGAAAAACGTCTCTAACATCCCAAGGGGCACTATTATTTGTGGAGTTATATATGTTATTTACTGTTTAGAATCTAGTAAATCCAATTTACAGAATACTAAAACTTTCATTAAAAAATTAGATGTAATACGTTATATCGTTTTGAGCTAGTCCTACTTTATTCTTTCTTCACTATATTTCCTATCCCTCGGCGAATAATTCAAAGAGAAAGAACGTTTCTAATGTTTATTCCCTCTCTGTGCCTTATTTCGGAACTCTCTCCTTCACAGAAGACCAAACGTTATTGGATGAGAGATGTGGTGGGCGAACTCAAAAGAAGCGAGGAAAAGGGTCTGGAAGTAAATCATCCAAAACCTATGATATGGGGCTGTTGCAAATCCTTTTGAGGAAATTCTCATATTTTATCTCATAGAAAGAACGGGATGAGGGAAATACTTTTTCCTAAGGGTCTCAAGGAAATAAGTCGGCACTCGATAAAGTCTAAAACGAGTTGAAATCGACGTGAGCACTGCCGTTTATAATTGGATTCCTGTATTTTTTTTATCAAATATGTTGAATGAGAAGATAACCTTGAAAGCAAAAACACCGTTTATTAGTGAAACACGCTTTCTAACGTTATGCCTTTGAAGTGGTTGATCATCCTTATTTTCCCTCAAACACCTGTCCAATTAACCACTAAAGAGAATTCTTAGGTAAATTACGATCATAGAATGAATTAATAGTTTGTTATATCCATCTATTAGCATTTTTCTGCAACATTTTTATTATGAATTCTCTTTGACAGCTGGTAATATCTTACTTTTTTTCTTTGTGAAATTTCCAGCTTTGTATACTAATTCTTAGGCTTCACTCAAGACTTTAATATCCTAATTATCATCTAAATTTCTTTTAGACTTTTTTAAACTTAAAATTTGATTTCTGTTAAACTTCTACTGTTGCCTATAATACAAAGATAGCAATTTTTAATTGAAATTCATTTCATTAACTTAGGATAATCGGTATGATTAATGATGATGGATAAAAGAGATCCGTCAACTTTTTAATCCTTTGAATATCTATAAATAAATAATAAAATGTATGTGAAATTAGTTCAAATAATCAATTCGACGCGTTTCTTCGGTTTTTCATTTTCTTCCTGGGCTTCAAGCGAATATCTTAAAAACTTGAAGATTAGAAAACTTGTTAAAACTTCACAACCAGAAAAGAAATTCCTACCATCTCTGGTCGACTTCCTTTTTCTTGGAGCAAAAGTTCTGAGATAGTCTTTGGATTTCTGTAGCTCAAATCCATTTATGCTTAAGGTGAAGAAGTTAGGAAAACATTTCCCTGAAAGCTTATTTTGAGAACTGCCTTTTCGCCAGCTGGATCCAATACTCAAATTCTTTCCTAAAGAGGGTAATGTGTATGTTTAGTTGGGTGATGTTACTTCAAATCCATTCAGAATGGAGATAAATCATCTTCGATTCATCTCTTGAAAAATTTTCTAGTTCAAGAGGTAGATTTATCTGTTAGGAATGCAGGGACTGGTCGGTTGTTTGCAAGAACTTCGATCTTCCTATTACTCGCTGAGAATCCTATTTAATTCCTCGGCCGAATTTGAATTCAGCTTTCGAAGCCCATTTCAAAACTAGAAGGAACATCTATCACTGATTCAACATTTTATAACTTTATTTTTTATACAAATTACATCCACCCCTTTTTCTAACAGTGCCCCACCCTAAATCCCTGAAGTTTTCCTTCAAAATTTGTTCTCTTCTTCACATACATCCTCCTCAAAACACCTTTTTTCTCGTCCTCTCTTAATTTCCTCTCCTTTCTTCAGTCCTCTGCTCTTACTTAATTACGCACCTCCATTAATATTGCTCATCCCGGAGACTTTATGGTTTTCATTATTGTGCGGTAATCTTTCGGTTCTCTTGCCTTCCTCCATACTCTTGCGTTCGTTATTTCGCTAGTCCGGCGTATTCGGTTTACATCGTAAATTTCTTTTGATCCCTAACCTTTCTTATTTCTTCTTGCGCGCGAACAGGAAAAGCTTAAACTTTAAGCGTCTCTGGTGGGAAAGCTTGAGAGTAGTTTAAGTCATTTTCATCTTCGATGATATATGGTAAATGATAGAGCATCCTTGATGTATTATGTTTTGAAAAATGAAAATATATGCAATATCTAACACCATCAACGCCATTAAAAGACTGAATTGCATAGAACTGAATAATTATGCTTCTATGGTGTGGATAATTTAATGTTTAGTAGAGGTTTAATGGAAGTATGAATTGAGTGAACAATTTTTTGCTATTCACTTTGTTCTGTAAGAACCCAGCCGAAATATTTTTTGGTGTTTATTTCTGTTTGTAACATATTCTTAAGTTTTTATTTTTAGGATAGTTGTAAATAAGATAACGATCCAATTATTTGACAGAGGTCATATTGAAAATGAAGGAGTCCCATTGCTGTAGTTGCATGATATTATGATTGTATGTTATCTTACAGAGGTAATTAAAGTATTAGTACTCAGTTTCTTTCGGAAATGAACCTATTATATATACCTATAATGTATACTTATATTTATTTGATAAAACTTACGGTATCTTCCTACAATTAAAGTCTAAATACATCTAGGTTTCCGTTTCTAATGGAAGCCGAGGAAATCCATCTACATTCTATCAGTTCTAGAAAAGGAATTTTCGATAAGCTTAATTGATTAAAATCAATTTGTAGGTATTTCTTCCAACTTTATTGATTTATATTAATGCCATTTTAATTCCGCTGATTTCCTTTTTTAAGGTTCCTTTAATTGCTCAATTAATAGCTTTTTTTTGGATATAGAAATCTAAGACTGAACTCCAAAATATGTTAATTTCAGAATTTAAAATGATGTTGAGGAAATCTTCGCCTGTTCGGAAGAAATCGACCGGATATTCATTTCCGCAGGAAAGAAAAATGAAATGAGGGCTTTTATCCTGAATCTTATGCAGCCGGTGGTGCATGTGCTATCTTTCGTTCGCTGCGTTCGATCTTTTTCGTACGAGGCCAGGGCATCGAAAATAAAACAGGAATCGAGAAAGACCCAATTGCCTGAGTGAAAATTGAGCCTGAGGCGCAACCAAAACATTTCTTCGCTTCCAATTTCCGGTTTTCAGAAAAACTTATAATTTTACTCGAGTTAAAGTGAGGAAACTTAAACAGATCATTCGTCATAGTAATCGGCGGCTAACCGTAATAGTGATTGAGATGTACATCGTAATGATTTATGCTTACTTTGGTTACTGCTTTTATAATACAAATTTTATTTTACTTGCGTAATAATGTTAACATGAACAAATTTTTCCGAAGGAACACAATTTTTTCATTCTCGGAGCAAAAACACAGGCAGAAATAGTTAGAGGGTGGTCGGAGGAACATCGGAATCGAACTGAAATTTGGCTTTTCCATCGAACCGGAGCAAAAACCGCAGGGTAAGAAATTACGGTTCAATGCCCTCGTCAGAAGAGAAGAAATTATTCAGAAAATCATGAACTTTTATAATTGAAGTGGATTCTCGAACAAAATTATGTCAAAATACATCTGATGAATAATGTATTACTTCTAAAAGTTAGGTAATTCTTTCGAATTTTTAGATGGAAGTTGGAATCGATAAAGCTCAATTTCGGTGCTAAAAATTATACCTATGTTCTCATATGTATTTTCACGTTATGAGAACATTAAAAGAATTGAATATACGTTTCTAACATATTAACAGAATAACAAAAATGCCGAATTTTTTGAATTATCAACGATATCTTTGATAATAGTCATGTTTATTTAATGTTAGTAATAAAATACGTACGTATATTATACATTAAAAGTTACAGGCACTAGAAACCCACTTAACATTGAGAAGAAACATAAAGAAAAGAAGAGATTTTTTGTGATGATAATATTCATTTTTTTGTGATTAATGCTAATAAAATACTATTGATTCGTGGTAAATAAGATTGGACCATACTACGTGAAAGTATAGTAGTTTACAGACGAGGAAATTTCAATGGAATACTATGATAACTATTCCGTTTTATTAAATAAGGAAGGAAAAATAATGAATCTCGTGAACGACTCCATTAGAGGACCTTAGTAGATGACTCCCGGAGAAGTTTAGATGAAAAGAGTTGAGCGTTTAGACAGGCATGAGGACTCATTTCGCTTAATTATGGTGATTCAAATATTGCATTGTTCTTCTTCTGAGGCTTTGTGGCACCAATATCGTATTGACTCGAAGATATTCGAAATTTTTCGGTGGAATGCATTTTTTCCTTAATTTCAGGTTAAATATCATGATATCGTAGAAATTTGCGGAATAAATACCAAGCTATTGGTGAGGAAATAGGAAAAAACTCTCATATTGAGTTGCTGTGTGTTCAATTCTGCAACGCCTTAAAACGCTTGTGTCTCAGTAAAATTTCCCTTCTTTTGCGGCTGAGAAAGTCCTCTGCAGATTTGCTTAACCAAGTCCCTGGGGACACTTTCTTTTTCTAGAGCGATCAATGCAAATGTATGTTCCTTCTAGCCGAAGATTCCTTTCCTACTGCGATATCACAGTCCTAAAGCTATTTCCATGGCTATCAATACGGGTTCTCATAGGGAATTTTATTAATCGTGTTTAATCTTGATTTTCATTTGACGATCACCAAGTCAACTAAAAAAAACCTTCAAAAATTCACCCAAAGTACACCTAAAACTATCCGAAAGAAAAGAGAAGGGGCATAAAATGGCTAAACATAAATTCATTGGATATTTGAATGTCTAATTTTTATCCTACCTTATCTTTGCGTATAGAGATGGGTTTACAGAGTAGAGTGCTGCTTTCTCAATAGTTATTTAGTAAAATGAAATGTGCTATTTTTTAACATTATGATGTTTGCTAGTCGTATCTGATATTTTTCAATATTGAAAATATTCAATATTTTTAAACTTCTGTGGAAACATATACACTCAGTTTTTTTTCTTTTAAACAGGGATATAAGATGTTTGGGTCAATTGGGAATAGAGGAGATTTTTATTTATATTTTCTTCTGAAAATTTTTTACCTTGAAACAGTTAAATTGTCCGGTATGTTTATTTAACCAATAAGTGCCTCCGATGTCTACAAAATCGCGCTCTCATAGAGTACGGAGACCACAGAATCGAGTGCTCTTTCTTAAGAATAAGTCGAAACATCTTCTAATGCGTACGTTTTTCCATTCCATCGCCTTCATCTCCCCCCACTCTTCGAAATAACTCCATTTCCTTCGTGTGAGCAGCGATATAACATTCCCTTTCTTCCTTCCCCATCGCGGGAAATAAATGTTCGCTCATATACATTCCTCCACTCGCGTCTTCCAGAATCTGATTCCTGCCATCGCTCAAGCCGTTTTCATTCTTTCCCTAAGGAGCGGAGGGAATGCTGGGTGCGTGGTGTTCGTCGGTGGGGAAACGGACGATGGGCGGTGCCAAGAGGCGGGCGGGGGTCTTTGCGGGGGCAAGAAGGGGAGGTTCGGTCCCGGAGGTCCACCCCCGCTCCTACGATCCAGGACCCTACCAGCCATCGTGGTCCCCGGGATAAGCATACTGCAGGCCCAGATCGAGGCAAGATACGCTAAAGGTAAGGGAAAAATTATTGGGTGGACTTGGCAATCCCCAAGGGATCGGTTGATATCTATCGATGCGGAGATTTCTGCATGCGCAATGTGTTTGGATGCGGAGGAGAGGTGGAGAGCATGCGTTTACTCGCTTATCGTTCGGAATTGGGAGTGTTGGCGGGACAATTCCGATGCTCCGATAAATTTATCGCAAGTGGTCTCAAAATCTCGGAAATTTTGAGTGAAATGGTTATCAGAGCTTAATGCTTTCAACTTTTGTCAATGTTATCGGAATCAAACATTGGAAAACTTTTTCTTATACGAAACAGGGATTATACTGTTGGATAGCTAAGAAAATAATGATTTAATATTGATGATGATGATAATGGAATTTAAATTTATGATGAGAATACGACAATTATTTCTAATTTATTTTACCAATGCTGAAGTAAAGTATGACAAAATATTACCTAAAGGACGAGTTTTTGCAATATACTTCCCAGTTGTAGAAGAAACACTGCGCAATCACAAAAGCAACAAACTGAAATTTGAGAAAGAAAGAAGCATAATCACCATTATCATTGCTTGGGGCATATAAGAAAGGGACTGATTAATTATGAATAATGTAAATTGCTTACAATTGGGGCATCTACTTTTGTTTTTTTAAGATCTGAAAGATTTTTGTTTTTCTAATTCATGTCTATAAATTATTATTTCCCATGAATAGACGCAAATATTGTAACTATACTTTTGATTAGGATTTGATGCGTTAAAATAATTAGAGAAATTTATGAATTCTCTCTGACGTGGTTTTCTGAGTATGGTTTCTTATACATTTTCAATTCTTCCATCTGTAAGCTTTCAACTTTAAGTTCAAAATTAAGTTTTAATCAAAATAAGTATAAAAAATTTCTCATTACTACTATTCCGATTTCTTCGGCTATTTTACACAGGGATTGGTCGATTAACGAACTGCAAGATATTCGGACAACCATTCCCATCGAAGAATGTTTTTATGTTCTAAAAAAATACAAAATCGGGTAATTTGCACTAAAAAACCTGGATGAAGATACGTTGGGTCTTTCTTTCTCTCCGGAATTTCTGTTAGTCTGATTTTAAAAAACACTGTGAATGAGAGAAACAAAGTTGGCAATAGGCATCATTTATGTCCTAAACACAAAAAATAAATTGATGTAAATGCAAGACTGTATGTATGCATTTTTTCCCTCTTACAAGGAGTCTGCACACCGTCGGACGCGATCTAAGTGGTAAGACTCGGTAATTTAATAGATATCGAGTCAATATTGACGAATCACCCCCAAAGTTGGGTTTTATCTGTGATAGTTTTCACGGAAAATGAACTTAAAGTATAAGCAAATCAGCTACTTTATAATGCTAAGGGTAGCGGGTTCCGTTAGAGGATCACCTGGCGTATCGGTATGGTAGCCGCTTCCGAAGTCATTTTTGTCTGGTTCGAGCCCATCTGCCGAAAAAATTTTTTCTCTTTTTTTCTTTAACGTAGTCTTTCGTAATCTTAATCTATATCTGTTTTCTTCTTTTGGTGAATTTTAAACTTATTTTCCGGAAGTTATAGAATTTTTCCCGCGGTGAGTCACCCGTTTCTTCAAATTAAGCGCAAATACTTCTGTCCGCATATATAAACGTGCTTGTGAATCCTAATTCCTGAAATTTGAAAATTAGAATACAAGAAAGGAAACGCAGAGGTCTATATTCAAACCTCTCCTACATCCAGCTGCTCGTTCTAACGGTAACTGTTATTGCACTACCTGACACTTACCAATTCTGAAGTCTGAACACAATATCTGAACTTCCTGTAAGGGAAAGAGGAATTCAAGGAGTCTATAATAGAAAATATTCTTTTCAAGTATTTATTATTTAAGAAATTCTAAAATTAACAATATCCTTCGTTCATTCACTTTTATTGAGTTCGCATGTACGAATTCGTCAATTTCCCTAATTGCCGCATACCCACCTCCGTTAATTTCTCGCCGCCATGAATAAGAGTACGTTTTATATCTAGTCTATACTGACATCCGGTTTGGTCCGTATTTATTATGAAATGTGGGTCGAATTCCGGAATCAGATTCCTGCACTGATCTTGAAATAATACCGCCGATTTCAGGAAGTCCTCTGCTGAAAACCTATCACTTTTACTGACGTATCTATTCCACCAGATTTAATATCCAGCTCCCACACCCAAGATTGGAAATTCTTTTCAAACGCCGCGTTACACAGGCACGAAGTGATTTTATTGTCCAGTTCGGATGCATTTTCGCCATGGTTACAGCCTTAATTTTAATTTCCAGACGAATTCTCTCCTTTTTTTATTGGTGAAGGCCTATATTCCACCCCGCTAGAACTTGATGTCTTGCCCTGACAATCGTCTTCCCCTGTTGTAGACGATGCCTCCAAATACGATGCTTCCGTATATATGCGGACAGAAGTATTTGCGCTTAATTTGAAGAAACGGGTGACTCACCTCGGGAAAAATTCTATAACTTCCGGAAAATAAGTTTAAAATTCACCAAAAGAAGAAAACAGATATAGATAAAGATTACGAAAGACTACGTTAAAGAAAAAAAAAGAAAAAATTTTTTCCGGCAGATGGGCTCGAACCCGACAAAAATGACTTCGGAAGCAGATACCATACCACTACGCTATGCGATCCTCTGGCAGAACTCGCTACCCTTAGATTTATAAAGTAGCTGATTTGCTTAAACTTTAAGTTCATTTTCCGTGAAAACTATCACAGATAAAACCCAACTTTGGGGGTGATTCGTCAATATTGACTCGATATCTATCAAATTACCGAGTCTTACCACTTAGATCGCGTCCGACGGTGTGCAGACTCCTTGTTAGTATTATTCCTATCACTTATGGGATCGGTTGATGACTTTGTTGATGTTAGCGGTGATGTTAATGATGAATTCAGTTTTCATGCTACGGCTAATTTTTAGGGCCGGACGCCCTTCTAGCCAAAGATAGGAATTATTTGTATTATTTACAAATAATATTTGTGATCAGTTACACTGCTCCAATTTAGTATTTGTTTTTCGAAAATCTTTAATCAAACACTATAGTGTGATCGGTTATAACTTCTGTAGCTGTCTTTGAATGGATAATCTTCGTTAATCGTTCACCCTTAACACTAAAATTATTCTATTATTATTAGTTTTTTCTGATGGAGTAAGAAGAATACATTTCATGTACTTATATAATTCTAACAAAAAAATTTTAAGGAGGGGAATTCGCAGGAAACTTGTGTAATCTTTTTCTTTTATATAAAATAAATTTCACCGCCCGATAGAATTTCTGTGAAAAGAATTGTATAATTCTTTCAAAATCATCTTGAATTCCAAGATAGGAATGTAAAAGGATCAGAATGTTTTCCGACCTCCCGAGGGCCTGGAAGGCAGTCGTTTTCCCGAAATCGTTTCCTTGGAGTGGTTTTTATTGAATCTCTACTTTTTATCCTGTTCCAGTTTTCTCTTCCTGCCCATCGCTCTTTATCGATGTCTGCTCCTTTGACTTTCCTCTCCATTTCCCTCTTTCTAATGAAAATGACGATGGTGGTGGAATAAATCTTCGGAGAACCATACTACCATCGATACCACTAACACGGCGTTTTGCTTGATGGAGATATCTTCTGAATTTGCTTAAAAAGAAGAATAATTGAAGATTTCGGATGGTTATAAAAAGGTGTGTTGTCTACCAGGTCTCTACAGCATACAGATCGTGAGCCATATGCAGCAATCTAGGGTTCAGTCCCCAGTGAGTTAAGGAACTCATATTTATTCACAGAAATAAGTAGTTAATTAATCATTCCTTCCATTACTTTCAGCTCAGTCGGTTGATTATTAAATAACCGTTATGTTTCCAAAATTCTTCATCTGCGGCCTGCAATCATTTCTTGTTGTTCCCATACAATTCAGCCCTGCTCTTTTTCTAAATTGCGTTGGTCTTCCTTATGCTATTCTATGTTAATACAGGTAATTTAACTTAAATCATTATTTTTCACAGTTTTACAGCCTGGCCTTGGCGTCTTCCATTGTATGCCTCCACTCCGTTCTTCTTGTTTTCTTCCTCCATCTTTTAATCTCCACTTCCTTAATATTTTCCTCATCGTTTTGTAACCATCTTTTACGTGGTCTTCTTCTCTTCCTCGTCTTTTCCATCTTGCTTTTGAGCATTAGTTTGGGCATTCTGTCCTCCTCCATTCTTTCCACATGACCCAACCGTGCCAGCCGCAGTGATTTAATGAACCTAACTATATCCTCCCCTTTAAATATTTCATTTATTTCTCAGTTCATTCTAGCCCTCCACATCTCTTCTTCTCTAACTGGTTCAAAGATTCTTCTGATAATCGTCGTTTCATATCTCTTAAGTATTCTCTCATCCTGCTTGGATTCTATCCATGACTTAGCTGTATCTCTAAAATCTGGTTCCCATCTTGTTTAATTAATATCGTCTGTTCTCTATCGTGAAGAGGAAATTTTCAAATACTTGGTCGTCTCTTAGTTCACAATTATGCCCATCCTTTCTTCAATGTTTTCTATGGTAATAAAAATTTCCTCAATATCGTCTACATTTCTTGCTATCACTGTGACACCTTCATTAGCAAACATTTAGATTTATGCATGATATTACTTTTTAGTTTCAACTCTTTGATTACTTAATCCAGTATCAAATTGAATAAAACATCTTAGCGTGTTTAACACCTCGTATTACCTCTGAGGTCATCATAAATACATTGTTAAATACTGCTTGAAACAAAATCTTTGCATTTGGATTCCTTCAGAGTCATTTCAACCACTCTATTCAGTTTTTCCGGTATACCATAGCCTCTTAATACTCGGAACATCACTTTTGTACCAATAAAGTTAGAAGCTTGGCGAAAGTCAATAAAGAGTATATGCAAATCAATGTTGTATTCTTAGCACTTCTCCATCGTTTGACTTACTGTGAACTTCTAATCAATAGTTTTTCTTCCATATCTAAAGAGACCCAGTTATTTCTCCAGAATGTCTTCAGCATAGACACTTATTCTTTTCGGCAGAATACTAGTGAAGATTTTGCATGCTACATTAACGAGGACCTCTGTAGTTTTTACAATCAATTATCCTTTTCTTTTTGAATATTTGGCAGATCAATCCTATTTTCCAATCAAAATACCAGTTGGTACAATTTTCTACCTAACTCTGGGCCTTCATTTTTTAAAACCAATTCGGCTATTGTTTCATCTTCTTCTGGTGCTCTTTTTAATCTAATTTAGGTGCTGATGGTTTTTTGTTCCCTGTTGAAATTGCAATGGACCAGAAGTACAATTCTTTGGTGCTAAGATTAGTATTCTCTCATCTTGCCTTCCTTGATTCGTCTCCGTCACTGATTTTCATATTTTCGAAATAGGAACCACAGCACTTTCTCTTTGGGAGAGATTAAATTTATGCTCGATGGAGAAATTAATGGAAAGGAAAGGATGAGTTTCAAAAAGCTGACATCTATTACTATTCGATCAAATTCCAGGAGGATCAATGACTCAAGGGCTTAGTAATTTAAGAGAAAATAAGTTTATCCCAAGTTAAAATTTCTACGTCTAGTTTTAGAAACATTTATTCTTTCTGTTTTATAAAGACTGCATGATGTAGTGAACGATCGTGAAGTGATCGTATCCAATCCAAAATCCAATTATGGCAATTTTTCTATCTTAATCCCTTGTTATTTTCTTTTTAAATCCAATAATGTTATTTTTGGATCAAATTCCATTGGATTAATAATAAATAAGGAAGTCAATTCAATAGTAATTGAATACGTACCAGCTATTACTTTAAATTCATTGAGTTTATTTCTAACAGCTATTAAATGTATAAATACTTTGTCTAGAAGGTTAAATATTGTTCAAAATGAGGAATTTTCTTGTTAAGAGAGCGGCGTAAGATCTGCAGAAGGAGAAAAGGGCACGGAAAGAGGGAAGAAATGGAAATCCGAGTTGGAGATTGAGGAAATGGAAGTGTAGTACTTCTCCGTAGATACTTATTTGAATGGGAGCTGGAATGCCACTCTCCTTCACTCATTTTTCACATGATTTTCAACAGTACAGCGAGTGTAGTCAATGGAGAGGAGGGGGTGAAAGAACAGAAGACCGTCTTCTCAAGGAGGAGAGGGTAGTTGATTAATAGGGAGAGTCTGGAGACGATGAAGAACAACCTTGGAAGTAAGGTTAAGAAAGAATGGGTGGGAGTAGATAGGTGTCTATGGAAGGGGGAGATGGATGGGGTGGAGGGTCTCCTTTGAGGGGTCTTTTGTCACCAAAGATGCCGATGACGGCGCCGTGCGCGTTTTGTTCATTTTCCTCGAGAGGGTTCCTTGTTGCACGGACAGCGCTTTTCCTCATGCCTTTAATTTTCGACTCGACCTTGATTCTCGAAATTTCACCATTAGTCGGGACTTTCATCTCGAATTATTCCGCTGTATTGTCGCTCGGTTCGGTTGGAATGAAGCTGAACATCTTAAGCTCTCTCTCGCTTCCTTTTTAAATGTTGAGTTTTTTTTACTTCTTAGGTTAGTTAGGCATACTGGCGATTTATCATGGGGTAAGAATCATCTAAAATAAAACAAAAGATGCAACTGCTAAAACGTTTAATTTATACTAACCACAAGATAAAAATACATTCACCGCCCAGATTTTGCTGCCACGCATCATCATCAGGTATCATCCCTTGCATCTTTTGTTTTGTAATGGAATACCATCATGTGAAGGCCGAAACCATCGAATTTATCATTTAAAATAGTTTAAATAAATATTTAGTATAAGTAGTTCCTAAATTCTGCTACCATACCTTGATAAGCGGAATACTTTTTCATGCATTTCGCACCAGATAAGAGAATACTGTATCTTTAATTCACTTTAATTCAGTCTTGTTTAGAGATGTGGAAATGCGAACATGTATAGATGATGCTGAGTAATGGTATGAGCTCTCTTCTTGAATACTTTGAAACTCGTTATTCACTTCATTATGCTGTATTGATGCGGAATTTTTCTCCTTATGGCATCCTGACAGAGAAGAAAGCAAGGGTAAATTATCTCTCTCAACATGCCATGCCTTCATTCCCCCTCCAGTGCTTTTAGTGAAAATATCTTTAATACCTACATAAGGCTACTTATTTCAGTTAGTTTTTATCAAGATGATGAGAAAAAGGGATAATCAGAAACGGAAACTATTATTTTTATTATTATTCGTTCTTCCTTTTAGTCTACAAGTCGCAAATTCGATATATTCAAAGTCCGTAGAATTCTGTTCCTTATTTTTCACAAAGTAAGATTCCATTAAGAAACTTTTGATTTGGAACGGCAGCTTAGGGTATTATTCACTTTGAAAAGTGATTACAAGTTTTACAGAAGATAGATTACAGTAAGATAGAATACAGTAAAGCCTCTTAGAACTTATAAAAAGAAATTTCGTTGAAGTGAAAAATATGCTTAGTTAATTTTAAATTACTAATGGCCCTATTTTTCTATCTATTTTTTTCTCAATGATTCTATACAAACTAGTTGAGTTTCCCGATCACATAATAATGATTCTATAACGTAAAGATTCAGAGACGCTAATAAATTCATTCAGTTAATTTTTATTTTCCTTCTATAGGAAAACTGAGATGTGAGAAAAGACTATTCTAATATTTGGGTAAGCAAACTCAGCATAAACTGTAAGCAATTAAGCTAATACATGAATGATATTCGCGTTTTTACATAAATATTTGAATTATTATTTTTGAAGAAGTAACTATAATCTTATGTTGTAATATATGTGTTGATATATCTAAATTTACGTACATATGTATATCATGATGGCGGACTTTCGACTTGTGTAAGGGTGTTCATACAATGTTCAGCCAATTTTCGTTTTCAATCACTCCCTTTGTACACAATGAATTTTGAATCCCTACTGTTTGTTGCTCTGAGTTTTTCACAGTATCAGACAGCCTATATGGCTAGATCATTGTACCTACTACATCCTCTGAAAACGCATTGGCTCTTAATTAATTGAGCTCACTCAAGAGATTACTCAAGTTTTAATCTTATGCTCCTTAAAACTATAAATGTTATTTAGGAGCTATAAAGGTGATACACAGTTTCACATTACGTGTCATGATAATACTCTGCAAATCTTCAAATATGAGTAGAAGGTTGGTTTTCAAGTTTTCGGCAGCATACCCGATATGGGATTGGCTTGTCGCGGACTTCCGTTCAATGCAGGAGTCTCACACGTGGCCGATAAAAATCTACACCGAAGGGAATTCGCGGAATAGCTGCATATATTCGACGGAAGATGGAGAATAGCGGAGGATTAGGGCGAGTTATCCTGGGAAGACGCTCGGCTGTCACGCTTTGCATTTGAATCACTCAGGTTTTCCGAAGCAAGAGACGTTCACGTCCTCGTGTGCCGCCATCCGTATTCGAAGAGGTCCCGTATTTGGAATGGATCCGGCGAGGGCTTCAGATTACGATTCCGGTAATCGAATGTAGGAGGACGGATCTCTCCTTCTTCTCCATTCAGCATCTCTCTCCCCCACACTCTCCAGAAACCGAGATATACTGGTCACCTTGGCATTCCCTTTCATACACCCTGTCCTTTCACCCAGACCCTCCCCTAAGGGGCCCCTAATACACCTCTTTCTGACCCTGCTTCAATTGCCCATCCCTACATTTCTTCTACACTCCAATGCATTGGTTCATCCCATTCTTGGAGGGACCCTTGCTTTTTTCGACTCAGCAAGGGGACCATGAGTCGCCGCTTAGAATCAGGAGAATAAAACGACAACCCACTTCGGAAGGGTTTTGATCGTATAATGGGTACCGATTTGAAATGTGATGAGGTAGATCTTAGCGTTCATGGTGAATTGCTGCTGATTTTCGGGGAGTGTATTGTGATGAAGTCCTTTGCCAACAACTTGAATTCTGCATAAGTTTAAGCTGGTACCATGGTTCTTATAATTAAATATACATCTGTAAATCGTTTTCTATATAAAATGCTTCCATAATCCTAGTCTCCTAGAAATAATTAGTGGCTCTGGTCGTCAGCATATTTTTCCTTTCTTTAAGCGAGGGTGAAACAATTCAACAATTACATGTGATCATTTATGTATTACACGATGGCTATAAGTAGAGGATTAGATTTTAGTTGGAACTTCAGAAACGATAATTACTTGAACGAAAACGTTGGACAGATGAGACTCGATAAAAAGGAATACCTTGATCAATAATGATCCACATTGAGGTAGATTAAAATATCACTCTGCCTTATTTTTAATGATACAATATTTAAATAATAATTTTCAGTTTCTTTCTCAGAATAATGCGAAATAAGATATTGAATAATTTAAAAGAATTTTAACTAATGCAACCACGAGATTACTATACTTGAAATGTATATAAAGGAGATCCTAGAATAAAATTTACACTTGGGATGAATTTTGGTGATTAAGAAATAATTTATCTCAAACATGATATGAATATCTCCTAATATTACACAATTAAGAAACTTATATGATGGTAAAAAACCAGCAAGTCCTGCGCTTTATTTTCAAGTTTTCAAGGAAGTAATTTGCTAAAATTAATTATCTACTTAATTCGGTTTAAGTACAAGGTGTGGTTTTTAAGAAAATTTATTCTTTTAACAATAAAATGCTATAGTTAGAAAACAGTTACTTCAAGGAAAATACTTTGATTTGTTGCTAATTATTATTATACCTCTTTATCTTGAATTCGACGATGCCAAACTTCATAGAAAACATGTTACTATAACATTAACATATGAAAGGATTTGTAACGGGCTTAGGATAGCCAAGTCGTCAGGGCGTTCACCTTTGCGTTTCGGCTTGATTCCCACAGAGGACGCATAAGTGCAAAATGACCTCGGCTGCCAAAGCACATTACCAATACAACACTTACTACTACGATTAATAACTTTTTACCTTAAATGGCGAATTATGCACTGCAGAACTTCATAATGAGGATTTCAATATTCCCATTACGTAATTTTCCCAGGTATTGGATATGTCCATGTGCTAATTTTTCAGAAAGGAAACACTATTTTATTCATTGTTTTTAAGTGGGATGAAGTAAAAGTAGCCATAAAACACTAGTGTGTCAAGTTTATGTTAATGTCTTGAAGGAGAGCTATTGTCCTTTATAATTCAGCGTCAATGAAGTTCATATTAATTTCGTTTTATAATTTAGGAAAATTAAAGACTTCTTCATGGTTGTTTTACTCCTTTAAATTGTTTCACTAAAATTGAAAATAAAGTTTTCAGGAATGTCTCGAGTAATCCTGAAGTAACCCTTAATCCTAAAAACCACGAGTTTGCCGTTTTTTAATCAAGGGTACTGGTGAGACTATATTCGTGAAAGTAATGGCACTCCTTTATCTCGAGGTCATCTTATCGCACTCATTAGCTCATACTCCAATGCTTGCATTCGCTCTTGATCTTTCATTATCGTTTTCACTCAACCACTCCATATATCACCTCTCACATGGATTCTCGTGTCCCAATTGGTTACTCGCCCGTCAATGTGGTCCACCTCGTCCTTGCAGTCTTTTTCTTTCTTCCCCTGTGTCATTCATCGCTCTTGAAAGAAGTATGGGGTAATATTCGAGTACGTCATAATGAGAGTTGTGGCCGGGTGGCGCTTTCGAATCGAATAGAATGTCCTTCGCTAACCCTAACTTCACTTTCTTCCGCTTCGTTTTCTCAATTATTTTGTTTTCTCAATTTCTAAACTGATAACAGTTGCATACCCGTTTTGTGCCCTATTACGTCACTCCACCCCCACATACATTCATGGGGGTGTCTTTAAGTATCCAAGCCCTTATTAAGGCTTAGAGTTCAGATGCAGAACCGTTCGAAGCTTGACTTAGTCGTCGAAAATGTAACCATTCTGTCCTGAGGATATTGTATCTTTTTCACTTAAATGAATTCAAAAGTTATATTTGGCTTAAATTTGGGGCTCTTAGAAACCAACCGAGAGATTTAGAAATAGAGATAATTGCTAAGGAAATCTTTCTTACTTCCGAGTTTATTTACATAGAAAAATAGTTGGCATGGTAAAAATCAAAAATTCTCATAAAAGGTGACTCTGTATTTAGTAATAGTGATTGAATCATTACCTAATTTAGAGGAAAAAATTGATAAACAAATTTTTATTTATCTAGGAAATTTCAATTCTTACTTCATCCAATTTTGCGTATTAAGATATTTAAAATCAGTTGGAGTGAGAATTCACGTAAAATTTCTGCGTATACTTCTTCCGTCTTTTTGAGGTGATTATTTTGGATTTTCTTTAAAATTATCTTTTCTCCAATGAAATTTTGTTTTATAAACGAAATTATTTTTGTAAGGAATGATAATTATACCTTAATAAAAAAAACTCCCAGATACTTGGTTGCAAGGTTAAAAGAACAATTTTCCGTGACAATGAAAGGTTAAGGTCAAATACAAGAAGAGTTTGGTCTACCATTTACTGTGGAAAATATTACTTGAGCTTTTCTGTACCTTGACGTGAATATTTTGTTGTACTATTTAAAAATTGACTTACGGTACAAGAATTGCTGTGGATATTTTTTAAAAATTTAGTAACGTTTTCAACGCATTTAATTAAATTTTTTACATGTTTATTTTTAACCTGAAGATTGAGGTAGTTGAAATCTTAGATATTTGCAGAGCTCGACCAGAGGAAAAATTCAGACTCATATTCTCGCGCACGGAAAGAATACGCCCGAAGGTTACTCCTGTAATTTCATCCTTTTCTGACTGTTAATTTACTCTTTCAACGCTATCAGAGTTCATTGTTTGCCCTTTTCCCCTTTTTTCGATTCTTTATCCCATTTGGTATATTTTGGTTTAACTCGGATCTCATCAACATGCAAAACTAGAATGTGCTCAAGGTTATTTATCCTAAGGGAGGCAAAAACACCCGCTATTCTCGTGAAAATATTTTCTTTTGTTACTGAGTCGTTTGCTAGAGCAAGGACATCGTTTTACGCCTCTGAAATAGTTGTAACAATAGAGGGCAATAACGTGGAGAATTTCAAGGTGGAGATTCGATTCTGAATTTTTGGTGCGAAACTAACGTCGGAAGGATTATTGTGTATTCTATGAAAGCGTGAATTGTAACGTCTTTCAGCAACTTTATTTCTTCTTTTACATTTTGTTAAGAATTTGCGTAGTTACAAAAAGCAGCGATAGTAATCTTTCAGGAAAATTTTTAGATGAAATGGAGTTAGAACGGATATATTCTTATTCTTCAAGAATCATTCAGAATCTTGTCCAACAGTGACATGTGACTTCTGAAATTGAAAAATATATTCATTAAATTATAATGCACTATGTTTATTCCGACTTTAACACACCCTGAAACTTATTTAGCCGTAATTTTACATTATCATGAATTTCCTTTGATTCCATTGTACGCAGATGTGCCCTTTTATTCTGTAACGTATCGTTGGCTGCGGGCAGGAAGGGTCACATTTCGTTGTTGGCAACGCAAGCAAATGTCTGAGATTTCGTAAACAACCTTCCTCCTGTTTTGGAGATGCTCCCTTTCGTCATCTTTTACTTTCCTGCTCTTCATATTTTGAACTATGGGAAACCTTAACTACTCCTCATTTCAGAAAATTTTGTGATATTTGAAGTAATTTAGTTAACTTTTACTCTTCTCTGTCTTACTTCTGCAAATATTAAGGAAGGACTTCAGAGAAGCTAATAAGATATTTCGTTACGTTATCAGATTTAGGTTTTTGTGTGCTTTATTTTCACTCGTAACGAAATTTTTCCTGATATATCAGCACGTACAAGAATTAAATATGAATTACAAGATAATTTAAGTGCGTCTACGAAAAGTGTGTATCCGAATTTTCTGATTTAACATATTATCCGAGATACGGACTCTATGCCACTTCAACTGATTCAAACGATTATTGGTATACGACAATAAATTCAATCTTCTTATAATTATTCCTTGATGTATGTCCTTGATTATTACATTCATCTTAACTTTAAGCTTCAAATTTATTCTTACGGGTTACGAAACATAATTTTTAATTAGGACCCATAACTTTTAGGTTCATTGTGAGGCTAGGTAGTTTTATTCTGTTATATATACTCGTATATCTTGCTCATGAGTTACTTGCCACTTATTGCTTGGAAATCGCCTCCATTTGGAGGAATAAATCAGGGATAAATTTCCTTGGGGGCATCTAGATCCTGTTTTAATAACTTTGCAAAAACACCACCCGACAAAAATCACATCACACGACTAATTGAGACGCTCAAGCGTCATCTTCAAGTGAATAAGCATCCATAATCACACATAATAAAAACCAAAAAGAAGGAGTGGGAGGAAACAGTAGGGTCAGATAACGGGTGAAAGGATGGGATACGCAAAAACCATTACAGAGAAGGAAAACCCAAAGCAGGGGGAGACATGGACGAAGGAGAGCTGCCGTAAGCAAAGGAGAGGAGAAAAGAAATACTTCTTCATTTTTCAGGATAGTCTAAGGTTTACAGTTTCTTGGGCTGTCTCAATTTTTTTTAAAGCCGGGTACCTTTATTTGCTATATGTAGAATTTATGGATTGAAATTGGAGGAATAGTTGCAAAATAATAAATGTTTCGCGGTGAGTGAACGAAGGAATCTGTTTAGAAGCATTTAGCTCGTTATTTAGTCCTTAACTTAGACAATCTCCCAGTTTACCCATCAAAAATTGAATCACAGCCGTTAAGGGTCAGGTATTATATCACTGACTACATAACTTGATTAATGGTATCCTTCCCACTACGCAGAAAAAAAAGGGTTCAAATAAAAATTATTGAGAAGGGCAGCCATAGCCGTCCATTTGGTAGGACGTGTCGAAAACATGTAGTCCAGAGGACCCCATAAACTAAGCTTGCGGCAATCAAGAGGACTGTCTGAGATGAATATATAATTTTTATCCCAGTATTTCTCCGCTTCTTTTCAAGCATACAATTAATTAAATCGGAGGATAAACCAATTTCCTGCCCAAAGATAATGCAGAAAGATATTATTTAATTTCCTTTCAAAATTAAAGGGTGAGATGGGGGTGTGAAAGTAGTTTATTAATGAGAATTTGATGTTGTTGCTGTCACTCAAACATAATTCCTCTTCAATGAATATTTGTGAAATAAAAATAATATTCATTCAGATATGAAATTCCACCAAGTAAAGCTACTTGAGTTTATCCATAATTCCTCTTTATTTTGTTTGAATTGATCTGAATTACCTTGGATAATCGAGACTCCTCTGTAATTGAAAAGTTCTAACCTTACCAATAGGTGCGGCGCGAGGGTGAAATTGAAGGGTTTTGGAGGGTCAGTGATGGACTGCGGACAATAGATCGTTGTAGCCAAATGCAATTAGGTCAAAGTTACACACACGTGTCGAATGTTCCCATCCAGGGGTGAGGACGCACAACGGTCCAACTTTCCCACGCTCTCTGACAATTGCCTTCGCACGCCCTTTAATCCCTCTCACCGCAATCATGGAAATGAGATCGATCACATCTTGGTATTGGTCGTCCGATATCAATACCTTTACCCCCAATTAGAGGATCTGGTATTACCTTATAGACTACATATTTCCTTTCGCTGAAGTTCTTTAACATTTTGGAATTCAAGGATAAGCCAGTTTCTTGATCTACGTAAACTTTTCTAGAGATGTCGAATTTCTAAAAATTTTGGGGAATACAAATCGCTCTCCTATTCACTTCCGTGCTCATTTTCATTCCATGGAGATTGCTCGCTTTACAACAAAAGACTATATTGACATGATTTTATTGTTGTTTACTTTCATAATTACTCATGCTGTGTACACGCTTGCATCTATGGATATAATGTAATCAAATAATTAAAAATGATTTAAGATCAATGAAATCTTTTGCTTCCACTCAATGATGACGTTCTTTCCAATCTGTCGTAAAATAGAAGTAGGAATATATTAATAGATACAGTAGTATTTATATTGTTCATAAAGGCTCGCTGAGAATTCAACACGTTGGCAGTTTTTATTTCTATTTACTGACAAGAAAATTTTTTATGTCGAAACTTTTACGTTATTACATGTGATCAGTTTTGGTGTTTTTGGGTTAATTTCGCTGATGGAGATATCCGTTTAAATATCATGCATTTTTACTCATAATATACAGTATAGTTACAGTATCTTAAACTTATATAATGTCAATTGTAGCTCTGTTTAAGGTTTTTTCAATCTCTCAAGGTTCATTTAAATGTATAAGTAGCTTAATTAGGTCTTTCTTACGATGAAATCTCATTGCTTAACAATTTCTCACATTCTAGAATTCCAGTTCAACTCTTGCAAGCTTTGATTTATGTCCTTCTCCTCATATACTATATCAAGATCCACATTAAATAAAACCCAAATTCGCTCAACTTTTAAAACTTCGTCGAGATTATTCCCCTTATAGAAAAAAAAAAACATTCCACAAACTTGATGCAAAGTCGAAAGGTCTGCTTAGTCCTTATCCTTGAAATTTTTCTTTTCCCTGAATGTTGCTCTCATTTCCTCGTTTCTCACCCTGGAATCGTCACGTCTAAAAATTTTCTCTCTGAGACTCATATTTTTGCCTTAAATCTCTCAAAAATTTTCACTTTCCCTTCATGCTAAATCTTTCCTCTCCGGTGGCCTTTACTTCCCCAGCTCTCTGATATTCCCTCTCGTCCTCTGCACTTTCTCTTTATCCCTATTCCATATTTACGACTTGCCTCTCTCAAAACTTAATACACAGCTTCCCTCTATTCCCACGCTAATTGCATGCATTTCTACGGTTCGAATAATTTCGCGTCCTAGGGAAGTCGAATGAGCGTTGTTTCCAGTTATTTTCAAATGTGTCGCCATTCTATAGCCTAATTGATTCGGGAATGCCTTCCTTCTTAATTAAAATCTGCCGACGGAGCTACGCTTTCACGTCAATTTAAGACGCTTATTAATGCACTTCGCTTCTTGATTTTTCCTCGGCTTCGTGTAAGGGGTAGTCGAATAATGATTTCAGTCCCTAATTAAAAAGCAATCGCTTCTACAATCGTGTTCCATATTGTTTGAATGAAGAAATGATAAAATATTCAGAACGTTAGGAAAGATTTTACTGCAGAGTAAATATTACAAGGTTTAATAAATGTTTTAACAATAAATGTGATATTGATTTGCAATCACTACGAAAATGTTTTCATCATATTGATTACAGCAAGTAAATGTTAATTAATTTAGTTTTTCCTTTTGTAATTCATTCTTAATTAAATTTTGAAATAGTTCATTTCGTTAAACACTAATTAATTTCGTTTTCGTCAATTTTCATTATCGAGAAGAAATTGAAAATTGACAACAACTAAAAAACAGAGCCTTAATAACGTAAATAGCCTTTTCGTGAATCAAAAGTCATTTTGAAGAATATACTTGCAATTTATCTGGAAAATTTGGGAATTTCATTAACCTGATAATCACATTTGAGGAAAGAAATCCAAACGAACCATTCATTACTATAATTACAAAAAGATTAAAATAGATTAACTTGATCAGCAATGCCATAGCATTTAATTCATTTACTTTGATAGTCTATCACAATTTTTCAAACAAGAGGTGTATTAGAATTAGTTTAAGGAAGACTCAGGAGGAAGAAGGGAAATAAAAATTTCTTTCTAAAGGGATTAGGTTCGGGTATTGTGATTTTTAAGTGCCTAATTTCTATTCAGAAGATTTTACACTATATCTTACACTATAGATTTAAATATATATTAAAGCTTATATAAGCTGCGAATTATTCACATGCTGAATTTCCGTTACTTAACTATCATTATTCCTTTATTGTTAGGCAAACGAGTGAAACATAAGGCCGATATAGGAAAAATTTCCTTGTATTGTGGAATCATTGCGGGTTACAGATTAACTTGATTTAATTCTTTTATCACTGAAATGCTACGTAAATAGGGAAAATAACTTGAAGGAAATGTAAACTAAAGCAAAGATTTTATAGAATATTTTTCGCTCGATTGGATATATCAGACTCAAAGTAACTTGCTTGTCTGAGTTTGCTTAAGGAAGAGAAGATACGGCAACAAATATAATCAGAAAAGGCTGCATGTAGTTTGAAATTGCAGTTTTCCCCATACAAAAAACATCTCTTCTTTATTAATATTCTCTGTATTTCTGTTGAATTATATCCCGTTTCCAATTAGTTGAGAGCAAATATATGCAGCAGCCCTTACCGTCATTTGCTTCATTTTCGTTGCACAATTTAGCAGACAGTTTTTAAACTACTAGCCACGTCTCGTACGTTGATTCTTTTCATCTATGCCTCAATTCTAGCAGCGCGGTAGAAAAACTTCGTTACTTGCGTATTCAGTCCGTTTAGCAGTGTCCAAATAAGCGGACCTCTTTGAGCCTCGCGAAATGAACATTTCAATTCGGCCGCAATCAGGGAAGTCCGCGGGGAGCGATTCAATTGAAAGCACGTGGTTATTTCGCATCCCGAGCGACTCGGCACATATTTAAACAGGCAGACCTTGAATTTTTGTCCGTTTCCAATGTGACCGAGTGGCGCGACCTTCGAAAGAATTCTCTTTGAGCCTTTTCATTTGGATGCGGGTCTTTCCCTACGGTGGAGAACAGGGCCTTCGCGAACCACAAACGAGGGTTTCATCCACGTATCGCATGTGTTCAGGGTGTTCACGGAGAAAGGAGGTGCGAAACCGGGACATTTGAGACTTTGGGATGCAAAAATCCGGGACGTAATCGGTGTAGATGGATTTTACTACTGTTTCCTTACGGGTTTAAAGATATACCAGTTAACTATGAGACCATATTTAATTGTTCATGTAATAGAGAAAACGGCTGAAAACCTCATCGAAGAGAGTAATTTTAATGTGCACATATAGTGTATGTTCATTTAAACCCGGTTTAAACGCTCCCGCTTAGTACTTTTGTCTTAGTCTGGGTCCAACACGATACGTATGCGTAAGACGTTCAGTTAACCGCTTGTTAGACGAATGTTTTCCGCCCTTATATGCACTGAAATCCGCTTTAGGCGATCATCCTCATTCGATTGACCGAAAATTGATTACGATACTTATATGCCTTTAGCCATAAAGGTAAAGTATATTATAAAGGTTTACTTTCATCTTATACACTAAAACCTGTTTTATATGCTCCCGGTTAAGTCGTTATCTCGCTTTATATCCGGTTCCGTTCCATTTGAAACTAGATTTTGAAAATACTGTTAAGCCCATTTAAGATGTTATTCTGCTTAATATGTGGTATTCTCCCAGTCACGGTCCCTTTCACATGGAACATATAGTAAAAATACCGCTTGAGACGTTCTGCTACCAGCTTATAACACAGGATTCATCCTGTTTCCAGATGCACTACAGCCCGCTATAGCCAATCCTCTTCAATCGATGGACCGAAAATTGTTTGTATTATTTCTATCGTCGCCGTTCTCCCTCTTCTTTAGCCTTGCATTGTCTCGAAGGGGTTCCTTCAACTCTGTTGTTTGCAGCTTCTAATTATATCCAAAGGAAATGAAGATATCGCGAAGCAATCAATTCTCTATCTCTATGACGGAGTATATTCTAGCTCTGAGATATAGTGAGATATTTTCTACCAGTCTCATCCCAAGGCAGACAGTTGGATAAAAATCCCATGTGGTATTTTCTTTTGTGACTAACTCAATATGTAAATATATCAAACAAACCTGAGTTGCAATGCACTGTTTGGTGGGCTGTTGAGCATAATGCTCAGTGACAGCCTCTCACCATTGCTGCTAAAAAATTCTTCATTCTTCCTTTATTGTCTATCAGGTAAAAGTTGTTTCTTTGAAATTTTGAAAAATGACCTAAATGAGGTTATGAGAAAAGGCGCTCTGTTTGTCCGAAAAGACGACGTTTCTTTAAAAATACAACTTAAATGAACCGTATATTAAATAGAAACTAGCCGCGCGCATGCACCCTCTGGGTGCAGTTGTTTGGTCTGGACCAGACATCTGGACTATGAACATGTACTATCATTCATTTTTAATCATTACTTTCGTATGGAAATATCAATCATAGTGTATTCTTATGGGGAAACGCAATACCTCGGTTTCAACAATCGCATCCGTAGTCAAGGGGACTCGTTGTTTATAGCATCAAAATTTCACGAAATTTCCGTTTATTTTAAGCGAATTCTCGCCATTTCGACCCGATAACGATATTTGGCGACCAAAATAAGAATCTTTTTTTATTTCTCTTTCTTTTGGTGCTTATCTCGATTTCGTAAGCCTATTATTTCTAATTTAATTTCGCAAAAGAAATGGAGCCTGCAATGGATAAAAGTGAGGTTTCGTGCATTTCTTATGAGAACGGTTTTCCTTCTCTGGGTTCGAACTGGGGCCGTTCAGGTAAAAGAAAATTTTGCCACATTGTAGGGTGCAGCATTCTACATCAAATGCACATTTCAGCATCGCTCTAGCTCTTGGCCATGGCGAGAAAAAAGCTTTTTTTAGACAGACAGACAGACACACTTACGTTTTTAATATATATGGACTAGCCGCGTGCGTGCACCCTCTGGGTGCAGCTGTTTGGTCTGGACCAGACATCTGGACTATGAACATGTACTATCATTCATTTTTAATCATTACTTTCATATGGACATATCAATCATAGTGTATTCTTGTGGGAAAACGCAATACCTCGGTTTCAACAATCGCATCCGTAGTCAAGGGGACTCGTTGTTTATAGCCTCAAAATTTCACGAAATTTCCGTTTATTTTAACCGAATTCTCGTCATTTCCACCCGATAACGATATTTGGCGACCAAAATAAGAATCTATATTCATTTCTCTTTCTTTTGGTGCTTATCTCGATTTCGTAAGCATATTGTTTCTAATTTAAATTTCCAAAAGAAATGTAGGCTGCAACCGATAAAAGTGTGGTTTACGTGCATTTCTTATGAGAACGGTTTTCCTTCTCTGGGTTCGAACTGGGGCCGTTCAGGTAAAAGAAAATTTTGCCACATTGTAGGGTGCAGCATTCTACATCAAATGCACATTTCAGCATCGCTCTAGCTCTTGGCCATGGCGAGAAAAACGCATTTTGTAGACAGACGGACCGACAGACAGACACCGTTACGTTTTTAATATATATAGATAGAAGTTAGATAGATAGATAGATAGATGGTTGGTGGACTCTTAACATATCCCATCTTTAACTGGGGAAAACAAAGGAAACTAAGGTAGATCATATTTTATTTGAAGGTTAAAAGCATTTATCTAAAACTTAAAGTTCAAAATAATCCTTATTGTTCTCTGACGCGCAAGAAATCGAAGTTATCTCTCTGTTAAAACGTAATCCCACGTTTAACGCGATGTTCAGTCGGTCAACTCGAGACATCATAGCCTCTGGTGTGCCACGAGAAGCATTTTCCTGAGTAATTTAAATCTGGAACAAATCCTAGTTAACCGGTACGCTTGAGCGCCCTAAATGTACCGGATGAGAGGACAGAGAGAAGAGGTGCAAATGATGGGTGCGGAGAAGCGGTGGGGAAGCTATATTCGACCATGAGGGTGAGGAATAACCCTTGAGGCTTTGTGAGGGTGGAGAAAGCCGAGGGAAATACCTCAGCAATGCGAACTTGTGTGTTTAGGATGAACGCGGAATAGTGGAGTCATGCAAAGGCGCGCGGAGTTAGGGAAATGAATTTCATTCCCTTGCAAATGTACTGCTATGTTTTGCTAATGTGCTGCCCGACCAAGATTCTATTTTAAGAGGACGATCAACGAGGAAGGGAGCTAAATATAACTCTGGGAAATGTTGAGGTAGGCGGAATATTTTTGGGTAAGACAAGACAAAATGATATTTGCCTCGGAATACAGTGATGCTTCGGTATTTACGTCCAGCAATCCAAAAGTTGAATTTTGGACACGAAATTTAATGTGCATGTGTCTGATGTGTGTCATCAATTTGGTATTTATACTTTTAGTTATATACGATTGCGCTAGTGTTTTCTAGTGCTTTTTAGGCTATCTTGGGTTGAACATTATTCCTTCAGTTCCTACAAGCATTCATTCAAATAATAAATTATCATTACCTTTTCCTTAAGATGAAAGAAGATTCGCGCATGAAGAGTGAGTGAAGGTTCAATGTGATTGCGCAGGCAATGTTTTAATAAGAATCAGGCCTGTAAATATTATTGCTCGTAGCGTACGGGGAACTAATACCTCAATATGTATCTAACCAAGGAAAGAATCAAAGCAGGACATAAGGCTATAAAGAAATCTCATAGAAAGGCAATGATTGTATAGAAATACAAGTGCCCTTGAAGAACTCATCCCAAAAAACGGTAGTCAATCAGGGACAAAAACACTAGCTTTATTTAGATTCAAAATTGCGATAGATTTTTGGTTATTTTGGAATCAAAATAGGATTGCATTCATTTTAATGATTTTAAGATCTGATTGATAAGTATAGGGCTTCTCACACAAGATGTAGTATAGATTTGCTTCTAAGTAAGCAAGCTGAATGACCAAATTTGATTACTTTTCTATTCAGTCTTGTTATGAAAATAATAACATTCTTATAAATGTTCAATCGTGGCCAATACAAGGAAGTTGTAATATTGGAAATATTTAAGCATCGTCTGGAAAGCTGCTATGGTCAATGCATCTCTTTACAGGAATGGTTCTCTACAGAATTCTGAAATGAAATTCGTAGAATATCCTCGAAAATATTTCTGACTTCGAAACAAACTCTTGGACTTTTTATCTTTTTAAACAAGCATTAGCTTCGAAGGGAT
This sequence comes from Pachydiplax longipennis, assembly GCA_036926295.1. Lineage (NCBI taxonomy): Eukaryota > Metazoa > Arthropoda > Insecta > Odonata > Libellulidae > Pachydiplax > Pachydiplax longipennis. Next base: position 11,139,416 of record JAVFKF010000034.1, on the reverse strand, counting down.
GGAATTTTCTTTTGGCGGAGGAAAAATTTACCGAGCGAAAGGCTCTCTAAGCCTTAGCCACGAGTACTTCATTGCGAGTCTCGTACTCTTTCATGCCATAAAATATTTTATGCTCCAAGCTCCGAAACATTTTCATTAAAATCGTGGAGAAATGACAAGCGAAGGCGACTGATGAATGGAAATTGAGGTCACTTGCATATGTGGAAATTTCATCAACAGAACTCAGGTGAATTAACATTTCCCAAGGAGTAATAAAACCCAAATGAACGACAGCTAAACTCTAACAAATTTACCTAATATTTCGATAACTCAAAAGGGCTTCCTAATGTCAAGCTTCTAGGCGTTTCGTTGGTCACCAAAATTAAGTTTTATATTTTTATGGTGAAGCATGTATGCAAGAGGTATGAAAAATCTCGTATGGAGATTTCTGATCCCGGAAATCAAAATTTTGGAATTTTTCCGTTTGAGAGCGACCTATATTTCACTCCACTAATAATTGAGTTTTCCACTTGAAATAAGTCTAAATATTGTGCCCCAAAAAACCAAATTTGCTAATTAATTCATAAACCTCTTCAGCAATATTCTCGTATATATAAAAAAGTAAGTATCATATCTAAGGAGATAAAAAAACTCTGTCTCGTATTTTATAAAGCAAATTGGAAAGTTTATGATAAAATAATAATACTAGCATAAAAAGTTTTAGACTGTAATTGTTTCGATAAATAATGGCTTAACTATTTAAAATATCTTTATAGATTTTTTGAATACTAAACGAACATTTTGACGGGCGCAGAGGTTATTCCGAAAGCATTCGTCTTATTCTGTAGATTTTGAATATCACATTGAATATTTGGTTACCTAATGATACTCATTCTCCAAGAAACTATAACAACTGGATCTAATCCACGTCTGGGGGCATTGAGGAAAGCAGTGGTGTAGAATTGAATCTTTAAATTCAAATATACGGAAGTTCTTCCGCATCACTTTAAATCACTCAGTTTGTTATTCCTCACTGAAAATTATTCGCCTTCATACGAGCCTGATTATGCTCTTTGTTTACACAATGAGGCGAAGAAAGTTATTTTTTCGTGGCGCCGAATCGATCGCCTCCTGATTGTGGTTACTTAATTCTTGAGGGAATCCTCTAATGGGGAACCAATCCTACTAATGCAATTAGTATCCTTGTTTCAGACTCCGGTCTTTGGATCGCATTCATCCATCCGATAAAAGCCTCCTTTTCCTTCTAAAATCCCGTTTTCCCTTGAATACACTTTCATGTTCACGACTGTCTGACAATTTAAGCACACCCGCCTCCAACTAATTCCAACCTTTTAATCTGCACCAAAGGTTCTTCCGCCGGCGTAATTGCCTTCTTTTCCCTACTCTCCTATCTGTCTGTTTTTCTCCATCTTCATTCATTTCGATAATCCGTCTTTAATTATTCCTATCGTCTTTGGTTCTCGTCCTGTTTCTTCCCCCTTTTCCTTCACTTCCTTACGCTGTATCCGACTGTAATTCATTCATCGTTGTCCTATACAAGTCTAGCCAGATTGACCGACGCCTAATCTAACCGACAGCCCTATTTCACTCCTTAGTTTATCGACAGATCTTATTGACCGACAAGACGCTTTACCGACATTACAATCCATCGACGGTGCAGTGCATTGACAACCCATGTTTATAGACACTTCGGTACACAGGGGTGGAGAGCCTTTCTTCATCGGAAGGCCACTTTTACCAATCGTCTCCATAAAGTATGCCACAAGCGTAACCATCAGGCTGTTCTTAAGTAGCGTGATGCCTTTATTCAATTAGTTAATCGTCGAAATTTTAAATGATGAATTGAATTCATTCGTTGAGTGAGCCAAAAGAGAAAGTTTTCCATTTTGCTTTTCACTCGACGGCATGAGCAATACTGAAGAAATATTTAAATATCTCTATTTGTTAGATAAATTGACTAAATGGCCGCAGTCGGCGACCAAAAAGGCCAGATTTCTTTTGAAGGCCTCTGGTTCCCCACCTCTGGTCAATACTTGATTTTCTTGCGATTAAGGTACTAATAACCGCTTTATAATTTAACCCTAAATTGCCAGGATATTGTATTTCTTTGGATATGTATACAGTCGATTCTGAAAATTCTCATCATTCTCCCTCTTTGGTTTTTGCCTCTGTTTGTCATTATCCTCACTAATGCTGTGATTAAAATTTCGTTCCTTAGTAATAGCATAATCACATAGGCCATGCAAACTGCTCGTGTTAATTAATAATGAAAACTGTCTTGCGTAAAATATTAATGTCACAGAATGTTTGTTGACTGCTTGATCTTTATAAAATATTTTGGCTGTGAAGAACACAAAGTGTTAAAAAATTGAGCTGTCGGTAAATTATTATATCGGCATATTAGCAACGTCGATCAAATGAAGAGTCTGCGATTGTAAAAGGTCGGTAAAACGAGATCGGCAAAGTGAAATGACGATTGTAGGTATAATGACGTTTCGGTGGGCGTCGGTCAAACGAGAGGATTCTGCTTCATTCAATACCTTTCTCAGGTATGTTTCTCACTTTGCCTGCTTCATCTCCCCAATCTCCCACTTCTCGTTGTTTGGCTCAATTGAAATCCGCTGTTTATTCAATTAAAACTCGAGAAGAGGGGTGAATTTGGGAGGAGAGAGAGAGCGGTCGAATCAACAGAGAGAAAGGCTAGTTAAGGTAGTGGCCGTAGGACATTGCGTGGGTTGGCTGTTTTTTTGTTAGAATGTTTCCAGACCAAAAGGTTAACTGGTATAGCAAGATGCTTAAGGTTGCTGATCATCATCATTTTCTAGACTTCCCTTTTTATCATAGATAATGAAAAATTGAAACTGATCACAGGATCAATTTGAAAATGGGAAAATAAGCGAATATTTAATCACTATGTTTAATATAGGAATCGAATTTACAAAGCTCAGTATTGAGGAAATTAATGGATGTCGTAGTTAATGTAATTGACAATCTGAAGCATAATGTACGTGTATTTAACTTATAGATTTGTTTGATTGAAATGAAATTCATTGAGAAAAGGAAGATTTTTCACTTATCAAAATTCCCAAAGCTTATTTTGTTTACCTTCAATTAATGCAGCGAAATAACATACCTATGATAGGGGTCAGGCAGGAAGTGATTGGCAGTTTTTATTTTACGAGATAAAGCAAAATATGGGTGTCCAAAATCTTAGTAAGAAATTTCCTTCACTTAAGCTCAAAAAGAATGTATTTTGGGTGAGGATGATGTTTTCATTCCTTTTAAAGTTGTCAGTTTGGAAGGTCATGTGAAATATTATAAAGAGTAGATTTTTGGCTGATTTAGACTCTATTGAGCTCTATATTTCCCTTACGGAAGAATAATTTGAACAGAACAACCTTTTAAACTTCATTGCCGATGTGTTTATTTGAAGCTACGTTTAACTGCAATTCTTCCGACTTTTCCTTTTTTAACTTCTAAGCGAGAGAAAGTTTGCCCTTTTTCATTCCTGACATAGGAAACAAAAATTTATCTTTTTCTTTAATTCAGCATAATACTTTGCTCAAAAGATAAGTTTCTACAACTAATTTTGTGCCATGACATTGTTTTGCTGCTAAAAAGCGACTACTCAGCGTTGAAATGCTTCATTTAGAGAATTAACACAAACGATGGAAATGTAATTTTTACTTTGCACATTAAGTTGTGCGACCAACCCAAGGTTATACAAGAAGTGAAAAATTATTGCCCATATAAGCCCCCGTTTACAGAAGTGAGACTGCGTGACTCTGGTAGTTTAATGGTTAGAATACCTGCCCGGAAAGTGGGAGACCTGGGTTCGAGTCCCGGCCAAGTCACAATTTTTCACTTCTTGTATAACCATTTAGAGAATTGTTTTATACACGTCACTTTCCTTGATTTGTGGCAGCTTCAGGCCGATGTTTTGTATAAAATAGGTTGAAAGTGATGCTTAAAGCTTTCTATTCGTGAATAAAAATACGATTTCAACAGTCTCTTTCAGTGAATCGTTCCTGAGTTTCTTGTATTTTCCCGGAGGCTAATCTAATACTTTCGTTTGAGGATATGTATTTCCAAAGGCTCTCTGACGATTTTTTTTTTTTTAGAATTTTTGTTTAGACTGTAAAAGTTTAGAGCGCGGTTTTTATATTATTGAGGAATAGGTAGCGGTTCTGCTGGAATTTGAATTATTAATTCCAATAAGGTTATATGTAAACACTCTTTAATGTTACCTACACAATTTATTAAGTGAACCACTCTTTTTTAATCGACGGACCTCCGAAAGCGTGAATTATTTGTATTAATCAGTGTCTTGAAAAGTAACCAAAACCAAACGAATTCTTAGTGTGTATAAATGAATCCAGTCAGGTATGTAGTTTTAAATAAATGATTTGTTTCATTTCCTTTCCCGTTCATAAACTACGGGAGGCTATTTTTCGAAATTACTTTTCCTGTAGATTGAAAAAAAACCTTACTCGTGGCCATAAATTTCGGTGCGATCCGTATCTCTCAGAACAAAATCTCTCCGAGTTAATTTCCTCCTCTTCTGAAATTATCTTTTCTCTCTCTGCCTTGGTGATATTTCATCCCAGAATTCCCATCGTTATTGATTATGCAAAGGAGGAAAATTCATTAGGTTTATAACCATAGTATAAGGCGCATAGTGCGCTTATTGATTTGCTAAAAATTTAGAATTATCTTCAGGAAACTTCATTAAATAGCAAGAATATTGGGCAATAATTTTTCGTTTGTATTTACGAGTTGACGATCAAGGATGATCAAATGAAGGTCAATAAGATAAAAATATGAAATGCTGCAATTAATCAATAGATATCTCATAAGTGTCAAATTTGATAAATATGTAATAAATATCATACCTATCATCGTCATTTTCAAATTATTATAACGAACTTCTTAGGAAATCGAGAATGAATAGCATAGCTTTTAGCTATTATTAAATGAATTATTAAATTAGCTTTCACCTATTCCTTTGCTTTAGAATATTTGGTAACTTTTACATTCGGAAACACAACTAATGCGACGGAAATTCAGTCTCTTAATCGCAAATTAGTTAAATAAACAAAGTGAATTTATTTTTCAATGTAGAATTATGTTAAGTATACGTTCGTTGACGTCTTTTGTGATTAAACGTTCTTTTTGTAAGAGGGGAAAATAGTGAACGCTAATGTTGTCTTGTCCAGTATTTCGTTTTAGTTTAGCTATCTCAATCTAGATAAATCAAAATTACATCTCTTTAGGTCTCAACCTTAAATTCCGAATCATGTCAACGCATTCTTACTACTGGAATACAACTATTGTTCTTATTTGCTGGCTGTTCAAAATTCTTTTTAGCTATATAAGAAATCCTTCCGTAAAAGAGACCGCCAGTATTTGCGATCTGATGAGATGAAACTGAAAGAACGATTACAGATGCGGGAGAGGTTACGAGAATAACTAAGAACCTTATCCGGGGTACAATTATAAAAAATACCAGGGATTAGTTTTTTCGAAACACTGCTTGAAGAACGTTCGGCGGAAGTAATGCATGCGACCTAAAGTGCAATCCACCGATATCTGTTATTGGAGACTCTCATCATGCTGAGTATGGGAATGTTCAAAAGAATAAACCCTCGAGAAATGAAAAAAGGCAACTCGTGTGGGAGGAGATAGGGAAGGCAGAAGTGGACTCCTCCATTGAGCCCAGGGCGAGTCGTTTCCAACGCAACCCTGCTTAATTCTTTCGAGAAATCCTTCCCTCTTGATTCTCGCTTCGTTCTCCCTTCACTTTTCTACCCTTCCTTATCTCTCTCTGCCCGATTCCCTCAGCCAACCCTTTCCTTCCATTCGGAGGAGAATGTCTGTCCTAATTCCGGATGGGAGGCGAAAAGAAAACAATTAACTAGCGAGATAACCCACGGGAAAAATCGGAGGGTACAAGTGAGCATTATTCAATCCATTTCACTGGGCTCATCGGTGCACTTCCATCTCATTAAATTAATTACTCCCGCTACTCCGAGTCTCGCAATAAGAACTGTACGCGAACGATTTGAAAGGGTTGGCGAAATCTCTTATACCTTTAGAATTGCATTCTCCGTCTTTTCTCAATTGTCAATTAGTTCCTCATGTACTTCATGAAATTTAACGCGAGCTTCTCTTTAACATTACTCATTTTAAGGGGGAAAACGCAACGGGTGTTATTCGTGCACCCTCAACTTTTATTGACGTGGTTTGGTCTAGATGTATCAATTGGTGTTGAGAAATATGCCTTTTAATCTCTTCCAAATATTTTCTAGGTCATGATTTCGTACGTTCAGAATGTGTAAATGAAATATAATGATTTCATTTATACCTAATGCTTCGATATATTTGTGTGTTTATATCCTCTTATTTCAATTAACAATTTAAGTATTGCGAAGGTAGATAGTATTGATAAAAGTGCTTCTGCAGCTGAAGTTATTTCGTGCATATGGGAAATCAAACCCGGAACAGCTTTCACTGAAGGCAAACGCGCTACCCTCTTGAATATCTGCGGGCCTTGTATTCAGGAATGTATTTCGTGATTTCCGTTTGTGTATTAACATTTAAAGCCAAAGTTAAGAGAAGAGTTTCGGTTAAGTACACATCATCAAAAAGCTATGGATGTAGCTGGAGTGAAATAAAATTAAAGCTCTTAGCTTTTCCCGAGCAGCCTGTTAGATACTCAAGCCCTTTTGTGTGGTTGTTTCGCACTTCACCCGCATAAACTCAGACGTTTTATTCTAACTTTTGTTTAAAAGTCTCTCAGACCAAATAGGTTTTATCAGGGTAATCAAAAGTCTCGTCGGTTCTCGGAATTTCCCCGTAATATGCACCCAAATTTTATTAAAGAGAGATAGCCTGGAGTAACAAAATTAGCTTTGGTTACAATTTTATCAGGTTTTCCTATGAATAAGAATGACTATAGAACGCAGTTTGTTCTTGGATACTGCCAGCTTCATTCTGAAGATGCCCCCTTAGGCGGAAAAAATAAATTAGCAAACATTTCACTTTTAATTGTTGATGGTGTTGATATTTATTACTATTATTTACTGTATATAAATTATCAGCCTGATTTTCTTTCATAGACCTCCACTTATTTGAAGAAAGCAGCATTCTATACTTTTCATATAGTTCAATTAATATTGAAGTCCCTACTTTTTCTCGGTTCTGTTCGATGGAATATCATAAATTATCTCAAAATGAATTATAATTTTCTACTTACATATGAAATTCCCCACATAATTATTGCCATTCGTAGTCCTGTGATTCCATTTGGTAACAGATATTCTTCATTTCCAGTAGAAATAGATATTACCTATTTTGGAGAGATTCGAGTAAATATTTGAGTTGAGAAGTTAAATGAACGAGTAATTTCGCTAAGCAAATGATATATATATATATATATATATATATATATATATATATATATATATATATATATATATATATATATATACACACACACTAAGGATTTTAAAATGAACGAAATATGAAAATTTAAACAATATTCTGTTGAATTATTCAGATCTTGTTTTTTGACTATAAAAAATGAAATGAAAGCAATTTTAATGTCTGAAAAATTTAGGCTCACTAGTTAGACTTACGAGGTCTGTTCAAAAAGTTCCCGAACTTTTTTTATAGTGTGCCTCCAGTTGGTTATTTTTTAATCTGCCTGTAGGCGTTGTATCCGCGAAAGTTTCCCAAACAACCACCTTCAATCACTTTGTCGATATCTTGATTTGTCCATTAGTTACGGATGTTTATGTGAACAGATGATCGTAGAGTGCGGCGAAAAATCGGGTCCGCGGAAATGAGCTCTTTGAAGGAGCAGCGTTCTTCTGTAAAATTCTGCATGAAACTGGGCAAATCTTTCACGGAAACTTTTGAGTTGATTACCAAGGCTATTGGTGAGCATGCTATGAAACGTACCGCGTGTTATGAGTGGTTTATATGGTTCAAAGACGGGCGGCAATCAGTGGAAGACGACGAGCGTTCCGGAAGACCATCAACGTCCACAGATGACCCCCACATCGAAAAAGTGAACGATCTCGTTCGTGCAAATTGACATTCATGCCTAGCCTGATGACAGCAGACCAGGAGCAACACGAGCAACTCGTGACTATTTAGCCAAAAACAAGACCACTGTGCTTCTTCAACCACCCTATTCACCAAGCCTGGCTTCATGTGACATTTTTCTATTTCCTAAGCTAAAAACCCCGCTCAAAGGAAAAAGATTTGCCACCATTCGAGAAATAAAGAAAAATTCGACGGAGGAGCTTATGAACAGTCCGAAAGAAGCGTCCCAAGACTGTTTTAAATAGTGGAAATACCATTTGGATAAGTGTATACGTTGGGGTGGGGAGTACTTTTAAGGAGACTCGGAGCAATAATTTGTAAGTGAAATATTTGTTCTGTAATAAATAAAGTTCGGGAACTTTTTGAACAGCCCTCGTATTTACATCACTATATTTACAGCACTATATCAAGACTGACAATACTTTAACAAAACAAGGTTTTGAAGTTCTTTAGGTATTACTGCTTTTATTTCTAAATCTCATTAATCCTTTTTGGTAATGACAAAGAAATAAAAGTTATCGTGCCATTCGTATTGAATAGAAAACTATCATGAAGTAAGAAATAAAATTGGAATTCTACTGTTAATGAAATGAAATCGTAAATATTCCGTTAGTCGTTTTCCCTAGAATTCATTAATCTCGGTTTTCCCAGTACTCCGTTAGCTAGGAAACGCTGGTCCAGATGAATGAGCTACTTTTTAAACTTCTAATTACGATTTAAAGTAAAACAGTCGCAAGGCTATCTATGATCGAAAAGCAACTTAATTGCGATAACATTTCTATTTAATCATTGACATTATGGGGGTGGAGATGATAAATGATTAAGAGCGTTAAGGACCAAGAAAAGCTTATCGATTTATGAGAAGTGAGTGGTGCATCAGGGCTGATCTGATCTCCGCTCAGAATATTCATCTTTAAGAACATCCGCAAAATGGATAACGCACACCCGCACAACAAAGATACATGTACTACAACACTACCTTAGAGATTCACCTCAAGAGCGCAGGTGCGTTGCAGCGTTTCGTTTCATTTGAGCTCCGGACCTGTATTGCAGAGGGATGAAAGGAGATCCGAATGGAAAACGAACAAGGGTCCCTTTATGAAACGCAGTGTAGGAAAGGGACGTGAGGAGCATTGACGGAATATAAAGGAGAGGCGAGGAAGGAGAATCTGTCAGAGGAAAAATGGATGGCTCTGCCTCCGAAGGCACCTTTTAAAGGCCTCTGCGGAAATTTGAAATACATTCTCCCTCTCTTTCTCACCCGAGTCTCATCTGCACCTACCTCATCTTCTTACGCACAACTTTCATCCCCTTTCTAAGTTTCCATCGCGGATTCGCAATCTAATGGGCTAAGCGGTTTCTGATAGAATCACTGATAGTTCAATAAATTCAGAATATCGTAATATTTTCCGTTCCGGTTTTCGCAATGATTATATTAAAAAACAAAATTTCTGCTCGGCTCTGGTTTATGTCCATTTTCCAACGTCGAGAGATACTTTTGCTCCGATCATGGAAATATTATATCCCTCCGATTGACACATTATTATGTGAGGTTTATCAGTCATATTTGAAAATATTAATGAAACTAAATTTTGAAATAATACTTACAGATAAAAGGAGTAATGATCGAAATTATATGTTCGATATATTTAAAGGCAAATAATTCTCTTTCGTTAGTTACATGCAGCTGTTCCACACGCAGTATAGATACAGCTTCCTCCATTTACACTTAGGTTAATGGAACTGGAATCGTTTGGAACCGAAAATCAAAGCGGAATAAATGACGTTTCTCGGTTAGGGTTCAAGATATTTGATATTTTACTTCCGGTTCGATGCCCTGGATTGATTACTCAATTAATTCCCCCAGCCGCCTAATGAAGATTCCCGGTCCGAATCCCCCAGGGACGAGCTGAATTCAAATCGGTGCTGAATTTGGGAGGAGAAAATCCGAAAAAAATAAACCCCTGTTAAGGTTATGCAAGGGAGGGCATTTGGAGATGGCCTTGTCGAGGACCCAGCCCTTTTTTTCAATAAAGGGCGAGCGTGTTAGAGCCGGAGATTTTTTATTCGGGAAGGAGGGAGAAACGTTGGCTGTATTTTTTTGAGATCAAGGAATATTTCTCGGGTGAAATTCGACGAATTTCCAGCGACCGAAAGTTTACCAAGACCTGAAAATCTAATTCCATCTCCCCAGAAGTGAAGATATACCAAATCCCTTCTTCGGTGAAGTGGGTTTTCCGTCAAAATCTTTTCCTTCCTTCTCCTTTCTCTTAATCTCTGCTTTATCCGCTTTAGCTTCCCATCTCTTGGTTTTTATTCTCAGGTTAATCTCCAGTGCAGGTTCTTGGTTTATATTCGCATTTATTATCCTTCAATAGATGGTTCAAACCTCTTTCGAATAATCAACAGTTCATTTCAGCTTCTTACGTTAATTTCTTTCTTTGTGGACAATGGAAACAATCTTTAGCTGCCGCAGTTTAACATTTAATTGCAGATTTACTTTATTTAACAGTAGTAAGTTAATTTAGTCCCCTATCCTTGACTATTTAACTCTCAATCATCGTTCTAATTACTCAATTGATCAATGATTGATTATTGAAATGTTTTTCATTTATATACTATCTCCACTGTTTTCAGTAACTCATGGTGGATGATTCAGAGATCAAATCGGCCTTTAGCACATTTAGCATAAGCATTAATGCGTGTGGTATAATTTCCTTATCTTATAGTAATATTTTATCTAGTACAGTCTCTCTTTCTTATTTTTAAATGCTCAGCATTGTGGTATCTTGATTTGAAAATTTCACTAGGGCGGATTAATTTATTGAGTCATATGTAAATTGAATTTTTGGAAGGGAATTAGACCAATGTAAAATACTATTTCTAACGGAGAGCCGAATTAGTCTCTTAGCTCTCTTATAATGTAAGAAATAGAGAACTTTTCTATTGCTGAAATTGCACTTTATTTTTCTACATCTACATTTATCGAACTCTAGCTATTTATATTATCGAGCTCTACCTATTCAGTTAAGCTGGTGCTCATGGTGCCTATTATAGCAAGAAGAAAAATTTCTGGCAAAACCCCACTTCCAATTGAAATAAATTTTCGAAATGGAAGATACTTTCAGGAAAAATCAAATATGAGGCATAAAAATAGAAAACGAATAAACACGTGTACTTTTGCCATGCCTCATCTAAAAATCACCGGATTTATTGGTATATTAACAAGAGGGGGTTGAGCGAGGGTTCTTTGTAAGGGCAGTGGTTATACGAATAGGATTGTTAAAGAAACTGTCAAGGTCCGTCTAAATAGAGCCAACTTCAACCGTGATGATTGTTTACTTTTTAGTAAAAGTTTGCAATGGTACGTGGATAAACTGATAAAAATGGCCTAGAAATGGAAAAAATGGCGCACCAATCAGGATGCGAGCAATCAGTGAAAGAGAGAGGCTCTAACAGTATCCAGGTATAGGGATTCCCAAATTCGTCGTGAACTGACTTGTTAGTTATAATTCAGTAGTATCCTATATAGTACCTATATAGGTAGGCTACCACGTAATGTAGATTTCACTGAATTTGGCGCCAGGGACACAGAGGAAGAAAAGTTTCCAGAGGAGATTTATACATAGAGTGTGACTTTTAACAAGTAAAATGTGCACTGAATAATATGGGAAAACGAAGAGGACAGACTCGCAACACAGTCCTACGGATGACAACCTATTTGAAATTTACATGCCCAGGCGTTACTTTGTGGAAAGCCATTATGGTAAAGAAGTAACGGAAAATTACGAATTTACTTCTTCTTTACCATTATAAAACCTATTTAGCGGGCGAAAAATCCGTTTCCCGTGAGCTTCCCCGGCTGTCGACTCGGAAAGATACACAACATAATGCCTATATTTCTGATTACCCTAGGCATATTGATTAAAATCATGTCGTTTATTAAAGAGAAGGAATAATTTGGGATGATATAACGTGTACTCTTTAGTCTTGAGACTGCCGTGGCTAATCAAAACAGTTTTAATTGTAATGTTGATATTGTTAGAGGATTGATCTCAACACTATCTCTACCGAAAAAACGTATTGGCAGCTTAGTTCCATGTTTTTCTCCCCAAATTCAATGCGCACCGGGATTAAGAGCAGATTGTGTGGTCCCCATCGACCTTGGAATGGATATTTTCTTGGAAGGGCGATACATTGACGACTTGCACTCCTTCCTCTAGGTAACTATATTTATTTATATCTAACTACTAATTGAGCAAAGCGTTTGGAAATAGGGGCCTATTTTTAACAGAATGTCTAATTGAAGGCTAAATTTCGTAATATTTATGTAGGAAGTATGTAACTTCCTTTTTTTAATTTATGATATCTATGAGCTGATTTTCGATATTTGTTGTGATAAAATATATTGTAGCATAAATGGATGCCATGAATATTTTAATTCAACCATCAATTATGTTTTAAAGAGGAATAGAGTATTTATGCAGAAATTAATGAACTAATGACCATAAATTTCATAATTGCTAACGGTAGATGATCTTATAGCCACCTAAAGAAAATCATATATATGTTAAGTACAAAGGAATTTCTATTGGCAAAATGAATGCGTGAACGCTATAAAATGACTATGGATATTTCCAATAATCCATTAAAATAATTAAAATCTTTTTCGTGTCTCACGAATCTTCACACAAATCTTCCCCAAGAAGATTGCTTGTTATCCCACATTTTGTCCTTCCTGAATATCCTCTAGGCAGTACAGGATCTAACGTAAGCCTAACTGTCACTCATCCACGTTCTCTTCTTCCTCATGTATGTTTCATGTCAATCCACTTCATCCGTTTTAGACCCACCCCCAATTATCTCGGAAATACGCGGCCTATCTGAATAATAGTAACCTCGGGAAAGGTTCTCTTTCTCCGCTGCCATTCTCCTTGCTTCAGTCCCTCGTTCCTCTTAGGTCTCTTTGGACGTGAGCAGTCCGTTTTAATTAACGCCACTTTAACCTTCTTCGACCTTCCGAGTCACAGCCGGATTTTTATGTCTGTTGAACCTGGAAAAATTCTGTTGCCTTAGTGCAAAGTGTATATACAATATAGCTAATTACTGAACCATATTACCCCAAGAATTCAATAGGAAAAGGAAAAGAAGGAATAAAAAACACCTAATAAATATAAGGGCCTTCTTTTTTATTAAGAAACATCGCTTAGTGTTTGAATATAAATTTTTGATCATCATTCATAGACATTTTAACAGCATAGAGGTATAGATATATGAATGACATCATTATTAAATAATGTTTCGAAAAATCTATTATTTTTATTTATTTTCTTTAAAAATGATCAATTGAACGATCAGATAACCTGTCGATGACTTACGCTCATTATATAGATTCAAAATACAACAATTTTCTCTGCAAACCCTACGTCTGAAATTCACTGTGATTCATTGTTTATTCGCTTTTGTTGAGAATTTCATGGGTTATAAAAAGTGATAAACGTAATGTCCCTCTAACTAAGACTGTGAACACCTATCATTAATGTTGTTATAGAGGTTTCATGAGTTTATTTATTATTGAATTTTTTTTGTAAATTATTAGGCAAAGAACCTAAGGAGATTAGGAAATTATTTTTTATGTAGTATATTGAAGGGTTTCAATTGAAAAGGATTTTAATGTAAAGTTTTTCAAATTAAGAATTTATATTCAACATTAACTAGGAACTGATGGAGGCTTTAAACGAGGTGCTGTATAGTTTTAAAAATTGAAAGTCATTGAAGCCATTTTTATTATGATTTTTAATTTAATCGTACTATAAGAAATGCTTCGAGCTTAATATTCTTTTATAAATATTTTGAAATATTCCAATTCTTTCCTCTAGATGTTATGCAAGATTTACTGTATACTATTCACTATTAAATGGGATTGGTTAAGATTAAAAAATATGTGTATGAAAATTAAAACTGCCACAATAGATATATTATTACAGAATATTTACAATGAGCTATGTTACACTATTGTGGGGAGATATTTATATTTGATATTTCGCGATTTTCATTAAATGTCAGAGTCAAACAACAGAACTAAACGTCTAAACTATATTACTACACTGAAATGCTCGTATGACGTATTTTAAAAACAAGCACTCACCGATAAAAGGAAAAATGGGAGTTCCTAACAGATTGGATTAAAAATGTAGTTCTCCTAAGGGAAGTAAGTATTTTGGTCACATCAGATACTTTATGTCCCGTAGCTATTTTTACGGAGAGATTTATTGAGGTACATGTATATTTAGCGTGTTACGTAACCTTCATAATGAGATACAAGCTGTGATATTAGGCTAGCTGGCGAGAATAACGTTTCCCCATCTCGAAACGACTTTAGGTTTACTGCTCTATAAATGATAAAAGCTCCTTTTTCTGCTAGACTATATTCCTGCTTCGCAGCATGAAGTTTTGTTTTGCTCACAGTAATAAGTGATGTTACAGCCCGCTGAATAAAACACTGAATTTTTAGGACCAATTTTCATCAGATGGGTACATATACGTGTCTATGTAAGGCAGAAAACGAACGAGTTATCAAGCTATAGAAAATTCTCATTCAGTGCTCTCATTGGATAAAAGATGATTTATATCATTTAATCAACGTATTTTCATATTTTGGACTGAGCTGAGTATACAATTTTTCGGAAGTGAAATTATATGAGGGCCGATGGTTAGTATATTATTTTACTCATCACCAAAAGAATAAATTGTCAAACCAGTAATTTTCTTTTACGTCTGGATAGAAACTGTATAGCTGTTTGAATAAACGCAGAAGAAAATATTGATATTTTGAATGCTGTTCAAATTACCTAAAATTTAAAAATATACTCAATTGATAATGTAATAATTATCATTTAATGCGTAAGATTAGACGAACGGAATTGGTCAGGCTTATAATAAAGATAAAAAATAAAATTTAATGGTAAAAGCCTTAACTTTGTGTGATTCTTTACGGTGTCACTAATGGAATCATGGTGAAAAGGAAGGAACTGAGATTTTATACCGGTTTCAATCAAAAATGTTCATCATCGTTGGGTCTAAAAACGTTTAATATAGTCGATGGTAATAAAATGACAGTTTACGAGTTGCAAATGGTGGTTAACAAAAAAATTAGAAAAGGTTGCTGTAGGTTTTATTGTTCAAACTAAATTAAACTAATTAACTAACAAACTGTTAAATTAATGTCAATTATGTTCCTAACGATAGATGTAATAATAGAGGTGGATATACTAAATCTACAGCGAAATACGCCGATTACAGTGCATTCATCTCTCTGTTTACCAATCCATTTCGTCAATATTCAATTATAGTTGTTATTATTATGACGTACAGATGAGGACTCAAGTCATGGTTTAATGATCCGCGAAGCTTAGGTTAATACGTAAGTGTAAAGTGAAAGATAAATGATTGGGAGTCACTGTTGTAATGGTACATCTTTTTCATGAAAAATGTCAAATTTTATGATACATTCACTCATTCTTTTATCCTTTCCTCCTTCATCTGATAGTCATCTAATACAACCTTATGTAATGTCATTGTTCTATGCGTTCAGGCCCAACTTATTAATCCTATCTACTTTGAGAGTTAAGGGGTAAATATAAGACGGCAAATTTTAAGTCTCAATTAAGTCCGAAATGAAGTCGTGCGTGCCTGTTTCTGTATGTAAATCCCGCCAAACCGTTTGTCTTGCACTCGTTTCTCATTTCAGAAAGTTTAATTAACAAACATTCATTTCATTCTGGGCTTAAATACTACACACATTTCCTCAAGTACGCCTTCTCCAAGGAGAACTGCCACATTTTAAAAAAAAGCAGCGTAACATTAATCTATACCTCTTTGTGATACATCCAGGCGATGGTAAATCGGAGTTAGGACGCGGTAATGGCAGAGGACATTTAAAAGTCCCTTTTAGGATTTCGCTGCATCGCTCCCCTTATCCCAAAGCTTACGTATCCCTCTGTAACACCCGCCCACGCCATTCCTTCTCCCCTCCATCCCTCCACTGCGCCAAACTCCCTCTCGGGGGAATGCAGATCCCGTTAAACGCCCTCTCCCAGGTATTTCTCCGAATGCCGATCAGCTATGGGTCCGCGTGTGCTCTTCCCAGGGAAGAAAAAGCCACTTTCCAAAAGGCCTCGCGGAAAAGTTTGGATCACTTGCCCGTGTTATTACGCTGCATCTTTTTATGGATCGTAGGTGGACCTGCTCAAGGCCGTGGGTCTGGAAGTGAACGCTTGCGGGATTTAAGCGCGCTTTCGGTTGACGAATCTCAGTAATAACTGCGGGGAAATATGCTCTCCACTGCGCATACTTTGCGGATTTAAATTAAAATTCTTCTTGCGTCGTTGAGAAAGGAATGTAGATTAAATTTCGTTCCCTTTTCGTGTACGGATATGACATTCGTTTTTAGGATGAAAGTAAAAATGTCTTAATGCCTCCGCGAATTATGTCTAGACGTACGAAATAAAGGAAATTCATATTTTGATCGTTTGATATTCTGTATCAGGTAGATTGAATACTGCAAGCATTAGTTTCTGCATATTATTGTCTCTAAGAGCATTAAGGAACAGTGGTACTAAAAAATTTGGTGTTTTGTACAATTTTTAATACTCTCCTTGGTGGTATTAGGGTTACCGTGCTTGCTCAGCTACGCCTAGATTCCGGGTTCGAATCCTAGTATGGCGTTTTTAGGTCACTTTTTGTTCATCTGTAAAAGTTTCCATTTAGGAGAGTTATTTCAAGACGAAATTCGGCTTATAAAGACGTGATCATTACTACTATTTTTCATATTATCATAAAGACTAAGTCCTACAAGAAAAACGTTAGAGAGTCAGCACAGATGGTTTTTGAATCATAATATTAATTTTCCGATTTCAGTATGAAACAAAACTTCCGTAAAAAGGAAAGAAAAATTCCGTAAGAAATACCTGGGGAAAATATTGGAACATTAATCTCATGCACTTCCCGAAGAGATAGAAATATGTAATTTAAAGATATATTAGAAGATCAAAGATCTAACAAAGATCGATGTTTTTCAACCAATAGTATCTTTGGTTTGATTCTGAATGAATCGAAAATGCTCTCATGAGAAATGCACGCTAAATTCATTTTCATCG
This sequence comes from Pachydiplax longipennis, assembly GCA_036926295.1. Lineage (NCBI taxonomy): Eukaryota > Metazoa > Arthropoda > Insecta > Odonata > Libellulidae > Pachydiplax > Pachydiplax longipennis. Next base: position 11,122,149 of record JAVFKF010000034.1, on the reverse strand, counting down.
ATTGCAGAAGTTTTTTCTTTCGCAGAATTAAATTAGAAGTAATGGTATTACAAAATCGAGATATGTGCCAAATGATGGAAACAGAATAAAAATTCTTATTTCTGCCGTGAGTTATTTCTTTGGAATCCAGATCAAGAGAATTTTGATAAAATAAACGAAAATTTCGGGAGATTTCGTGGTTGTACATAACAAACAACGCTATTGTTGAATCCGAGGTTATGCATTCTTGGAGTCCATACATAGAAAAATCCATGATACACAGACCAAAATGATATAGTGAGCAAAGGGAAATGGATTCTAGAGCAAGTTGGTTCTAGGATAAATTTTTTAAAGTATATTAATGAAATAGAGTGCGCGCACCTCCTACCTTACGCCCAAACGTGTTACATATGTAGATATAGTATACGGATAATTTTCTAAGATAAAAGTACCACATTAATTCATTTAAAGAGTAGGGGAAGGGGGATTGCTTTGTTCAATTAAATAAGCCGTGGCAAAGCGTGACGTATGAAGAAATGAGACAAAATGAGAACTAAAGTAAAAGTTATGTGAATTTGGAGTACGAAATATACGAAAATTATAAAGTTATTATGAGTACCTTTACATCTACGAAATTGTACATCATTAAAATAAATATTGGGTAACTAAGTAAAGAATTGCTTTATTAAATAGGCAAGCTACAGAACCTATGCTTCTTAGCTTCTTCTAATGAAGCTTCTTAGCACACCTGAAAAATTTCCTGGAAAAAATTTCCGAAAAAAAAAATTTGCCCTAAACAGGATTTGAACCACTGCGGAGAAACTTTTGGATTAATCTTTGGAAACTTTTGGAATTTTGAGATCGGAACCAGACGCTGTAACCACTCGGCCATTCTGATACGATTGTAACTGAATAAAAAGGTTGGTTAAGAAGAACAACTGCTTGCCAGATAATGATAGATAATATGACAGATATATTTTAATTAATCCTTGACATTTTTAATGGGGTATTTTGACATACATCAGAAGTAAAGCGATAATAGTAGTACATTTTTCTATAAATTAAACTAATTTCCGTCATTCTTAACGGGAAAATTCACCAGTAAATAATAAATATTAGTTGATGCTGTTATTGTTGATTCTTTGGATAGTATTTGAACCATTAGGAGGAATAATTACTGAGGGGTTAATTGTACAAAAAGAAAATAAAAATAAAATCCTATAATACACAAATCGAAATTGGCTAGATGGAGTTCCACCTTGTAGGAGTTATGTCCCATACGAGGGACGGCTTGTGAACATGACCTCTGGTATGTAGATGATGGAGATTCAAGGAGTCTGATTACTTTGTAATGTTCCTGTATTTATATTGTTGATATGTAAAAGATAGTTTAATAAATCTCTAAAGAAAATAAAAGTAGATTAAGATTACATCTTTGCTTAAAAAGATGGAAATGAAGCCAAGCTGATTATCCTGATTTAAGTAGCTTCAAAGTTTGTTAATTTTATGTAAGTACGGAGTCATCGTTGTGATGCTCGATCATTTAAAAACTATGTAATAACATTCAAAGCAAACGCAATGAATTAATTTATAGCGAGTATCCTAAATTGTCATGTCTATTCTTTTAATATGTTCAAAACATTTGCTGACTAAACTAAAGCAGAGTTGCTGACGTCCTTCAGAAATATTTCAGGATAAGTCCAACGCTGAACTGTATTCCGGTAATTTCACAATAATTAACTCCTTTTTTGATGTAACAGCAAACTCCTGTTTCCTCCTCATCTCTGTTGCTTTATTTTCCTACTGTTTACAAATATCTCGTTTTCTCCTCTCACACTAATACAACAACGTATAACAACGAGTGTTTTGTCCATGTCCTGCAGCTACACGTCTGTATCCCAAAAGTGAATAACGCAAGGCGTCTGCCTCTTAAGAATTTCATTAATGGTTACTGAAACCAATTTTCTATATGTTATAGTTTTAATAGAGTAGGTGGCATACGAGGGGAAGCTATTAGATGCTGCTGTTAGTAAGATTTCATTACTCACGATGTTAAGTTTTCAGTACATTCAAAATTAGACTTAAAGTGTAACAGTTCTCTTACCTCTGATAGTTGGGCTGATACCTATCGAAAATTCCTAATCAAACTTATTAAACTTATGCTTACTTAAACTTGCAGATATTGATTAAAGTATTGTATCATTTTGTTTAAGAGAACAGTGTTTTTTTCTGGGAAACCTGAGATAATAAATATTCTCATCCCTTGAGCTGCGTAAGAGAAATAACTTTTGTCATTTGATACGCTTTACAGACATTAATGTATATATTTTTCTTGATTCTCTTTTCATAGTTGGTTTTGATAATAAATCCAAAAATCTACATATTTTAATGCAGTGAAATTGAAATATAGTATGACAATTATGAAGGGAGATCAGTAGAAAATTTACTCGTAGTTACTTAATTAAGAATGGCTGCTGAAGCATGACGTTAAAAATTCAAATATTTCCTTTCATGTAAGGCCTCAACACAGGTTTTATATGGAGTGATTCGACGAGGAATATATAGGCAAATGCAGTTCCTTCCTGATTTAAAAATGCGGCAAAATAAAGTTCCTTTCTGAATTAAAAATAACGATTGGGTATTGTTAGTCAGTAATGTGTGTTCAAAATTGGAGGAATACTAAAAATCTGTTAAATTTCTTGCAAAATAAAATGATATCCAAATAAACTGTCACATCACACATTTTCTCCCCAAAAAAGAGTAATAGGAGAACATATTTCGCTTTAGTTTCTCATAAATTTTATAACCCTATGAGGGAGTGAGAATCTAGTATATCTTTTCTCAGAGCTAAAACGGCAACCATTCAACTGCTCCTTTATGGGTTGACTCCGTAACCTCCAAGCTTCTTTCTTGCAGCAGCTCATTTTCCCGAAAAACATATTTTCTGTGAACTAAACATTTACTTTTTACTTTTATTAGGGTGAAACTGTTGATTTCATCAAACCGTTAATATTCTATCGCTCTCTTTGAAAGATATTTATCATGTATTACCAGTGCGCATTGCATTTAGGAAGGAATTGTGGCTTTTAAGGTTCAAAATATATTATAATTTTTCATAATTTTGGCAATATTTAGTGAAACTCCTGATACCTTGTTACTTTCTATTAACATTTTTTGAGAGACTTCAAATGCGGATAACTTCAATGCTTGACAAAAATCACATGTTTCATGGCATACTTATCAATTCTATATTTTGAGAAATTTAAAAGTCATCACTTGTAGGCCCCGGGATTTCGGAACCCAGAACTTTTTTCATTCGTGGGCCCTTTTTCTTAATGTTAACCAAGTAAAATTTTAGCGCGGGCCCCAATTCAACTCAAGGAGGAATGTTTGAACCGACTGTATCTTTCAGAAATGCCATTATGACAGTACAGTGATATCTCGGCTCATATATGAAATAATATTTTCCGGAATCACAATCGTTAGTCAAAACGTGATTGCCCTTAAGTTTCTACAGCAATTTGTTTTACTCTTTCTTGATTTTGCCCTTGTATTTAAAGATATAGAGTAAACGAGTGAATTACTGGATGGTTCTCTAGAAGACTTAGAGCATGTGAAACAATGAATCCATCCCATCAAATGGTTCACCCAACGTGGAGGAGCGAGTGAAAAACTGTATATAATCATTCGGCGCGCCAAGGATAGAGAAAATATGGAAAAGAATAGAGAAATTGAAAAATTTCAACCTAATCATTCGATGGAAGCAAAAAGTCGATTTCCAATAATTTTCATTCCGTTTTTCCACCCTAACACGCAAATTGAAACATTCGTTAGCCGAGTCCGAAAAACAGCGAAAATAAATCATCATTAGCCGGGTTACTCGCTAAGCGAGACATCATTTTACCAAGTATGGATATTATAGTGACTTTCCATAGTCCATTGTGCCATTTAAGGAAAAAAACTCACGATTCTACAAACTGTTTTCTTTTCTTAGCTTTGATTACTCAACCCCATTAACTAAGCGCTCATGGGAATTTCCTTTCCGCTCTCACAGAAAGAAAACTGGCATGAGAGAAAATTTGCAGTTAAGTCGAAGCAACCTTTGCTTGGACTATCCAGAAAAAACGGTTTGCTCTGCATGTAGCTCAATGTTTTTTATTAAATACATACATGGAAAATACTGGTTTAAGTCTCGTCAGACTTTTTCACCTCACTTTTTCTTTTGTGTTTTCCTGAGCACACAACACTACGTAAAAAGTTTATCTTTGTCTTTCGATTGGTAAACTTATATTTTAGCGGGATAAATTATTAAGTTAATCTGATTTATTGTAATATTTAATTAAAAACGTATTCCTTACCCGACATCTTCCATTTTTTATGAGGTATAATTTATTTATGGTATATAATACCGGGTTGGGTTGGGTTGGCAAGGTGTATTTCTCTTTAATAGCACAGGACACATTCTGTCCTCTCTATGTCAATTTCGGGACTCAATATTTAGCAAGGTAAAATATAGGATTACCTTTCCATCTAATATCCTCGCTTTTCATTTTATCATGCCACGTTGCGCATCATTTCAAAATTTTCATCTCGCTAAAATATATTGTTTGGACCGGCAATTCATTGAGGCAACAGCAATATGGTTCCTTCTCCTTTAACAAGGTTGACATTTGGAGCCTGAATCACTCATTCCTCTAAATGCTTCAAAAATTAAATGCGAGTTTTTGACGGAATTTCATTCTACCTGCAGAATCCACCCATTTCTTTGGTGAAACATTAAAAACGAACTTTCGTAAATCTGCGTATCTTCCGCGGGCGATTAGGCATATTTCTGTGCTAGACTTTACTCCTCACAAAACTAGATAGGGATAGAATATAAAGCTCGTCCAATTCACGATTCTAAACTTTCGGCAGGGATCTTAAAGTTATCCTGAAATAAATATCCAATTGTTGAGCGTTCTTATCTTTTAAAGGAGAAGTTTGGCTAATTTGTACGATGGAGTCGGATGGTTATCATCAAGAAATTGCTTGGAGCGTCTTATTAATCCTGATAAATTTTCCTTATAATTTGTATTCCTCCTCCAATTCAATTAGCTAAAAGACTCTTTGTATTTCTAAAATAAACAAATTCAAAAGCTTTTCCTTCGATTCCCAGAAATACAGAGCTTAGTTCTGTCTTTTGCTGCCTCTGATTACGAAATTTAGCGCGATATTTTCGCTATTTTTGGTAATTATGGGTATTATCTGAGAAGAGAGCAATGACAGGCAGTATCAATTTAAGTATAATTACAATTTGAGGAAATGCATCCGGAGTAACCGAGAATACTTCATATTTTAATTCCCTCAGTCATTTTGAAATGCTCTCCGAAGCTTTCCTAGAAGTTATGATGCTCCTCTTTGAATCATTTCAACCCATTCATTTAATTTCTTGTTGAATCTCTATCCCTCTGATTCATTTTAAGAGAGAAAGAGAGAAACTTAATGAGAAAAAAATAAAAATGTTATTCACCGAGTGTAGTACATTTCTTCTAGTATTTATCTCATTTAGCTTTTACAAGGAGCGGGAAATTAAACGGGAGTCTACAGCCCGTCATATTTCAAAATATTAAATTTGTCTTCCTGAAACTAAATTATAAACTCTCAGAAAATGTACTCGGAGATGAGTCTCATTTCTTCAGAGAAAAATGTCAGTAGATATTCCGTTTTAATATGTACGTCTCAAATGCAGACACATTTCCGTGAAATGTTACAGCAGTAGACCAGTTGGTAAATCATACCTTCTAACAATAGCAAACTATAGCTTTGGAGTTGAAATGAGGCTTACTAGGCAAGATGAGTTAGGTAATTGGTTTTCGGTTATTGATGGATGAGATTTGATTAATGATAATCTGTAGTTCTCAACTATCGCTTATGCTCTTAAGTCAAGGATTTAAATGTTTGAATTAATTTTAGCTGAAATTACGACAGAAAATAACTCTCATAATCATTACAAGAACATATTCACGGGGGAGAGAAATGAGCTTGTATAAATCTCATTAATTAACTTCAAAAACACTGATTTTCTTCAAACTTTTCAACAAACAAACACTAACTTTCTTCAAACATTGAGATTATCTTCCGGCTTAGTTATGAGCGAAAAAGTGAAATTCTTCGACCAATCTATCAATCCAAATAATATCGGAAGATCTTGAGTCGATTAAATGAATAGATACTCCAATTAAACTAATTGCTTTGCATCTCTATCTTTATTTATTACCCTGGTGAAGAAAGGATTGAGTATATTCTAGAGAATTTAGAAATTACTTTAAGAAATTTCTTCTTTTCTTCGGTATATTTCTCATTTTTTGAAATTTCATGGAAAATAACACATCCAGCATTCAATGCTTTTCCTAAAATACCTCTTATCCTTCATGTTGTGCGTATATTGCACTCTTTATAAACCGTGATGACTATGACTCAGGACTGTGATCCTAGGGATGATTACAGAGGGTTTGGTTTATTCGTAGGGCTAAGCACAAAGTGGCAAATGTCAGCCCGTTTGCGTTAAAATTTTATCACAACGGAAGCTTCACAAAGGGAGAATGTTAGCAGTGGTTTGATGTTCTGAGCATGCGACACGGTCGTTGGAGTTTAGGCGCCTACCTTCGTACGTTCAATAATCTCGCAAATTTTGGTTCCTTTAGCTCAAAGGATTTGAAATATATTAATATGCATCGAACGGGATCCGAGGTTATGCGATTGCCTCGGGTTGTGTCTTCTCAAATATCGCATATTTCTACTGGAACATGGCTCCCTAACCTTTTAGTATATGCGTGCTATTTGTTACCTGTATGTTAATAGGAAGGCCTATCTACTTAAGAGGACTTACTTAGGACATTATTATCAACATATATTAAATGTATCTAGAGTGGTGATTTTCGGTGTAGAAGTATAAACAATAAAACGGGAATAGAAAAATACCAGTATTACAGAAATCTGAATTTAAGTATTCCAGTAATAAACATGGAAATTAGAAGTAATGACGCTTTACTAGAGGTCAGATTTTCCCACTTGCGTGTCAATACTCGGATATAAATAGGTTCATATTTTATCCTGAGCACATGCAATTGATATTACGACAATTGAGCGATCGAATGACAATCCTTTGCCAATTCAGCGTCTGCCTTTTTCAGGGAATCAAGTATATTGATAATTATAAAACGTGTTTAAGGCAAAATTTCTGTAGCTTCTTTTTTTATAATAATCAAGATATTTACTTTTATATTTATGACCTAAATATAATTATCAGCGCCAGGGTTGAGACTATGAATTACGAAATAAATAAAAACAAGGCTAACCAACTCAACTGATTCTCCTCATAATCTCGTATATTTTGACAGGGAGTGATCTCATTGCAGCCATTTACTTTATTTATTAATATTTAAATATATCCTGATACACAAAAAGTCGCTTACTTAAATAATCGCTGAAAATAACTGTCGCTGAATTGTGGATACGCTTCCAGCTTCCAACTCCTCAATAAACTGGACACATATGTAGGTAAAAGATGGACCTACCAAAAACTCTCACTATTAGCATATGTATCAAGATCAACTAGCAGCGAATCTCCGTCATAAAAATTTCTAGGAAAAATTCTGTTACCAAAGACTAACATACTTTTAGAACTGTTTGTATCTAAGCTTTAAATCCTTTGATGTTTAACTAGGGTGAGTGTTTGCGAGAGATTCTGGGAACCCTATGATATCCGCAGGGGTTTCAGACTTCCACATCTAGATCCAAATATCTATTTCCTATGTCTCAAAGGCTTCGGAGATCTGATAAAATTTATAAATGACGCAAGTTATCATGTGGACGGATGTTTTATGAATTATATTAGCATAGGAACCTGCCAACATGTCAGATGATGAGGCAACCTCCAAAGTCCTCTTTCAAGAATCTCAAATGCTCTACAAAAATTACCCCATTTTCATATACTGTGCAAGCTCGGTTTTGGTTATTGCAATAAACATCCGGTAAATATTCTGTGAAAAAGCCCCCTTAAAAATTCGAGAAACAGTTTTGTGTAATGATCGTCAAAGGATAGTATTGCGATTATTCTCAAGGACGATAGTAAAACCAAACTCTTAATATCCCACCCATGATCCATATAATATTTATCAGGTGGGATCGAAATGCGTGGTCTTGTATCATGTAAACGTATTATTTGGTATGTATTATATATATATATATAAACATTTTTAATTAGTCTCATTTAAAAATAACTTGATTGCTAAAATTTTACGCAAGAAATAGAGGACCGATAGATAATAAGTGATATTAAATTTATAATAACAAATAATATTTATACTAATAAATAAGTATACTTCGCTTAGAGCTTAACAACAATTACAATATATTAAATGCTATCAGAAGTCTAAGCATCAATTAATTGTTTGTCTTAAATATGTAGTGCTATCCACAACATATCCATTAAATCACTTCTTAGCAATTATAGCTTGACTGCGAATACATAAATTTGGTGCAAAAAACACAAATTTCATTAACAAAAAAATATATACATCTGGAAATTCCTTTACTACTTTGGTTATATTTGAAATAAATACGCCTTTCATGAACTTATATACCCCGCGATTTCTTTAACTAGCAATAAGAGGCGTCTCAAGACCTTTCGAGAGTGAAAATACGAACGAAATTCTTGATTGAGTCGATTCGTAAGTAAAAGGAAGTTAAGGAGTTAATATTACATCGTTAAACCTCTCGAACGGAAGATTAATACTGGAATTCTCTCTAATAAATATCGTGTTACATGACTTTCAAAGATTTATCCCACGCTTAATTCCCAGACGAAGCCTCCCTTTGGAGATTCACTCTGATTTTGCACCGCAAAGACAAATAACTTTCTTGGCTGTTCCTTTGGATTGCAGATAGATGTCAACTTCGTAAATAAATTGCTCTCGCAGTAGATTCGCTAAGTTTGGCTATTAATATTTTGATTGAAGCAGGCGGCTTAAGAATCCTTTCGAACGTGAAAGGTTTGCAGCTAATTCCTCATTAATTCAAAGTTTTGGATATGTTTGACTTTATCACCTCGTATATGTAATAAATTACTCATAAGGAGAAAGTAGAAGATATGAAAACAGTTAAGAGAAGAAAAGAAATAGCTGTTTTTCGGTCGTACAGTAATATTTAAAATGCTAGATACTCTACGGAACTGGTATATATTTCTCAGATTACAGTAATTTATAAATTAAGATTAATTTTACAGAATATTGTCTTATTGAGACTTAAAAATCTCAGAGTTTTGCTAAGTTTTAAATTTTTAGATCGTAAATTTTGTAGTTAATTCCGTACATAATTTACAAATAAACAAACATCCTATCTATAGTCGAGGAAATATTTCTTGATCAATGGGTGACGAAAGGCAAGCCTATTAATTCGGTTGTCAAAAAAGGTCCTGAATCCCCGAAATGCCGGAGGTTTAGACTGTTTTATTGACCATGATCGAATTTATCGGCTGCTGTGACGGCGTGGTTATCATGCTAGCGCGAGTAGTAAGCCATAGTATGTATAAAATCTAAACAAAAACTCCTTTCATATCTCTTACTGAAGGTACGAGACAACAAGTATGAAAAGAAAAAGATTATTAGATTAATTGATTTACCAGTGGAATGGGGGTTAGATAAAATAAGCTGACTGACCGTTAGGTTAAGATCGGAGTAGGGTAGCAGACGGCTTGATCATCGATGTCTTAGGACCTGAAAACTTAATTTTCCGGAATTATTAATCCGGAAAATATTTTTCTTGAAACAGGATTTGAACTATTGAGCTGGACAATCTTTGGAAATTTTGGAAACTAAAACGGACACTCTAAGCACCTATCCATTTCGGGGTTACGATTTTGTCAAAATAAGTAGGTTACAATTTGACAAAGAGGCTGGTTAAGTATGCTACTGCATGCGCCCGTCAGATAATGCCATAATAAAACAGATACAGTTACATTTATATTAATACCTCGCGAGCAGGCCTATGGCGTATGGCAGAGGGTGTGTACATCGTCAGAGCATCTACCGATAATCTTCTTCTTTTATGCTTATGATTATAGTAAAATTTAACCTGAGATTAATTTCATGTTATCTTTTAGAAATACTTTTATTCCAGAGAGAGTTTGTTCAGTAAGGAGGAATGACAACTCTTACAACCGTTGAAGCATATATAGCTGTTACTAACCCGATGTGACCTCAATATATAGCTTTCTGATAGTTTTTTAAGCGGCCGAATGTTATCTGAGGCCCTCCGATGAAAGGAGATTCTTCATTTCTGTTCTATGGAATTATTTTCCTATTCGCCAACAAAAAATTTCTGCTATTATGGAATAGTAATTTTGAACAGAGAAAATTACAGCTTCTGAAACTAATGCCTTGATTAATTCTATATTCCAGTTCAACTCCACTAAAACTCGACATTTCTTTATTGTAGATAGACAGGCAAAAAATTACAATCGCATCCAAATTACCTATCCTTGCATACATTTCACAACCAGCTTATTTCTAATTGTCAAAAGTCTTGCCGGAATCTAATTAGCGATTAAAATATCAAGCTCGTGCACAAGGCACAAAATCGTTTACTCATTTTGTCCAGAATGACACAAGTGCCTTCCGTATGTGACCTAGAGAAAACGGAGCCGAAAAACGTTGGAATCGTTTAGGAAATCGAGCTGCTGAATATGTGTTGGAAGCGAGGAGGGTAAACAGATTCGGAATTTAAAACTCATTACTGCGCGGAAACAAATGCATTCTTGAGCGGCACATTGAGGTATTCAGGTAAAGAATTTCTTCCTCCACTATAGGTATCCATGTGATTAATCCAGGAATGAAGGATATCCCTTCGTGCCGGAATGTAATTAAGGAAAATACTAATTACAATACTCTCGTAATATATAAATATATACTTCTTGAAAAACATAAGAATTTCTGTACACAGTATTGTGCGGAAGAAACGTAAATGGTTCGTGTTGATGGTTTTTCTTTAATTTGATACGTCTTTTTTAGTAAAAGTGATCAATTTTTGGATTTCAAGAACAACAGAGAAAATTATACTCGTAAAGCATAAAAATATATTCTTATAAAATATTCGAAATGTATTAGTCATCTTTCACAGCTATGTGTGTCGGTTTTGATAAAATTTTACTTTTAAATACATAGAACAAGTGTGGTACTCTTACCATAAAAATCGGAAATGATTGGTTTCTTGTGAAATAGATTTAAAGATTTCATTAAAAATTTCAAAGAGTCATCAAATAATAATGATAAAATAATAAATTTACGCGTACAATCAAAAGTAGCTAATATCTGTAACTACCTCAAACATTGAGAAATATTTTTATTTTTAAGCTTTGTGATCTCTCTAAAGTTTCAGGTGAACACGCAAATCCACACGCACTCTATTTTACCTAAAAGATTATGGGATTTAAATAGATAGAGCCAGTGTTTATGGGCGAAATTGGGAACGGAGTACAAAGCCTAAAATTTAATCACGTGGAAAATGTAAAAAAATATGACGTAAAGGAGACTAAACCTCAGGATCGCGGACGGACCCGAATAATCCCTCTTCTCTGACCCCTTCCATCCATCCCTCTCCCTTCTACATTATTAACGCCCAGGATGAGGAGTAAAGAAAGAGGAGGGAAAAGAAAGGCCTTTCCGTGATAAAAGAAATGGGAAAGCTAGGGAGAGGGGACAATTTGGGGAAAGAATTTTGGGTTGCGCGGAAGGTAAAGGTGGGAAGAAATCCGTGGAGTTGGATGAAAGAATACGGGTCCAGAGGCTCGGCGAGGATTAAATGCGGGTAATAGGAGAGGATTTTGAAGAGGGACTAGGTTTAGGGCAAAAGGGGACGGAAGTGGAAGTTGTGCTCTGAGTTGAGTCGTGCAGAATACCTTTGAGAAAGACTGCCCGGCGGCGAAAGGGGCTCATGGGGAATCTGGTGTCGCCAAAGGAACTGTTGCGAAATAAATTGCACGAAAGATTTTCACGCACGAATTGTTCCTACACGCTGCGGAAAATTTGTGCGAAAAAAAATCCAGGCGACTGACTCATTATATTCATTGAATAGCTTTTTAGGAATTCCTTAGCGAATCAGAGTAGGTGATATTGATGAGGCGAAACCAGGCGTGGTAAATTTGTTCTGTGGATTTTATTGAGATCGTAAATCTAGACATTTATTGCTTCCCAATATTTTACTCATGCGAGTCCTTCGAAGAACATGTAAAACCTTGTCCCCTTTGAGGAATTACTATGGGAATTATTTAGTCAGATGATAATTTATCATTTTGATACACTTTTATTCCAAACGAAACGAGAAAATATTTCCTGTGTAGTACTTGGGGATTTCCATAAGCCATTTACTTTTCATTAATAGCTGGATATATCGTAATGTCCTGGATTTTATTCTCGTTGTAAAATACAATTTTAAGATGGTTTACACGTTGAATATAAATTTCATAATATGATCGTCTTATCTACATAATCATTTTTGTCAAAATGAATAGTTAAATAATTTTCTAAGCCTCCCTTAGTGTGGTATCACTCCGAATACTTCACTCACAATCCCAAAGAGTCGCCGAAAAATTAAGTATTCTCAATATTAGATGAAGAAATGAAGGAGAAACACCTCTTTCATTTCTTCATCTAAAATCAAGCATTTGAATCCTGCGTTTTCCTTCGCTTATTTAGTGACACCTTTAGACATTCTTAAACTCTACTTTTAAAAAGCGTTTACAACTCGGTCGTAACATTTTTTGTATTTTATTTGAGTATTGTACTAAGAAAATTTCTGGTGCTCTTTTTCTCGCTTTCTTTTCTCTTTTAGTATAGAGCAGATATCAAGAAAACAATTCATCAAATGGATGCATTGCTGGTAATAAAGACACAACTTGGTATTTTCCACAATAGATTGAAATGACCCATTTCATCGGTTTCCTTAGTTGACCGGAAGATACTTCAGAGAAGTAACCGGTCATGTTTTTAATAACTTAAGAAATAAAAATACCATTATGGAATTTCACCAAGACGTCTTGGATGGATTTCGGATTCGATTGTACCTTGTCCTACAAGCAAATCCTTCGCTTCTTTGATTTGAAAACAACGTTTTACTGTCGTTATGTCCGCTGTTTAATTTCCTATGCTCTATTACGGGAAGGCAGGTGTTATACGTGTTTGATGACTGTTATAATTGCTTATGATAGCTGAAGGAATTATGGTATCAACTTATACAAATGCGGCTTTAGTTCTATAATTCCCGTGGTGTTTTCTGCGTGGGATGTTTCTTGGAAGATGCTGAATTAGAGTTCCTGGAACAATTTTCCTTGTGCTCATACGGAACCGTGGAGCTTATTACTGAGGATTATCACCTTTTACCTAAAATGAGAGATAATCCTTGAGAGACTGTGATAACCATGAGAGAACAAGCAATGCATAAATAGTGTTCACCAATTATTACCTAAAACCTCATACGTATTCCAAATATAAAAATTAAGACGAAGTAAAGGGATCGAGTGTTGAAAGATTTTACAAAAACGGTAATGATACTGACACTGTTTTTGCCTCTTAGTTCTTATCGGGTTTTAATATTATTTGAGTCAAACGTGAAATTAAAAGACTTAACAACATGATATGATAAATCGTATAGATAAGATAGCACGGAAATGGCTCTGAGCGAGGCATTAATGAATATTATAAGACCGCGAATAGTGAACCGCTTAGCAAGACTACTTAGACCTGGAAAATCCCGCCTTCGAAACCGGAGAGCGGTATTAGCAACACTCACAGACATGCATGAGGTGGAATCGTGAATGAGATACATCCCGCGAATCGGTTCGCATCACTTATTCACACGCCGTGCGTTGAAGATATTCTCGCGCAGCTCGACTCTCTTCACGTAGTCTAACTCAAAGGTAATGCGCTCCGAACGTTAAACTTTCTGCAGGTGTGGAGTGATATGAATACGCCAAAGGCAAAACGTTTGCCGATGAAAAGGAAGGGAGGAAACCTCACAGTTTGGAATCGCTCCGGAGGGGATTGGCCAGCAATCTGAGTTTAAGCGTTGAAGGGTTTCGGCGTGGGAAACGTCTGCAGGAAAATGAGTATCTGTCGCGGTCGGTAAGGGTGTTGAATGTATTTCTCGTGAAAAGATCGAGAGTAGGCTCTCGTGTTGAGTGAGTGAAGCATCACAAGGTCGTTCTCTTTTAGATACAGGAGCAAGGACGCTCTTATCCTGGCAAAATGTAAGATGATTTTGAAGTGTGCCAAGATAAGGATCCGTCGGGATAGATTCGGAGCGGGGACAAAGTAGAAAGGCCCAGCAAAAAGTCGAACCAGGAAGTTATTTTATTTCAGTCATGCTTTCAAAATTGTTCTACCTAGGTATTCAAAACTGTTTGAAGCTAAGTAGATGGCACTGCTAAAATTCACGAGAGATTTTTAATGAACTTCGATACCAATCTAGTGGATCGATCAGTATCAAAGTGATTTATTAACGAAATATTAAAATTTTACATGCTAAATCATACTAAAAATGGATTTGCGCTTAACGAATTGGGTAAGGTGTCCACCTTTAGTGGAAGAGGTCCCAATTTCGTATTCGGTGCGATCCCAAATTTCATGATAAGGGATAGCATCCGGCATGAACAACATTACCAAAACTGAATTCATCTACATCACTAATCACCATGATTATCTGTCAATCCCTAGTTAATTTTGTGAATGATTAGACTAAGAAAGATATAACTAAAGTAAATGAATTTCGAAGAAGGACGGACATGAAGAAATTCTGACAGAACTGGGACCGGAATCCGAATCTTTCATATTCGACGCGGTTCCCCGATTTTCCAGTGAATATATAAATCATAGGGAATGTGTGTAGCCATCTGAACCATTGGAGGCATTAATCCATATTTCCTTGAAATGACAGCAGCATAAATAAATGACTTTATTCGAACATGGATTGAACATTTCGTAATATTGCGTATAACCGATTCCATCTTGTACACATATGTGGAACGTCTTTAATTTGGGCGATGAGGTACTTAAGTCTTTCCTTTCTCCCAACATACCATAATTGTTAAGATAATTCGTAATTCCTTGTTAATAATATGCGCGCAGTCCGTCAGTTCCCTATCTTTTTAAATGTTTGGGTCTATAAATTTAATGATACTAGATTTCTTCCAGCTACTAATCCCTGGCATTGTCATCTACGGGGAAATATACTGAAACTCAGGAGTCAATGATAGATTTCTATAAGATTAACGCTATTTGCCAAAGCGGAAAGTTTTATTTTTTCATTCATCATTATATGTAATGTAAAAAAAATTCCATCGACTTGTAGTGTTAAATGGCAAAAACTATATTTTATACTTACGATAATTTTAAACTTTGTGGTCGATGAAGTCATTAACTTCTCATTTCTTTCCAAATTCATCGTTATCTCTAAGTCCTCTAAGAAATTACGGAGTGCTCCATCTTTATCGTAATAAATCTAGTGTAGCATGTAAACAACTTGGATAGTTTAAGCGTAGATGTCAATCTTGTAGCAACCAATATTTGATCGATAGCAACATAAATATTTACTAAAAACTTAGCTTTATGGAGTTAATGAAATATGGTATACATTGAACTTTCTAGGTGTCTTTATGAGAAACAACCGACTTACCACATGTATAATCCGCGTAAATATGGTGCAGGAACTTAGGCAGTAGGTATAAAATTGAAGCATGACCTAAATATAAAAAGTTTGAGCACTTCAATCTAACAATATCCGTTTCTTTAAGTGCCTTTACTTTTTCCGACGCTTACGTCCTTGACATGAGCGGTTTCTGAAGCCTATATAAGAGTCAAGGGTAGACGTTATAGGCTTAGGGGCCTTCGCATCAACAAGTTCCCTCTATGGGCGACACCGCGACCTACATTCCCTTCGCTTGTGTCTTCCTCGCGTGTGGCACGCTTTTAAAACGCCCCTTCCCCTCTCTGATTAACACGCCGCTCTCCCACTCAATGAAATCATTCGACTTTGCCATCTTCCGCTCTCCCGAATCGGACTATCCTAACGTGATTCCCCTCGCTTCTTTTCGATTTCTGCAGAGTACGTGCATCACGAATGAACTTCCTTTTCGAGTTATTAAGGTTTTTTGTCTTAAAGGGAAACTTTCAACCACAAGAGATCGACAACTTTATTGAAACCTCAATTTCTATGAGCTACCGGAAGAGATTGTGCGGTTTATTGATCCAAATATCCCAATATATATTCCTGAGATAATCCGAACCATTTTTCTCTATGTAATGTTGATACTGGTTTAATATTGATAAAATTAACGACAACCAAATTTACATACACCTATCCTTGATCTCAATTCAGATTTTGTGGCGGTCACTGTTATACATAATCTGTGCAATAACCAATCGGTGAAATTAATGCTATCTTTAAAGTAGTTATCCCGGTTTGAGTCTCACCACCTCAACCGTTTGCCAGCAAGGACTTAGAACAGGATATGAGGTTTATTAGGTAGGGTGGGCGGTGAACTATTTTGATCTTGCTTTACTCATTGTACCAGAATACAGGAGATGAAATAAGTCCGTTAACAATGACCCCATAACAAATACTTTTCGTTAAATTCAATAAGGAGTGGAGAGAAAGAATTCAGCTGTTAATGAATGAGGTTCGAATGACACTCCAATCGCCGACTATGCGGGTGACCATCGGGCCAATTCCTCGAAGGAGAAGGAAGGACCTTTTGGGCAAACACCCAATGCAATGAGGCTATGTAAACATGTAACCGTATAATGCATTTAACACCTGATGCTGGAGGCAAATAATAAAATTTAAATTACATGCATAAATTTTCTCCCCACCATACCAACAGATAAACGACAACGCTCCATGCCAAAATATTTCTAATTCTTACTCAAAGGACAATATAGTATAAGTATAGTATAGTATACTTTTCAATATAATCGACATTTTCATATTTTAAAAGTCATAAGATTTTAGAAGATCCAAATCTGCCAGATTAAGGAAAATATAACAAATGAGATGCATACTTATCAGAAGCAGTGATCAAGTATTGAATAACCGAATAATATCCGAATCCGCGGTGAAAACGACCGCAAAATAACTGGAAGGTATTTTATGTTTAGAGTCTATTGTAGAATTGTCTTATTGTACGAATGTTTTCACGGAAATTTTATTAACCTTTCCCATAGCGTTAATGTGACATTTACTGTTATTTGTTTTCCTTATTGTGTCACCTCGGAACAGTATTTTCGGAAAATAGAAAATGTACTAATGAGGTTATTGCGCCCGCATGTTCTTGTTGGGTCCTTTTTGTTTTTTTGTGGCTCATCGTATTCAATACAAGACTCTCCGAGAGGTCAGGACCCTCAGTTTGAAATACTTTGTCTCTCCACTCTTACATTGTGAGAAAGACCTCGTTGATGCAATGAAAGCACTAGTCTGGGAACATCTGAAATATCGCTCATTCTTTCGAAAATTATGAAGACATGTCTGAAAGATTTTTATTAGGGTTCTGCGAACATCCGAGTTTAATTTGGAATCTAATTATTGTTTTCATTGGACAAAAATTGTAAACCAGATCGACATCTACAGAATGAATCAACTGAATAAGTGAAATCTACTTAATTGAATACATATTTAACTGGCCTAAAATTGTCTCCGTCACTTCATTGTTTCGTTTTTCAGTTTTCTACTCGAGATTTTTACGGCAATTTTATATGAGTACGCTTCTAGCTAAAACCAATTCAATAATCAATATGATTGTAATTGCGAAATTATACCTAATCTGAAATAATTACTTATTATAGATTTACAATGTTATTTTAGGGGATGGCGATTTGGATTTGAATTATGTGAGTTCCAGTTCGGGAAATTTACAAGAAACAAAAAAAGTTCCGTGTATCGAATCGAATCCAACATTAAATCAATTCAATTTGAAGTTTGAATAATTTCGCCAATTCGATTTGAATACGATTCGTCGTGAAGAACTCACTCACACATTACCAGTTTTTGGTTTAAAAACATGCAGTACAATGTACAATTATAATCAGGGGGGAATTTCAAATATTGCATCTTCAATGATAACCTATTGTCTAGTGAATATGAACGATACCTGATTATGGTGTCTGATAGAACTCAAAAAATCTTTGGGATGGTCCATGGACCCCAGTTTCAGGGACAGACAGCTTTTGTTAAAGGATGTTTTGTTGTGTTGAAATTATAAATTCCTAAGGTGATAAGTGGGAATCATACTTTCAGATATAACGGGAGGGACATACTCATGACGAAAAAGTTTTTACCATAAGATGCAAAACGTTAATTGATTGAGTACGATGGTTTTCTAGAAAATTAAGAGACGTTTAAATAGAAGTTTAGTTCTTAATATGTGAGTTACACAACTGAAAATCATATTGCAACTTTTATTGATGATATGATGATACGCAAAATATCACTTGAACAGGTAGTAATATTCTCGTTCGAAAGAATTTCTTTCGGGAAGTTGTTGTGATGGAATCTCTATGCGCTTGAGAATAATTATTTGCTTAGAGCTAATTATGCAGGGTACTTAGACTTTCTAGATTTTCACTCTTTATTTTTTCTCTTCAGTATACTCCTTTGATTCACTTACTATCCTGACTGTTTTCCTCCTTGAATATTACCGGAATGCAATCGAAAGACTACGGCGGCGCTGAAACACTCTGAAAGAATACGTTTACCTATGAAATTATACTGCTAATTTTTGAAATTTCAATTAAAGTGTACGTATTAGATGCTGATATAATATATTCTTCTATCCTTATCTTCATATGCTCACTTCAGCAGCTTGAGAACAGCTAATGAATGTTTCATATTTATTACGTCGTAAAGATTTCATTCCTAGTTTTCAAACTCGCCGGTAAAAAAGAAATAACTGGAGAAATAACGAATAACAAAATTAACCAATTGTCAATTCTGTGCAAGAATCTCAAAAATATTGAAAATTATATATCTAATACTTAAAGCTTACGGGATGTAGTTAGTTTGGGATGCGGTATTTCCAAATTATCTTTACTACTCCGAGTCCCAGAAGTCATTAACGAAGGCTCAGTGAAGTGTCACAATAGTCTTTATTCGAGCAAGTTTTAAGTCGTAACAAAACTTACGTTAATGAGTAGGAACAAACTTAGTCCTCCCTTTTCCTTTATTCGCCTCAGGGACCGTTTGTTTGGGAAGCGAGACGTGCACTAAGAAACGTGACTCAAGAACACAAATGTTTACTTCTATATAAAAAAGAACAGGAAGACCACATTTTCTCTACTCCATTCAGAGATAGGGGTAGACTAAGTTTGACAGAAGGAATACTTTGATGGGGGAGTTTAGAGTATGGATGAAAACAGTTTTGAAGAGTAACAATGAACGTGATGGCGATGATATCCGCCAAATGGAGGAGGGAAAGAAGGGAAACATGCATTCACTTTTGTGAGGAAATAGCTGTTTTCGAGTTCAGCGATGTGTCCTCCTCTTAGGATGACCGGAAATGCACATGACGGGGCTTTTGGACTATATATGGAGACCATACGGCGCCATGGAAGCATAAGACTTGGGCGGAAAGTTCTGAATGAGAGTGGATGACCTTTTGGGACGTATTTATTTATATTTTTTTAGAGATGGGCGAGGCCCTTATCACTGGGCGATGGTCGCGTGTGGGAGGACGCTGCAATGAGCGAGGGATAGGACTGAAAGCCTCGGGAGGATATTCTTTTTCTGCTCTAGGATAGGAGGATCGTAGGTGGGTTGAATTGGATAGACCCTCGCGAAACGTGAGGTAGTTGAATAGCGGTTGAATGAGTTGATAGCATCCGACGCGGAAGACATGGCATAGCACAAGGATGCAGAAATTTCGTAACATTTGGAAAATTGAAGTAGTTGGAAAAAAAGTTGCATGTAGGAGGAATCTAGTAATCACTTATACGTGTTCACTATGCATATATGTGCGCGTGTAATTTTCTCTTTATTTAAATACGAAAAACTTAAAACTACTTTCATCAAATCTGTTATCTAGGTTGGAATTGGTGTTCCAATGAAATGAAGATTCAAACTTTTTCTACTCTGATTGAATAATGATAATAATACCATGAGATATATTCCTTCTTTAACATCAATATTAACTTTAACATTAAATTTTCGGAATTACTGCTGGTAAATTGCATTGATAACAGCATAGGTTTTATCAAAATCATTACTTTTCAGCTTTATTGATTATACCTTTTTAGAACTGTTTGGGGATTACGACCTTGCGACAGATTCGGAATATATTCATATGTAGAATGAAATAGTTGCTCTTATTTTATATCAATTCTCAAGGATTTACAGGCCCTTGATCGAAAAATACAAAAGAAAATCAATTTATATTCTTACGAAATAGGTTAAAACATTATCGCTAAGATTCTAAGAGAGCTAGAAAATTCACTCAATCACAAATTCACACAATCGCGTAATTAATTCTCATACCACACTATAAATGGTATTTTGATAAAAGCGGATTAATTTTAGAAAAACCAAACGTTTATCTGAGAAATTTCTGAGGAAACATTCATGCTTTCAAAAAATACTTTGACAATTTGCATGTAATATTTAACGGATATTCTCAGATAACTGCAGCGAAAATAGAGTAACAACAACGTTTTAAGTATTTCCCTCGAATACCGATAGTAAAGTTCAAAGCTAAGTTTGACTGCATGTTTGAAAAATATAAGCACTTAAGCACATTTCCTGGGTATTAAAGTTTTAGTAAAGTAGTAAATACGCCTATCTTGGAAGCTTTCTAAAACGTGCTACCAAGTGTGACGTATGAAGCAGGTAATACTTAACAAAGGTAAATATTTTAAGATACTAGCTCACACGTGCCACACCATTTTCGTTGAATTCGACTGAACTTTAACAATCACGAAAATGGTAATAATTGCAAAACGGAAATTTTTCTCCCAAATATCCTGTTTTACAGCTCAGATACTCCTAAAGTAAATCTTTCAGAGAATCCCCGCATTTGACTCAGTCTTCATAAACTAAACTAATTCTCTGTTATAACCAAGCGATATATTTCTGACTGTATCGAATCGATCAACAAGAAAATTTCTCTCTCCAGAATTATCTTTAGCATTGAGCGTAGTCGTATCAATGGCATGTTATCTGGGCTATTGCTGGGGTTCCGAGGGTATGTTGGATTTGAACCGACGTGATGAAACCGATTTAATGTCTTTAAATCAAAGATACATATTTAGTACTGTAAAACTTATCAAGAGGAACATGAAATGGTTCTTTCGTTTTGCAAATAATTACTTACAGTTTTTTTAAAGCAATTAACTGGTTGTAGCGGTAATTATATAATTTGAGAAGAAACCTAGGCGATAAGAGAATTCGTAGATTTCATTTGATATACTCGTGTGATTATTACAAATAGTCAAAAACATGGGAAAAGAAAAACCTTTTCTGCCTTTGGATGCGGCTTCGCTACGGTTCTTCCTCCTTTTTTTGGAAGTGCGTCGAAATTTAACTTACTTTAACGTTTAAAAAATTTCATCGGCAATTCCTCTTATAAGCATGTTTACAAGATAGTATGATAGATAAGTATGCCATTCTGCTGCGAAAAACAAGAGTGAAACAAAAAAATTTATTAATTTTATTAATTGAAAAGGCGCAAATCAGTGGTACACATCCCCAATGTATTGTTATCTTAGTTAAAGCATTTTATTCGGTTGTGCCGAAAGTTAACTTGGTTTGCTAAAATAACGGAACCCTAACGAATCGACAATTGTATCATTTGTAGTAGTTGGTTGACATCTTGATTTATAGTCCATTTATAAAAGTGAAAGGATATCAATAGTATTTGCATTTTAATGATAGGGAGAACAATAGCATCTCATCGATGAAGGTAGATTCTGATAGCAACTCAAATCTTTTTCTATTTTGCAAGTGTTTTAGAAGTCAATAAAATTAATTCATAAAAATATCAATTCATATCTAACTTAGCTGTGGATCCTTCAGCTCTGATGGTTGAATTCGATGCTACTGCTGAGATTATATTCACTCCACTGGACACAATTTCCCCGTTTCGTAGTAATTATCACGTTTTAAGGGGGAAACTTACCCTAATTAACGGGGAACTCGAAACGAAATGCATTTGAAATCATCGGAATGAGGCAGTTGGGAATCGGAATTCACAGTCTTGAGCTTTTCAATTATTTCTCCTTCCATTTTCTGTTCGTGCCTCATATGGAAGCAGAAAAGTTTTTTCAAAATGTTTCCATTAAGAGAGAGAAATAAGCCCCCTGAAAATTGGATTATAGGATTTTTAGTAATCGCATTAATGTTTTAAGAATTCAGTTTTTGGGAGAGATTTGCCGTTTCCATCATCGTTAACCTTGACATCTCCTCTATCAATATTCCATACCTCTTGAAATATCGCTTAATTTCACATCCGGGAGCATATCCAGTATCAATTGATAACCTTAGATTGAAATCACCGAATAATGGGCCAATAAGCTTGCCGAATGGAAAATGACCAATATCCCGATAGTAATTATTAATTTGATAACTAATTAATCATAATGCTATTTGATGCGGATATTTCGATTCTATCTTGATATCACGAGATACACCTTATCCTATCACGTGAAAGTTATGACCTGTTTATCGATCCATGGTGTAATAAACCGTTCCATATCAGGATAAAACTTATAAGCGGCATTTCATTTTTAATTCTGCGCAAAGGTACATACCTAAACTTTCTAAGTGTACACACGGCTAAGAATCCTTCTAACTAGTTTTCTTAAAATTTAATCGAATTTCAAATGATTATTTCTTACAACATTTTCTATCAGCAATGTTACCAGTAGGCTATTGAATCATGAAGTAGAGTTAAGTAATCCCATTCCGCTAAGTTGTATATCAGCATAACCACGAAAATCATGGTATACGGTTACATTCCAAACAGTATCCTCCATGGCTTTCAAAATCTGTCTACTCTCTGATTAGCTTTACTCAATGAAATCCTATATATTCTGAAAATTCATCTGTATAACTGTCAATTTAATGCTTCATAGAAGTGAAAGCAATCTCCGGGGTGATATCGGGGCTTTCTGAACATGTTTGAGGTTAGACCTCGCAGTTAAATCCCGCTGATCTTTTTTTGCCGTAAATTTTCCGGGATCAATGTAATCCTAGATTTATAGACACGTCTCGATCTTTATCTTTCATTTCTGTTCTTTGTAAGAGCCTTGCCGTTTCATAGGAGTTACAAACATAGAGGGCAGCAAATTTATATCTTAGTACTATAAAGACCATTTGATTTGAAAATCATCTATTTAATAACCTAATGGACAATGGTTATGCCTCAACATTTTGTTTAATCTTAATTTTTGCATAAAAAAATTAGCAATAAATTCTTAAGATTAAACGATCTAATTAGATTAATTGGAGATAAGGTTGCTTTCCTTTTCGCACCTAATGCGTTATCTTGTGCGATGAATATTAAACCCTCCGCAGGACTTATGAAGTAATTATGATTCCATTTCTTCTTGAGGAGAATGAATGAGCGTCAGTTTTTACAGAAGCTAACCGATTGAATAATTTATTAAAGGAAAAGAAAATATGGAAGTTCTAACCGCAAAAAAATCTGAGTAAAATCTAAATTCTTTCCTGCTTTACCATCAACTTACCTCGACAGGAAATTTTTCCCAGTTTTTCCAATTTATTTAATAACCTAACATAGCAATTATTGTCCTTAAGAGTGGTTATTGAATTCTTTGTTTTAATTTTTCTTCGTTCAGTGCTATATTTTTTCTTTAACTTTGATAAGAATTATTTCTAACACGGAGTTGAAAGACATACGTATGGTTCTTCAGTATATACGATAAAAAGATTTCCTGATCCATCTCTGTTAGTATTCTATATCATTGTATTGATATTCAAACAAACTTGCTCAATATTTCCCATGTTTTGAGATAGACTTATTCGTCGTGGATTATTCTGAGCCATGCCGTGCATTGTAATCTGTAAGCTTGACGTTCTGATCGCTCATCTTGAGCAAATTTCCTGCGGATGCGGTAACTTATAAATGGATGAATAGTCACTGAATTACCGTGATATATGGGAGGAAAGAGAAACATTTCCGTGGGCATAGAAGATGATATAATGTTTAACATATTGCAGGTGATGATATTATATGTAGCGATCATTAGAAAGTGAAGTAAATTTTCATTACGCATTAAAACAATACAACATTCAAAAATCTTAAAGTGCCATCACTTAAAAAAAAAAAAAAAATCGTCTAGAAAGTATCACTAAGCATACATATAGAATAAAGTTATATTCATAGCTCCAGTCTATGCAGCCTTTAATCGCTTACACTGTTATTGAATCAATATAAAGTATGCCTGAAGTACATATTACGATTTAGTATTCACACCCACTACGGAATACACGTGTAAGTCATTACGGCTTGGTTTTTGAAAGTTCTATTCTTGATATCTGTTGTTTACTCTTAGTTAAATCTTAGTGCCAATGCTTAGAACAAACATGATAAATTGGGAATGTATGCTAGGGGATCATTATTCCAGTACAGAGCTGATTCATGAATAGGAGTATTAGCAAACTTGTTATGAATACCTTGCGAAACTGGGTGATCTGGCGAAGTTTACCAAGTTGATTGTTTTCCTGCGTGCGAAATATGGAAACGCCAAATGAGGAAAACGGAATATCTCCACAAATTTCATTGACGCCAAAGCCAAAGATGAATAATATCCTCACATTTAAAAGCATAAAAATCAGATAACCATGCTCAAATAAACATAGATGCTTCACGGAAAAGTGAAAATATATGAGAACAAAGTAAGCAATGACGGGATATACTGCTTTCTGTATTCATATATAAAGGTAATAATTAAATCAATAAAGAATAGTTGTAATTATTATTAATATATTTTACACGACAGATAGGTTCACGACCAGGTGGCAGTGTGTCAGCTTGTGGAGTCGCAATGGTAATAATATAAGGCCCGAGTAATAAAATGTTCATAAATTTACAAACTATTAGCGTATATTCGGTATTACGAAAGTCAGTGGTATCACCGTTAAGAAACTTTATATTACTAATATTTTGTAAACAGTGATGAAAATTTAAAGATAGTTTTGAATAACACAGTATGATTATCTACTACATTATAAGAGTGTTACTGTTCCATGGAGACACTTAGTACATAGATAGCTACTGCAGAAGATAAGTACTGTTTATCTATGTATGGTTTGCCTTGAATAAAATGCAGAAGACCTACCGTATGAATGTTGCAAAAGGTTCAAATTTACTGCTTCTCAACCGGTTCGCCACGAAATATCAAAGGATGCTTCCAGTTTTACATTTCATGAATACTTAATTTTCGGATATGTTTCTCTATTCCGTTGCGAAAATATTAACAAATTCCATCCCACACGTCATACTCTCTTCGTTATTCAGAATTCTCCGCAATGCTTGTAAACCCATATATTAGTGCGTCGAAAACTTTGAGCTCCTGCATAAGAGTGGTTTCGAGAGCGTCTGTGAAGCAGAGTACTGACGAACGTAAGAGGATAAGAGGGAAGAAGCGAAAGAGGAAATCATAGTGGCGAAGTTGTTGACTCCCACGGACGCTGGCGCTCGGAACTTGGAACTAATTAGACCAATTTCCAGAGCTTCTCTTCCTAATACATCTTCGCCATACCTATAGATTCAGTGTCTAAACACACTCCGAAAGGTAGCCGATTCTCTCTCACCTTCCCCCGCCCCAGTTTACGGGCGCTAATGGGAACCGCGTCTCCATGATCGTGTTTTCCGACCACACCCTTAATTCTCTCTTCCCTTTCGTCTCGTATTGTATTACCCTTTGTTCCTTTGACTCTCTTTCCTCGCTTCATCTTTCCACCCACCGTTTAAACGCTGCCGACGAAATCTTAATCATGCCCTCCAATAAACGATCTCAACTTCCTACAGGTCACGTGCTTAATTCGCTTCTTTGAGCTATTTTGTCTACGGTCGAGCTTCCCACTATTTTCTTTTCTTAGACTTCTCCCGTATTCTCGTTATTATGCTTATCTTTTCTCATTCGCTACAGCCACCCCGTCATTCATATTCCCATAATATTTATGCTTGAGGTGTTCTTTCGGTTAATTATTATTCAGAGAAGCTTTGAAGGTAAAGTTTTGAGGTGCAGGAATTTGTCTCACATAAAACATTCCGTTCCTGCCGCCATTTTTTAATGAAGGCAGTGTTTCTGATTTGTCTTGTGATATAGGATAGAGAAAAATTTATCTTTAATCTGCCACTTTTAACTCAGTCTCCTAATAGTGGTGATAATATTCTGAGGTGTGAGGAATGTTCAAGAATTGCATTCATATAGGTCCCTCCATGGTATGAATAATGTTCTTTTTAGGGCAATCGTAGTGCAATTACATTTTTCCACTAAAACCATTCTGGCTCATTGAGCCAAACCTTATCAAGCTTAGGATTCCTCAATCCATCTCCTATGCTTTTTGTAGCTTATCATGAAGTGTTTTAGAATCCAACTAAACTTTACTTTATAGAATAAAAAATTGTATCAACAATAACCTTTTTAAATAACTTTTAATAAGTCTTCAATTTTTACGTACTCGCCTGAAAATAATAAATCTCTCAAAATGTAATATTTGCAATGATTTGAAGAAGTAAATGGATAAGCATTGTGGATGTCTTAATGCATTGAAAACGGTCCCGAAAGAAGTAACAAATTGTTAATGAGGATAAAAGGGGGAATTTTCCCTTCATCCTCTATCGTGACAACCTGTCATGAATCCCACTCAATCAAACCTGAAATTCATTTAACGAGACAGATATGTATGTATCAACGTGCAGACTGCCACAAGGTTCAATTTTTAATGTCATAAGAATAATGCTAAGTCTCGCTAAGATTGATGGTACATACGTGATGATTTCATTTTTCGTACTTTTCTCAATTGTTGCTGTTGTTGAGGCAAAGGAAATGGTATACATATACTGTTGGACCTGTAAAATGGTATTATGTTTAATTTGCTCTATTATTCCTGCAATTAGTCTTAAGCAAAATGAGTATAAGTTATATGAATATCTGTGAGCGAAAATTCTCGAAAAGGCAGTCGAAGGGGTCAAAATATCGGCTTAGAAATTTTTTAAAGACATACTTTAACTGAAGCCTTTAATAATAAAGTATATATTAGAAGAATTAAATGTTGAAATTGGGGTAATACTGTTACAAGGAGTCGCTATGATATCAAATTAGAGTAATATATTAAGATGATGAAGTAGAAAGAGTTGCTAACCAACTGAATATAAGGAAGAAATAGATAAAGATATTCCGCATGTTAATTAATCAATTAATCAGTTTCTGGCAAGTAGGGAGGTATGGAAATAATGTATGGAAAGATATGCACTGGGTAACAGATGTCTGTGAGAACGAAGAGCGATAAGTGAAAAACTTATCTTTAAAAATTACTTCAGGGTGTAGGATCAATAAAGTACCGAAAATCATTATGGCACGTAGCCATCTTATGGGCCAGTATGAGATATTTTTTAAGTATCTTATCGCGCCTTACTTTCTAAAGATGAGGAACGTGAGGAAGTGCTTTAGAGATGTACCTCATGAGAGGCGAGATTTTGAAATATGAGATGATTTGAACCAATTATGTTGACCTAAACTTAACTTCGTTATAAATAACCAAACCAAAAACAATACGGGTCGGCTATCGAAATATATTTTACCTAGCTGCATGGATTCATTTAATATATTTTTGCAGTAAATCATATGCATTGCTAAAAAATAGAGGTTAAAGTGGAAAACTACGTTAAAATCATTATTAAAAGGGATATTTAAGTAAATTTATCTCAGAAAATACTATTCCTGCATCTCATTTCCCTCAGATTTTTTCTATTATTTTTATAATTTTTTATTGTTGTTACGATAAAATTTCATTTGCGTGTTGCACCCGAAAACCTACTGCGAAGCTCTGAATTTAGTTTGTACTACTAAATAATATACGCTTAGTGGTTTAGAAAGGAACGATGTTAATACCCAAAGCTTAAGAGATAAAACACAAAAAAGTCGACGAAAAAATAGTGACTTGCAAAGGTTAGAATCCATGCTTAATAGCGAAGGAAAAGCATACTTATTTATGATAGTCGTCGTAATTTATACTACAGCTCGTAAAAGCCCCTCTAAGACTCTTATCCTTTTTTATCTTAGCTCTTTAGAATTTGGTGCGCGGTCTTTTCACGCCAGAATCCCTTCTTATTTCTTCACTGAATTCAGAGAACCCTTTCAGGAAGTACTCTCAGCAAAAATACCTCTGCTCGGAACTAATTATCCCACCGACCGATTTACATCTATTTATGGAACTCTGTGTGGGAGTACGTTGCATCGCTTGATTCAACATTTTCACATAATATTGACTTTAAATATATTTTCCCCGGAGAAGATGTATCTCACTCGAAAGTTTGCGTATGAATCCATAAATATTTTTATTTACGGTAAAAAACAACAAAATACGATGATTAACACCGGCGTAACGTAAAGCAAATTTATGACGGTGCAAAGAGATGACGGCGGAAAAGACAGCTTCCTTAGTGCAACATTATATTTTATCGAAAATGTATTGATTGACAGAAGAAAGCATAACAGTTTGATTGTATTTAATAAGGTTCTTCTATGAGAAAAATTAAGTTCGGAAAAAATTATGCATTTCCTTGAAATAAGGCGGGTAAAATGACCACGTACAGATTTCACGCCGTTACATTCGTTTAGTTCAAGCTTACGTTCCAATTAATTTAGTTACGCAATTCCACTTTGTAAAGAATTCTATGAACGATTCTGATATATTGAATATTGATCGTATATCGCTCTGCAAAAAATGAGCATAATATGAGGTCTATGTTGAATGAGTGTTGTTATACGAACATAAAGTATCTTCTCTGTTGTTCGTAAAGGTATTATTCAAAGTATTAGCTTTTGTATTCATGTTTCCTTGATTGTAAAATTTGCACTTAAACAAGAAAAAATGCTTAAGGGACTTCATTTTATTTTGTGAACCTTTCTTTTATGTAGGAAACTGTTTCTATACAATAATATAGCATATTATTGGTAGTGAATTTCAATAAGCATCCTGTACGGTCTTTTCTGAGAAATATCGATTTGTCATTATTTACTAATGATCTTTCCTACACTCAACTTGATTCTTGCACAGTTCCTGTTGAACTTTTCTAAATAATAATTTAATACCTACCTATACCAAAAGTTACAATTGTCCCTGAGTAAATTATTATTTGCTGTAGGAAATAGTTGTTAAGGGAGGTAGTGAAGATGGATAAGATGCCGATTCATCCAAACTAATAGATTTCATTGCCTAGTTATTGGACGCGATTGATTTCCGGAACACTATCCAAATACCGTCGTCCTTAATATTAATCTAAACACCGTTATTGTCCTTAATAATTAGGCCACTGCAGAGATAATTTTCTTCCTGGATAATATAACTAGCTCTTACAGAATCTAAGATTTTTTTCCGCATTTTATTGAGTACGGGCTTTCTATTGTTTTACTCCTTCTTCTTAATTTTACGAACTAAAGAAAATTAAATTTTTATCGTATCTCATTTTTTCAATTGCATCAATTATTTAGCTGATTTACGGAAACATAATTTTCATCAAACAGTTTAGCCACAGTGACAATTAATTACTTTCCATTTTTACTATTTTCTATCAAACTATCATGCTAGATATCTCTCAGGAAGAGAGAGATTCAGTTTTTCATCTAGAATTAAAATGGTAATTCAACAAAATGTTACAAAGAAACAAATTTGGGATGTCTCAAGTGAATTAATCAGTGGTCAGTGATGTATATTCACAGAATATTATTGTTATAGCTATTATTTATTATTATTATTATTAAATTTTTATTATTAAATTTTTATTATTAAATATTAGTTTCCTTATCGTGAATATGTCATTAGCTAAAAGCTTTGTAAAAATATCTTTCTATCTAGAGTTCTAGTCAAAACGTTTAGCTGAAGTTAAGCAAATAAATATTTGCGATTTGAAATGTTCGAAGTTACATTTAAAGTACTCGATGCACTTATTTTCTTTACTTGTTCAAGAGCAATCAGTTTAAAATCAGTATTCGGGAAAGTCTCGTTTTATGCAGGGTCTTTGTAACCATGGTTTGATTAAGAAGAAGGATCTATATTATTCATTAAATTGGCTTGATTCTTATCATTCTTATCTATCGATGTTAAAGTTGAGCGCTTATTCTAAATAAATATAAATATTTACAATATATAAAATGTATAGGTAACAATGTCCATAGCTATAATAAAAGGGGATATTATTTTGATGCATATTTTCGATACTTATGCGAATATTTCCTCAGTCATCTCATTCATTGGTAAGTGCTCTGCCTGCCAGCTTTCGAATTTAATATCAGTCTGTTACGTCGGCGATAATGCAATCTCCTTTAATCCATCCCGTCTCCAATCTTTCCTCTTAAAGTTTTACCCGATAACCCCATCTCTTTTTTACTTCCCATCATAATTTCGAGGCATCTTCCATCATCTCTTAATCATCTCCTTTCATCTTTGCAATCTAATTGTCAAGGCATTACTTGGACATTTAACTGAAAGTAGCTCACAAAATTCTCTTAACAAAAGATCGGAATAAGCTTCCTCTTGCCGGTTTTTAAATATTTATTCCGCACATTTTTTTATACTTCATCTCCTTAGAAATTGAAATGGGGCAGATGATAGCTTTCTTAGATGGGGAGACCGAAAAATGTAACTCTTTACTAAAACGGAAAATCATGATTACTGTCCGCAAATTCAGCAAAATAGAAAAATCATACCTCCTCATTTGAATGCATAGGAATAAATAAAGGTACATCCAATTGCTCAAATCATCCTATTTTTCCGTTATGAGAGTTATAGGAAGTTATATTTAAGGCTAACGACTTTTATTTCATGATATCCTTGCTCAATACTATAGAGAACATCTTCAACAACTATGATTCCCTTGTATAAATAATTAGCCTCATATTTTTGTGTTGGATAATGCATATTTGTGTGTTCCTATATTCTTTTATTGAACGAGTGATGAGTACGCTGAAGAGTAATAATGCCATTAATAAACTACCTTCATTGGGGCGAGATTGAGACTAATTAGTTATTTCTTAAATCCAACCGTAACTTTTTTAAAGATGTACGCTTTGGTTGAAGATGTATTGCATTCCTTATAGTTATAAATTAATTTCTATTGGAGAAAATGAATCCAAAATCCAGGTTAACTATAATTCCCTCATCTTCGTTTCAAGGAGGTAATACATATATCCATGATACTCGTTTTCTTCCATCCAAATTTACGTATTGTACTTTTAGCTTACTTTAAAGTTATTTCGCTCATTATCTTCCTCTGGGTTACATCATT
This sequence comes from Pachydiplax longipennis, assembly GCA_036926295.1. NCBI lineage: Eukaryota > Metazoa > Arthropoda > Insecta > Odonata > Libellulidae > Pachydiplax > Pachydiplax longipennis. The sequence continues at coordinate 11,090,621 of JAVFKF010000034.1, read as the reverse complement.
AGATTATTTCTGTTATCACTTTGAAATGCTTATCGAGCAGTTATTTTTGCCATTCTTCAGAAAGAATTATTTTAAATTCATATCGATAAGATTGTAGAACATTTTCACATTACCCTATTATCAATTGTCTGATCACAGAACTTGAAAATCATTCATCAGAATCTATTACTGGACGTCCTTTAGTCATGCCATTAACTCTTTCAATTCGTCGCAACCCCTTCATCAAACTTAATAATTCCCATCGGAGAGCGATTCGAAACACGATAATGAATTTATCGGAGGCTTATCGGGGCCTCTCTGTTCTATATTCCACCCGCGCACGACAACTCTCAAAACCAGAACCTCCATCATTCTCCCCAAAGTCCCTCTTTCCTCATATCTCTGTCCTTTCGGTCCACTGTCACCCAACGGACAACTCCTGCACTTCCCAGAAAACTCTCCGCCTTGTCCCCTTCCGACCCCACTTCAAAGCCTGATTTCTACTTTAAGCCTATGCCAACCGAATATGCCTTGAGGACTTTCCCCTCGGTGTCGCACTTACGCAGCAGCGTCGCTAAGTATCTTCCGCCCGGCACATTATCCTCTTGGCCCTCGTCTCCTTGAGGATCTCTCCACAGAAATTTGCCCTCAAAACCGCTTGCGCCCTTTATTTCTCTCCTTCCTCACTATCCCTTGTGATACTTCCCGGAAAGAAGTCCTTTGCGAAATTCTGACATACCCACAAGCGATTGTCTACCGATTGTTCCGTCCATGAACGCAAAAAACTTCGTTATCGTTATAAGATCATTTAGTCTAAAAGATAAGCGATTCTATTCTAATATATGAGTAACGAGTGACAATAGGAAGTCACTGATAGGTGTCTCGTGAGTTGGCATTCGCTTAGTTGAAGAGTAATAGTACGAAGCGATTAGATTTCTTCTACAAAATGGTACGCTGATCATTTTGATAAAACATTGAGAAAAGGGGAAATTACTTAAACTTTTTAAACTCTATGCAAGAGTAAGGTACCGTAAAATAATTTCTTTAGTTTTATGTAATAGGATTTATATAAATTATTACTTAAAGTCTTAAGTACTTCTGTAGATGTTGTTGGAATATGTTAAGCGTAGTATAACTATGCGTATGAAAAAATATCAAGGTGTGAAAATAATGAAACTAACAATGAACAGTATATATGTGTGCATTTCAGTTGTTCCAGTCAGTTTGATAGCTGATAACAGCAGTTTAAATCTTCTAATTTAAGCTAAGAATCGTAATGTTAATTGTTATGTCGAAGAATATAAACGACCTTGAATGAGGCTTTTCTTGCTATATGGAGAAAAATACATGAATACACATACATCCTTTTGGAATGTAATCCAACTTACTGACTAGAAAACCGGAACGGACTATAGAAGAGGCATTATTACCCAGCAGTAAATAGTAATTGATTTCCATGGTCCTATATCGGGCGCTTCCTTGAGTAATAATTAACAAGGTAGTTTTATGACCAGGAAATGGAGCCATTAAGATAAAAATTTTGGAGACATTTTCTATTGATTAGATATCGTTAATCTATATTGAGTCTAGTATCTAAAACTTCTATAAAATTGTACAAGCTAATGTTAATGTATCTTCAATAATCTAAAGCAAAAGGTGAGATTTAAGAAATAGTATCCACCTTTGTCACGATGCTTACTCTTGTAGATGTTTTTGACTTGATGCTAAAATGCTCGTTTTTTTCTTGCGGTCACCTTCATCCTGAAGAAATGGTGTCGAATACAGTATTCCATTCTTTTCGTTACAGGTTAGTAATCACCTCTACTCCATCCTCGTTCTTCTTTCACTGCTCGGCGATCATAATGTGACTGTGAGTACCAGAACGCATCTCCAAGGTTATCTTGAAGTGGGTCAAGGCTAATCGATGTTTCGAAACAATTCAAGCCGAGGGCATTCTGACACGACAACATGGACAGCGTCTCCTTAGGGTATGAGGGCTTTATCTCTAATTGGGGCTGAGCAAGGGCTGCATGGTCTCAAGCATCCGGGGGCAAAATATAACGCAGGAAAATGGCTATAAAAGGCAAGACTTAGTCATTGCATAAATTTGATAACATACTGACAAAATATCGTAAATCATCGGAAGTTCATTACGTTGATTTTGATATTTATATTGAAAATGCGTTCAACGTTATAGAGATGGTTCAACTTAAAATTGCATATTTAAAATACTAATTCAAATATTTAAATGTTAAGGGAAATAAAAAACCTGTAATGTATTTTCGATGAGGTAAATCGATAAAATAAGGGAGTTACGTAATTTAGTGGCAGAAGAGATTAATTATCTGATCTCTTTCAGTTACTCATCTCTTACCATGAATAATTCTCGATCTTACCACGAAGAATCTCTGTTAAGTCTTCCATCTGGGGATTTTCTTACTGTTTCTCATATTTTAACTGAAACTAAATTTTTATCGAAGACCAAACTTTTGTCTGGATACGTAGTTTATGAAATATCACAAGGATATAAATTGCTTTATCGTTGATAGGGTATATTTTTTATAATGTTACCTTACAATTCATTTATAGAGTGGCCGGCATTGACTGTCATGAAGATCTAGCCAGAAATTTACTTTTTTGAAGCTTATATCTCACATTTCAACAGTTAAAGCTTATTTATTGTCATAACTACATTTGGTATTGATTTATTCAAAATTTTACTTGCCATTTTAATTGCCAAATATCTAAGAAGATTTAACTAGAAAGGCGTATATAAAATTTAAAATAAAAATAACCTTTTGCCCAAGGGGTTTCTCTCTACCAGTTGGCAAGATATGGTTGCTTGAATATATCTTCAAAAGGAGCATATTAGATTCTTGCTGCCAAACTTCTTAGCAGCTGGCATTTAATATTTCTTTCTTCGTTTAAGATATTTTAAATTAATATATTCACTTTTTATAAATGCACCACATATATAACCCACCGTATAACTTGTATGACATACGTGGTTGAAACAATTTGGACTCTGAATTTAAGTAACGTGAGATAGTGGATGACGAGAGGCAGGCATATTAATTTGACTGTCAAAACAGTCATAAGTCTCCGGGATGCCGGGGGTTTAGACTGTTTCGTTGAGCGCGACCGAATTTCCCGACCGCTTTGGCGGTGTGATTATCGTGCTAGCTCTAGTGGTAAGCCGTGTATATAACAGCAAAACAAACACTCTTATCATATCTCTGATGTTTCATAAGTTTAAATACGAAACAACAAGTATAACAAGAGGAAAATATTAGATTAACTTGATTTAGCAGTGGTATGAGGGTTAGATGAGTTTAACTCACTAACCATAAGAGCAGAGGAGGGTGGCAGCAATCTTAATCATCGACGTCACACGACCTGAAAAGTTTATTTTCAGGAAAAAGATTTTCTTGAAACAGGATATGAACCACTGAGGATAATGTATTGGAAATTTTATAAATTGAAATAGACACGCTAACCACTCGGCCATTTTGATATGTAGTATGTCATAATAAAAAGCATATTATAAATCAACAAAAAGTCCGGATAAATACATTTACATTAATACTCCGCGATCCGCCGTATGTCAGGGGGTGAGAATACCGTCACCTTTATGCACCAATTTTATTTATCCATCTTCGATTGCAAACTTTGATTGATCTGAAATTGCATTCCAGTGTAGACTGATAAATCTCCGATTGGTATGCGGTGCATTTATGAAAGGCAAATATATTTATTAACATATCTTAAACGAAGAGAAAAATAATACGTTATTAGGGCGCGATCGCTGCGTAACCCGAGCAGCTAAAATGAACGGCAAGTTCCCGAGACGCCATCCCTGTCACGGATTAGCTGCCGTTTTGTCGTTTAGTAGCAGGTTTGTCATCTGCTACTCCTGAAGGCATAATTAATCAACCATATCTCGGAGACCAGTGGAGAGAAACACTTCGGACAGAAACTGTTTTTGTTTATATTCAATTCTCTCTTACACTATATATGTCTCATCTCAAATTCGCGATTTCACCTTCAAACCTCTCCTTGCAAGACGGTTTTCTTTAAATGTGGATTAGAAAAGAATCATAATCCGAAATTCTGGGAGCTTAGCGAGTTTGACTATTATAGAAAGATTTTTCTAGAAACCATTCAGTCTAATTATTAATTTAATAACTAATTATTCTTCTTGATGATTCAGCTCATATCATACGAACTTTTGTTGATCCTTTTGACGATTATAATGTAAAACATACTTAAATCTTTTTTGATTCATAATATACTTTTTATATTACTTATATTACCTTACTGGTAATCTGAGAGTGTTGAGTGTCTTATCTTCCTTATGTTCAATTGTGACTTTTCCAAGACAAACGTATTCTGACGATTACATTTATGTGTAATCCATTTTTCATGCCACCATCGTCACTTATACACGTATCCTCTTCTGGTCTTAATCCTTTCTAATTGTGCCAACAAATTCAATCGTTAGTATTCACACTTTTAGTATTCACAAATTTTAAAATTCAAGTTGAGTGACTTAACTACGATGTTACAGATGTAATAGATTCTGAGAGGAATTTATAATAGAGGCAATAAAATATGATACGCTGAACAGTAAAGGCCGGTTCCCTTGGGCTTAGGCAAACAGTAAAACAAATCTGTTATGCGGGTTTAATCTTATGCCCTCTTGCCATTGTGTCAAAATTGCGCCAATAGTGGCTGATGTAACGTGAAAATATTATTGATTATATGGTAACAAAGTATTCAGAACATTTTCGTATGGCTACTTTTTGAGGCTTACGCAAAATGCGTGTCAATTTCAAATGTCATTTTTCTATCACAATTTCTATTCTATCGGAAGTTCTTTATCGTTATGCTTCGTTATCGTTAGTTCTTTCGTATACCGATTCACAATCATACATCCATTCATACATAATGTTGTAAAATAATGATACACATATTTTGTTAATGTACGAAAGGGAACTCATTGCTCAACACTGCACAAAGTTCAATCAGCAATGAATGAAGAATATCTCAGTGACGAGGAGATACTTTTTCTATCTCTGATTTCTTATTGAGCTATATCAATTGGTTATGGGTCTAAATTACCAATATTTCAATTTAGAGGAATTTTCATTTTCTCATCGGAAAACAAGACGACTAATTGAGAGTTTTTAATCCGAGCGTTCTCGATCCGGAACACAAGAAAACCACTCGCGCAGTTTTCCTGATGTTTTTCTCATCTCTTTCCCTCGGCGCCATTAGCTTCCAATGCATGTCTCCACCGAATCATCCCTCGGAACTAATTTATCCCGAAAAAAGTGACACTTGAAAGCAGCTCCTCACGTTTTTGCATACATACACGCACCACGGCTTCGCTTGCATCGCCTTCTTTTTCCGCCCCTATAATGTGATTAACGTTCCACGGAGAGCTGCGGGTTAAGCAATCCACGTGAATATTCATGAAAATGTTAATGTATTTGAATAACAAGATTTGTAGAACCCTTGCGGGGTTTCTTCTGTTTGTTCTTGCAATTTCGTCTCTTTATTTTCTTTTCTTTTGAACTTTTAAATACGCAATTCTCTTTTTTTCTCTCGGCCACCGCACTTGCCTCTGCTAATTCCTCTTTTTTCGTCATCGCTGTATTTTCTCCATTCGTTTTTTTCCACGATCCTTCTTCTTTATGATTTCGTCTCTGGTAAAGGAAGGAGATAAATTTTGGAATTTATTTTAAATGGAGGGTTATCATGATATTAAAGTTGGGATATTCAGAGTGACTTTATTGGTTAATTATCGGCGTAGTTTGGAGAAAGGAAGTGCTAATTATAATGCTTATAAATCCTCAACTTTTCTTCGGCATATTTACGTACAAATGCGTTTAATGCGGAAATAATTCGTCTGTTAAATTAGTGTTGCGGGCATTTACCAGTTAGGGGCACACGGTTGAAGTTTCGTATATTATTTATACGATAACATCACGTTGATAACTTAATGTTTATAACATAATGAAATATCTTTAATTTTGTAACACATCTAAAAGTAGAAAATCCTACCTTTTTGGAGCACTATTAAGTAATTATTTAAATAATCATTTATCTCTCACAAATTTATTAGTATTGTCAAATGAAAATCATTTGTAGGCCACGGTCGAACTCTACAGTGAGGTTTTCGTTAGTAACAAAATTTTATTACAGCTGAGCTCCTTGCGAAGATAGCTTTGGTAGGTCGGTTGGTATATTGTCATACAAAATACAGTTGGAGAATTAGATCTAGGGAATTTTTTCTTTGCATCTTGATCTCTTGATAAGACTTAAAGAACGAATTAGTCAACGTGAGTAATGGATGGTAATGAATGAAATATTAGAATCCAATATTTCGACCTCGATTTACTGGTAGGTCTTCAGCACGGAAAATAAAATACAGCAGGTGAATTATATATGGAAGTGTGTTTTGTTTATTCTTTCGAATGAAAACATATTTGCCTGAAGCAAGAGATTATAGTGGAGGATGAAACCATAAAGTAAATAAAAGCGATAGAAACGTTTCGCTTGGATATGCAGTTTGGAAATTGAACGTTAGGATTGTATGTGCGTATATTTTATATTTTGGATCAAATATGCTCGCCCTGATATTACTTTCGAGAACACATCGTTTTTCATTTGAACATGTACGGGCGATTGATGGAAATATCGTGCATCGCACTCTTGGAACCGTTCCAATTTAATCGCTCCAATAGCTATTCATAGATAGAGCATATTATACATTTTGATAGATACTCCTGAAATAGCCTCAGGCAAACTTAGAAATTTTTGTATGATGAGTGATAAACATAAAAATATGGGAATATAATCATTTATGTGAAAATTTACAACTTTAAGAACGCTATATTCAGAATATTTCCGTTTCATTAGCCTCTCTTTGGTCATCAAATATTCCTTCTCCCTCATCTTTTTTTCTTTCCCGTCTCATAAATAAGGGAATATCTTTCGCAGAAACAGTTAAGAATTCACTCCATCCAACTCTTCTCAATTCTCCTTCTTTCTGTATTTCCGTTTGTTGTTTTCCATCGTTATTCGATATCTTGAACGTATTTTTCTCCTCTCTTCCATCTATCACGGATATTTGAAAGTTTTTTATATTGTTTTTTGTCTTTGGAATAATTTTCCATTAACGCTAGCATCTATTATGCCTTAGTTTACCGAAGCATATTTTAACAAAAACGTTTTAATTATGCTTTCTATATTTTCTATAGTTCCTAATATTGTCGAATTTGAGAGTTACTTGGATTTTAGGTGAGGGTTTTTCTCACTTAAGGAATTCAGACAGTAACATAGATGTTTATTCAGTCACAATTACAGATGATGCGACAGTTATCAAATCATTACCTGATTCAAAATCTACCTTAAAGCCTTTTCCTAGATAATGCATAATGTGAAATTAATTTCAGATAATAGAATAATAACGCACAAATAATTATGAAGTTTAAAAAATCAATAAATGAAAAGATACCCAACGTTTGTATCATATAAAATATCCCGTAGAAGTAAATAATGCCTTCTCTTCACTCAAGGATTTTTTAAAATTGAATAAGAGAAGAATTTAGAATCTTTAAATTCTCTTATAGCCTAATTCTTTTGTTATTAGAGATAACATTGCTTCTGTCCTCACCTCCAGTCTTTTTTGTTACGTATGATAAAAAGGCTTGCGATTATGAACTTACAACAATTTAAACAACGATGTCCAAGCTTTATGTATGAGTAAATTATATTTATCCCCAAGCCCATCACTGCATGTTTTATCGATCAGTTGTAATAAATAATTAAATTTTTTATACCTACGAATAAGGTGCGTATAAGGTATCTCCTTGCATTTTGATGCCCTGCTTCAGTAGGTGTTTGGTTTGTTTACTTAAAATAATGTTAGTTCGTATATACTCTATTATAGAGAGTTTAATTATTTTGGTCATAAAATTTTCCACGATAATTTCTTCTATAAAATCTCATTTGGGCGATGTAGTCTATTTTCCATCTCCTACCGACCACCATTATCCCACTACATAATCTATCCTTTGATAAATCTTACATCCATCATTATTTATTCTCGACCGATTATTACATAGTTTTCATTACCATTTTCACCGTTCGGTAAAGGGGTGCCGATGTAGTAATATTGCCACTTATACTTTTGCCTGTTCACAACATCTTCTTCTTGTTTATTTTTCGTTGCATCCAACTCTTATGCTAAAATCATTTTTAAGGCTACTCAAAATCTATCCAAATGACGGCGAAGAAAATAAGATATGTATTCGAAGTCTTGAGAGAGTTAATTGCGAATTCCTATCGGAGAGATTTTGAAATCTCTCCATAATATCTTTGAAATTTCAAGCTAAAAGAATTACAGCATTCTTTGCAATTACACATTCCAATTTTTTGCTTTCCAGATGTTTCAAATTCCAAAGAAGAAACGAGGCTTTTTGTTTATCGAAAATTTTTAGATTGGAAATTAAATTTCTCATTAAGAGAGCGGAATCAATTTACTCTCGAAAAACTGTAATCGTCGTCTACTTCCTTGTGAAAGCTGCATCGTCATTTATTATATTTAACAGCTAATGAATTGCAACTATTTTCACTACAAATGACGCTTAATAGCATCTGTCTTCCCCATCCCAAGCTCCAACCAGACCGCGGATATTCCATAGCCAAATATTCTTTCTCTTATCCCCTTATTTGCTCCATCGGCCAAGAATTCCTTTAGCTTTCTTTTGGGCACCGCTCAAGAACTTGTTGATGAAGTCGAGCAATTATCAGAAGCTCTATATTTCAGTGTCACCCTAAATATTTATGACATCTTTAATTTCGTTCATTCTAACTTCTAATTCACCATTTTTTACACCAAGTTTTTTAATACATAATGATGAACGTGGGTACCTTTCTAAGATGTTATAAATTTGGTTTACATACATTTTAGGCTATTAATTATATAAGTTAGCTATAAAATAGGAAAAAAATTCTATAAATTTATTTGATGATGAAATTTGTATCTTCCATGACCGAAAGAGTTGCTTATTTTGCATTTACTGATATTATCATTGACTTCTGAAGTAAAGGAAACAATATTTTAAGTGTGTCTAAAAGTAGGTGTTTACTCTCTAAGCCCAGTCATAGTTTTGCACCATTAAATAATATCATAATATCAAACATTAATACTATAATTTAATATATCAATAGTTTATGAATTAATACTTGATGACGCTGGAAAGGTCAATTTTACCCTATTTTATCTTTTTAGAACGTTGAAGTATTTGTCTTCCTAAGGGTTACAAGATAAAATGTAAGAATATCCCTCAATTCTGGAGTAATTTACTAAAAGAATCGCAGATAATTTTTTCCTCCGCTTAGAAAACTTCAACAGGAGATATTTTCTCACCGTTTTAATTTACATAGTTACTTCAGTTTTAGCAGTATTGTTTGCGATATTATTTTCTCCGTGAGACATCCTTGAATCCTATAATCATTTAAATTTCAGAAAATTGCACCAATAATAATAGTTTTTCAATTTGGACCACTAACTTATAATCATTCTGATCGAATATCCGATTTCATATTCTGATCATCATTTGTTAAAATAGCAACAGACAAGGGAGCAATCTTTACTAGTAAAGTAAGCACAGAGGGAGATCGTGTACTATTTAATAAATGCAAAATCATTTTGTAAACTAGTTAAAACTTTATATCACTCTTATATTTAGTGGAGTCATCTCGTTATAAGAGTATGAATTCTCTCTTATACTTTTTTATGCTATGTCTAAACCTACTTTGCTATATAAACTCACGGCCTTGATATTCTTCTTAAAAATCTCATTACTTGGATGCTTACGCCCTGAGCTTCCTTGACATCTTCCTTTCTATCATGCCATTATCTCTAATCTCATCACTTTATCTTGATTTTCTCGATAATTTTCCTCCTTTTTAGCCACTTTACTTCCAGAGGATCTTACGCCCTTTAGCTCTCTTTTAAACCCCTCTACTCCACCCTTTTCTTCATGATTTATAAGCAACCTTTTTATCGTCTTCCGCATCTTTCTCCTTCCCTCTTGTCTATTTATTTCGCCTCCCACTTCTTTGCAATCTTCATTGGTTCTCTCTTCAATACTCTATATCTTTCCAGTTATTTTTGCCATCTCTCTCTTCTCTATCAGCCATTTTCCACATCCTCTTCGTCCTTTTTCCCTTCTTGATCTTATTATCCCGCCTCTTTTTCTTTCCTTAATTTCCTCCGTAGAAGCCCCATTGACTCCTCTCTGCTTTTATCTCCAAATCTGCTCCTCTTTCTTCGTATCATTTCCGTCACAGTTTTCTCAGATCCCTTCCTTCTCCCTGTGTATTTAGTCGCTCGACTCCTTAGCGTCATACCCTCGCCTCCATGTCATTCCTCTTTACTTCTTACCACAGATAAGATTTTACCATCTCTCACTTCTACGTTGATAACCTACGATCCGCCCATCGAAGTGTGCAGGTGATGTAAACGTCGAGCGATTGACCTACTTTTATCGCTTGTTACCATCGCAATTCGTACGTCGAAAGTGTTCTTAAAGCAATTTGTTTTTGGATATCTGTCATTCATTTTACGTCATTCGTCGTTTTGTCGAATTTTGAAGTTGCAGGTAGTTTTAATTAAACCGATTACTCCTTCCTTGAACGTAATTTCTTCAAAGTTAGCTCTTATATCATAGGGATTTTCAACAGAACGTGTTAGTCTGCACTTAAAGCTCATCATTTGCCTTCTTTGCTTTCATCTTCAGCATTCATCTGCCGGACCCCATATACTTGCCGCATCGCATCTATCAACAATACGCTAGCTTTTTTATTACAATACCGCACATATTTTGAATGTGCGTGATCATGTTATTTGTGAACAAAATTCTGAGAAATTTAATTGAATAAATGACATTTTCTGTTTATTAAACTGGTTATATTCGGATAGTCCCAGCGTAAAGGCTTTCTTTCAAATAAATTAAACACGGAGCATAAGATATCATTAAGTTCGAGAAGCAAATCTTAACACCTCCTTTAAATAAAAGCTAAATCAGTTGATACAGTTCATTTTCCATCCGCTCGTACAGTATTCAGTCTAGAGGTCGGTGTTAACCACCAACTCCTCCATTAGCTTCGTAAGGCTCAGTAGAGAGGATGAGGTGACTTGGCAAGATGAAGATCGAGGCAGTTTATCCTTACTGACCTAGAATTCAACAAGGGGAAAACACCTCGAGCAAGAGAGATGCTGAGGTAAGTTATACTGAACGGAGTGGCATTGGTAATTTCTTATCGAATGGCAAGTGTCATTCTCAGTAGCTTTTCCACACACCCCTTTTTAGAGGGGGTTTTTAAGTGGCTGGTAACTAAATCTAATTTATTCTCAAACTATTCCATTAACACGAATAATTGTAGAAAATATGACGATGGGTTAGATGGGAGATGTTGCATTTTGGCTCAGAGAAGACAGGCAAAACTACCTCACTCTTCATCTCGACCAACGACTTTATCCCATTTCGAAGCTTTTTGAAGCTATTGATGCTGAATTCAATCAGCATTCAGGCTGTTGATTTTACAGACTGCTTTTAGACATCCTACTCATTTCCTTTCCCGCCTTTCTTCCGTCACATCCCCGCTTCCATCTTCACATTTATTGCTCACTTCCAAACCCCTTTAATGTGCTCTTCGTTTTCCCTCCGTCTTTATTTTACTCACCTTCTGCTGCATCGACTCCACCCCTTTACTTATCTCTTTTCCATAATCTCCTCTTACCTCATCGCTTAATTTTCCCCATTTCTGTCTATCTCCATCTTTCAGATTTCCACTTTCTGCCTCCTTTTCTTTTCTCTCCTTATCCCCTTCCATCACCTCTTGAGATTTCGGACTAGATGGGCTTTTAGACCCTGAGCACCTTCTTTCACCTCTGCCTCCACCCCTTCAACCTTTCCCCCCTTTCACTCCATCCCCTCCCCTCTTCTGCCTTTACTGCCATCTCTCTCTTGTTGGCGGACCGTAACATTAGCCCTTTCCCGCAGCATCTAGTAACCATTTTGGAAATAGCACCCTAGAATAGAGCTTTGTGGAGGCAAGGGTTAGATATATCCTATAAGGAAATATTCTCTTAAGTTATTTCTTCAACGTTATAGTGCAAATATTTCGTAAGACATTTCTACAAGTATCATTAATATTCAAATGCTCCTGTAGTTTCGGTATGCTTTATAAGACAATCCAAGGAAGAAGACTTATGAATCTGTCTGCGCAGCACGGTTTTAACTCCATATCTATATCATAAGCTACTAATAGCTTTTAGTATGGAATGAGGCGACTAAACAGTGTGAGAAGTAAAGTGTTTGCAGTTATCTTCCTCACTGAGCGAGGATACTGAAGAGAAAACTTGCACATTGGGATAGCACAATTACCCTACGAATGAAACTTTTCCATTCAGTCAAGAAAGAGTGATCGAGGTGTAGGCCATCACTTGGCATCTTTCTTACTTCAATAGTTGCCATATTATAAAATCTATTAACGAGAGAGAAAAAGGTAAATGAGAAATAAAAGGATTTTTCACCGAAGTTCAAAAGAAAAAATTTCATTCCTCAAGGTATGGTAGCAGCAACGGCTTTCGAGTGAACTCAAAAATGCTTTGCTTCAAATAAATCATTAGGATTTAAAAAACGAGTAACAGCTTGTGGAGGTAGTTGACAAATTTGATTTATTTTCAATTTACCAGACAAATTAATCTATAACCCTCCTTCAACGCCTAATAAGGAGATTTAAAACTCTCAGTGAGTAGTTATATAGAACATTATTTCACTCAATCCCACTTCGGCAAAGTTTAAGATAAGAAAGTGCTGTATATTTCATGATAGTATTGGAGTTTTGGTTAAGAAGTGTGATCTAAAATAAAATGTGCCCTCAAGGTAGACTGATTTTTCTTGCTTTTGGTAAACATAATGTGTGGTAGGTGGTAGTTACACATGTAGAGTGTGTATAATTTCTTAGTATGGTAAACCTAGTCATGTAGCGGTGCATTCATTCGGTCCAAAGAATATTTATCTCTATTTGCTGATTAAGTGGATGAAAACAACAACAAAGATATTAATGTTTACGCATCATTACTTGAAAAAGACCGGTCTTATCTGTATTTAATCGCAATTTTGATCTCGATTGTCATGCAGTACGCAATGAAATTCGTTTATAAAAAATTGTTAAGAGATAACGTAGGCTGGTATCGGTAGATAAAATGATATAAATTATTAATTTCAACATCGACTTATCGACTCATCAACGGCGATACTGTACACAGTAAAATGTTCCCACTGGATAAAATATTCCTCGAGCGCGCTGATACAACGCTGAGTTAATTCCTTTTGACTCAGATATATCATGCGAATTCCATTTTTTATTTATAAAATGCGAGTTCATGATATCGAGAAATTATTTCCGAGGACGTTATTCAAAATAATCAGCGAGGAGGAAGGAAAGTCGAGTACAAGGCCTCCGTGGACTTCTCACTGATTGCGATGGATTTCTTTTGTAAACAAGAACTCATGAAGTCGGGTGCCTCGAATCTCTTACGCCATTCCGTTTTCCCTTAATTTCGTTACCAATGTAACTCTTTCTAGGAAGAAACGTATTTCAAAGCTCTGAGGTATTTGAAGGGCGAAATTCGTTTTTTGTCGATCGTTTAACAAAGGAATTCCATCTCTTCGGGCGGGACAAATTGCCATCGCCGTCATTTCCCGTTCTACGTATTCCTGTTTTCCTATTGTCTCTCCTAGGATAATCGTCAGTTCCGCGGAAGCTATTTTTTCGACCTCCTCTGCCCCCGTCTCCCTTCTAATTCAGTGGAAATAATTCAATTTTCCTTGCACGTGTTGACTGCGTATCTCGCAAAGTGCGATTTTTTTCTTTTTACTCTTTCCCTATCTCTTCACCTCTCACTCAAATTTAACGACTCACATTCCCATTTCCAGAGGGCTTTCCTGCGATTGCAGAACTTCCTACTCCTCACCATCGAAGCACGGTATGAATTTCGACGTTATTGCGTATTTTAACCTGGAATGCAGCAGAGTAAGGATTCCTTTGCCAATTTGATTCACTGCAAAAATTTCTCGTCTTTTATTGCTTTTAGGTATCTCTCAAACCGAGCAATCTGTTTCATCAAACAAAACCTGAAGACCAAGGTGATATGGCAATCGGTAGAAAGTCTACGAAAGTACAGATAAGTATTATTAATTAGCTCGAAGTGCAATTCTTCTTCGAGAGAACTAATTGTTCTCTTCACCTTTTCTAGCATTTATCTTTTCCTCAATGTTAGGACTTCTTAATCTTCTGAATCTCTGCATACCTTTGTTCTCAAACCCTGTACAATCCCTCCAGTTCAATAAGAAGTAATTTCTGAAGTTTACCATGCGTATTAGTCGAGAGGAAGAAACTGAATTCTAATAATCTAACATTATAGCCTTAGCGAAAATGAAATTTATACGTCTATCACCAGAGCGCCGGGTTTTTTTCCCAAAGACTTTATTACTGGATTATAAAAGGATTTGGTCTGGGTTTGAGCTTGACGCCTTGTGACGTTCAGTGCCTATAATATAAGCTATCGTTAGCAATTGCTCGCCTTTAAAATGATGTATGTATAATGTACCCACATACCTATGGAGTCAATATCGATCCCATTCTTAATAGGAGTCGTTATTACTATAATCAAGAGGGAACCTTTGTAAGTCCAAGTTCATTTATTTTAAGGCCAAGTTCTGTGTATTTTTGTTTTAACATTTTTGCTTTTCATATTTTTATGCGATCCACCCCGAAACTTTTATCTCCAAGCACTGCGGATATCGATATTTGCATTTCCGTTTCTTACTTTTACCACGCACACGATTTCTTTCAGTTCCGCGAAATCTTTTTGTGAAGTGTTCACGACATTTGGTCGTTCATTCATCAGATCTGCCAACCGCAAAACTCACCAAGGGTCGATTCGCAAATCGAATTGATCGCGTAAAAAAAGGGTAGCGATAAGTAGAGGGCGGAAGCTACAGTTATTGCGATCTCTTAATTGAATTAGAAATGGTTTGCTTTGTGCCTGCCATTCGGACTTTTAGCTGACATGGCATCTTTTTTTTTCCTTTCTCGCTAAAAGGGTGTCAGTTTTCTTTCTATCGGGCACATGGTCTCCATTGTCCTCTGCCCTTTCTCACCACCACTCAGCCCAAATCTCTCCCTCAAAAGCCCTTCTTTCTCTCCTATACCCTTTTCTTCATAATTCATCCATCGCGATTTTTTCCTTTTTCTTTTCCACTGGCCTACTTCCTCTTCCTCTCTCGTTTGTTCCTCGAAGAATCTGCGGCTGCGCCTCCATCGCATCCGAACTACATTCAAGGACATTTTAACCCACAGTATTAGTTGATTTCCCTTGGCCTTTCCCACGGACATTCGGACGTCTGAATCAAAGTGCCGATAAAAGAATGGGAGAGTTACAAAGTTTCTGTTTACGAAATGAATTTATAGATCTACCTGGTGACTACGATGCTTTAAAGTTGTACAGAAGAGTATCGAATGCATTTCATCGGTCATACAGCGGAAGAAAAGAAGTTTTACAGGAGTACTTGTTGGTGATAGATTTTTAAATATTAAAAAAATGTTGAAGGTATTTTTTCCCGAAATAGTTTCTATTCAGTTTTCTTTAGAAAGCCTCTAAATATTTTTTCATTCATCATAAACTATTGGATCATTGTCATCCTCGAGCTTTCGCCTTAATCTTGAATTATATCAATTATGATTGAATTCTCATAATGAGATAAAAATCTCTAGAAAAGTCGTAGTAATAATGGTAATGTTAAAAGTACTTCGAAAGCCTAGAAAAAACATACAACACATGGGATCCCTCAGTAATCAAACTCAGAACTGCTGTTAGCAAATACGAACGCGTAACCTGGCTATCAAGGATCTGTTTGAGAAAGTCATACCGATTTCAACCAACTGTATTACCTTAATTTTAAAATAGAGGAAAATGAAATAGAGAAAAATCGTAGGAAAATAAGAAACTGTGCTGCTAAATTTCTTGGCAAAGTTGATTTTAGAAAGTGATTAAAAGTTCTGGATTCATATCCTGGGGCTCGTAAGAATTTATTATTCTGAAATTTCAATTAAGTAAGTCTATAGTATATCCAAAATATTATATAAAACAAAATAGGAAACACCATGTTTGGTTGCACATTATTCTACTGTGATGATATGCTTTGACTCTGAACTTCGTCGAAAGCAAAATACACAAAATATATGATCTCATACTATCGTAAACTTGTCATAAACCAATGGGTTAAGGGTAGGGGAGGTTTGGTAGGAACTGAGAGAAAAAAAGGGTGGAGGCGAGAAGGAGACCGTTGGGTGAAAGAAAAAATACTTGTTTTCGAGGATGTTTGTTTCGTTTAAAAATATCCTAAAGTTATAGCAGTTCCTCTTGTGTTATATATAATTTTCTTTTTGAAAATAAATTACCAATTATTATAATTAACTGGTCAGATACTATGCGCAAGGAAGAATTTTTCATAAAGGCACCTAGGCGTATAAGCGACATTTTTCATAACATGACAACGTCTCACTGTTCTAGGAAGAATAAAATTACTTTTTCACCCATTTCTCTTTCGCCTTAGAAGAAGAGAGAGACAGAGGTCCGCAGTTTACGAATAGCAACCGTTGAAATTGTACATTCTCGTTGCTAGTTCGGGAGAGAATTGAATCTCTAATTAGGTTACTCTAGTTAGATCGGGAATAATATTAGAGCGAAAAAAGTGAGCATCGGGAAATTCGCCATTAGGAGAGGAGGTGCAGGAGGGGCAGTTTGAAAATCGATAGGCAATTGTCAGCGGAGTTCCAGCGTCGCATTGACGTTCGCAGTCAGCGCGCCATCCCTTTTGTCCGAATGGGAAAAAATAACTGAGCAAAATGGAAGGCTCGAGAGGGAGGGAAAAGAAAAACAGGGGTGCGGAAGTCGGGAGGAAGCACGTACAGCCTGTATATGAAGGGGACAAATGCGGAAAATGAGAGGAAAGGAGAGAAAGAAACTTGCTGTTTACTTGTCTCATATCCGCCAAAAAAAGCACGCTGCACTCCCCTTCGAACCTATTGTATTGTCCACCGTTTTTCTCTGCCACCCGTCGTAGATTCCCTCAATACTCCTTTTGTGACGAGATCACTATGAAATTCGGAACTTTTGTTTGGGATAAAATGGCGCTGGTGTCAAAAACTAGTTTCCTCGTGGAGCTAGTCGAACCGTCACAAAACGCACATGCACTCTGACCTTCCATTTTGAGTCCCAACTTTCCTCTGCGAGTTCAGGTGAAAAAAAAGTTTCTGCTTTTTCCCGAAACATCCCACCTGAGACGAAACAACGCGTGTTTTCAACTCTTGCATTGTGTACGGCGCCTATTATCATAAAGAAAATACTGCGATATGCCCTTTTATATTTTATACAACGCATGTAAAGATAACATCGCGGAATTCTCCGCAAGGAAAATATCGATGGTTTATTTCGTTGTTTGGGGAGCTGACGAGTTATTTTCGTGTGTTTGATCGGAAATTATCGCTTGAGCTTAACGATCGATTGATTAAAAAGAACCGCTAGTCTCTCCAAGCGATGAAAAGGTATTACATTACATTCAAATATATATAAAACTTCTATAAAACGTATGTATTTCTTTGTTTGTTGGCTCTATTGATGTATTTCGGGAGTGACGGATAACTGTTTCTTACTTATTGTATATTTACACCGTATGAAGGAATGTTTTCCATTTGTATGTTAATATTCATCGATTTAAAATGGATGTCAACAAAATCACCATTGTTATCGTTTCCTCGTGTTTTCATATCAGGAGGGTTTAAATTTTATGGCATTAATTATTGTTGATGAAACTAGGGATAATAAAAACAAAATATATATTCATCGTATTGACTAAATGAATTTCAAATTAAGTTTTATGGATGTATCGGCATGGAAATAATCTTTGAAGAAAAGAAGAATTTCTCAATAAATTTTACATTTGTGAATGCTGAATCAGCTATAAATGATCATTGACCATGTTCTTTGAATATTAGGCATATCTTGTGGTTTTATATTAATTATTTAATATAAAACCACAAGATTATTAATTATTTAAAACTAATTGAAAATATTCAAGTTTTTATGCCGTTTTTTAGCTAATCACACCATTTTATCTCTTTTCCTGTGATTTTAATTCTCTTTATATCGATATTATTTTCCCTCAGTGCGAAATTTCTCCTTCCTTCCTAAATTCTGAAGTATACACGATCGTTCCTCTTTTTTGTCCTTAGTTCACCAATTATTTTAAGTCATTTTTTAGGAACATTCTATAAGGTCGAATCTAGAATCACGGAAGATAAACGGTGATGAGTCTGCCTGTGATAGACCATACTTTCGGCAAAATTAGTGAAAAGATTTACGTACGAACTATACTTCCCTTATGGGTTGATTTTGATTCCATACCGCCGATATAGATACGATATATTCAATTTCGTTGTTCTGAAATTGAATTTCTTGTAAAAGGAACGTAACATTCACCAACATAATCGCTGAAATACGACTATGTGAGCAAAGAAAATTGTTTTCTCTCCACAGATAAAGAAAACTTCACGATAGATATTGTTATCCGCCGTTAAAAGAGAGCAATATTGTAAATCTCCCGGTTTATGGGAAGGGAACATTTTCAAGAATGACAAGGGAAAGGAAGATACAGTGAAATAAATAAAATGAAAGATTCACGTTTAACAGAAACTGAGAATGTAGCACAAACGATTTCAAGGCTATAAAGGAAGGATTGAGTTGAGATATAACAATAACGATGAGTTTGGAATGTAAGAGAAATAGCAATTCGAAAATTGCTACCAAAGGTGCCACTGAATCTAGGAGGAATGGAGTCTTTCAGGAGAGTGAAGACTTTTGCGTTGCGAGGAAGTTTAGCTTCTTGCTCCTTTCAAGTTTTATACTCGCTTCGGCGAATTCTTTTGATGGAGAATCCGTGCGAGGAACGCTCAAGTCATGGCAAAATGGAATTACTTCACAGGGGTTCAGCTGCGTCTTCTCGCTCATTAATTGTTTGGCATCAAGTCGCTTGAAAAATCTAAGCGTAACTGGCTTTGATAGGCATTAAAAAGATGTTTTGTTATCTTTTGTAAGAGCTGATCCATCATCTTAAATAGGACAATTGCTTCATTATCGCGGAA
The DNA here is from genome assembly GCA_036926295.1 of Pachydiplax longipennis. Taxonomy (NCBI): domain Eukaryota; kingdom Metazoa; phylum Arthropoda; class Insecta; order Odonata; family Libellulidae; genus Pachydiplax; species Pachydiplax longipennis. Next base: position 11,071,352 of record JAVFKF010000034.1, on the reverse strand, counting down.
ATTTGTGCTTCAAGACATTGGAGTCTATTTGGTTATCATATAACTCTTAATTTCCGCAACTTTATCCATCAGTTGAGTGCAAAATATTTCTTTATCTCAGTTTCACTTGTCTTCTGCATTTATGTTTATATAAAGCTAATAATTCGCTTCCATTGGTATTAATTCGAGCTCCAAAATTCGTGATTTCATCGTTATTTTAATAAACATGAGCAGCAATGATACGTAAATTGTAATAAATATTTTATTGTTCTGCTTAATTTCATGTGATGTGAAAGTGAATCCAAAGTATATCAAAAAGTATTTATAAGTCTTATTTCACATAATTAGACATTATTGCTAATTATTTCTATTATTGTTATAAAACTGAAACGCTTGGTGGCATATGTACATACATCCACACGTAGTTGATTTTTCCTTAACTTCCCACATCTTATGAATGATACGAAAATGCATGTACAAATTTTAGAATAAAAGGTAATGTGACTAAGTTAGTTTGGTGTCGAACCTAAAACGATTACTTTAATTTTCTGTAGCCATCATAAACATCCATTGTTTATATAATTGCAGTTGAGTTGTGAACAGTAACAATAAAACAGGGGACACGCTTATTATTAATGAAGAATTCTTATCATAGCGAAACACAGAAATAAACAATCCAATCTAGGAATATTTGAATGAGTAAATAAGCCTAATATAAGTAAATAGTAGAGGTGAAGGTAAAAATGATATTACCCGTCTGATTGAGGGTTTCGAACTTAAAGATTGATGGATACATGAAAAGACAGCTCTAGTTTTCATAGCTCGACCAATCTCGCTTCATCGCGTAAACCATTAAACGTGGCTGAATGTGGAACTGCGGAGGTGTCCTATTTGAAATGGTAGTAAAAGAGGTCTCGCGTTGACCTTCGTCGGTCCTTTTAAAGTTTCCATAAGTCAAATCGCAACTTCTTCATAGGAAGAGCTTAAATTTATGTCCCTAGATAAATTGATAGAAAGGAAGGGAGCTATTGGGAGATTCTAATATAAAAGGTATCTGATCTTAGATGAAAGATAAGATGTGAGGAGCAGTGGACAGTAAATAGATAGCAAAAGCATTGTGTAGGCGGACTATCCTGGGGATTTTTCTTCGGATATTGGAAGTAAGAACTTCGAAAGACAGAATTCTAATTTAATGAAATTCTCAATTCAGAATTTGGCAAATATTTATTCAAGAATTTCTGATAGAATTTTGAAACTCAAGTATGTACTTATGGATCTTAAAATTCGCTAATGATGAACTCGTCCCATTTCCATACTTAAGTCAAATTATATAAAATGTACATTCCTAGTTTCGTGATAAATTCAAGGTCAGAGATGTGTTTGCATAGTTAAATCTCATTCGTGCTGTTTTCAAATTATGATTCGTGAAATGTTTTCTCTTTGAATTCATTAGTGACGCAGCACCTCCAAGAGCTCTACTGAATTTTGCATATCGATATTACTCGAGTATGTATTAAGTACAAAAATCCATGTCTCCTATCTCAGAAAGTAAGGCACGAAGCTGAACATGTGTAATCCAAGTATATCGAACCGACTTCCTCATGGATGTATTACAAAGAATGGGTTGGATTAGGAAACTGATGGAGTGATACATAGCAGAAAAGTCTGCGGAATAGATTTTCATATGAAGAGGGAGTGAATGATGGAGAAGATACGAGGAAGGTTAACGGGCGGTGGATGGTTCAAGGCTTCAGCTAGTAGATGAGATTGGAGGGTTATCAAATTCGCAGGAGCAATATATTGACAAAATGAAGTGCTATGGGATATGGCAAAACATTTATTCACTTACTCATAGAAAATGTAGAATGGTTCCGTTAGCGATGCCGAATTCCATACTTTCTGCCGTATTCAATATTTATATCTCTATTGGATTTATAATTTATAATTTTCCAGTATAGTAAAGCTGATAATATCGGATTTCAAGAATACTTGCGTCAACAATACAGAGAATGGGCAGGAATTGGGAATTCAGTCGAAGAGATCTGGGGAGGTTTTAAGAAAATTGTTTTCCGTGGTATTGAAAAATACGTCCCTAAGAAGCGACTAAAGAATAATCCAGATCCCGAGTACTACAATAAGAAAATTAGGTTGCTCAAAAGGAAAGTCAGGGTCGCGCATAAAAAGAAAGATCGCGATTTAGATTCGTTGGAATATTATAAACAATTAACTAAAGAACTAGCTGCCGAAAAAATACGCGTGGAGGAGGAATATGTCAAAAACACTCTTGACTCGGAAAATTCAAATGAGTTCTACAAATATCTACGCCGTAGGAAAGGAGATGGGAACAACTCATTCACAATAAATACAGGTGCAGGTGAAAAGCTAACCAAGGAACAGGAAGTCGCTGAGGCATTTAATGAATGGTTCTCTCAGGTTTACAATAAGGGAATCCGTAGTGCAGGCAAAGCTTTAATCGAGGAAAAGACACATAGAGGGGAAGAGGGAAGCGCAAAGTATATCCAAATTCTCGACTCAGTTATTTTAAGGCACATTCAAAAACTGAAAAATAGGAAATCTAAGGGACCTGATGATATCTCAAGTGACGCCATTAAATTAGGAGGTAATTCAATAGTGCCATATTTTCGAACACTGTTTACTGCAACTTTAAACAATAATCATATCCCTGACGACTGGACTAAAGCGATCGTGATTCCAACTCATAAGGGGGGGTCCAAAACATCAGTTGATAATTACAGGCCCATTAGTTTAACTTCCCAGGTCAGTAAACTAATGGAAAAAATTATAGCAGACTACCTTCGTATATTCTGGAAGGAAAACGACTGGTTAAGTAAGAGGCAGCACGGTTTCAGGCAGGGGTACTCATGTGAAACACAGCTTCTCGGATTGGTGCAAGATATTGCTGAAACTATGGATAAACGGGATGAAATCGATGCGGTTGTCATTGATTTTGCTAAAGCCTTTGATAAAGTATCGCACGATATACTCATAACAAAAGTACGTGACTTAAATATTGACCAGCGGGTACTAAGATGGATTGAAAATTTTTTGAAGGAGAGAAAACAGAGAGTCAAAATCGGTGAAGTTTACTCTAACGAGGCCGAAGTCACCTCAGGTATTCCACAGGGTAGCGTTCTCGGGCCATTGCTATTCCTAATATACATTAACGATCTCCCTATTAATATTAAGTCCGAAGTTAGGTTATTTGCCGACGACTGCATATTATATAGGCGAATAAGAGATAGCAACGACCGCGATATCTTGCAAAGTGATCTAAAGCAGTTATCAGAGTGGACTAAATTAAACGATATGATGATAAACGTCAGTAAATGTAAGCATATTAAGTTCTCTAGAAAAAAGTTACATGAATTTAACCAATATACGCTAAACAATGAAACAATTCCTACCGTACATGATTGCAATTATTTGGGTATTAATTTATCTGATAATCTCAAATGGGGGAGTCACATCGAAAATGTTACTACAAAGGCATATAGAAACCTTCACTTCGTAATGAGAAACCTAAAACGGAGTGGGAGGGGAGTCAAAGAAAGGGCGTATAAATCGTTAGTTAGGCCGATAGTCGAATATGCGACGAGTGTTTGGGACCCCCACGAAACGGGCCTAAGTAAGAAACTTGAAGGCGTGCAAAGGAAGGCGGCTAGATACGTAGTTGGAAAACACAAGAAGGATGAGAGTGTTAGCAAAATGCTAGATCAGCTAGGATGGGAATCGTTAGCGTCGAGAAGGAAAGCTTTTAGGTTAGCGGGAGTATTTAACGCGTGGAATTGTAAAGAGAATTGTAAAGATGCTTGGGCAGAACTACGGGAGAGATTCGAAAATCCAAGCTATATTGGACGCGGCGACCATAATTTAAAAATAAGAGAACGCGAGCAGAAAACAGATGTTGCAAAATATTCTTTTGTTAATAGAGGAATAAGAGAATGGAATGCTTTACCTGGAGAATTTCTCATTCCAATGCCAGAAAACGCAAAAAAATTTAAAGCTAAGTTAAGTTATATTAATATCTGAATTAGTATATTAGTAATTACAGCCGTTGCTGGATTGCAAATTAAACTTGTATTTTCTAAAATAATAATTATTTCTTTATTATGTAACATTCTTTTATGAGGTTTGTCTTTTATATTTCACATTGTTTGTATCTTTCATGTTTGTATATTTTATATATAGTACTAAATTGTGTGATGTACTGCCTTCGGGAGGTTTTGGGGGGTTTTCCTCTCGACTTGGGTGAATACCAGGCAGGATATTTTATATTTCCCTCCCCCCACAGGGAATGGCTACCACCTGGCCTCGTGCCTACTCGTAGTCTAACGTATAAATAAATAAATAAATAAATAATTTGATTTTCCCAAAACTGCGTCTCGAGCTCGTAGATATTCCGTAAAATAAACGTAGATCGTTCATGGTGCTCGTTGAAGCTCAATTCAGTTTATGAGACAATTATTATTAACGATATGAATAACGTATCTCCCGTTTGACTATAGCAACAATCATCGCAATCTGCTTCTTCATCATTTAAACATAATCAATTCTAAACTTTAAAGATAACAAATAAAATAATAGAAATAGTATAACCGATCTCCTTGATGGAAATGCAGATATACTAGCATTTCAAACTTATGGTGAGCGGGCGTGAATCTCTCTCGACCAATTCGTTAGGGTTTCTGTGCGTTCCTTATTAGTTCCTTCGTCGGGATGTAGAACATTTCGAGGGTGAGTTTATGCAGTGGTCAAAACAACCGGATGAAAAGTGGAAGATCTAGATCCGAGCCCTTGTAATGTTTGTGTAGAGTATTTCTTCCTGTTCCCCTTGGATTTTAAGGCACGCCTAATCTTGTCGAATTAATTAACTTTTCCCTTCTCCTTTCGAAATGATATTTTTGGGATATTTTGAAATCAGCAAACATTCTAAGGCACATGCCTTCTATGATAATCACTTTTTCCTTACTTTGTTAGTTTGTTTTCTTAGGAGCATATCCTCATCACATCACTTTGTGTTAGTCGGTTGCCTTTATGAGGACCTTTGGCGGTGGTGCCATTTCCTGGAACGCCTTCCGCCCTGTTTCCAAAGTTAACAGAAATGGGATCGACCCCACATGGTAGTGTAGTATTCGGAATACCTGGGAGATCAGTGTCCGAGTCGCAGTCATGTCACCATTTTTATTTATATTATTCCTTAAGCAAAAGTACTTTGAAACAAAGAAGAATTCATTTGTTGCGGCTTAAAGAAAAATTTACACATCTTTTAGTATTAGAACAATCGTTTTATAGAGGAATTATTTGAGGCGAAAACTATGTATCACGCAGCATACAGAATTATAGCTGATGGAAGACATTCAGTTCTAAACTTATTTGAAAAAACTGGCCCTATCCATCAGTTTCTGTTGACGTTTGCATTTTTCTCCCTTCTCGACTCTATTTCTTTCCCTCTCTACTAAATTTCCCCTTTCACATTTCCCGATGGGTTTCGTCCATCTCTCGGTTCTCTTCTGTTCCCTCAATTCCTAACTTTTGTCCCCTCCTCTCCAGTCCGCACCAACCCATAATCTGTTCCGCAAGCAGTTCACCGTGTCACTCACTCGCATCCATCAAAATCACTCCCCAATTTACTCTGTCCCACCACCTCTCTGCCCATCTTTCTTCTCATTTCTCCCCTGTTTTTCTCCACTGGCTTTCCCCCTTTGATCCAGCCTTCAGAAAGGTCATTGCCCTCGTGTCTCCTGGTTACGCTTATACTTTCCGTTATTTACACTAACTTTCGGTTATTTACGATAGAAGAGAGATAATTCGCTTAGTTTACCGATATCATTCGGCTTCGAGTAAATGAACTATCAGAACTATGAAAGATGTTTTATTTTTTACTATATATGACTCGCCAAAAGTTGTTAATTTTATTCACTTTTGTGTGTGATTTGCAATCTATTAACATCTCCTTGTAAAATAAGAAGAGGAGTCATAACGTTTTTAAAGATTTTATCCGGAGCACACCGTTGAGGACGGTGCGGTTTTATCGGGGCTCGAAAAGCTAACGATTTTTATATAATGCAGCGATATGCGGCACTCGAAATTACCAGTTCGAAATATGTAATTTAATCCAGCTGCGATTTTCACATATAAGTCACTTGTTACTATCATGTTTTTTTCGGCTACTAAGTGAAGTTTGAGCCTTCGTAATTATATGATCGATTTGACATAGTTCTTGGAAAATTTCTTACATTGTTTTATTTTCGTTTTCAATGAAAGGTAAATTAATAGGATTGGGTGGGTAGTTTAATTTTACTGATATCTTCATTATTGCGAACTTATTTCATACTTCCATCTTGTTTTAAAACTAGGGTACGATTTTGCAATATTTATAATAAAGACGACCATTTTATTCCTATGATCAATAAAATCGTAAAGGCATTTCCGTTACCTTAATGCTACAAGATTAGATCGCGGTATAATGCTGCAGAGTTGTTTGAAAGCGTTTTGACAAAATGACGTCAAAATGCGTACATAAACTCACTCAATTGCTTTATTAAATAAATAATAAATATTCTCATTAAAAAGATGGAACTCCAGTGATCTTCTCTGCTGTCCTGAATGTCGCTTGAAATTTTTTTATGGGATATATATAAAGTAACCCTGAACTTAAAAATGTTGCATTCGGTTACTGTATTGTAGTGTCATTGTACGAAAACAGAACGTTGTAGCTTACATTTACCTTTACACAATTACGCTGAAAACCGCCAGTTGCTTTTCGTAGAGGATGCAGGAAGCTCTCTTTTTAATTTTGCATCGATTCAAACAATCCGCAAATTCTCGTCGACTGAAACCAATTTGGTAAAAATCGTTATCTTGATTATTTAGGCAAATACTTCCAAGGTTTATTTTTGCGAAAAATTGAAAATTCTGAATAAAGCAAGTGATTTTCAAAAGAGGAGGAAAAGGAAAAGCAAAATTTTTCTCAGATTTTAGTTTCTGAGAAAACATCCGTGTATCACGACACCAATAAAACAGCTCCCTAAGACATTGAAAAAAAAAAGAAAATTCCTCTTTAATTTACAGAACCGTAGAAGCACGCTCGAAATTTGTTTTCCTGATACGACGAATGTTGACACATCCCTGTGATGAAGAAGTAAAAAGTTATGAAAAGTATCAAGTTTTCCCTCCCCGCGGGGCAGCCCACCCCTCCGTTCCAAGTCGGCCATTCCTTTGGAAGTTTCCGTTCTTAACTCGTCCATTATAAGAACACTCCCTGAGAGCCGATTCACCCTCCCTTCCAATCGATCCCACACAGCAGGAATTTTGAAATCGTTCCCTTTCACTCCAAGTACGTCGATGGCATCACAAACCGATTCATTTTCCGCGTCTGTCTGGCCAGAGTACGGACAATTACACGCCGTCCGGACGGAAGCCAATGTCGCCGATTATGCCTCGAAAGGAACCGTTCGAGGGAAATTCCCTTTAGTGCGGCAGCGGCAGTGTGGCAGAGAGTGGGAATGTACGCTTGATAAATTCCCGCGAAAGGATTGACTCTCCAAGTCTCTCGAGTTCCCCGCCCTTGTTTCGTTATCCTGTTGCAGTTTTGTAGAACTGTAGCCGACGTTTTTTTTTATGACAGCCTCTCTCACGGACTTTCGTTCTCACTGCTGTAAAGGGGCTGGTTGTTGATACTTGTAAAGGTATAAAACAGCCATAAAAGATTTGACGAAGGAACTGATGTAAATTCATGTCATCATACACGTGTTTTTGCTCGTACTGTTTTAGACGGTTTAGTGTATGCCTTAGTTCCATAGAAAATAAGTTATCTTTAAATTACTGAAACATTCTGTACTTATTTCACATATCTGAAAAAGAGATTATATATGAGATTATTACTTCGCTGAGCTGAGCTGATTATCTTCAGTCGCTCGCGGTTACGCCCACTTTTTAAAAATAGATTTTATTAATTCATACACCACCAATAACACAATAATTAAATTATTAAGTTCAACCAGTTTACTTTATTCTGTTACGGCATATCACCATTGAAGGCCGAAACTATCGAAATTATTCAGATTTTAATAGACAACGATTTTCAAAACACAACATTCCCTGAGATGGATGTAGGATTTAAACAGGCATGAAAATTATACCGATAGTCTAACTGATATTACAAATTGAATAAAAGTACTTACTATATACCTATGACCGAACCAACTATTCGTGTAGAATAAGCCAGATTTTGCTCGTAATTCGAATTAACAATGCTTGTTTCATCGAGTATCGCATGATGACTTTCTCTTGGTTTGAAATTCTCAATTAAAGCAACTTGAATCTTTTCACAATGTTGCAGCTCAAATCGAATAGACTCAAATTTAATTATTGTAGAAAATTTGTTTGCCTTCTGTTCTTCTCTAACGATAGCGGTGAAGCGATTCCGCGTTCCACGCGTTACAAATTAGTTTTGAGAGAGTGCTGCTGTATAACCTGGGGCAATAATTCCAGCGTTCATCTACAAACGTGATTCGGGCCATTCATGAGTTAATTGGCAGTGGTAAAGCCTTTCACTACCTATTGAAATGCACAGTAGATTATGGAATGACCCGAAGTGGCTTCCTGGTTTAAGGATATATCGTTAGTAGAGATGCTCCAACATCCATGCCTGAGATTTCAATAGAAATTATCGATAAAAGATAATTGATGGTGTATTTTTGAGCAAATCTTCCTTGAGTTTTCTAAAAACTTTCTAATGCCGCCATCCGGCTTTAAGGTTAGAAAATCCTGATTAAGGCAATGATCTGATCAAAAGAAAAGCACAAGATTTGAATTTGTCATATTTATTGAATCTTCAATTAAAGAATTAAAAACATTTTAAGGGAAATAAATTAATCCTCTTTCCATTTTTTTCCGAAATATTCAAAAAATTTGGAATGAGAAAGACTTTAAAGAGAAATATTATTTAGGTAGTAAAAGACAATGCCTCTAATTATATTTTAAATAAGAGTTACGTATCGATTAGGACATCCAGCTGGAACCGAACCAAAAAACAGTTATTTTTGCTCAAGTGAAAACCGGAATATTAAAATTTCCTGAGCCTCAGACGAAATCGGAAGCCGTTTTTTGTAACAGATTTGCACCAAACTAATTATCTCTTACATTTAATCATCAATGCCAGACTGATATTTCTTAAAGGTCATGAGTTTCATTAAAAAAGCTATTATATAATATCAAGTTACACGTCTTTCAGAGCCTTACAGAATGATTTTAATATTTAACTAGCCGCGCGCATGCACCCTTTGGGTGCAGTTGTTTGGTCTGGACCAGACATCTGGACAATGAACATGTACTATCATTCATTTATAATCATTACTTCCATATGGGAATATCAATCATAGTGTATTCTTCAATATGAAAGAAACAATTTGTCTTCGTCCACAAATTTTATTTGAAAAAGGACGACCGGTTTCGAGGTTAACTCATCTTCGGGTCTAGGATTTACACCTGAAGATGAGTTAACCTCGAAACCGGTCGTGTTTTTTCAAATAAAATTTGTGGACGAAGACAAATTGTTTCTTTCATATTGAATATGGAAATGTTCCACCAAATATCGTCAGAAAGCATCAACTACTATAGTGTATTCTTATGGGAAAACGCATTACCTCGGTTTCAACAATCGCATCCGTCGTCAAGGGGACTCGTTGTTTATAGCCTCAAAATTTCACGACATTTCCGTTTATTTTAACCGAATTCTCGCCATTTAACGATATTTTACGACCAAAATAAGAATCTCTATTCATTTCTCTTTCTTTTGGTGCTTATCTCGAGTTCGTAAGCCTATGGTTTCTAATTTAATTTTGCAAAAGTAATGAAGCCAGCAACCGATAAAAGTGTGGTTTACGTGCATTTCTTATGGGAACGGTTTTTCTTCTCTGGGTTCGAACTGTGGCCGTTTAGGTAAAAGAAAATTTTGCCACATTGTAGGGTGCAGCAGTCTACATCGAATGCACGTTTCAGCATCGCTCTAGCTCTTGCCATTGGCGAGAAAAACGCTTTTTGTAGACAGACGGACCGACAGACAGATCGACAGACAGACCGACACACAGACACCGTTACGTTTTTAATATATATAGACTAGCAGCGTGCATGCACCCTCTGGGTGCAGTTGTTTGGTTTGGACCAGACATCTGGACTATGAACATGTACTATCAGTCATTTTTAATCATTACTTTCATATGGGCATATCAATCATAGTGTATTCTTATGGAAAAAGGCAATACCTCGGTTTCAACAATCCTTTCGGTCGTCAAGGGGATTTGTTGTTTACAACCTCAAAATTTCACGAAATTTCCGTTTATTTTAACCGAATTCTCGCCATTTCGACCCAATAACGATATTTCACGACCAAAATAAGAATCTTTATTCATTTCTCTTTCTTTTGGTGCTTATCGCGATTTCGTAAGCCTATTGTTTCTAATTAAAATTTGCAAAAGAAACGTAGCCTGCAACCGATAAAAGTGAGGTTTACGTGCATTTCTTATGAGAACGGTTTTTCTTCTCTGGGTTCGAACTGGGGCCGTTCAGGTAAAAGAAAATTCTGCTTCATTGTAGGGTGCAGCAGTCTACATCGAATGCACGTTTCAGCATCGCTCTAGCTCTTGGCATTGGCGAGAAAAACGCTTTTTGTAGACAGACGGACCGACAGACAGATCGACAGACAGACAGACAGACAGACACCGTTACGTTTTTAATATATATAGACTAGCCGCGTGCATGCACCCTCTGGGTGCAGTTGTTTGGTCTGGACCAGACATCTGGAGTATGAGCATGTACTATCATTCATTTATAATCATTACTTTCATATGGGATTATCAATCATAGTGTATTCTAATGGGAAAACGCAATACCTCGGTTTCAACAATCGCATCCGTCGTCAAGGGGACTCGTTGTTTATAGCCTCAAAATTTTAAGAAATTTCCGTTTATTTTAACCGAATTCTCGCCATTTCGACCCGATAACGGTATTTCACGACCAAAATAAGAATCTTTATTCATTTCTCTTTCTTTTGGTGCTTATCTCGAGTTCGTAAGACTATGGTTTCTAATTTAATTTTGCAAAAGAAATGTAGCCTGCAACCGATAAAAGTGAAGTTTACGTGCATTTCTTATGAGAACGGTTTTTCTTATGGGAAAACGCAATACCTCGGTTTCAACAATCGTATCCGTCGTCAAGGGGACTCGTTGTTTACAGCCTCAAAATTTAACGAAATTTCCGTTTATTTTAACCAAATTCTCGCCATTTCGAGACGATAACGATATTTCACGACCACAATAAGAATCTTTATTCATTTCTCTTTCTTTTGGTGCTTATCTCGAGCTCGTAAGACTATGGTTTCTAATTTAATTTTGCAAAAGAAATGAGGCCTGCAACCGATAAAAGTGTGGTTTACGTGCATTTCTTATGAGAACAGTTTTTCTTCTCTGGGTTCGAACTGGGGCCGTTCAGGTAAAAGAAAATTTTGCCACATTGTAGGGTGCAGCAGTCTACATCGAATGCACGTTTCCGCATCGCCCTAGCTCTTCGCGTTGGCGAGAAAAACGCTTTTTGTAGACAGACAGACAGACAGACAGACACCGTTACGTTTTTAATATATATAGATAGATAGATAGATAGATAGAAGATAGATAGATGGTAGAATAACTCGAACTGGTTCGACGATGGTTGAGGGAACGGTACCGGAACCAAATCGAAATGTGCCGTTTTCATTGAATCGGAAAGAAAACAAATATGGTTTGATGCACTGATATCGACCAAAAATAATTGTCTTACTTTCACTTTCGCCCTTACGAAAAGTTTCTTCCTGCGTTGACAATCATTTTCTTCCCCTTTTCTTGGTCTTCGACGGCTTCTTTGTCCGACCCCGTCATTCGAATGGACGCACACCGCCTTTCTCTCCTCACGCGCACACTATAAGTCAAATGCGCATCGCTGGCCCAACACGCTTCTATGCACACGGCCCTATTATCCTTTTTCGGTCTCCTTGCTAGAGTATTCTTTGAAAGCCTATTTTCGCCTCTCCTTCCATATCGTCCATGCGTCTCGATCTCGTATGGAACAATTTTGGACGTTTACACCACACTGAGTTAGATACGGTAGACCACTCTTTGCCCAATTTTCTGCCCTGATGCGCCTACTTGGAAATCAATCTTTTCGAAAGCATATTCTCTTTTCATTTGGAAGGAAAAGGAAGTAACGAAGTAAGCGAATATAAAAATAATATTACGTGAGATGTTCTTGTTATTTTTTTAACTTAACAAAATATTTAAGGAAATATGTACGTCAGTTTAAAAACAATGATACCTTATTTGAGCAATAATTGAGCATCTTAACTATCCATTTTCGCATCTAAAATGTATGAAAAATATTATAAACGACTTCTAAAGGTTTTTTCTTAATAAAAATCGTTTCAATAAAGATATGCTAACTTAAAAAATTTCAAATCGAATCGAATTACATTTTTGTTAGATATAATTTGCAAACAGAATCAACGTCTGTAAAACTTCAAATCGAATACAATTTTAAGCAGCGGAAAATTATGTTTCCGTTATACTTTTTGTTCCTTTTTTAAAGTTTTTTCATGAAATTGGTATGATACATCTAATGTTAGAACACTCCGTACAAAAACTAATTTACTAATACAAAAACTCTACTTGAAAAATCACAACTAGTCCGAAAGATCTGTAATACATATTTGAAATATTCTTAGAGGCTAGGACGATAAACAAGAGACGAAGAAAATGCGAGCTCCAGCTTTTTTTCACGAGAAACAAATTCTCCTTGTATTTTATATTTAGACATTCAATTCGAAATTTGAATAATTTAGGCAATTTGATTCGAAATGAAGAAGCACAATTTGTGAATCTCTAATTAAAGTTGTTTCATTGTAGTAACGGGAATGACAAACTTTAATGCCATCTGTTTTTCTTAGCTATAGTTTATGATACAAATAAAAGTAAATTTTTCTCAAAAACGATATCTAAGCATATAAAAACCATTTTGTCGTATTACAGTCGAGAATATATTTCAAGAACACAATCTCAATTACATGTGATATTAGTTAATGGAGCAACGTGAGTATCAACATTTTCTGTCATAATTTATTCTTCTTTACTGCTATAAGGTGTATCTTTCATTTGAATTTTCCTTCAAAATTGGTTCCTTTATAGGAGACGTTCGTTATTTTGTAAAATAGGGTTTCTTAACCTTCAAGAGACGGCGAAGCACCAAAAGGGCTAATGACTTAACGCGGAGCACCTGCTGAAAACTTTTTATAATTACAAACCTAATGGCTACAGTAGCCAAAGTTATAGCTCATCGTGCCCAGAATGCCAATTTGTGTCATGTTTTCCCCCTTTTAACATTTAATATCACCAGATCAAATGGGATTAAACCGTGGATGACCTTTCTCATATTAGCTTTCTCTCTAGCGCGCCATGGAGTGCAGTTTGAGAAACGCCACACTAAAAAAAGCGAAGAATTATTTCCGTGAATACAGCCCTCGTAATTGGATTACTCGGAATACTTCCCAGTATTTTTAGCGGCAACTCAGTATCACCATCGGGTATTTCATTATGAAACGACTTATTTTCTCGGAAGACAATAACTTGATATGGGTCGCCCGTTAATAAAGCCGTTTATCGTACCCTTGCTCGGTCCATAGTTATGGTCATCGCGGTGGGTAATGGCGTTAGCGGTGGTCCGACGGGGGTTTGTTGCTACGAACCGCCTCCCCTTAACCTCGTCTTTCCCTCAATGGGTCTCCCTCATGGCAGAAAAGCCACTCATCCCTGTAGAGGAAGGAGAGTCGCCAACACACGCGTGATTAATCGATCAATGGATCCATGTCTTTCTCCCACCTATGCCGACCCAACGCACCGATTCGAGACGCAGATGTTGAACAAGGAGACTCATCCTATGGGCGACGATGGTGATACTGGCGTGGGAATGATTTGAGGGAAATTTCGTACTGTAATTCAATCTCCGTCGGGGATCGCTTACGAGAGATATGATTCTGCCAATTGGCCTTGCCCTCGTGCCGTTGTTGTTTTTGGTGAAGTGTGATTGGATGCGATTCCCCGATTTGACTCTTAGGTGCTCTTGATGCCAGGATTAATTTGCCAGGAATAAGCAATGTTGCCAAACTCAGAGGGATGTGACGATATTCCTGAAGAGATGAATTTTATATTTATTTGAATTAAGATCACCATAGTGGTTAACATATAAGAAGAATGTGAGGTTTATAAATTAATTGATTGAAAATACAGTCCAGCGATACGAAGAAATTATATTCGACTGAACCTCTCTAATTTCTTATAGTTTCTAATTAGCATATAATTGACTGCAAATTCCTCTTTTATTACTGCATAAACATATTCATGCCTAATAGTTTTTTTAAAACTGTTTTTACAAATTTACGTAATGAATATTTCATTAACTTTACATAATAATACTTATGATGTAAATTTTACATCGCTCGTAGATGCACATTAAAATGAATGGCTATTGATATGTATTACAGAAAACAAACGTACTTATTGTAAGAGACTTATAGGAAAAGAAATTAATTGAAGAAGGAAAAGCTGAAATATTATATGAAATTCTTACTAATGATGTAGCTATTCGTTGTATTGAATGTTAAGTTAAGACAAATTTTTCAATGAAGCTTTCCATTAGAAATACTGCGTTGAAGTTTTCCTTCCATCATGAAACCATATCATGACGTTTCACTTAGGATGGCTTACATACTCGTTAAGGATGTAGCATGAGTGGAATGCAACTTTTTTCAGCTATTTGAGAACAAAATAGCTTTAGGTTCTTCTTCAGGTAGAAGAACGCAACAGTATATCCTATTGATGGCGTTCGGTAGAGAATAGATGGCGTAGAAAAAAGGTAGAGGATATTTAAGACACAAAGTATGAAAGATAGCGCAGTGATAGGTGGAAGTGTCGTGAGGGTGGAAGATGGCCTTGGATCATGAGTCAGAGAGAAAGGTAGTGAATGTAAGATGGTCGTGAAGATGGATGAGGGATTTTGGGGAAAGTATTTTATGGCGGAAGATGCGGAATTTCCAGCCACCTTGAGGTTTTAGTCACTCGTTTGGAATGGGTGAGAGCCAAGGAATGTCGCCTATCACAATTTTCACAACTTTTTCGTTGGTTTATTGAACTATTTCTATCGCTGTACACAATCCGCCAACTAATTACATTTTCAAAACTTTGTGTAAATCTAAATCTCTTTTTCTCCTTTTTAATTCGATCTGGAACTGCTTTCAAGCAAACGATCACGTAACTTGAAATTTGTTTGCACTTACTGACCCCGTTGACGTAAACTATACATTATTCTTTATGGTTCACATAATACACATCCCAATCTTTAAAATTAAAACAACTTCCAATAATGTGTGCCAATCAGTAGTTGTATACCGAAACCCTTAATACTTAAGTTTGTAAACTATAAAAGTGAATATACGCTATATGCGAAAAGGTTACGACGTACCTTTAACCCGTGACTAATCGTATTCTTTGACATTTTTCCATAATTCTAGAATAATGGTTCATCAATTCTGCGATCAATTCCAACTCCCCAACTTCCTTTATAAGTGAGTTATTAAGAAAAAAGAGCGTTTCACCTGGGCATTATAATTTTATTACATGGGTTGATGTTCATGGAGCTGCAGTCGTAACATAAATTTCTGGGAATTATGGGAATGTCACGTCTCTTTATTGCGAGGCTATGAGGCTAAGTTATTGCTGACATAGGAATACGGCGTAATCGATCCTAAGAAAATGCTTTCAAATTTTGCAGTTGACGGGTCAACGGACCAAATCGAGAGTAGAATCCAATGACATTTATTTTATATTAAGTTTATGAACCTGAATCAGAAATTTTTTATAATCAGAAATGAGTTTATATAGTTTGAGTCTGGGGATTTACAGAACTATATATACCTATTTTAGAGCTTAAACAAATGTAACCCGTTGTAAACTGATAATTAATTTGCAGTCTGGGCTTTACATGCTACTTGGACGAGTAAATGATGGAGAATGGGGAATATTACACGACATTATTTACGCTTTCCAATTATTTAGGATGAAAGAAATCCCAAAAGCAAATCATTAATTAAGGCTACATCTTGCCGATTGAATTGTTTGCCTTCATACGGGAAAGAGTTAAACTAATATGAAAGCATGACACTTGAACATATGAGGACTTTTTGTCACATCTGGAGGAGATTTTTATTTTTGCTTAACAACAGGAAATTACATTTAGTGAAAATGGGAATGATCAACGCTTCTAGCAATTTAAATGCAATATATATGAATCGAATAGTCAACAATAAAATTATGTTCTGTTTCTTTCTTACTGAGTAAGAATTAGATTGGATCACGCACTATCAACGAGTGCAGAAGCATACTTAGCTACGAAATACGTACAAACAGGATTATTAGCCTTATTAACTATCAATTAAGAAAATTAATTCAAAAATAGAATTTAAAATCTTAGCTCGTCTATTTTGTTTTAAATAGCAAAGTTTGTTCGTTGGAGTGTCATAGTGACGAAATGACCTTTGAATAAAATATACATTCCTTTTGTAATTTTGGAATAAACTTGAACATTTTTCTAAAAACAACGTTTTTTCGTTATTCTTTGCCTATTTAGAAATTTCAAATCGTTGACTGGGAATTGACGTTGAATTTTTATCTTGAAACGTTATCGTCGTTAATGAAATACAGATATTAACGAAAAGAAATTTTTGCAGAAATAGAGGAGACTTAAGTTCATGTCAGAGGGGTTTGCCAGAGTGTATTCAGTTTATATCCTTAATATGAATTACTGAATTACGTACAGTAAGGAGAACAAGGCGAGCGAGCCGTTATCTTTCCGCAATTCTAATACCTGAAGCCACAAAATTAACTAAAAGAAAGTTATACAACATCTATTCACATCTCCTAAAGTTGAGCACCAATTAAAAAGCGGTAACAGCTTTGAACTACTTAAACAGCTCCGATACCTTCGCTCATCGGTGTGAGGAAAGGATGTTCGGGCAAACCCTTAATCCTTGAATTCAGTTCATTTCCGCAGGAGTGATCGCGCTGAAGAGAACCAACTCCGCTGGGGAAGTGCGGCAACTAGATATTCGGAGATGAAGCGTAGTCTGAATCGGGAATCACAATAGGTAGTGGGTGGTGTAGTAATACAAGAAGAGAGGATTGGGTGAAAGGAACAGCGAGGGAGCGTAAGGGCTTAAGCAAAGAGATGGAAAACGCAAGAAATTCGAGTTAACTCGAGCAGGTTAAATACAGAGAGAGAAAGTGCTGCTCGTCAATTTGACGTACAACCTTTACTTACAACCAACAGGAAGGAGAAGTACAACCCTCGGGTTAAATACGACCGTTTAGTTTTCTAATTCGCTTGAGGTATTGAAAAGTAGATCCTACAACAAGTTGAAATCAAGTATTATTATCTGATACCAGAGAGTTAACTCATCTACGGAGTATACGTTCCTATATGATTGAGCATTGCCATATTAAGTCGCCTTAAATAATAAAAAATATAATATCTTAACTTAGGAGATATTGAGACTTAGAAGTTATCTCTTTTACTATATTTACAGTTCATGTTCATAAATCGTACAATAAAACTAACTAGCGATGCAGTAGGAAATAATTCTATGCAATAATAATGTCTAAATGTCTGTATTTGGGCAAAAGTAGGACTAGAAAGACCCATCCTCAGTTTAGAACTTGTTAGAATACCGCACAAAAATATAAAATGCATATATATTTTAAAAAGGACACAAAAATAAATCTTTAATCGAGTACGGCGGCATTTAAAAAGGAAAGAGTGGTTTCATGGAGGGAAAATCTGTGATATCTTTGATACAACAGTTAGTAAAACTAACATATAGTAACTGTTAAAATATGTCAAATAGTTATATAGAAAGGCAAAATATGATCCAAGTGATATACTAAGCTCACTAAACCACGGAAATTCAATAAAGTAAAAAAAACTTCTAAGTAAAAGAAAATCATAATTTTAATTTTACTTAATCAAGCTAATTGTGCGTATAGAAATTTTTTCTTCGCATTCCTATGTTCCGCGTGATACATTGCTTTATACAGGGAAATATTTAGAGTAGAGAGAGAGTTTCCCTACCCATCCAAAACAAGGGAGATAATTTTATTTTACTTACGATTCCTATTTTCTGATGAATAAATTTAGGTTATTCTGCGTGGGTGGTAAGATAGAATACTTCCGATGAAAGGAACTTCCTCTGTGGCCAACCGAAAAATGAAATTGCCTCCCCTCTTTAGATAAGTTCCAAGTAAAACAGCTTTTATATATGTATATATTCGGTCATGTAGATGGCGTTTCTTTAAATTGGTAAATATTTTAGTATTTGAGATAAGGGAAGATAAATGCCACTCACAGGAATTTTCTCCTACTACTAGCTCAGAGTATTCACGCTAATATAATGTGATATAATATAATAGAGAAAATGAAGTAGCAAAAATTAGGCATTTAAATGTAATTGCCGTTCAGGTGATACATATATTTTAAAATTCGCAATATTTTCATATACCTTTACAACGATATAATATTCTGTTCTGAGCTAATATATTAATGCTACCTAAATCATTTCACTAGGTTAAAAATGATGAACAATTTTCCTCAGAATCATCTTAAGCTTTCTATACCTTGTAACAGTCAAAAGAAATTTTCATGAAAATCTTACCCCATACATTATGCTACCCCATAGTCACTCTTTCGGCATGAGTTTTGGAATAGGGTAGATAAAAAAGATTTTCTTTCAGTTTTCAATTTCGTCTCAGCATTGCTCATAGTTGTGGAAATATGAAATGCTCTAAATCATAAGATCTGCTGAATAATGACATTATTCTTTGTCACTTGTTATTGAATGGTGCTATGAACGTTATTCATCGAGTTACGGCACTGCACTTGCGATGACAGTTTCCACTTAGAGCATTCTGGCTCAGTAAGGAATGCAAAGGAAAACTAACTCACTCCTCATCCTGCCTAGATGCCTGATAGTCTTCTAAAAGCTTTTGAAATTCATCTAGATATAGCAATAGAGGCAGTATATGACATCCATCACTCTTATCAGTTTCGTTTGTTCAGGAATGGAATACTTTGCTCTTGCTCCCCAGGTTAAACTTCACGTATGCGATATCTATAGATTACGAGATAGCAACCTAATTTTTTCTCCTGTTTTCGTCGATATTCCTTATATATTCCGATGTGTCACGAGGGATAGAGGAAGTGAAAATAAGGGCTTCGAGGGATAGAGCTTGACGGCTTGAACTGATTTCTCATTAAAGATGCAAGAGTTTTGCTCCCTCGAGCAATAGGAGGAAGAAAAAAGGGAAGTAAAAACTTGGGATAAGAGAAGACGAAGAGGATCTTGACGGACAGCAGGGATGAAAAAAGCTCCAGAGGAAAAGGGATGGGGTTGAAATTTCCCTTAAATAAATGCTATCAAATGGAATTTTCTTCCCCTTTCCTGGCGGCAAGGACGAAAATCTGAATCTTCCGAATTAAGTAGAATCTATTAAACCCTTGGAAGTAAGTTTCTGCGCGGGGCCTGAGAATGAAGTGAAAAAAGGAACTCGTCGAAGGAGAAAAGCTTTGGAGCAATCAGAGGATTATTGATTGCCGGAAATAATGAAGTCGGTAAAACAATGGGAACTCTGCTTTAAAGAATGCAAAATACGGATATCTTCGATATTACATCGTGAGATTTAAGCTGCTGTTAACTGAATCTCCGAGTTAGTTTGCGAATAAAAGATTTGAATTGTTTAAATAGAAAGGAGTGCGTTATTTGTGATATAACGATTATATTTCGGAAAACTGCTATCATGTCGGAAAATTTGAGTAAGAAGGATGAAGTAATGCTTCGTCGTATGCATCTTTCAGATAAAATAGATACTTTTGGATGTTTCAAAAATGAAATTGTTTTTAAGTGCGCTTTAATCTTAATTCATACTTACGATTACATGATCTTTAAATGTTTTCTGGAGATATTTTAGAATGTCTTTCTTCGTTGATCTCCATAAATTGCACATCAAGTTACAGAAACTGACAGTAACAATTACGTTACAATTAAGTCTAATCAACCACTTAGAGAAGACTAAATTTCTTCACTTGACGCTCTTTACCAAACGGATTGACCAACACCTCTCTTTATATCATTCATCAACTTGTCCTTGTCTTACCCCTCGGTATTTCTTCTTACTTTCTAACTTCAGCAACTCTTATAAAAGTAATTTTTGCGTTTTCAATTACTTTGCATAGCAATCCATCCCCTCTCAATTTTTTACCTACCTATTCCTCTAGTTTTACTTCATTTTTTTAATCAAAACCCTTCCTCCTTTCATCAATTTTTCTATCGATTATGCCAACTTTTCCATCCAACGCCAACTCACATTTAAAAGTCTTCCAGCTTTTTAATATCTTTTCTAGGAGTATGTTTAACAGCCATAGAGTAAAACAACCCAGACTAAGTTTTTGACAACCTGACAACCTTGTCAATGCTCTTAGTCATTAGCTTCCTTCGCTTCATGGAAGCATACTTTAAACGATTCTTTTAATCTCTGTTGTGTATATCACATTCCAGAATATAATTGGGTCACATAAGGGTTTCAACTTCAACTTGTTATAGATTTTCTCTATCTCCCGAAATTTTTAACATCCTTCACTTAGTATTATTACTGAGAAATAATGCAATTGATTTTTATCCAATGATTCCTTCCTTTATCATTTATCTAATTCTTTTATTGTTATATTCATAAATTCATTCCTTATTAAATTCATTTATTGTTATATTTCATGTTAAATTTATCTTCATGGAATTCATTTAATTTTTTAACTTTTTATCTTGTCTTTTTGTCTCTTCCCAGTTGCGCATTCTACGTTCCCTTCAGCTGCCCAAGCATAACAGGAATAATATTGGATGTGATTGGAAAGATAGGTCGTAAATATCAATCTTTCCAATCATATCCAATATTTTTTGATCCTCCTATTAACATCGGCCATTGCAGTCTAAAGAAAGCCTTATCAAGGGATGTACATCAGTATGAAATTCCAGGTTTCGTTCTACAAGATTTAAGCGCTAGTCCCCATTCTTCTCTAGAAACCAAACGATTCACCGATTTTCTTAGGTAGAAGTAATGGAAACTCTTAATTTTTACAGCCATTTAATTTATGAACTCGCTTCTTAATTATCGAGAATTTACTGCTGCCTAATAGTAGTGCGTAGATGGTATTACATTTATATTGAGTCATTTCATCATCAACGATTGCTTTCTCGTTCAGATCTAATGGCTCACAATCGGCTATCAACGTAGTCTAAGTTATTTTAGTGGAAATTTTTTATCCTCCAGAGGAAGAGAATAAGTTCTGTTTCTAACCTCGCCAATTAAATGGTCCGCCAATTCTGCCATTCTCGTTACCAAAATCAATGAATAATTCTGTAGATATTTGGATATATGACGTTATCGCAAGAATTTCTTTATTATATGGCTTTCATACTTTATTCCACTAAGATCATCGTTACTTAACTTGGAGTAAAAATCGAATGGTAACCTTTGACATAATAGTGTTTCAAATGTACACTCAAAAGAAATGCGAATGCAAAAGCAGAATATAAGATAACCATCAGCTCTTTGAACCAGCTGGTTATATTCCGATATGATTGAAAATACCGTTTAGGTACTTATATAAGCTGTCACCTTAAGTCGTTTTCCTGAAAATATCAAAAGGAGATTTCTTCCTAAGTTTCTAATGAGATTGTAATCGGAAAATGCTTTTCGCCTCTTTCGGTTGATATTCAGAATAAATTAGAAGAGTGGGTTCGACAGAATCCATTCGATTGAATTCTCGATAATTAAGTTTCGGGAGAAATCTGGTTTGTCAATTCAAGGCCACATGTAAAGTGGCTTATCGGATTCCTCCCTTTACCTGCCGAAATGAAGACTGTTCGCCTCTTAAATATGGGAATCAAACTTGAAACACACGTAGAATCGTAATCTTCCATTGTAACCTACAATCTCTAAACTTGCTCAATTTTGTCTTAACTGAGGGAAAATTTTTCAGGCTTTCTGAGAGCAATTTATAATAAATGCAGAAAGGTTTTCTAATGACTTAAGAGCAAGTTTATCATGGCCATTATCGTATTATAAAGGATTTAAGAAGCGAGAAAATGTCAAAATTAGACAGAACAATGGAAATAAATATTTATAGCATCAATGAGAAAATTAAAAGATACCGCAAGATTCGGATGTATCATGTAAATAAAATGCTTAAATCTCGATTACCCAAAGAATATACCGAATGTAGACGTAACATCGGCAGATTTTGAAGGAGATGAATAGAAAATTAGCGAATGTAACTTGTGAATAGCTTAAGGATTGGAGGGAAGAAATATACAAGTCAGAGAATTTATATAAAGTGATAAGAGAGTTTATTTAAGAGAAAACGGCCAATTCCAAAGAAAATAGATAGATAGCATATGTGTCTTTTACTTCATGGTTGACCCAATTACATTTTCCTATTCCTTTGATAACTTATCCAATTCCCTACTACAAAAACAATATATCTTAATTGAATACCTTAGCAATCTATTCACTCTCAGTATGTACCAGTCAGTACTTGTCACTCCGTTATTCCGTCCATCAAATATCCTGTCTTCGATGGATAACTGATTGTATTAGATATAGACTCAAGTCTAAGTAATAATTGGAATAAATTGCGTACTATCGCGAAAAAACTGAAGAGAAGAGGATTATGGTAATCTATTCCAGGAAAATAATCCTCTCAGTTTAGATTCTTCGAATTCATTGACGACTTTGAAGTGACTCTCGCTATGGAAAACTGTTAGCGAATGAAATTGACGCATTTATGTTAGGCCATTCTGAGTGAAATAGTTATTGAGCAAAAGAGAGCTGAACTCTAAAGGATACGCTTTTCAGTGCGTCAGCAATCCCTCTCAATTGGCACTCTCATTCCTTGACGAGAAAGGCCGGATTACGCAATCTCTGGATTTCAGTCTCCCCTTAATACAGGTATTACATCAAACTCACACATGGCCCCCTCCCTACTTTCCCCGTACTATACAAAGCCTTTTTCCAGTTGGTAATTCAAAGGGCCCGAATTTTTCCTACACGCCCCAGTGATCATCTCTGAGCACACAGTACATCTCCTCGTGATAGGAAGGAAATGAGTTTGACATCCGGGCTTAGTATAATTTCCGTACGTTGGAAGTTAGTAGCATTATAAATAGGTGTTTATTTTCCCGGCCCGTCGCCATGGTGCGAAGTAAAACTTCGGCCTTTCGAGTTTATCCGGAGAGAATGAGAATGGCGCGGAGAGCTACTGAATTCTTGAGAGGGTTTTATCCCCCGTTTTGTCGCACTCGAATTCCGACGGAATGGGACGAAAATAATCGAGCTCCGACTCTTCATCAATAAATCGGCGATAAATGAGATGAATATGATAACGAGTCATGCAAAGGAGCGCTTATAAATAGCTTCGAAGAAGTCGACAGCATTCGCTTTGATTTATTTCTCCGTTATATTGACCGATGACCTTTCGAAATGAAACGTTTCACCTTCTTTCGAATGCGATAAAAAGGATATCAATATAAAATATGGGTGAAATACGCACCGCCAGTAAAAGGGAAGGTTTCCGTTCTCTCAAGTTACCTCACGTAATTCAATAAAACCCTTGTTTGACATCCGGATATAAATTTAAATTGATCGATAAAATAACTCATCGATACGGAGTAAAAAATGTAAATAAGAGTGCTTTGGAAAGTTAGTATTGACCTTCATCGTGTAATATCATCCATTACCTTTTATTATGCTAGCAATGTAATATTTGCGGCTGACCATGAAATATATATAGAGACCATATATTTCTATCAAACGATAAGAAACAACTAGAGCTTTATGGCAGAAGTGCTCCGTATTTAATTTCTTCTCAAGGTAAGAATCACATCAGAATAATCAAATTAAAGGATTAAGTATAAATGTAGTCAATTCAGTTGAATACCTTGGGATCGTTCTTTAAAATCAACCTAAACATAAGAACGCTTATCCAAAAAAAAACTGCGGTGAACCAAATAAAAAGCTCAACTTTATGAAGCGCATTTTTTATAGATGTGATAAAAGTAAGAGTGATTTTATTTCTCAGTCGCAGGGTGGGAATCCTTGAAAGAAAGAAGATTATCAAATCTTCTTTCCTTCAAGAAGCAAATCTGCGATTGATTGACAAATTCAAGGAAAGTACTTTTGTCGAAGACGTAACCGGTATTATGCTTTCTCCCTGCTACCACTGCTGTTATTATGAGTTTAAAATATGAGAAACATACTGTACTTTAAAAAATCATAATTTTCATGAACGATTCCCGATAGCAAGAAGCAAAATATATAATTTGGCTTTTACTCCCCCCTCCCTCCTTTCTTTTTGTTTTCTATGATTTCTTTCTAGAAATAATTAATAATTTCTTTAATTTTCATTTTTATTATAAATTTATCTCGTATTTCCAGTAGTATTCTTAGGTTTTTCACCCCCCTCCTTGTGTTTCCCGGCATTCGAGGGATATTTACCTACATACTAGACTTGATTTTTCAGTTAGTAGTTTCTTCCTTATTTTCTCTTTTCCATTGCTCTATTTCATTTACCTTTACATTCTTCTAAAATACCAAAGGGTTAGATATAAAAAGAGTGTCTTTGGTCTTTCATTAAATAAAGCCGTATTTTATTCTTTTCGATACCCAATACTAGTCATACATCGTTATTGGTTTATTGTCTACCAAGAGGTACGTTATTGTGTTCTACTCCGCTCTCGATTCCGAAGTTAACTGATTCTTCATTCACCTCTTGTCATCTTTTGTCACATCTCATCCATCAGCTAACATCTCTATTGAGTACATTTCTTTCGACTTGTTCACATGACGTTCATAATCCTTTAATGCTAATGTCTATGAGCATACCAACTTACTAAAGGTGGTCCTAAGTAAGTGAAGCTTTTCTAATTAGTAGCAGTTACTGCTGAAGTTGAAGTAAATACCTCGAGGTCATGTTTACACTCAAGGACTTTCAATCAAATATAATTAGCTCTAAGCCTCAAAAGATATGAAGGTAGGGTCTAAGAAGGTCAAAAGATAGATACTTATCAAGCAACTAATTGTTTCAGGAATGTGCTAATAAATCGAATCTCATAGTTTCTAGAGAAAGTTATTGAGTGTGAGCCTTTCATAAACAAAGGGAACTTTAAAGATGCCTGGAATTAGAGAGTCCTTAATGTTTTCAGGGAAACGCTCAAGAGCGTGCATGTGTCAACTGGAATTAATGTGAAAACGTTACATCAAGAAATTATATTGAAATACGAGGGTGGTCTGAAAAGTTTCTGACCCCAGATTTTTCATAAATCTTCAGAAAATGGCGAAATGTCGGAATCTTTTCAGACCACCCATGTATATCAATTCGGTTGCGTCACATTTCAGGAATATTAAATCTATCTACACGATTAGAAATTTCTCACAGTAGTAACAGCCCTAAGCTCTTAATCTGATACACATTGGTTCAATTAAAATAATCCTAAACGTCTTTAAACAAAATTGGATATGATTTTGTCGTTCAATGCATAAATTAGGCGTATGCTATTTATTTCATACAACACTTCCATGATGATTTCTTCACGGTGTTTTTTCAGTTTCGAATTTTTCTGCCTTCCCTTCGGTCTTGCCATTACCTCATTTTGAATATATTGCACTTTGATCATGTAAAATAAACTCAGTTACTTTACAGTTACAATTACTTCATAAAACTTCATTACAATAGAAAAAGTTTCACATTGAGACGCAAATTACATCACAAATGTGTACGTTCAACTGATGCCATTCAAATAATTATAGTATTTTACTTTAGTAGTATAATGTCCTAGCGGAAATAGTTTGTTCGTTTACACTCTATAGCAATAATCCGAAGCGTGTTCATGTGTTGCAACTCATTCCTTCAAGGAGCAAAAAAGTTTTATTTTTTGTTCTGCTTAATTATTTTTTTATGGCTTGGTATAGTCCTGTTTTCCTACCGACATTTCCTGTTTTTAATTCTGCATAAAACTTTTTAAAATAAGTGAATCGCAAAAATATTCATCTCCGTTAATTCTTCTGCCGAGTTGAAAAAGTGATTCAAAACAAGCCGAACGTGCATTTTTATGTTCTGCTGCATCATCCAAAGTACGCCATCATATCTGTTCTCGAATAATGGGAACAGGTCATGGCTAGCTTAAGGAGATTTGTATTATGGGCGTCATAGGGAGACATCATGAACGTGGCCTAGATATACACACCGTCCATCTTTTCAATCTCATTACCCATAAATTCTCCACTCCACAAAAGACTGTAAGACCCTATTCATTTGTCAACGTATATTCATATGTCTTTAGACCACATCAGCTATTCTTCGGTGCTTGTTACCTTTAAAGAGATTTCCAAGTATCGCGTAACATACAACTGTTCCAAAGGTTCTATCTACTTCTGCAAGTCTTATCCAAATTTATACACCAGAACTAGGAAAGTGTAAATTCAGGTGCTTTTTATAATCGTATTGAATTCACTCTTCACGACGTTTTAAATATATTCACTTAAGTAGGAGACTATATCTCTAGGTCCACATTTTTTCCAGATTATTTCTTTTATGTAACTGTCGTTAACTTAAATTTTTAGTTTAATGTTGTTAATTACAACCATTAGTAACATCAATTCTCTACTAGAATAGCATTTTTCGTATATCTTACATTTTGTACACCAAAATGATGTAAAGGGTTTATTTAAACATAGGCCTCATTCTTACGTCAAAGCCCTAACTGCTTTTATGCCAAGATTTATCATAATATCATCGTCGATTTAATAATAATCCAAGTGGTTTAACTTTAAAAGATAATTTCTATGCAAAACTCGAGTTTTGCTCAGATAATTCAAATTTAGGTGCCTTTCTCCGATGTTTTTCTTGATTTAAACAGGAACAATTAATTGCTGAACAGTGATTTATTTTAATTTCCCTTCACGGTCTTTATTTAAATATGAATTGAATTTTTGTCTTTCTGCCAGTCTTGTTGGTGGATAATAGCATGCTAGTCATCCAAGATTTCAGGTGTGAGTCCCTTGGAATAGGGTTTCCTTGTAATATCTTGAATAACTGTGATTCTCCCTTGTTTTGGTCCCTCACTGTGACTTTTCCAATGAATATATGTTTGTGGAGGCCTTAAGTAACAAAGAAACTTTCAAGTGATTTCGCCTTGCTCACCTTCTGAAGCTTCACATGGTATATATTTCTTAAAAAACCGGAATTCTTCTCTTACATTTATAGATACTATTCCTCTTCTTTATTTCAGTTATTTCGTTGATACGGTCTATCATTATTATCCAAGAAGTCCACGATTTTATTTCATGAAAGTTCACAGTAACTCGAATATTCCGAAATTCATTCATCAAGTTCCTCGGTCAGTCCCATATACTACTGAATTTACTTCCACTTATTTGATTATAATATATTTTTCAATCGCCAACGCCTTGCTCTCTCTCCTTATTTGCAATCCCCTTTTCAATTGATATTTGCTGCAACCTTCATGTCCATGTACCGGGTGTAGATTTTACCTTTGCAACCAGATCCGACTTGGATAAGCCATCACTTGAATAACGGAAGAGTTTCTTTCCATCACCACTTCCTATTCATCCTTTTAGTTCATCACTCTCTTCCGCATACACATCCTCTATTTCCTTGCCGTCGTGTTTCTGGAGCATATTTTCCTACTCGCTTCCGCCTGTCACTTCACATCCATCGCTTTTCTCATCAAATATCAACCTTATATCGTATACTCTACTATCGCGACACCACCCTTCTCACCTCTACGTTTCTTCCATCTTTCGCGTTTCTCCCACTTCAACACCTTTCTCCTCATTCGTCAGCTATTCCCTTTAATTCTCATGTTCTTTCCTTGATATATTTTCCAGAAGGAAATACCTCGTTTTGTTTGGAATATTTGGAAATGTTATCCACTAATGGTTTACTTCATTTTTATTTCATCGTACTTGTCCATAAATCTCTATCCTGTTTAAAGTTGAATTTTTGAGTTGATATTTATGCTTATCTTGTATGTTCTGTGATCTCGTCGATCTGAAAATCACGACGATTGAAAATTTGACATGATTTAAAAGTATACATTTTATCATAGTATTAATTACCATTTTTATTTAATGTGACGGTTTCCTGAGGAATTGGCTTTTAAAAATAAACTGGGATTGTTTAATGTGTATCAGGCATTTAATCATTTCCGAATTTTTGGATTTTTTAATAAATATTCACCAGCATTTATAAGAACAAATTTATTCACAATTTGGTCTAAGATTACACGAGCTTACAAAGTTATTAAAGATAAGTAGTAGTGAAAGTGCTTTTCTTTAGTTGTATAGTTGGCATCTTTGTAAGCAATGAAACACTGAGAAGAAAATTTTGTATCATTCCATCTCATAATATATTTATTGCTTGTATTATTTATATTTTAGTATTGTGTTACACATACATACTTACATATGTTGTCACATACGGATCTTTTCAGTATTACTCCCGATGTGAATTAAAGTTATTATAAATTTTGTCCTGTAAAACCTTTCATATCTATGAGGTAACGTTTCTTTTAAGACGTTTGAGACTTTTTACAATTCCTTTTGATTACTCATGGTGAATATCCACCCAGCCCCAAGATTTGCACCATTCGGTTTTTTTTGCCTCCTTTCCATTTTTCCTATGAATAGCCTTATCTCTTCTATCGCATTAATTCATAATACGTTTTCCGGCGCACTTCACTCACTTTCACCAATTTACGATCCATCCACTTTTCACGAGCTTCTCTCCTTTCTCTCTCATTTCATTCTCATTTTTGCAAGTTTACATATATAATCCATGTACGGAACCGAGGGTTTTCCATACATAATCCTTATTGAACTTGGAACATTATTCCATACATAATCCACGTATAGAACCAAGTTCGGTCTCTTTTTTTCTTAGGAGGAGCTTCTGTTGCCTGTTATTCATATATGAAGATTTTTCCGTTAATGTAAAATTTGGTATGCACATCCATTTTTGTTGCAAACAAGACTTTGGGAAATCGATTTATTTCATTTTTCTTTTAAAACACGCTCAGTTTGGGTGAGAGACCTTCGAAAAATGTGATACTTTTCCTCATCACTCACTCACCCTCTTAAAATTTTCATGTTCAATAACTTGATGATGCGAGTTTCACTAAGAAATCCCTCCGTTATGAATTGAGCTCAGTCATTCGCCAACCCATTTTCAGAAACCAATTCAATGATTTCATGAATGTCATCTTGCCTTTGCTTATTTTATGTTCTTTTCACCGACTTTTATGATAGCGTGGGTGAATTCTCATAAGATATTGTTTCTTATATATGTAAATCAGTGTTTTGCCTTTTTTGTCATTCCTATATTCTACCTGGTCCTAATTTATATTTGATGCACAGACAATATCCTTAAGTTCGTAAAAAATAATAAAGAACACAAATAAATAATTATTGTTTTTTCAAGTTATTGTAGTTACAAAGACGGCTATCACTCATTAATCTTAATAGATGTAATTATGGTATTCTCAAGGAATTTTAGTTCTCTTGAAGTTCTTTTCCATTATAGATTAAACCTTAGGTATTCGTTTTTTAATCCTGATTACCCTTTCCGTAGAAAAATTTTCGTCCTTATTACTGAAGGCTTCCTCTTACTGAATCTTCTTCATTTATGGTAATTTTCTGGTTCAACCTTGGTTTGTTTTTCCGATATCGCTATTTCCGTTGGGTATACTTTCTTGTTGCAACAGTGGTAAATTATAATCCAAATAATCGATACTGTTGCAATTATGTCATTATTTAAGTATATAATTATATGTGGAAGTCTTTTCAGACATAATGGATTTAAATATATATGTGCCAATTATCTTCCTGAATATTTAAATTCATCATTAATGGTATTTGATATGCTTTGTCATTGGACATGCAACGTATTATGCGCTTCGTCTTTCGCACCTCAATCTTCTGTGTTGGCTTCATTACGCGCGTTGAATGGATATAATTCTAAAGCAAATAGTAACATTTATCGTCCAGACTTAGTAGTTGAATCTTCCCTTCAATTTATTCAGTCACTTTGAATAATCTTCATTATAAACACCTGGATATCCTCGCTTCCAAGGAAATATTCTATGTCGTATTGATACGAAATCCTTTAGCTCAGATTTCCCCCAAGGAAATATTATAGGATTTAGTTGAGTTGGTATTTTCTCTGACCTTTATCATTACCACACCTCCGTTACCGAGCTTCCCCATAACTGTGTCACAGTAGATTCTTCTGCCTTGTTTGAGCTTCTTTACATTTGATCCCTCACCTTAAGACTTTTTTATACCTTTGGTGACCAAGGAAAAGGCCATCATCAACGGAGAGCGCCAGTTCCTTGGGAAAGACACACTTCCGTAATCCAACACGCTCCGGGGATCTCCTCTCCATACTTTTTTTACTCCTGGTTTGCATCGAGTCATTTCCCTTTTTTTATCATCTCTCCATCTTACTTCCATCTCCATTTGCATTTCCGACCATCCTCTCCCTCATTTACTCGGGGGTAAACCCGCCCTCTCTTTTTGTTTTCTTCATTTTCTTTGATGGATGTTCGGCGCGGTGTCTCCGAATAATCTTCTTGCATTCAAGCCTCTCTCCCCGAGATCGTCTTCAATGAAGGATTCCATTGTGTTCCTTTGCATGGCGTTCTTTGCCGTAGATATTGGGAGAGATGTAGTTTGACGAAAGAAGCATTCCGAGTCTCCTTTCACCTTTCCTTTGACGTGCATGAGGAAAAGATTTCTGTTCGAAGAAGACCTTCGGAGCTCTATAGTCTACTAAGCGTCGTGTAATAAAACTGAAAGATATTCGATAAATCAATTCACTCGCCTCTGGTTCTAAATTGACCGTGAAAGCGTTTTATTGGTTATTATTGAAAGATTGAAAGGCCTGTTATATTAGGTTCTTGCTTTTAGAGAACTAAAAAGACATAAGAATGCATTATAAGATGTGGACCCTTATTTATTTTCAACATATCCTTAAAATTTGTAATTCGGAAACTTACCATAGAGTATTTTTCAACATTCTGATAACTCGCTCGAAGAAAGCTTACAGTGTTTTTCTTTTTTAATATATTTTTATTTTAATGGATTTCCAACCAAAACTGGATGGTATTAGAGAAAGGAATTGATAGAGTAAACTTTTAGTAAATCATTTTTAGTGGATTGATTGCAATTAATCAAATATTTATCAAAGTAATTCCGAGGTTAAAAAATCAGCAAATTATGCCGATTGATATCCTTTAAATTTAAAAATATGCTGATAATCTAATTTATTACCTCAGCTAATTGAACATATCCGTTTTTCAAGGGATGAACATAAAATATTTCTCTACTTTTGTTTTTTTATTTCTTGCCTTCGTAACTGAAATAAATTATGATAATTATCTTGAAAATAGCAAAAACGGGCAACCAGACATTATTAAGAATAGGTAGAAAACAAAGAAATTAAGAGATAGTAAATAGCTCATAACTAATTCGCGTTTGCAAGGGTAAATGACAGAGAAAGAAACGAAGGAAAATAAATTAAACGTACAAAGTGCTTTGTGTCGGATTTAAAGATATGGAAATAAAGATTTTCTGTTATAATTGAAGTTTTAGTTATAGATGTACGTATGCCACTATATCCAACTTTGACTAAAAAGTGGTTCTTTCTTTTCATAACTTCTAAACGCGACTCAAAGAAGTAAAGATTTTTGTATTAAGTGCCGGAATTCATTTCGTTTTCATAATCGATAAAGTTTCTAGTAGGTTTAAAATTTTTATGTATCATTTTCGTTTAGTTCGTAATTCATCATCGCATGAAGATATTGGAGGTATTTATGTAAGTTATAAAATATTCTTTCAATACAGGATTTCATAAGCCCTTTCGAAACCGAATAAGTTTCTCAAAATAACAGGAGGTCACATTTCCGCGCTTTAATATGAATCACCATGCGGCAAAAATAGACATTCAAAACTTCGTTTATTTTTGCTAAACTCTCCAAATGAAATACCATGAAACTCGTTTCATTAAATCTCATTTATTCAGTGAGAACTCCCTAGGGATACTGTGTAAAATTTTCTTCTTTTCCTTTTATTAAAACCTTCCCGAAATAGTTACTCCCTCTTTGACAACTTTGCAGCATTGCAGTTTTCTCTCATTATTTCTTCCACTCCATTTGGCGCTTGGAAGCAATTCAATTCAAATGTGAAAGTACTTACGTAATTCACCCACCAAGTTGTACGTGATTTGAACAAAGGACTGAAAATCACGGTGCACACTGCAATCATCCACTTTTTCCTTCACAAAGACCACACTAAGCTTTCAGATAAATTTCCGCTTGAATGTTTCCTGCTCAATTTACATGCACCAAAAAAGGTTCGTGGTAAATAGAGGAGAATTATTTCGATCGCGGCCTTTATAACCCGAAACTTCCCGTTTTAGACTTTGGAGTCCCATTTGGCTCCCATACCATTGATCCGCTGCACGTCTTTGGAACCATCGTATAAAGTGGCTCTCTTGGCTCATCGCTTTGGATTTGGTGATAATGCTTAACAGTCACCTTGAGCTCCTTATTTCTTTTGGAAAGGAACTCTTCCCGCGGTTAAGGAATGAGATTCGCCAGAAAAAATACCTGTCTAGGGATTTGGAATCCGAACTCTAAGGAAATTTACGGTGGTTCGTCTTCTACTTACTTTTAAGCCCAAGATTTCTCGCATCATTCAATGCTTTCGCTATTTTATCACCACGTTTTACCTTAGTTTCTTTCATATTTATATTACGTATATCACACGTCAACGCGCTATTATATTTAGAAGTAAACATGTTTTTAGCCTTGTGCATTTGTAATACAATATAAAAGTCTATATTATTAGTCGAATGCTTGCATACTTACCGTAATTACACGAATTTAAGTTTGGATTACGGAAAATTAAGTTCAGATTACGAAGCCGCACCTTGATCGTTGAGGAAAAGTATAAGACATGCATTATTAATTTTCATTGCTTAATCGACAATTGCATAATGTAAACGAACCATTTATTGTTGAGCAATATTATGAGAATATTTGTGAATACTAAAGCAGAAGTCATTCATGTTTAATTGAAAAATTGGCCAGCTATATAAAACTATTTGACGGTGGCCAAGTTTCTCGGCTAAGAGAAAAACCCAGATGGTGTGATGAAGATGATTACCTTTATTTCTTTAGTTCTTCTTCGTAATCAGTTAATCAATGAAATGACTCGTTTTTTTCTGCATTTCTAATCCTTTTATTTACTGCTTAGCGTTAGAAGGTAATAAACACCACGATGAATGGTGAAGCTGAGAATATTATGTGTTACCTAAACGGGTTTAAGTGTTTTGCATCCAGTTTAGGGCTTCGTTCATGTTTCCCCCGCTAAGTCGCATCGTTAGCTTGCTATATACAATTTTCTATTGGATTTTTCAGCTCGCCCTTCCTGGTTCTCAATTTCTCTCATAGAATTTTCAGAAATAACGCGGAAGCAAACCGGCAACCGAACCTAGCATCCCCGGTAAGTTATTCACAATTCGATAGAAAATGTACTACCCCGTGAAATGATGAAAATTTTATGTGACGAGACTGCTCTCGATGCCCCGGTAAGTTTTACCTTCATCGTAGGAAACACCTTGAATAATCACATCCTACGCATGGGATAGGCTCCTGACATCCATCTAGTCCGAGTGACGCTTTGCAAATTGAGTTTGTCGCTGGTGCGAATCGTCGTCAAGCGAAGCATGAAAGGCCTCTCCTCCTATTTTACGTCTTTTTCATCCTACATATTTCTCTATTTACCTCCATCGCTCCCAACGGCTGCATCCTCTTCAGCATTATGCCATCCGCAATTCTCGAGGGCTCACCACGCCGTTCAATCTTCCACTCCGTCTCTTAGCAAACCGAATGACACTCCTGCTATTGAGTCGCCCTCGTCCTCGTTTCGCTTCTTCTACGACATAACTTGAAAGCATCGCTCCTGTAATCCGCCGCTCTTAAACACTCAAAAAACCCACTCTCACGTCGGCCAATCTAAGGTTTGACATATAGGAAAGGTAATAGCCAAGTGGTGGAAGTGGACCTTAAGGATTGAGGAGGGAAAGATTGGAAAAATCTGACGTAACGTGGCGGCTTTATAGTATGGCGACGTTGGTAATCGAACTTCTTCAGAGAACCTTGCAAGATTTTGCAGGATTTCACAAATTGATATTTTGAATAACATTAGGTTAGACATAAGGTCGGACAATAATAAATTACGGCTTCATCTCTAGAGAACCTAACGCAGTAAAAATTAATTTTATCTAAAATGCGTATGGAACTTATATAGAAGTGATAAACGTGGACGTACGCAAAGTGATAAAAGGTCAGAGAACTTGCATTTAATATTCTACAGTCTATTTTTTGGGTATGAGAACGAAAGAAGTCATAAGTAACAGCATAATGAAGAACTGAAAATGATTCAATAATTCAACGGATATTAGCACTGCATTCCTCTTTCCTCCATCACCCTTTTTTTCCTAAAAACTTCTTTGAAAGAATCTTCGTCACTGAGAATTCTCTTTGTTATAAGTTAAATCTCCTTATTTCTAAGACAAAATTTCATCGTTTTTACTATACAAGCTCTTTCATTTTAATGGAGTTTCCTTCGGACATGATAAGGAGGTTAATAAAGAAACGCTGAGATGAGAGGAACCGCATTCTGACTCGTAGAACTTTTTTCTCAACAGTACCTCGTATGTTTGGTAATTCAAACTTGTATGCAAATAGCCATTCCTTTGAAAGCCAATATTTAGATTGTTACGGAAGAAGAGGTGGTGTATAAAACCCAAGCTTAATGTATTAAAATTGGGAACTATGTTGCATCTAACAAACATATAAAAACGAAAATTTTTTTCGTAACCTAATTTCTTAGGCAGCATTCTGTATTTTGATAGAGTATATAGAGAAATTTTGAGAATAAAATTACAAATTGCGTATTTGTATGATAAATCAGGCATTATCTCATGATAGGATGAAGATTTAAATGATGAATCAGTATATTTTCAACTTTTAGGGTTATGCTTCCAATGGATACTTTCAGGCTGGAATTTTGGGAAAGTTTTCATGAAAGATAACTACCGGTTTATGTGTTCTCTTTATTTATTCCCAGATTCCGCATAGGTAACCTTAAGACCTTAATGAAACTCAACTCAGGTGATAGTGAATTATATATGTTTAAGAGGCATGAGGGATTTGAAACAAATGGGGTAAATGTTTGTAATGTACTTGTGACGAATGTAAACTGTCATCTCTAATGTTATTTTCCTTCTTATATATTTCCTTCTTATAGCAAGTTAACTTAAATCTATCGAGTATAATTTGTGTATGCCATTTTGATATGTTTATATTTATATTAGAGAAGCTCTTAAATAAAAATTGCATATTTTTATACGTTTTCTAGATGTTTGTAGATTTGTATGTAGATTTAATAATTGATAAGTAGAAGTAGTAGCATAACTTTGCCAGCTGAATCTTGGGAGACGGATCAGTGTTGTAAACATAGGTAACTATCAAATCTCGGGAATATTTATCATTAAGAGATTATTCAAAGGGCAAAGGTAATATTACCAGTAACTCATCACCATTGAACTCTTCGGTGGTCACTTGCTGGGATCGGATTAGAATCATCTTTATTGAAAAATATGCAGGAAACTTAAAATTAAACGAAAAAGAATGAACACTATCGATTTCGGTGGAAGTTATGCATCGAAATCTTGATGATAAAATACACTCTACTAAATCCGGTCCTGTTTTGGTTGCTTCATAGAAAATATAGGTATAAAAACGAATGCAAAAAATGTATATGTAAACATGTACATAAATAAATGTACTTAGCCCTTGAGTTAGATCGCGAGGGTGGTAAATGGAAACAAAATGGATTCCAAAGTCATCTTATTTTCATTAAATTTTTCTTTGGTTAGTTTCCTTATACAGGGAAGGATGTGACGTCGATGGAAACTTTGGCGAATTTCATGTAATCAAAGTTTCCTTCAAGCTCTTTCCCATCCACGTAAGATATCTTCGTTTCAATATTTCATTTCTCATACATACATAATCTGTACGAGAAGTGGGCGTTCACCTTTTGTGTGAAATATGTGAAATTTGGATTTTCGGCAGAGAGAACCTAAAGCTCCTTGTATTTCCAATTTGGGGAATCCGAAGACATTCGGAATTTCACATCATCATTTTTTCGGTTCCAAGCCTTTTCATGCAAAATTGACAGATTCTGTATTTTCCGCTTCATTTTTCTCTACTGAGTTGTAGATGGAAGTTGCGGCGCATGGAATTCGGAAAATGTTTTAGAAATATTTGTTGTCGAGAGATTATATTTTTAATCAGAAAACGAAACTAATCTCACAGGATATGAAGAATACGTGAAGAAGCGCCATTCACGGAATAGAAATTGCAGTCGTTGTTTATGGTCATATAGACTTGTACAAGTTTACAGCAAACTACTATCGGTGCATCTATGTCTCATCAAATAATAACATCCATAGTCAGTTGGTGATACAATTATGCGCACCACTTCTATCACTTCAGTATATTACTGTCTTACCACATTAAATTCTTAATACTACATACTAAACACAGCAGTACATTATAATACACAAAAGAAAGCTTTATAAAGTTAATTATACACGTTATGAAAATATTTCCCTTATAGGTATGAACAAGAACATTGACTACTGTAAATACACAAATTTAATCCTATATAGATGAAAATATACATTCTCAATATGAAATCAGATATAAAAAGCTAATTCAAGACTTTTCGATGGAAAATTACATTTCGAATCAATAGTTTTTAATTCAATCCAAGCTGGATTAAGTTCACAATTCATATTTCTCTAAATGAAAATTTGTTGAAAACTCCAATTCCTAGATACATAGGGTAGCATTCAGATTATTAAAACCCGTACATACAGTATTGCAAGCAGATTTGAAGTCAAAGGTGAGAGTATGTATAAAGTTCAGCTCTAATTTTATATATATGAAAACGCCAGAATGGTGAAGATTTCCTTGAAAACATTATCACGATTCGCTAAAATTATTTAAAGATAGCATCATGTAATATAAAATTTCTTGCATTCCATCCGTATGCCTGAGGATTTAAACAGGTCACTCATTGTTCAGTCTAAAGCTATTTTATGCCTTTGGGCGGAGAGAAAATTATTATAGACGCTGAGATTTGCACTTTGGCAGCTGTTCTTTGATTGTGAAGGTGAAATATTCCAATTAAAAATTTGTGAGATGAGAGTGGTTAATTGGCAAAAATATTAAATTTGAATTCATTCATTTTTATTTGGCGAAATGAAATCATTTGCATTCAAAACGAGCAACATCAGAAAGAAAAATATTAAAACTAGAATGGAAGACTTTTAAAGTTCTTAGCAAATACTTAGTTATCGAATGGAGGTTGAGCGGCATTTAAAAAATAATTTAACAGCAACTCTCCCGCCCAGCTGAGAGGAACTACTAATTATCACCTCGAAACCAGTTGCATGTTATGTGTTTATTTTATTCCCAGCAGCGTTTCCAAATAGCAAAGGTTATAGCAAACGTATTTTAACACACCATTTGGAAAAACATCCACTTGCTGATATATCCTTTAAAGAGAAATGTTTTTTGGGTTAGTCAACTCTCGGAGGAAAATTCATTGGGCAAAAAGTCACCCTCTTCCTTAAAAGTCCTTGGGTGAAACGCCCAGGGTCCGGTTATCCAGATGCCTCTCCTTCATAACTTGAATTCTCGATATATTAGTTTTAAAATTTTATTTTACTCCCCATCTTATCATCCCAACTTCTACATTTGACCTACTTGGATTCGGTTACAGCCTCTTCCATTGGGATGGGTTAGAATATATCCATTACTTTAACTTGGGGAAAAAAGGTAGAGGATCATCTGCACACCAGGATTTCATTCCGTTCCCAGAAGTACTATTCTCTCGAGTGGAAAAGTTAGAGATAGTGAGGGAGATGAGGATTCATTTGGAATTTTTAATAGAATGCCTGATTGCGTGCTTTGTATCGAACTTAGCTTAGTGACCTTAAACATTTCCACATTACAAATGTGTCACAAAAATACCCATACTGATAGCTTGTGTAAGTAATAAATCATTCATCGAGAGATTGAATCTATTACTCAAAATTATAATTTTCCATTGAATATTAAATCTTCCTAGATGAAAACTAAAACATATTTGATTGAAAAATCGACAATATTGGAAAATAAAATCAATTCACGGAATTCATCACAGTTCAATTTCATTAATGGGAGATAGTGATCGATTTTCTATCAGAGATAATCCCATTCTAATCTCGCCGACATTCACTTCAGTGTTTCTGAAATCATCGCATGTTTCATAACATTTTCATATTCTGAGTAATTTTGCCGATATTACAAAAGAGGAAATCCCTCGTGAAATGCCTTTCCGACATAGAATGAAGTGTGGTTATCCTTAAATCTATTTTGCTGACGTCACTGCCCTTTCCAACTACCTTCACTAAATTGATTACCTTGCTGACTCCTTTTCGGATTCTTTTTTCTTCTCTTTTCTCTCATAACCAATGTTGAGATTGCAGAATACTTTTCTGCTTGCCTAGCACTATTCAACTAAACACCTTTCTGTTCCCAGATTTCCCGAGGCTATTCACAGGTTGTCATTATCCTTTTCATCAAAGGAAAAGGTTCATTTTGTTTCATAGCTCTCAACAGGCTAGCCATTTCCTTGAGTTACTGTTCTACAGGCTCTGAAAGGCTTGCTACCTTATTTCCTGTTCCTTTTACTGTTTCTTTCCCATCTTTATCTTCTCTCCCTCTATTTTGCCCCCCCGCGCAGTGTTGCCAAATATGGTTTATATCCTCGTCTTTTACGCCGCATCTCCTTTACACATCATAAGCCGCTAATTCACTTTTACGCACGTGTGATTATACCGCAAATTTCATCTTTTCTGGAGTCTTCCAACTTCCTGGAAGTGTTTATTCTCCTTGTTCATCCCTCAACACTTCAGCCTCTTTATTACTGAAGTTACAATTTGCCTTCTCGTTTTCCTTAAATGCGTCATTTTATCTCGGCTGCAGCTTTCTCTCATTCCGGTTTTTTATATCGAGCTAATTTTTTTCCAAGAAAATATATCTTGTTTTTCCCTTTCATGGCTGCTAACCTAATATCTCGGCAACTACATTTCGAACGGAAATTTAATCCTGATATAGTAGCAAGGGAATTTTATCTCATTATTTACTTTCATCCTTCTATTTCCCAATGCTTACGAAAAGAGGCAGTTTTAGGGTAAAACTGTATGAAAAGCTCGTTTATCCCAAAAGGAATGGTTGCTACATCATTTAATGATATGTCGGGTAGAATGAATATTGGTATCTGGTTGCAAGAAAATGTGAAACCTTAAACGTATGCATTATTTACAATCCGAAGACGTGGCATCAAGGAAATAAAGACAGTGGCTTAGGCATTGTGCCATTTATTGTTGCGTCTGCGACTAGTTATGCCATACATTACTTGCCATAATATTGTTATGAGCTTGTTGATGAATAATTACTGAAGGAGGTGTTTATATTCATTGTATACAATCATTGTGTAATTTCGCCTTAGCTAAGAGAATTCATTTCTGTGAAGTTGGAAGTGAATTACTCACTTCGTTGATTTGGCTGTACCGAGTTATCTTTTCGCCATTGCGGCTATCGCCGTGCTGGTTGTCGGCGAGTTATCCTCTCTTCCGGGTTTTGACCTTGAAACATCTCTCTTATCTTATCTCCTTTTCCTCTACATATCTGTGCTTATTTTCAAATCGGTAAGTAATATTCACCATCTTAGGGTATAATTAAACAAAATGAAATCCTAGTGCTCTATCTAAACTATCTGCTATCCACGCTGTACATCCCCTTCATGTAAGTTTGGGTTGAGGTTTATATCCAGAAACAAAATTTTTATAAGACTCCAGAAAAATTTCACCAACTTAAACTCCTTTTATTTCCCAATCCAAGATATTATAAGATTGTCGCCTAGGGAACCGTATGTTATATTCTCTGCAGTAAGGTTCTCCTTCAGCGCCCTCAATTGAGAGAACAGTTTCGAATCCAAATGTAACTCCTTCAACTGCTCCCATTTCGTGACACATCTCGACTGAGCATTGTCCGGGGAGAGACGCCCCCTTCTCCGCTTTATCTGGATAACTGCATCGAGGAAACAGAAATTTTCCAGAATGGTGACCCTCTGGAAAGAATCTCTTGAATTATTCACTCTAAGGTCGGAATTAACTCCAAGAACTTCTACTCCGCGGAGAATTGCGGTGCCGTGGAATTGTCTTCCGGAAGGCGATGAAAGATTTTTCCTCGTAGTAAACAACTCGTAAAGGAAGTCGACTTCGTTGCTGTTTCGCTACTAATAACAGAACTTAGTCTCGTCAAAGAAATGCAATTTTCCCGCGAATTGGAGAAATAATTCCGTAGTAATTTGCCGGCTGTTTCGAAAAGAAATATCTTTCGCCATTTAACGAGATACTTTCATGCGCAGATTCGAATGATTCGAATTTTTTGCACGAGTTGTTCTTCCAAATGCTAATTATAACTAGTAGTAGGAGGTAAAAGCACGCTGGAAGATGAAAGATCTATTGCAACCTAGACTGTCAGCTCTAAACATACTTTCATGAGTTTTAATTGACTACGCGCATCAGACACCGGAAATGTGTTTTTGGAGCTTGAATAAATTCTGATTTTTAAAGAACTTTATTATTCATGAACGATTCCAGTATTTTAAAACAAATGCTAACTGTAAAATAATTAATATAAAGGATCTCGGAGAGATGTGAAATGTCATCTTTGCAAGGTGACATAGTGTAGAAATTCCGGCAGCCAGGAAAAAGTGGAGTATCTTACGTGATTTGAATTGTGTCTGAACATCAACTGAGTTTCGATAGAATCTCACGAACTGAATACGTAAAAATTAAAGTGATGCAAAATACTAATAAAAGGAAGGATTAAAGGATAGAGAAGGAGATATAATAATATAACAACTGTTATAAGTATGAGAGGAGTTTTGAGGAAAGTAATTTATAAATTACGGCATTACTTATTCATAAAAATATGAATGTACTTAGAAAAATTATAATCTACCAGAAGTACTTGCTACTGTAACGGATTCCGTCTAGTGCGGGGATAGCAAACCTATCGCACGCGTGCCCTAAGTAGCACGCGGAGATGGGAGGACACTAAGGGCAATTACATTTATTTTTATTTGCATTTAATTTCTATAATTACCTTTTTATGCACTCTAATAAAATATTTAAACTTCAAAAGAAATAATTGTGAATGCAATTTAAAAATTAATATTTTTTGTTATAAAACATCCTATGCCTCTTATAGATATAAAAATAATCTATACTTCTATCTCACTCGATGGGTTGGCATGCGAGTTGAGCGAGTTTATTTCATAAACTTTGGCACTCAATTGCCAAAAGGTTATCCACCCCTGGTCTAGTGCCTTATTTCTGGTGTAGTGTAACTGTTCCATGATTTTTTTATTTAATATATGAAAAATATTCATACTGATCTAATTTCCCAATAAATAGATGTTTCTTTGAGTATAGATATACAATATAAAACATAAGTTATCCATCACAAATTTATAATTCCCGAGGCAAAAACCTTTGTTCGTTTCTTCGCTGTAACGCTTTGATTCTTTATATTCCGTCTTTCTAGGTTAAGGAAAAGAGTACCTTTCTGTTTTCCAAATCCCATGCAAGTGGAATCTAATTCTTTCCTTTTTCTTCCTCTTCAGGTATGTGTTAACCGTGTTGCGGACAAGGAGTCGTCGCAGAGTAGGGCGTCGAGATGAGAGGGAAAGTAAGGAAGAAAGTTAAAGAGTTGTAGGGGTTCAAGGAGCCAAAAGAAAGGCAAGGAAAAGTGAGAACAGAGCGGTAAAGAGCGCTTTGCATTCGGTGAAATCCCTTTCCGTGAAGGAGAAGGAAAGAGTAAGGGTCTGCTTGAATAAAAGAAAGCCACAATGTCTTCGTATCTCAATATTCAGCAGCGCAACCTTGGATTCGAAATTCATATAAATGCACAAAAATCCAGGGTTTGGTTTTAATATGATATCTTTGTGTGCAAAGAAAATGTTTTTCATAAATCGCGAGACATTTCTCCTCTTATGTCAAATGTATTTGAGAACGATATATTCCAGCGAGTGACGCATGTAAACACAGATAAAAGTGATAAATAATACTTATCCTGTAGAGTTAGATTTACTGTTAGATAAATATTTGAGTGAATATACCTTTGATAATTTTAAAGGAGTTAATAATTTTGTATCTTCAGGAACATTGTCATCGTAAGAAGTCCTATAATAATTTTGGAGGTCTTTTTATGTTTTCCGATATATAATTTCAGTTCCTCGAGATAAATTTTGAAAAAATAAACAAAATTCTTAAAATAGGAATTGTTATAATTTATCTTTAAATAAAATCTCTTTGTTGGAACTATAATGAATCTCGCAGGTAGCTATTTAAAGTAGATGCAAAAATTATCATGATATTTTCATTTAAAATGCAATGTTTGGTTACTTTTAATCATTTAATCGCTCACTTAAATTTTGCTGCTCTTTTAAGTCATGTTAAATTCTTAACTTAATGAATAATTAATTAACTTATTTCTATTAGTGAGAAATTCAGCTAATTGATAAAAAATTATATTTATGAAATTCTTTTAGCACTATTCGTCTATTTTCCTATGAAATGCTGTCAGCATTTTTTGAAATTGTTTACATTTGAGTTGATTATGAATATTTAAACAAATTTAACTTATTTAAATATACTCTGGAGATAGAGAATATAAGAGGACTAATTTAAAAATTTCGCTTTTTGCATTTTCGTTGTTCGTGGAGACCAAAACTTCCTCTTCCATTTATTCAAAACTCTTTCATACTTCTTCGCTGTGGCTAATAAATAAATTTAGATTATTATTTATATTAAAACTCTAAATTTCGAAATATATAAAAGTTTCTAGGTACGTTTAAAAGTAGCTACTATTCGTTTCCCTCATGAAATCATTCTGGAGTAATCACAACTTGCTACCCAGGCTTTGTTTCAAATGTTTATCTCTATAGACTCTTAGGTTAGCTGTTTAAACACAAGAGTTGGATAAACATGTATTTTATTCTTGTCATAAAAATCTATCGGTAAAAGATCTATTGGTATAATCAGGGCAGATCTGACAATACAAGCAAACCAAAGATCGCTGGTGAAGACCAAATTTTAGGAGCGAAGATCTCTCCTCGCACGAATAAATCCTCCTCCACTTCTGCAGGCAATTGTTGAAAGTAGCGGCGAAAGAGAAGGAGTCGTGGGAGGGCTCCCAAACGGCTCCTTACATGAGGCGCCATGATACCTTGGCCTTTTCTGGATATCATCTCCATATATTTAAAATCTCCTCTGTGAATTCTGTAGCTAAGGACGAATATATCCAAAAGGTTTTAGATTGATCATGCTTCTTTCCGTCAGATTTGATTTTTAACCTTATTATTAAATTATTCTCTCTCATAAGCAATCAATTCCGTCCCTCAAACGTTTTTATAACTCCACCAGAGTCTTAGTAATGTCCTTTTTAGGTCTCCCAATCGTCATATTGCTCTCTTCTTTTACTGAAATACTTTTCTATTAAAGTATTCTATTAAATACTATTTTTCTGCCAGAGTCAGGCTCCCCGTCAGTTGCTCACAGGTTTACAAACGAAAAGAAAAATAGAGTGATGAAAACATAATTTATTATCAATAAAATTTATATTCTATTCGCTTCAATTCAAGCTTCGCGGATTCCATTTGAAATTTCAAATATTTGCGCACCTCTATCGTTAAAAATATTACAAGCAAATCTATGGATATTGACAGAGAATTATAGGTATTCACAGAAATTACTATCATTTCTAATCTGAAAAATACTTCATACGTAGTCTTAGCCAATAACGATGATGATGCCAATTAAAAAGTGTTTTACAAAATTTAACACAATTAATTTAACAGTCGGCTGTATTAGTGTGCAGTCCCTCTTCTGAGGTGACGTAAGTGACGTAAGGACGGTTGAGAAATGGAGATGGATCAGAGGAAGGGGAGTTGTATATAGAAGGCGCTCGAGACAGGAATAAAGAAGACGGTCACTGCGCGTGGGAGGATCATCTCCGAGTTGTCTTAGGGTCCTTGGGGACATTCCAAGAAGTCCTTGCTTCCATTTTTCTAATAGACATTTCGTGAGGGACAAACTTATGCTCGTCGTTTGAAGCCAGTTCTCAGGTT
The DNA here is from genome assembly GCA_036926295.1 of Pachydiplax longipennis. Lineage (NCBI taxonomy): Eukaryota > Metazoa > Arthropoda > Insecta > Odonata > Libellulidae > Pachydiplax > Pachydiplax longipennis. Next base: position 11,026,779 of record JAVFKF010000034.1, on the reverse strand, counting down.
TTATTCCGGTGTAAGTACAGCAGGAAACGAGGTTTGCACGCAAAGTTAGGACTTGTGTACAATAGCTGCTTCTTTATCTTACTCTCGGAAATATTTCAACGAGTTATTTCTGATGTTTCCCATTCACCATTCAATTGCGACTCATCGTCTTTCTAGTGGTTATCTTGAGCTCCTCTTTCCTATAAGCTTCTCATTTCTCCCTTATCTCATGTCTTCCATTTTCGCTGTGTATTAATTGAATTTCTTCTCTTAATAATCCAATAATTTTTTGTTTATAATTTACATGTATCCCTAACAGTCTCTTTTCTTACCCTCTCTTGTTGGCTCTGTCCAGCTACTTTCCTGAATATAGTCATTTTTACCGCTTGTCTTTTTTAATTTGATCCTATTGTTTACGCTGACGAATACTGCTGAGGAAATGGCTGCTATTCAGTCAAAATATTTTTTTTTCGACAAAATATATTCAAAATTGATAAAATAACAACCTTTATAATGTTTATAGCTTATTTATGCAGTTTTCCAAACATTTTAAGTCTCAGTACTTTTCGAAAACATGTGACACACAGAATTTAGTCAAGGGCTTAGATTCGAATCGGTGCAGACATTGTCAACACCCCCGCAAGAATGAACTTAATTATGATGATATTCCTCGAGAAAATAAGGAAAATTATCACAAAAGCCTAATTTCAAAATAAGGTAATAAAATATTACATTTCCGTCCATAACTTATGCATCTTTACTCTCCGAACGCGACTCGTATTTTGCTGACGTCTTGTAAATGATGACGATACCTTTTACTGCATCTGTTTCTCTATAATAGCATTCGATTTAACTTCGTGAAATAGCAGGATAAGGTTGTAAACGCAGTACAAAAAATATTTTCTCGTTTCGATCTTTCGTTCAAATAAAACTGCAACCTTAATTTCGTCGTTATATTAAGGACTCCTCTACCCTACGTGTTCGTAAATTTATATAAATTTCATCAGTGATTGATTTTTCTCTTACTGTAAACTCAAGTAAAATAACATTAATCGATGTATATGATGTGTTTTTTGAACTAAGTTAGTTAGAGTCAGTTAGACGATCTATACGAGAAGCGTGGATGAACGGGAGAGATTCATTTATTTCTGAGGAATATACAAGTTTGGACGCAAAAAAGTCTGTTATCCGTATAAAAGCGGTGTTTTATGTTGTTTTGGGTGTATGAAAATGAAAGACATGAGCAGAATGAAAAAGATAAAATGTGGGGAAGAGGTGGACTGAAAAATTTGTCGTTGTGAGTGGTGAATGAGATAATGAAGTATAAAAAAGTTTAAGGAACTAAAGGGAATGTATGAAAAGGTACATGAATGTGTCTGAAGCGAAAGATGTATGCTCAGATCTGGAAACATGGAGTGTCATGAACAAAAGTTCTATGAAGTCAGAAGGAAGAGAGGCCTTCATGGGTCTAATCTCGCCAATATAGGCTCAAATAACAGTATTATACATTACATTTTCATGATGACGAAACTTCCTCATAACAAAAATGTAATCCTAAGAAAGACGTACGCAAGGATAGGAAGCCTTTGTGGAATGTTGTGAATAGAAGAGTCTAACGAGGGTTAGCCTCAAAGAGATCAGTAATTAATTTGTATGTATACATATTCCAGAACCGTATGTATTAACTAGGATATACATGTGTATGTAATTAGCCCCGGTAAATGATTCCGATAAATTCATATATGTCGATTCATTCTGCATATATTATGGCTTCAACCGCATGAAATTTATATCCGCATGCATTTATCTTACCTTTAGCAAGATAGGATGAGGCGTACAGAAACTTAAATGAAAATAATAATCAAAGCCCATGAAGACGAAATACTCTCTATAGAATCAAAAATAAACATTTTATTTGCGTATGCTCATTCTATAAATTTTGTCGCTGCTACGATTCATATCTATCATACATATTTTCCAGGAATGTAAGACGTAGTTATTTAAGATCATAGCATAAATCTTATTATTAAATAGAGATTCTTGGGATTATTTAGGAGATAAATTTGAATAAAATTATCATTGCACGGAATCCTTTGGTCACAAAATGAATCCATTATTTGAAAATTTCGATGCATTGCGTTAATTTTATCCGTTCTATTTGAGCATTTAACAGGATTTAGAAACGCTATGAGGCACTGAAAAATGGATGTACTTTAGTACAACTGCCGAAGCTATCTTTTTTATATTTAACGGGAGGAAATGAGTTAATGAACAAATGTGCTAAAATATTCGCTTATGCTTTTTGGAACGCGAATCTCCTGTATTCAATGTGAATACTACGTAATCACTTCTTATAAGATATCGAAAGATAAAGCCTCGTAATGAGGGAATGGAAAGTTATATAAAATTTCACTTGAGTATGCTTATGATAAGTAAATGGATGCTATAATCTCCGAAAGAGCTTGGATAAATATTTTACACTGGATAACAAGAATTAAAATAAAGAGATTCTGAAAACTTACAAAAGAAAACACTTAGGGATAAGAAACCGTCGTTATTCGGCTAGATAACTGCAAGTCGTTGAGGATTTCGGAATTGAAAAGATTTCGCTCTTTCTCTGAAAAGGTGAGGGATATCAGACAATGGAAGCTCAAAAAAAACCCGTGGTCCAATGTGGGCCTGAGAGAGAATTCGTGTAGAGCAAGGGAAAACCCAACGATAAATGGAGAAAGTTATAATTCAAACGGTACTTTAAGAGAGTTCCTGAAACCAAGCTGCGAAATTTATCGTGCCCCTGCTGGCAATACAGGAAGCCCTTCAGATTAACAGCCTCAGTAGGCGATACTAAATTGCATTGCAACACTAACGACCTCGAATGCTCAAAAGAAGCCCTTTATAAGGGACTGATTTGAAATGCCATACGTTTCGGGAAGCTTTTATCAAAAGCTCGAAAATATTTGCAGAAAGCGCGCTTTTTCGTACCGCGTCTTTCCGTTATGAATTATTCACTGTAGCATAATTTGTAGGTTTATATTCGCGATCTTTTGAAGGACTCACTCTGAATCTCGATTGAAAGGATGGAATCAAAAATAAAGGGAAAAGTTGGCGATGTTATTTTTACTGCTCTGTATAATTTTAACATTTCTATTCAGAGTATGAAATTTTAAGTAGACCTGAGTTTTCTGGCCGTAAGATTATAAGCATGCATGCCTGGTTCGCTCGACCTTTAGAGACTGCTCCATGAAGTGAATTCAAATATTCATATGCGGCGGTGGATTGAATAATATTTGTCTTCATGCTTGAAGTGGGGCTGTTTGGAGGTACAATATACTTATATTGAATATTAAGAACGGTTCTATGAGGTATTATTCCATGGATTATTATTCATTGCAAAATGAATGCTAATATTCTGATCAGTTTTGTCTCTGTGATCATATCCATGAACTATTGGGATGTGCATTTATGTTTTTGTTATTTGATATAAATTGGTGATTCAGTTACCGTTGATATAATTGCATTTGTCGTTTTCTTAAGGGTGATTAAGAGTTAAAACATCGATTAATTTGAATTGTATAAAACTTGTGGTAATAGGCTGTGGAACTTTGTGTAAGTTGATCATGGTCCAAGAATGATAGAATAATCAACCTTCGTCAGAAAGAAAAAGCTGTTTGATAGATATTTTCCAAAACCCACAAGAAAATATGAGTGGATACTATTTTCGACAGATGAGTTTCATTTTCAAGAGTCAGAGAAATGCGAGAAGCGAGATAAAAAATGACGCCATCTAAGAACTTAAGAACATTAAGATATTAAAACTACATCATTTCTTCCAAAGAATTCAGTAATAAACTACAGGTATGCATGAAACATGAAATTAAGAGAAATATTTGAGGAAGAAAACGAAGAAAATTAAAGTCTGACCCCACTTGCCCGTTTAAAGGTTAAGGGAGAATACCATATGAGTAAACAAGTCTTAAAGAAATCACGAAAGGGTAATGAAGACATCCAACCTTAAAATTCTTTATTACATTCACAACTTACGTAAGTTTTAGCCAAAAAGCGCCACTTTTTCAATATCCTCACACGGCTTAAATAGGTTTTTGCATTTGCTAGCATGAACAAGAAAAGGGAACATCAGTGGGATATTTGCAGGCAGCAGGGGCGCAGGTGAAACAAACTTGCTGGGCGAGGTTATGGGCCACAAAAGAGGGAGATAAAATAGCGAAGGGAGGGTGTTAAAATGGAGATAGGAAAGTGGAAGGGAAAGAAGAAGCGAAAGGATGAAAAGAAAACGATGAGGACTGTGTCTTATGGGTTGATGTTAAGGGTAGCAAGCGGGGGCAAGATCTCCTTTAAAGGGAATGCGTGGGCGAGCGGGTAGATTAGGGGGTGAGGGCCCAAGTGCCGGGATGACCTTCAGGAGGGCACTTGCCTCTGAGCGGGAAGAAATCCAGAGAGAAATAAAGAGATAAATACTCGTAAAATAAAACGTTTCCATTGGAATTCCGAAAGGGAGCGGAGATATGCTGTTGAGCCTATTCTGTACTTTTACTAAAACCGCGGAGAGTCCGGATTTCGGCTTTATGCTCCCATTTCTGTTATCTCCTCCGTTAATATTGGCTTTTGTTCGAATGTTTCAACTTTCGTCTACAGCAAGATTCTAACTGCTTTAATTTTTTGCATCAGATGGGCGGCATAATCGGGAAAATGCTAATATTAGTTCGTATTAACGCATTTCACCTTTACAATGAGATTAGAAATAAAGTTTGAACATTACAGTAACGGGGATATAGAGAGCAGAGGAGATATATCTATAACCTAAGGAATTAGACGGAATTATAAAATGGTGCGATTATTTGTATTTAGAGTTTAATGTAGTAGTTAATTTCTTCGAAAGAAAAATCGCAGACAGATGTAAATATACGGACGTTCACTTAAAGAAAGTCAGCTCCGTCAAGAGTCAGTAGGAGCCAAGATAAAGTCCTTGATCGATAGTAGTTTGCGCTAGATAGACCCTACGTATAGTGCGCTTGCAGTTTACCCTGCAGGCAAGCGTTGCATCCGTGAATTATATTCGCGAGTCCTGCTGATGGGATTATTTCTATTAAGACTGATTTGGTATCCATTAAACCAATCTAATGCAATATTATTTCAACGAGTGCAACGTTAACATCTTACGTTTACGGGATAAATACATGCAAAAAATCTATCTCATACTGGATTGGATGAAATATAATAATTATTAGATTAAAAATCATCATTTCAATGCAGTTTAGAGCAGCAATGCTCAATAGGAGCGATAGGAAGATAGAAAGATTCACTGATAGGTAGGATATTAAAAATAATCATTACCGTTTAATCCAAATAGTTACGTCAATATATGATATCATATGAAAGCAGATTAACATTTCCCAGGTCGATCGCAATTGCCTTTCCAATTCTTACGGGACATTCGGTCGATCGCGACTGGTGAACGAAAAGATTCTTATCCTTAGAATAATTCTTATTACATTAAGTATTTCCCTTTACATGCAACTACATTCATATGAATATACAAGAAAGTTTCAAACTTTTGATGAAATATAAAATAAGTCTTGGAAGACGCTAATATATGACTATTAATAATTTTTGTTTCAATATCTACCAAATTTTTTCTCTTAGTCGATCGCGGTCGAAAGAAAGGTATCAGAATCGTTCGCAGAAGGAGATATGTTGACCACACCTGTTTTACTTGAAACCGCTTATAATTTTGTTTCCTTAATATATTTTATGGCATATCAAACTTTATAATACAATCCGTATTGAAGAACTCTTCATGAAATTTTTTTAAAATTCTATAATATCTGAAGAAATGGATTTCAATCAATTTTTTAAAAAGTAGTTAGCATTAGATTTTCCTTTCACGGTCCCTTCATTTAAATATACGTCCCTCAGATAAGTAAACCTGGATTAAAAAGCATATAATAACCTGTCAAATGTTTGATAGATCTATTGAATTACTATTTACTTTATTTCTGAGTGCGAAATGCAATGGAAGTTCAAATAATAACCGCAGCTCTATCAATGAGAATGATGTATTATGGCTTTACATTACGTTGGCAAACAGTGAATATTTTTAAATTTTGGGATGCTAATTTATGCTAATGATCTACAAATTTAATTATCAATAAACACCGAATTTCCCTGAGTTACCTCACATAATTTTGTAGTGATTATACCGAAATTATGGAAATAAATCAACATGCTATTATGTTGAAAAAAATTAACTGCAAAATCGTTGAATATTTATGGATGCACATATTGGAAATTACTCATTTGAGGTAATCAAAATAGAGCAGTTGTTTTGCCTAAAAGCTTCTGTCGGCTATATTGCAAGTTATTTTATGCTCAGTGATGTACAATGAATAACATGCAAGTAGCTCTCTATGCATATCGGCAGCAGTAACCTTTCCATCCGTATATTTTTTTAATTGGAATAAGTTAACCTTTAAATGTTTGTCCAAGAAGAGTTTGCTAAAATTGATGTATTCTCAAAGCTGACCTATCCAATTATGAGTGAAACCAAAAGTCTAATTTATATAGCCTTATCAGCCGTATAACATGATTATATTAGAAATAACTGGAGACTTTAATAGAGCCATATATTTTTTCTAATAGTGTTGATATAAATGTGTTAATAGTGTCGATAATCATTATGTGCAATTCAAGCGTTTTCCAGTTTTCGTTAAGTTATTCAAAAATATAATATAGTCTTCCAAAAACAATCTTGCACAAAAAGGAGGACATTTATAAAGAACAAACTTGTTTAGGTTTTTATTCTAAAATTTTTACTCTTAGATATTTTTACTCTAAAAAGGGTAAAAGAGAAATTCAGTATCAAAGTCAAAACTGAGATAGTACTGCATTACACGAACGTAACTGACATCTATTTTCCACTAGAACGAAATATATCCGATTTACTCGATCAAAATATGCTACTTTTTACGAGAATGGGATTTTTTTATTTGAAATTTCTCCCAAATTGCACGATTCAGCAAAGATAAGGTAAATTCTGAGAGCTAACGCAACATGACTTATGCCCTAAGACCTAGAAATGCTTGTACAATTGTCTCTTCTCTTCAAAAATATTAGATAAATTGAGGATGTCAGAATACGTGTAAATTTGAAAAGATTTTATCAAATCAGGCGTACGCATACACCTAATTTTATAGTACTTACCAAGACTTAGAGAAATAATTATGTATAAACTTTTAAACTGTTACACGTTGTAACTAGTTCTTAAATTTTAATGAAATAAATACGATGTCCGAATATATATCTATCGAGTAAGACACTTATTTTGATATCAGAAAAAAGCAAATGAATCAATAGTGGACAAAATACAAACTGTTTCATTATTTATGAATAAAATTTTCATGTATGTAATCTATTAATAATGAATGGCTATTTTGATATATACTGCATGAAATTAACTACGTTTATGCATTCCATAACGTTTTTATTGAGTGATAACGTTGAAAAAACGGTAGTTTATGCGAGAATATTACCGATCATTCTTATCATCCTCTCAATGAATCATATTGGAAGAAAGAGACCACTTGCCAACATTCCTTCTCTAGCAGTTGTCCTGTTATGTGCATACTCGTGAGATAATTGAAATCACAGCGCAATATCACTTAAATAAGTTTTACGCATATAAATTTTGAAATATTGCGTGTGATTAATAATAAGGGGTGTCCCCAGTTCAGTTGCCCTTACTCGGCTTTAGATTCACGAGACACACCCAAAAATTCTCATCTCCTGTGTAACTTGATTTACAACATTCCCTCAAAACGTATCCCATTCGATTCCGTCTTGTGATTTCCTTCCACCTTCTTCTCTCTCTCTCTCTCTCTCAATTTTTTTCACAATCTTCCTTCATCCCCTTCTTCATTCCCTACCATTGTCTTCAATTTTTCCTTTCCTGTCTCCCACTAAGTCTCCCAAATAGGTTACTTTTCTCCCTCTTGAGATGGGACGAAACGTGCGTTTTCCGTTCAATATTTTCTTCTTCTCACATTTTGCTCATCCTTTCCGTTTGGAAAATATTCCTCGAGACCATCGTCGCCGGACTTATATTTTCTCTGCTCTCATTTTCCCTTTCTACGTATGCTACGATTCTAAAGTTAAGATCTTTCGAAAATCATGTCTTCCAGAAGGAGAAAACTTTCAGAGTACTCGATGGTTTCTTGGATGCTCATTCGACTTTGGAAGATAGCTTTAAGCCTGTAAATCTGTGGGAAATTATTTTAATTTCTCTTCTACTTTTTTCTAAAGTAAACGTTTTGTCTTGAGTTTTACGACTAATTGTATCGTGCTCATTTACAGAAAAGGAGAGTTTTTTTATTCTTTTGTATTCAGGACGGGCATAAAAACGAAGTACATTATCATAATGCATTAATATAGAGCATTATTTCCGCGAGGGAAACAGTTACTGACGTATGCCTAGAATTTTAGGCTTTCTCGGTAAATAGAATGGTATAGGAGTGCTTTTCAGAGTGCTAACCGTGAAACCACCTGGATATCATCCCTAGAAGCATTCACACAGCAGCTATTGACTTAGTTTCCGTATATAAAAAAGTAAAAAACATATGGCGAAACATGAAACATTTAAAATTTTGGATTTTTAATATTTATCAAGCTAACATCTTGTCACTCAATTTTAAGAACTTTCACGGCCTAAATTAAATCGATACATTCTCAAATTTAAAACAAGAATGAGTAGATTCTATACATCTTATATATCTCTTTATAATCTTATACTCAACCTCACAGATGTGATTGAATTTAAAGAAAGCATTAAAGGACATACAATTTTCATTTTAATTAACCCTGGTTCTTTAGTTAGTAATTGAAGTGTATTGAATAATTGTTATTTTATGATTATAATTGATCACTGAAAAACTTTTATACTAGCCATTGAGATTACTTCCCTGTTGAAAAGATTCCCTTCCCTGTGCCCTTATTGAAAACTTCCTTTTCATAAAAAATTTTCCTTAAATTAGGAAAAAGTTTGTAATTTTCTTTTGGTGACCTTTGAATATTTTATGTACACCTATACACGCGAGCATACGACAATATATCTGGTTTTTAGTCCGAAAAGCAGCGAAAAAAACACTTCAGTTTTGAAGCTTCACATGAGCCAGACTTTAAGTATCTGCGATCATACTGAAAAATGGATTTCAATCAGCTCTGTTTCGTAATTTATGTATCCAAATGGAATTATGTTAAGGAGAAATAGCCCTAGAATAGAAAAGCTCAATCTCAGGAATTATTGTTACTGAAAGTATGCTTCTTCGTGTCCTCTATAACCTTTTGCTGTAAACCTTGCAGTTTTAAGACAAAGTTGGTCTTGATGTTCAATAAACGATGGTACGGTCCGATCACATTTTGAGCTTCTTTTCAGCCTCATACTCTCCTGTTTTCTTTTTACCTTCCGTCAGTTTTCCTTCCGATACGCGGCACCGTAAAAACAGAGGTCGGCCATAGAGTTCGTGCCTACGGAAAGGACAAGAGTTTTTCGGTTTCCAGTAACAGCATTCCGCTTGGCGGATTATGACGACATGAACGTAAAGAAGGGAACAGTTTCTGTTTGATATCTGAATATTTGGGAATATCTTAGGGAAGTATACGCATGTCACGTGAAAACATCCCACAAAATGAAAAGGAGCAAAAAGTTCAAAGACGTTATGGATGCAAAAACATAGAACTCCACTCATTAAACAATACTCCACAGTTCTCTATTTCTAATAGGGATTCAATGTCCAATTTATTTCGACATAGAAGTCTGATAGAAGAAGAGGCTTCTAAATAATATCTGTTTAATGCATAATTAATATTTTACGCTCAATTGAGATTTGAAGAATTTACAAAGTCCGTGATTGATTTAATTATTTCAGTCAATTGAGTATTCAGAAATTTTATATTTAGAATCCTAAAAGTAGATTAAATTTCATAACCCTCTTCTTTTTGGTATGATAAATAAAAGTAATGAAAAATTTATTGAAAAATGAAAATATTTCAAATAAACTTATTCAGAGTGCAATCAAGGATGATTCGAATTCAAGAATAGTTTCATTTGCATATATTTTTGAAATTCTTATCGTACTCTACTGCATAAATAAATTTACCTTTCTTTTGATGTTCACATTTAAGTGTATAAGACAACTGATTAGTTTAATTATATTTATTTGAAGATACATCGATCACTGTTGACGCAAGTTATTGTCTTCTTACCTTTTATGGCTATCTCAAGAGACATCTCAAGAAGCGTATAAAATTTTTAAAATATTTCTTTTTCAGAAAATGTTTTTCTCTAGAATAAAAACAAGAAGATTGATAAATTCTACTATGCAAACACAAAAGAATTTTTATAACATAAATTAATGACTGTAAAATTAACTTGCGAATGATCCTGCCGAAAATGAATGAGCTTAACTAATTTAAATAAATATCGATCATGTTAGAGTAGAAAACAGTAAAAGTAAGCGGATTCCTCGAAAAACAGGCATAAAATATGAATATACTCTTATAGGAAAATTCATTAATCGAAGAAGAATCTGGCAATCACCTTGCTCGCCAAGGAGACGAATCGCTATCAACTATAAAAACCAACACAAAGTTCGTCTGTGGTGCCCACATTCTTGCATTTTTGGATCCAAAACGACCAAATTTGAATCATATTCAATTTTACTTCTTTCGGCACTTGTTTCCACTTTCTCTAAGATTATTATGATTTCATTTCTATAACTAATGCATTTCTTATGATATATTTTTGAGTCATTGGCCTTCCTCTGGTGAAAGCCGTGACGGGCTCAATTTTCAGTGTGCGCCATTATATGCGAACTTACCTTTGCTGTCGAAGCATTTTAACTATAAAACTACTTCTGAGTCGCAAAGAGTCGTACCCAAGATACTCTTATGAAAGTAATGACTTTTTAATTAGACCCTATTGATAAATCCAGATTTTTTTTATTTCTACATGCGAAATGACATCGGCTTTTGAAGTACTATTAACAGCGCCAGTACTACTCATACTTCTATAATCCCAATAAGTACAGTAAATTATTTTTTGGATTGGTTCCTCGATGCATTTATTGTAGGTATTTACATATACCGGATATATAAGTATATACACAGCGGTGGTTCTTATGGTAGATGGATAATGTCAAACTTTGATTCCTTTTCTTATAAAACACTTCCTTTGCTTCCTCATAAATCTTCATCTTTTTGGTAGTTATCATCCTAAGTTATGGCTCTACTTTTTTATCCACTTTATTTTTTAAATCATAATCTTAACTTAGCCGCCTTGCTCTTCAAAGTTTATGCGTCGTGTACCCTTTCTCCCCAATATCAAATCTCTCCTAACAAAATCCTTCGCCCTTTCCTCCTTGTGCCTGACCTATCTTGCTCTTCAAGAGAAAGGCCCTTTTCTTCTTCCACATTCAATTTTCAAGAAGCATATATCATCATCATCTGTGCCGGAGGTAATGGAAGTAATGAAAGAAGGAATCTTCGGGGAGGACGAGTTTTTGTTGCTGGACGTTTGAATTTCCGGATCGAAATAGGTTGTCTCCTCCTAATCTCTCACGTTCTTTCATTTTCCAGCGGAATATCTCGCCTTCGCACGGCAATTGCATCTAATACTTGTACGTTGAACAGTTGAGGCCGAGCCTTCTTGCGTAAAATACAATGGAATACATCATCTGCCGTCTCACTAAATCGGCCTGCAACTATTCATAAAGGATGGTATCTCACAATTTTCTCCATAGAATATTCTGGCTGAAACTCATATAATCCAATCCAAATTAGTTACCTTTAAACAATACTCTATATCAGGGGTGCCCAACTCTTCTGCATATAAGATCTACTTTTTATCTTAAAAGTGTGTCGCGATCGACTTATTGTCATAGGCGTAGTCTTATGGGGAAGAAGAAGTGTGAAATGCATACTATGTTTATTCACTGTGTTTCAGCATAAGGTGCATTCCAGCGAGGTATGGGTAGATAAGTAAAATATATGTTCAAAACTATTTTTTATTTTTATATCACTTATTAAGTTTTCGAGATATAGGCTCCTGAAGAAAATAAATTTCCAGACCCAACTTTTGATAGCAGCATTCCGTACATGCGGTACCTAAAAAAATCGATTTTCCGACACTTTTTCGAGATAGATTTTTACTAACTTAAAATGCAATTTAATTTTTTTATCAACTGCAATGTATAATTTGTTGTACTATTTGTTCGTAAATATAAAAATGCACAGTATGGCTGATAATTTGATTACAATATTTCACTTTCTCGTTTTTTTTTGGGCCGAGAAAATTTATCATGAGAGAATAATATGACTTACTTTTTGCTAATTTATCAAAAGCTCGCTAAGTACACCTCGTACTGAAATATAGATATACGGCTTATCTACCTACGTAAAAAAACATCAACAATGATCATTTAAAGGGCCAAAAAACTTATGTCACGGGGAATTAAAAGAACCTGGATAATTATTAACAATATTATTAATTCAAAGTAGCCACAGATAAATACAGATTTAGAATTTACTTTGTTCCCTTAACATTAATGGGAAGACTAAGTTTGCATGTTTCTAACCAAGGAATCATAATCAGGTGTATATCCTGACAAAGATGATAATAATGAGTCTTCTGTATGGAAATCAGATAGGACAGAACGTTGTTTAGTCTTCGTTAGCTTCAAGTATGAAAATGCCGATTCGCAAAGGTATGTAAATCCGAAACAAGAATAGATATATTCGGTACATTTGGTGACACTGGGATATTTTTTTCGGTTGACATATTTCCTAAATCTTCTTCAGATTTTCTGGCTTGTAAGTTTAAGTCAGTTTGTAAAATTATAATTTCATTTTCTAATGCCGATCGACCAAAATTGGCCTCGCGATCGACCGGTCGATCGCGATCGACTTGTTGGCCACCCCTGCTCTATATTATTAAGAAAGCTGCAGATGTGAATGAGTAATTTATCGTGTTTCTCACGAATATGGATACATTATGTATAGTATCCTTATACTTATGCTTCCGGTACTACAAACATGTCATGCATTTTGCCTATGCTGAAGGCTTCGTGGAATATTTTTTTCCGCGGTGCCATAAAATCTTACTTCTTCCTTAACCAGTAATTTAATATTTGCTCTCTTCAATTATGCATATTAACGAAAACCATTCGTTTAGTTACATAGAATACAATCTAGTCTTTACGTAAAAATTTTCGAGAGTGGATATAGGAGGTGTCTCAAATGAATCTAATTTCGAGTAACATATTTTTACCCACAATTTAACACAGTAGCCCTAAACCCTTTCTCCCGAGAGGAGGTGTGAGATCTCCAGTTGCATTTTTTCTTAAATTTGATTGGATTTTCTTAACATTAATTATTTATTCCACCAATAAGGCCGTTTTCGGAATGCTGCAGAAAACTGATTTATGTTTACGTTACCGTTATAGTTGATTGATAAAATAATGATAGAATTTCCATGAAATTATAAGTTACATCTGGATAAGTGTAATTTTTAAGCATAAGGAGCATCATGCCATTATTAAATTAAGGCTGTTACTAATTACGTAGAAAATATAAAGAGAGCCCCAAGTTATACTTCACGGTTTCTTAGAGTGATTTTGTCTGAAAGATGAATGTTAATTTTCTAAATATTTCAAAGAAAGTTATAAAAGAATATGACCAGTTCTACGGGTAAATTGTAGTGAATCAAAGAAAATCTACCGGAAATTCTATAGTAAATCTGAATAACTTTGGAGTCTAGGATTAAAGAGAAGAAATTTTGGGGCTTGCAAAATATTGACGGGTTAAAGTCGTAGGGAGTGTGACACATTTCATTTGGGAGGGGTGAAGTGGAGATTGGAGTCAAGAAGTCAAGGTGTTACTGGGGAAGAAGATGGAGGAGAGTAGAAAGGGGAGAAAAAAATGTTGTGTTCTCCGGACGCTGCGATATGAGCCCGTTATTATGGATGGTATCGCCAAAACAGGTGCGTGGGGTTATATAAAATATGACTCCTCCTTCATTTTTTTATTTCCATTCCGCGCCGTTCAGCCATTTCTCTTGCTCGCAGTATCATTTCCTCTCAGGATCTCATTCACGTTCTCGGGAAATTGTTATAGCCGATTGCTTTTTGCGAAGTATTTTTGTCGTGCGTCATAATTGTTTCCTTTGTTCATACTTCTCGAATCCGGTTTGGGTTGCTCGTCATTATCACAATCCTTATATTCTGTAGTAGCGTATAAGATTTTTCGTACAGTACATGATGAAATTCTACCATCGTGTGAATCATAGTAGTACATGAAATTTTAATAAATTATCATAGGGAATATTAACACATTTCTATGGAATCATTTAAGAACTTTATTTTTTCTGTCAGCAGCAAGATTTCTCACTTTGCAGAGGTATACATTTTGTATCAAAATGTTATTTCATTCATTCTGACTTTGATTTATTTCAGTTCCTTCATACGGATAGTTACAGTGGAAGTAAGCTATTTTCGACAAAAAATTATACGTATACTAGAACATACATACATATATACATAGAACTGATAAATGTAAAGGTATTTAAATTTCTGGTATATATTGCTGAAAACCGACTTTGTAGTACTTTCAAGCTTATTCTTTTGTTGATATACATTTATTTAACATTAATGCAAATCCAAAAAAATAGAAAATTAATTCTTTCCTTTTTCAGTATGGTAATATTGATGAAAAGGATCTAACCCTATCAATCTTCAAGTCGCCATTGTCATAAAATGGACTTTCATATAATCACGTGAAAACGGCAAAATTTAAGTAAGCCAAACAATCTTAACGCAAATTCCTTACTTCCAATTATATTGTAGACGTGGAGTATTACTTATTACATTGTTGATAATAGGATATTTTTTGCTCGAGTGACTTTTTAATGTAACAAGGATGAAATTTAATGTATACTGGAATATGAAAGGGAAATATGAAGTTCGTAACTACTAAAAGTACCTTGGTAGGTGCTCTCACTGTTACATTGCCTTACAACAGCATTCCATAATTCTTAAGTTCTTGCTTTTTTATTTATCATTTGCACTTGTTAAGTTGTCGAGACATCTTTTGCCAACGCACCTAAAACAATGAGTAACGCTTGAATTTTAATCTGCTGGTGATATCCATTGCTATCTGAGAGATATTAACGCTGATGAAACTTTAAGAATACTATTGTGAAGATATTGTTCTTAAAATTTAGTGTTTCGTTTTGTGTATCGGTAGTTGGTAAAGCGAAAGATCACTTTTAATCTCCCAGAGGTTGACTTTTATCTGCAAATAGTACTTATAGCGCGACTTGTAAGCGCAAAAGAGATACGTAAAAATGAGGTCAACGAAGAATCAAACCTCTTGTTAGAAATGTAATCTATTCAGTTTTTAAATCTTTTAGGCACCTATTTCTTATGTGAAAAATCAATTATTTAGTAATTCTTTATCTCGAAATGCTCGTTGTGACATATGCTCAGATACCAACACTCTTGCTGTGTTAACATTACAACTCATTCTATGCACTCCAAACACATCAAATTCGGCTCCCGAATCTTTCCATTTCGACCTATTATCTGAAAGGGAAGTTAAAGAAAAATTAACATCGAATTAGATGAAACAAAACTTTGAGTAGAGAGCTTGGTTGCAAAAAGATCTCCTCAATTATTTACTAAGGAATGATAAAACTAGCACATTTTATGAGAATAATACGAAGTGCTTCCTGAAAATATTTCTCCAATGTTTTCGTCAATTTGTTTTACCGTAGTTTAGGGAATATGGCGAAGATAGAATTTATCAAAAATTGATTCTTTTCCGTACTGCATACTGGATACTGCATGTTTGCTATCTTTTTGATATTAAAATCAGTGTAATCTCGTAGTATTTACTCGCTATTATATATACGCAAGTTATTCTACTGTGGAAAAGCTTCCTTCTGTTTTATATGCACCCACAAACTCCTAAGTATTTTCTGGATCTTTGAAGAGGCCATACAAAATCTTAATCTTTCGATTTTCAAATTAATTTTTCTCATTTTGAAAGAAAAAAAGGGATTCAATCCATTTTTAGACATCCAGTTACATATTATATTTGCATATAGTACCTTTATATACTTGAAATTGAATAATAAAATAAAAGATTATAATACGATCAGTTACGTGAAGTTAGTAGTAAGTGGGGCGTAAGTGAGAATTAAACGTCAGAGAACTCAGTTAATGATATATATATATATATATATATATATATATATATATATATATATATATATATATATATATATATATATATATATTAGTAGTTATCTTTTCGGAAATTAATTTTAAAGAATCATTTGAAAATTAATAAAATTCATGAAGTTATCGATCAGACAAACAAAATTGAAAAAATCGAGACTGGTTAGTGCAATGTCACAGTCAGCCCTTGTCAAGAATGTATAAAAACTATATTTAATAAAATGAAGTTTCAAAAAAGCATTTTTGAGCCAAAAAGATTGTAACTCCCCAAAACATTCTTTCCAATAAAAATAAAAAACGTTGTAGAGATAAAAAAAACTTACAAATATTTTATCACAAAAAACTCTTTTGCATGAAAAATCTATAAAAAGAGAGGGTGTGAGAATCGTGCTAAAGCAATGGAAAAGAAACAAGGAACTAGTGGCATTTTGAAGTCCCAAACGCAACTGACATTTACAATAACCATCAAAGTACAACATCTCACAAAATAAAAAAGAAGAGACAATGCAATAAATGGTTGGGATTAGATCGAACCAAGGTCTGCCACTGAACCGGCTGATGCTCTAAACCAATTGAGAGATTACGTAAATTAGTCTCATTCCGTCTTTCAATTATGACATTCGTCCAGAAAGTGAAAGATTTCAGTTCGAGTCCCGGACACCTACCTTCTTCATTTCTGCCTATTATTTAAGTTTTCTGGTGCATGATAGTTCCTGCAGATTTATATCTAAAACCTTTTCCTTGAAAAGATGGCTATTGGAATGCAAGAAATATTAGTTTAAGGACTAGCAAACAAGTAATGTTTTGAAGGAATGCACGGATAAGGATAAAAAGAGCAACTTAATAGCAATAGAGGATGGAAGGAATAAGATATGCTGTTGGACGTCAATCTGGAAGTCAACAAAAAAGAAATGTGGAAAGATAAAGGCTAAAAGAAACCGGAAGGAAATGAAGGCGAGGAAGATGTGGTTCACTCAGAAACCGTGTGGATGGGACAGGAAAGAACAAGAGTAAACAAAGCACGTCCTTGATGAATTAGGAAAGACGGGCGGGGAGTGGAAAATGGAAGCTGGTCGAGGAGAAAAAATATCCCACGTCGAAGGGACCGCCTGTGTATTCTCAGGAATCGATGGAGGGGAAAGGATTGAACTCGATTGGCATAGGCAATACGGACTTTTCTTAGCATAGACTTCTCGCAAGAGGTCTTGTTCATCCGCTACTCGCTCGAGGGCGTCGGAACGTCCACTGAATCCAAAAAGGGATGAGGCGAATGAGTAAAGCATGCGTACTAGAGAGAGAATTCTTTCTCTGTTTCGCTTGGGACTACGTGAGAGGGTCTTGTTTGCCAAGTTTTCTTTTCCCTTCGGGCACTCGATAGTGGTATTCTCCGTCTTCAAATCCCTGTACCAATGTCGCTGGTCGGAATAACCAGCTGCTCTAAAGGAGTTCGAAGGAGGAGGTGGGGGAATGTAGTGCGGGAACAAGAAAGGTTATCGTGGAAGTTAGAGGTAAACATATAAATTTCATTCGGCCGCTTCCACCTTGTCATTGAGTACGAAAAAAGAAATAACATTTGTTTCCGTTGATTGAATGAGCCTCTATTCTATTGAATGCATTGATTATCCCGTGGAAAATAAGTATTTAATTCAACAGCGCAAAAAAGGGTAAAATATTCTAACTGTATTAGCGGGTAATTAGTAGCGATAGAAATATGATGAATTATCACATCCAGTAGCAGTAGCACTTTGGTATTAATCTAGTGCTACTTTGAGCTTCGAACGACTTAAACGCTAAACGTTCTAGAGTTGGAAAGTTAACTTTGAGTAGAATTCGATTTAAAGTTAGAGCGACGCTTCAATTATATTCGTATTGCATACACGACAAGAAAAAATCAGTTGACATTTAAATGAAATTCGTTTTGCTACCAAGTCATCCATCGCCGTTGAAGCTCTTCCACGGCAAAATCCTTTTTTGCATAGGAAATCATTAGTAGCTTGGAGTAAGAGGAGAGGTAAGAGAGAAACATCTTATAGGGTCTTATAGGATCATTATCTTAGGATATCTTTTTTGACTACACCTTCTAGATCGTTCACACGTTATTCAGCCGTGTAGAACCCTACAATTACATTCGGTTCATTATTTTTACTTCGATCCAAATCTTTTCGGTTGGCTTAAATTATCTTCTGGACGTCTTGTTCTCAATCAAAATAGCTCTGCTTCAGATGCTGCGGAGGGCAAAGATTAACAGTTAAGAGTCGCTTCTCAGTCAAAGGCTTATTTCCTCCAACCTGATATTATCAGGAGAGAGGATTGGCGAGTTAAATCAGGAATCAAACGTAGAAACAGTGGAGGGTGCCATAATAGAGCACTCTGAGAGGTATAATGGAAATCTGGTAGTCAAAGAGATAGTCTGTGTGAATAGGAGAGAGAGAGCAATAGAGATGGAGTGTCAAGGCCGAGCGCTGATGGTCCTGTTGCAAGTCTTTCAAGGCCACAGCTCCCGATAAATAATAATTGAAAACAATCTTCACTTTTTGAAGTGTCATTTTTCCCTAAATGTATCTTGCAATTGACGTAAAATTTTTAGTCATATTTTGGCATTTAAGGGATTTCTTTATATATACTTGAATGAAAATCAAAGAAATACTAAAATACCGAAAGGTAAATGATGAACTTGTTTAATAGGAACTAACGATATCGAGAGAAACTCCCTTAATTATATTGGTAATTTAAATACAATATTTATTAGATATAAAGTGGAAGGTAGTATTGGCAAGAAGTAAAATTTTCAGTGCATAATATTGAAGAATTATCATCAATTTAATGATACTTCATTGAAGCAATTCAGCTAGTTTTCCGATGATAAGATTGTGAAGACAGTAGGGATAAAAATTTTATCTCATTGTTAATCTTGAGTGCCTATATTCAACCAAGTGAACAAGACTCTTGAGAGTAAGTAGTATCATTTAAAGGGATTTCTTTTTAGGCCAAATCCGCTTTCAAAATACATTATCCCACTTCACACCCTTCTCTCTAAGTTGGGGCACTCGTAGTATGTTCAGAGCGTATGCTCGTCTCATATTCTGTTTCCTTTTCTCAGCTGCTCCTTCTCCATCAATCTTCCACGCCCAACGTCCATTTGCCACTTCGCACGCCTCAACCTCACGTTCCACAGACGCAAATAGCATGAGAAAACCAAGACCATCTCTCGAATACGAAGCGATTAATTTACTTCTTTCTTTACCTTTACATATTGCATTCTTGTCTGATATTTCTTCTCGGCTACGTCCTTGTCTTTCATTTTTTATTTCCTTATTATTTACTTTTTGGATTAGCTACAAAAATTTAATTATGACGTATGGGCTATACTGATGATTGCATAAGTAATTTAGGCGTCGATGAATTTTGGTTTTGGCCTTCATTATACTGCCAGATGCCCGTCCTGCCATTCATCACTATTAGAAAAATTAAACTTCCGTCAGGTTAGAATTCGAGACCGCTTCCATCAAGACGCGCTTCCAAGTAGGTTATCCGAGATCCCTACTTTGAAAGTATACTATATTTCTAAAATTAACCCGAATTAAGCCAAAAAATATAAGCTCATATAACTCCCACCAGAAATTTAGGCTGGTTTTATTATTACCAACAGTTTTTCGAGCCGTTTTAGCATAATGTAAGTAGAAAAGTACACGAAAGTGATAGATAAACTCTAGAGTAAATAGAGGAAAAAGAAATAATTGAGTATGAAAACGAAGGACATGAAAGGGCGAGGGTTAAATTTCACCTCATTGTTTTAAGACTAAATATTGCGCTATTTTACCAGTCCGAGCAATACAGTGTTGTATGATATTCTATACAGCAATGTAATTAATAATATATACAAGTAACTTAAGTTTTTCTTCTTATCTTATTTCCTAATGTATTATAAGTTATAGTCTCTAGAAACGATAATCAATAACGATTTTAAAAATAATAATTCATAATTTCGTTAGAAAACTGAAGATTTTTATGAAACCCACCGACAGGGCTTGCATGTCATGACATCTGACAGAGCAACTAAGGAACAAGTCACGTTTACTAGCAAACAACTTTCCAACTGATTCGATGTCATGAGACTTGGATTCTAAAATCAGCTTTTGCGCTTACCACTTATAGAAGGCGGCTTCTTTATTGTTCGGTTTCCCTCAGAGAGAGGACTTCATTCCCTCTCTCCGATTTCCCTTCATATCTTTCCCTGTCTTTCGCCACCTCACTCAAGTAGCGTCCATTTCCTCCCGTCAATCCCTTCCCCATTTAGTGCACAACGACACGCACACCCTCTCTTCTATTTTTCTCGGTATCGCGAATATGACAGGGGTGCCCTTTCCTCTTGGCAATATTTTCTTTTATTACCCTCGCATCCCTCTTATCTCCCTCATACCCCACGTTATCCGTCTTCTCCCCCCGTTTAGCATGCATTTCTCTTTCTACTTGTTTTCGTCGCATCCCTCCAGAGTTGAATAGGAGCGCTCGCGAGTTATATTTAATTTTTGGGTCTCTCTCGCTCGTTGAATGCCTAACGAGGTCGCAAGGAACAAATTGCTGTGGTGCTGTTATCCGCGACAGAAATCGATATTCCGATTTTTTCTATTCCTTTTCTCTCGTCCAGTTTAAATTTTGATTCATGTATGATAAATGATAGAACACTGCCGTGCTTTCCTTTATATATATTAAGGACGGAAAAACATGTCTGGCCTTAAAATATAAGGTCGCGACAGGTAATTGATTCACATTTATGAATTCATTTTCATTACTACAAATATATAAATTTTTATAATCACCATGGACAAATAAAGAGACGGATGATTTAGTATTTATAAGAATAATTCTGAAAACGAGTCTTATATATATTAAATTTTCATTTTACGTAGGTTCTAAAAAATTTTTGAGTAGTTTGTAAGTGGATCACAGTTAAATAGTTAGCGACGTGACAGCAACGGAAAACTTGTTGTTCACTTCTGTATAATCTATTTAGCTACATCATGAGATTTTTTGAATGCTAAACTCTTATAATCGCACACTACCGTTATGCAATAAGATTTCAATGAAAAATTTCGAAATATAACATTAATACACTGACATTTATATCCATAATTTAGCAATCACGCCATTCTCGATTGAGATATGGCAATATTTTTTTTTCAATTCTGCTCTATCATTCCTTGTCCTTCCACATTTATTTCGCTTGGTTTAGTAAATCACATTCTGATACATCCGATAACGCATTTTCTTTTCTCTATAGCCATCATACGTCTCTCTGCTTCAGGATCTCATCCATCACGTTCAATGTGATTCTTTCTAGTCTCCCTTTTTTAAAATAAGCTCTCTCTAACGTATATCTTGGATGTTCTGGTAAAGGAGAGAATATTAAGTTTGAAGTATTCATTACCTATTAATAAACTTATATTTTTATCAACTGTCTTCAGTCTTTTTTAACAAGCTTATTAAATATTCCATGCAAATTGTACTCAGCTACCTCTTTTGCTTCTGACGAAAAACTTGACTTTCGCCTCGATATATCAAGAGGGGCTGTGTGTATTATTTTTCATCCTTTTTAGAAATTATCCCTAACCTAAATAATTTTTCAGAAGATTTTTAAAGCAAATGTAATAATATTACGTATTTTAAGGGCGAGATTGTGGCCTATTAGTCCCTTATCAAATATAACCCTAATAAAAATAAGTACATTTAAGTACAAAAATTGTTGACCATCATATATCTCTGATCAATACATTGAAGCATACTTAATACATCAGTTTCCTTAAATGATGGAGTGTATTTCAAGGACATAGTTCATGGGTGTACATAAAAACTACAAAAAGATTTCACTAAAAACATTTTTACGTAATTAAACCCATTTATCAATATTTTTACTATAATAAATATCTAAATTCAATTCAAAAGTGTTTTATTTTGTATTGTCATGGAAACTTGATCTTTGAATTCACCCCATATTTTATTCTTAGCTTTAACATGTAGGGGGAGTAGCATTCCCTGTTCCCTCTCCGTGTTTATTTTTGAACCCTTTCGCCCCGTGTGGGTAATTATCATTTTATTCGGTTGACTTGATTTCATAATTATTCAATCAATCATGGTCAATTAATCATTCATTACACATCCTCTTATTTCTTGTTATTGTTTCACCTAATCAATTATCTTATAATATCTTCATTATTGATTTAATTTTAATGCTCCCAAGCAATATTTGCATTTTATTTTTTCAAATTTCATTATTTACTTTTCGCGCGGCAGGCGAAAGTCGATAACGTTTACATTTTGTATGCATTACAGTTTGTATTTATCCCATCTTGCCTCTTTCATTTATCCAATTATATCTTCTATTTTAACTTAAATTTTTCTAGATTTCAATTCTGTAGGCAACTCTTGCAACATAAATTCCAAAGGTTCATAAATAGTTATGATAAATGTTGCTTTTCAGTAATATCTATTCTTGAAACTATAATTTGAGCAAATAATATGAAATAAGTTACAGAAGAATTATGGGTGAATGAGAGTGAAGAATTGTAAAATTGAATGAATAATTTGAAATTTTAATTTCAGGATCAAATATATGAATGAGTTTATCCTCTATAATTGATAAGTGAAAGTAGATTATAGCCGTCGTTTATTACATTCAAAAATCTAATTTTAGTGAAGAAATATAATCACTATAACTTCATTTATAAATACCTTATTTAATAACTTATGGTTATAAATTGCAGAGGGAGTATATTTTATATATTTTTTATTTTATATATTTTTATATTTTGTATATTTCAAATAGCATTTAATCTACGGAATTTATGCTTAAGTTCGGAAAAACGTTTCTCAGAATTTTAATTATATTAGACAGGAATTGATATACAAGGATGTCAACTGAAGATGCTTTCTTTCGGGAACTCTATATTTTTAGAATATTTCGAACTTATTATCCTTCTCACATGTATCTGTCTAGCATCTCTGTTTCGTTGCTACTTCATCTATGCATGGTAAATTCTGGCCTGAGTTCGGCCGGTGAAAGAACTTCACCCAAGGGAAATCTCGCCGAAGAAACGAAAGTTCTCTTCAAGCCCTCAATTCTGATCCTAGGCTCAACCTCATCTTCCAATTCCCCTTTTATAATCCCTTGTCTTCGTTTTTATTGCTTCTGTCTGAAGCATTCGAGTACTTTTTTCAACTCATCGATTAGGGAAATGTGATATGACAATCGCTACAGCCGTTGCTTAACCTGAGGAAATCCGAAATGGCGTTACTCGCTTATTTATGAATGTTTATAGCGCGAATTCTCTTTCCTTAAAGATAAAGCGGAAGTAAGCCGGACTGAAAAATGGATTCATAAGTATTGATCTTTGAACTATTATTACTAGTATCTGAAAAATAATGTTTTCTTCGCAGTTTCTTGATCGATCAGCTATCGTTGCTATGAGTGGGAGGAATTCATCGTGTAGCTTAAGATAAGCTTACGAAGATTCAATAATCTTTAATTCGATGGTTTTATATCGTCAAAGACTTAACAAGGTTTATTTTCTCCTTATATTATCGGATGTGTAACGTACTAAATAAATGTTTACTTTCAAGTTACGTTGTCATATGCTAATTATTTTCCAAAGAAGTCAAAATGGCCAATTTCCGTACGAAGTGAAATTTCTTCCATAAATCACCGATTTTGATCATTGAATAGTTTCTTGGAAACCAAAGACCTGTTTTAATGTTTCCTATTCTTACCTATTCGATATTTTTTTATATTAATAAATTTTTATCAGTATCAAATTTAACTTTATCTTTGGTCAGCCATGATAGTAGTACGGGTGAAAGATTGTCTCCCTTTCTCTTTTGATTCTTTTGATTAATAAATTTCAAAAGTTGTAGATTAGTAATTTAATTCTTCTTACTTATTAAAAAATACAATAATTTCATTGCATTATATGTAAATGACTAAATATAATTTTATTTATTTATGTAAAAGCTACGGATTGAAAACAGGAATGTTTGTAGTCATTAATGTGGAATTTACATTAACATAAAATAATAGAATTTAATATTATATCAAGTTATATACATATATTATCAGCTTAGTGAAAACAAAATAAATAGGAGATATTCGTTGAGTATTATGGAATAGCATGTGAAGTAATGTATTTATTAAACTCGGTAATGTATGGTTGAGGTTTTGAATTTTTCGCCTTTTATCCTTACTATATTTAAGTGCAATCAGCGCCATCAGTGTATAAATACAGTGCAAAACTAATAGATATTAATTCCCAGATTTATATGTTCATAATTGCTTTTGTTACATTGAATGTTGCTATTGATTAAAAAGTCATTCTCATGGATGCTTTAAAATTCAAGGGATAGTCTCAAATCAATGGGAGCGATGGAATCAAAAACGAGGTAAAAATCTGAATTAAAATAAAGCTCGGATGTCAATGCAACGTTGACTTTTTGGAAATGTAGAGAACGATACGCAATGCACACCTGCCCTCGTTTACCTAATTTTGAGGCGCAATGCAGTTATAAAAAAGGTAGTCCCATTCATGTGGTGATTCAAAATGTCAGCGGAAATTTCGCCGTGAACGACGGCCATTATTCCGTGACACCCGCGTGAATATGTCCCTCTCTTTTCCCTTTGCATCGAAAGACACGGAGCAAAGTCTCGCCTATTCAAAGCGTTGACGTGCGTTCAATTTGTTCATCATTTCGCATGAGGAAACAATTCACTTTCTATTTATCACCTCCCATTTTCTCCGAAAATGCTCTCAGTAACTCCTTCCTGGGTGATATTGCAATCGAATTATTTTCTCTACCTCTTTTAAATGCTCAGTATTTCCGGTGGGCGATATTAGGAGCATGTCCATTCACCGTATGTCGACGGACCGTCAGAAGCAACGATGTTTAAAAGCAACATAATAAGAGTTTTGATCTAATTGACGAGAAACATGTAATAAACCCTAAGGTTCAAATTTTTACTCCTCAATATTCGAGACGTGTTCCTGTGTAATATATTTTTCTGCTAATAGTTTAGAATGCAGTATACAAAAATAGGTGTCAAACGAAGTGATTTTAACCAATTAATTATGTTCTGCCAAACTTAAATACAGTGATCAATATTTTTAGATGGCTGCATATGTGAATAATAAAGGTGATTAATTATGGGCTGGCATGTTTCAATGATATTCAAAACGTTGGTGTGTTAAAAGCTTGTTCGTATTAAATCCATTGCATCAAATAACGTTATTAAAATTTCAATAGCTCACAATTAGTTGTTTTTAGAATATTGCCTACGGTATTATGTCGAGTCTTTTCCTCTTAAGCATGCAATTTAATCAAGAATGTTGTAATTACATGATTTAGAACTTTAATATTCCTAGCTTGGTCAACTATCATAATTTGATTTTACATCTATATTTAACGGCTAAATATTTGAAGCAAATTCCTCAGTAGTTACGAAGAATGTTAATGATCAGGAATCATCATTCATTTCTTTCAAACCGATCGAGCTTTATCGAGATGAAACTTTTCGATAACTTTGATCGATTTCAAGCCTATCTTCAAGCCCGTTGAAAAGACATTTTTTAGTTTTTAAATTGGTTTTTTGTTATTAATTTATGTTAGACCTTATGAAGCTTTCTTCTTTATTTCCGTAATCCATTAAATTTTTTAGAATCATTCCTATAAAATTAAATTCGATGCTGTTCGTCTTTAATGACTCCTTGATTGAACAGTATTTTTACAAAAATTATACATTAGGGTACAAATTTCAAACGTTATTAACTAAAACGGTGCGTCATGAAAACGCAAAACCATGTATGAATATAATGAATTAATGAGTCTTAGGAACTCGTTAACTATAATATTTACGATCAAGGAGTTCCTGAGACTCATTTATTCATGAAACCGCAGCCTCAAACTCCTTGCATATATCAAGGTAGTTAAAGTGAGAACTCTCATATATCAAGAAGAAAGCACAATATGTCGAGATGATGTTTGAATTATTCTGGGCACAATTCCCAGTGAGCAACAAAAGATATTTCCCAAATTTAAGCACTCATATGATTTACAATACAAGGAGATTAAGCAATTCGTAAATTACGCTACACACCGACAACAGCATTTCCTTATCAGAATTCGTGGTGAGTTGTCTTCGCTAATGCAGTGGGAAATGCAGAGGGTAAGATTTGGACAGAATTGACTTTTTCGAGACATAAATGCCTAATAATGAGGACGGATCGTAAAGAGGTAATTAGGCGCCACTAAGGCGAGACGTTAAAGAGGATCAATTTCCCCATTTAGACTTTCCCTCTTCAATCCGTCGTCTTCAACGCGGATCATCTACGTCGGCGGTTAGGGCTTTCGACATTTCATTAAACGATTAACTTCCCGATTCGCGGAGGAGCGCCGGGGGCTTACCAGTGGAAACGCTGAGTACACACGCGAAAATAAAACTTAGGGTGTACACAACGGGGGGAGCGATCAATCCGAGATAATTACCTTTTTCAACCAAATAAGCGCTCTCTGCCGATTAGAAATCGATTTCTTCCCCGACTCATTTTCTACCGCTTCTTCTGCAAACCGACCGCGGATGCTTGCCGAGTTTAAGCGACGAAAATCCCGACTTGATGAACTCTCTCCGGAAACTTATTTCAATCATGTTAATGGCATCCGAAATACCCTTTCCCCGAGCGTCGTTTTATTTTCCTGAAATAAGGATTTAATAAATTGAGCGGAGGTGTATGTTGATGGTGGTGAGTGAGATTGGCGAAGGGAGAGGAGATACGGATGATCTTTCCGTCGCTGATTATGAAAATGCGGGATTGCGACGATAAATACGTGGGTAAATGAGAAAGTTGAAAAGGGGTTTTCTCGTAGAGATCGGCTCAAGATAGCAAAAAGAGCGGTTTCAGAGGGTGAATTGGGAAAATTAAGATATTAGGGATGTGATATTTCCATGATAAACGCAAAATCTACTGTGGTATCTCGACTTTCAGAATTAATTCGTTCCACTTCATTGTTCCCCACTCGAAAAACATGTATCTTTTGTTTCCTGGAACGTGGATTTGATCTATGGTAACCTTTTGTTGCTACAGTTTCTTTCTTACGGTGTAATCTTTCTTTTTGACGATTAATCTTCGAAAATAGTAAAACAACGTACAAGATTAGGTAGAGGTTAGACCAATGTAGGTCTAATCTCGCCAATAAAGAGACTATCCATCTCGAAATTATGTCTTTCATTATATATTTTCGGATTTTCGGTTCGTTTTAAGGACGTAAATAGAGGTCAAAATGGAGTAAGAAGAAAAGTTCGTACGTCAAAAAGTTCGCATATAGAGTGGTTTGTAAATCAAGATACCACTGTACTTCTTTGTATTTGGCTGACTCGTTATCTCCGTCTTATCTGTGCCCTTCACTTTAACTTGTGAAAACTTCCCAGTAAAGATTATTATTTTCTGAAAATTATTTCGCTTATAGAACTTGCAATTCTTCTCGGTTATCTCTTTCGTACATTGGAGCGTATCTTGATATTTTTCGAAACTTCCATCTCAACGTAAATTATCCTTTTATACCATAATAATAAAACACGATATTAACCCATAAACCATAACCCATATAACCCAACAAGTAAGGTATACTAGCCCAAGAAATACATATTTTTACAATGAGGGGCATGCAGTCAGGGTATTGATTCTTTGGCCATCTTATCGACTTAACTTCGCCTCAATGAATCCGTTACCTATTTATTCAGGTGGCTTCCCAATTTTCTCTTGATCCTGGGTAAACGCTATGGCCCCCAACGGGAATCCTTCCTTGGATGGCTTTCCACTGAGGACGATACGCTATCCACCAGGCTATCCGGGGGTATAATACATACTAGATCTAAAATCAATAATATTTGTTATCTACGTAAAATTCATACTAAATGATATGTGCTGATCGAAATAGCCTGATGGATCAAAATGATTTTCAGATCATTTTTGGAAGACGAATTTTTATGTTATATCGATACGTTCGATCGCGTGGATTCGTGGAATTTCACAACAACCATCTTAAAAAAGGAAAAACCTCAGGGATATTTCCTCAGAAGATATTTAATTTTATCAATGTCCTCGATGTATAAAGATGTCGATACGTTGATGAAACCGGTCAAATTTAAAATCTGCTGTGGACGTTACCAAGTGCTTTTCTATTCTTTAAAATGGTTTTTCTGTGTTTTTAGTAACAAAACGGAAACAGACTTGCTCTCTGAGCATTTCAGAACACTGTTAAGATATGAGATACTCTGATTAAGTAAACATGGTAAAGGCAATCAGCATTCGCATCACAAAGGCACAAAATCTATATTTAAACTAGATTTGGCTAAATTCTCTGAATATAGGATTTTGTAAATATTTTTGGGTAGTAAAGTATTCGTTTCACTAAGTTTTGTCTCTTTTTTAGTAAACCGTGAAAAATTACATGTAAACTACAAATTGGGTTTCTTTTATTAAAATATATAAGCATTATAAGCCTTCGCGGTATATGTGCATATAAATGTAAAATACCATATAAACAGATGAAGATGAAAGCAATGCATAGAAATAGAGATAATAAAAGTCGATCTATATGGTACGAAGAGATGAAAATAAATAGATCGGCTGAGTGGATGTTCCAAGTGGCTATCGATGAAAATTTAGAAGGAATTTGAGCGATGAGCAGAAGGGATATTTCACCAATAGAAAAGCATAAGTAGAGCAAAATGGAGAGTTGCTAGTCTCTCAATATAGGAGAGGATATCGAGCATGGCCTCCTACATTCGAACACTAATTGAATCAGAGACCTATTATCTCTCAGCTAAACACATTAATGTTTACTTGTTAATAACTACCTCTAACTATCTAACTCCCCAACTATTCGAAAAGGAGAAGTTATCCTTAGTGTTTCGAAGTTATTGCCTCAAATATTTCTATCGATTTCAAGGCAAGAGATAACGTTGAAAAAATACTTCCCGGACCATCGGAGTACTTTCGAAGGAAATTGGCGATATTATCTTTGAAAATGGAGTTGCCTTCATGAATTACGTATAGCAATAAATGGGAGTACGGTCGACGCTGAAGAGCCAAATACCGATATCAGCATACCTTCGAGCAAGTCGAGAGTTATTTCTGCACATCTTGATAATATTCCCTGATAACACTCTTATGTGTGTGTGCATGAGCGACAACATACCACTTTGCTTGAAATGAAGCGGAAAATTCTCTCAGAAAGTGCTTCCTAAGGTCATCGATTGATAGATAAGAGACATAATGTAAGATATCTTAGAACGGCCCTAGAGAGATTTGGAGTTTTATAGTAGGAAAGCATATGGAATGAAAGCAGTGATGAAGGAGACGTGATCTACAGTCACAGGAAAACAGTTAAAGCCGATAATCTTAGTTGGTATCGATCCAGACAGAAATCACTGTTAACAGAATAATAATTTGTATACTATTGTTTCCTGTACATGATGTAAGGCTACAGATATCTAAGTTACTCCATGGTAAATGGGAGGATTATCTCTTTTAACATGTTTCTAACGTTAAACTCCTATCTGGTTCATGAAAATTTTTATATTCTAAATGCATTTAACATAAGTCTTAATTATTATAACCTCGATATATTTAAAAATTCCCCAACTATATTCGAATTTAATGTCCTCATGGATTATATATCATCCAAAAGAATGACATTCTTACTCTTTATGTACGCGATCACAGTTTAAATTTCACAGATCACAATTTCTCACTTTTAATTTCACTTTAATCTATTATATCATTTCAAAATTTTCTGAAGCATTTCTTGCTGAAATATTAATCATCTTCTGTGTATAAATGAATTCCCAACTTAATCAAATAACAATTTTTACTTTGCACATTAAGTTGTGCGACTAACCCAAGGTTATACAAGAAGTGAAAAATTGTGACTTGGCCGGGACTCGAACCCGGGTCTCCCACTTTCCGGGCAGGTATTCTATCCATTAAACTACCGAGTCACGCAGTCCTGCCCGGAAAGTGGGAGACCCGGGTTCGAGTCCCGGCCAAGTCACAATTTTTCACTTCTTGTATAACCTATAATCAAATAATATTCTCCAAAATATCAAACTAAATAAGCTCCAATTAGTTAGCTAATTGTACATCTAAAGTAACATTCCATCAGAAAATTATTTGTACCTCTAAAATAGTTGCTGCAATTGCCACTCATTTCATCTCAAGTACCAGAGACACAAAAACCTCGCCAATTAGATCTTCCACATAACTAGACGCTACCCAGAGCACACTTACTATCAAATCGACGAAGTACAAATTGAAGTAGCCTCTCTATAAACAGAACTATCTCAGTTTCGTCATCAGAGGCGAAGGCTTTCAATGAGCCTTTTTGCACGCGTCTCAATGGGTGAATACAAGAGAAGCGATGGAATCGTTGGATGGGCTCTAAAAGAACGGAACAAAATAGGGAAGGCTGGAGGAAAGAAATAAAGGATCAGATAACGGGGAACGACGGAGAAGGACGTGTGGAAGAGAAGAGCATTTTGGGGGTTTTGAATGGAAGATCTCTCGTGAGAGAGGAACTCCATGAAAGAAGAGGAGAAAAAAGACGATTCTCACGCAGCGGTGACAGTTACAAACAGGAAGAGGGAATTGGAAAAAGGAGCCGAAGTAACCTTGAGAGAAGGTCAAGGGCAGGTCGAAGAATCCTAGGGCAACCTTATTTTTTTCTTTAAATGAGCATCAAATTCCCCACATGGTTTTCTTGAATTTAATCTCAATGATTCTGCGGGATGAATCAATGTTGAATCAGCCGGAAAATGTCACGGTAGAGAATGGAAGATTCTATAACTATTTACTGAGTAGTTTTGATGTCTACGATTGGAAAAATAAGCGGTACTGAAATAAATTCACATGAAAGCAGTCATAGACGTAAGTATTCTGATAATCTTTTTCATTTATTTAAATCTGATTCTTGGGTGTAGCAAAGGAGAAAACAAAGCATATAGTATGCAATGAATGTCTCTCAGATTGGTCAAAAATGTGAAAGACGACACAGAAATATTTGGAAGAAATGTAGTCGAAAAATTGACGAAAAAAGGAATAAAGTATTGGAAAAAGATGACAGGGACGGAAAAATAGTACTGAAGGAAGAAGATTCCCGAAAGAGGCTTACCAATATAGATGGCAAAAGAAATAGAATCGCCTGCATGGGCGCTCTATCCTTGTGGTAAAAGAAATATAGGAAGATCGAGAAAAAGACGGCAATCCAAAAGCTTTTGATTCTGGAACTGCCTCGTAACTTGATCCATGAAATATTCTCTTAATTTTTTTCTCAAAGAAAGATATATCCTTTGGGTGCTCTCTACAACTATTCAGAATTTGGAGCAGAATGTAACTATACGATCATTATTTTTAACGAAGAATGGTAAGGATGGAAAATTTCCTCCTAAAATTTTGAATTCATTAAAAATTAATAACGCTGAGGTATAGACGTATAATTCGTAGAATTTAATTAGTAGAGTGCAGCATTATGACTAAATTTCAACATGATCAAATCAAACCTCGAAACCTAGGATCGATCGTTGATATCGATATACGAAAACTACTAAAATGTAATAAATACTATAACATAATACCTCACGTAATATTAGTATATATATATTTATTTTAAATACTCTTATATTCGCTCTAGGATTAACCTTTTTATGTTTTATGATATATAACAATTTGTGCTATGAATGGTTACTTATAAAAGTTTAAAGTCACACTTTAGTTATTCTAAAGATCGATAATCAAACTGCAGCAATGAAATCATCTGCAAATGTATATAGTTTCCCGTATTGAATCTAATATGCGTTCAAATAAATATCTAGTAGAATTACCTTGAGTATACTATAAGTTCTATCTTCCACATACCATCTTAAGTAAGCCCATAAAGTACGATAGAAGCGGATGTATCCCAAACGATTCCAGTATCCCATGCCTTCGTTTGTTTGAAGTAAAATAGCCCTGATTTTTGGGTTCTCACCTTCTCATAACATGAGTGCTCTAAATGTGGAAAACAACGGGCTCTCAAATTTCATTCGATAATATAAAAACGTCAAAAACAACCCGTCTGGAAAGGGTTGATATCTGACAAGCAATTACCGGAGAGGACAAATGCGTTGGCGTAACTTGCCGTCCTGCTGGGTTGACAGTTGAAAACAAAAGAATGAAGGTAAATTAGGTAGAATTAGATATGGAGGCATAGTAAAATTTAATCAGAAATGTAAAATTAGTAAGTTCTCCCAGAGATATTATGTCCGGGAGCATACAAAATATTTCCAATGTTCCTATCTAATTAAGATGAGTAAATTCATAAATATCTCACGTTTAAACAAATTAAGCCATCTGAATTTTCCGGTATCGAGACAAGAGCATTTAAAAATTAAATCCCAAAAGGTCTTTAAGAGATGTAGCGAGCTTTCGATTCTTAATTATAAGTGAAATTTTCATATCATCGCTGAATTTCGAGCTCATAGAGTCAAACCATTTCTCTATCAAGTAATTTAGTTTAATTTTTGAGAACTTTAATGTACACTTATTCTTTAGGATATATTACACAGGCAATATTTAAAGATACACAAGAACGAGAGAGGAATTGCGTAAAAATTGGAGCTAATATGACAACTGTTAATATTAGTATTGCTAAAAGTACTTCAATCCATCTTTTCACCAAAAGAGAAGGCGCTACCCAATTGGCTATACGGAAACCCAAATATTTGACTACTTTTGCTTTTAATTAGTTGTAAACCCATTGGATATTTTAGATTTCTCTTCCAATATACCATCACTGTGGTAAAGCAAGTAAAAATTTAAAGAGTACTAGTACCTAATAGAAAAAGAACAGAATCTAATTGTGGTCTCTCTATTAATAAGAGCTTTAAGCAACTGCACTCGGATCCATAAAAAATGAAGGAAACAAAACCGTAGCTTCAATTAAGGTTTGGGATTTATTTCAAATACTTGAAAGAGAAGGGTCTCAATTTCAGACCCCTTTTGGGATCACTGCAAAGGTCAAGGGTACTCCTTCGAGATATATTCCCAGAAAGACATTTACCGACGTTTACCTATAAATTGCCGTTGAAGGAGCTCATGAATATGAAAGCAATTGAGGCTGCATTGGAAATCTTACATGGATTGAGAATCGTAATTAATCAGCCTGAAATCTGCCTCTAGTCAAAGTGCAATCCCTCAGTTACTTATGGAAGAAAATTGAGAAATATTTCTCAAGATTAATGAACATATTTGGGTTAAGTGTGACAGGGATTATTCCTTCTAAGGTAATCTAAATTACTATTAATATCGCATTCTATCGTTTTTAGGTTTGAGGCACTTGATTTTTTTAATGCAGTATTGATATTACACATGTTATAAGCTGCAAAATATATCAAAAGTCAAAGGTCGTCAACTTTTAGATTTTTTTATCAACTACTGTAAAGGAATTTTCAATAAACAGATAAATTGCAATGAGAAATGGAGCCGAACAAATATATTCATATTGCAGCGATTGAACATTCAAGTGATCGTTGGCTCTTGGTAAATTCGATAGTATTGAATTAATTAGGCTGTAAACCGTAAAGGAAAACCACGAAAAACAAAAGCTTGGCTTAAAGGAATTCGCAAGAAACTTGTTAAATCCCGTCAAGGAAAACTCAAGAGAAATATTTCATCCGTATCATCATTATAAATTCATGGTAATCCGTTTAAATTTATTTAGGCAAGTAAACGAAGATTACTTTGCTGGAGCTCCGTTAAAGCGTTAGTGTAGCGTGGTGTAAGATCTCAGCCGCTTTATCACCCTTATAATCCGAATAATTTTTCTCGTGAAAAATCCCCTAAACCTAATGCCTCGTTAACGAGACACGAGATACCCTAAGCGCCACACACTACGTTCCATGGTTTCCGATTGCTTCCTCCGAATATCCCCACTCTTCCCTAACCCCTTCCTCTCCCTTCGTTTTCTTCCCAGGATTTCCTCACCCTTTCCATCTCCGCCTTTTTTCACTCTCTTGGGCAAAAGAGAACTCCTTGCCAACATTGACATTTTGAGGAATCGCGGAGAACGCTTGGAACATTTTACACCGAAATTACCACGAAAGGATAGCAATCTCTCATTCGTAATTAGGAACCGGGATCATACCTAGTATAGTGATGGAGAGGCTATGAAGGGAGTGGAGGACGGAGAGGATGTTTTCTACGCCAAAAAATTTGCATGTAACGAAGGAAAAGGTTTCTCCCTTGCTATGTCACGTCTGTAGTAATATAACTCCGGTGGAAAGGAAGTAGAGGAAGGATAAGGCATGGAAGAGAGGTGGCGGAAGGATGGAATGAACTAGGAATGGTAATGGGATCAGTGGAAGTGGAAATGTATTCAGAGGATGCGAACGCATTTCGCTTGCGTTGCGTTTCTGTCAAGTCCGGCGGACTATATAACTAAGGGCGTCAAGTTTGACGGAGTAAACAGGAACATGGAATGTTTCCACAGGAAAGTGGGATGGAGAGTGGAGCAAATATAGTGGCGAACGGTTAGAGAAAGAGATTGGAATATATGAAAAAGCTCGGATTCGTCATTAAAGTAAGTCTACGGATTTATAAGATATCTGGCACATTGAAAGTATTTCACGAATCATCTCAAAGTTTTGTCATAAGATGAATTATTGTGGCTCTAAAATAATACTCTTATGTTTTTAAAATTTTGAACTTTCCATGCAAAACTAATTAATTAATCGTTTACTTTGGTGGCGCACCATTTTCATCTTAAGAGATATGGGCAAAATTTCGGAAAGATGTTAACATTTTTTATTCAAACCATCCAAAGTCTGTCAGCATTTATCCTCGGTATATAATTATAAACTATTTACTAGAGTCAGAATATCCTTATGTTTTTGAAAGGTTATTGTAATTAAAATTTTGGCAATAGGTGGCTTTTTATTCCCATACTAATTAATGACTACTTTGTTAAGGTAATGAGGTCGACATAAAAGCTGAAAACTCATATCGTGCCACCTCTGCATTAATATCCATAATAAGTAATTTGTACCTGTGAGTTTATATGAAAATATATTTTTTAAATTAGGAATTTAAGCTATAATTATATTTTAAGTGTATTTACAACTTATTTATCTTAATCAATTTGTTGAGAACAACATCGGTATGGAATTTTCTCAATAACTACGATTTCTAGATTTTCATCGATAGTTCATTAAAAATAGTGTTAGGTAATAGAGTAACGGAAATAAAATGTCGGTCCCATTTCAGTTTAATAAAATCTACCGTGCATGTCAAGGAATTTTGAAAAATTTGGATGGTAACTTTAAGAAGAATAATTAGGAATATTAGCTAAAAAATTAGATAAATTTTTAGGAGCGTATGCAGAAAGTTTCGAGTACCATTATTAAAGTAAATGTTAAATTATAGGTTATTAGGAAGGTAAGGATGCAGATATTGTTAAATCAATAGTTTATAATCTTTATGCGGCAAACATAAATTTTAAATTTTGCTGATAAATTTCTAATATTTGGAATGAAAATTATCTACTTAGTCTTTTATATCGAGAAAATTTCTTGCGAGATCAACTACTGCCTACTTTTTAACATACATCAATCAGCAATAAAATACGCCAAAAAGTTGTAGACGATTTTAATCTTTTTACTGTCCTGTAATTAAAAATACATTCCGTGATGATAAAATTGCAAAGTGCGTTTTTAGGTTTTGGGAGCAAAAATTGCTTTTGCCCATTTCGGTCTCAAAAGGCGTGAATATAATAACTTTCATTATCCTTAAATTAGTTTTACCTCTCTGAACTTCTTTTGCTTGTTTTTAATTTACATTAAAACGGTTTTTCAAGGCAGGATTAAATTTTTGTTCGGGAAGTTTTAATCCTCTTAATTATTTTCGGGAAGTTTTTTTTAATTCACGAAATGTATTTTCCGTCCTTAATGGTATTTAAGTCTGTGAGAAATTTAATGGGAATTGAAGGTATGAATGCATGCCGATGCTCGTTCATGCTAACCTTGACTAAAATTAAATTGAAGTTTTCCATAAAAGAAGATTTAATCCGACGTACGTTTTTCCCTTTATTGATGACTTCTTAATGAGAAAAACGAAATAAACAATTTATTAATTTTTATCGGGACGTAAATGAAGTTATATTATAAAATTATATAAAGAAATACCTTGATGTATTTTTCTATGTAATACCTTAGAGCTAGTCAATTAAATCACTTAATGAATAATTTTCCTGTTGGGCTGAAATCACGACGGAAACAGGCGAATGTACCTGAGAATTAAAAATCTAATTTCCAACTCAAATTTCTTTTGAGGTATCCTTTTTGAACTTTTTGAAAACCCAGCATAAATATCGACGGTACTGGGACTCGAATCCGCGCCTTCCACTGTCTGGTTGCTTTTACAACTATTCCTGGCAATTTCTAACCATTTAATTACTGCACTGTGAATTACAGTTAAAGTGGTAGTTAAGTGGTTAGAAAATCTGCCTGTTCTGATGAAATATCTGGGTTTGAAGCTCTCGTTTTTCACTACCATTTATTCTTGGGTTTTACGACGCATTTCTATACCTTCAAAGTATTTACCTTTTCTTGAACATTTTTTATAAAAAATCGGCTAAATCAAAAACATTCATCTTCGATAAATCTAACTTCAAAATCTAATAACGAAATTCTTTCGTAATACACTGCAAATCCTCCTTCCTTACTCTTTCGAAGATATAGATGCAAAAGGCTTTTCTTTAGTTTCACATCTTGAAATATTTTAACACCATAGTGTTTAAATTAAATGTTTACTGAGAGTTAAATCTAATTCCTTTTCTATTAGCTTATTGCTCCAAAAGATGTCTCGGAATTGAGGAAACTAATAAAAACCATCAATGATTACAGCCGAGCTAACTTCCGTCATTTTCGTTACCTCAGCTCTCATCCAAATCCCAAGTATTTGACCGAAACTTTTGCGACCGTTTCCAAAGTCAACAGAAGAACTGAAACTTTCCGAGAGGAATAAAATCAGCCGAGGGAATCGCAGGAATATATTTGAGAAACGCCTCCAATTCCACGCACTTGTGCCAACAACCGCGCAGTTATTGGTCTTCCAGTTCTCAACCCTTGCAGCGATCTTGCTCCTCTCCTAATTTTTCAATTTTACACTTGCTGTACAGGAAAGGGTTCCCGAGCATAATCCTCCACTCGCCATCTCCAAAATGTTTGGCCCCTCTCTTCCCTTACCTATCGTCTTCCTCCTAATCAAATTGTCCTCCCGCCGCAAACTTTCTCCAACCCAAGTTAACCTGCTTTCCTCACCCATCGTTCGTCTCTCTCCTTCCATGTCTTTATCCTCTGTTACGACGCCCAATATCCCTTTCGGATTTTTACATTACCTTCGAAAAAGTTTCATCCTTCAAATCCTTTTATCTCTCTGACGTGTTTCAATATCAATAAGAATTAATAAAAAGAATAGAGAAAGTTTTCCAAAAATTTGCCTTTTCTAAATTCACCGCACATACCGCACCTCATAACTTGTAGGACATACATGGGCGAACCAATTTGGACCCTGAATTTAAGAATTGTGTCATAAAGGCAGGCTTCTTAGTTTGACTGCCAAAACAATCAGGAATCATCGGTGTTTAGACTGTTTCTTTGACCATGACAGAATTTACCGGCCGCTGTGGCGGTGTATGTATCGTGCTAGCGCAAATAGCAATCCGTGTATATAACAGCAAAATAAACACTATTGTCATACCCCCAATTAAAAATACGAACAACAATTATAACTGGATAAAGATGATTAGATAAACTGATTCACCAATTGAATGGGGGTAAACTGACTAAACGTAAGAGCGGAAGTGGGTGGTAGCCATCTTGATGATCGACGTCATAGGACCTGAAAACTTAATTTTTTGGAAAAGAACATTTGCCTGAAACAGGATTTGAACCACTGAGGATAAGATTTTGGAAATTTTGAAAACTTAACCAGGCACTCTAACCACGCGGCCATTTTGATGTTGCATAGTTGTGAAAAAAATTTGGCTATATTTGGATAATGAGGCTGTTTAAGTAGACAGTAACTTACTTAACCATTTTAGATAAAAACTGTGAATAATACTAGGTATTATTTTAACTTTGGTTGTTGATAGCATTAAGCAAAGTCTTACAAGAACAACTGGAGTTTATACTAACAGCTTTCTTTATTAGTTACAGTAATCACAGTAAAACACTTTTTTCTGTAGTTTCAAGGTATTTATTCGACAGAACCTTTTAACGAAGCGTAGAAGTACATAGTTTTTAACATTTCTGCTGTGAAATTCCTCTATCAAGAGAAGTTATCTCGTTACCAAAACATTCCGTACGGTCTTTCAGTTTACTTTTGTTTTCTGTAAAACTCGAATTTATTTATCTTTTACAAAAAGGCTTCCTGTTGACTTCTTAGCTATTTTTGACTCTATACAATGCATCATTATATGCAGCGGCCTCCGGGTCACCATTAATTGGTAAGAAGGGTTTTTTCGTAATGTTAATTACTAGTAATATTAATTCTAGACGAACATTTGAGATTGAGGAATCAGTTGTCTAAAATTCGTCGAAATTTGCTATACTTCGTAATAGCTGAGTCATGATTATCATTAAATATTAAATCAATTATCTTAAACGTAATGTTAGCTGCCGTTTGCTTATAATTAAAGATTAAAGAACTTTATTGAGGTATTGATTATGGGTAGTGAGTCATGAGTCATTAGTGATGTTGATTCGTGAAAATATGCGTATATGCGGTAATGGAGGCATGGTATTATTAGAATTTTCTCGATGTTCGATGATACCAAAGTTGACAAACTAAGAAATTTCTTCGGAGTTTTTTGGACTTGGTTAGCGAATGCTTTGAGGAATGCTAACACATCGGTTGACTATGAATTATCGCGGTCTTAAGTGACTGATGCTCGTTTTTCAATCCTTTTCAGTGATAGAATGTGGTATTATCTTGGCAGTTAAAGTGAACATTTGGATGTTCCAAATTATTGTGTGAATAGCAGAATTTTGGGTAACATAATAACTCTTCTCATTCACCACAATATTTTATATGTTTTGAAGAAGATCCAGGTATTCGAGATCCTTATTTGCAATGAAAACGGGGTGCTTCATAATTAGAGTGGTATTCATCCAGCCTTTAAAAGATATAATATAATTGTGCATATTATGTCTATGACCAATTCGGGTTCAGTTTTATATCACTATTTTTTCTCAATAAAAAAATAAAAACCAGTAAAAATATGGGTCCGTGAAATCAAGCTTAATTGGTCTCTGCTTCTACTCAAATATTGGCCCCGAAAAGCGTCTATGTTTGAGTATGTATTAATTGAATAGTATTACGTCTTTGTATACCTATAATTTATTGCACTAACAATTAATAAATTTTAACCATTTTTAATTTAATCCACAATGTATCCCTATGGTTTTTGAGGCAGATATTGCCTATGTTTTATAAATCCGCGTTGAATTACCCTCTCGTGAATTTTCGTAATAATTCATTAAAGGTCTTAAAATTGTAAGTAAAGGATGATAACGTACTCTTGGAACAACAGCATGAACTAAACCTCGTTAATTTTTCCCTTAATTACCTCTCCTGAAGTACGAACATCCCTCACTCATTACCTTCGGATATATTACCAACTAAAGCGCCGTGACCCAAGCTTTGATAAGCACGATCTATCACTAACAAGGCGCTAAATTACCAAACAGGAGAACCTTCAAGGTGTTAAAAGGAATACTGAATTACCGCGAAAACATTCAAGACTGGAGTGAATTGTGCGAGAGATTTAATTACTCCCTTGAAACCTTCAAAATCATTAAATTATACTCCCGAAGGGATCTACGTAGGAGTTGATGATGATGGATCAAAATTTTGCGAAGAATAAAGTGAAATCAACGAAACTTTGCACCTTAAATGATCCCTCAGAATAAAATAGATATCACATGAGCGGCAGGTCTCGCTGAACTTTTCCAAGTTTTCCAAGTTCAAAAACCTTGCAATCGCACCTACATGTTATCGTAATGATAGTTTGCTCCTACCATATGTGATTAAGTTACACCCTTTTAGTTCATAAAAAATGCAAAATTTTTAAAAGCGACATTCAAAACTTGTATATTGAAACCTAAAAAAATTGAATCGGTTTGATTAATAAAACACAAACTAATTTAGTCTCTTGGAGTTCATTTCATCGCTTAATGGATCTCGATTTTTAAATGGTTTACGCCCTGATATATCAATCTCCTGAATGAATTATATACGTAAATCTACACTCGCGGCATAAATTTAACATTCATCATAATTACCACTTTGACACAAACGGAAGCAGAACTTTATCTGAAATTTCACCCAAGTTCCAGATTCATTTAAATACCTCTGGGGTTCACGATTATGCTTTTGTCCTCTGCTGATTTGACAAATATCACGCTGGAGATTTACTTTGCCAGCACTAGAGTGACTCGTTGGCAACGAGTCCCACAATTAGGAATCTGACAGGAATAGATATCATTCACTCCCAGATAATTAGCTTTAACATGGCTCAATTTTTCGCGTTCGGGTTAATGAGACAAATGATGTATTATTTCAAGTATCTAGGTATTGTATTCTTCCCATCTCCTGTTATATTCCCATATTATTTACTTTTAATCAACCTAAAGAGTAAACCATCACAAGTTGGAAAATAACTTAGCACACATATTGAGTGCTAAGAAAAATTTCCTATTGGAACTTTCGTAGAAATTTTCCTAGCACTATATATATTATCATGAAGGCTATCAAATTCTTTGGACTATCTGTTTATCTCTTGGATTTTCCTGGGCGCAAAACAATAAATAAAAAGTTGAATTTTTTCTCTCTGCTTAGTTAAAGTTGGTTAAAATGATATTGCGAAGCGTTAAAACCTTAAATTTACTAATTTGTGAATAGAGTTTAAAAGCTCATGAAAACCGGAAGTTGCACGGAAACAGGGAGCGGATTTCCTTATACGATTATAGGAAACCAGCAGGACTTGGATGCGTGCTTGCATGGCTGCTTTTCAGTGGTGGGTACCGTCTAGACACACATCACCGCACCGACATGAGTCGACCGATGTTTGGATATCATACATCGAAATAACGACACAACATCACCAAATCGATTCGCACCGAGAGTGAGGCGTCTTCTTCGCACCGAGTGACATTGCCTCCTATAGTTTCCTAACATTAAAACATAACGAGCCCCATAAGTTCAGTTTAAATTTTGGCAGTGACGGTAGGAAACTGAAGGAATCTTTTCCTTTGGTTTTCTCTTCGAGTTCTTTTCTTTTCCGGACGAAAAGTTAGATAAATCCAATCAAAATAAGGACGGTCAATATACTAAAGTTATTGAAGAAGTTCGAAAGTTTCCAGTTCTGTATGATCAATCGATCGAGAAATATCGCAATTTCGGATACAAAGAGAAAGTTTGGAAAATAATTGGGAAATCTTGGAAGTAGAAGTTAAACCCAAAATTTTACGTCTTTAAAAATTTCTCATAATTTATAAAGATTTTATAAAATATGATGAAAATCCTCAAAGTAAACTTAAAAATCATAATAGTATCCCGCTGGTAAAAAAATCAGATAGTTTCCTTTATTGACAAAGAAATTGAACATTTTCTAATTAAACTGTCAATGCTTTACACTCTTGCTAATCTACTATACCTTCAGGGAAATTCAGGAAATGTTTCAGTTGATCGTACGCTGAATCTTTTTCTCTCCACGAAGGCCAAATAGTCATTATAGGTGAAATGAGCTTTATTCTAAATTTTCGATTCGTTCACTTTCATTCTCGATCTTATCAGGCAAGTTGTAGACTTCATGTTTTCGAATGAAGAATAATCATTATTATTTTCTCGGGTTCTCCTTCATGCCTTCTCGTAAATATTCGAAGGTTTTGGTGCGAAATAGTAAAAGCGTTTTCGGATACTCTCCTTGCTCTTCTCGACCGGTAGTTGTAAATCATCCTATTTTTTGTCAAGTCTCTCCCAGGGTAAGGTTTCATCATGAAAGTTTTGAAAGGAATTGCTTCGTCGGCTACAATAATCATTGTAATCATCAATAATCTCATACAAAAGATACCTCCATCAGAGTTCTTTCCATTGCCTTCTACGTCCACTATAATAAAGTTGTAACAAGGATCAATATTGGTGGAATGTAAATGTCGTCACTATAATTTCATACAATTTCGTTTTGTATTTAATCCGAAGAAGCAGCAGCATGCAAAACTCCCCTTCAGTCGCCCTTTTCCTCTGAGCACTGTCAATCCACTTTCATATCCGATTCTTATATTTTCCTCCAATTAAAATCTTACCCTAATGCATAAGTTATGATTTCTAACTCGCTATATTTGAAATTGCTTGATATTATTTCGACGAACCAACTGCAGCTATAACGTAGAGAATACAAACCAGCGAGTTAGAGAGGACGCCAATAGTAAGCAAACGGAGAAGTGTGGTTTCACTTGGTACGGTTCGTGACTCGGCCGACTCACGGCAAAGCTAAGGTCGGTCTCAGTGCAGTGATGTATGTCAAGAACTATAGATGGAGCCGCCTCTCACTTAGCCTACGAAGTATCCTGAAAACAATACGAAGCCCTTCTGCGAGATAGCTCAAACGGCAAGAGCTAACGCATTAAAAGCAAGACATCTGTGTTTCGACTCTGCCGTACTTTTTCATTTCTGGTTATTCTTTTCAGTCAACTTTAATCTTGTATATAATAAGCGGAGTGTCCGTCTGTCTGTCCGTCCCCCTTAAAATTGTTCCTGGTTCATTATCATAGGATGAAAGCTTAAATGTATACCTATATACAAACTATTAAGTGATCAACCTTAAGTCTCGGAGGGTCCTGAACCCCTATATTTGCTTCTAAAATCTTTGGAGAGGACAATTTCACTTCTAAACAAACAGCATTACTAATTTAATCCTACATCTATTTCCCCGTTGAGAATCAATGGGAAATTCAGCCAGTTTCTTGTAAATTGTAAAACAGAGCAAAGTTCCAATTTCGCTAATTTACTCGCACAATTGATTACTGTTTCATGCGCGTAGTAGAATGACTTTTTTGTCTGCACCTGTGAGCGTAATTTAGTTAAAGGCTCGAATGCGTATCCACCTACTGGACTAAGTGAACTTTGAAAACGGAAAGATTCAATTGGTTTAAAATTGGATCTCTTTGGTATGAAACACGAAGTGATATCCAAATAAAGCATTGAAAAG
The DNA here is from genome assembly GCA_036926295.1 of Pachydiplax longipennis. Taxonomy (NCBI): domain Eukaryota; kingdom Metazoa; phylum Arthropoda; class Insecta; order Odonata; family Libellulidae; genus Pachydiplax; species Pachydiplax longipennis. Next base: position 10,983,154 of record JAVFKF010000034.1, on the reverse strand, counting down.
GTATAGCGTGTTCATATTTCGTTTACTTTGTTGATTAATTAAAAAATTTTTGCCTATATGCTAGGGTTAGTTTATGCCACTTATACCACATTTTCACACACTTCGATATTTCGTTTCCTCTTTTGGGAAAAAGGGAGTTTGCATTCGATTACTCTATCCTTTAACGTTTTATCCTTAATATCTCAGAGCCAGTGATGGAAAAAGTTATGTGCAACGTAACGACATTACAAAAAACTAAGTAATCTGGAGTTAACAAATTTGGCGCAAAAAATTCTAAAGACTGAAACGAAAAACATAACGATGAACTCGAAATATTATTTATGTATTTCCTTAAGAGATTGTTTACCTCTGATTGCTCAAGTCGACTTAGATTTTTACTTAACTATTTTAGTATTTTATTACACTTCATACAGTGTTTTTAATTTAATTTATGACAAATTGACCTCGAATAATTTTGGGTGCTTTTAAGTAAGTATATATCATCCAAAAAGTAATTCCAATTAAATTTAAAATATTGGAATTTTCCTTTTCTGAGATTTAGGTGAAGAAAATGTTATAAACTATTAATTATAGATAATAAACAAGGTATACATTAAGTTATTTTATTATAAACTACTGATATTTCGTCAAAACGTTAAACATAAGAGAATATTAAATTATTTTTTCCCAAACGAAGAACGCAGAAAATCGATTTTTTTTCCTTTCCTCCCACTACCTGAAGCAGTAGAAATCTATTGGAGTTACGGCGGCTATACAAGGGCATTAGTAGCGTGAGAGACGCGTTATCTTAGGTATTCCTTTTAAGGTGCGTATTGTGTAGATCACTTAAAATGATATTTAGGGCGCATTTCGTTTTTCTATACTATCGCCTCTCGTTTCTCTTCACCTTTTTCTCCTTCCTTATTTTCCTCAATCCTTTTCGCACTTCCGTTGCCTATTCAGGTCTAATATCCCAACCCCTCAGTCTAACTCTTATTTATCTTTCTCTAAGCTCCTCACTTAAGTTTCTTCCTATCTTTCTGTTCTCTTTATTCCCTCCGCTTATTCCTCCCCCCTTCACCTGCCTAACTACTTCCACTACACCATCTTGAATTTAAGTCTTATTTACATGAAAGTGAAATTTCTAAAAAATCCGATAAGACATTGTGGAACAATTTGCCTTCTAAATTGGACATTGTGTAGAGCGTTACTTTTTAGGAGTATATAACATGTACTTAACAGCGATAATGTTTTTCGTGAATGAAGGATCTAAATATTACGTCATTATTCATTTTCTCTACATACGTTCTCAAACAACTGTGTAATTCTTTGTTTTATTGTTTTCTACTTAACATTTCTGACGATTTTATGTAGCACTATAACCATTCTATCGCTGAGGTCACCAAAAACTCGGATGTGAATGAACATACCAGAATGATGATAATTGAACATTTTTTATTCGAAACTAAGCGGTCTTATACCGCCTAAAGACATCTTATATATATTGTTTATAATTTTGACACTTTTATTCATCTCATTCTCATTCCATAAGGTGTTTACACAAAACTATATGTATCGAAATAGTTTTTGAGGCTATTACATTGCGTACGTTTTCTTAGAGTGGTTTTTTTTCCTTATATGAAAACAATGTACATTCTTATCCAGATCTCCCATACATCTAGCAGAAATATCTTTGTGCGTCTCCCTATTACCTATTCCGATCTAAGATCCTATACCTAAGATTACATATCTTGTGATTGAAAAATCGTATATAACAAAGAGATTTCCCTCATTTTCAATTACAATAGGTTTTCTTCTATCCATCATTCTTCTGCTTACTTAAAACTTATCTTAAATTTGTTTCACCTTCTATTTCCTTCTGTTGGATTCTCCCATATCGATTGATTATCCTGGGCACCCATATAGTCTCATTTAAGTGATTATCATTCTCGTCGTTCTCTTGCTTGTTCCTCTGCCCACTACCTCTCGCATTTCATAATCTACTTCTCCATTAAAGGCCACATTTGTTAAGATTTCATGGAAGATTAGGTTTCCATGTACTGCATCGTCCATCCCACATAAAACTGGATGGTTCTCGCTTGTTTTTGGGTCCAAAGCACTGACTTCCCCATTAATTCAAAAATCTGTTCGTTTGACAAGGGAAGTAAATATGCACTTGATTTTTTTTTCATTTAGTTTCAATTTTTTAATATAAAGGAAGGTATACGTTTCTTCGAGAGATTTTTATTCTGACGATGTATCGATTAGTTTATTGAAAATTAATATACGGGAATATCCCAATATATATAAAAATTAAATTTTCAGCTATCTTCCAATTATCAGCTTTAGAGCTATGAAGGTTCTGCTAAAGGATTACAACAAATTAATCTATATATATTAAAAACGTAACGGTGTCTGTCTGTCTGTCGGTCTGTCTGTCGGTCCGTCTGTCTACAAAAAGCGTTTTTCTCGCCATGGCCAAGAGCTAGAGCGATGCTGAAACGTGCATTCGATGTAGACTGCTGCACCCTACAATGTGGCAGAATTTTCTTTTACCTGAACGGCCCCAGTTCGAACCCAGAGAAGAAAAACCGTTCCCATAAGAAATGCACGTAAACCTCACTTTTAACTGGCGACCTTTTGGTCGCCAAATATCGTTATTGGGTCGAAATGGCGAGAATTCGGTTAAAATAAACGGAAATTTCGTGAAATTTTGAGGTTATAAACAACGAGTCCCCTTGACGACGGATGCGATTGTTGAAACCGAGGTATTGCGTTTTCCCATAAGAATACACTATGATTGATATTTCCATATGAAAGTAATGATTAAAAATGAATGATAGTACATGTTCTTAGTCCAGATGTCTGGTCAAGACCAAACAACTGCATCCAGAGGGTGCATGCACGAGGCTAGTATTATTTATTAAGACATTTAACTAGTTTCTATAACTATGGAATAAATTATAACATATAGTTACAATAAGAAAATTGTGGCATTGTAAGTGCGTATTTGAGGTAAATTTTGTACACTTTTATGTTGAGTACCACCGGATTTTTACAGTGAATTTATTTGCATATAAAAAATATTCACATTTAGAACAGTAAATCATTTATAAGGCAATCGGAAATGTTTCTCTTTCCATCGAAATTCGAAATATTAAGAGAATTACACATCTGAATGGGTAATAGAAAATTTAGTGCATTAATATAAGGCTTCTTCCCAAACTTCTTTATGCTTAATATCTGGAGTTATCTTTTTTCAGGGACTCAATGGTTTTGGTAATGATTCATTCAGCTCGTTAATTTATCTAATATTTAATTTAAAGGGATATCTGAACAGTGTGAAATATCAATTAAAAACAAATCAAAAGCAAGAAAGAATTTGGAATTAGGCTAAGCATACCATGAAGGAATTCCCCAAAAGGTGATTTTCAAGTAGTGAGGAAGGGAATAAAGCATACACGCCAATGGGCACGGGAAGGGTGACGAAGAAAATGAAAGGAACTGGTTCGGCAGCTTGATGTCAGGGCTTTAAAAGGTAGAGTTAGAGGCAGTTTAGCAAAGTCCAGAAGATCCTTTTCATGGACTCTCTTCCCTTTTAGTCTTCATTTTATCGCTTTCTCGAGGATTTTGGGAATGTTTGTTCTCAGGTCTACTTTTACTAATGAAGGTATCTGTTACTCTCGGAGAAAAACTTTAAGAAGCCCTTCTTCACGGCAAATATGTGAACAGAAGTTGAAAAACTTTTACGATTATTTTATGGACGATCGGAGATTGTAAAATTTCAGCCAGAATGCGTAAATTTTAATAAAAAGTATCAGCAAGCGGAAGGGAATAAATCTCCCGTCGAGAAAAAAACGTTGCTTCGGGGATGCAAGGTGGGAATTAAGTACAGGCAGTAAGTCGAAGAGAGTCTTATTTATAATCTCGTTAATATCATCTTCCAACTTGATATGGCCCCTTGTAAAGCAGCAGGTTTAGTATTCAAAAGTTTTTTTTTCCAATATTACATGATAATTACCGTTGTGTATATATTTCTTTATCCGATAGCTCCCGTAAGAAATACATGGGAGAAGTATTGGAACATTAATTTCAAGCACTTTCCGACGAGATGGAAATGTGAAACTTTATTATTCATTAGAAAATCAGTGACTTAACATATATCGTCATTTTGCTACCGAAACTATTATTGGTTCGTCTCTGGAAGACTCGAAAATGCTCTCATAAGAAACAAATGTTAAGTTCATTTTGATCGATTGCATACATTTTTTCTTTCGCAGAATTAAATTAGAAATGATGGTCCTACTAAATCGAGATATGTGCCAAAAGAAAGGATATTAAATAAAAATTTTTGTTTTGGTCGTGAATTACTAGTATAGCTTTGAATCCCAAATTGCGAGAATTTTGATAAAATAATCGAAAATTTCGCGATATTTTGGGTCTGTAGATAAGCATTCCTCTTGACGACCAATGCGACAGTTTAATCCGAGATTATGCGTTCTTAGAGGAAGGGAATATACTATGGGGAATTCACTAGTTTTATAGTAAAGATGTTGAGATGATAGATACAAGTAGGGTACTTATAATTTTCTGTTCACATATGGTTCCTTTCGTTTTAAACACAATGGTTCCTTTCGTAAAACCAACTATTCTCATCATGTATTTAAAGTCACGGTTCTTCTATTTCTAGAAATAGGTTATCCCTCCCTCGGATTGGATTCTAGGAAACTGATATAGCACATGGAAATGTAAGGTTCACCATTAATTCTACATATGGTCTCTCTTGGACGATAGCTAAAAAATATATCATTAAATATTATCATAATAAATATTATCATTTTTATACTTACTAAAATCATCATTTAAAACATGTTAACAACATCATTTAAAATTTATGATTATTTTTCGGATGCCTAAGTTCTTACCCATACTAAATCAGCGTCATGTACGCTCTAAATTCTAGTCATAACTTTTCTTTTTCACTGACTATTACAAATTGATCATAATTTTTGTTTACCTTTAGATTAAGTTGAAATTTTCGAATCATGGAAATTCTTTGGCAGTTGATTAGTTTAACGGATATCTGAATTTACATTTTAATAATAAAATTTATTATTAATATATAAACATATTTATTTTATCAATCTAAAGCATCTCACCAAAATAGTTGATCGGCGACAGGTTTTCAGTGCTAAATTAATATTCTTAGAAAAATCAACCTGGAATCTCATGACTTTATTTCGTGACTGATGACTTTAATACGAAAGGAATTTTGTGTGGAGAGTGACACTTTTTCCCTCTCCTTTCATTACGAAGAAATTTCTCTTTTCCTTCCTTTGGACTTCCCGTAATTCTCTGACTTTTTTCCTGAATTTCACCCACTTGATCTTTCATTTCTTTGACGCATTCTCTCAAATTAGAATGGAGGTGTTGCTGCTGATGTCATTCTAGCTGGCGGCGATATTTTGGGTTATACGCCTCAGAATATGATTAAATGATTTTTAATCTTCTGCGTGTCTGGAGAATTTCTCTGCCAAAATAGATATTGCGTGCTAAGAAAGCTTCATCACCGATAAAAATTTACTTTAGGTAACTTTGGAAAGATATTAATGGCAGGATTGACTTATTTCATTTAAAATAACGTCGGACGATTGCTGAATCTGAGAATTGAGAGTAAACTGATTCGTATTTATCGTACAGTTATTATTTTCTTAACTCTAGTTCCTTCTAGCTCGAGTAATGAGTAATATAAGTTAATAAATATAGTAAAATTATGCAATAACTAATGAACCATTTAAGCACTTACGAGGTAGAAACACAATAAATATGTTTACTTTTTTGAATAAAATAACAAAAGATTAAGTAAGAGTATAAGAATGAAATGAAATAGCAAAATATTCGAAAAAGTCATAGATATACATATTATTATATTTCTTTTTAATACTAAATTTGTATAGTTTGTCCAAAGAAGGTTTATTTCCTCATTAAAGTTACCCTTATTAATTCGTTTGAGGAGTATTCATCCTGCTTTCTAGCCTTACCTCTGTGCTACCATTTTCCATCAACTCTTTTCGAATAATATCAGGTCTGTTTCGGACACCTCATAAATTGGCCGAAAATTTTTAATAACGCATCTTTCCTGCGCGTGGGATACCAAAATTTTTATTTCTTCGCAGAAACCTCCGAAAATTCATCTTTGTCTAACGCCCACTCCGTAGGTATCTTTATTCCACCAACTTCAAAATTATTCCGGCAATAGAGCGTCCTATCATCTTTCCTACCGCGTTCTAGCAGAGTTACCCTTTCTTTCTCTGCCCATCCTCTGCATGGCAACTCTCCTCAGCCTCTCATCTAACTTGTCTCATATTCAGTCCTAGCCTCCTTTCTCCGCTTCCCAACCATACGTCCTTTTTTATGCTTTAATCTGCACATGCGGAACCTCATCTTCTTTCTCCTGAAGCCTCGTGAACCCTCCATCCAGAATCTTTTGTATTTTTCATCTTTTACTTGTGGACCGAAGGAGCAAATATTAAAAAAATGATAAGGGTGATTCATCTTAAATATTTGGTATTCTAAGAATCACTGCGAAGCATAAAATTATGACATTTTTCCAGTTTATAAATTTCCTAATAACTTCATTTAGTTAGTTTATTTAATAACTTAATTTTCGAATTTCGAATTTTCTAATTCCTAGATAAATTTTATTATTCATTAGAAATTTCCATAAGATGCACATACCAAATTCAGTTTTCATTTGATATGCAGATATTTTTATTTTTCTTATTGCTTAAAATAATAGTCGAGCGAAATCAGGAGGGATTCCATTATAACGAGAATTTGCAAGAGTCTCTTTTTTATCGAATGATTGACGCGAAACAGCGATAACTTCGATGAAGTATATCGATTTTTAATATCTGTTTTAATGGATCTGTAAATAACGACAATCAACAGAAATAAGTTTTTAATAAACCAAAACGAAATAAACGAATTTTCCGCGTTAAATATTTTACTAGTTGGTTTAACTCTAGTCCATCACATCGTATCCTTGTTTCATTATGTTATTCCGATTTCAAAATTTTATTTGGGTATGAAACTGCACTTTCCAAAATATAAGTAAGAGCAACGGCAATCCAAAAACCATTAATCTCTTCGGAGAATTTTGACATCTCTTGTGACGGGCGATATGTAAGTATTATCAAAATTATATGCCATGCGGAACTTGATGCCTTCATTGTAAATAAATGTCTTGAAAGATAAATTAATGGCAGCGATATAAAACAGCTGGAACAGATTAGACAGTCGATTCAAGCTTTTCCATCTAATGAGCGTGTCAGCTACCATCATTAATCATTTGACACCAGTTTACTTCAGTAGATGAGTCCACTTATGTATGCTCCCGGTCAGTAAAAGTCAATAAAAACATCAATTATTTTAAAACATCATCAATGTATAATGTTAGTCATGTTTCTCATTTGAATTCTTCACTAATGGTAAACTTTCCTGCTCGTTCAATACTTTTACCTGTCAAAGACTGATATAAATGTTTGACTGAAGGATATACTCAAAGCGATCTCAATCTATATTTTACATATTCACAGGGATGTTATTGCTTTACTACTTTTGAGTAGCGCTATAAAATCCTAAAGTAAGGTACAAAAGAATATATAATGTTTTGTTAGGGGTTGGAAAAGATTGATGACACAGATACCGCTTGTATTTCAGAACGCTAAAAATAAAACGGCATTACGTAGGCATTATCTAAGTAATGAAACACCATGTCTGTCCCACCAGTAGAATTTTCTTTAATTTATTTTTTCTTTTCGCTCTCCTTGCCAACCTCCATTTCCGTATTCTCTTTCACACGAGGCAAGGGTCGCTATTCGAACTCAATCCTTAATCCTAATCCCTCTCCGCCAAAACCATGGCATTTCTACTCTAGGTAGCGAAACCTTGTCTCTTATCCCACCAACTTTCATCTTCTCCAGTATTTTCCGTTCGTGTACTCCACCTATCCAATCCCTACTTCACCCTACCGTAGTTCGTCCCACTCCCGACAACTTTCTTTCCCAGTTTCAATCAACTCCTCTCATACATTGGAGGTCGGAAGCTTTGCTTCCCTAATGTGCCTTCTCCCTTAAGGACGTAATATTTTTATACTCTTTCCACTCCTCGCTTCCAATCTCTCCCTTAATACTCTCTCTCTCTCTCTTTTATCCTCCTCTTCCGTCTTTATTTTTCACCCTCTTTGCCAATTCCACGCGCCTTCCCTTTATTTTTTTACTGCGCCCTCTCGGATTCCGAGAGGAGGAGAGAATCCTTGACGGCGGATTTTGTTACTAGTTTTCAAACATGAAGCACCTTGGGTTCTCTGGGATCGGATACGACGGAAACTGATTAGTGTATCCCACACTCTTTTGAATCTTTGCTAAACTGGTGAAAGTTTGCGGTCGGGACAAACACTCCCCCCTTAACTTAAACAGGTTCCTAAATTAATCGGAAATTCAAGGGTCCGGTGCCTTCTATTAAGGACTTGAATATAAATTCTAAGACGATATATAACCAGTCAAATTATTTCACTTAATTTCTAATGACTTATACTACTACTCTACATGATACATTATACTATGTACACTATATATCTAATTAAATGGAATCTGAGGAGGATGTAGAAACTTGATAGATAAAATACAGGGTAGTTAAGATGCTAATTACAGTACTCTCTTATATATACAAATTCTTCTCGGTACGGAATAGAGGAAGTGTACAATATTGGGATTCAAAGAGTAAGCTAAATTACAGCTTTACTGATGATCATTATCTCCTGTAGGACAAGTTTCACCCGATGTTAGTCCCAATTTCCCTTTACACGATCTTTAAGTTTCCCACTCCTTCCTTAATGAGAACGGCTGGAATAGACAAAGACGTATGAAACAGTCCAGAAAGAATATATAGCTTCTCTTCGATGAATGTGATTTAATATGTTTGGAATGGTTTAATTTAAAAAAGGGGGGCTGCAAAGAATCATAAGTAATTCAGTTCAAGAAGGACAGCAATTAAACTCAGAATCATTCGATTAAATTGCACAAGAAGTAAACTTTTGAAGGGAGGATTTATTTAAGCACGAACGTATTTTCGCTAAGATATCTGCTTTTATTCTTTAATTCTCTGCTTTCAGCTTCAAGGTATAAGGTTAATTAAGTATATAGTGCGTGCCAGGTTTTCTAGTCAGTAATGATGGATTGTATGCGAATGAAATCCTATGTATTTTTCTCCGTATCACAAGGGAAGCCTCATTCCAGATCGTCCATGTGGTATTTCTCGATCTGATTAAAATTACGATTCGTAACTTACATTGGAAGATTTCGACTACAGTTTTCAGCCATCACATTGACTAGCAAAACTGGAAAGCATTACAGTACTGACTGATGACTCTTAAGAGAAAACTTATCCATCTGTAAATCTTATATTTTTAACATAATATCGGTTTGCTCTTCACTAAATCTAGAAGCAACTCGATGAATTGCGTTTCGACGTATCTATCACCTCAAAACTCCCGCAAATTCACTTCTTTCGAAAGATGTCGTTCGGAACGTTTATGTCATTGGCGCCATCTTAAATAAGAGCTCTAACGTACCGAAACTGATTGACTTTTGCGCGTAACCTTTACGGCGCGTGAACATGAATATTTAAATTCTATATGACGTAGACTCCTTCCAAAAGGGTGCGTAGGAGGAGGGAAAGATGGAAAAGAGGGGTTTTAAAGTGAGATATAGGAGTGAAGATGGCGTAACATGGGGAAGAAATATAAAAGAAAAGGCAGAAATTATCGGGAGTTGCTTTAGAATAGGAAGTTGGTAGATTGTGCATAAAAGGCCAGACTTCCCACTATATAGGAAATTTTTTGATTTCATTGGTAATGATAACAGTGGCTATAGGCCATCTTGCATTACTGAATATTGGAAACCAACTCATGGTTTAGTTTATATTTATTTGGGATGAAATAAGCATCATTTCATGAAAATAATACTTGTAAGAATATTTGACTAGAGCTTCCAAATCAGTTACCATTGAAATACAAATAACGATTGGGAAACTATTAGCTCAATAACTCATTACCAAATAGAAAGCACGTTTACGGTATAATATATCGCCAATATAAAGTTTGAAGCACATTTAATCAGAAATGATGAATTCAGTCTAAAATAAATTTTGTATTGTCAGCATTGAAATTATATATTACCTTGGTTTGGACAAAAATTATATCGGGTGGAAAAGTGTGTATGGTCTCTAAGAAAGCGTTAGTTAGTCATATTCTGGAGATACGAGGTATGTTCAAAAAGTTCCCGAACTTTTTTTATAGTGTGCCTCCATTTGGTTATTTTTTAATCTGCCTGTATGCGTTGTATCCGCGAAAGCTTCCCAAATAACCACCTTTAATCACTTTGTCGATATCTTGATTTGTTCATTAGTTACGGATGTTTATGTGAACAGATGATCGTAGAGTGCGGCGAAAAATCGGGTCCGCGGAAATGAGCTCTTTGAAGGAGCAGTGTTCTTCTGTAAAATTCTGCGTGAAACTGGGCAAATCTTTCACGGAAACTTTTGATTTGATTACCAAGGCTATTGGTGAGCATGCTATGAAACGTACCGCGTGTTATGAGTGGTTTATACGGTTCAAAGACGGGCGAAGACGACGAGTGTTCCGGAAGACCATCAACGTCCACAGATGACCCCCACATCGAAAAAGTGAACGATATCGTTCGTGCAAATTGACTTTTGATTGTCAGGGAGCTTGCAGAAGAGCGTGGCATTCCGATTGGTTCTGCTACGAAATCCTAACTAAAAAAATTGAGGATGCATCGAGTCGAGGACAAATTCATGCCTCGCCTGATGACAGCAGACCAGGAGCAACACGAGCAACTCGTGACTTTTTAGCCAAAAACAAGACCACTGTGCTTCTTCAACCACCCTATTCACCAATCCTGGCTCCATGTGACATTTTCCTATTTCCTAAGCTAAAAACCCCACTCAAAGGAAAAATATTTGCCACCATTCGAGAAATAAAGAAAAATTCGACGGAGGAGCTCATGAACAGTCCGAAAGAAGCGTCCCAAGATTGTTTTAAATAGTGGAAATACCATTTGGATAAGTGTATACGTTGGGGGTGGGGAGTGCTTTTAAGGAGACTCGGAGCAATAATTTGTAAGTGAAATATTTGTGCTGTAATAAATAAAGTTCGGGAACTTTTTGAACAGCCCTCGTACACGAAAGGAAAATGCCTGGATATCATGTAAATTAGGATTTCCTAAAGGAAGACGAGGACCGAGAACTAGCTGGGGTTGAACGTTGTGATTAAGATCCTGAGAAGAAAGAACGCATGTAGTTTAGAGGATGAAAGTGATGATAGGGAAAGCGGGGGCTATAGCTGAAGTTATATGCAAGAGCATGAGAGTTAGGCAAGGGAAAAAGATTCATAATTAAAGAGATCTTATTCTGTCACTTTGAAGAAGAGCAGCGTAATTATGTATGTGTTCGCTCAAGAATAGCTCCTAGATAACTAGATAGGATAACTATTGGACTAAAGAATCCATTTCGATTCCCAACACTAGCCCAAAATTAGTGAATCAGCACAAATACAAGCATAATTCTTTCAACTTAAATGGTAGAATAAATAAATAATAAATCATTAACTGATTTGACAAATTCTAAGTAGAAGAAAGTATTGAGAAGGAGGCATCACTAGTAATAAGTGATTAAAGACCTTAATAAGTCTTCGCTCACTCTGATTCTCGAGATCTCTAAGACTCTGATCTCGAGTCACCTTGAATAATTGCAATATGAAAAATTACGTTATAACTTCTTTCTCTTCGAACATGACTGTCATTAGCGATTACAAATCAATTACAGGATTTCATTAAAATGACAAATTCCGCAAGATTTAATAATTTTGTCTCTTTGAATGGAAAATATAAACGATAAATTCTAAGACTCTGTGGAAAAGTATGGAGGAACAGAACAGCCGAAAGCTTACAACTTAAGATCGCCTTCCGTTAGAATAACTATGAATTCATATAAAATAATTTTATAATAAACTTTAATTAGATTCATTATAGCTGCATCATTCACAATCTCTTATAGAGGATTTCTTACATTCTTAGTTCAAGGATATGAGGTTCATACTGTAAGGAAAGTATACCTTACAATTGTAAGGTTTGTATGGCAAACGCAATAAATATTAAAAATGGGTATCTTAACATAAATCGATAATTGGTTTTTCTAAAATAATTTTTGAATTTAGTTCAAAATTCAGAGAAATGATAGAGCGAAATAAATATCCGAATATTTCTTTGCTATTTATACGAGAGGTTATTATGTTCAAGGTAACCTAAAGGCTAAGAGTTCTTCAATGCATCTATGTAGTGTATTATGTGTCGTATACTTCTTGTGCCTCTTAAGAATTGCTTCCATGAGACGAAAATGTTTTGCAAACTTACTCTGGATTTGGACCATTCTATGCATGGAGATCAGGAATAGAATGGTCCAGAAAAAAACCTGGAAAGTTTCCAGCAGATTTTCGAAAGCTTATCGCCAGGGAGTACCTCCAGTCAGGGGAGGAGAATATCGGATAAAATGTATTTATGGTATAAAAGAATCACAGACTTGAAGTACGAACATCAAGTATGAAGTATGAATGGAGGCAGACAGAAGGTTCTGTATGTACATCGAATGTGATTTTAAAAACAAATTAATTCTGGATGATCGCTTTTGGTCTACCCTTATTGAATAGGAGCGAATGTTGTTTTCAGTGAAGTAAATGCTAACCTTTATTCTATAATGGGATGCTATTAGGAGTAGAGGACGTCTACTATTGATTTCAAAATCCATCCCGATTATCTAACTAATAACTATCACTGGAAAAACACCCGATTAAATAAATTAAATCGTGATCTATTTTAATTGAAAAATTGACATTTACCATAATTTAATATAGATCGTTTAACATTTTCGTACATGAAATATTTTCTATTAACGTTATTGATATCAGTAGCTAACTTAATAAAATCATGAAGAGATTTCAGATAGATTCGCAATTGAGTGGAAATGTCTCCATTAGTAAAATTATTAGAAATTGAAGAAGGATTAGGGAAAAGTCTTAAACTTAAACACACGAGGAGATGTGTCCAAGGATATGAGTCTTCTCTTTAAGAACGTTTCTTCTATCAATATTGTCGACATAACTCTTTTAGTAACATAAAGAATTCAGTCAAAATATTTTAATTCAATCTAAAAAAGCCGCGTCGAATTGCTTTATATATTCGGCAGATTTGAAGGCATCATAAACAAATTACACCAGTTCAGACTCACAAGATGAAAACTCAACCTTTGAAAACCGTGTTGATTTCTCTGAATTTAAACGAAGCGAATGAAGGAAGAGTCTTATACTACATGGTCTTAATTACATCAAAGAGAAAGAAATCAAGCCATAATTTACTCAGGGTTAGAATGTTGGGGTACGACTTAAATGGATGGGTTAAGGAGTAGTGGACATTCTCCATCCCAAGGAAACCGGAGTTGGGCACCGATATGGATGACCTTCTGGACAACATTAGAAGCATTGCTCCATCCAAGCACTTTTCCGAAAGGACCACCAGAATATAGACAACAGAGACGAGTAAGTTGATATGGTGTGACGAAGAGCGCTTTCTGGAGAATTTAATTGAGGAAGAAAGTAACATTGGGATGGGGGAGTGATGGATCGTGAGAAAAAGGGTATGTGCAAAGTCGTGAAAGAGATCGGTCATAGTTTGAGCCAGGGCAGGGACGGAAGAAAAGAGGACTGAAAAAGCATAAGGACGGGGACAGAGAGGCTGTTGTGCTAGCGGAACAGATGTTTGGTCGAGAAAGCGAAAAATGGACGGAAAACAAGATTAAGAGAAGTTTCCGAACTCTTCCTCTGACAGGAGTTAAAAGAGCTCCCAATAGACCGTGGCGTTTGGGCTCCAAATGAGATTTTTTTCTCATATTTCTTCGCGAGGAAAGTTTACAAGTTGCGTGGAAAACTGTGCCTCTTTCATTTTTCGAGAAAAAGCCCGGAGGTCTCTCTTGGATTTTCTTTCATCGAAGAAACGTGCCACGCCCAAGTGTGAAGAAAAAAGATCAAATTGGACAGAGAGACAAAAAGATCGAAGTACCTCTAGTGGGTTGGCTCAATTCAGATCAAGGGTGTCTATTCGGTCGTGTTAGTTAGGTTTACCATATATCCCGCTTTGGTCAAAACTCCGGTTCCTGTCAATTTGTCTTTCTTCAGTTGTAAATAAATATATCTGACGAAGAAAATCACCGGAGATACAACTTTGTTTTAGAAAAACTATTCGAATATTAAAATTAAACGATATTGGGGCCCTCTCGCACCAACAGTTGCTAGCAAACTCATAAACATGATGAAAGCTGTGTTTTAGGAAAAGGTTCCGGTCTTTTTCTGGTTTAAATTTCTTCAGAATTCGATATTACTTGCCTCCCATTAGAATATGATAACCTTTCCTTTTCCCTTGACTGATTCCCTACAGCGGAGTAGTGAATTTCTTCCTCCTCGATGTTTCCTGCCATTATCATAACAGTTATCGTAACCAAATCCACGTCACAGAAAAGGAAAAGTCGATCCTAAGAAAGGAGGTGCGATCGGTTTCGGAGGTACTGCATAGTGCCCTCTAAACCGGTTGCATTACTTTTTTCTATAGACTTTAATTATTGAAATTACAGAAAAAATCTGATTAACTGCTGGAATTATAGATCCAAATATTGCTAGATTTAATTCGTTCCATCTAAAAAAGAGGTAAAATATTTTACATTTTATTGGATCTAATTTACCAACTTTCTCTCATATTATTCAATAGATATATTCTCTCCTATAAATATAAAAGTAATTCGAATTAAGAAACGGGAATGAGCTGTAAATTTTACTTATCATTTAACATAAACTTTATTAGCTTATCTCAATTATTAGACTGTTTTAATGTCAGTCCTTATAAGTTAATCGAAATAATGTGTTTCTATTTGTGTAGCTGTCTGTTGAGTTCAGAATTCCACATTCTTCATATCCTTAAATAAAGAATGTTTTTGCGTAAAGAAATATTTCAAAGTAGAGATCTTGGAATCGAGTAAATATGGCATGCAGTCATGAGTTTACGTTTATCTTTGAAATTGAGTCATTGAAGTTTCCGACCAAAAATAGTATAAATAGGCTCAGTCTCCGTATCAAGACATCTATCACCAGTGATTAATGGACACTCGGCCATCAGCCGAATCTATGGTGGACTACTTATTTAGGTTGAAATATAGACCCCATTTCCATTGCTGGTCCGAATTTACGATAGGAAAGAGGGACAATCGATGGTGTCTCTGCGTCGTCCAATGCCTTTTTTGGAGTAATGTGTTGATGTGTCACGCTCAGCTCCGTTCACCTTCCAGTCAAACAAATTGAGAAAAAGAATTAATCACGGATAGATGTGAAGTGGGACTCTGTAGAATATAAATGACATTATATCGAATATGAAGAGGAGTAGAGGCAAAAAAAAAATATACGGAAGAGAAAATAGGGAGGTACAAAGTATGAAAAGATGAGAATGAGAAAGGTCTTAAGCTATCTTAAGGCTATAAAGCGTCTTATAATAATCAATTATTTTCTTTGTTAAAGGATATTAGAAGATAGAATGAGAGGTTAGATTTAGCTTGATACCATTTCCTCTCAAATTTATAATAATGCGGCAAATAATTATCGGAAAAATAATTCATTTGGTTATTTAGGTATATGGTGGATGAGCTGTGCTTGAAAGTCAAAGGAATAATCCCCGTCTAGCAAAAGGAATGAAAAGATACGAAGCATGAGTGCTATTTGTGAAAAATTATTTTACTAACTCTATTGTGTAAATTTCTACCAATTTGCTCTAAAAGATTTCCTCACATTCATTGCAAAGTGAACACTAGATAGAATTAAATTCTTAGTGAATTGAATTTAAAATGAACTATAAAAAAATTATATAGCTAAAAGGGTGAAATATACAGCATGCTAACAAAGAGATACAGTTAGAAACAGGAAAGTGATAATTTTGACAACATTGAAAGAGGATATGAGAAAGAGCGAAGGCTAAGCATGCGTCAAAGGTCTCGTTTTATTTATTTTTTGTTGTGAAATCACGTTAACTCTTCCTCCCTCCCCCCGTCCACACGAATGTTTTCCTGCAGATAATATACGATACGTAAATGCATTTGTACTCTCCTTGTGGGAATAAATTATCAAAATCAAAAAAGAGCCAAGATAATCTTGTGGACATAGAGGACTAAAAGTGGATGTTAGACTTTGTTTTGGAGTGATTTCTATGGACATCATGTTCATAGATACCAATTTAACGATTTTGTCACTATATCTAACGACTTTTTCTTTTCTTAGCTACATTATTATATCGACATGTTGCACTCCCCTTTCATGTACTGTTATATTTTCACTTCTCTGTATTCTCGTAGCATATCCTATTTGATTTATACAGAAATCCAAATAGCATTAGTTTGCTTCACAATAGGCCTAAATGTTTTGTTAATATTTTGATTTATTTAATACTTGAGCTGATATAATAATTTTGAAAGCTAATTCAAGAACTTATAAATATTTAGCTTCACTTTTGTGTTTTTTTTGGAAGATTAGCGTCTTTTCAGCTACTTTTTAGGCTGCATCTAACAAAATCATCAAAATTAAATTGAAATCTCTGATCATGCGACGGAAGAATTCAGGACAAAACCGTCAGCAAGCGAGAAGTGATTCATTAGTCGCAAGATTTGAGAGCGCCATACGTCGGAAAAACGAGGAACCGCGGCACCTTCTGTCTGCCCTCCCATCGCATACAATTGCCTCCATCCCCCTTCCTGTCTCTCCATTTAATTTCCGTCATCGTGTCTCCAGCTGTTCGTGGCCGTGACGCGATGAAGGGCGGGAACGAACGAGGAATAGAGACACGGAGGATTCCGCATCGAATGCGGTCGGCGAAAGAGTGAGGCGTTCGTGAGACCCCCCGCAGAGAATTTTGGGTGAAAATGTAGAGCTAATCTTGCGGTTGTAATGAGAGCTGGTGAGCGGCAGCAGCAGCGCTAAAGGGAAAGAACGCCATGAACTATCTGAAAGAGAAGTTCGATCGGTGGTTTCGGATGCTGTGAACAAGGGAAAGACGAGTGCTGCGAAGTTTAAGGGAAAATGGTGTTACGTTAAAGCTGTCGTTTTATGAGAGGAAATCGTATGAGAGACAGAATCGATATAATGCCAGCGAAATTCGATAGAAAAACATATTTAAAAATGGAATCGCGATGTAATTTTGATCTAATATTCTTCGCGCTTTTTGAGAAAGCATGGGTCCCAATTATAGATTACCTAAGGGACGTTTCATCGAAAAGACGGTTCGTCCATGACATGGGTGGGGAACCTTTTGGATCGGAAGGCCAAATTCAGCATACCTTTCACAAAAAACTCGCATGTATAAGACCATCAGGCCGGACTTGCTTTGCATGTTGCCTATATTCAAGTAGGTCAACCTCAAAATTTAATATGAGAAAACGGATTCCGTCGCAGAGTAAATTGAAACAGAACATTTTTCACTTTACTTTTTTTTTTGGCATAATTAGCAATGGTGGAAAAATTATTACTTAAATAATAATGTTCCTTCCAGAAAGTGACTAAAAGGCCACAATGAACGCACAAAAAGGTCACATGTGGCCTGAAGGCCGCAGATTCATCACCTCAGGTCCAAGAGATTCGTCCATGGAAATTTTTCCTAATATTATCTCAGAAAGGTTTTGAATAACCCTTTTTTAAGTACTATTTGTTCACTAAAATAATATTCATTCTCCAGTTTCCTGTTTTGAAATACTAGTTGTTCCCTAGAACGTCGAAAGATCTTTTGGAGAGCTCTTGATGAGAACTTCATATGAAGTTTTTTTATCGCCTTCATTTTGCTGAAAATGTATACAATAGTCGTCCAACTCGATCTGAATGCTTTTATGAAATACCATTTGATAAATTATGTATGGGTTGAGAAATTCTTTGTTTATTGAGCAAATAACTGAAAATTATCTTAGATGCCTAAAATTGTAAGGCGCGGAATTGAAGCTCTTGATATTTTAATATTTATTGGTACTTCAAAACATCGTTTCAAAAGTAGTAAAAATTTAAAAGAAAGTTTTATAAGTGCATTACTGCATTATGCAATGATTCCATGAAATGTATCTTAATAGTTAAACGTGTATCAAAATCGATAATAAGAAATTATGTTAACTTAGTCCCTAAAATATTTTCGTTAATTTAAGGAAATTAAGAGAACTATGTTTTTTATCTGTGTTTAAAATATGAAGTGAAAATTGGTCACAACAAATTAAGAATTAATTTGAAGGTTTTGTTCAAAAAGTGGAAACTTCTAAACAGGTAACTTTCCGGAAACAGCAAGCAGGAGGAGTAACAGATTACCAGGTAGGGGTATGTTCAGACAGCATGAATTCTATAATGGTCTTGAGAATCAAATTTCTATTAATTTACAATTATAAATTCTTGTTGTTCGTGGTTTACTGTAAAGTTGAAATTGCATGCATAGGCAGATTTTTTATTATACATATAAGTAAGTGAATTGTGGATGATGGCATGTATATTGTATGAATTAACATGTTCGTTGATGACATGATTTCATTTATCTTTTGATCTACATGGTAGTAGTAGTGCAATTAAGGTGCGTCGCCTACTGAGCTCATTTTACATCTTTTAGTCTAATTGAATATACAGTAGGCTGTGGTACATACATAAGTAGCGTAGACGCTACCGAGGTACAGAGTGCCGAATGAAATGTCATAGGAGAAATGAAAAACGAACGTGGTCCCAAGATAAAACGCGTGGGAGAAATGACAAATGGTGAAGTGCAAGAGACAGAATGCGAATGAAAGAGAAACTGATGCGGAGATGAATTGAGGCGAAAAATCGAATTCATCCGCGTGTGACTTACGAGAGAGTGATCACTGGAAGTGACCACGGCAGATGGTGGAGTAAGAAGGCTTGTCGGACGTGATGTGGAAACTCGGTAAAAAATGTCGGAATGTAAACCTATTGAAAAGAAAATAGGGATGAGAGGAATGACAAAATGGCGAGACGCGTCGGAAGAAGAGCGGTAAGCGGATACAACGCTGGGGAATTGAAGGAAAGAGGATATGGGAGAGAAAATGGAAGTTTGGTGGACGGTTTGTTCTTTTTTTCTAACGTAGGCTTTCAGTTGGTCGGTTCTCTGTCACTTCTTATTTCCCCAATCTACTCCACTTAAAATCTCCCGTTGCCTTAGGCTACATCCCTCCGCTTCGATGGGGAACGTCTTTCAGCAACGGCTGCTAAGTAACCACTTTAAAATTCCGTGTGGCAAATGAACGCTATTTTCAATCATTTCCTTACGCCCGCCATCTGCATTGTGCTTTTCGGCGGAAGTAAGTAATTCTTGTTCGCTCCCGGAAAAGGGATCCTCTTCCTGGTGCACTTTCTAGGAATCCTTTGTCCGATGCGAAGAGAAGGGTCTTTTGGAAACTGCCTTTTATATTTTTCCTAGAAAAGGACGTAAAAATGTCATAATCCGGCTTAGATAAAATGGGTTGGCTAGTTACGGAATGCTACATTCATTCCTAATTATCCAGAAATTATTTTTGAAAGAATGTACGCTAAAGTAGCTCATCTTCTTAAAATAAAAATATAATATTGCTTACATTTCGTAGTATTTATGCATAAATAAGAGCTGTTAATGATATGTTAACGCAGGTCACGGATTTACATTTGAGTAATTTTTACCTACATCTATTTATATAGTAGTCGTTTTAATTTCAAAGCTATGTTAGATAGCTGAGGTCGTTACGCACGTGGGCTCCCACCGGTAATCGAACACACATTCAGCAAAGACAAACGCAATGCTCACTTGGCTATCCGGCCCGTCTATTTATACCTTTGCAATTTTTCGTTGTGTTATACATTGTGTATACCGAAGGAGATTTCGTTTACATAACGTACAATTTGTCCTTCCCCTTTATTTTTATTGCATTATATATTTAATTTACTTATTATAATCCTTAATTATTAATTAACTTATTAATCTCTTACTCACTTATAACTTACTATCTATTTCCTCACAATATTATGTGTGTATATTCTATTCTGTTATGCATTTCCCATTATTTTTATTTTGATATATCTACCAAAATATACCTTTATTTTGTAATTAATTGATTAAATCCCTATGAAATGTGTAGCTTCTGGGACGCATAATTTCACTATTACCATTTTTCTTATATTTTCATAATTTTTCCCATTTAGATTAGTGAAAAAACACATTATTACTTAACTCTAGTCTCTCAGACTCAGCATCATAGATTGAGGAAATGCGAATTCGCCGATAGGACCATCTTAAATAGATATCTGTAAAGAAATGAACTTGAATTATGTATCGCCATACTCAGGACTTATGTCTCTCACTGCCCCTGGCCATAAATATCACAGTCACCATCCCAAAGAAGTCCCCTCATCGCGAAGAAAACATTCAATCCTTTTATGTTTCTGATAAAGACGCTTTGATTAAAGGAAGAGCATGCCATTCTCTCTTTATTAACGCAGTCCCCCAAAACGAGGTTTATAGGCATTGCAGATTTACGGGCAGGGTTTTTCCAATCATAAACAGAATGGTAGTGACAGGCAATCATGCGAAGAGGTACAAGTAAGGGAATGATGGATGACTTGAATTAGTAGTGAGAGAGGGAGATCTGCGGGTATTAGTAGGGAGCCATACGATTCGAAAGGGAAGTCGAATGAGATCTTACGGGAAAAAGTGATGGATATATTCTCTTGAGGATTTACGAGGTAGGATTGCAAAGAGGATGAAGACTCTTACTAATGGATGAAAGCAAGGAAAGGGATCACATTTTCACCAACGTCCGAAGCTGCATTATCGGTATGTGAACAGGTAAGAAGAACGTCCTGAGAACGGAAGATCAGCAGGAAAGTCTACTTAGAAAAAGTAGGATTATGAACCCTCAGCTAATCTCTGAATTAATTTTGAATAAGGTGACTTCAGGCATGATTCCATGGAAAGAACTAGCTCTGACTTTCTTTTGATAAGACTTCAAAAGAAAAAAAAAACCTCAGTCTGCTCCATAGATGTTTAATGTCAATGGCATTATTAATGCCCTTCTCAGGTGTGACCGTATTTCCACTCTATTTGATTCAGATTACAGCAATTCATCGATTGAAATGGACCTATAGTCCACATTATCATGATGAAATATTACCGGAGAGAATTTATGCTATTTTCATTTAACTAGAGAAATCCTTCGTCTAAAAGTTCTGAAATAACGTGACACATTTTTGCAGTCATAAAACACCTAAATTAATATCGGTAACTGGGTTTTAGATTTAGTTGGACTAAGATTATTCTTATTTCAAGGATTCATTGAATCAAAAGTTGACCATAGTTATAATTCTAAACCAACTATTGTTAATTAACCCTAGGAATAAACAAAAGTGAAAATAAACGACGTGACTGGGAATTGAACCAATGTCTTAAACTTTGCGGATAGCTGTTGCAAAGCTATTGATTCGTCGTCAGTTATTTCTCTCCTACATATTCCTCAATTTTATGACTGTGCGTTACTCCTTCATCCCTTTTCTTTTCAATATCACTAAAGAGCTGCTTCCATTAATCGCTTCTAAGGCTAGATACCTTAATGAGGATCATGGCTATGGTTGTCTGAGCAACCTCAAAAAACATAGTGAGGTGGTTCATAGTAATCTGGGTTTATTTCCCAGTCATGTTGGATATTTTAACTTCCGTTAATTGTTAGGATTCATCAGAACGCACGTCAAAATATATAAAGTTATTATTTTAGCCCTTTTTCTCATTGTTAATTAAGTTAAATTTAATTTCAGTTTCCGAAATGGAGCTATTCTAAAATACGTAGTGGAAGATCACATTTATCTCCTTCCTAATACATGCTTCTTCTTAATTACATATCATTCATCAGTTATCTCGTTATTTTGTGGATTATTTAAAATCTTAAATATCTATTTCTTAAAAATAACAACTTTCCCGGTGATAATTTTTAATATATTCAATTTCTTTCGTCCAAATATTGAAATCCTTGCCCTTTACTTTTCTTAACAACAACAAAAAAACTTTCTTTTTGCTATCGTAACTTTGGAAAATTCATAGACTTTTGATGGATGCAAACTTACTTCATCTTGGGTTTCTCTACTTGCAGTACGAGAGACAAATGTAGAAAAGTTAGCTGTGGGATTTACTCAACTTTTATGCTGATCCCATTCCCTAAGTTTTCCTTGGGATTCTTCTGAAAACGGTGGCGATATTTTTGAGGAAGGCAGACAAAGGAACTGTGCCGCGCACTTGACCTGCGGGAGCCCTCTGTACTATATGCAAAATGTGTTCTCGGAGGCGGATACGTCTCGAAGATCAAAGTGGCAGTGGCGAGTTCCTCAAACAGCCTCGCCATAAATTCTTTTTAGTCAGAAAGTCGTTTCCTAACTTGGGTGCACTGAGCGGAAAGGACATCGATGATGAATTCACGCCTCAGCGTATTCAAGGAATAGATATGCCTTTTGATAGGAAATACTTTCCATTCTTTTTGGCCTCATCGCTGATGGAATGGTTTCCGGAACTTTTTGAAATGGAAAAGATAAGTTACAAGTTTATGCTACCTGTAGTCGCTACCACTGACGTACTTTTTCTGAAATTCTTTCTGAGAGCTAGTTCTAATAATGCCATTTTTGGATTTTTTTACAGTTTATAATTTATTTTGGTTCAATTCAGTGAGCCATAGTATTTATCTGTTTCTCAATAGTATATTTAGCATCCATAAATAATTCTTCTTCAATACTTCTTTGCTATCATTCGTCTAAAACTGTTGCTAGTAAAATTTTCATTTAGGAAACTTTGTAAAAAAAATGAAATTCGGCTGTTTGTGAATAAGAGGTCCAAAAAACTCTGCAATCGCCGATAACCTTCGTGTGACAGTTCCTCGAAAGGACCATGGAGACCGCGACTTACCAATTTCGTAATCCGCTGTCTCCGTGATCCTTTCGAGGAAATAGCACACGACGGTCACCGGCGTATCGGCGATCGGAGAGTTTTTCGAACCTCTTAAACTTTTTACTCTTTTCCTAGTAAAAGTTTATTCGCAAAATCGCACCAATTTAAGCGAGCTATTTAATACTATCACCCCTTGATTACAGATTATATAGAATATTTAAATAGGGGCTTAATTATCTACACGAATGTAGTGAGAGGACTTTCTTAGAAGATTTAGCTGATATTTTGCATCATATCTGTAATATACCGTTCTGTAGTATCTGTAATATACCGTTCCGATACTGTCATGAAAATCAGGATAATAGAATTTGAAACTGGTAACTTTAAAAAATCGTTTCCGCAAACAATTTGCAAAAGTAATCGATTAGGTAAGTAATTCATGATGCGTGCACCCCATGCCACACGTCGGAAAGCGGCTTGTAGATTACGTATGTAAATATGTATGCAAAGCAAAACTACGTTCACCTCCCATACATAAATTGATATCATTCATACATCATTGGCCTTCTCACGGCTATGATTCGTAGCTGTCTGGATTAGACACTCAATGAATTTCCGTTAGTAAGACTAAAGAATGGATTTACCAGTACTTTGGAAATGGGCGATTAGGACCGAATAAATCTCATAAGCGTTTCTATTTCCTGTTATCAGCTCTTCTTGAAGCCAAACCTACGTCCCGAAACTTAAATTTCAACATCGCCTCTATTTTTATACCATCTCTCATCACTTTAATTTTATATTCAAAAAATGCACGCGCGTTAACTTTTGACAGAAGCATTTGCTATTAATCTCCTTCTCCGCGAGGAATCTCCGCACCCAAGATGTATGCCACCGTTTGTTTTAAGAACGGAGAATGTTTTTTTACCTCTCGCTGATTAACATTGAAAGAGAACAGGCGGCGCGAAGACCTTGGAGTGCTGCAGGAGTTCCCCGGCGCGGGGATGAGAAAGATTTCGAATGAATGGCAAAGTTTTTGCGATGATGAATGAAAAGAGGGGGCGTAGCTTGAGAGGGGTTTAGCAATGAGGGGAGATGGCTGCGGGGATGAGAAATCGATGCGAGATGGGGGTTTAAGTACATGAAAAATGGAATCGAGGCCTGAGAGTATCGCGAGATGTTGAGAGGAGAGGTCGGGGAGGAAAAATGCTGGGACGAGCGCTAAAGTTTTGAGTTTAAATCCTCATTTAACATTCGACCTTTAATCTCGAGTCAGATGCTCGGGAACAGAAGGGAAACGAGTTATTTCTAGCGGAAATACGTGAATAATAATTCTTAAACTTTCTAAAGTACGGAGTAATGAATTATATGCATTCTAAGTCTTCGTTTCGGTTGGGGCGCATTTGTTTCTACGATTACTTCGTGGAACGCTGATACTTTAGCGTATTTTTAAGTAATAGTCGTTTATCAACATTTGTCAGTTAGTTTTATTACGAAGGTTTTTCATATGAACATGATGTTTCATTTCTAAGTGTAATGGTCCCAATTTTTAATCTTCGAAAACGATTCGTGGGAAATCGTGCCTTATGATGCATTGACAGTTTGAGTCATACAGGGATACTACTGCAATGATTAATTCCAATCAAAATTTATTTTTTTACCTCTTACATTAATTTTTAGGATACGAAACTGAGTGAACTCAGTCAGGTAGATTCATATTCGTTCCCTCTTAACATTCAATGAACTGTTTCGATTATTATCGAAAAAAGACATTTGGATATAATTATCACGCACGTGTGCTTTTAATCATCCCACGTGTAACGTTAAAATTTTCCTGATGCATTCCAATTCAAAGTCAACCATAATCGAATAGCGAGATTGAATGAATATAATAGGCAATATCGGTATAGCCGAATTAATTTCTCGATTCTAGAAACCATGTTCATAATGTTAGTTACAGTTAGTTCAGTCGTAATTAATTATCACAGGAAATATTATAATTATCTCAAATTTTGAGGAAACTCCGGCAAAATATTATGGTATACATTTTGAAATCAATTTTCAAATAGTCAGGGCCGGATTCAGGTCTTCGGTATCCCTGAGGTGTTACGTTTCCGTTCGTTCGCTGCAACATTTCTTAACTCTCTATGATGAGCAAATGATTACGTTTCTCTGGGCCATTCATAAGCATAACTAGATAATTATCAATGAGTCATTTTTATTTATTTGATCATCATTTTTTCTCATTATATCACTAATTTTAGCTTATTTACGAAAAGCACCTCACGTAAGATATTAAATAGTGTTGAGCAAATCTAATGAAGACAAAAGGAAATCTTACCCAAGACGTCTCGGAGACCGCTTTTTACCTTCCTTTGGAGACTAAGCTTCAAGAAGACGCTATCGATAATCTGATGAGTATTGAGTCCTTTCTTCGGATTATTTGAATTTCCTCATTTTTTCGAATGCATTTCCATCAGTGGGTGATTTTTCTGAGGTATCTAAATTGGAGATAAATGGTGGATCATTCTTACGACAAACATGAATAATCCGCTGTAAGAGGACTTCCTTACTTGAATTCCGCCTGAATTCAGCACTTTTCAGAAAAGTATCGTCGATGAATAGAAATAATTGATAGCGAAAAGAGAAACTTTAAGGTGCAGAACATAATCAGCGAAGCGCAGGCGAAGGAAAAACGGTCATTTTCATTTAAAGAGCGAGATAATGTTCTGTAGGGCTATGAAAAATCCTTTCACAGTGGCAAAAAGGTAGAGAAAAGGGTTTTGATAGCTCTAAAAAGTTGAGGAATTTTTTCATGGCACAAAAAGAAGTAGAAAACGGATTTGAGGAAGATGATCTGCTATAAGTACGCGAAGTTAGCTAAAGAAAGATTATATAAGTCTCATCTACTCAATCATTGTGCTCGAATGATTACTAAACAGGGAAAAAGTATAGATGGCAACCTTTAGCAACCTTATGCATGGTTATCTCCATCAGGAGCAGAATTTTAACGACAGTTAAATTTAAGAAAACCGTTACAAAAAATAGAATATTTGGAATTATTATTATCGAGTATCATGCCGTTGAAAGGAATTTGATGAACAAAATGCAGCTTACTTCTTGTTACTTCATCCTTTGGATTTTGCATGCTGTTTATTATCATTATCCATTGACTCTGCAAGTTTATTTAATACTTTGTCAAGCATCCAAAGCATTGTTCAACTTCACTGGAAAAAGCTGCTAAAAATATTTTCTCCAACTCCAACAAATCCATAAAGTGTTCTTTAAATGAATTGCTTATGCAGGTTGGGCGTGAGCGTTACCATAAAGTTTCAATGATACTCGTCTGCGCTTTGTTTACTTCGGGAAACATTTGTTCCTCCGAACTGAAGGTGTACTTGAAACTATTACTCGTCTCCTTTCGTAAGTTCCACTATTTTGATAAGAGAGACTCGTAGCTTATTTAAAGAGTAATTATTTTCGTTATAAAAGCATATACTTCGTGCTTAAGAATGGAATAATCTTATCGTCGTAAGGAGTGACAAGGCACTAAGTTTTAGTAGGCATTAATTTTACGTTATAACTCATAAACAAACATAACAGAAGAGTAACTGTGTGAGACAGAACTTCAAACTTCAAATGCAACTTCGAATAATGTCAGCAGCTCAGAATCAAATCTTATTTAGTGAAACCGATTTGAATATCTTATATACGTAATAATCACTGTTGTGTTTTTATTTATCAATCCCATGTCAGTAATACATTGGAGAAATATTGAAGCATTAATTTCACGTACTTCCCGATGAGAGAGAAATATTAAATTTAGGGATTCATTAGAGGATCAGTGACCTGACACATATCGATTCCGTAGATTACACTGTATATACTTTATGCATATATACATATTTTATACTATAGATTATTAAATTTAATGAAGTGATTAACAATTTAACGTTGCATGAATGCATACATATGGATTAATCATTGGAATCGCTGAAATATTGGAAACTTGAACCAGAACTCTAAGCAATCGGCCATTTTCATGTTATTATTAGTTATAATTATTGGTATAAGTTATTATTCAACAAAAAAGTATGGCTGAGTAGGCTACTGTATGCCAGATAATAACAGATAATATGTCAGATATATTTAAATTAATCCTTTTTTCTATTTCTAAATTCTTCAAATCGAGCCAGGTATCAAAAGAAAGTAAATCGAATACGGATTCTTATGGTAGTCATTTAATATAGTTTTCGAGTCGAAATTAGGAGAATTCGGAGAAAATATGACGAAAATTTGTGCAATTTTGCTGATATAAGAAAAAATAAAAATCCATAGAAAATGGTAAATTTTACATTTTTGTTCATGCTTCAATTTCTTGTTTGTTAAAATATAATTCATGATAATTATGAAAATAGTGGCTCTTTTAGAAATTTGACATAACACAATAGATTCGAGCCTGAATCAAATAACCTGTGATATTCAACATTTTGAGTGCTAGGTAGGTAACCGTAAATAGACTTAACAAATCACAAATACATTTATCAAACTCATTAACCAAATCTTCTATCTATCTATCTATATATATTAAAAACGTAACGGTGTCTGTCTGTCGGTCTGTCTGTCGGTCTGTCTGTCGGTCCGTCTGTCTACAAAAAGCGTTTTTCTCGCCAATGCCAAGAGCTAGAGCGATGCTGAAACGTGCATTCGATGTAGACTGCTGCACCCTACAATGTGGCAAAATTTTCTTTTACCTGAACGGCCCCAGTTCGAACCCAGAGAAGAAAAACCGTTCTCATAAGAAATGCACGTAAACCTCACTTTTATCGGTTGCAGGCTTCATTACTTTTGCAAAATTAAATTAGAAACCATAGGCTTACGAAATCGAGATTAGCACCAAAAGGAAGAGAAATGAATAAAGATTCTTATCCTTATATAGGTTTATTCTCCAGATTTTCTTCTGAATTCTTCTTTTTGACTCCAAAGATGAAGCTGAACTGTCAACACTATTCTGAGGTTCCTAAGATTAAGTTAAGCTTCATTTCTCGTCTTCTCGATTGAGAACTGCTTGAATTCTTGTATAGTGTAAACCTTTAAGGTAAGCCCAGACATCGTCGCAGTATTGCGTTATCCCATAATTTAACACAACGACTTCATTCGGCCTTGTCTGAGTTCAGTGGCCATCAGTTCGCTCATTTACTCCAACGGGCTTCCTTCACTTCACTCTCGGTTTATTTTCTTGAGCACTTAACCTCATCACTATCCTCATCCTACCATTCCCTCCTTTCTCCGTCTCTGAATGCGGCTCCAACCGACGATTGGCGTTTGTTTTCCTCCTCCCCCGAATCCTTTGTCCGAATCCACTTCGGCCCAACAAATTCCCTTTCATTGCTATCTTTATCAGCCACGCCCCCCAACTTGCACTACTTTCGTC
This sequence comes from Pachydiplax longipennis, assembly GCA_036926295.1. Lineage (NCBI taxonomy): Eukaryota > Metazoa > Arthropoda > Insecta > Odonata > Libellulidae > Pachydiplax > Pachydiplax longipennis. Next base: position 10,954,648 of record JAVFKF010000034.1, on the reverse strand, counting down.
GCCGCTTTCTTTTCCCTCCGTTCCATATTTTCGAAAGCGTCCTTTTTAGCTGCAGACCCATCCTCGGAAGATCCCTCTTCTTTCATCCAATTCTTCGATTTGGCGGCCTCCTATGTTTTCCCTCAGGGAGACCGTGTTTTTCTTTTCTCCATTTTTTGCGTCATCGGTCGTTCAACTCACTCCCCTATTTACCTTCAATTTGACTCGCTTCTTTCACTCGCCGTTTTGTTTCTTCGGCGGTTTCTTTTATTTTCCACCGAAAGATTCCCTTTCCTTTCGTTTTTCGTCCGGGATGTTTCGGAAAGCGTGATAAAGTGGCCTTTTTTGCGGTCGTTTCTTCACCGTTCACGTCGCATATTTCTTCATCAGAACCTTCACGGTTTCTCGATGCGTAAGGTCGGACGTTTCTCTATATTTTTTATCGAAAATTCTTTTGTAACTTGGGTAAAATTTGGGAATCCTCCGTCGTTCTTCTGTTTGAATGCACTCGGGCGGGAAAGTAAACTCTCACGAAGTTTAATATTGTAAATATGCTCTCGTAATAAGCGAGATCATCCGGAAGAATACCTTTTCCTGAGGTACGGGTATAGCTAATGTTGGAAAGAAAAAGGCCTTTGATGGACATTTGCTTACGTAATTATGAAAGCAAACATTTTTTCCAAAAATATGATAAATATAGCGGGTAAAAAGTTGATGATTATTAATATTAGAAAAATTATGGCATTATCTACATGACAGTTATGAAGGTTTACTTCTCTGAGGTATACTTTCATTTGAATTTAGCCCGTTCAAAACACTAATACCGTTCGAAATTTTGGTTTCGAATAGTAGTAGTATAAAATGTAGTGAATCAATATTAAAGTTCGATTTATAGTGCCTGTATCTGTCTGATATAAGCAAGTATCGGCATTTATTGTACTTTGGCTGACTAAGATAATTCACTTAGAATCACGGTCGTTAGTCAAACTCTTCCTTATGTTAATCATGTTATCGATGAATTCCCAAATCCTGTGCAAAAAGTGCAAAAACAGAAATTGTATTTCACCATAAAGGCCAGTGATCATTTCTTTTTGACAACTTCTGAATATTTTCAGTATCAAACAATCACTAAGAGACAACTAAGAGACAAGGGTTCTCCAAGCGCCGAACGCGGCGACCATCTAAAGGCGATTCCCGGGAAACGGATAATCGTTTAGTGGTCACCAATTATTCAGAATCCCTAATGCGCATTTCGAAAGCAAACTCTCTTCTATCAAACAATCAATTAATTCAATAGTTCTCCATTTTCTATCCAAGGCTTCTTAATAGTAAAATTTACTTGATTAATTTAGTTTCGTTGTAAGGGCTTCATAATGGAGCATTTCTTTGTCTAGTAAAATGGGAAATACAACTCCATAAGAGCAGTAGACCAGCAGAAATGTCCATCCTTCAACTAGGAACATGATGCGGAATGCTTTTGATTAGTCGCAGAACCACCATGGTATAAAAGAAAGAGGAGGAATATTTGTTTGTGCCTTGTTTTCCATTTATTCCTTTATCGATAATTCTGTCCAATGCTAGCAAATATACCGTCCTTGATATGTATAAAAGTTATGATAAGCTATAGGTGATATGTATTACGTTTCCTTTAAGATGTTCCGTCTATCTCAGTCTTCGATATCATGAACTGTCTTCTCAAGACCCATATTTTGCTGCTGATAAAAAATCCTTTTCAAATCTTGACTGATATTTCATTCACGTTCTATTAACTCGTGCTTCTTTCCGCTCTATATAATTGCACGAGAAAATTAAGTTCATGTGCACAAGAAAAATGGTGAAGTAGGTCAGAGAGGATGGAGATTTGTTTCCACAGCAGGCATATCGTCTCTCATTCATTCTGTGGTAATGTCCAATATATGGATATTTGTGTACGTAGTATTTGCTGGAAAGATAGTGGTTTTAGTGTAATTGAACACTGCGTGGTAAAATTTTTAAAACTTTTCCATGGAATGATCTTTTCTTTTTTTAAACGCCAGTCATTCGCTCAAATACAATTACGACCGGTATCAATTTTAACGAGCATTTCGCATGTCCAGAGGAAGTTTGTTTTTAATCCAAACCGTAAAACTATTTACGAAAATTATAAGTGTTTCCTCATTTTAATTTTTGTAAGGTGTTCTACGATGGCTCACTTAGTGATATGGAAATTCAATTTGGATAAGGATTGGTTTTACCCAATAGTTATCAGAATGGATATGGATTAGGGATGCAGATTTTTCTCTTTACAAAATATCGTTACATGATTACCATGGATGTAATTATACAGTTCAGTGGTTCAGTGATTAACGAGTCCGCAATCCTTTATTAATAATTAATGGAAGTGGTATTAATGGAATTCGGCCGGAATGAACACTCATCTGATAAAAATGTAATTACTCCAGTTTTTCCTCGAGTGATTACCCGCAAAATACGGTTTAAGAGAATACTTATCGTTCTCTCATTTAATTTCTCTTGTGATGCGTATGTTTACTAGAAAATTTGGCTTAACTTGTCCATCCACTCATGGAGAGGAGGTATTCGATTTTCAATACATAAGTCTCAGTTTACCCCATTTTGCTTAAATTATCAGTATCAATTACTCCAGAAATAGAAAATTAAGAATAATGAGTGCTCAAATTTTGAAAAATTTTAAATGAAATAAAAAGATTGATCTCTTACTCAAGCAGTCTTTAAAAATCTATCAATGAAGCGTATGAAGGATATTCCTAATACTTACGATATTATGAGGCCTAAAAATCCAATGCATTTCTTTTGTGAAACTTTTAGAAATAGCATGTCAACAAGATTAAGGTTGATTAATACATTCTCTATCAGTTATGGTTTCATAATGACACTATAAAAACAGCTTCGGTTCAGCCTAATTAGGGTAAATAAACCTGTGAATTCATCAGGCCTGAGGCTGGTTCGGTCCTCAAATTCTCTGCCATAACAAGCTAAAAGCTTTGGAGATTCAATGAGGTGTACTAAACAAGATGGGGATTGTGGTAATTTGCCATTGCTTTCCTGAGGTGGAAGTCATAAAAATAAATCCCTGCGTTTCTTCATGCGTGAGTAACAACCTCACAATTCCATCGTTTGATATTTGCCCTTGTAAGCGATTGACTTAAAGAGATTTCGAGAATCTTCCCTCCGGGAGACTCCTATTCGTTGTCTTTTCAATTTATTCCGGAAATGGCATCGAAATTACAGCGATTGCCTTGATGAGTAAATATTCATTCTTCCTCTCCCCAACCCAACTGATTCGATCCCCATCCTACTCTTCCATTTTCCTTCAGAAACAGGAAGCGAAGCTCACTTTTTTTATTCAACCGTCATTAATTGTCAGTGACGGCGCGCTCATTAATTAAGCCTTTGGAAGCTTCGTTTTCATTAAATAAGATTCTCTTTCCTATTAGATAGTAGTGGATCTGTTCCTCTCCAATAAACACAAAAATATTTTTGAACTTTAATTGCAATTCACTGCAACAAATGGTCCCCGGATCCTGCGGCCAAATTAAGAGTATTAGATTTCAACAGAAAAGCAAACAAGACCACCACATAATCTTTTTATGCGGAAAAATTCTTCTCGGGATGGCTGTTTACATTAAATTGGAAACTCATTTGAATCATATAATGTCCGAGAGGTGTCTTCAGAACAGTTAAAAAAATTATCACCTTAGCACTTAATATTGTCGATATTCCCTGTTAAGTATCGAGATAAGATAAATATGATAGCTATTTTGATGATTCTCAAAAGTTAAGATGATGATGGTGATTCCTCTTGGTGTAAATTGCCAACTTTACTGTTTTTTCTTACAACTACATGCATTAAAAGAGAACGTCAATAGAGATCTTCAAACAATCGACTTATTTTTCATGTTAGTTCTTATTTCTGAGTTAACTAATAATTAAATATGCATATTCAATGTAGAAAAAGCCATTGGACATTTAGAGCAAATTATACCAATTAAGAGTTTTCAAATGTTGAAAGAATTTAATTTATTCTAATTTATATTCGTCCCACTATTACTGTTGCTTACAAAATACGTGGTCTCCTAAAACTACATTTCAGAGGTATTTTTCAATGATTTTATTCACTTTTTTGGTGCTTAAAATAACTTATCACTAACAACAGCAGAGTTTCTAATTAGTGTAATTTATTTCCCGACTGTTATTTGTCGCGTTACTTCAGGTTTTTTCGTCATTAGACCTTTCGCGTTAAAGCAATCATTTCGTTTGTTTAGGATGTTCCTGATAAAATAATACAGGTGACATAAGCACTTACACTATAAATATAAAACAAACTTACAGCAGAAAATATTTACCAACTGTACGAACAATAATTTAACGTGGGTCAATTCGTGTCTGATTTTGGTGTATTTCCAATATGAAAGTTTATATCATTAACGAGAAATTTGGATTAAATTCTTTTAAATTTGATATTTGTATAATATTTTTCATTAAAACTTAAGGAAATAGTTCTAATCGATATTTTGGAGCCGTTAATTAAAGATAAATATTTTTTTTTAACAGATCAAAATGTATCTAGATCGGGCTGTAATTTACAAATATTACCCGAAAGAGATAGAAAGGTGTAAATTCGAAAAGGCATGAATATTGTTTACTTTGTAGGAAATCTAGAGAATGATAAGGTCGTAAAATTTTGATGACTGTTTGTTTCTACACACACGAGGAGAAATATTAGCATTTCATGATAATATTATATTATAAACTTTGCAAAAAAAAAACATTCACTTTTCCTAAATGTCAATCTGTTACAAATTTGCAACTAATATTATTGAGAGTTCTTATGTCACTCGAATATATAATTTGTAAAATTACTTTTCAACTTGGGCCTTCACTCAATTCTCAGTATATTAGCCGACAGAGAATCATTCAAACGCAAGAAAAGCAAGCTTGAGGTTTAAAAATTAAGGAAATCTATAGGACATATCTTTGAAACAAAGGACTGTTTTAGTATAATGAAGGACGCATGATCTCCTGGTTAAGTGTACGGTTAATAGCATATGTCCTACGGTTCCTCAATATCTGTTAGTCCCTCATTCACTTTCTTCCTTTCACCCTTCAAGTTCTGAAAAATGAGACCGTTATTCACACAACTCCCCTGGCTTCGAACGACGAATCGGTTATTAACGATTCCATCGCAAGTGGACAGCCGCTGACGCAGTGGAAAAATGAACTTGCGATCGATCTATCGGGACAGCGATTTTTCTCTCTTGTTAACGTCCACTTTTCGTCGAAATATATGTTTTTTTATACTCTGCTCCGCGCGCTGTAAATCAAAGGACAGCCGCTTTCATATCGCGTCAAACATTTTAATTTTTAAGGCATGAATTAATAGACCACATGTTCATGATTGAATACTTCTCCAAAAACCTGCCGTTCTCATCAATCTTCCGCGAACGATAGTGGTTTATGCGAGCGAACGTTGGAAAAGGCCAATTTCCGGTAAACTTGCTTAGTTCTGAAAGCTGCACATGTCATTTATATCGAAGAGAATTGTTGAAATTTACTTTATGGCCTTAAGACAGATATCAATAGAAAGATAAATTTTCCCGGTTTCAGTTGCAAAGACTTGAATTTTATGCTCAATTTTTCTATCGGAAGTAATTCATCTGATGGAATACAATGCAAGGGAATCATGAGGATATATCAAGAATGTAGCGAGTTGAAACCTTTGAAAACCATGAAAAAGTCCAGAATCTTAAACCCCCAGAGCGTATTATTAAAATCATCACTTTACTTTATCTTTGAGAATATCAATTTAACATTCATTGCTCCCGGAGTAATAAAACTACATGGTGAATGTAAACTTCGTGTTTGCAGTCGCATTAATTCTTACGAACGGTCGTTCAGCACCAGCTGAATGCGTCGTTATAGAAAAATAATAAAAAATAAATAACCATCAATTAATTGTTTTTATAGTAGAAATCTAAAAAGGTAAGAATAGCCGCAGATCTTAAAATTTTGATTGAAATCCTACTTTTTAAGTTAAATATCTTCTCTTTCGTATTCATCTCTAAGAGAGATTTTATGGTATATCCAATCTTACACGTTTTACTGACGAAAACTTCTTAACCTAGCTTTAATAAATTAAATCGATTTATATATATTAACATTTTATAAATATGACTGAATGAATAGTAATTAGGTCTACTGTGACCTAATCTTAAAAATTATTGCATATAAAATATATTCATACCCACGGGTCATAAAACTTGCACTCTAATCCTCCAAATGATAATAATTTTTGACTTAAATGCTTTCTTAAAATTAGATAATAGCCATTAGTCTCAGAGGATTTTTCATGAAATTTAAATCCCAAAAGACTAGTAATAACTTATCCATCAAATTATTCCTTTAAGAGCAATTTAAAATAGATCTAAACCATTCGAAGCTTTAATTTTCGAATAATTAATCTAGTACAATTGCTTCCTTTGGGAGAACTTCGTACGGCTTCATTAACCATGAATTTGAACTGAAGCTTCTTTCGAGGAATACGAAGAAAGTTCCCGTAATTAAGGAACACGGAAAAGCTTTAATTAGAATACTCCGATTCGTAATTCAATTCTGGACTGGTGTTTCTTTAACGTCCCTCCTCTTCCCGCAGATGGATGTACAAAAAGTTCTAACTCCGCTTCCTCCACTGCCTCCAAGAAAAGCAGCAAAGAAGGCGCTGCAGGTCTTCAGGCACCGAGACTCCGAGCTCCTAGGATATCTTACCCGGACGATTCGGACGCTGGTAAGATTTCCATAGTCAATGCAATCACACGCTTAACTATCTTCACGCTTATCAATCCTCCTCTTTAATGTACAAAGGCACTGCACATTCCTGATTCTAACAAAGCCCATGCACTCTACTATTTAGATGACTGGATATTAATTGATATCTTCCAATTTAAAGGAGAGTTATTTTTAGAGCCCGTTTAATTCTTTATAATAATGATAATATAAATGATAATAATGATATAATAAAACAAATTTATACTAAATGCATCCCCTTAACATCTCTAGATATTGAAAAGAAATACCACATTAAGTTATCATACTAAAGCATTTCAGAGCACGTATAATTAAATTGTTCTTACTGTAAAACACATTCCTGCGAGCTACCTCGAGACGAATAGCATGGGCTATGAAAATACAAACTCTCTGGTTTACGTAATTATTAAAGCATATAATATCCGCATAAAGAGACATAGTTACAGGCAGTCCTTGATGATTTCTCGCTAAACCTCTCTGCAATTTGGCAAGGAAAGTTCCATTTGCTTAAAGCGGGAAAATTTAAGTCGAGAATTTCGTCATATAGTTCGGTTTTCTTTCCGTAAGGGATTTCCAGACGAGGGATTTGATCATTTCCAATTCACTGCAATTAAACCTAAAGGCATTCTTTTGTAAACGAACTACTCTGAGCATAAAGCTCCGAAAAGACCATGAAATGTGATATTCAAATCTTAGATTGATAAGGAAATAGTTCATTATCCATCGAACGTAGCTTTATTACTCGCGATATGTTTTTCTTTCATAACACTAACCATCAGTTAAATAATGATCGGTTCACATAAGAAAGGCACAAATACAGATTTTAAATGGAAATAGCTTATATTTAGATGAATTTTTTATCCAATTTAATTATTTAATGTAGTTTAATATAATGTAGCTTTCATGTCAAGTTAAGGCATATCAATTAATTTTCGTTTTTTACGTTCATTAATAATCGATACCCGAATTGCACCTGAAATGATTGAAGGAATGGAATCTAAATTTTCAGAAACTCATCTTTGCATTCAGCATGGAGTTTAACCTTTTCAAAAGAGCTCTTAATTTGCATTAATAAACTGCCCTTTCCCTTAATTGTTGATTTTACATTTAAGCTTCCGCTGCTACTTTTTCCTTTCCTTTCTCCACTCTATCCGTCCGATAATCTTAAAGCCAATATGAGTATCACGATCAAGTAAAAGAATTAGAAAAGGAGTCTTCATTACCATCATCTCTCTCGTTTTCAGGGTCGTTCTCGTCAAACCCTTATTTTTTCCTCGCTCCTCTTCTCATACACAGTAGATGGCGTCCGTCCATCATTGTAACCGTTGCCACAACACGCTCAACCAAAAGGGACACACCCCTTTGCGGCTCGGAATGGGGCACTTGATTTCGAACGTGGTGAAATTGCTTTATGGAATAGTGATTAAGGGAACTTTATCATGGAGACGTCAACCCTTTATGGCATCTGCTTGGTATGCAGTGACCCATGCAGGCGCCAATTAGTACAACACATCGGCAGCACTCCGCGGCTTCACTATGACCACTGACATGCACTTTTTATTCTCTCTCAAAGTTTAAAGGCATCGGTTTAATGATACGTCTGACGGGAACGACAGTAAAGCTATCGTAAATGCAATGTTTTTCTGTGACTGATACGGCATGATAGTCCTGTATTCACTGAACTGGAAGTAGCTAACGAATCTGTAGATTTTTCGTGAACCCATGGTTTGAGTGGGCATATGACCTCTACCACACGCCAAAAGGCGGCTTGCAGAGTACATATGTAGATGTAAATGCTTATAGCCTTATGCCAAGCGGAAAGAAAATTTGAAATTCAAGAAGGAAATTATCATTTAGCAAAGATTTTACTGCACAATGTAGAGAAAGTAATTTCATACCAAAATGAGGCACAATATGTTTTGTAGCACATTGAAAAAATATTAATCAGTATTATTAATAGGCAAAAGTTTTAACAGAGTGAAAAAGTCATAAATATCCGTAACTGCCACTGTAATGATATTTTCTATATGTCCATTCGCTGAAAGGTAAGTCTTTTAAACGAATGAGCTATATTTTTTATATATCACAGTTATTAATGTGCGCATCTCATTTTTAGTCAAATTCATATTTGAAAATATATGCGTGTGAATTGAGATATTGCGTAAGTGAATGTCAAATTATTACAAAGCTCTCGAGTTCTTTATATATTGTTAATTTTAAAGTAGCTAGAAGTGATAATGGACAAAGAAAATTACTCATGTAATAAATTTAACCTTCTTTATTTAAAGTATAAATAAGAGTGACATAATCTATTCCTTTTCGTTGTAAATACAAATAAGAGAATGCCAATATGTTAAAACATTCGCACTGAAATGATAGGCCTTTAGAGCTTAGAACATACACAAAAAACTTCCAAGTTCTTATTGAGGGTCGATTCACACATGAATAATAGCGTGCGATCATTCTAGCTCCATTAGTCATAATTAGACCCTTCAATACATACTTATCCTGCGCAATTCCACCAAGAACAGTAAACGCTTGTTTGTTTTACTTTTTCGAGCAAAATTTTAGTAAAATTGTCGCGCAGGTCTCCGCGGAGGTCACTAAAACTGTATGTTTACCAAAATAACTCCCAAACAACATGCAGTCTTTCAATATAATAAAATGTTCTACTTGTCTCTTCAAGAAGGAAGCTCGAGTGTTCTTAGAAACATATGGGTTAAAACGAGCAAAATCTCCAAGAATGCTCGCTGTTTTAAGTTTCAAAACCTCTTGCACACGAGAGAGTTCCTATATACACATTCTCTTAATAATTGCACCTAAAAATCTTACCCGAGGATAAATGAATTAACACATCTATATTCAATGAATTTTCAATGCTACTTTTCTTAATGATCACTATTTTTTCCTAGCAAGGTCGACTTATGATGTAATGTAGGTCTTTCATTTTCTCCTCGCGTGTAGTTTACATGCACAGTTTTCCAATATTATAGAATTTCTTCAATATAAATTTGAATAGGTTGATGTTTCTAAGTGATAGCTGAGAAAAACCTGTACTACGAAAGTTAATTGCAAAACGCTCGCGAAATAATATTAGCATACCATCTTTATGAATTTTTAAGTGCCTCCATAGAGATATTGCCTCTGCTGCTGAAGACAGACACATGGATTCTTACGTCTTTATTGAAACCTTACGTTTCACCTGACTGTATACATCGCATCATCCATTACCTGGTTAGGATGTTTGGTGTTTCTTTATCAATGTGTTTTGCTCTCCAAGTCTTTTTTCCGTGAGGTTCTGTCGTTCATTTGGTTATTTTTCTTTTCACACTTTCGGATTCTTTTATTCCTTTTGTCCACATTCCACCTTTCAATCGTTCCAATTATTACTTCCTTACTCCACGTTGAATCTCTCTGGCTCTTTCTTGTTTTGTTTATTATGTCTCCTTCATGTTTTCTTCTTGTGCTATCTTTTGATTTGTAAACCTTCGTGTTCTCTTCGCCATACCAAGCTGTTACCTTTTTATCTTTAGGCTGGTTGACATAACAAAATACGGAAAACCTAACGATTAAGGAATCACATATGAGTTCTTCATTCTTAGAGGAAAACCTTGCTGAACTGATTTTAAAACAATGAATATTTTTTATCTTAAATTTATATATTAATTCATGGGTTTATCGTACATATTTTAGGTAGTGGTTTTATACAACCCAACTCTATTATATGATTTCTATTCATGATAATTATAATATCCATATAATTAAATCTATTATAATCAATCAGGCAGAATAATGCAAAGTTATTTTTTATGTGGCCTATGCAGTAACGTGCTTGGCATAAGTAACCCTCTGTGAGCATTAAGACTATATTCTCTTCTTCCATTGATGTCATTTCTGTTTTTCTCTCTTATACAGACGATTGCGTATTCCTTCTGCATATCCCTTCCCTTCCCTTCGTGGTTCCTCAGTCCTCGTCAGAGAGCAATATAGAGAATCTCTCCGGCTATCTTTATGCCAATCCTCTCTCTCTAGGTTCTCATTCATCGAGCGCCGACGCCATGACCTTTCCGCTTCTTATCTCTGGACTTTAGATGACGTTGCTGTCCCTGCATTAAAGTGTCTGTAGTTTCCCTCTGTCCGAATATATCCGAATGCCATCTTTCCCCTCCCTTATCTCCCTTCACTCCGTATGCTTTCCGTTTAGAATTAGACACATAGTCCAGATCAGCGATTCACAGTGTTACTCGGAATCCCTTTTGTTAGCATCACTCAATCGCACCACTAGCCATATTCTGCCATCTTTTGCGCCAATAAACTCTCTCATGTCGAACTTAAATTTACTTGTGGATATTTTTTCCCTTCGTTCTTAAAGATATTGCGTTAAAGGTGCGTTGCATAGATAGAAGAAATAAAGATTAACATTACATTCTCACTGCGTATTCTTAATTCGGAAAATTTTCATTCAGTACTTCTTCAACGAATGTGGATGATCTTCAGTTACTTTCAATAGAAATCCCTCTCCTCTATCCCTAGAAAAAAATTTCACTTCGGCCTTAAGACATGACATATACGATATATAATTTTATAACTTTTAGAAGCTACATATATCAAAATTAATATGCGTCTGATGATATTTTTGTTATGTTTGTAATACGATCATAGAATATTTCAAAAATAATTTATACTTTTAGAGTGCAGAAAGCCTAATTTTAATTCTCTTTCTATTCAATATAAATTAACCATCTTTATGAAAGGATGCGAGAATAAAACTTTCAACTTGAAGGGGCGCTAGCAACCAAATGAATTAAGGTTCAATATTATGATTGATCAACGTAAAATATAATCTATGGATGGAGCCTTTCACTTGGTGGAGGTAATGCAGAGAATGCTTGTGGTTTATTTGATAATGAACCGAAACAGTTCGAAATCAGTCGCAAAATAAATGTATCAAGTTGAATTTTACATAGTGCATTTTACTTTTCAGCGAAAAATATCTATGGAATTAATTACTTACCTCTTTCTTGATGGAATAGTTCCTAGAACTTTGAAGGTTGGATAATAAATGTTGATCAACTTTAAAAATCAGTTTGACACTTGATTAAAGATTAATTAACTTCAATTTGTCGATCGGTAATGGACTAGATGAACTGAAGAAGCAAAGTGTATTCTAGTGTTTTTATTCGGTAATGATAGATTTTATTGAAATGAAATTCAATTTATTTGTCTCTGTTTGAAAAAATAGCCTCTTTTCAGGTCGTCCCTATGCGTTGTTTCTCGATCTGATGTTTACAATAACGATTTTAAGCTTACATTAGGAGATACCAACTATACTTTTCAGCTATCAAACTGAAATGAAATACTAGAATGCAATATAATAGCATTTTTGAATGCATTTTGGCAGCTGAGGCCATTCCTCAGGTTAAACACCTCCGGGAATCAAACCCGGGGCCAAAGAAAAATGCATCACCTACTGGGCTATCCATAGTCCCTATGTATACTGAAGTATACTGTAAAATGTAATGAAAATGAGAAAATGGAAGAAATATTGTAAATGAATATTATTATACTATAAATTAAGTACAAATAGTATTATATTCAAATAATATTACGTAAAAATAATATTTTCTAAATCGTTAAATTTGGTTAACATTATTTGGATTATGCGCATTCACATTCGCGGTTAAGTGATTTAATAGAAATGGGCATAAAAGATGTAAAAGTGATTTATTATTGATAGTTTATCTATACCGTTATCGTCACCGAAGCAGCTTTTTTATTGGTAAGGACATTATCTCTCATTCCTCTTTAATAAGGAAATTAACTCTGAAAATTCGCGTTATCTGCGGCGAGCAAATGAGTGTTTTAACGAAGTCTAAACAACAGCGTAACCTTTTGGAGTTGTGGATCATCAGAATAAATGTTTATGACATTATAATTTTCCGGGAAAAGTGATTCTTGTTTATATTAGACCCGTCGCGTGTGACTTTTGCTCTCGCTGCCCACGCCTTGGCCGGGCGTTGGCTGTGGTAAAAGTAATATTTCCTTTCCTTTCTCTGAAATTCTCATTCAGAAAAAGATACTGAGAAAAGTTTGGAAAAGTCCATGAAGAATTAATGCATTCGAAATTTCCCTTTTAAGTAACAATTTCCCACAAATGCTCCAGAGAAAATGACTTTCTTCCATTGTAATTTGAAGAGAATCCTGATCATAAAGCCAACAATGAATTCGAAAGAGACGAATATACGGGCAGGAGGATTCCTTTCGGTCCTATTTTAATTAGAGAGTTTCCCATGAGCCCTCTTATTATCCCAGATGTAATCTTCTCCTCAATCCACTTTCGGCAAATTCACTCTCAAGATTCGTAATCTTCTTCTTTTCCTAAAGTCGCACTTAAATAAGTCCATTCTTATCCTCATTTTCTTTTCCATTTTCTACCCCATAGCCTCTCTTCTTTTTCATTCTATACCAATCTTCCTTCCTCATGTATACATCTTTATGGCTGAACTCAATAGCTCTCGAGTACTCAAGTAGTATTACAACCAAAAGCGGCTCAACCGACGATTCCTTTAATTTGACAATGAGATTCCACTTGTATTTACAATAATGATTTCCATCTTCACACCACTTGGGTTTATTAACAACTCGTCTTTAATTAAACAACGTGTTAAATTCCCCTACCATTCTATTATCCCTCCGGTAATACAAAAAGCAGCACATCGTTGCCGACCATGACCTGAATGTTAATTCATTAAACCACTATCTCTTATAAAACGTCTCAATGTTTTGGAATAGGAAACTTTGAGTGTTACGTTATCCACAGAATTTTGTAAAAAGTACATGGTTTGACGTTCTTTTTATATTTCTACAACACCTCAGCTTTGAAAAGTTTAATCTAAATTATGCCTTCAATAGCTAAATTTATGTTTTTTTAGGTCGGTTCGATTTAATAAGACAGAAACGAATAAGCCTCAGTTGTTTTTGTCGATAAAGAGTCCTCGGTAGTATAGTGGACAGTTTTCAGCCAGTCACGCGGAAGACCGGGATTCGATTCCCAACCGTGGAGTAGTTTTTGACGCTTGGAAATTTTAATACCCTGCACATCATTGAATCCTTGCAGTGAATGCGTGTAAAACACGTAAGTGAGATTTTCCATTTTATCTGGCAATAATTCTCCGCATTGTACAGTTCTGGTATTTCTCTAATTATTGTTTGTTTTATTTTATTTTATAATGAATTTAGTTTTTATATGCAAACGTCTAAGTTATTCCTGTACACTATTCAATTTCTAAACTCAAGACGTAACCAAATTTGCCGTCATTAGTAAAGTTTAGCAGCAGAGAAAACAATCAAACCAAATTTTGAAATAAAACTGAAGGTTGTGCAGTCGACTTTGAATCTCATAAAAACGACCCTCTGAATCAAAAATAGTCTCCATAGCAAAAGATTCACGTGAAACGTATACGGTAATTTTTGAGGAAATCCTTTAATATGTACTTTGTAAATGTAAGGCTTCAGCTATCGATTATATAATAATTATTTTTTAAATACATTACCTCATTTTATTAAACCATTTCGGCGTTATATGAAAGGCAACTACTAAGATATAATTTTTTGAAGCATTTTACTCAAAATTGATTCAGATTGATCCGATTTTGATTTTCGTTATCTAAAATGAGTTAGAAATTTCTCATTGTTTTCTCAGGCAAACTTTGAATAGTTATATAAGAAAACTCTTCCCTTCTTCCGATAAACATTATGACGATTCAAATATTGTTTTACCAATCAGTCCCTTTATTTTTAACAATTATCAAAAATGTAAATGATTGGATAGCCTCCAAAATATACTTATTTGGAAAGTCGTAAATTTCCGTTCCAGATAAATCCATCAGTATGCAACTGAACCGTTGCAGTGATTCAGAAAGTGCATGTCGTTGGGAGAATTCCTCGATTGGGATGACGTTTGACTAGGAATTCTACGTGATCTAGTGCGCTCTATGAGAGCTGAAGGTTCGGCGAACGCTCTGTTTCGATTTGTGCTAAATTTACATGTAAGTGTCAGTCGAAGGCGATTACTAGAATAGACCAAAGGGATTTGGATGGAGAAATTCTTCAGTTTTCTTCCTTGAGTAAAATCACTTATAATGATTCTAGAGGGCTTCTGAACCATATTTAGCATTCAGCCTTTTTTAACACAGCTTGATTACCTCATGACATAAAAATGATACACGAAACATTTAAGTGATATACTTAATTATGTGGCACTGTAATACTCATGCAGGAACTTTTTCTCTACCCTAAAATTAAGAGATATTCATTAATATGGAGAATAAAATATGAGAAAAAGGAACATTTTTTATCAACTTAGTTTGGATAATTACAAACTATGTATATACAAAGTTCATTTTATCCTATTACTATAAATTGCTAACAGTTGATTAAACTGAAAACAAAACTTTGGAAGAAATTTTTAGAACAATTAATTCTCAGTTTTCTTTAACAAACACGTTTTTGATTAAAAGAAATTTCGCTTTTTTATTATACATCTCTAGCATTCTCTCAGAATATTCGAGTTCATTGATTACATTCAGAATATCTAATATCTAAAGAAATGATTTTCAAATTAATCGCCAAAATAAATTCCACGCAACAAAGTGAAGCTCCGCGCAGTAAATTCTTTGGTATGGATTTGAATTGCTTTTCAGAAAATTGTTTTTTGTACCTCCTTTCATAAAGGCTTATTCAGATTAAATTTTAACATACCATCTTTTTTGTAAATATTCGATCTCACTGCACAAGTTTACGGAAAATTCCTAGCTTTTCTTCTGAAAGCAATTTTAGGGAGTAATAACCAGTTTCCACGTTAAAGTGATCCAACATATTTATAGAGCGACCCTTGCGTGCAATGCTTGCAAATGCTGCAGGTTTAAAATTTACTTAATTAACATACAGAATCATAATCATTTATATATTAGAGTGAGTCCAGTTAAGTATTTAGTAATTCGACTGCACGATATCTGATTGAAAGGAGCTATGCACCAATTTCAACCGATTAAGAATGTAGATTCATGATGCATGAACCCCCTGCTACACGCTGAAAGGCGTCTTGCAAGGTACATATGTTAATGTAGATCATATACCATAAGTGAATCCAGAAGAAGACACTTGATGAATTTCCAAAACAAGTAATTTTATATTTGGAGCTTATATTTAAATTAAAAGCTAATCTATTCTCCTTTTTATTACATCTATTAGATTTTTTAGGACAAAATACATTTATAGTTGTCTGATATTGAAAAATAAGGCACTTAAATTATTGAAATTCTTTCGTTCAAGCCTAACTTTATGGAATAAATAAGAACACATCTTTAAGAAAAAAAACTTCGTAGATTCCACGAAAGATTTATATTTGGCTGGTTTTGTCAAAGTGTTGCTATCCTCAGGCCTTTTCTCCGTCTGATCTAAAAATGTAACCCAATGACGAATCAGGTCAAACAAAAACCTCTTGTGGAAACTATAAAGTGTTTTTCTTAATGGTGTGTGCTTAGATCATCGTTACTTTGAGATGAATAGGAAATTGTCTAAAACGCACCGCACCTCTTGGTAATATTTTATAACGGTATTTGTCTTGTGTAAATAAACAGCTATGATACTCAGTGTATTTCTATCACCACTTTAACCATAACAAGTCCTCATTAGTTTTGATCCTGAACTTCTTCATGCTAAAGGGCGCATCCATTAGATTATTCATTTACGTAACGATTTATTATGATGATTATATATCATGTATGTCGGCACGAAAAGAATTGGGTTCAGTAGTGAGAGAAGTACATATATGAAATAAATATTTTGACTTCATTCCATTTATTTCGAGAGAAAATTAGCACAGCGCCTCAATATATACCCTCTTATTCAGTGAGTCATTCAACATGCATTTATCGGAAGCTCGTCAGAGGAACTTTCCGATCACATTTATGAGGGCGTCCCGATGTTTGTCTGCCATCCAAACAGCGAACGCAAGAAAGCGTTGAATTTTCATGTGTTTTCGCGGTTATCGTAAAAGCATCGCGTTTCGCAATAACAATGCCGATCCTCATCTTTCTGCTTGCCGTCCTTTCCTCTCGTTACGAGATTTTTATCTCTTTCACCCAGGCGGCGCCATCATCCTTCCGCCATTCTCCACATTCTCAATCCCTTCCTCTTTTTCTGAGCCATTAACTCACCCCTTCTTCCTTTCCTTCCGCTGCTACAATTGCAACCCATCGATTCCTATCTTCCCCTTTCCTTCCTACCACAACTTCCTCTTTCTATTCCACCGACCCAAAATCGCTCCCTCGAGAAAGCACTAACCAAAACTTACTGCAGCCCGCCATCTCTCGGACAACTCCTCCACCTTCAAATGAAGGCCACCAAACCCTGAGAAGAGGTATTAACCGGAGTGTACTTTTCCCTTTCCTTTATCTTTCCTTATTTTTCAGCCCACTTTCAGCTCTTTCTTTCGTCATTTACGCTTCTTTCTCCCTCACTTATGCTACACCTGGGTGCATCCGCACCCTCTTACGTGTTCGTTTCTTTCAATTTCTGTTAATCAACATTTTTAACTCATATATATTGTTGTATGATCGACGTTGTATGGAAGTGAAAGCCTCTGGCCCTAAAATGTTAACTTTTATTTTCTATTGGTTCAATCACTGTACAGACTGATGAAATATTTTATCTTAAAACTTTGTCTCTTAGTCGGTATTGGCTCTGGTATTCAAAAATCTTTCCCTCGATATAACAGCCCAAGTCATAGATTAATTAAAATATTTTACTAAAAATGAAGCAACTAATACTTTTTCTTTCCTACAATACTCATAGTAATAAATAACAGCAGCAATTTCTCTTAACAAAGGACTTTCGTTAATGAAGCACACACTATCAACGCATATCCTTCCATGGGTGTGTTTCCTCCATTTAATATACTTTCTCTTGGAATACATTCTTGGGTCATTTTAGTGCTCACTATTTATTCTGCTGTTCTCAACATTACATCATTACACTTATTATAGCCAATCCGTTAAATAGATAAGCACGATGATTAATACGTAGAAAGTACTGATTAGTGTCTGAGACCTGAACTATCAAATTAAATTTTCATAAACCACGATTTTGTGGTTCTCACGTGATGTCGTTAGAATGGTCTGTTTGAACACAGCCGAGTATGATTGCTACGTTGTAAGCTAGAGCCGGTCGTAAATAAAATCGCGCGGAAGTTACCGTGTTTTTGTTTACTCAGTAAGGTTCGCATATTACAACTAAACTATGTATATTACACTCCAACTTTCGATCTTTGGTTCCCAGTTATTGCATTCTTTGTTCATATAACGTTTGTGTTGATATTGGATTATGACAAATTTCAAAATGTGTGTCTTGCATTCCTTTCGTCCCTTATGATATACTTTTTGGATTGCATTTACATTTCTTCTCAAATAGTTAGTTCTACGATCCTTGGAGGTTAGCAAACTTGATTCATAGGCGCAGGGTTCGAGGATCCGCGATGATAATTCCTTATAATGCTTCGTAAGCCATCTGAATCAAAATTCAGAATACATATTATGTATCTAAAGCTTCATGGTTTTACCTATTTACCAAAGAAAATGATGTCGGAGTTTTTAACGCTAGAGGGCTAAAATGCTAATTTTATTCGAAAAATTTAGCCGATTAGGAATCAAAAAGTCATCAAGATAATGTGTTTTACTAAAAATAAAATACATGCGTGAAATTGTTTTGTAGAAATTATGTTATCCAAAGAAATAACCGGATGATTTTCCCTCAGTTAACTGTAATAAAGAGGTGATTTCCGTGTAAAAGCGCGAAAATTTGGGTCATCTTCTATTCATTTTTCGGAATATTTTTTCCCGCTAAAAGATATTCTCGCTTAAAGGTGGATTTTGTTGTCCTAGTTCCTAGTGGAGTGAGGAAAATTCCGATCGGGCTCCTTTTTTTACTGCACCTTCACTTGATAATCTAACATGACCATCTATAAAAGTTTTTCGGTAGTCTGGGACAATGTTTTTGGATTTATAAATATATAGCAACTTACTCTCTCTCTTTATATACTTCGATGGGATTAAGTCGACTGGATTTGGTGGACGACTGCCTAATATTCGTTGCACTCGGTCGTATTTTGCGATTTTTATCTGCGCATATCTATAGCATCACGATAAAAGGAACTCGTTAATAAAATGAAAATATTGAACGCTGAAAATATACTCGTAAATGTGGTATTATTCAGATACCCAAGCCAGAGGTTAAGCGGAGGCTTAAACCGATTGTCCCTCATAATCTTATGCTCGATACCATTAATACTCTTTGAAAGGTTAAGCCTAATTTATCCCAAGAGGTGCATTATCGAGGGCAAATGAACGAGGGATTCTAGAAACGTAAATCTTTGTCTGCGGAGTCCCTCAGCAAATTTGGATTTAAACTCACTCATGTTTACCAATGCTTTCCATGACCGTTCCAAAACTCCAATCATTTGGTTGACACGAATGGCGCAACGCTGGCGTTTGAAGATTTTCTTTTACTTAGCGCTCCAAATTTCAATATGAATATTATTCATATTTTTACAAAGTCACTTTCAACTATAGCCTTAGATAGACAGATTCCAACCCCCGTTTATTTTTCAGAGTTTTATGCTTATTTCAATTCCTCAAAAAATATAAAGGAATTAATCATTTAATAAGAAATTATATTAACTTTTATTGATATCAGAAATTACTTGCCCTAAATTTTCCTCGTAGTTTCCATAAGTGAATAATAATATATTTGTTCATTTGCTTTACTTTTATTCTATTTTGCTGAAATATATTCCTCTTTGAGTCGTAATCTGTACTTTGTGGCATGAAAATTCAAGTCAGAGTTTACTGAAAATGTATCCCCTTATCCTAGAGCACGCTTTAACATGTATTATAGCACTGCTTTCTATTATCCTTCAACTTATTTGCAGTTTGACTCCATGTATAGTGTATACATATATGCTATGATTAATTAATATATGAGCTAACAGTAACATAGTAAGCTTAATGAACTATTTCATTGTTAGTAACTTAGTATCTATACTATTTCATGGTGCTTGCACCCCCTGCCACACGCCGAAAGGCGGCTTGCAGGGTACATATGTAGATGTAGATGTATTAGCGTACCGTAAAATTATAATTTTTATATGTAGTTGCATGATGTGTCTCAACTCGTGCGTCTAGTAATTATCTTGCTCTCTTGTAATCCGGTAAAATTGCAGGACAATTTGAATTACTGGCTCAGCCCTGACATTTACGTTCAGCATCCATTGACGCTTTTATCAAAGCTACCTTTGAGACTTTCTTTTGCCGACCGCTTTTTCAAAGTTATTCATAACAAAATCCAGAATTCTATTCCCCTTATTCTAAATAAATGACATCAGGGAAATCCAGTCAACATATTGCCTGTTCCCTCTTTTTCCCATCTCTGTATTTCTTCCCCTATATTCAATATTGGAAGTCCATTTCCCTCTGTTTCAATCAGTTTCTACTATTCCATTCCCTGCTTACGTAAACTGAAGGACGGACAAAGTTCGTGATGGCGTCACTTCCATTAATACCAAAACTCGATCTCATGCAACGAAAGCCATTCACGCGATTAAATTTATGAAAGTGTAACACGTACAAGATATATTTACAACGCCATTTCCTTGACATCCTAAACAGCAATTTTAAAGATATGACTCTGGATCTTTGACCTATTGGGATTAAATGATTATGTATTCTCTCAAAAAATATATAAACACAATAATACATGTCATATCTTTTTTGGTGACCATTTTCATGATTCTGTGCTTTTGCTTTCACATTTTAAGCTGTTCTTAATAAATTAGCAATACAATTTTAAAGAGTAAATTTTAAATATATTTTCAATATAATTACGGGTTATAAAGTGAAAGGAATCGTTAATTTGGGGATGCGATTAAGTTTATTTTTTCTTCAGTCTTTTCGGTTTGGTTTTCAAGCATGAATCTTAACATAGAAAAAAGTATTTATAGTCTTTGAGACGTACGTAAGAGACGTCTAACGGGATGGAAAACAGTAGGCTGGATTGGTAGGAAAAAACGAGGAAGATGTGAGAGAGTTAAGATATCAATTAATCTTCCCATAGAGGAAATGAAACGGGGACAAAAAATTGATGGGTCGAATAATGAGGTTGGGTTGATAACGAAACTAATTGGAAGTATAATTCAAAGGAAGGAAGAGGGGAAGCAGGAAAAGTGCCGTTGTACGATATGAAAGATAAAGTAATCTAGAATTAAAGGAAAGTGAGTTCAGTGGATAATTTTCTCGTCCTGTGTTCAATCTGTTCCATAAAGGCTTATGTATTCTGGACATGTCATATTGTTATAGAAAAATGGTGCATACATTTGAAAAATTGCTATAAAACATTTTATGGTCATCCAATGGTCATGCTTTGCAAACTATTTCTAACTTCAACCGTTTGCTTCTTTTGAGAAAATTTAAGGCCGAAGTTAATCTTCCTGAAAGGCCGTCCATCATCTAACGGTCAAAATTTTAGGAGTATATTCAATAACAATGGTCCTATTTTTAACGAACCATGTTTACTTTTACATGTTTTTACTTTTGGGTTGCTCTGAAACCGATCATTGATTTTGAATTAGGGTGAATTGAATTTTATAAGGTCGTGCAGATGTCCTAGTTTTCTGGATGATTCTAGGACACATTTTTTTACTTCAAAAAGCCGCATATGTGTGCCACTCGACCGCATAAAAATCATTAGGTCGCTTTCTAGTTGCACGCTGTCTACAGCTAAAGAGTTCAACATTGAACTTCTTTACGACAAACGTATAGCTAGATGAACTGAAAGAGAAATTTTCCTTATCGTTTCATTTGTAGTCACTTGCGAGACAGGAAAAACAAGATATATCACATCAGTAAATTTGTTTAAGGAGTGAATTGAGGGCCAAAGTAGGCCGCAGGTCTAGGAGAAAGCGTTTACATGTGGAAACGCCCTGGATACTCTGAAGTAAACTTCTTGTATAATAATCAGTGCCAAGCAATCGAGCAAGTTGTCTGATTATCACTTTGCATAACGTGATGTGATATGAGCTTCCTGAGAACAGGAACTTTAGCCTAAATATTATTATAAAACATATTGCTTAGTGTTTTCATGTACGGTAGACACTTTTCCAGTAAATTTTATGTAATCAGATTTAATTTGAGAGAACGTATAATAGTGTTAACATTTAAAAACCTTTAACTACGAATATCGTTGAAACATGATCTTGTACGGTTAGGTCTTGCATTTTTCCTTCACGAAACTCAGAATTTCAGCTTCGCACTACCTATCCGTAGGCAGCATAACCGTAGCACAAGAGAAAAAGCTTCTCTTACTTCTTAAGCTCGAAAGATAATTTACTTCGGTTCAAGTAAACGGTCTCTTCTAAAGTCGAAGCTTGGAAATTGGAGAGGGTTGCCGTCCCATCGCGTAAATGCAGACCTGTAATTATCCAACTCGTCAAGCAGCTTGATAGAAAATCAACAGACAGAAGTGCGGAAGGAAACCCCTCATTTAAAAGCTGAAACAGCGGTTCGCTCTGACCTTTAAAATAGGGAAAAATTGCGACTCTAATAACCGATCTCTCCTCTTTCCCATTTTCTTTGAATCAATTTTTCTTTCACCTCTCGCTGCGTGGCATACACCTTTAATCTACCCACGCCTGAGCGACTCCTCATCGCCCTTTTGAGACTCTCTTTCCATTTCCCAAATGTATTTCTGCATCACTTCCTTGTTCTTATCCACTTTGGCCTCCCAGAGCGATCCTCTCCTCATCCGCTACTCAAATCTCTGATCTCAGTCAAAGCGCGTGGATAAACTCCTCAGTCGTTACATCTTCCCCGTCCGCCCACTGAAACCCTTGCTACAGCCACTCGGCTTATACACTCCATCCCTTCTGCTAGATAAACCTCCCCTTTGCTCCATAATAATTTCTCCCTTTTCCGACAAATTGTTCCCTCTCCCATCACCGTTTTATACCCCTCAATGTAGAAGCTGAAGCTTTTCTTATCCTCATTCCTACACTCTCATATTCCCTCTCGATTTTGTCTCTTCCATCTTCCTTGTTTAACATCACTTAATCAATTCATATATGGGCGCCTGATCTATAATTCTTATGTGCTCTCACGATATTTCCTAGATCTAATGGAAAGTGCGAGTTCGCCCGATTCGCTCATGAATTATTCAATCCGCAGTAAAATTTGCGTATCCGCGCTTTGTTGCGCGAGATGTTTGGTCGTATAATTCGTTCTTAAGTACTCTTATGAATTTACAACCCGAGTTTAATGATTTTTGCATTACTTTGCGTGAATGTTTCCAACTGACGCGATATATATGCGCGAAGATCCGAATTTTCATCTCGACAAGAGGGAGAAATGTGAAAAGTTACTCATACGTGTAGAGAGCTACTCTTATAAGGTTTTTGATATTCCAGCGCTTGTAAAGCATCCGTTAATACTGTTGAGGTGAAATAGAAAGATATCAGAGGAAATTTAGATGGCATTAAAATGCTAGGTCCAATCACATTCATGTACTATTCACATATAGAAAATTTCAAACTAATGAACCGATACACGCTTGAAAACAATATTGAGGGGAATGGGAATGGTTTTTATTAGTTTATCATTTTCTAATATTTGCAGTTATTTACCGATTCATCTTACTATCTTCCTATTTATAGTTTTGAAATTTTTCTTCGCCACCAGCTCCAGAGTTCTTGTTTAGACAACTTAGTTTTTTGTCGTTACATTTAAAACCCTAAATATGATATAATCGTAAATTTTTGATACTGTTGGTACTACTGCGGAATGGACGAAAAACCCTATTTTCTCTCATGGTTAAAATATAATATGAGCCATCTTAATGATTTATTATTAGACGTGTTCCTCTGCCAGACAAAGGAAGGATTCATGTTGAAAGAGAGCTACACAAGGAAGACGCGTATTATGCGTTGCTCGCTGCGAGAAACTAAAATCTGGAAACTCGAGTGCTTTATTGCATCTGAAAAAGAATTTCCCTTAAGGGGCTTCAAAGAAGTCCGAATCCTGCGAAAAGCTGGCCTCAAAGAATTCCTAATTCCGCTTAGTGATTTCAGTCTTTGAATGCACTGCAACCTGCTTCAAAGGAAACCAAGGATTGAGCTCAGCTTATTATATTGGAGCTATTCAACTAGACCGCGATCCCATTGGATGGGTCCCAACACAGGAGGCACCTCTCGAGAGTCATAAACTAATTAAATGAAAATTATAATTGCCAACTCGAACACCGTGACGCAATTAATTGCGTTAATTAAGCTTATTGTTTAGCCTCGTAATGATCTATGGGTATATTTTAGATTGCAGAACGTGGCTGATAATGAGCATGCACGAGTGAGAGAGAGAAATCATGATCCGCAGCATCTATTGAGTTTCTACTTAATTCGAAGTTTGCGAGGGAATGAGGTTGCGATTCACAACAATGACTCTGTCAACCACTACGTCCATGAAAGAATCTGATGCTCCCTCTTTGATCCCTTACCGAAGGTGTTGCAATATTCGTGGTAAGGATGAGCCGAAGCCAAAGGAGACAGATATGTAGAAAAACTTAAAATGTTTATTGCAAATAAATAACAGAACTTGAAATATTATAATTGCAGAAAATTCTTGAGCAAAGAAAAACATTTTGGAAATGGATTCGATTGAAAACAGTTCATACATGTCATTTATATAGGATGAGACCATAAAAATTGAAAAACGTAAGATAGTTTAGTTATTAATCGGTTATATTGATAGGTTCGATTATTTTGCTGACGAATTTGTATATAGCAGCTGAAGAAACCTAAGATAACATATATGGTTTTACAATTCTTAAGGCTAGTCCTCCGCCTTTAACAATCTGCGGTCAATATTAAGCCACAAAATAGATTTCAGATAGACTTGAGCGACCCTGTTTAAGTTCGAAACTAATAAAAAGCAATAGTACTACCATTTTCATGAAAAACTTTTCAAGTGCACACTATTTTGACGATGAATTTCCAGGGATAGTCCCCAAGTGAAAAACTGAATTGAACGAGGACGTACTGTGAGAGGTTAAAACACAGGAGTTAGTGCACATAAGACAATCTATAGGACTGTTTTTCACATTTAAACCAATAGCAATAGTAAATGATTTCCCCAGCCTTTACCCCCGAAAACGGAAGCAACCAGGAATCTGTCTCAAATCATAATCACTCGTTCTTTTAATTTTTCATCGAAGAAATATGTTTTTTGTCTTCGTCGTTAAATGAGACCGAAAGTGGAAGTTGAGAAGCTGATTTTTTTTAATGTTGTGAAATTCACAGAAATGCTTTTGTGGGAGGAAAGACAACCTTTTAGTAATTGTTATTTTTACGATAGTAATCAGCCATTCATTTCTTGGTGTATATTTAGAGGGACTCTAAACGTCAAGCATCAATACTGATAACTTTGGAAAGAGTAGTTTTGAAATTAAAATTCTATTATTCTTACAGTATCGTAACTTACATGCAAGGCCTAAGCGACCCCTGCAAAGCGGGTTGCGGCACACGCAGGATAACATGTAATGTGGGTGGAAGAAGTTTTAGGGGCTAAAGTTATCCTATACGGAAACAGCCTCAAGAGCATTCTAATAAGATTCATCATCTGTTAAATGATTTTAAGAAAATTTAACGCAAGTTTTGCGTTGATTCCTAGCATTCGATAGTCAGTGGTATTTACTTAGATTTTCTGATCCATAATTAATTCGACCTTCTTGGGTAAAATGAATTTAATTTTGAGATAAGAATGTTTTTCAAATCTCAGAATCAATGATTTTAGCGCCAGACTATCTATTGAACCATTGTCGTAAAATCCTATCTATAAATATACGAATTCTTTTCCAGTTCTAATATTTTTAGCAGTTACTAATACTATGCTGAGTTGTCAATTTAAAGGAAAATAATTTAAAGATATTAACAAACTTCCTAAGATATGTTTCATTAATTTTTGATATTTATGTTTTTGCGATGAATCACGCTTATGGAAACCAAAGAAGTAGAGTAAAATTTGTTCATACGTCTCTCGAGTATAAAATATTCAATGTCTGCAAGAACATTCGACCTCGGTGAGAATTAATGCAGCGATGTGCAACTTTATCAATTACGTCCCAGTTATTTCAGTTTGTGCCGCAAAAGAAATCTATATTAGGCAGCACACTCAAGTGTTTGTGCCAAATAATATCCCATCCTAGCTAAATAACGAGTTTAATTAAAGAGACATTAAAACTTGTGCCTTAAAACGCGCATCATGTGATGTTTTTGTGCCAGAATATTTTTTGATTATTTTCCTGATGAAACTCTACGGTGTTATAAGAGTATCAAATTAACAGGGAAATTAAGATGGCTCTCCGCCAACCATGTCCTTTGTATCGATTTACACGCTTGACCTAAAAACCACAAGTACTCTTTGAACTCCACGCTATAAAAGTTTTGAAATTCCACCGCTGGTAAGCTTTATATCACCTGTATATTGAAACCTATATAGGTATTGAAAATTGAAATTGATACTTTTCCTGAGGTATCCGAGCTTAATTTCGTGTTTTCACCGCTAAGATTTTTTCATGGCTTTATTCATGTCATCAACGTGACGTTTTCAAAATAACTTCTTCATTGTATTATGTGAAAAGAATAGGAAAGAAGATTTAAAGATATAAAAGGAGAAATACTGGGATTGAGAACAGTGAAAAGATGAGAACTTCAAAATCGAAGCGACTAGAATAGTAGGCGCCGAAAATGAAATTGAGTTAATTTCTTGTTTAATTGGATACAATAGAAGAACATGAGAGGAAACGAGAATTAAGTGACCAAAGGAAAGGGATAAGTCGGATAATCTAAGTCATTCTATACACACATATAGCCAATAAAAGAATAGGAAAAAGGATTCAGGAACTAATAGAGCGAATACTGTTTACCCTCATCATTTTCAACCTTCTCATCTTATCCTCCAATTCGATAGCCTTCTAATACTATTTGATCGTGATTTACCGCTTCATTGCAATTTGTTTTAATGTATTGCTTAAGCATAACCAAGATGAGCGAATAAAGATAATAATATAAATCGTCTTTGTACCGCAAAATAAATCAGTTGATCGCATTTCCATTTTAAACAAAAAGCTGTACATGAAAAACAATACCCACGACTATCGTGAAGAAGTAATCTCATCACTACTTCCTGTTCTTCGTCATCTAAAGTCAACAATACCTAATTTGTAACACGATCGTAAAAAAATTCTGCAAAAGCATCTGGAAAATTAAATTCCGAGTTTTTAATATTTCACCCCGCCATGGGTGCGAGGTGGCTGATTTAAATAATGAATCATACATACAAAGAGATGGACGGATGTGCACTGAGGTGTAGTGTGGAAATTTTTATACACATCAACATTAATATCCTGCAAACCACCTTCCGGCATGTGGCAGGGGGAGGGCGAAGGAATGTAAATGAAAAGAAACTTTGAGGGAAAAGAGTATGCTTCGCTTAGGGCCCCATAGTATAGCCAAGGGTGCTGAATTAATTACGCGCTTTTATAATGAAGGAGACATCAACCCGCTGTTCCGCTCGTTAGTATTTTAAAGATTATGTGGGTGGGGAATCTGAGCAAGTACTATAAGCAATCCCAACCTTTTTATATACGTCTAAATATTCAAAGTAAACTAAAAGAATTCATCATTATCCTCAGATTTGATATCTTTATCTCGGGAATTTGGTATTTTAATAATATCTGTCTGTTTTGGAGATGGATTAAGTACAAAATGTAAAACGTTATCATGATAGAAGGCGATTCGGCACAAAATGTATAGATATGGATGATTTTACCTGTTATCTTATATAATAATCATCTTTTTATACATATTTTTTGTCCGATGTCAGTAACTATCGTAAGAAATGAATGGAAGAAATATTGGAACGTAAATTTCACGCACTTTTCCTTAAATATAGAGATTCAGTAGAAAGTCAGTGACCGAACACATCGATATTTTTTCTACCAAAAGTATCCTCAGTTCGACTCTGGACAACTTAAAAATTATCTTATAAGATATGTACGTCAATTGCAGATTTACATTTAGATCAATTAAATTAGTAGTAATGGTCCTACAAAATCGAGACAATTATCAAAAGAAAGGACATTGAATAGATATTCTTATTTTGGCCGTAAATTATTGCTATGGATTCCAAATTGTGAGAATTTTGATAAAATAAACGAAAATTTCGCAAGATTACAATAAAAATTGTAATCTAATAAATAATTGCTTTATTAAAACACAAAAGCGCTGGTAACACGTAATATTTATATATATATCACAATTAAACAAAATAAGAACGTAATTTCGGGTTTAATACATTTTAGACTGCGAAATAAAGATAACCATTCAAAATCTATAGTAGTACTAATGATTTTGTATAATGATATTAAATATAATTGTCAAATCTGTATAATAATGTATTTGCGTGCATGTTAAATATGTATATATTTCATGTATATATACATATTATCTAAGGTAAGAGATGTATAAACCAATGAGCACGAAATTAAAGGTTTTACGAATTTCATAATACGAAATTAATAATTTAGTATTGGAAATATTGAGATATAAATAAAAATGTAGTTTCGTGTATTTAAAATAAACAACATCATAGTCAAGTAAAAAAAATACTTTATTAAAACAAGCAAGCTATGGAACCTTCTTAGCTTCTTCTTAACAAAACTGAAACTAAATTTTCCGAAAAAAAAACTTCGCTTGACGGGAATCGAACCCTTGAGGATAAATTTTTGGAAATTTGGAGTTTTGAACCAGACACTCTAACCACTCGGCCATTCAAAAAATGAATGAATAATTAATTATAAAGTCTAGCTACGGAAGGCTACGTACGTAGTTACTCCATTCCAGATGATGACAGAGACAGATACATTATAATTAATGCTTGCGTTACATAATGATCACCGATGGATATATATTTATTTACTCGATGTCAGTAACTCCTGTAAGAAATACATGGAAGAGGTCTGTGGAAATTAATTTCCACCTCTGTGACTGGATTATGAATTTTTTGGAGTTGTTAAAGGTCAATGGAGTGTTACATATTGCGATATGCAAGAATTCTGACGAAAATTATGAGGATATAAACGATCCCTGGCGGCAAAGGCGATTATTGAACTCAAATATCATAGAATATTTGGGAAAGAGAATTCCATATGGAAGGGAAGGAAAGCAGACATTTTTACGGGAAGGTAAGCATTGGTAAACTTTAGAAAACAAATTTCAGCAATATATATTTACAAATGATATGACCTAAAATTGTACTTTGTAAATAAATCTTTAAAGAATAAATTCCGTTTATATTTATAGCTTCTTTTTCTATCTTGATGTACATACAACATTGTAGTGAGATTAGTTTCATTTTTGAGTAAAATTCTATTCAGTAAAACAAACTTCAACTGAATATCGAAAAATTTGATCAAAATGTTCACCCTTAAAAATTAATGTTGGGCTCCAATGAAGTTATCCGCATTAAACTCACGAACTCCACCTATTAATCAAAATTTGCATGAAATTTTGCCGCGGAAAATTTTCATGTAACAATGTGTACTAACACATTTCATTTTTGAAATTTGCGTCCTGATGTTGAGAAAGAGTTTAGCCATTCACAATTAATTCCAAAGGTAATTAGGACAATTTTTCTTTATGTCCTGAATACGGGCATGCATTTCGAATCCATAACAGTCTGGGATAAAGGATGTTGTGCTAATCACTATTCTGTTTGGATATTAAAGCCGTGAAATGAATTCAAATCAGCTTTTATTTTTCTGTTGCTTTTATTTCTTCTTTTTATGAATTGTCACTGCGTTGCTTTCCGTTATAATGTAATAATACATAGAAACGAAATTGAAGATGTGTATATTTAAGGATAGTCTATTAAAGTTCTATGACATTTCCAATTTCTGTCATAAAATCATATGGCTAGCTTTCACATACGACAAATGAAGCTTATTGCAATCTATAAACAGTATTTAATCCTTCGCAACAAAATTCTATAAATTACGGAATTTATAATTTTATTTAATTTTCATCTCAACGAATACCTGCATAGGAGGCATATCTTTTGGTATACTAGCATTGCAATACCGTGGGCCTAGATTCAAATATTAGTTAGGACACGTATGTAGGGCTTCGTAAATTAATTTTATTTTGTAAAGAAGTTTAACGGTTGATTTCATAGCAGATGTGCACCTAGGATATTCCAAGGAAAAACAGGCAAGAAATACTGGATCACGACCGGGTAAAAATTTCATTTACAGGAAACGATCTTAATTTTGTCAGATTAGTTGTTTGAGGGGCCTTAATAGACTTAGGTTTGCCAATCAATCATATTTATGATAAAGCAATAAAATATTATATTAAATGTGAACTAAAACGAACCAAAAATCCTAAACAAATAGTTTTTACCAATCAAGATTTACTTTTTGGTCATATCTTTTTGTAATGTTTCATAAATGAAATGGTTCGTTACATTTTGTGTTATTTTACTGAAAATTTAGCTCTTGTATTCAAGACTTAAGTGGACTATCTTACATACTTCATTATTCAACTTACAATTTAAGGTCAAACGAAGAGTATACTTTTAGCCTTTTAACTATGCAGAAGTACTCCAATGTTTACTTCTTATCTTTCCCAATTTGTTCCCTCGTTTCCCTTGACATGACTGCAGCAATTAAACAAACAGCTCCCTCAAGTCAACTTCAGCTATTTCACTTCCTCGTCGTTTTTATAGCGGAGTATCTCCGAGGAAAACTCTAGTCGTGTCACTTTCAGTATTTTTTGCATTTGCTGCACTTAAATTAGGAGAGGAAAGCAGCTGAACGTACTTTTCCGTGTTGGAATCTGCCGAAAAATATTGGATGAACGAAATGTTATTCACAAACTGCAATCAAAAATAATTACCAGCTGATTTAATTGCAAAATCCTCCATAAAAATGAATTTAATGGAAAATAACAGAAGTAGGTTTAAGCAGTAGCAATGGACGAATACACACAACCATTCCCAAACCAGATAAATCTCATTATGTGGGGTTGGATCGCTTCCATGGCAACCGTTCCGTCACTGCGGCCCTTCTGACATCGTTTCGTTATTAAATTGTGTTCCTAAACAGTTAGGATTTTAGTTTGACTGCTTCACTGTATATTTCATAAAGTAAAACAAATGACATTTCGATTAGAGTAGCAGTTACCTTGGGTTCTAAGCAAGCGATTGTTTCATACAGTAGTATATCCATAAGCCATCTTGAAGAGAGCGCGAGGATTTCTTTCCTGATTACACATAACCTGGTTTAGATTAAAAAAGACATACTGGAAAAAAGTATTTGATTATTTTTTCTGTGGGTGGAATTCACGATAATGTCTTAATTAATTAAAAAGGAATAATTATGTGTTTGTTCAAACAGAGTTTAAAGAGATAGCATATCGCTTAAGACTTTAAATGAAATATAAACCCGTCTCTCTGATGTTTTTAAAGGTAGAAGGAGGTAACTAACCCAGAAACATTACTAATGGGTCATCGAGCGGTATTATTTTTCGTTCCGTCTTTCTTTCCAGCTCAATGGAAAACCAATTTCGATTTCGATCAGTCAGCCAACGTAAAGCCAGTCCGAACCGCATTTTTCGTCTGCAGTAGTATTGCCGTTAATTGAGCCTTTTGACCGTTAAACCTCCTATAGGAGTAGAGTGGTTTAAGATTCCTACAGGAGGGTGATGGTTAAATGGTTAAACCATTTCGAGAATTTCGAGTTTTCGGCTCGGTTCCGGTTCGATACCACAGTTTTCGAAATTACCCTATCTGTCGTAACACTTTCTTTTAATTACTGGAGGTGGTGTTGGAGAATCTTAGGTGTAATTGGATGTGGAAACAGCGACCAATTTATAAAAAGAGAGTTTCTTTGTTTATGTAACTATAGTTTCGCTACCTATCGTGATGATAACTTGTATATTTTTGTACTTGCAGTGTCCTCGGGTACCAGACTCACTTCTCC
Organism: Pachydiplax longipennis; assembly: GCA_036926295.1. Classification (NCBI taxonomy): domain Eukaryota; kingdom Metazoa; phylum Arthropoda; class Insecta; order Odonata; family Libellulidae; genus Pachydiplax; species Pachydiplax longipennis. Next base: position 10,922,710 of record JAVFKF010000034.1, on the reverse strand, counting down.
GGATGTAGGACCCGTCCCTGGAACCGGCATGAGGCTCCTTCCGCCATCCAGCATTCCAGGAGCCCCCCCACCCTCCACTCCCTCCTCCACCTCACCGTCCTCCATGAGCAGGCTGTCCACACCTGGAAGTAGCAGCAGCACCGCCCTATACCGACTTGCACGGCTGCTCAACCAGAGGGGCAGCACTTCGTCCGCTTCGGGTGGCAGCCCTGGGGAATCAGAGAATCCCGTTCATCGTAGACTCAGTTGGGAAAGGTGAGTAAAAACATATTCAGCATTTCTCCATCCATTCATAGTTTATCTGATTCACGGACGTATTTTAACGGTATTTCTATACCCGGGGCTAATAATAGGGCTTTATACTTATCGGTACAGCCTTAAGCCAGGGATCGAAAACGACAAAAATTGTAGCTATTTATAGTTTGATCAACTAACTTTTTATGAGCGTCATTAACTTTTATCGTTGTGATACATGGCCTATACTTGGGCATATATTTGTGAAACTATAAATTTATTCTGATTCCAGACGTTCACATGTGACGTCATCGTAACGTCAAGGCGCAGCTCATAGAGTCATTGCACTTTCATACATGAAGTTGTTCCGCTTGTAGCATTTTGACTCGTTGAGGAAACCGCACACTACCTTATTCCTTTTCTAGCCTAGTAAGCCCCAATATACCCTCTTCTAGCTCTTATTTGCTAATGGCAGAAGGTATGAGATTGCAATCGGCCTTCCGTCTGAATACTTTACAGACAGATTGACATGAATAACCAATCCCAGGGCGCGATCGAATTTACATTAAATGCGGTAGAAATTTAATCGATTCAAAAATATGGCTCAGTATTTTTCAGCGCGTCGAATTACCGTAAGGATGAAAATCAGATTGAGAATAGCAAACAAAAAGTTTTCGAGGAAAATTGGGGAGAATAAAATTATCGTTGACGAGAAAGGTAGGTGTTGGGACATCTGAGAAGAAAATGTATGGCCTTAGATATGATCAAAGAAAGTTATTGAAGAGAACAAGGCAAAAGATAGAATACCTTTAATGATAGAGTAGTTTATGAGGAAGAGAATTTCTTCGAAAAAAGTTCAATGAAAAGAAAGTTGAGAAGGGCTCAATATAGCATGTAATCTTGGTCCCATTAACAAAAAGGTAATACTGGGAGCGGAAGAAGCGGCAAATTATAGATTGTCGCACTTTGACCCTTTCATAAACGTTTTAATGCATACTTTTTAATCAAGAAGAAATTTTTCGTGATTCAATCACCTGTAGGAGGAGATTATGATATAATATAAATCAAATTGAATTACGAAAGGGAAAATGAACGACACTCGCAATGAGGTAAAATCACACGAAAGTGATCAGTTCGTCCATTAGCGTTCATGATATCCTTTAAATCGGAGTCGACATACATATCCAAGGAAATTAAGGCAGCCTTTCGAGCAAAAGTATTTCACTGACTATAAAATACAGCGGAGTTTTGAAGACAAGTCCTCAAGAGAAAATGAATTATTGGTGTTGAAGTAACAAGCAGAGAAAAAGTGCTGGTTCTGTGGGTGAGGTCCGAATCTGACGACAAATCCTATTAACTTCCCTCTCTCCTGCATCGTTTCGATGCTTTTCAAAGTGATTTTCGTCAGTCCCTATCCATCTCGAGTTTTTTCTGAACCTTGTGATCTCTCATAGGCAGATTTACTGCGATGTGTTTCACAAATCTCCTCCTTCAAATTATTGTTATTGTTCTCCAGTTTCATCAACTTCGCATTTGCCTCTCGCCAGTTGCTTCTCATTCGACGAATGCTCGGAATTTCTCTTTCATTTTAAGAGCAAAGGAAGTTTTTCATCCTGTAGCATTTTTTTCTTTCTCTGTGAAATAATCCTAAGCCTCCCATCCATGGAATTACGATATAGATTACGTTTTCGGTAGTATTATTAGATTTTTATGAGTTTCTTTCAGTAATCGAATATTTAAGGAAATGATATTCATTAAAATAGATGCTTTATTAGTGCGATATTTTAACTGAGACGTCTCCTGATATATCTAAAGGGGAATCCAACAACTTTACTCAGTGGGACTTATAATATATTATTTGGGAGTAGCGAATCGCAATTACGCATTGAAATTCAAGAAAATAATTTTTCGAACTCTTTCAATTTTCGACTTCATAATTACCAAATTTATCTATAAATTACTGCTTTGAATTGAAATGAGCAAATGGTAGTTAATCATAGTGGGCAAGACTACAATTTATTTAATTTCTTCTCTTATGGTCATCACTTGTGATTCACACAACTTATAATATCTTCGCGGACCTTATGAAGTATGCAGCGGGCCGAATTAGGGCTGTTTGTGTACTGTTAATTAAATCCTAATTCCTTTTAAAGATAAAATATCCTGAAAGAAAACCAATTTGCAGAAAAATAGGGGAGCGATATGAGAAGAGTTTGAGGACATAAAATACCCAACGAAAGCTTAAGAATAATATTCATAGGTTTGTGAAAAGCCTGCCCAAGCCTACCGACTTGGTGATGGCTGAGAGATGCCAATGCTGGAACTCTTCATTATGAAATAAAAATGCAATATGACATAAAAGTAGAAAACTCACTGAAAAAGATATAGACGCATAAACGCACATATTTTGAGAGATGACCAAACACATCTGACTTCAGGTAAACTGTTCTTTAATATGCAGCAGAGATTAATCTATCCACTTTGTTCTCTGTTAATTCATATATTCTCTGAAAAAACTCCCTTTTCCAAAAAACAGTATTTTAATTTCATTCAATCATTACTGATCCATACTTTATTGATAATAAGAGATAGTTGACTTTTATGAATATTAATGTAGGATTGCTCCACGGAGTGAAGTCCTCTTTTTCGCCACATTACAGATCTAATTTTTATTCCCTAAAGCAATATTACATTTTTGTAAAAGTTATCAATGCTAGATATTCGCAGAGCATTAACTTTTGATATTATGTAATATAAGTAATAGTAAGATAATTATGTCAATGAAATGGGGTTTGCGATTGAATAATATTTATATCATTTATTCTATTCACTGTTTTAGAAAGCCATTTTGAATTTCTTTGAAAAAATCTTCCATCCTTTGCATGATTAATACTTAGCACACTCTTATCGCTCCATCAACTCCATTTCAATGAGTACGCTATCGTATTATTCCTCTATTAAATGCACATGAAATGGAGTGTGTAAAGCAATTAACCTAATTAACCCAGAACTTCAAATAATATGGCAAAATCGACTAAAATTGGTGTGATTAAAGCTCGTTTATGAGATAACTACCCTTTTGCTAATTGAAACTCTTTAAATTTAGTGAAAAATCACTCGGTATCATAACGCATCACAGCATACATGTTATCATTAAAACCAGCGTGCGTTGGATAATTAAAGCTTGCCCTCATTCATTTTTCTTTCTTGGCAAATGGCATATTTTAGGTGGAAACAACAATTCAATTTCTGCTTTCCTAAGCCTTTTCAATATATTCCCTTTCTAGGTAATTTATCAAGTTCTCCAGAATGTACGACGTAAATTAAATTTCACAAAATTTGGTGAATTTAATCTGCTTTATTAGTGAAAAATAATTAACGAGAAAATTCTTAACGATATGTTCTCTCATTACTTTACGAAACGGTTGAATGAAATGCAATTTAAGTCCGACCGAAGCTCCTTTATGAGATAGCTTATTATCGAACTAGCAGAATCTGGCGTTAACAGCTCGTTCATTCTTTTATAGAACTGTGTTTTTGTTTGAGAGGGCTATGAGAAGGATTCAAAGGTCAGACATCGAATCCGAAAAGTTTTCTGATTAATTTATGATCGTGGAATCTGTAGATGGATTATATCTTAAGCTACAATAAAATTCCTTCTTTTTGATTCACCGATATGTCTGCCAACATTTTTGCTTTAGCATACCAAATTTCATCTCTTGCTTTACTTATATATCTTATAATTTCATATTCTTAAACCTGATTGAACAATACATATGATCAGTGGTGAGCAATAATGATTCTTACAAAGAGATCGCACGAGCCTCCTAACGCTAACCATTTCCTCCATCTAACTTTCAAAACTCATCTTCGTTACTATATCATAATGAATGGAATATATTTCATTTTTCTTTTTGTAAAAAAATCTTCCATTAATTTTTTCTCGGCCTTGTTCATGGATGTATTAACATTATTTAAGTATGAGTAATTACTGAAGTATGAGTGATTTGGAATAATCACATTAAGATTTCTCCTTATTGAATATTATTTGTTATTTATATGGTCATTTTACTGCACCTACATGGACTCTTTTCACTTATAGCACATTGTCTAAGTTAGGAAAGCAAGAGGAAACCTACTCACACCTCAATAAGTCTCATTCCATCACCCTTTTGGTCCAGATAGCTCATGGTGGAGGTTTTAAGGTTCAAAACGGCCTTCTGTATAAACTTCCGCTTGTAAAGTTTTATTTTTTTGGAATTTTTAATAGTCCTAAAATATGACGTTTAAATCGGAAAATTTGATACCCAACAGTAAATTCAATGAAAACAAACAGCATTTTCCGAAAAATTTTTGCTTTATCCTCTTCTCCTTTGGTTGAAAATTAATTTTATTATTACATTATATATTATATTATTATTATATTTGTAGGAAACCAGGCAAGCTTATAATTTTCCTGAAGAAGAAGGGGATAATTCAAAGTGCATGATAGTGACACGCAAAATATGTGTTTTTCTGATAGGAACTATACAAGGAAGCAAATAGAACAAGAGCTTGCAAATTAGAGCCAAATTTAGCAAAAGGTTCGCGTGAGCCAACTGCATTTAATTAGATTTTAATACAATATTTTCATGCGCCCCTCTTCGAAATTCGGTCGCGTGACTCCTTAGCATATAACAAACGCTCTTCCGTTATCTTAACGCGATCTCATTACGTGGAAAGAAAACTGGAGCGCACCGCCAAACATCAACACTCAATATTTGGAAAGGAAACACCCTCAAATGATCCCTTCTCGCCTCAACGGACGGATTCTGTAGGAACTCCATTCTCCGGAGAAATCTTCGGAGGATTATTCTCGGATCGAACCTACCGTAACGGGAGGACACTGCAGGCAAACGTATGGTTATGGTCCATTAGTAACCCAAACTCCGCGACGCACGTTACCCACGCTCAGCTAGTTCTATTTCACGGCTCTATCGAAGCGTCGCCGCGTTGGTTCTCCCATTGGAACAGCACGATCTCCTAATGAACCACTTCGCTGGTTACGGATGATGGAAACGTTTGGGTGGCATAGTCAGATGGGAGAAGGATAGCACCGGGGAAGAACTCGAAAGGAAGGCATCTCTTCGCGGTGCGGTGTTAATTTTCGATGCGTGATATATAAAAAATATCTAAAAAATATAAAAATGCTATGATTTTGCTGTTACGTTGTCATAATTTTTCAAAGGAAATGTTGGTTTGGAGATGGGAGTCGGCATTCTTTCCATACACCATCCTTCCCATATGACGGATGGTTTACCGAACGTCCATGTTTAAACCCATTTACATTACAAGTTTCTTGTTATCTGTGTGAACTTGTGTGGCTTAAATCTTATTTACGAAGAAATCGCAATAAGAACGTCCTTGTCAAAGGGCGAAATTTGGAAAAAATAGTATCATGTTCCATTATACCCTTAATATACCTTGAGATACTTTTTTTCTCTTCATTTCTTGAACGTGAGCGACAATATATTCATAATTAAATTATCTTAGAAGTAAAATCACAAACGTATGTATATCTTACAATTAGTCATTGAGATGGGATAAACCCTTGGATGCAGGGATTGTTTTATAGACCGTGACCGAATTTGTCGGCCTCTGTGGCAGTGTGGTTTATGTGCAAGTGCAAGTACTAGTAGTATGCCATGTATGCAACAGCAAAAAAATATCTCATCATCTCATCAAGAGAAAGATGATTAGATTAACTGATTCACCAGATTCACCAATGTGGGGTTCGACTAAAATCTCCGTTAGGTTAAAATTAACTGACTAACCCTGAGAGGAGGTGGGTGGTCCATCTTGATAATCGACGTCATAGGACCTGAAATTTTCCGGGAAAAAAACTACTTGAAAACACTGAGATTTGAACCACTGAGGATAGTCTTTTGGAAATTTTGGAAACTGAATCAGAAACTCAAACCACTCGGCCATTTTGATGTTGAAGCGTTGAGAAAATAAGTAGGTTATAGGTATTCAGCAAAGAGATTAGAAGAGTAGGCTACCGAAAGCGCCCGCCAGATAATATGACGGATGCATTTACATTTATATTTATACCCCACGAGTCGCCGTATGGCGCATGGCAGGGAGTGTGACTACCGACAGATAAGACCTTAATGTACCGATTTTATCTAACTATCTTCGATTGCGAACGTTGATTGATCTACGAATATTTAATTCTTGCCTCAAAACTGCTATTCTACGTGAGAACTTCTTCTTGTTAGAACAAAATATTCTTCCTAACTTCTATTCTTGGACCGTAAAATTTTTCTGACTAAATTTTTCCTGTTTTCTCACCTCGAGTCATTGCAAGTGAGCTAAAGATAAATCCAGGTAAACCCTGATTTCCAACAGCTTATTACGTTGTTCTTAATACCGCGATCCAGGAGGTTCAAAGTGGTACACACTCAGGAGAACCAGCGAGTTGATTCTATTCGATTAACATTATCCTCACAGACATGGAAACCCTTGAAAGGCATGTTCGCAGCTTCAGCGAGTTCGAAGCAGTCAATGCGAATGACGGGGTCTCCTTGTTTGTGAAACGTGTGCTGTGGAAGATTAGAGAGCCTTATTTTGAACGGATTCGTGAAAATGTAGAGATATAGCAGGATCTTTATCAGGCATATAATATTATTGTATTTATTCCGTTATTAAAAATATAGATACACAACTTTCAATAATTACACTAGATTGATCAATTTAAGAATTGTCTGCGTGTGTAGCTATATAATTTTCTAAAAACTATAGGATGAAGGCAGAAGGGATCGATAAACTTTATTCCTAATAAATACTAGAAGATTTAACAAAGATCCTTTGTTAATCTTTTCGTAATCTTTAAGTTTCTCTTTCTCCAAAAATGTGTTCCGTTCAAGTTCTCTTCTGAATCTCGTAATTTAGAGCTTCATTGCTTGGTTACTTCACATTCTGTGTTTACAATTTACAATTAGTCAATAAGCATTTCTAACATACATTCTAGAGTAGCTTTTCATAAATGTTAATTCTACCTATTTTCAACCTAATTTGCTCTATTGTAATTTAAACATGGCTTGCCCATACCGATCGTAAAGAATTCATCCTACCTCCCGAATTCTATGAAGTGGAAAATCTTGAATGTAAATGTAAATCTTAATAATTCATTTCATATCATCACGCGAACAATGTTTATGGAATAAATCGCAGAGCCTTCACTTTATGCATATGCACCATTCGAGATTCTCTTCAGTATTGTTTTCTTCACATCCTAGATTTGCTTTTGTTATTACGTTTTCAGTCTTTCCTTTAAACGCACGCAATGAGGGTTAATTTGACTAAATTTTTAGTACTTTTGAAATTAGGCATACATAATATCAGACTGCAAATTTCGGGAACCAAAGTTCATCGTTCGCACAAGAATGTTGGAAAGTGGCTTCGAAGTTGAAACAGTCAATTTAGGAGAGTAATTAAATTAACTGAACTTATTAGTGATTAATTGTCTCAAACGTTGATTTACTAAAAATTGGAAAACCGCCTATGTTAACTTGTACTTGATTACAGCTTTAGACATATTACTTTCGACATATTGAACCAAATTCACTCTGATTAGTTTTCATTAAGTTAAGTAACAATCCTCTATTCGTGGTTTTATTCATTTATTACATTCCGTATCCTCTAACATTAATTGTTTCGCTCATCCAAGCTGTTTCCCTCCATCAGAATTCATTACGAAATAGTCCATCCTTTGACTACAGTTCCGCATACCAACGTGAGCTAAGTTTTTTACCATTGTACTATTTCATCCATCGCTTATGATCCTTCGTAGTCCAGGAAAATTTGACTATTTCTTAATAATGAATTTATTTATCTGAAATATTATTACTGGAAAACTAGTAATAACTTCGCAGTGTGATCCAAAATATTTCCACGTATTTTTATCTAAATATTTGATATTGCCATTATATACCCTTTGATTTCATATGAAAAATGAAATTCATATGAAATTTCTCATCACATTCTAACCGTTAAACTGAGAAACGAGTGAAAAAGTTTTAGAAAGTAAAAGAGTAAAGATGGAGAGCAGAATATAATGATTATTCGCAAATTGCCAATTCGGAAGATTATTGTGAAAATCTTCGCTACAAATGCTCAGGTTCCTAATGTATCCTTCGCAAATACGTCCTTGTTTCTTTCAACAGTCATATATCTGTATTTATGAAAGTGCTTCATTTTCATTAATCGCAATTCTTATTCCATATTCCATTCCTTATACTCCTTTCATTTTTCCTTTATTACGTTTCTGTATTTCCTCTTGAATATTGAGGAATTCCACATCTCTTAAAGTGAATTTTAAGTTCGCGGATGACGTTGGATTTTATCACCGTGTACAATTTAGTTTCCTCTCTCACTTCCTTTATCTCTGTTTTTCTGATAGTTTATTCTTGTCATGCGCCATCTCCTTCTCTCACGCCCGCTTACTCTCTTTTCTCAGACCTAAAAATCCCCGTCCTTTAAATTTCCACCTGGAATCCGCTCCCGCTGCTCCTTTGTCCTGCGTCGAATCTTCCCCTTTCCCATATTCCTCTTTTCCTCTTCCGTTACGCCCACCATCTGCTGTCTGAAAACACTCTAAGGAGACAGGGGACCTTCTATCATTCCCCTCTACGCTGCCAAACGCAGATTTGATCTTTCCTCTCCGCCTGCCTACCGCTCAGCAAATGCTATTTCACTTGGCTACCTTCAACGTAATTAGCACGAAATCACGGTTTTCAGTTTTTCCTTTTTTCAAACTCAATTGAAAAGTATTCTGCATCGTGCTCTATTTTTGATGGAAGTCCGGGTTTGGGCGTACTTCAAATCTCCCGAGTTACCTTTGCTCAATGAATACTGTGGAGCCAATTATTCTGCCAATCAACAACTCGAGAGTTTCCGAATAAGGATTTTTCCGGATTTAAGGTCGGCCTGATACTGACATATAAATCTCTATTTAAATATGCTTCTCAGAAAGTAATAACATTCTTGCCATAAGAGGCACCTTGAAATTCCGTAAGTTTGACATGTACGTGAGAAATTTTGTATTTGTCGAAAGAGGAGATATTTTTCGGATTCGGTAGTGATTAGAGATTGTCATAATTCATAATTGTTACGTATGAAAAATTATGAGAGAGAAGTCTCATTCTGCGCCGTCTTACATGGTTGTTCCAAGCTCAGTTTTATATTATATTTTAGTTTCATTCGTTCCTTTACTTCACGGAATTCCTTCGATAACCATTTGATACGGAGTCATTGATGGCTCTTTTTCTCCAAGATTCTTTACCTCTCATAGCAATCCAAGTACACAAATACAGGTCCAAATGCAGTTAATTGATTCAAGCTTCGGCGACTTGGAAGAGCGTAATTTAAGATTAAAAGTAACCAACTTGGGACATAATTGGAACATAAGAGAAACTAATTCTTCTTTGACGTCCGTAAATTGATTACGTTAAGCATAAGAAAGTTAATCACGCACATAGACGAGTGATTTAAAGCCCTTTTCAAAGCATTCGGCTCCATCGTATTTGCAGTAATCACAAAAGACTGAATTCTCACCTCCACCACTCTCCTTTACGATCTAACCTGGGTATCCAAAATCCTTTCAGCATCTGCAGTGTACCAATAAATCTCAGCCCAAATAGCCTCACTGTACGCAGGGTAACTTCCGAACCCATTCCTATCCCTCTTCCCCTATTTGCTTGCACTGCATATCCTCTCTCATTTTCCATGTGCTCTTCGTAACCCAACTCAGATCTTCCATTTTTATTTTGTGCGGAAGCGTATTTGAAGAGCTTTACTCATCATTTACTCATTTTCGCTGCCATTTACTCATTTTCGTAGCAACGTTCTTCCATTGTTTTATTTACGTATCTGTTTGCAAAGCGCCTCAGCCTTTCCGCTCGATTTAAGGCAGTTATTTGCTTGAAAATCAAGGAACCGTATGATCACACATCACTAAAAATCACTGAACTTAAAGCAAAATAAAGAGAAACGTAAGAGGAAAATATCAATATGACTAGGCCTCTAACCAAGGTCTCTTACTCTCCAGGGAGGAAGTATTATAACCTCTAAAATACCAATTCCTACCGGCTAAAGGGATTATATATTATTATTAATATATTACATTAATAGAGCATGACAGGATGTCGATATTCCTCTTCTCTCTCCTTTAATTTCCAGTCTCACGGCCTTTCGTTCAATACGTTTATCTTTGAAAGATAATGAAATTACGTATACATCAAATATATGTATAAATAATATTTCCTCTAATATTTTCCTGAATTTTACGTAGAATTTTTCCTATTTTTTAAAAGTGTTCCTCCTGGAAATATCTTCAACCCATAACATTTGAAATAAGAGATTTAAAAGTTTTTCTTTCTTAATTTATAAAGATTCCTAATTATCAGAATATAATCTCTACATAATCTATCACATTACGAGCACCCTATGTTATGTATTTCGATCAATAAATGTACATTTATGTTTCACTTGAAATATGCACTAAAAATCATCAGAGAAATTCAGAAAACATTCTATCAAAAGTCTCTACCGGGAATTATGTTGGCAATGATTTCATAGACCATTCCAGGTAACCATTCCAGCAACATATACAGCTTAACTGAAATTTAAGCGAAACTGCTCTTTATTATTACTTTTCCAATCCAATCTTGATTTTTTTAGAAACATTCACAAGAAACTTTTATTTCAACATGTTTACCAATGTTTGATCTTTAGAGCTGTTGATAATAATAATGAACGATTTTCAGCTTTTTCTTTCTTATATTTCTTTAAGTTAAATTTGCTATGAAAATGCCTACGATCACCCTCTGCAAAGATAAGGAAGTTAATAAAAATATTTACACTTTGCAAATTTTCTAAAGGATATATTTAAGGGACCGGTTTTGGCACAGATTTTCCATCATGATGTACTAATCTAAAAGTAAATTAAAACTGTTCCCTATTTCGAGCATATTAATTGAGCTTTCCCATAGAAATTCATTTTAATCAAACCCTTCGTGATTTACGCGTGCTCGCTTTTATGGTATCTGTAAATGGAATAATTTCGTTGCCATAAGCCTTTCAATGTAAATTCCGAGGCCGTAATTTTATGTACGATTCTAATCACACGGCAAGATTTCATCCCCACCCCGGAATATGTGACCGAATTCCGTGAACAACGTATTTCATTTGATGTTAATAAAATATGCTCAAATCCCAGTCTCATTATCCTATCAATATTGGAAATTTTGCGGCTTTGAATCGACATTCTTTTACAGAGAGGGATGCATTTTATGAAGCTCTCTATTTTACTTTATTCCCTTCGAATTACATGCTGAATATTTTCTAAATAATCCAATGGCAATCAGGTAACGCCCTAGATATCATATAATTGAGAATACAAAAAGAATTTTTCCTACCACAACTACGTCAATGTTTCATAAATTGATAAATACTGCTGGGCTTCTGGATGGGCAAGAAGTTTCTATACTATATATAATTCTACTACAATAATGTAAAGAAATGAATTATCAAATAAATCTTATCGAAAGAAATTAAGCAATTTTTAATGCTTGAAAGTGAAGAATATGAAGGTTTTCAATGAATAGATGAAATTTCTGAAAGAAGTAAGAGATTACCGCTCAAGATGCAGTACGCTGAGGACTTTCCCCGTGACCACTACGGTAGACGTTAAGGTCTACCATTGACCCCTAGAAATCCAAAATCAAGTTCTAAACTTGACATTCTTGTATGGATGTATGTGCATGCGCTATACGTGTTCTGTAGAATATGTAAGTAATATGATAGGCTCAGTGCTACCACCGGCACAAGAGAATATAATTATGATAATAATCGACTTCTCTAGATCGGCACTGTAAGCTCTAAACAACTTATTTTCAGAATTTTCCTAGACCTCACTGAGCTAAATATACGGAAATTTTTCTCATAAAGGTGTATTTTTAGAGATTTATTTGCCATAAATGTGATAAATAACCAACAAACTTTTGTATGAAAATAATATATGCGAGAGACATCCTGAGATATTACCGTAATTCGTTTTATAAGCATCTCTGATAAAATATCTGAAAGATGGGTATTCCAATTAAGTTCCGGTCAATTTTGGACTTTTTCTCTCTTTATTTTATGAATTAAAAATCCATTCCCTCACCTTTTCTACTATTAGTTTATCATATCCTCTAGCGGTGTCAGTACGTGGGCGCGAGGCAACGATCTACGATGTCTTGTTGTTTCATTCTCTTTTGACTGATATACAATTAATATCAGCGTCGGACACAGCAATGTGCTACCAAAGTTTCAACCTTCAGTCTAATATTATTCTTCATTTTACTTTTTTTAAGTTTAAGTTAACGAATGGATATCTAAAATACATTTATAATTACAAATCAGTTTAGCACCTCGTCGTCTTTATGTAAAGCTATAGTTTTAAGTATTAAGCCTTTGTTTTGAGGAGTAAACCCAACAATTTATTACCATGTATTGGAGTATTGGATAATACCAAGTATTGGAGCATCATTGATTTCCTCGCTCTGAGGCAGAGTCTCGCTTACTTATTGTTTGAAACCACTCATCCCCATGGATCTGTTAGAAATCAACAAAGTACAATTTTAACTCCTTGCGATTCAACTCCCTCTTTGTTCTCCGCAGGAGTCGAGCCTTGTTCCCCTGACACCGATCTTAATTACCCGAAGAAAGGATTTATTCGACTGGAACGTCTGAGTGTAAGTCTTAAAGACGTATCTCGTCAGGATGAGTTTAGCAATTGATAAATTATAATCTTAAAAGTTATAACTTATCAACAGCAATTGTAACCTCAAGAGTTATAACTTTATCATCGGCAACGCATTTAACTAACGCGGATGATCCCCTAATCATACAAGTCCAAGGTCGCACGTACAGCAAACTCACGCGTCGGCTTCCATTGTAAGTGGAACTACTAGTGACGTGGGTGTGATTCTCACAAACTTTTCCAGTTAACCTTCCTTTGTCTTCCTGTTGATTGTTTCTGGTGGGATCTCTGAGGACTTCCTCTCCTTGATCCGCATGCAGATTCCCGACAAGCATAATTAACACGTGAATCTAGGAGCGAATCGAGACCCACGGGCGCGAAAAACACTTCTTCCTTTAGGTCGCTCGCTTTTCGCGTTTAAATTGTATAGTCCGGTGTACTCATCCACCACCAGTCGAAACTATGCTGAAAGTAAAGGCTGACATTCTCGATTTTCACTTCCACCTTTAAACTATAAGATGACATCCGGAAAGAAAGAAAAAACTAAATTATTATAATAAATTAACAATCATAACCTAACATGTGTTATCGTACATGGGGATCTAAACAGAAATGATTGGCATATACTGCAGGAATTGATTCAAGAAGTATCTATCTTCAATCCTTTAGTTAAAGATAAACGTGCTCTAATTCATAAAAATTATTTCCAAAGAATCAAGTCAATTTTCTTTTTTTCTGTATGATACCATTAACTTGAGCATAAGGATTATAATACCCCAAATAATGTGAAATTTGCTTCGGATATGTTGCTACACTGAAAAGCAATCAATCAAAAAAAATTCAGTGTTTTGAAGTAATTTGCATTTACCAAAAACTCAGCACGTTAATATTTTCCACAAATGTATGTACATATGCATCTTTGCAACGAAATTTTTAATTTTCTCTCAAGCACAGTATTGCTCAATCTTTATCTTAAGTAAACGTAAAATGCTAGTATGTATGTACCGTTGTGATTTCTTAATGTTCTGTTTTCTTGTTGTTAAAAACTGAGTTGAGCTTTACCATTTATTTACTATGAAACAAATACGATAAAATTTTATTCCTAACACGTTCATACTGCACATACAGCATTTCTTAAAATGTTTTCACATCTCACAATTGTAAGTTCGATTTCGAGTTAGAGCCAAAAAAAAACATATTTTATAATATATTTCATACCTTTTCATCTGATTTTTTTACTAAAAATCTGTCAGAAAGAAAACATATATTTAATGGAAATATGCAACACAAATACACTGTAATTATTTCATAATATTTAATTTCGATAAATCACAACTATATCTGTAATAAATTACAACTAAAAGACAGAAAATATGGAATTTTTCACAAGAGAAAAATCATTCCCAATCCACTCCATCGAAAGGACAATCTCAGGGGATATAAAATTAGAAACACGCCACTTAATCACCAGATGAATTGTTAATGTACAGATATCTTGCGTATTAATGCTCCATCGTCATTGATTTTCTTGAATATTTGATCATTCAATTGAGCCCGTAGGATTCAAACTGGAATCATTCATGTTCCACTATGTTATAATTTAGTGAAATAGCCTGATTAGTTAGGAGTTAAAAAGTGATATAAAAAGAGATATACGTACGTCGGCTTCGACCTTCACTCTCAATAATCATCCCTGTGCCGTGATGTACACAGCTTATTAATGGATATGAAGTCAATTTCGTCAAAGTCGGACTCCGGATTGGAGTGTTAACTCAGAGCGTACCGCAATTTTGTATTCATATTCACCTTCTTTTGGTAGAATTCCTTTAAGGCTCGTGTTCTGGCAAAATATTGTGACCTTGTAGTAATTTCCTTGGGCTATCTTATGAGCTGTCTCCTCCCGACCGCTCGTCTCCTCTTACTTTCATTCTCTGCCACGCCCCCTTGTGGGACTGCTCCCTTTTCTCTCGTGGGCGTAATGGAAAGGCATACGTTGCGGGGGGGAGTTGCATATCTTGTCTCGGGACAGATGAAGCCACCCGCCGGCCTGCTTACATTCTCGCGGCTATTCCGCACTGCCTTTCCCCAGACCCCCTGCAGTGACCCGGGGACATTGACAGGGATATAAAATATGGAGTGGTAGGGGTGGTTCATTGCCGAGGGCGTCTCTGGCCTGCCTCTACACCAGCTCTCCTCCTCTGGCTTCTCTCGGAATTCCGCTTGGATTTTGTGAGAAAATGCCGTCGGCTCCAAGTGGAATGACAGCGAAACAACTAATCATGGGCCAATGTGCTGAGGAACATATTGAAACCTTTCATTTTTGTATTCCTAACTTAAAAAACCATGGTGTATCGTTTCGATATAATTGAAAGGAATTAATATTTAAAGAAATCTTTTGGCGCATTTTCGGCCAAAAGACCTCTTTAAGAAGAGAAGACGGTCAACTCATTGATGAGATACTGAAAAGAATGCTTATCGCATGTTATATATTATTGGGAATTTTAAAAAGATTTTATTTTGCTGAATCGTTTTGGAAATAAATTCCATTTTATTAGCAGAGTTTTATTGAAGGCAAAAAATTAATTTAAAGAACAATGCAATAATTTAAATTACAATAACAATAAATAATAATTTAAACAACAATTTTCTTGATATATGGTTATTGTTTACTGTAATATAACATGGAAAATAATTTACCATCAGGATACTTAGTGATTCTGAAAATTCTTCGTTTCGATAGTTTTTTCCAATTATCCAAAACTACGAACTGAAATTTTCTCCCATGTGTATATATTTACGGTTATATCCATGAATTTTTATTACCATTATAAATGAGAAAATCGCCACATAAAATTCTAGGCAGATACATTTTATGAACGACCGGCTTTAAACGTACAATTTAATCTAGGCTTTCTTTTATCCTTGTAAATGTAGTTCATAACGTGACGCCTTTCGCCATAGATTGAAGTTTTATTCTCTTTTCGTACAATATTGCTGATTGTTGATTCTCTATGAATCAAATAAGAAATATTTTGGAAACATTAATGAACATTTGTTGGATTAACAAATTGTTTCTTAGCCCTTAATTCTTTCCATCCGTTTGCATGTATGGATGGATCAACAAATCTGCTCTTCAAAGGGAATTGATTAGAAGTGGGTTATTTCGAGCTGTGATATCACTTAATCCTATCGATCAATTTCATTTTATTTTTCAATATATGGCTGACAAAATATTTCGAATTCGGTGGATAATAAATTGCAGAGAATGCTAAAGGAGCGACGCTATTAAATGTCCATCGTATTTAAAAGCGTCGCTCAAACTTAAATAGCAGTGCCTAATCTTTTAAAGACGAAGTTCTTCTGAAATGCGACGTTTTCTTACATTCCTCTGATCAATACCCCTTACAGAGTTACTTTTGACAGTTTTGTGGCACCCATAAACAAAAATGTCAGAAGAAAAGTTTTCGAAGGAATCTTCTTTTTATCAGACCTTGCGGTGGATTAATTACTTCCGTACTTACAGGGATTCCTTTAATTCCTTTGAAGAAATTTAAGTATTTTTAAATTAAATTCATTAAACTCTGACACCTGCCAACAAGCTCACGTATTACGATCTAACAGGACCTAAATGGCTGAGTAATAATGCAACTATCTAGCGATTTTTATTGCTAATACTAGTAAATCTATTTGTTATGTACTTTTCAATTCGTTCGTTTGGATTTTATCTGCTATTAATTTTATTGTATTTTATAATATTGACATAAAAAGAATAACACTAGTAAAAAACGTTATGGATTTTACTAAAACAAATTTATATTATTAAATAAATAAAATACTTAAAAATCCTATGTAATCTACCAAATTTAAATTGACCAAGTTTCAAAATTTTTTACATGTATCGTTGCTAACTTTATAATTTTAATTATGATACATACATTATATCTATTATTATATAATTCTTTATTAGTAATTGATTATACTTAAAGCGTAGAAACATAGATTAGATAAACAGATATACATATATTTATGTAATTAAAGATTCAGTTGATATCTCGTGTAGTTGAATCTATTATCTTGTGAAAGAATGAGGTCATATCTTCCGGTTCAGTTTATGTAACCTCTTCAAGTTGTCACAGATGTTGACGTGTTATCAAATCTTTCTTTCCGCAGCGCCGCTCTCATTTCACGTGTGTATTCTCTTGCTCTCCTCCACAACAGCGGAGTGGTTGTCACGCCGCTCCATACATCCTCCTCGTTACCACAAAATATCTACAAACAATTCATATCTCCTTCTAGCCGATATCAAAGCTTCCTATACGGAACAAGTGGAAGAACCTTATGTGTCGTAAAAAATATCGACATTGCCAAGGATATGTATGATTCATTCCCCAATACGTAAAAGTTACCGTGTAAGTGTCTTTAGTCTCTGCGTCGACCTAGAATCCAAAGGTACCAGCTTCGGATTGTCTGAGCACAAGTATTACGCTGTCGAAGGGAACGAATTGAGAGATAGTCGGTGTTTTTCAAGGTCGATGGATTGGTAAGCTATAGGATTTGAGGTTACGAAGAATGGAGCAATTTATTCTTGAGATAATCTGTGTGACTAAAGTTGTGACACAGATATTCCTGAAATCCAGAATGGAAGTGCATTATGTAACTTTCATATTTAGAAGAAAATGTTCATTTTTAAAGGGAGAGAAGAACATAAGACAATGGAGGCCGGGATGGGATGTATTTTCAATGGCAAAGGTCATGATACATGATGATAGAAAACATAGTTAGACATTCATCTTTCCTTTTTATTGTGAGGTAAACGATCTCGATGATTTTGCAAATGTGATCTATATTGATATTTTATATTTCAAGTATTGATTAGATACATGGCCTCAATCTTGAATTTTTGCCTACAAAAAATAAAGATATTCATTTATAACTTATCTTCCCCAAGAAAATCTCCACAGACATAAAGCAGAGAAATATTAGAGCTCACAGAGGCAGGTGGAGCTTGGCACATTCAGAGAATAATATTAATGGTTAAATTAAAACACTTGTTATTAAACTTTATGTAAGAAATTATACTTGTGGTCTGCACATATGTAAGTTACTTTTGTATCATTGAATGAAGTATGAAGTTCATGTGCGGATTTTTGTAATGTCATTAAAGACCGAAAAGTACTTATCTAAGTAGAAGTTAATAAATTAATTCTGTGGCTTCTTAAAATGCAATAAAGCACTGCCATGCTCGGGAATAAATTTATCTTTGGATTCTAGGTCGACCCAGAGACACTTACACGGTAACTTTGACGTATTGGGGAATGAATCATACGTATCCTTGGCAATGTCAATATTTTTTACAACAATATATTTTAATACTTTAGTGCGTTATGAGATGTTTTTACTACCATTTATCATTGGAGACTATTAATTATGTTCTGTGTTCTTTAAAATATCCATGTAATTTCACGTATATAATCCAACTCATTTGCTTCATCTTTCAAGTATTACTTATGAATAGTTTTCTCTTTATTCGATGTATTTTGATTACTTTGAATAGTGCTAAAGTCGTAAGGAATTTTTATCAATACGACACCATTTCGATTAGTGTGTTATAAATATTTTATTATCCTCACCAATGGGAAAAAGAAAAGAAAGAATTTCCATCCTTCAAATCTGTTAATCAAATCGATATAATATTTAATAATAACATCATCAAGGTTTATCTTAGATTTCTATGAGATATACCGAATTTCTAATTTTAGAGTCCCAAACGCATAAAAAAGCTTTATCGTCTTAAACATTGACGTAGGTCACTTCTAATTATTCCAATGCATGCATCGATAAGATAGATTTAGATAAGAGGGCACGTAAGATGAACTTGATAGGCCTCCAGCCAGTGGCCGTGCTTTAAATTAATCTGACAGCATCTACCCCTGAATGATAAAAACCCCAATTTCCGGTCAATGGGTCATAAAAACTCTTTGCAAAGTATTGATCGAAGTTAAAGATCAAACATACTTTCCCAGAGAGATATCGGTAACCGGCACAGGCGCAACAAAGGTTTGCATATTTCCGCTCTTCTGATAAATCATTTGCGTGCAACTTTTAATTACCCATTTCTTCAGAGTGGAGTTATTTTTGCCATTCTCTTTCACATTCGTCCATCGCCGCAGTTGTTTGCCCGAATTCTCTCTCTCGCGATTCGATTCTCAACTTTTATATTGAGCTTAAAATCTTACTAGCTGCTCTAAATCAAGGATGTTGGCTTTGACATAGGTGTTTAGTGAGTTTATCACTAACTCATTTTATACTTATAAGATAACGACTTCACGTTTTATTTTCTTATGTTATCTCTATCTTTATCTCTATGCTTTTCTACATTTTTCGACTTATAAAATGTCATATACTCTCCCCTCAATGACAAAGCTGGTAAAGCTGATTCAATGTTTTCAATTCAATTGATACCGTCAAAAACTATTCGCAGTGTTAGTTAATGTTACTTTACACATGTTGTATGTAAAATCACCGTTATCTCATTTTTAAAAGAAATGTGTCATTAGACAAACATTAAAACCATCTCAATAAATAACTTTTCCTGTTGGTTAGAAATTAATTTTTGTTCCTCCAAGCCTCACATCGCATTGAATTGGCCCGTAAAGAAATATATAGCAGAGGATTTTTCCAAATTCGTTATTTTGGGATAATAATGACGATAGCTTTGGAGAAAACATCTTAGAGAGTAATGACGCAAGCGAGCCGTATTTCAATATGATGCGGAAAACATCTGTGAGAGAGGTTCCACGAAAAAAGACTAAAAGGTCTTAGCGTGGGCCTCAAGGAAATCGTAACTGCCACCTTGCGAACCGCTGGGATTCTATTTAATAGCTGTCGACGAAAATAGCAAACCATTGTATGGCTGGATCAATGCGAGCTTGGAAAGGTTTATGGCGTCTTAATAATCAACTTCCAGGCGAATGTTTGATGCGGCAGTTGCCTTACGGTGGGGTCACGAGACCAAGGGGCAGCCAATGACACGTCATCTTCATAAGCCCCTTAGTCTTATATGGTGGCATGGAAGGAAGTATGATAGCGGCTATAAGGAAATGACATAGTGCTTTCGGAAACGTTTGATCTTTTAGAAATAGAGTAAAACATCGTCTTACCTTTATCGTCGTATACGAACATGAGACATTTTCAGCCCCTTAACGAGGCTATATAGTCACATTTTTCGTAGTGAATTTCGTCATGAAATTGGCCTCCAAGAGAAGTCTGTAGACAGTTATTACCTAAAAATTGGTGTTATTGGAAGGACAATTCCTGAATGAAGTCGGTATTTCATGGTATTAGTGTTAAAGCGCCATTAATAATAAAAATATCACGCAAAGAGAATGAAATGAAGAACTAGTCACCAATTTAGAAAGACACATCTGATAGATAGAAACTAGGAGATATAAATTCTTTAATTTGCGGTATTTAGAAGGATATTATAGCAAATACAATTTAATTGTGAATCGTTAATTTCAAAATAACCTTACCATGAACGTAGGACTGATAAGAGAGCGGATTTCATTCTTCTGTTCAAATTTCAATTCGGTAATTCTATGGGGAAGGACATGAAGTTCTTTGGAATTCATAATTCAATAGCGTATACAGAAGTTCTAGGGACGGATCTTGCGAAACCAGAACATTTCCAGAGTCCCTAGAGAAATCCGTGAACAAATGTATTTCCTAGTAGTAGTAGTAGTATTGCTAAAAGTTCTTCGACAGTTGAGGTCGTTTCGAACGTAAGTCCCCACCGGGAATCGAATACAGGATCTGTAAAGTTGAACGCGCTGCTCACTTGGCTATCCGGGAGCCTCAGATATGTTTCAGCCATTCGCGTTATTCGAGAGTCAAATTAACCTCAGAGTTACTCCTCTAAGGAAAAACTGATCAAGTAGATTTTATACGCGACATCTCTGCCGCACTTAAAATTCAAAGAATTCTTTTGCATAATTTTATTCAGGGCAAACTTCCTCTTGCATTGGACAAGGAATTATCCGACTATTCAATGCTGATTGAGTAGAATGACTCATAATAGCATTCATTTTGGTCACCGAGGATTATCCCGAAATCAATATATATAAATTTAAATTATTCGGGTTACCTGAAGGTAGGAAAAATCCGGGAAAAAATTCGGAAAATCTGTACGTCTAGACTCCTTGTCGTTACTCCCATGCTTCTTTTTAAATACTTTACGACTTTTCGAATGTTTCAAGTTCCTCATTTTCCATCTTGAAATCGTAATCGTGAAAGGGAATTAGTAGCGGTTGAATTCCTATTACACATTAGAAGTTACTTTTACAAGTGCTTATACTCCTCAACCAATCACAGTCACGGATGCAAAAGATCTCCCGCTGCGTTTGCTTCTCATCGTTCCATTCATTTGTTTTCGCCGCGACATGTAATTACGTCTTTTTCCTTCCTCCACAAGTCTTTGCCAGTCATTCCACTCCCTCCTTCCATTCCACACCTGATTTCCTTCCTTCTCCACAACCCCCTCATTCCATCGCTCGTCTTTTAAATAGTCGAATATTTCCTCAAGTGAAAGACCAGAGGTACAGAATTCCAACCACGGCGAGAAGCTCTCCATGACCCACATTCTTGGGTGGGAAGAATTTCACACGAGCCTGAGAAGGCCATAATGAAATGAAGGTGGGAAGAGACAAAAAAATCGGGAGAGGAGTAAAAGGGATTAACCAGAGAAGGCAGAAATTGTGAATGCGGGCTGTCAAATGCCTTATGCTACATCTATATCATGCACTGCAATTATTCTTGGACGAATTAAGGTCATAACATAATTTTTATTTAATTTTTACACTGTATATACCCTATTATTTAAATATATCCTACTATCTACATCGGCTTGTTAGCAAGGACACATATTTATCATTATAAATAGAAAATACGGATTTATTCGGAAAGAAACGAACCTCTGCAGAATTAATGCGCATGAAAAGAGGAATTCAAGAAGGGGATTTTTGTGGCCAAGAATATTAAAATCGGAGATTTAGAGAGCTTTCCATCGTCCAAAAGCCGAAAATATTTTTATGCTTGAAAATATCATCGTAAAATCTTGAGAATTAGTTCAGAATATTCTAATCTGATATGTTGAGTTATTTATAATGAAGTACTGGTACCTAAATATTTCACGAATAATTTTAATTTTGCAGCAAAATGATATAGCTCTGATTCCACTGATCTCCGCAGAATAATTTATGTAAGGCATAAGAGGCCTTGATGCGGGGATTTATCCATGGAGCACCACATTTGGATTACAGAAATGGGACGTAGTAAGGGAGATTAGTGGAGCGATGAAGCTTACACGGATGTAATTAATGTTTGACTATCTTATAATCGATCTTACTGATTTAAATATTACTATATTTGACAATTTTCCGAAAAGCGGATATTGATATTGTAGATATAAAATGCGAAATAGGACTTAAGATTTTCTATAAATATCTACCTATTTTAATATTAAGCTACGTATCTGAAGATAATTGAGAGAATCTTATCACGGAAATTTTCAGTAATTAGATAAGATATTAGAATATTCGAAATCGGCTAAGGAAATGATACGAATGAGAGAATTATATTAAAAGTAAAAGGAGAGGAAAGTGTGTAACCAAATTCTATAGTTAATTTTAAGGAGTTTAAAAATACTTCGAGCTGTTATTTTTCAAGGTATTTCAGTAAAAAGGAATTTATAACAGCATGACATCGCGCGGTTATGAGATTTAAATAATTCCAAAGAGCGAAGAAAGAATTGACTTTAGGAAAATTTTATTACTTTAAGATATATACTTTTAGGAAACTAATAATTTTAAATGATGACGCTTAAATGGAAATTTAATCACAATTAAGAATCTGAGATGACAATATGACTATAGAAGTCAACCCATTTAATTGAAAGAGTTGCTTACATTCGATTCATTCTTTTTTAATCAAATCGGACATCACTTTAACGTATTTGAATACACGGCTGAAGCATTTGACGAAACTTTTTCCATTCGAACGAATGAATGAAACAATTCCATTCGATTTTTGCATAGCATTTCGAATTCATTGCGAAAATATTTGAAATTTATCTTTTACATCTGTTGTTTTTCAAATTGCATATGCAGGAGATCTCAGAATTAACCGCGCGGTCTTCTCACTATCCAAATTTATTTATTTTTAATTAATTCATAAAATCACGTAGCTGATTTTTATTTGGCTTTTGAATTTGTTTCAATCGTGATAATACGCTATCATATATTATGCGAAAAATAATTTCACGTGAAAATAGATGACAACGCTATACTTCTGTCAAGCCCTGATCAAATTGATCTTTCTTGTAATCCGCAATAAGATCCCACCGTAGACCTTTTAGCGGCTATTCCACGATCAGTAATGGAAGGTTACATAAAATGCTGCTCTGTTATTTGCTCTCATTAAGGTAATTAAGAAAGAATGACGTAAAATTTTATTTCATTGCGGTCGTAATCGAAATGAGTATTACGACCCAAGCAGATGGAAGGTTGTCATTGTATTGAGAGTAATTATTTTTTATTGATAATCTATCAGTCTAATTCTGGAGATTGAGGCAATTTCTTAGATTGTGATTCCATGATCATAAAATAGTTATGCGTCATTTAGACTCATTGTACAACTTTTTTTTCACTATTTCGTCTCAACGTTTGAATTTTATCGAAGACATTTGAGCTGTCAATCCTAAAAAGATTACTAATATGACTGGTATAACGGTATTTAGTTATATGTATTTCAGAGGTATGGTCTTATTGATTAATGAAAAAAGATCTCAAACATACTTCTTGTTCTATTTATTCTTATAAATTTTTGGTGGAAAGCACGTGCGAAATTACACTAAAGTAGGAGCATACTATCATCATAGTATCATTTGATTATCAACAACAATAGAATAATAGTAACAGTAAAAGTAATATGATAGTAATATACATCTATTTAATGTTGCTTATAAACCATCACTTAAAGGATTATAATATTTACTATTAGCTCAAGCGTTCCTACGTTACTAGATAGGTGGTTTTAAGGATTAATGGCGAAACAAGGGTTTGGCTGATATTTAAATTTTACTTTCGTTTTGCAGCCATTCCAAATTTTTAGAAATACAAAAAGTGAATCATAAATTCAATTGATTGAATTTTTTCTTGGAATAGTGTGGATTGTGATCGCTCATCATGAACGTTAAATATCGAAGAAGTCGAATAATCAAATTAAAAAATAAAATTTTTACATGTTTACGCTGATATATTTTATAATTAGCCATCCGCATATTTTTAAGAGCAGCTACTTACAGCGATAAGGAAAAGATTCGCGTCGCATTTCCGAAAAAATAATCATTTCGTTTTCGAAGTCTTCCTCAATTTCGTCCTGAATACAATCATAAAATATTGAAAAAGACAGAGGCGTTTTTAAGTGGTCCTTAACTTCAGATGTTTGGTAATTTAACATCAGATCTGCGTTTTAAGAGCAGAAAACACAATCAAACTAGCGGTGTTCTAAGAAGTTGGTTTTCCTTCCCTGAAGTTAGTTTTCCTCTGTGAAAAAGAAAGAAGAAAGAATTGTGTAGAATAGGATCTTTCAAAAGTCTAATCGAAATCAATCTGCATCGCGGTCCCCCAAAATCACTTTCCGATCTATTCATATCGCCACGTATCGCATTTGGATCACATTTCCGTAAGATTTCTCGACCACGAAATGTATTTCGATCGATAACCACCCGCAGGCGGACATCACGTGTAGCCAGCATCTCCCTCTATTCCCCTTCCGAAGAACTATTACGTTAGCGCTATCCCTTTTACGTCACAGTGGCGGAACGGGAAAAGCTTCACCCGAAAAAGATCCGCGAGGATGTCATCAGCACCCCCATTTACTCCCTCGGAAAAATTACGCCTTCCGAAAATTCCGTAAATAGTTCCTTCGTTTTTTTCTCCTTTACGGCCGCATTCGACTCTGAGCCTTTGAGGAGATTTCCTCGTTTGCTTCAGCGAGCGACGTGAAAGAGAGCCCCTCCTCATTTTTTTCCTTTCCTCAGACTCCCATGAATGGGAACAGAGGGGGAATCGCACGTAATCGCACCCCCTCTTGTGGCAACGCGAATCACAACTTAAGGGAATAAGCGTCACCTTTTCTACCCTCTCTCATAAAGGAACAAATCCGTAGAAAGACGTCACGGTAGATATTTTCTTGGAGGAGAAAAGAAAGCATTGACGATGCCGGTAATAAGCTTCGATGGATCGATACTATCGAAGTCGCGAGGGGGTTATTCTTCCGAGGATCAATCCCAACGTCCTTAATTACCAGAAAACTTCTTCGGAAGCTACACGCCGGACGGGAGTTGAATGGAGAGCTTCAGAATTCGTTTTCGTTATTGTTCGAACAAAAGCTCTCGAGGAAACATTTTCCTTAACTTCAACGTCCGCACTGAATGGCATTTCGTGTTTTCCTCATTATTTCAAATTTGCGCGAGTTGAGATGCGATGGGGTTGAGGAGGGAAAGGAAGCTGGAAAGAGGGATAAATTGAGAGGGGTAAACGAGAGGCGGGCAAATGAATTTATTACGGACTAGCCTAATACTTAAAATAAATCTCTCCTAACAGGATGAGAAGGCTGGGGAAAAGAGAGGAAATGGACGAGAGAGATCGGGAGGCTCGAGAAGAGGAATTGATGAAGAATGAAGGGATTGGATATTGAGAAAAGGAAAGAGGAAAGAAAAGGAGAGGAAAAGAAAATTCTGTCAGTAAAGAATTCTATCCGGGGTGTTTGAGGACCCCGACGCGTTTGTTTCGTTCGATTTCTAACTAATCGTAATCGTTTTTGAATGGAGCGAAATTAGAATATTTTTAAGCGGAAAAGCGATAAAAACGGGAAATACAAATTAAACTCATGGTCTTACAAGAAAACACAGGAATAAAATGAGGGCTCACTGACCGCATAAACCAGGAAAATCAAGAAATATTCAAAGAAAATGATTGGATGAATATTTTTTATTTAAGGGAATAAATTGGTGGTGCATCAGTTTTATGACAAAATTTTTGTTTATGATACTTGAGAAATTTTTCCACCCGAAAAAGCAGTCCGAGAAAAATGTCATAAATAAACGATTTGGTATAGCTGCCTAGAGTGGCTATAGCTTGTCTAAGCGAGTTCGAGGTGCTGGTCTAAAGCACCCACTCACTATTATACGAGTTCAAATCCGTTTATTCCGATGTAAGATAAAAAATGTCACATCTAGGTGTCTCGACCCACTGCAAAAGCTTCAAGAGTCGCTGAATTGCATGCTGGTACGTCAAAGCAGTGCGTCAAGCGTGCAATTCTAAACGTCATGCGTTGTTAAGTTATATGATTACTAATTTAGTTATACGATTACTTAACGTCTTGATGTCTACCACCCAAAAGTTTTTCCTTTCATGTCCATGCATTGATGAAAAAATTATTTTCTCGCCTCCTCGACCGTGGAAAGGCAACATTGTACACTGTGGGGAGACCTCATAAATCAAGAAAATTTCCTCCTCTTCTAATAGGCTGTCATTAATTCTAGCGAATTTCTATTATGGCCTAAAATCCGATTTATTCTTTGGGTCAAATGCGTGAGAATGCCTTTCATAATCACGTTAGTCTTCACAGGGTATTTCTTATGGAAGCGCTTTGATTCTTCTGTCGTTGAACTGGAGATGATTAGATACATGAAAACTAGCTTAGTATCCGCGCGGAAATATTAACGAAGGTTTCGAAGCCTAGCGTCATCACCTAGATAATGTGTTAATAAATTCTATAGTATCGGGTAAAAGTGGTACATGTATTCCTCTAATTCTTCAAATAGAGGAATACATGTATTTCTCTATTCATTACATTTAATCTCTAAGGTAAAAAAATGATGGTTTTAAGAAATAAATAAAACAATGAGTATCTCATAAATTAATTTTAGGTAGGTAGGTTATTTGCCGATGAATGATGATTAGGCCCATGATTTGTACATCGAAATTAGCACGGATAAGTACTTACTATAAGTACTTACGATAAGTACACTCTTCATTTGGCTCGGGTTTTCTTGTTATATAAAAATTTCTGTTTTAAAGAATTAGGAAAAGTCTCCTGGTATTAGCCCCTGGAAGCGGTTATCCCCGCTCCTGATCTAAATTCGTCTCCTTATTCTTCTTTTCGAATTAGAAAAAAGGCGAAATCGACTGTTTCTCGGAAGAGCGGAACCCGAGGAAAGAAAAATAGGGAGAGTTGATCCCATTTGGAGTTCCATATTGGAGAGGTGGGAGGACGTGGGAGGAATAAGATTCCTTCAAATATCGCTGCTTTTCTATCCCATCGTCCGTTGTCCGGGATTAATGAGAACCCATTATCCCTCTTTTCTGGAAAAGATCTCTCTCTCCCCTCAACGCCCACTCATCCGCACATACTCCTACACCATAATTCCACCTTCGGATACACTATTAAAAGAACATTTTTCTTTCCCGTGCCTCCTCTCCCATTTTGTCCTCTTACTATTTTTGTTATTCTAACTCATTCCTAGTGATTTTTTATTTTTTTGCCTTGTTGTCATTTACTTATTTCTCGTAAAGAAAATATTTTTATGTATATAAGAATGCATCTTATAATCATGATATGTTCGGACTAAATTATGCTCTTTGTGATTTTTTATACATTTATCGTTATAATCTTAGTATCACAAGTGTATCTTATAATGAAGGAAATTAATCGAAATGCCTTTAAAGAAAGGGCTATAATATTTGTGAAACATCAAAATATATTGAATAAAGTAAATAATTCAGTATAAATTATTCTATGACATTTTACTATTGTTGAAAAAAATTATTTATTTATCTGAAAAATCGCGTGTATTCCAAAAAATTCTCACGCCTGCGCCATCTCAGTCACTGAAGAAAGTATGTGGGAGCTTGCCATCCATTGGATCCCTTCTGAATCATACGCACATACGTACGCGTAGCATTCTGTGAACGCTAATCTATTAATCTAATCTAATCTATTAATGAACACTATGGGTCATAACATGCACAACATTCTCATTATGGTTGTTATTTAATATCATCCTTCACTGGGTTATTTGCATCTCTTTTACATCATTCACTAAATTGTACTAGTTTTTTGTTTATTTCCTCATTTATATGTACTCCTCTTTTCAGACAACGAAAACGTTTCTTCTGATATGCGTTGCATAGATTGATAAATTTTCTAATATCAATCTTACTTAATGTTGCAATCTACCCCCTCTATATCTATCCCATATCTTTTCCATGATTTTTGACTATTCCTTCTCTATCTGGGTTTTATCTTGCAATGGAATTACTCTTTCTGTGATCCCATTATAGTTCATTTATCTACAAAAACAACTCCTTCCATCCACGTTTCTTTAATTTTTAACTCTTTGATATCAGTGCCTAATTTTAGAAAATAAATGCATTATATGTATTTTTGTACAAAATTTTGACCATAGGTTAAATAGTATAAGGGACTTTCTAGTCTCATATTAGCTCATTAAAGCGGAGTGTACGATATTTAGATATGTATATATTTTACCTCCTTCACCGTTTTCTCTGGAGGCTCTTGTCCGCCGCTCTCTAGTACGTAGAACTTGCATATTCCGTTTGGAAGCTGTCCCAAAAACAAGCGAATGTTTCGGAAAAGCGATGGCAACGGATAAATAATGCGCGCTACATGGCCTCGACTCTGAAAACAAATTTCCTTTCCTTCCAAATCATTCCTTCCTTTTCGTTTCTCTATCCGGTACGTCTTTCGTTTTATTCTGCTCTCGTTTCCGGAGATAGACGTTGCATTCTCTCGCAATATTAAGAAAGGAACTCTTATCTTTAAGTCTGACATCGAGGGTTGGATTTGACTGGCTTTCGCTCAATTCGTCTTCAAAGGCTTGAAATCAGTTTATTAACTTTTCTGCCGAGGCTTCGAATTCTTGTCATCGAAGTAATGAAGGATGGAAATTTCCGTTTGAACAGAATCATCCCAATACCTGCTGCTAATAACATTAGGGATGGCGCTGCGATTGCTATTCAGAAATTACCAGCTGTGATTTGAATCATTATGCTATGTAATGCGTGTTTTATAAGTCGTGAAATCAAATTGATTGGCGTGTCAGTGTTGATGTTTCTCTGTTGAAGTGATGGGAAAGGGAGCGGTGAGTAATTTGTTCTATATGAAAAGGTCAAATTCATCGAGCATCAAATTAAAAGTTTATTTTTGATATTCTGAGACAGAACTTGGCTATCTAAATGTTTTACGTATCCTTTAGAGAATTTCAATCTCAATTTTAACAAAATTTAAATGTATTCTCTACTTTCACATACTTGAACTGTCGAAAAAATGCGATTTTTTGACATTTACTCGACATAAAGATCCCTCATTCGATTCAAACAGAGATTCTCTTGTTATCTCTCTTATCAT
Organism: Pachydiplax longipennis; assembly: GCA_036926295.1. NCBI lineage: Eukaryota > Metazoa > Arthropoda > Insecta > Odonata > Libellulidae > Pachydiplax > Pachydiplax longipennis. Next base: position 10,893,198 of record JAVFKF010000034.1, on the reverse strand, counting down.
GTTAGATATTCATACGTACGTACATTTTCTATTAAATTAAACTTTCAATCTACTCTTTCATTTTACTAATTTAGAGCTCAATTTCTCAACGAATCTAAATGAAGTATTCTAACGCTACGAACCAAACGAAAAGTTACTAGCGAGAACATATTAATGATGTCATAACCATGATGTCAATGAATCATAAGACTAACAATGATATTAGTGTGATGAGATATGTTCTTCCTTTTATTTACTAATTTTACCGACTCCTTTTCAATAGGTGAATATTTTTATTTGGGAAACATGTTCATAGTTGATAGATATGAAGTAAGTTCATTGGCTTGGAAATCTGTCTAAATAGGTAGATCTATCTACTGCATGTTTCAATTGTATTTGCTATATTATTTTTTAAATAATTATCTTTGCTTTCAAATTCGATGTCATATGATTTCTTGCAATCTTTAAGTTCTACTATCATTAAATACATTCCATTTCTATAAGGTCCCATAATTGAGAGAAAAATCATATTAAGCAAGAAGAGAAACTTGTGATTCTAAATATTTTAATTCTTAAATTTAATTGCTGTTTGTAGTAGTCATTTTCAAAGTGTTATACAGTTGAAGTCATTTCGTACACGAGCTCCCACCCGGAATAGAACCCGGGACCGATTTCATCAAAGTCGAACGTGTTGCCCACTTGGCTATCCAGAGGCCCTTTATTGGTGATCAATTTAGAGTCTGTATTCAAGAAAATAATTTACTCTTTTAAAAGTACATGCTTTGATATGGCTCCAATTCGTTGCGTTCTCTTAGCATTGGATATATAGTTTTACTTAATTTCCTATTCAATACCATTCACAGTACGTTTCAGGCTTTACACTTTCTGGTATGTACCCATCTATACACAGAAGTACTAATTGATTTATAAACGTATGGTTTTTATATCATTATAGGGTCATCAGACCTAAATTCATCATTTTTTAGTAATCTTAATGATGATGATAAGGGAATCCTTCTTTTCAAAGCTACAAACGATGTCGAACCTTAATTGCAACTATTTTAGGTATTGCTACCTCTTCTTTGGTGTCTGAGTCATCTTCTAATTAACATTTCGTACCCTTTAGGTACCCCTAAAACATGTGCATTGAAGAACATCTATTTCAATGCTAGAGATCTAGAGAGAGATCACTCCTCAAAGGAATGCTTGAGAATCTTGCTTCTTCCACTTCGGTTGTCCATTGCACCTCTCCCGAGGATAACTGAGGGGCGTATTGACAATCATCCTCTACTTCTTCTTCAACTTGGCATGACGCCGTACCTCTCCCACTTTTTTCTGAAGGAGCCTCCCTTTGGAGTTATCTGGAAAGAAAAGCGATTCACCTTCTTCTATTTGTGTATACTTTGATATTGGTTACAGTTCGCTGCGCTTTTTAAACGGGTCGGTGCACCGAAAGCTACGGCGCATTTTTCTTAATTATGTACCCTCTATCGCCGTCTCCATAGGATTTACTTTGCAATGCTACCCTACTTTTAATGCCTACCTGTTTTCCAGTCAGGTCGGGAAGTGCAATTTTTTGGATAAAGGAATATCTGGGCGATCCGAAAAAGAAATTAATTAAGAATTTAACTCACAACACATTAATTATTTACTGACTATTATAATACTTTCGCTGAAGGCTATAAAGCAACGTGTCTATCATTTACTTCTATCTCAGTTTTGTTCATGGCGGTTCATTAAAGCTTCTCTGGTACTATTCTTATAAGTTATTATTGAAATTACATTAAATAATTCAACTATGCGACTTCATGGGTAGATTTTAAATTTCTTGTTACCTTAACAACAATTTCTAGATTTAGGCAAGATTGAATACAATGCTCATGCTTTGTTATTAATCTCAGATGGTTCTTCCTTGGGAATTCATCTACATAAAATAAAAATACTTTTATTTAATACATTATTAACGCTTATATAATCTCCCTAGAACTAAAATTTTAATTAGTTTCATTTTTCTCTTAAGGCTCCTTAGCATCATCAACTGGACGAATTGAAATCTTTCGGCTCACGTTCTTTTCTTCTCATTTTTTAATGTATAAAATGACTTACTATATTGTTCGCCAAATAATTACGGAACCAAATAGAGAAAATGAAGCGTCATTTTTCATCGTATTTTCTCTGTCCTTCATTAAAGCTTTTACTAGACTCAGCTGTTAATGTCAGGCTACAGCTCGAGTAAAAACGGTCTTGATTTACGCGAATCACGACATACAGTGAAAAAAATCGTCATCGACTTATGTAATCCACCCAAGTCTTTACATTTAATAACATGCCATTTTGAATTGGTGCGATTCTAAAATGTTTTTCGATAATGACTTGATGATGTTATCCAGTGGTATCTGTTGCGATGGAAACGTAGTCTGAATTGCTCCGACCACTTCGACAATGCTCTCAACTTCACGTGTTTACCTGTGGAATTAAATCGGTTAGTGCATGTAAACGCACGTACGAGTTAGTGAACACTGTTTACCATTTCAGAGGGAAGCTAAAACGCAAACATGGGCGTTTTAAAGGAGACTGAAAATGCGTTGGTTTGACGGGATTTAACTCGATTATCGATTCTATTGGTTGTTGACACATGTTCACTTCTTGTAATGAGTTTCCTGCTAAAGTTGCTTTCAGAATAGATGATCATTCAGAAATGACGTTTTTAGCTTATCTGTATTTGTAGTGCACACAAGAGTATGGACGTGATTCTTGTTGTTTTATGTTTATTAATGCGGTTGAGTATGAATTCGCAGTTTAGATTTTTGTTAGTAAAAGGACCATTATTTAGCTATAAAATCGGATAGCTAAAGCAGTAAGTATACTTTAGGAGCGGTAGTTGTCTCTATTTATTTTCTATTCAAACATATTATCTCTATTTCATATCTATTTATATACTTTCATTAAGTCTGTGTTAGCAAACACCTAGGAGTGTGTAACTTGCTTAATTCTGTTTATACCACTTAAATATTAAGTGGTATAAACAGAATACTGCCTTAAGTCGCTCACATAAAATAGAGAGTATTATATCATTAGTACTGTTACATTTTAAGATATAGATTTTATAGTGCTAAGAAATCTCTGTCAATAAAATTATCCAATTATAAGATAATCTAGGAAATTTGCGATGAAAATTTAAAATTTCCTTCTACTTTATTCATGACAACATGATGAATATCAAATGTGATGAACAGATTTTGCCCACCATATTTTTATTAATGATACCGATATAAGTATCCTAAAGTAGTTTTAAGCCTCCCTTTCATTGGCTTTAGAATTACATTGCTCTTTTTCCGTCAAACTGGAATAGAGAGAGATATTTACGGAGAGCCTTTTCCCATTTCATTAAGACTGCTTCAAGATTGAGGAAGGCTCTTCAAACTTCTCTCACCGGCGATTAGAAAAAATCTTTCTTGAACTCCGTGCGCAGAACTAACTCCTCCCAATAGCTATAAGATCTGAAGTTACTCCGTCTCTCTGATACTAAGCCATCGCAATCCGAAAGAAATACTTCCATTCGACTGAATCCATCGAAACTCTTTAATTGTACTCATTTTTCGTTGCGGTTTAAATCTATAATCCGATCTCGATGGAGACAGTGACCTTCGCTTTATGAAGTAATTTCAGTACTATCGCAGGTTTTTTAGAAAACGGAAATCAAGAGAATTAGAACTAATAGGTCATCTAATTTTCAAATCAAAAACTTTTGTTCCCGACGTAACAGACTGCTCTGCTTAACAACTTATTATATTGTTTTCTCATTAAGAGTTAATATTTCAAGCATCGCAATATTTTCATTCCTTTTCAACTTCTATTTGGTATCGCTATGATTGAGAGCTATTGATTTTAACCATTTACTTTTGGTTAGTATGGATATTCAACCTACCAATCAAACAACACTTGACGAGGTGATTAACAAATCCGTCTCCTTTTGATCCAAAAAGGTCCGCCCATCGCCACTCACGTATTTGACCTCTCAGAGCTAACTAAAGAGTATCTTACATCAATAAACACTCATTGCATTTTCTTTGAAAAAAATTATTCTTTCAATTGACGTGTTGATGGTGTTGAAATTTCAATTGATGGTGTTGAAAATCACCATCAGCATCTCTACAATCTCTGGAGATATAGATCAGGTGTTCATTCGTTCACTATTATTTCGCAAAGAAAGAGAGGTCAATACGGCAGGTGTCTCCAAAATTCCAGTGCTCAAGCGGTTGAAGAAAAATTCCTCTGGAGCGCATCCTACCTTTACTTTTAGCAGCGGTCTAATATCGACTTAAGTCTGCGCACTTTATCTTGGTCCTATTGGCCTCTCCATATCTCTCCTAATCGTACTATTTTCATCATCCATTACAAATGTCTTCAAATCTTCCAATTTTATTTTTCAAGTATTTCCCTCATTTCTGCCTTCTTTTCTCACATTGTGTTCCAGTCATACTTGATGTAATCAATTATTATTTTCTCCTATGGAAATTCTTTTTCATTATTATGTTATGTTATCATTATTATTCTGTATTTTTTACCAAAACTTTCTTTCTTTCTTCGTATATTTATTTATTCTTCTCTCTACTTAACATTTATTACCCAACTTTCCGTAATTAATCCTCATTAATTTCCTTTCCTCGGTGTTCTATCTCATTTGATTTTAATTCCATATTCCATCTTTTTCCGTTTATATTGCTATTCCATCCAAACTATCGCAAATATATCTCATCCATTTTTTTCAATCCGGACATTTTTGTTGGCAATGATGTTTTACTATATCTTTTCAATATAATTATAGTCCTCTTCAGGATTATTCATAATATTTTCTTTTATTTCGCACCGTTGAATAATTTGGGGGAGTTTTATATTTTACATTGTTTTCACGTTTCTCTGATGGTGTTCTCCACAAGCATAGGTTCTTTTCTTTGTCAACCTCAAATTTTAAAGATATTTGCCCACATATTAGACATTCAGTTTTTTAGTAAATCAGTAAAAATATTATAAAGATATACAAGGTTAAGTAAAATAATAATAATAATAATAATAATAATAATTCCGTCTTTTAGGGCGAATTTTGGTCAAGGATGGCCACTCTTACAATTAACCCTTATTTTTTTTTCTTTCTTTTTCTATTTTTTTTTAATATTTAAATAATGGCCCACATTGGCCTTAACCTCGTCCATCGTTCGCTTTTTACGAAGTCATTTTTGAGATACGTGATTGAACCGCCTAAAGATGCATACACAAGGAAAAAACACTAAGAAATAATCAAAATTGAACCTGAAGGAGTGGAGGAAGGTTATGGAGAAAAGCAACAAGAAATAGGTGGGTCAATAGAACTAATAAGCAAGTGTTAAATAAAGTTCAGACAGAATGAGAACTATTGAAAACCATCAAAACAAGAAAAGCGAAGCTTAACAGACATTTAGTTCGACATGACAACTTCATAGAGAATGTACTGGAGGAACTTTCTACATAAAAGTTACGGCGACGGAAACGATATATACCTTATATAATGAAATGAAGAGGGTGATTGAAAATAAAGCGTGTTGGATGCAACTACAAGGCTTGCCTTTAGCGAATGAATCAAAGAAATGTAGTTGATTGATTGTGTCAATTACCGCACAGTTTTGTTTTATGTCCTGTAATCTTTTATCCGATGGACGTTTAGAACTGCAGTCCCCAACTGTGCTCTCTGGGCTGCCGTTTCAATTAGTTTTCTCCCTCGCGGACATTATTGCTCTCTTGCAATACCACCAATAATCACGTCGAAACAATTGAATCGTTTCTGCGAAAATTGCAGCGCCCTTTACAAATGTGTCTTCTCTCGGCCTCTGCCATTTTATGCTAATCATTTACGTCTGTGTAGACACTGTTCAAACGAATAAGACACGTTCATGAATGCGTTATTCGGAGTGGCGCGGGACGGAATTTTAAGCGCAATCAGAGGAAAAATTCGAAACAACAAACATACTTTCCAGAGGTAGATTATCGATTACGTGAACCTTGTCGAGTTGTCATTTCCTTCAAAGAATTTTAAATTTAGGAACAAACAAGATGAAATATTTATTTACCAATCGTTTTTATTTGTACAAACATTCTTATGTAAAAACTTCAATTCTAAATTAAATATCTCGAAGTTTTTAAGTTGTGCAACATTCAAAACATCAATACAAGACGCGGAATCGCTTACATCACGTCTGAATGAGATCTTAATGAATGCAAGTGCAAATGCGCAAACCTTACCTTTTCACTTTGAATCGAATTCAAGTCGAATAAAGTAAATGTTAAATTAGATACACGATGCTTTCCGATTATTTCTCGTAAAATTCCCAAATTGTGGCTTGAATTTACTCCATCGCTGTCGTCGTGATTTGCTAAAATAGCATTGAAAATTTATAACACGATAAGTAAATATTTTAGATTAGATCTGATTTCGTGATTATAGTAATTTTGATTATTAAATGAGTTTTGGTTGGAAGCGTACTTATGTAGATTTATCAGACAATTTTTTTATAGAAAAATAAAAGGAAAAATGAAAGTGAGCAACGGAAACTTTTCTACCTTCAAATTTGTATTCAAATTAAATTTGCAGATGTCAATTCTGTTCGAAATTTTTGTCAAATAAAAATATTAGTTGATTCGAAATCTCGAAAATTTGCACACCTCTAATGAATAGTATGATAAAATCCAGCATACTATCGCCCCTGAATATGTTTTACCTATTGTGAATTGTTTATTTATTACTCTACATTCAGGGTCGATGTAGCCTCATTCTAAAAATTTTCCGAATACCTCATTGTTTATACATGTCAGTAAGAGTTTTCAACAAATGAAATAATTTGATTTGATGGTCTAATCAAAAGTGGAATTGAATAAGAGTGAATTAAACTATGGCGAGCATTTATTTGTGTTCTAGTGGTGTTTTTACCAGAACACACATCTATTATCTGAGTAAAACACATTTGTCACATTCGATTTTTCCTGAAAACCAATGACTTTAATATTAATTTTGATCTTTTTTGATTTAAAAATTTACAATTTGGGTAGTTAAAAATATTTTAAATGGATGGAGAAATCTTATATTAATTTTTTCATTTCTCCATTGTGTATGCACTGATCGTGAGGCGACATTAATATATAATTTTGTCAATTATTTAATTTCCCAATTTTCCGCGTCTGCACACCACTGCTCAGTCACTTCCCGTAACGTAAATTTATGGCGAATCGCCATTTAAAATGTTCATCCTCATCAATAGAAAGGTAGGCTCTTGTCTCTTTTCTGCTTCCGCCGTGGAGGTGAAGATCCGAAGAAATGCAATTCCATTTCCGTAAAATACACTTACGCACGCCTCGGAAATCGATTGGCTCACTTAAGAAGCTCGCGTACCTGCCATCCCTCCTAACGAGGTAGAGATTGCGCCCTTAGGCAGATGGAGGAAAGAAGGGAATAGGAAGGGGAGGCTTGGGCAATGGATTAAAGCGGGTAAGAGGAAACCGAAAATAAATTGCAAAAATACGCGGAAAGTAATGGGTTCTGTCGTTGATATTGGATTGTAGCAACTATAGTATTTGGCTATTACTCCTTCCAACCGAACAAATATAGATAGTATTGAATTTGCACAGATAATAAAAATCTACACAAATATTTATTTTAAGAAGAATTTGTTAACATCTTAAATAAATTAAACAACTCAAATACAAAACGAAAAACGAAAACGGAAAACAAAAAGAAATAAAACGAAAGAATAGGAGAAAAGAAGGTTAAATATAAAGAAAACAATATATACCATAAACATCGAAATATCAATCCAATTACTTTGGATTCTAATTCACGAGAATCTGAAACAAATAGACGAAGATTTTGAGGTTATAAACCAGGTCCGTTTGAATTTAATCATTTGAGGATAGTAGTAATTTTGATGAGGAGCCAATTTCCTATGAATCGAGTATTTGCTTTTGTGATAAACAATTCACTGAGACAAACTAAACTAAAAACCATGTACAAATGTGTCTTTCAGTCATAAAGTGAATAATTTATTATTAATATTATTATTTATTAATCACGATAAAGGAGGGGATAAAGCTTTAAAAATTTTTATAAGTACTTGAAGAAGAAAGAGAGACAAATAGATTTTTAGCAAAACTTGGGAGTAAAAAGAGCTTGTTAACTTCGAGTCTCACGTGATTAAGCGTTCCTTTTGTGCTTTTAGTTTTATTGATATATATTTAACCTTATAAAGCGAACGAGTTATATACATATGATTATATTGCAGATTTCATAATCAATTTAAATTAAGTTCCTTCATTCTTTACGGTACTTCATTATACTTAGTAATGTACAGAGATAGCAAATGGAAGTTTAACAATAAATCTGGTCGCCATGGTGTTGGTATTCAGAAAAGTATTATATTTTTATTGATTTAATAATATTGTTAATAACATTCTAATAGTTTTTAAACTTAATCCCGAAGTCGGACCGAAAACGATCTTTGAAGATGGAAATGAAATATTCATCAAATTTTCTCTCTTTTAGCAACTTCTGAAATGTAAACACGGATAGCTTCTCTGCTTTTAGTCATGTCTAGACTTATACAATAACATTTTAGTATTATGTTTTTGAAGCGAGAATCAAAGAGGCTCGCAGAAATATGAAAAGCCAAATATTTTGTCATTTTCTTCTAAAAAAACTACAACAGAATTTTTGATTTTATTTTCGAAAATAAAGGCTTCAGCCGCGAATTACCTATTTTAAATCCTCCGAGACAAATTTACTTTCAGATCGTACATCTGTCGGGTTCATTCATAATCGCAAACAGTGCCTCAATTTGCATTCCTTTTCTTGTACATGTATCAACGGGAAGTAGTCAGCAATCACGCTCCTCCGCCCCTTTAGGGAAGTTCCCTTATTATTTGCATCGTTGTAGAATCGTATAAAACCAGGAATTAAAGAGTTTGAAAGAGAAAGGGCGGAAGAGAAAGGATCTAAATGAGCGAGGCGCGATAAAGAGAGGTCAAGCAGTTGTGAAGCCACAAATGAAAATGCGTCTAGGAAGCGAGAAGTTACGACAGCGGGAAGCGAGAGAGGGACGTGATGAAACGAACTTGTTTATTTAGTTCTTACGCAGAAATTAACGCACGAAAATACAGACATCGTGCCTGCAGAGCTAACAATTATTAATGCTCTTGTTTCTTCGAGTATAAACGCGAAATTAGTAACTGAAAGGAGGAAAGTTGTAAATTCATTTTCACCGAAAGGACGGACAGTTTTGGAACGCTATGAACTTAATCAGATTAAATACCCATGGAGATATCGATACATTGAAATATGCTTCCGTTAGGAGAAAGTAGACGATGATAATGAATGAGTTAAAGAAAAAACTCTTTATTAAGTCGAGATTAGGCCACAGGTTGGTTTCTCTTCCACTTTATCTAATTTTTATACATCTTTGAATTTAATGTTAAATTATTAGAGAAAAATGTAAGAACAACACAAAAAGATTTGCGTTTGTGGGAAAAATCTTATCTTAAGGTTGAGGAGCAAAAAAAAACCGACTGTGTGGATAAAAGCCACAAAGAAAGGGATGAAAATAGTCATGAAATCAGATAATAATGCAGGAGATAAAGTTTGTACATTTAATATTAAAATATGAGGTAACTCTATGCATAAATTTAAATACAATAAAATCCAAAGCTAAATTCTCAGTGAAAATGAATATTAACTATGCAATTCCAATATAAATCAATTTTATTTTTTAACCATTGATTTATTTTCTATTTATATTATTAATAATTAAAACACTCGAAAACGCCATTGGCTGGCGTACAAATGTTAAATTTAGCTAATTTAATAAACTCACATGACGTGCATGATAAATATGAAAATTTAACTTATCGGTTATAATGTACGTGCTATCTCATATATGTAAGCAATGTAGGAGAATGTAGCTGTATTCTTTACAACTTCTTTAGAGTTGTGAATGGGTTTTGATCCTTTCAATATAAGTTATGAATATTTTTTAACTGTACATGGATTCTATAATAGACGATCATATAAAAATTCCTCTCAAATTTTAGAAAGAAAAGAATACAGAAATATTGACAATTTCACTTCCACTCCTACCGCAATAACGAAAATAAGTTGATAAACGCTATTCTGAACCTATTTATACGATGTCTGAAGAGAGATGATTTTGGTTTAAGGACTAGAATTGAAGCAATGGACCTGAGGCCGTACTGCGTAAACTGTTCGCTTGAATTATGGCGAGACTTAGGGAAGCAGGAAATGAATGGCAGGCCAAAGTTTTGGCCCTCCTGAATACTTGTCCGTCAGAACAAAGGGACAAGTGGCACAGCGATGGTAAAGCACGGGATCGAAGTAGAAGTTCTGATGTTACTCTGGACGACCACGTAGGATTGTAAAGGAGCGGTGAAAGTGAGAAAAAGGAGTTTACGGCCGGTCGCTAGGGGAAGGAAGGAAAGTATAAGGAAACTTAAGATATCTTACGTCGAGCTCAAGGGGCCAGAAAACATTCGAGAGAGATGTGTGGGAAGGCTTCCAGTTTTGGAATTCAGGCATTGCGTGGGAAGGAGCGAAAGGTTAATTATTTAACGTACAGTCGCTGGTTTTATCGTGATTCACAATAGTGTAGAAACCATAAAAGACCACGATAGAATAGGTTTACTATTCGAGGAATATTCAGCAAAAAAACTAACTTCTCACGAATGATAGAAAGGGGTAGATTACAATATATGCATTAATATGGAAGCCTCCGAAATGAATTGGGTTGGTAATGAGGCTATCACTGTGTGTACAGCTGCAGTTGTTTGATGAATTGACAGGGGTTTGATGGGAGAAAATGCGGCTTTTCGTATCTTATGAGCTTTGAGAGAGTCATTGAATGTGTATTACTGGCCCCTCACAGATAAAGAAATCTTCAATAAAGTTGTCAAACACTTCACAAATGGTTATTAAGTTGGAGAAAGGAAATTATTACAGAAACTGGCAGAAACCACTATTATATAAATATGTCTAAAATATGTAATCTTAAACCTGAAATATCACCTCGTGATGATGAAATTATATGCCATTCGGAGTGTTTTCCATTGATTCCAATAACCGGATTTAAAGCTATCCATGTTTCGCATCCTTAATCGCTAAACAAATGACATCTCATAAGCCTATTACCCCAGATATTTCAATTGCATCACGTGAGAGTGAACTGTATATACATTCATCGGCAAATAAAGTGATTTCTATTTCAGAAAATGAAAAATTCAGGGATGAATATTTATAATATATTATCGCCAAACTGAAGCTATTGGAGACTGTGCTTACGAGTAAATTCGTAAATGCTTAAAAGAGTTCATTTGATTAAAGCTTTTTAAGTAATACATTTAATATTGTCTAATAATCTGATTTGTATCTCAACTTTAAAGTGAATAATATATTAATCACTTTAAAGTTGAGTTTTATAAATACTTATCTGGTCATCAATAAAAAATTTCATCATACACGATTTATAACTTCATTATGAATACAGGATTCAGCTTTTCTTCCGATAGCCTTATAGCCTAAGTTTTTGTTTGAATACATATTTTTTAGTATGTCATTCATGTCACTAATTCATTTCGGAGTAAGCACGTTATCCGCCTTGTTCATTCACAATTGTTTAATATGTATTAATTTTATATTATGTAATATTGTACATGTTGTGGTAGCACAATTTGGTTTTATTATTATTACTATTGCAATGCAGCTTGCAGATACGTTCACAAAGAGTGGTGTGTCGTTATAAAAGACTTAAGTATAAAAGAATTTTGGACAGTAATTATTATACTGAGAGTTGTGAATATAAAAATAATACTTAACACTGGAAAGTATTTTAAAAATCATAGAGAGGTACTCTAGACACTATCCATGTTATCACACTATTCTCTATGACCTAAATATGAAACATTGAATCGGAATCCAAGGTCAAATTTACTTATCCGATGATACTGTAAACAATGTATGCTGTACACCGATTTTTTGCTATTTTTTAGAGCAGAATCACCAGTTTAGCTTACAGCATATTTACTATCGAGAGCCAACCTAAAGTAGTACTGAAATATAAATGTGTGTTTTGAGAAGAAATACGTATAACTTATAACATGTATAACTTTTCCTATTATAAAATCAAATCAGTCTTAAATAAAATGCCACAATGCGTCGTTAATCATAGAATAAGAGTAAAATGCTGTGGATAAGAAATGAAACAATTTTACAAATGAATTGTGTATTTTATCAACGGAACGAAATTAAGCTTCGCATTATAGGTATCAACTTTCCTTGGAAGTCAGATTGGAAACCCGTAATGCAAAGTATATAAATTTGATGTTAGGGTAGTGAAGTAGCAATATCAGCATCGAAACAAGATCTCGTGGAATTTTCGGTATAAATTGCCTATTCTTTCTATCGTCTCGAGTTTGACACCCTTGACACAGATGTTTGAGGAATTAAGCTTTCTCTGAAAGATTTGTCGTCTCAGAGTAAAACTATAACCAAAAGCTTCTCTTTCCTTGCCATAGTAACATTTTCCACTAGCATTCACTGATATCCTACTACTTTACTTGTTGCTGATTCCCTAATTATAATTGCTGCACTTGTAGATACATGAACTTAACTTTATTTATCGAGATAAATACTATATTTATAACAGTCTTTTGCAACGATAAATCTCTTCTTTCTTTGAATGAAAAAGATGTAAATTTTTGTAGATATTGGTGTACGCCCAGAAAATTTCAAATGATAAACGGAGATGGAAAAATCTAATGAGACTTGGAAGTGTACCCGGATCTTTCACTTTCATAATGGATGCTCTTACCAATTGAGCTATCTTGTTGAGCAGATAATTTTGGTTTTTCCGTATACTTTCTAGCAAAGCAAAATGAGGCTCCGTCTTAGTGACACCCGTTGCCACAGTCTTCACTGAGGCCTACAAAGGGATTTTAAGAAAACTACGAGAATATCACTAGGGAAGGGATGGCTGTAAACTTAGCAAATAATGTTGTGGAAAACTTATAGGGCAAACGGAACGGAAAAACATTACTAGACCAGTAATCGAACAAAAGTTTTGAAGATCGGGGTTCGATTCCCGATATCATAAGACACTTGATTTTTGTTTATCTTCTGCGCTTTCTTATTTTCTATCCTGTTAGTTATTCTTTCTCTTTGAGAACACTAATACACCTTTCCGTACATTTTCTTCCGTTCCTCAGTATTCTTATGTCTTTTCCCTTCGCTGGATTTAAGAGTGTCCCTTCACACTCACGCTCTCATAATGTGCCATATTTGATAATTTTCATTCCTATGTCCTTGGAAATAGTCCGAATCAGAGTAGCGCCTCTTCCGTACTGTTCTGTACTGAAAAGGTTCGGCTCCTGGAGTCGAAGCCGAGTCCTCTAAAAGATGAGAATAGATTTCCTAGAGGTTCCTAACTCATAGAAACACAATGCAGAGTATCTCACAGCTCTAAATCAAGCAACTTTTTATATAGGGAGAACACAACGAAAATTAAATACATATTATCATTCACTTTCTTTTCATTTTTGAAGACAAATGCAGCGAATTTACAAAGAGCCTCGTTAAGTGGAACTTTTCTCTGGAGATCATCCCACTCTAATTCCGGTGTTGGGATATTTAAGTCTAATAATAGCGTTAATGGGCATCCACTGAGTAAATTTTCCATTGCTCGAATAAGCAATTTTAAGCCTTAAGAATTCAGGTTTTATTTCGCCCAAGAATAGATATAAAATCTAAGACTCAAAGGAAAAATACAATAAGCTGAGTCGGGGGAGGAAGTTTTCCTTTAAAAGACTTCTATTCGTTGGCCTTTTTAATCATTCGCTCATTATTCTTTTTAGCTCGTTTCAGAACGTTATTTTATATTTCCAGGCCACCTTATCTTCCGGACGTTAATTTATGCTCCTTCACATTCAAAAATGCGCTACATTCAAGAGGCGGAACTTAATTCTCTATGGCAAACCTATTCTTTTTGCTCTATTTCTTAATAAAGTACACAGAGGAGGGCTTATATTTCCCGTGCAAATATAGGAACACCGTTATTATGGCTTTCCGCTGTTTTAAAGTAATACTTACGTATGATGGATTTAATTAACCTCTAAGTAATCGCTCGAAAAATATTCACTCGGTGCGGTAAAGAATATTTGATGCGTTTAATTTTACGAAAAAACTTGAACGCGTTTTAAAAGTTTGATTAAAATTTTGGTGCTTCCTTTCTGTAGTTTGAATTAAATATTCAAGTCAGGAACTGGTAATGCTGGTTGTCTGAAAAGAGATTGTGAAGAAATATTTTCCGTTTTTAGTCCTAGTTTATCAGTACACTTCTACTCCGTTAATAGTCCGAATCATCTAGAGTTTTTATTCATTAATTAATAAAATAATATAATATTTATTTAGTCAGGTGATTTATCTTGTACATAAATCCTGGTTAATATTGTTTTTGAATGAACCACTACGTATAAACTCATCGTCAGCAAACTTTATACTGTATAATTATTTTTACTTAATAAGTTTGAAAGGATATTCGCTTTATAGTTTTCGTATTCACAATACAACCGATCTTGTAAAGGAGTTTACATTTTTTTAGACGGAAGCAATTGCGTTAAAAACACTGCAGGAAGAGTATAAAATTCTTTCAGCCATTTCTTCAATTGAAAAAGTTGTGCTGCATCAAATAGATCGTTCTATGAGATTCGAGTAAAATTATGTATTAATAAAAATAACCGAACGGCAAGATTAGAATCTTGATATCTTTCAATCTCTAGTTTCCTATAAAAATGCTAAAGATCTTTCAATCTCTAGTTTAGTATAAAAATGGTAGTTCTAAATGCTTCCATACCGTTAGATAGTTTTTACTTCGAGAAGAGTAAATAATCATTTTTCACTTGAATCAAGACTGCGAATTTGTGTTCCTCGAGTTCGTGGGCTCATATCTCTGGAAACTTGTAAGTATTTAGTAATATTACCACTCCTTCAAGGTCATTCGTAAAATTCTTACTCGGTTTCTATCTTTCAGGTAATTTTATCCCCCTTGTCCCTCAAGTTTCAACTGCTACTCCCCGAACGAATTTTAAGGTAACTGTTAAAACCCGTACATAAAGCTATGAGTGATGCATCGCCGTTGGGCACCGCAATACATACTTTTAAAAAATAAAGCTTTACGTTCTATCTAGAAAGACTTACTTTTTACCATCAGAAAACTAAGACTCCAGTAAAGTTTTAAAAGAATATTCCAACATTTATTGCTGCAGGGCTGTTTACTGGAGAGAGATCGTATTCCTGAGTGATTGTTTTCACATGAGAATTAATTAAAAAATTGACTTGAAGCCTCCTCTTGACAGTCCTCTCTCAAGAGTCGTTATGCAGTAAATCCATTTATCAGTATCCGATCAATTATGTGCATTGAGACTTTTGAATAGCTGTATGCCAGAAAATCTGTCTTAAGCCTTTCTAAAACTCTTTTGTTTAATCTTTTATCTGAAAATATTTTAGCGGAAGCCATGAATTGGGAGTCGCGCTGAAGTTGCGGTTGTGGATGTATCGTTTGAGGATACAGAAGAATAATTCCCACAAAATCTCAGTATTTGACTAAATTTTTATCTAGGTCATGCTTGGCCACTCACATTTAAAATTGTTTCGGGACCAGAGCTTCAAAATAAGATTCATATCGCAATATTTTGCAGGAACAAAATATCGCAGTACATTTGATATCTTTTAAGGTTGAAGCGATTTATGTTAAATTAAGATTAAGGGCATAAAATAGCGCATTAGTCTCCTCTATAATGTTCTCTTAAACATAACTTGCAATAAATTTAGATTCCGATAGATATTGTTCCTTTTAGCTTACAATGCATCCATTTAGGATGGAAAAATTTTTGTAGTTTTAAAAACGATCCGAAGGGTTGGAGAATATGAAAAATAAGGGCTGAAAGAAGGAAATCTGCTACGTTTGCAAGAAAGTATTCTGATGCGATTCTATTCATTCTAATTTTTTCTCCTAATTTCGTCAGCATGAAATACCAAAATTTGGCAGTTTTTCGGCAAATATTATTTTCAGATGTTAAAATTATTGTTATGATCTTTTAATATATTTCCAGGTAAATACAAATTTCAAGATTTTGTGACATTCAGAATAATCCATTCCGTCAAAAACTTGCTTTGTATGTAGAAAAACCTCCTTTACCTGACTTTACCTTTACACAATTTTAGTTATTATTATTACGTTTTGTCATAGAGTAAGTATAGTTACTCTATGGCATTGTATCTCCATTGAATTTTTAGAGTACGAAGATGTTAACCCTCATTTTTTACCAACTCTCATAATATGATGTATACCCTTTAAGAAATTCCATGCCGGCTTTATGATTCCTCACGTGCAAGGTTATTTACGTACTCATACCCTTTTCTCTTGCGCATTCGTGAAGCTTACTGTGAGATATCTCTCAGAGCATTTTCACCAGCAGCAATGAACTTCTCATGTAAGGATCTTACTTTCTCCTTTTTGCGCTAGATAAGTTGTTTTCACGTGTCCTGTGCGAATACTGTTGGTTAATTTGGACGCAAAACATTTGTTCCGGCATCAAATTACGACATGTTTTTGGCGAAAGTTCTACCTCTTAAGACGTTAGCAACTGTTTGCTTTGCATGTTTCCGCTTCTATGCCACCTAAGCCACAGAGCATCTCAACTCTAGCAAACATTTACCAACGGAGAGTAAAAGACCTGAAGAGAGGATAAACGACATCCCGACAACAAGCAACCGAGTTTACTCCCAAAAGACCAAAAGGTTCCTCATCTGCTATTGTCCCGCCCAGACTAAGAAAGCAAGCAAAAGTGCAAAACGAAAGCAATTTTCCTGATGTGAAAGCGATGGATTGGAATGATAACTTTCATGAAATCCATCATCAACTTTCCCAGCAGAATTTTGTTACCATTCGTATCAAATTGCAGCCTTCCACGAGCATTTTAGTACAGATTGATCATATTAACATGCTAATTCACTTTATAAGCATCTATGGTAAATGAAAGTATTAAAATATTTCGAGGTAATGATATATAGTTAGCGCAATAGTAATGTAGCAATATGATCTATACTGCAAGGGTTGACCTTTGGCGCGGTAGAGTTAAGTTTCTGCTAATGAAATAAGGAATATGTTTAAATAAATTCAGGTTAAGCGTTTTTACGAAAGATGAAATAGGTATAACGAGACCTCCGTGATATTTCGGCTGATTCGACGTTGAGTTTAAAATTTGAAAAATGTGCGCGAATGTGATCGTTTTGAAAATTAATCTTTGGGAGAAAGATCTGAATTTAAAAATAAAATGAAATGGACGGGGGATATAAACTCTACGTTTGACATTCATTTCCTTTACCCTCATGCCAACAGCAGGTTTTGGTGAAGATTGATATAAATTCTTTTGCTGCAAAAGTAACCCTTCTTCTGTTACTTCCAATCAGGAGGAAAATTTCACAGAAGTTTGACTTACCCAGTTTCTTTGGCTTAGAAAAATCAATAACATTAGTTTTAAGCTTTGTCATAGATAGAAAAGAGGAACAGGATATATCGCTGATTTAAAA
Organism: Pachydiplax longipennis; assembly: GCA_036926295.1. NCBI lineage: Eukaryota > Metazoa > Arthropoda > Insecta > Odonata > Libellulidae > Pachydiplax > Pachydiplax longipennis. Next base: position 10,875,548 of record JAVFKF010000034.1, on the reverse strand, counting down.
AAATTTATTTCCTGAATTAAGTCCAAAATATAACCATTAAAGATATGCTATATATATTGTTTGTTACTGAACAATCTTTCGGAGACATTTTATTCATATCATTGAATGCATTAGCAAGATAAAATTCAAAGATGAGTGCTACTTATTCCTTTCAGTTAATGATGCACAAACTAATGTCCGCGAGCCATTAAATTTGTTCGGTCCGCGAAGCTTTTAATGCTACATATCATAGGCGATCGTTGAAGGATTGTGAATTTAATAATTTGTGCTATTACCCATGATACTTTTAAAAACTCTTACATAATTCAGCCGATACTTACTTCCTTAATTCAGCTGGATTCATACCCAATGGAAATCGAGAAATAGAAAAAAACTTTTAATAGCATATTGTGTCGTTGAAATACATAAATATGATCCAACGACCCCTGATGCATTATCCGACTCTAAAGTAAAAATCCCTTTCATACTGGGCTCCACTCTCTTCATTCATCGGTATATTGGAGAATAATAAAGATATTTAATTATCCCATTTCGGTTTAAGTAGCAATTGTATGTACTTAACCTTACCGATCTCTGAGTATCTTATTTTGAGTTTCGGCTGCAAGGAACGAAATAATTGTGCTAGAATACAGCGTAACTGAAAAATAGCAAGAGTAGGTAGTATTTCCTCAGTTTTCTAAGAAATACGGGATGCGCCCATGTCAAAAGCATACAGGACACATGAGTGCACTGGCCTCTTTAACAGAATCCAAGTTTACCGGAGACATTACGAAATTCCAGGCAACAGTTATCCAATTACTCGACGAATAGTTTATGCTGACGAGGAGAGTTGGACCTACGTGACTTCACAGAAATTCTCCCAGACGCCGCAACTGTTTAATTGGTTAAATGAATCAACCTTAAAGATTACCCATTCATTATGTTTTTAAAGAAGAGTCGAGTCTCGTCATCTCTAAAGACGACTCGTAGATTTGTTTGTAGTGGAAAGATGGATTGATACGCCATGAAACGAATAGAATAGTAGTGATAAATTTGGGATTTTCTAATTTGAAATATTCCGGCGTTTCGAATAAAGCATCTGATAAATTCATTATTTACATCGAACATCGCACCATATCAAAATTATTATAATTATTTAAGGTATGCGGCAGAAAATTAGAGTTATAAACCTCAATAGATATCTGAATCAAACATTCCATCAGTTCCATTCCATCAATTCTATCATTTAATGCTTTTTAATTTTAGCTGAAAAAGTTAAATTTTCTACCAATAATTTTTCCGCACGAAATTATTTATTTTCTCGGTAATATAAGTCAGATATATGGATTTTGTGCTAATGGTAAAATATTTATAGATATTAAATAATTTATTTTCTTTAAAAAATATTTCACATTTTTCACGTAAAATGTAAGTTCAAATTTGTCACACAATTCACATCACGTTTCCAAATATATTGGAATCTTTTATTTCCCCATCCTTAACCTAATAGAAAATAATGTATCATATCGAATAATAATCCTTCCAGTAACGGCCTCTCTTCATTAACTTACTTAGTACACTCGCCATTATTCTGTAGAGAAAAATCCTCAGGATTGTTAATAAGTTTTTCTACTATTTTGTGTATTGTATTTTTCACTCATTATCACTACTGTAGATCAAACAATATTTATACTATTTATTACTAAGTATCTTATGCGTTGCTTCGAGAGGTTTTTTATACATTTTTATGACAGTCTATGAATATATCGTATTTCGATGAAATATTTTCTATCTTCAACCAAATGAGAGAACTCAGCCACTATATATATTTGAAAATATTTTCTATTATAATTATTAATATCAAACATGTCAAACATATATGCTATGTACAAGTCTAAATATTTAAGTTGATCATATTGTTTAAATATCATTCATTGCAGATTTCCTTTTGAATGCTATTTCAAGATAAAGGAACATTTTTAAATGAGCAGTAGATTTAAATCGACTATAAGAATTCATTTTAAATGAGTACTATGAGTATTCTAAATGTAATGTAATGAGTATTCTAAATGAGTGCGAATTTTCGAATCTTCGCTTAGTTTTCAAATTTTTACCAACGCTTTTTTGACGAGCCTTTACGTTTTGACTGAAAATCGCTAAAAACGAATCACTTTCATTGAGTCGCATTTCACTTCGAGAAAAAACTTATTTACACATTTTACCCAACAATGCGATTTTGATGGTAAATGAGCGTTGTCAAACAAAAGCAGCAACTCTGGCATCAACGGAGTTGTTCCAAAAATCTTTCAGTTGAGAATTCATACCATAAAGCTCTGATTGAGAGTAGAGGAAATACATTCGCTTGTGAGTTAAATTTAAAAACTTTTCCAGCTTCGTTTAAATCCTCAATTCCATTCACTTCCTGCTTCTCATCCCAGACTCGTCGTTTTATACTAATTCAAGGGCTGATTTGAAAGCTTTGGCACTGACATTCTCGAGGCTCAATGAAAGGACGACGAAGTTTGAGAACTTCCCCTTATCCCTTGCAATCCGATTAATGCCGAGTCAAGGCGAAGGAGAAAGATGAGAAACGTAAGATAAAGGCGGGTAATAAGCAGTAGAAATGGAACAAAAATACGCCGAAAACGGTTCGATTCAAGCTAAGATAAAGGAAACAAAAGATTTCCGGTCAAGCAAGCATCCGTCTTTGTGCCAAACTCCTCGGTCCCATTCATCACCGAAGGCTCCCATTTTACGGTAGGTTATGCATCCTAAAATCCCCTGCTTAATGCTCTTTCCTAAATTTCTTGATAACTTATCCCGCCCTTTATCATCCAACATTTATAGCCTTGCCCTCCGCTTTTCTCTTGCATTTCATGTTCCATTAATTTTAACGGTATTCCCTCCCCTCCTAGAGGTTGGAGGAGCCATACTCTTCCAGGTTGCGGAAAGGCCGGGAATACCGGCAAACGGAGTATTAGCATTATCGGTTATCTACGTTTAAACCGTGAGGATATTACCATGGTTATCGAAATGCGTATTGGGCGATTATTAGAATTCGGCCTTCCCGGGTGTTCCACTACCTAGGAAACAATGACCCCGAAGAACGACTAACGTTTGTTTTTAGCCTCTGATTCATTCAAATATTTCAATTTTATTCTCTTCCTAATCTTCTCCTATCAATATTTTCATTCCATATGCTGTGGTCTACTTTATTCTCCATTTCACCTCCAAGTGGGTTTATTATGACCCGTTTTGACGATAGATAAAGAAAGTGATATACTTGTAAAAATTTGAGTCATGTTTGTTTTTTAATATTTCTATTGAAGCCCTTTCTCCTTACCCATCACCTGATTCTCTCCCTTAGTTTTTCTATCAACTTAATTATTCTCTCCACTGTATACCTCACACATATCTCGAAGGCTTCCAGTATTTTGATTTCCTCTTTCCTCAGAGTCCACGTTTCACTTCCATGCAGTAAAACGCTTTACACACGGCATTTTCCCCATCATTCCCTTATGAAGGCCGTTCGTCCCATTAAACACCGAAAATAAAAAGCATCGGATTGTTTTATCGTATCAGAATGGCGAAATGAGCGCTTTAGAATCGGAAATTCAGAGAAACAATTGAATTGAGCCGCGCGTATAGGAAATGGCAAAAGGAACGCCTCGAGGCGCCTCCTAAATTCGGGGAGGTGAAAGGGAAGCCACTTGAGAATTTCTTTATGGTGGAAATATTGAGCATGCAGATGTGGAAGTTCGCCGTGCGAAATTCTCGCCTTCGTTGAAGAAATCGTTAAACGAGAGAGACTTATTCGCTCGCAGTTCGGTGATGGACTCGGCAAGTGGATGTGCTCGTGTGAACCCTTAAGCCAATTAGAGTACGGGGCTGCGAGTGAATGTATTCCCTGCGGATTTGCCCAAACCTAATTAAAACGATTACTTGCACCGTCCTGCGCAGAGATGTATTTGGATTATATCCTGGATTAATTTCTGTAGTACGCCAATGTTTGCACTTTAATAAAGGACACAGATTTCTTTGGCATATTCCTCCTGTCTGCAATTTCGGCCGTACATCTCACGGACAATTTTTCCTCTCCATTCCTATTAACACGAGTGCTGTACAGCGGAACGTGTGCGTTCACGTTGACTGGTGAATTTCGAGATAAATATTTTGATTCTTTTTTTCGGAACTACATGCATCAGTTTGAAGTGAAATTCTCAGTAATATCAAATAAAAATCTAAAATTAGAACCTATTTACATTTAGTTTTAAGAAACTCTTTCTTCTTTTCTATCTTTCTATCCCTAAGACTGGCTGGAAATATACTTTCTGATATTGGTCACAGACTTATGAAAAACGTATGCAGTATATAAATAATAGCGGATACAAGGGGTATGAGGTCCTAAATTTTTATCATCCCCAATAATAAGTAATACTATAATATGTAATTACAGAAAAAGAGATAAGGCGAGAGCAATGAAATAAAATTCAAATGGAATGACTATCCGATTTTCGCTATCCACCATACCTGCATCAATAGCTAATTTACGTTATTCATTTATAACGTTATAACATAAAAATTGAATTGCTATCTTAAAAACTTATAAAAGCAAATTTATCTGGATTCCCTCAGTATTTCGTTTAAAGTTATCTGGATCCGCTATTCATAGAACACACAGTAGCAATAGCTTCATTTTCGAGGTGTTGATTAAGTCGAATATTACGATTGTATTTCTGTCTCTATTTTGAGACTTATAAGTGAGATCATGTTTCTGCGTTTGCCAATTCCACTAATGTCAATTTCGAATGTAATTCAATCGCTCCCAACAGCAAAAATGGTCTATGTGTGCAGCGTTATTTATACAGACTTTATCAGGAAAGGGAGATAATGGAATAATACATGAAAATAGTTAGAAGTCATTCAAAAGTCAAGTGTCCTCGCTCAAGAAACTATTCAGCTTGATATTTTCGTTTAGTAAGATGAATGATTGTCACCACAAGAAGGGAAATTGCTTTCTGATAGCATTTTCTGGCAAATGGAAAATTTTTCATTCGACGTTTTGTTCAGAATTAGGAAAAATGCACCATTCATGTGTCATTTTTGTCTCAATCAAGTTCATGACTGTGATAAATGAATGCTACTATGAATTATATTGAATAATGTTATACATTAAGATCTCTTAGCACATGATGCTGAGAAATACCAATTTTTAGGGCCATTCTGCTGCACCGATGTAAAATTTTTTCTCTCGTACAATTAGAGAGCTGTGATCAAACAAAGAAACCTACCTTAGCTCTCAACTTCATTAGTAAAACTTATTCCCTCTCCATAGCTGATGATGGAGGGTTTGAGGTACAAACCGACCTGTGGGCCAAATACTTTACCGACGGTGAGCAATTCATTACACTCCAGAAGTCATAAAGATTTTTATTTAAGACAAATATGACGTAAACTATTACTTTCACAAAAATTTAAGTCTATCGAAAAATTTTATAAAGTTCTGAAATTTTCTGAAACGCGATGAAAACTTTTGGAAAGCAGTCATTTGAGGACGATGTCTCCATTCTTTTACATACAGTCATATCGCTTTAGAAATTTTCAAACTATACCCGTAGACTACTAGAGAAAAATAAGGGAAATTAATTTTTCTAGGTTTGCAACTTGACGAAAAGTTCTCCTCGTCTAATTCTCTTGCGAGATTTTCAATGGCGCATTGTACAGTATGTCCCACTAAAGAACTTTTCTCTTGCATTGAATTCGCGGAAGTGTCGAACTTAATATGCTAACTTTATCACATTGCATGGAACATTTAAGTGGAATAAGTCTCATTCGGAAGCAGAAAGAGGTAATTTGACGTCATACCAAAGACTAGACTTTTCAGAAGGGTAGCTTTAAATTATATCAGGCGTAAAATTACGATGAATTGAAATATGGCAGTGTTATCTTGATCAAAGTACAAGAATGCTGAATAGTGTGAGGAAGAGCTTTAGGCTGGAGGAGTGTGAATATAGAGCGAGGCGAATATTGAATTACAAGGGTCGAGGACCGTCTTCTCCCAAGTGGGAATGGATTTCAATAATATAATGAAGGCAATGTGGTCTGAGGTGAAAGGAATATCGACTGGAATACAAGCGCATATTTGTGGGCAAGCGAATGAGGATGCACATGAAAAGAGAGAGAGAACAAGAGAATGACGTCGAAAATGGAGGAATCGTTCCGCCGAGCATGAAATTGATTTCGTATCAACATCCAATCCAATCTCGCTCTCATAAAAACCGCACTATTAGGATAGTGCGTCGGAAGCATTTGCCAAATTCCTTACTGATGTACTCCACAGAGTATTCAAACGCTATTTGCTGTCGACTCCTGTTTTTCTTTTGCCAAGCGAAACATCCATTGTATGTACGTTCTGGATTTTTCTTTACCGAAGAAGAAAAAAGTGAACTAGCTGTTGATTAGATGACGCAATACATTCAAGGTACAGTCGGATAAAAACAGTCACCCCGGTAAGGGTAAAAATGGTAACCGAGATAAGTAAAGTAATCTTACCAATGATCCCACGTTTTCCTTCGCATTATTATATTATTAGATATAATATAGGCAACAAATCACTTATTACACTTAATTCGTTCGAAATATCTCTCCTTTATATGAATTTTAAGTATGATGGCGGCGAGGTATTCCAACAACAAGATGAAACATTCTGATGTGAATCATTTATTTTAAATGAAAATTGACTAAGAGATATTAAAAGTATATCCTATAACCTAACGGAATACGGATCACTTCCAAGGGATGGAAGTCTGTAATCCGGATCTTCCTTTTCCATCTCTTGGAACTGGTCACTATACCAACGCTCGGCAAAGGGAGGATTTTTAAACGTCTTATTCATTAACTGCCGAGTTCCATTTTCTTTTCTTTCTGAAAATTTACCCACCTTCTTTTAATTCGGATATTTTATGGCTCTCCTATTCATCTAAGTCTTTACTAAAATGTTTATAAAATATGTAGACTAGCTGAAATATTTCTTAATTTTTTTCTGTGATATTGCGAGTCATTTTATTCCATTTTCCTCTTTAGTAGAATCGTTTTTAAGTCTTTGCCAATTTCTCTAATTTATAGATGTTAAATAACGAAAAAATTAAGATGTTAATCACGATCTCCTAAAAGTATTAGAAATTGTAAAGCAATTGAGAGCACAGGGAGACATTTAAATAAGCACCCATAAGAAAGACATAAGGCTGATAATGATTTATGTTAGATAGACATGAAATGCGGCTACCCCATGAAGCACTGCTTTGCGTGAGCACTTCATTATTTTTTGGCAAAAATTTTTGAATACCGCTATTAAGTATTTTCAATTCAACAGTTTTACCATAATATTTAAGTTTTTAATTTGATGCGCTATTAAATCTTCATCTCAATAATATCTCAGATATACCATCCATACTGTGAATCCTCTTTTAAGAATGTTTACATTTTGATTCGTAATAATCCCTCTCTCCCGCTATGTGGACTCACCTAGGCAGTAATGTGTCTATAAATGATTTGAAGTCAACAGGAAGTCGTTTTATAAAATATGAGTCAATTAAAATTAAAATGTATATATTAAGTCTTTCTCTTGTGTAACTCCATGAAGGATAAAATAAATTCACAATGTGAACCTTTCTTAAAAGAAATTTTAAAGTGCCAATTTATTTCAACCATCTATTAAAACTGTTTAGAAACCAAAAGGAAACAATTAGAATAACCGTAGTCTTGCAATAATGATTAAAGATCTATTTTTGCAATTTTTTGACGCTTTCTGCCTCGAAGACGTACGAATTTGTGAAATTCGATAAATTTATTCCTGTCACACGCAATCCGTTACATAATAGAAACTGTTTCAGGTGTAATTAGTTTTGTTAGTAAAAAAAATGTGGGCTTTCCTGAATATGTGATTTATATTGCCAAACCTGGTGCTCTGCCTCACACAATCCGAGACTATAATTCTATCCAATCTCAGATTAGTCGTTACATGAGATCTTAAGAATATCCATCTTTCCAAAATAAAGCAAGGTGACAGATGGGCCGTCATTGATGTCAACACAAAGCCTTCTTTTATGCTTTCACCATGGGTCGTTCGAAGAGCATTCCATGGGTCGTAAATGCTGCGTGAGAAGTTGAGAATGGGATTATTCGATTGAGAGAGAAATCCCGAGAGAAAGGGAGATGAAAGTGAAAAGGAATCAAAGGAGATAAAAGGGGAAATGGGTTTATATATTTAATAGGGATTCCGGATCGTTATTCGCCTTTTGGATTCCCGCTAAAGGAAGAAGTTTTGATATCGAAAGAGCGGAGGGCTTTTGATGCGGGAATCAATTTCAACGAACCGCGGGAACTGTAATTATGCATTCGCGGAGCTAAACAAAGATATGACGATATTGAACATTGGAAGTCATCTTTACCGTACCAGCAGACACAATTCTGAAGAAGTGCTAAGTTTTGTAAACATACTATCTAGTGATGGCGACTGGTGAAAGGATGAGTTTCCATTAAAGACAGCAAAGCTGTTTACATTTAAAAAATTGCAATTTCCCCTCTCTTTTTTTTCTTCTTGGTGAGGCCCTTAAAAGTATTAGATCTTACTTTCGCAAAGGGTCAAAACATATTAAATGTAAAGGCATATCCGACGAGGAATTACATCTAGGTCGTCGTATTTGTAGACGATTACTACCTGGTCATGTAGCTTCATTAAAGAAAGAACCATTTTTTGAAATAAGTGCAATATCTCACTTCATTTAGATGATGTATTTTCACCTCACCTCTCATATTACTGTGAATATTATTACTGAATTTATTTGGTTATTTTGAACGGTTATACGCCTGCTGATAAGAATAACAGTCACTTAATTCAATCACATTATTCATTTTGCATTTTCATTCGTATTTGATTTTGCATTTTATTCTGAAAATTACCAAATTAATCGAAAATGTATTCAGATATGAATATTCGCAACCTCGTCATCTGCGGTGTACCTCTTTAACACAAGGCGATCTTTTTTGAATGCGGTTTCCACTGCGGCAAAAATAGCTGTTTTTTACCACTTCTTTTTCTGGCTTTTCCTTCGTTTTCACAGATTTTAGCCTCAAGATAAACGATAGTTTTATTACATTTCTGATTTATGAAAATGAACCCAATATCTACATCTACATAAAAACCGTGCAAGCTGCCTTTCGGCGTGTGGCAGGGGGTTATGATGACCAAATAAGACAACATCATAATAACTCACGAATTAGTTTCACTTTGATTCACATTTATCAGAAAGAAGCATCGTTATTATCGTGATTATATTAAAATCAATCACTTTCTGATCCTAAGGAAATTTCACCCATTCTTTTCGCTCACACGATCTCTTATAACTTCAATCCGAATAACATCGGAGAGGGTGATTTCAAATGATACATTCGTATTCACTTTGAAAATTAAATTCCACGAGTAAAATGTACATGCTGGTATTCACTTATAATATTCATCTCATAACATATTTTATTCATTCGAATCTTGAAGATTACCGAAATAGAGGAAGGTTTTTGTTGAGAATTTTTTCGATAAGCAGTAAACGAAAAAATTATTTATTTTTTCCAGCATCATTCGAACCGAGGGAAAATAAAAACTAAGTAGGAAGTAAAACATGGAAATGAAGGAGAGAATGGCGAGTGAATAAAAGTCTTAACCGTGAATCACGGAAACAGAGAAACAAGGAATCGCAATTATGTGAGAAACAAGGGGTAGGGGATTTCACAAAATACATAGTGGAAAGGATTCGTTGCCGTGAACGTGCTTTCTAAGCATAGGGAAAACAATTTGGTTATGTGAGTAGAACATAGATTGCGAGAAATAACTTTCTAGAGGGTTCTTCTGCATATAGAAAAATAAACGAATGGTATTTTGTATACCACCTTTGGGAAATAACGATTTGGAAGGCGAGGCATCTATGCAGATGTCAAGGTCACGAGCTGGAAGGCGCAACATTTTTCACGTTTCTCATTCGGAAGACCAAAATATACTATCAATGATAGAGTGTTCGCTGCGATCTGAGAAGAAATGTTGGATCGAATGAGCAAAATTTTCAGTTTTCTTGACTGATAAGGATTACCATGGCGATTAATTGGTATTTCAATAAATCAAAAATATCTTTACTACAATCCTTTAGCCTTGTTAAGCAATTCCATATTTCTAGATTATTTGAGAGGAGATAACTTGAGAAAAAAATGGAATCTTTGTGGATATTAACGACCAAATAAATTATTTTGCATGTTTGATCAGTCTAAAGATTCCAAGGATGGAATCGAATGATAGGATAATAAAATCGAATACACCATTTGTATATTTTGCAGTTAAAACAGAGCTCTTGGCGAAAGGGTATGATACTGCAAGTTGCCGATACTACATGAGAGAACAAAATAATCCGTATCGATTAAGATTGATTTGTAGACTGAAACTGAATCCACAGCAGAATTTGATAAATTTAAATATATTAGGGAATTATTAAGAATTTGTTAATTAATAATGGCAATGCATTCATGGCAGTTATTTCTAGCTCTAGCTAAGTTATTAAGCAACAGTTTTAATAATCCATTTAAGCTATCATCCTCTGAGCTAAACGATAGATAAAGTCAAAATATCCTTCATGAATTGGAAGCTACAGTTGGTAATGAAAATGTATTTTCCGATCGTTCCGTAATTAACTGTTTTCGAAGATATCCCGTAGTAGGACTAGATGAAGGATATTTACAAAAGCAGATCCAATTATAACGTCCAGGTTGTCTGCTAATTCTTCCCTTCCAGCTCCGCCTTTCCGTGCCCATTGACACTCTTCACCCTCTTGCCCCATTACCTGGCCCTCAGTTTTCTTACTCCAGCAGTAGTAGTATTGTGAAAAGTGGTTCGACAGCTGAGATCATTTCGCACGTGGGCTCCCACCGGGAATCGAAGGCGGGACCGCTTTCATTGAAGTCGAACGCGCTGCCCACACGGCTATCCGGGAGCCCTTCATTCGTTGTCCTATTATATTCCTGTATTTTTTCTGATGACGAAACCATTTATTACAATTCACTCGAATTAAATTCGGTGTGGTATGGTAAGAATTCGCCTTTTTCTTCCTTTTTTATTTTAATCTGTTTTCAATTTTATACTACTCAATTAAAAAAGCATCAAATGTTATAATAAAATTAAAATTCAAGAGAATCAGTAATGAAAAATAGATAATATATGCAATAAGATATAAATATTAGGTCACCCGGAAAATTTTGCTGTTTTTCAAATTCGCGTGAGCGATACGTTTCTTAAATTCATAACCGAACAATGCAGTTAGAACAATTTCATTGGTGAGTTTCTGTGTCAATTCTAGTAACCCGAATATTGGTAATAGGTGGTAGTCAAAATTGGAAATACTTTATTCAAAATATCTTCACATATTTTTAAAATATTTCATTATAATTCTTACTTGAATAACTTCATAACTCTCCGGATGACCCAGTACACTTGTAAAAAAGTACAACATAATATTTAACATACATTACAGTATATACAGCTCATAATACAATACATTGGACGCAATAAATAAAAGTGATTGGTAATATATTTAATTGTACATATTTGATACCAAATAAATTGAAATACTATTTACAATAAAATGTGAATAATGTCATTTACAGCAATAGTAACTTAAAAAATAAATTGTTGGAATATTTCCATATGCGAACAAAATATTCTCTATATTGCGCAAATATTTGTGAAATTGGAAGAATTAACTGAAATATATAAAATTGACAGAATACTCATGCATTTGTTTGCTTCACCGAATTTCATCCTCTCTTCCATTACATTTTACGTAGTATCAACTTGGGATAGCTATGGAATTGAAAATCAAAGCAATAGCATCCAGTCACAGAATTTTTCAAAAAACTTTCCGCTAAATGATAATTATTTCGCGTCGGTGAAACGAATTCCGCAAATTCTAAAAGCGGAAAAATCCGAATTGGCTGCACAGTTATTTTGTGGAAGCAATCACGGGATGATAGAAAATCAAAAGGAGCAAAAGAGCAGCAGTTTGCGATGATGGAATGAGATCCCGAGGAAGAGGAAATATATGAGGACGAGTTCCTGTGAGGGAAACATATCAAGGTGTGAATGAAAAGAAGATTGGATGGCGCGACACATGTAGAGAGCGACGGAGATAAAGTGAGGTGGAGGAGAATATAAAGGGTCCAAAGGTGCTGACCCCCCAAAAATAGAAAAGAGAGGAAAATAACATTGGATCGGAATTGGGAAATGTTTTGAATCAGGGAGAGAAAGTCGAAAAGATGAAATGAAGGGGAGAAAAAGGAAATGGAAAATGTTGCGAAGATAGAATGGAAATGGCTGTAGTTTTTGTCCGTCAAAACTAGGAAAATATCAGATGAAGATATACATAGACATATACGGTCGAAAATAGAGGAATAAGTTAGAGAAAGAAAAGCAGATAAAAGCAAATGGAGTTGTTGTGTTGACAGTTATAAAGGGAGCAGAAAATCGGAACCGTTCATTGGACAAGGAACGTGGTGTTTTGTAGCTATTTCGGAATATCGTTAATTTATTTATAGAGGGAGATGGGATTGGGGGAACTGAGATATAGGAATTGCATGGTGTGTACTATCCTATCCTGTACATATCCTATTTGGAATGTAATGCGGGACCCAAAAATCCTGTTAACACTCCATCATGTTTGAAACGGTTTCGAGTAATCTTTCCCATGCTTCAAATCATTAGTAAAAGCTGTATGCATTGAGATTTGAAAAGTTCTTACCTCTTCCAAAAAATACATCCAACTCTCTTAGGCTACGTTTTTAAGTACTTTCTAATATATTGAAAATCGTGTTTTGGAATTATTTCCGCAAACCTTCAACAGCTTTTGGTATTACCTATACTGAAAAATTTTAGAACTTAAGAAATATTTTCATGAACCGCAAACGGTACAAATTCAATTTCAAGGAAGGAGATTCAAGCAGCTGGATTTTACCGACTTCATTCAACTAGACGGTGCATTATATATACAGATACCTTCGTTTAATGCTTTCCGATTCCCAATTTCATCACATTCAGTCCTATGTAACCTTAACTCCCCATAGGAATTCCACGTATGCTCTGATAAATTTATATTCCCTGGCTGCCCTTGAAAAGGATCTGCCGTCAATAGCTCGAGAAACCAGGTCATGTTTAGGGTTTTCAATTTTTGCTTCCCTCTTTCGAATCTTTCCCAGAACATTTCGACGGAGATTGCTGTTGCTCTAAAACAGTTTTTCTCATGCGAGCGAGTTTAGTATAGGTTGCGCACAACCATTGAAAATAAAGATTAGAGGAAGATGATAATATAAAAATACAAGCGCGAGAGGATGCATATTCGATATTTTATCGAACTGATTCACTCAAACTGATCTTTATTTGGTAAGGAAAATATTGTTAAAAAGTTTGAGAAAAAACTGCGACATTCCTTAATTTAGAAAAACCTGTAAGAAAAAAAAAAGAGGGGCTCTTTAATAGATTCTGGAAAGAGGATAACAAGTAATTATATGAATATGATATCAGTTTTTAATTATGCGCTATTATAAAATGCGTGAATATAATTTTATAGCGACATATCCATTCTGATCGTTTGTGCACGACTTGTTTCCCGAGTGTTCATTATATATCACTCTTAAGAGTTGATTTTTTAAAATTGCGCATTTCTTACTTAGCACAATGAAAACGGGATTTATGATACTTCAGCGTTTGCGAGAACATATTTATATTTAATATATATTATAAGAATAAAAATAATTTATACATTAGTGTATCATTTGTGAAATACTTAAGCTTTTAGGAGGATCTGCGGCATTGTAATTACAGAATTCAATCTACTAACCCGGATTTTAAATAGCTTTTTTATTATAATCCAGCTAAAGCCAAACATTTCGCTTAGTTTCAACTCAAAATCCAACTTTTAAATCTAAAATTATACGTCCTTGAGAGCCAAGTGGGTAGTCCGTACGCCTTTGGAAAACTTCCCTACCAATCTACCCTAAAAATGCATCTACTTGGAATCATTACTTCAGTAGATCCTAGTCAGAAAAATAAAGAACGATTTTGGTCGTGTTTCAATAGCAAGAGAGACTACCTCGCTAAACGTATTTACTCAAATGAGAGAAACTTCGTGGAATTGAGCCAAAATGTTTTTTCATCATTCCATGTTAGGTATATCCAAAATTCGATGAGTTTGATATATCGACTAAACCAGAATGCATATAATTGAAGAATTCAGAGGACATTTCGTGCGAACAAACGTGGTGTAAGTTAAAGAAATCCAAAGTATTCATTTTGCGAGAAATATTAGGGAAGATATTCAACAATTCTTATCGATTACATTTTATAATTACCTTCCTTTATGATTCCTAACATTTCATTTCTATATTCAAGCAGATCTCTTTCCTACATTTGCTGAATAAACATCGAAATCAGACTAATTTATTTCTTTCCTCCAGTAGCTGGTAAGGCTATTCTTATAAAAGAGTAGCGTGCATGCACTATAAGATTGGAAAAGAGAATGTGAAACGCTCACCTGAAGCGGATTCAACTCCAACATTAGTGACGTATAAACATAACTCCGGATTCAGCAATCGTATTGGTCGTCAAGGGGGTGCCCATTGGGGGTGGGGGGTTATGTATAACCACAATCTCTCGCAATATTTTCAATTATTTATGTAAATGCTCTCAATTTGGAATTCGAAGCAAGGATTCATGACAAAACTAAGAATATCTATTCATTTTCCTTTCATTTGGAACTTACCTCGATTTCGTAGGAATATTGCTTCTCATTTAATTCTACAAAAGCATTAATATCTACAATCTATCAATATGAACCTTACGTTCAATTCTTATGAGAGCCTTATCTAGTCGTTCGGAGTCGAACCAAGGATACTATTAACGGAAAAATATCAATATGTGTTATTTTACTTCCCTTCAAATGGATCTTGTGAATGAATGAGGTGATTATTTTATTGGGTTTATAAGGTGAAATCTTTGAAACTTTTACGATTACACCCAGAGGGTGCATGCACGCGGCTAGTCTATATATATTAAACACGTAACGGTGTCTGTCTGTCTGTCGGTCCGTCTGTCTACAAAAAGCGTTTTTCTCGCCAATGCCAAGAGCTAGAGCAATGCTGATATGTCG
This sequence comes from Pachydiplax longipennis, assembly GCA_036926295.1. NCBI lineage: Eukaryota > Metazoa > Arthropoda > Insecta > Odonata > Libellulidae > Pachydiplax > Pachydiplax longipennis. Next base: position 10,860,333 of record JAVFKF010000034.1, on the reverse strand, counting down.
AGAATTCCGTTAAAATAAACGGAAATTTCGTTAAATTTTGAGGCTGTAAACAACCAATCCCCTTGACGACCGAAACTATAGTTGAAACCGAGGTATTGCGTTTTTCCATAGGAATACACTATCCTCATAAGAAATGCACGTAAACCTCACTTTTATCGGTTGCAGGCTACATTTCTTTTGCAAATTTAAATTAGAAATAATAGGCTTACGAAATCGAAAAACCAAGAGAAAGAGAAAAAAATAAAGATTCTTATTTTGGTCGCCAAATATCGTTATCAGGCCGAAATTGCGAGAATAGGGTTAAAATAAACGGAAATTTCGTGAAATTTTGAGGCTATAAACAACGAGTCCCCTTGACGACGAATGCGACTGTTGAAACCGAGGTATTGCGTTTTCCCATAAGAATACATTATGAATATTATGTCCATATGATAGTAATGATTAAAAATGAATGATAGTACATGTTCATAGTCCAGATGTCTGGTCCAGACCAAACAACTGCACCCAGAGGGTGCATGCACGCGGCTAGTCTATATATATTAAAAACGTAACGGTGTCTGTCTGTCGGTCTGTCGGTCCGTCTATCTACAAAAAGCGTTTTTCTCGCCAATGCCAAGAGCTAGAGCGATGCTGAAATGTCGAGAATTCGGTTAAAATAAACGGAAATTTCGTTAAATTTAAAGGCTGTAAACAACCAATCCCCTTGACGACCGAGACTATTGTTGAAACCGAGGTATTGCGTTTTTCCATAGGAATACACTATCCTCATAAGAAATACACGTAGACCTAAATTTTATCGGTTGCAGGCTACATTTCTTTTGCAAAATTAAATTAGAAACAATAGGCTTACGAAATCGAGATAAGCACCAAAAAAAAAAGAGAAATAAATACAGATTCTTATTTTGGTAATGAAATATCTTTATCGGGTCGAACTGGCGAGAATTCGGTTAAAATAAACGGAAATTTCGTTACATTTTGAGGCTGTAAACATAGCTTTCTTACTTAAATAAAGCGATTCTTTACTTTGTTTCGAATTTTTTATTTTAATGATGCGCTTACATAAAAATATAAGTGTTCATAATAATTTTACCATTTTCGTATATTTCGTGCTCTAAAATGCATACAACAGTCACTTATGGCCTCGTTTCGTCTTATTCTCCATACATCGCTCGTTGCCACGGCTTGTTTATTCCATAAAAGCTATCTCTCCTCTCTACTTAATTAATGAAATAATGTGGTACTCGTATCTTATCTTATTTTTTTAGCATCATCATATCTACATACGTAACCCCTTTGGGCATATATTAGAATGTGCCCATACTCAATTTCATTGATAGACTTTCATAAATGAATCCTATAACCAACTTGCTTTAGCATCGATTTCCCATCTCTTATTATATCATTTCGACCTATGCAACATGATGTTTTCTGTGTATACATTCTAATAATGCATAAACTCGGATTCATCAATCTCATTGGTCGTCAAGGGGGTGCCCCTTGGGGGTGGAGGGTTATGTAGAACCACAAACTCTCGCAACATTTTCGATTATATATGTAAATGCTATCCAATTGGAATACGAAGCAACGATTTATGACAAAACTAAGAATATATATTCAATTTCCTTTCTATAGGAACTTACCTCGATTTCGTAGGAATATCTTCTTTATATATTAAAAACGTAACGGTGTCTGTCTGTCTGTCGGTCTGTCTGTCGGTCCGTCTGTCTACAAAAAGCGTTTTTCTCGCCAATGCCAAGAGCTAGAGCGATGCTGAAACGTGCATTCAATGTAGACTGCTGCACCCTACAATGTGGCAAAATTTTCATTTTCATGAACGGCCCCAGTTCGAACCCAGAGAAGAAAAACCGTTTCCATCAGAAATGCACGTAAACCTCTCTTTTATCGGTTGCAGGCTACATTTCTTTTGCAAAATTAAATTAGAAACAATAGGCTTAAGAAATCGATATAAGCACCAACAGAAAGAGAAATGAATAGAGATTCTTATTTTGGTCGCCAAATATCGTTATCGGGTCGAAATGGCGAGAATTCGGTTAAAATAAACGGAAATTTCGTGAAAATTTGAGGCTGTAAACAACTATTCCCCTTGACGACGAATACGATTGTTGAAACCGAGGTATTGCGTTTTTCCATAAGAATACACTATGATTGATATGTCCATATGAAAGTAGTACATGTTCATAGTCCAGACTCAGTCCAGATGTCTGGTCCAGACCAAACAACTGCACCCAGAGGGTGCAAGCGCGCGGCTAGTCTATATATATTAAAAACCTAACGGTGTCTGCTGTCTGTCGGTCCGTCTGTCTACAAAAAGCGTTTTTTCGACAATGCCAAGAGGTAGAGCGATGCTGAAACGTGCATTCGATGTAGACTGCTGCACCCTACAACGAGGAAAAATTATCATTTACCCGAACGGCCCCAGTTCGAACCCAGAGAAGAAAAACCGTTCTCATAAGAAATGCACGTAAACCTCACTTTTATCGGTTGCAGTCTTCATTACTTTTGCAAAATTAAATTAGAAACCATAGTCATACGAACTCGAGATAAGCACCAAAAGAATGAGAAATGAATAAAGATTCTTATTTTGGTCGTGAAATATCGTCATCGTGTCGTAATGGTGATAATTCGGTTAAAATTAACGGAAATTTCGTGAAATTTTGAGGCTGTAAACAACCAATCCACTTGACGACGGATACGATTGTTGAAACCGAGGTATTGCTTTTTCCCATAAGAAAAACCGTTCTCATAAGAAATGCACGTAAACCTCACTTTTATCGGTTGCAGGATACATTTACTTTTGCAAAGTTAAATTAGAAACCATAGTCTTACGAACTCGAGATAAGCACCAAAAGAAAGAGAAATGAATAAAAATTCTTATTTTGGTCGTGAAATATCGTTATCGGGTCGAAATGGCGAGAATTCGTTTAAAATAAACGGAAATTTCGTGAAAATTTGAGGCTATAAACAACCAATCCCCTTGACGACGGATATGATTGTTGAAACCGAGGTATTGCGTTTTTCCATAGGAACACACTATCCTTATAAGAAATACACGTAAACCTCACTTTTATCGGTTGCAGGCGACATTTCTTTTGCAAAATTAAATTAGAAACAATAGGCTTACGAAATCGAGATAAGCACCAAAAAGAAGGAGAAATAACGAAAGTTTCTTATTTTGGTCGCTAAATATCGTTATCGGGTCGAAATGGCGAGAATTCGGTTAAAATAAACGGAAATTTCGTGAAATTTTGAGGCTGTAAACAACCAATCCCCTTGACGACCGAAACTATTGTTGAAACCGAGTTATTGCGTTTTTCCATTGGAATACACTATCCTCATAAGAAATACACGTAAACCACCACTTTTATCGGTTGCAGGCTACATTTCTTTTGCAAAATTAAATTAGAAACCATAGTCTTACGAACTCGAGATAAGCACCAAAAGAAAGAGAAATGAATAGAGATTTTGTTTATAATTTTTTATTTTAATGACGCGCTTACATAAAAATATAGGTGTGCATAATAATTTTACCATTTTCGTATATTTCGAGCTCTAAAATGCATACAACAGTCACTTATGGCCTCGTTTCGTCTTATTCTCCATACATCGCTCGTTGCCACGGCTTGTTTATTCCATAAAAGCAATCTCTCCTCTCTACTTAATTAATGAAATAATGTGGTACTTTTAGTTTATCTTATTTTTTTAGCATCATCATATCTACATACGTAACCCCTTTGGGCATATCATGGAATGTGCCCATACACAATTTCATTGATAGACTTTCAAAAACGTAACGGTGTCTGTCTGTCTGTCGGTCCGTCTCTCTACAAGAAGCGTTTTTCTCGCCAATGCCAAAGCTAGTTCAATGCTGAAATGTCGAGAATTCGGTTAAAATAAACGGAAATTTCGTTAAATTTTGAGGCTGTAAACAACCAATCCCCTTGACGACCGAAACTATTGTTGAAACTGAAGTATTGCGTTTTTCCATAGGAATACGCTATCCTCATAAGAAATACACGTAAACCTCACTTTTATTGGTTGCAGGATACATTTCGTTTGCAAATTTAAATTAGAAACAATAGGCTTACGAAATCAAAATAAGCACCAAAAGAAAGAGAAATGAATGAAGATTCTTATTTTGGTCATGAAATATCGTTATCGTGTCGAAATGGCGAGAATTCGGTTAAAATAAACGGAAATTTAGTTAAATTTTGAGGCTGTAAACAACCAATCCCCTGGACGTCGGATACGATTGTTGAAACCGAGGAAATGCGTTTTCCCATAAGAATACATTATGATTGATATGTCTATATGATAGTAATGATTAGAAATGAATGATAGTACATGTTGATAGTCCAGATGTCTGGTCGAGACCAAACAACTGCACCCAGAGGGTGCATGCGCGCGGCTAGTCTATATATATTAAAAACTTAACGGTGTCTGTCTGTCGGTCTGTCTGTCGGTCTGTCTGTCGGTCCATCTGTCTACAAAAAGCGTTTTCCTCGCCAACGCGAAGAGCTACAGCGATGCTGAAACGTGCATTCGATGTAGACTGCTGCACCCTACAATGTGGCAAAATTTTCTTTTACCTGAACGGCCCCAGTTCGAACCCAGAGAAGAAAAACCGTTCCCATAAGAAATGCTCGTAAACCTCACTTTTATCGGTTGCAGGCTACATCTACTTTTGCAAAGTTAAATTAGAAACAATAGGCTTACGAACTCGAGATAAACACTAAAAGAAAGAGAAATAAATAGAGATTCTTATTTTGGTCGTGAAATATCGTTATCGGGTCGAAATGGCGAGAATTCGGTTAAAATAAACGGAAATTTCGTTAAATTTAAAGGCTGTAAACAACCAATCCCCTTGACGACCGAGACTATTGTTGAAACCGAGGTATTGCGTTTTTCCATAGGAATACACTATCCTCATAAGAAATACACGTAAACCACCACTTTTATCGGTTGCAGGCTAGATTTCTCTTGCAAAATTAAATTAGAAACCATAGTCTTACGAACTCGAGATAAGCACCAAAAGAAAGAGAAATGAATAGAGATTTTGTTTCGAATTTTTTATTTTAATGACGCGCTTACATAAAAATATAGGTGTGCATAATAATTTTACCATTTTCGTATATTTCGAGCTCTAAAATGCATACAACAGTCACTTATGGCCTCGTTTCGTCTTATTCTCCATACATCGCTCGTTGCCACGGCTTGTTTATTCCATAAAAGCAATCTCTCCTCTCTACTTAATTAATGAAATAATGTGGTTCTTTTAGTTTATCTTATTTTTTTAGCATCATCATATCTACATACGTAACCCCTATGGGCATATCATAGAATGTGCCCATACACAATTTCATTGATAGACTTTCAAAAACGTAACGGTGTCTGTCTGTCTGTCGGTCCGTCTGTCTACAAGAAGCGTTTTTCTCGCCAATGCCAAAGCTAGTTCGATGCTGAAATGTCGAGAATTCGGTTAAAATAAACGGAAATTTCGTTAAATTTTGAGGCTATAAACAACCAATCCCCTTGACGACCGAACCTATTGTTGAAACTGAAGTATTGCGTTTTTCCATAGGAATACGCTATCCTCATAAGAAATACACGTAAAACTCACTTTTATTGGTTGCAGGATACATTTCGTTTGCAAATTTAAATTAGAAACAATAGGCTTACGAAATCAAAATAAGCACCAAAAGAAAGAGAAATGAATGAAGATTCTTATTTTGGTCATGAAATATCGTTATCATGTCGAAATGGCGAGAATTCGGTTAAAATAAACGGAAATTTCGTTAAATTTTGAGGCTGTAAACAACCAATCCCCTTGACTACCGAAACTATTGTTGAAACCGAGGTATTGCGTTTTTCCATAGGAATACACTATCCTCATAGTAAATACACGTAAACCTCACTTTTATCGGTTGCAGGCTACATTTCTTTTCCAAAATTAAATTAGAAACAATAGGCTTAAAAATCGAGACAAACACCAAAAGAAAGAGAAATGGATAAAACTTCTTATTCTGGTCGCCAAACATCGTAATCGGGTCGAAATGGCGAGAATTCGGTTGAAATAAACGGAAATTTCGTAAAATTTTGAGGCTGTAAACAACCAATCCCCTGGACGACGGATACGATTGTTGAAACCGAGGTAATGCGTTTTCCCATAAGAATACATTATGATTGATATGTCTATATGATAGTAATGATTAAAAATGAATGATAGTACATGTTGATAGTCCAGATGTCTGGTCGATACCAAACAACTGCACCCAGAGGGTGCATGCGCGCGGCTAGTCTATATATATTAAAAACTTAACGGTGTCTGTCTGTCGGTCTGTCTGTCGGTCCATCTGTCTACAAAAAGCGTTTTCCTCGGCAACGCGAAGAGCTACAGCGATCGTGAAACGTGCATTCGATGTAGACTGCTGCACCCTACAATGTGGCAAAATTTTCTTTTACCTGAACGGCCCCAGTTCGAACCCAGAGAAGAAAAACCGTTCCCATAAGAAATGCTCGTAAACCTCACTTTTATCGGTTGCAGGCTACATCTACTTTTGCAAAGTTAAATTAGAAACAATAGGCTTACGAACTCGAGATAAACACTAAAAGAAAGAGAAATAAATAGAGATTCTTATTTTGGTCGTGAAATTTCGTTATCGGGTCGAAATGGAGAGAATTCGGTTAAAATAAGCGGAAATTTCGTGAAAATTTGAGGCTGTAAACAACCAATCCCCTTGACGACCGAAACTACTGTTGAAACCGAGGTATTGCGTTTTTCCATAGGAACACACTATCCTCATAAGAAATGCACGTAAACCTCACTTTTATCGTTTGCAGGCTACGTTTCTTGTGCAAATTTAAATTAGAAACAATAGGCTTACGAAATCGAGACAAGCACCAAAAGAAAGAGAAATGAAGAAAAGGTTCTTATTTTGGTATTCAAACATCGTTATCGGGTCGAAATGGCGAGAATTCGGTTAAAATAAACGGAAATTTCGTTAAATTTTGAGGCTATAAACAACTTGTCCCCTTGACGACGAATGCGATTGTTGAAACCGAGGTATTGCGTTTTTGCATAGGAATACACTATCCTCATACGAAATACACGTAAACCTCAGTTTCATCGGTTGCAGGCTACGTTTCTTGTGCAAATTTAAATTAGAAACAATAGGCTTACGAAATCGAGACAAGCACCAAAAGAAAGAGAAATAAATAAAGATTCTTATTTTGGTAGCCAAATATCGTTATCGGGTCGAAATGGCGAGAATTCGGTTTAAATAAACGGAAATTTCGTGAAATTTTAAGGCTGTATACAACCAATCCCCTTCACGACGGATACGATTGTTGAAACCGAGATATTGCCTTTTCCCTTAAGAAAAACCGTTCTCATAAGTAATGCATGTAAACCTAACTTTTATCGGTTGCAGGCTACATTTCTTTTGCAAAATTATATTAGAAACCATAGCCTTACGAACTCGAGATAAGCACCAAAAGAAAGACAAATGAATAAAGATTCTCATTTTGGTCGCGAAATATCGTTATCGGGTCGAAATGGCGAGAATTCGGTAAAAATAAACGGAAATTTCGTGAAAATTTGAGGCTGTAAACAACCAATCCCCTTGACGACCGAAACTACTGTTGAAACCGAGGTATTGCGTTTTCCCATAGAAATACACTATCCTCATAAGAAATGCACGTAAACCTCACTTTTATCGGTTGCAGGCTACGTTTCTTGTGAAAATTTAAATTAGAAACAATAGGCTTACGAAATCGAGACAAGCACCAAAAGAAAGAGAAATGAATAAAGATTCTTATTTTGGTCGCTAAACATCGTTATCGGGTCGAAATGGCGAGAATTCAGTTAAAATAAACGGAAATTTCGTTAAATTTTGAGGCTATAAACAACGTGTCCCCTTGACGACCGAAACTACTGCTGAAACCGAGGTATTGCGTTTTTCCATAGGAACACACTATCCTCATAAAATGCACGTAAACCTCACTTTTGTCGGTTGCAGGCTACATTTCTTTTGCAAAATAAAATTAGATACCATAGTCTTACGAACTTGAGATAAGCACCAAAAGAAAGAGAAATAAATCGATATTCTTAATTTTGTCGTGAAATATCGTTATCGGGTCGAAATGTCGTGAATTCGGTTAAAATAAACGGAAATTTCGTGAAATGTTGAGGCTGTAAAAAACCAATCCCCTTGACGACGGATACGATTGTTGAAGCCGAGGAGTTGCGTTTTCCCATAAGAAAAACCGTTCTCATAAGAAATGCACGTAAACCTCACTTTTATCGGTTGCAGGCTACATTTCTTTTGCAAAATAAAATTAGATACCATAGTCTTACGAACTTGAGATAAGCACCGAAAGAAAGAGAAATGATTAAAGATTCTTATTTTGGTCATGAAATATCGCTATCGGGTCGAAATGGCGAGAATTCGATTAAAATAAACGGAAATTTCGTTAAATTTTGAGGCTATAGACAACGACTCCCCATGACGACGAATGCGATTGTGGAAACCGAGGTATTGCGTTTTCCCATAAGAATACACTGTGATTGATATGTTCATATGAAAGTAATGATTAAAAATGAATGACAGTACATGTTCATAGTCCAGATGTCTGGTCCAGACCAAACAACTTCACCCAGAGGATGCATGCACGCGGCTAGTCTATATATATTAAAAACGTAACGGTGTTTGTCTGTCGGTCTGTCGGTCCGACAGTCTACAAAATGCGTATTTCTCGCCAACGCGAAGAGTTAGAATGATGCTGAAACGTGCATTCGATGTGGACTGCTGCACCCTACAATGTGGCAAAATTTTCTTTTACCTGAACGGCCCCAGTTCGAACCCAGAGAAGAAAAACCGTTCCCATAAGAAATGCACGTAAACCTCACTTTTATCGGTTGTAGGCTACATTTATTTTTGCAAAGTTAAATTAGAAACCATAGTCTTACGAACTCGAGTTAAGCACCAAAAGAAAGAGAAATGAATAAAGATTCTTATTTTGGTCGTGAAATATCGTCATCCGGTCGTAATGGCGAGAACTCGGTTAAAATAAACGGAAATTTCGTTAAATTTTGAGGCTGTAACCAACCAATCCCCTTGACGACCGAAACTGTTGTTGAAACCGAGGTATTCCGTTTTTCCAAAGAAAACACTATCCTCATAAGAAATACACGTAAACCTCACTTTTATCGGTTGTAGGCTACATTTCTTTTGCAAAATTAAATTAGAAACAATAGGCTTACGAAATCGAGACATGCACCAAAAGAAAGAGAAATGAATAAAAATTCTTATTTTGGTCGTGAAATATCGTTATCGGGTCGAAATGGCGAGAATTCGGTTAAAATAAACGGAAATATCGTGAAAATTTGAGGCTATAAACAACCAATCCCCTTGACGACGAATGCGATTGTTTAACCGAGGTATTGCGTTTTCCCATAAGAATACATTATGATTGATACGTCCATATGATAGTAATGATTAAAAATGAATGATAGTACATGTTCATAGTCCAGATGTCTGGTCCAGACCAAACAACTGCTCCCAGAGGGTTCATGCACGCGGCTAGTCTATATCTTCTATTATATGTAGCTAACTCTCCGGATATACCTATATATATAGATACGAGTAAAAGTTGCTTGCATACTGCAAGCTAATTGGTGAAAATTTACTATAAGTTTCCCTTACGGGTATCATTTTCGAAGCTTATCCAGCAAAAATCTTAAAAATTGCCGCAATGCATTTCGAACGTGAGAATTTGTCATCCATCTGGCATCGAACTCACGGTCATATGCAACCTTTCTTCCACTGGTTCTATAGGAAACTACTTCAAACGCAAACGCTGTGATTTTGAATAGTCTCCTGCATTGAGAAAGGCCTCGAAACAATTTTTAAAAATTAGCGTAAATGACCGCCTGGCGTCGAACACAGGACCCATTTGTAAGAGACAATGGCATACGAATAATAGATAAGCGCCACTCTGACGTGTTTCAATTCAGTATCTTATCGGGAAGGTCATAAAATAAGATTCCGTTATTCCCGTTTGAAATGCATGGTAGAATCGGAATGACACTCTTGCATCGAACCAAGGACCACTACAGAAACGGCGAATAACATGGAAGAATGTTCTCACACGCCTCGGTCACCATTCCGGGTTTTATCTTTCCAGCTTATCGGGAAGGATTTTTAAAAAATCATCCAAAATTTCACCAATGCATTTCTTACGGAAGCATTTCGAACCCACCTGGCGTCGAACACACGGTCATTTGCTAACATTTCTTCCTATGATACTATGGAAGACCATCTCATCTGCAAACACCGTAATTTTGATTGCTCTATCGCATCGAGAACGGTCTCAAAACAGATTGCAAATATTCGCGCTAATGACCGCCTAGCGTCGAACTCAGGACCTTTCTGTGAGAGAAAATAGCGAATTAATATTAGGTAAGTGCCATTATGACTTATTCCAAAGTTTCGATTCAATATCATATCGGGAAGATCCTAAAATAAGATTCCGTTTTCCCCGTTTGAAATGCATGGTGGAATCGGAATGACCCACTTGCATCGAACCAAGGACCACTAGACGAACTGTTAAATTCATGAAAGAAAGTTTTCAAACGCCTCTCTCACACTTCCGGGTTTTATCCTACCAGCTTATCGGGAAGACAATGAAAAAATTTTTCAAAAATTGCAGCAATGCATTTCTTATGGAAGAATTTCGGACCCACCTGGAGTCGAAGTCACGGTCATTTGGCAACATTTCTACCATAAGAACCATAGCAGACTACCTCAGCTTTAACCTCAGAAATTTTGGTTACTCTATCTTAACAATAAGTGCCTCAAAATAATTTTCAAAAATCCGCGCAATGCATTCTTATGGGAAAATTGCGATTTTTGGGAATTTCTGGCATCGAACTCATGATAGCTAGCGTCGATGTCTGCATTATTCTGGCATCTGGAGTGTAGGCCCAGTACGTCGAAAAAATCTGACGTCGATGGCGCTTGTGGAACATGGTCAGAATTCGTATCCCCTATATATATATATCTATATATATATCTATTATATATAGCTAACTCTCCGGATATACCTATATATATATATATATATATATATAGATATATATATATAGGGGATACGAATTCTGACCATGTTCCACGAGCGCCGTCGACGTCAGATTTTTTCGACGTACTGGCCCCACACTCTAGATGCCAGAATAATGCAGACTTCGACGCTAGCTATCATGGGTTCGATGCCAGAAATTCCCAAAAATCGCAATTTTCCCATAAGAATGCATTGCGCGGATTTTTGAAAATTATTTTGAGGCACTTATCGTTAAGATAGAGTAACCAAAATTTCGGAGGTTGAAGCTGAGGTAGTCTTCTATGGTTCTAATGGTAGAAATGTTGCCAAATGACCGTGACTTCGACTCCAGGTGGGTCCGAAATTCTTCCATAAGAAATGCATTGCTGCAATTTTTGAAAATTTTTTTCATTGTCTTCCCGATAAGCTGGAAAGATCAAACTCCGTGCGGCGACGGAGGCGTTTGAAAACATTCTTTCATGAATTTCACAGTTCGTCTAGTGGTCCTTGGTTCGATGCAAGGGGGTCATTCCTATTCCACCATGCATTTCAAACGGGGAAAACGGAATCTTATTTTAGGACCTTCCCGATAAGATATTCAATCGAAACTTTGGAATAAGTCATAATGGCACTTACCTAATATTAATTCGCTATTTTCTCTTACAGAAAGGTCCTGGGTTCGACGCTAGGCGGTCATTAGCGCGAATTTTTGCAATCTGTTTTGAGACCGTTCTCGATGCGTTAGAGCAATCAAAATTACGGTGTTTGCAGATGAGATGGTCTTCCATAGTATCAAAGGAAGAAATGTTAGCAAATGACCGTGTGTTCGATGCCAGGTGGGTTCGAAATGCTTCCGTAAGAAATGCATTGGTGAAATCTTGGATGATTTTTTTTTTAATCCTTCCCGATAAGCTGGAAAGATAAAACCCGGAATGGTGACAGAGGCGTTTGAGAAGATTCTTTCATGACGTCCACTGCTTCTCTAGTGGTCCTTGCTTCGATGCAAGAGCGTCATTCCGATTCTACCATGCATTTCAAGCGGGAAGAACGGAATCTCATTTTAGGACCTTCCCGATAAGATACTGAATTGAAACTTTGAAACACGTCGGAGTGGCACTTCTCTAACATTAGTATGCCATTGTCTCTCACGAACGGGTCCTGTGTTCGACGCCAGGCGGTCATTTACGCAAATTTTTAAAAATTGTTTTGATGCCTTTCTCTATGCAGGAGACTATTCAAAATCACAGCGTTTGCGTTTGAAGTAGTTTTCTATAGAACCAATGGAAGAAAGGTTACATATGACCGTGAGTTCGATGCCAGATGGATGAAAAATTCTCACGTCCGAAATGCATTACGGCAATTTTTAAGATTTTTGCTGGATAAGCTTCGAAAATGATACCCGTAAGGGAAACTTATTGTAAATTTTCACCAATTAGCTTGCAGTATGCAAGCAACTTTTACTCGTATATATATATAGGTATATCCGGAGAGTTAGCTATATATATATAGATAGATATATAGATATATATAGGGGATACGAATTCTGACCATGCCCACAAGCGCCATGGACTTCAGATTTTTTCGAAGTACTGGCCCTTTACTCTAGATGCCTGAATAATGCAGACATCGACGCTAGGTGTCATGAGTTCGATGCCAGAAATTCCCAAAAATCGAAATTTTCCCATAAGAATGCATTGCGCGGATTTCTGAACATTATTTTGAGGCAATTATCGTTACGATAGAGTAACCAAAATTTCGGAGGTTGAAGTTGAGGTAGTCTTCTATATTACGAATGGAAGAAATGTTACAAAATGACAGTGAGTTCGACGCCAGGTGGATGCAAAATTCTTCCATAAGAACTGCATTGCTGCAATTTTTGTCATTTTTTTTCAATGCTTTCCCGATAACCTGGAAATATCAAACTCCGTGTGGCGGCGGAGGCGTTTCAAAACATTCTTTCATGAATTTCACAGTTCGTCTAGTGGTCCTTGGTTGGACGCAAGAGGTTCATTCCGATTCCACCATGCATTTCAAACGGGGAAAACGGAATCTTATTTTAGGACCTTCCCGATAAGATATTGAATCGAAACTTTGGAATAAGTCATAATGGCACTTACCTAATATTAATTCGCTATTTTCTCTCACAGAAGGGTCCTGAGTTCGACGCTAGGCGGTGATTAGCGCGAATAATTGCAATCTGTTTTGAGACCGTTCTCGATGCGATAGAGCAATCAAAATTACGGTGTTTGCAGATGAGATGGTCTTCCATAGTATCAAAGGAAGAAATGTTAGCAAATGACCGTGTGTTCGACGCCAGGTGGGTTCGAAATGCTTCCGTAAGAAATGCATTGGTGAAATCTTGGGTGATTTTTTAAAAATCCTTCCCGATAAGCTGGAAAGAAAAAACCCGGAATGGTGACAGAAGTGTTTGAGAACATTCTATCATGTTATTCGCCGTTTCTGCAGTGGTCCTTGGTTCGATTCAAGAGTGTCATTCCGATTCTACCATGCATTTCGAACGGAAATAACGGAATCCTATTTTATGACCTTCCCGATATGATACTGAATTGAAACTTTGAAACACGTCAGAGTGGCGCTTATCTATTATTCGTACGCCATTGTCTCTCACAAATGTGTCCTGTGTTCGACGCCAGGCGGTCATTTACGCAAATTTTTAAAAATTGTTTTGAGGCCTTTCTCAAGGCAGGAGACTATTCAAAATCACAGCGTTTGCGTTTGAAGTATTTTTCTATAGAACCAGTGGAAAAAAGGTTACATATGACCGTGAGTTCGATGCGAGATAGATGAAAAATTCTCACGTTCGAAATGCATTGCGGCAATTTTTAAGATTATTGCTGGATAAGCTTCGAAAATGATACCCGTAAGGGAAACTTATTGTAAATTTTCACCAACTAGCTTGCAGTAGGCAAGCAACTTTTACTCGTATATTAAAAACGTAACGGTGTCTGTCTGTCTGTCAGTCCGTCTCTCTACAAAAAGTGTTTTTCTCGCCAATGCCAAGAGCTAGAGCGATGCTGAAATGTCGAGATTTCGGTTATAATAAACGGAAATTTCGTTAAATTTTGAGGCTGTAAACAACCAATCCCCTTGACGACCGAAACTATTGTTGAAAACGAGGTATTGCGTTTTTCCATAGGAATACACTATCCTCATAAGAAATACACGTAAACCTCACTTTTATCGGTTGCAGGCTACATTTCTTTTGCAAAATTAAATTAGAAACCATAGGCTTACGAAATGGAGATAGGCACCAAAAGAAAGAGAAATGAATAGAGATTCTTATTCTGGTCGCCAAACATCGTTATCGGGTCGAAATGGCGAGAATTCGGTTAAAATAAACGGACATTTCGTGAAATTTTTTGAAAACAACCAATCCCCTTGACGACGAATGCGATTGTTGAAACCGAGGTATTGCGTTTTCCCTTAAGAATACATTATGATTGATACGTCCATATGATAGTAATGATTAAAAATGAATGATAGTAGATGTTCATAGTCCCCATGTCTGGTCCAGACCAAACAACTGCATCCAGAGGGTGCAGGCACGCGGCTAGTCTATATATATTAAAAACGTAACGGTGTCTGTCTGTCGAGCCGTCTGTCTACAAAAAGCATTTTTCTCGGCAATGCCAAGAGCTAGAGCAATTCTGAAATGGCGAGAATTCGGTTAAAATAAACGGACATTTCGTGAAATTTTGAGGCTATAAACAACGAGTCCCCTTGACGACGAATGCGATTGTTGAAACCGAGGTATTGCGTTTTCCCATAAGAATACACTATGATTGATATTTTCATATGAAAGTAATGAATAAAAATGAATGATTGTACATGTTTATAGTCCAGATGTCTGGTCCAGACCAAACAACTGCACCCAGAGGGTGCATGCACGCGGCTAGTTACTTCTAATTTAATTCTACGAAAGCATTAATGTCTACAATCTATCAATATGAACCTTACGTTCAATTCTTATGAGAGCCTTATCGAGTCGTTCAGAGTCGAACCAAGGATACTATTAGCGGAAAAATATCGATATGTGTTATTTTACTTCCCTTCAAATGGATCTTATGAATGAATGAGGTGATTATTTTATTAGGTTTATAAGGTGAAATCTTTGAAACATTTACGATTTTTAGTGAAAATATTAGATAAGCTTCTCTGCAGAGGAAAATATTTTGTGATTCAAATGTATTTCTGAATTTTCTCTATATTATTCGTTTAAGATATAGGTATATTATATTGAGATTAATTCGTTTTTTATATCTAAAAATGATGCCAAATATGTTGCAAGAAATGGATTTTAAAATGGACAATATGTCAACTAAAAGACTATGATAACTCAATTATACCTGTTGGCAAAATTAAATAGAATATAATATTACTCTAGAACGGTTCTACAACTTATAGAGGGAAGATATTTTCACATAAATTTGAAAAACTTCTATCGAAGACTAGACCAGTGATTATTTAACAAGATCAGTTAGCATAGCGAAACTCAGACGCGTGCCTAAACAGACCTACTCCAAGAGGCATTTTTTCTTCAACCTAAGACAAAAAACAATTCGCTTGAAGATCCATTTAATTCTTGCTAAGACTGAGAAGGAAGTTCTGTAGTTATGATGCAAGCACTCCATTTTGTCTTACGAGTTGAAAGGAAACTAACATGAAAATTTGAGTATTTTTGTTGGCTTATATCGAAACATCTTACTCATAATGCTTGTTGAACAGATGATGCATTCAGCACAGCTTCTGAAAAAGAATAAAATTTAAATGAATATTCCAAATGTGCTATCGTTTATCGTACATTTTGCTGCCTTCTTTAATTAATGCAAATTACTGTATTATATATTATACACATAATGGCCATTAAGTATGTTACTTGAATGTAATGAAATACTTCTCAATTTCTTACCTGAACATAATTTGGGTTGACGAATTTGATTGAGTAGCTGTCGACTAATGTTATCATTAGATTTTTCAACCTCAATGTCCTGTATAATAGATGAATTAAATAGTAATTGCATGAGAGGATCGTCGTTTAATCCCCTGGCACGAAGTAGTCTAACCTTTTTCTTCTAATATAAAGGGCGTCTTTTTTCCAATTGTAATCGTCAGCAAGGTTGCCCAGTGGTTAAAGTGCATGTTTCCAATTTCCGATTCCAAAATATCCGAAAGTTTATCCTCAGTGGTTCGAATCCTTCTTAGGGAAAATTTTTTTTCCGGAAAAGTAAGTTTTAGATTTGCTAATTACTTCCTTAAGAAGAAGCTTCATAGCTTCCTTACTTAACTGAAGCGATTCTTTACTTTGTTTCGAATTTTTTATTTTAATGACTCGCTTACATAAAAATATAGGTGTTCATAATAATTTTACCATTTTCGTATATTTCGAGCTCTAAAATGCATACAACAGTCACTTATGGCCTCGTTTCGTCTTATTCTCCATACATCGCTCGTTGCCTCGGCTTGTTTATTCCATAAAAGCAATCTCTCCTCTCTACTTAATTAATGAAATAATGTGGTACTTGTATCTTATCTTATTTGTTTAGCATCATCATATCTACATACGCAACCCCTTTGGGCATATCATGGAATGTGCCCATACTCAATTTCATTGATAGACTTTCATAAATGAATCCTATAACCAACTTGCTTTAGCATCGATTTCCCATCTCTTATTATATCATTTCGACCTATGCAACATGATGTTTTCTGTGTATACATTCTAATAATGCATAAGCTCGGATTCAGCAATCTCATTGGGCGTCAAGGGGGTGCCCCATGTGGGTGGAGGGTTATGTACAACCACAAACTCTCGCAACATTTTCGATTAAATATGTAAATGCTCTCCAATTGGAATACGAAGCAACGATTCATGACAAAACTAAGAATATCTATTCAATTTCCTTTCTTTAGGAACTTACCTCGATTTCGTAGGAACATCTTCTATATATATTAAAAACGTAACGGTGTCTCTCTGTCGGCCTGTCGGTTCGTCTGTCTACAAGAAGCGTTTTCATCGCCAATGCCAAGAGCTAGAGCGATGCTGAAACGTGCATTCGATGTAGAATGCTGCGCCCTACAATTTGGCAAATTTTCTTTTACCTGAACGGCCCCAGTTCGAACCCAGAGAAGAAAAAACGTTCCCATAAGAAATGCACCTAAACCTCACTTTTATCGGTTGCAGGATACATTTCTTTTGCAAATTTAAATTAGAACCATAGTCTTAGGAACTCGAGATAAGCACCAAAAGAAAGAGAAATGAATAAAGATTCTTATTTTGGTCGCCAAACATCGTCATCGGGTCGAAATGGCGAGAATTCGGTTAAAATAAACGGAAATTTCGTGAAATTTTGAGGCTGTAAACAACCAATCCCCTTGACGACGGATACGATTGTTGAAACCAAGGTATTGCGTTTTCCCATAAGAAAAACCGTTCTCATAAGAAATGCACGTAAATGCACCTCAGTTTTATCGGTTGCAGGATTCATTTCTTTTGCAAATTTAAATTAGAACCATAGTCTTACGAACTCGAGATAAGCACCAAAAGAAAGAGAAATGAATAAAGATTCTTATTTTGGTCGCCAAACAACGTCATCGGGTCGAAATGGCGAGAATTCGGTTAAAATAAACGGAAATTTCGTGAAATTTTGAGGCTGTAAACAACCAATCCCCTTGACGACCGAAACTATTGTTGAAACCGAGGTATTGCGTTTTTCCATAGGAATACACTATCCTCATAAGAAATACACGTAAACCTCACCTTTACCGGTTGCAGGCTACATTTCTTTTGCAAAATTAAATTAGAAACGATAGGCTTACGACATCGAGACAAGCACCAAAACAAAGAGATATGAACAAAGATTCTTATTTTGGTCGTGAAATATCGTTATCGGGTAAATGGCGAGAATTCGGTTAAAATAAACGGAAATTTCGTTAAATATTGATGCTGTAAACAACCAATCCCCTTGACGACGAATGCGATTGTTGAAACCGAGGTATTGCGTTTACCTATAAGAATACACTATGATTGATATTTCCATATGAAAGTAATGATTAAAAATGAATGATAGTACATTTTCATAGTCCAGATATCAGGTCCAGACCAAACAACTGCACCCAGTGGGTGCATGCGCGCGGCTAGTCTATCCATCTATCTATATATATTAAAAACGTAACGGTGTCTGTCTGTCGGTCTGTCTGTCGGTCTGTCGGTCCGTCTGTCTACAAAAAGCGTTTTTCTCGCCAATGCCAAGAGCTATAGCGACGCTGAAACGTGCATTCGATGTAGACTGCTGCACCCTACAATGTGGCAAAATTTTCTTTTACCTAAACGGCCACAGTTCGAACCCAGAGAAGAAAAACCGTTCCCATAAGAAATGCACGTAAACCACACTTTTATCGGTTGCAGGCTACGTTTCTTTTGCAAATTTAACTTAGAAACAATAGGCTTACGACATCGAGATAAGCACCAAAAGAAAGAAAAATGAATAAAGATTCTTATTTTGGTCGCCAAATATCGTTATCGGGTCGAAATGGCGAGAATTCGGTTAAAATAAACGGACATTTCGTGAAATTTTGAGGCTATAAACAACGAGTCCCCTTGACGATGAATGCGATTGTTGAAACCGAGGTATTGCGTTTTCCCATAAGAATACACTATGATTGATATTTCCATATGAAAGAATTGATTAAAAATGAATGATAGTACATGCTCATAGTCCAGATGTCTGGTCCAGACCAAACAACTGCACCCATAGGGTGCATGCACGCGGCTAGTTACTCCTAATTTAATTCTGCAAATCATTAATGTCTACCATCTATCAATATGAACCTTACGTTCAATTCTTATGAGAGCCTTATCGAGTCGTTCAGAGTCGAACCAAGGATACTATTAGCGGAAAAGTATCGATATGTGTTTAATTTACTTCCCTTCAAATGGATCTTGTGAATGAATGAGGTGATTATTTTATTGGGTTTATAAGGTGAAATCTTTGAAACATTTACGATTTTTAGTGAAAATATTAGATAAGCTTTTCTGCAGAGGAAAATATTTTGTGATTCAAATGTATTTCTGAATTTATTCTATATTATTCGTTTAAGATATAGGTATATTATTTTGAGATTTATTCGTTTTTTATATCTAAAAATGATGCCAAATATGTTGCAGGAAATGGAATTTAAAATGGACAATTTGTCAACCAAAAGACTATGAAAACTCAATTATACCTGTTGGCAAAATTAAATAGAATATAATCTTTCTCCAGAACGGTTCTACAACTTATAGAGGGAAAGATATTTTCACATAAATTTGAAAAACTTCTATCGAAGACCAGACCAGTGATTATTTAACGAGATCAGTTAGTATAGCGAAACTCAGACGCGTGCCTAAACAGACCTACTCCAAGAGGCATTTTTTCTTCAACCCAAGACAAAAAACAATTCGCTAGAAGATCCATTTAATTCTTGCTAAGACTGAGTAGGAAGTTCTGTAGTTATGATGCAAGCACTCCATTTTGACTTACGAGTTGAAAGGAAACTAACATGAAAATTTGAGTATTTTTGTTGGCTTATATCGAAACATCTTACTCATAATGCTTGTTGAACAGATGATGCATTCAGCACAGCTTCTGAAAAAGAATAAAATTTAAATGAATATTCCAAATGTGCTATCGTTTATCGTATATTTTGCTGCCTTCTTTAATTAATGCAAATTACTGTATATTTATATTATACACATAATGGCCATTAAGTATGTTACTTGAATGTAATGAAATACTTCTGAATTTCTTACCTGAACGTAAATTGGGTTGACGAATTTGATTGAGTAGCTGTCGACTAATGTTATCATTAGATATTTCAACCTCAGTGTCCTGTGTAATAGATGAAATAAATAGTAATTGCATGAGAGGATCGTCGATTAATTCCCTGGCACGAAGTAGTCTAACCTTTTTCTTGTAATATAAAGGGCGTCTTTTTTCCTATTGTATTCGTCAGCAAGGTGGCAGAGTGGTTAAAATGCATTTTTCCAATTTCCGATTCCAAAATATCCGAAAGTTTATCCTCAGTGGTTCGAATCCTTCTTAGGGAAAATTTTTTTTCCGGAAAAGTAAGTTTTATATTTGCTAATTACTTCCATAAGAAGAAGCTTCATAGCTTCCTTACTTAAATAAAGCGATTCTTTTTTTTGTTTCGAATTTTTTATTTTAATGACGCGCTTACATAAAAATATAGGTGTTCATAATAATTTTACCATTTTCGTATATTTCGAGCTCTAAAATGCATACAACAGTCACTTATGGCCTCGTTTCGTCTTATTCTACATACATCACTCGTTGCCACGGCTTGTTTATTCCATAAAAGCAATCTCTCCTCCCTACTTAATTAATGAAATAATGTGGTACTTGTATCTTATCTTATTTTTTTAGCATCATCATATCTACCTACGTAACCCCTTTGGGCATATCATAGAATGTGCCCATACTCAAAATCATTGATAGACTTTCATAAATGAATCCTATAACCAACTTGCTTTAGCATCGATTTCCCATCTCTTATTATATCATTTCGACCTATGCAACATGATGTTTTCTGTGTATACATTCTAATAATGCATAAGCCCGGATTCAGCAATCTCTTTGGTCGTCAAAGGGGTGCCCCTTGGGGGTGGAGGGATATGTACAACCACAAACTCTCGCATCATTTTCGATTATATATGTAAATGGTCTCCAATTATAATACGAAGCAACGATTCATGACAAAACTAAGAATATCTATTCAATTTCTTTTCTTTAGGAACTTACCTCGATTTCGTAGGAATATCTTCTATATATTTTAAAAACGTAACGGTGTCTGTCTGTCTGTCTCTCTAAAAAAAGCGTTTTTCTCGCCAATGCCAAGAGCTAGAGCGATGCAGAAACGTGCATTTGATGTAGACTGCTCCTCCCTACAATGTTGCAAAATTTTCTTTTACCTGAACGGCCCACATTCGAACCCAGCGAAGAAAAACCGTTCTCATAAGAAATGCACGTAAACCTCACTTTTATCGGTTGCAGGCTACATTTCTTTTGCAAAATTAAATTAGAAACCATAGTCATACGACATCGAGATAAGCACCAAAGGAAAGAGAAATGAATAAAGATTCTTATTTTGGACGTGAAATATCGTTATCGAGTCGAAATGGCGAGAATTCGGTTAAAATAAACGGAAATTTCGTGAAATTTTGAGGCTGTAAACAACCAATCCCCTTGACGACCGAAACTACTGTTGAAACCGAGGTATTGCGTTTTTCCATAGGAACACACTATCCTCATAAGAAATACACGTAAACCTCACTTTTATAGGTTTCAGGCTACATTTCTTTTTGAAAATTAAATTAGAAACAATAGGCTTACGAAATCGAGATAAGCACCAAAAGAAAGAGAAATAAATAAAGATTCTTATTTTGGTCGCCAAATATCGTTATCGGGTCGAAATGGCGAGAATTTGGTTAAAATAAACGGAAATATCGTTAAATTTTGAGGCTGTAAACAACCAATCCCCTTGACGACCGAAACTATCGTTGAAACCGAGGTATTGCGTTTTTCCATAGGAATACACTATCCTCATAAGAAATACACGTAAACCTCAGTTTTATCGGTTGCAGGCTACGTTTCTTGTGCAAATTTAAATTAGAAACAATAGGCTTACGAAATCAAGACAAGCACCAAAATAAAGAGAAATGAATAAAGATTCTTATTTTGGTCCGCAAACATCGTTATCGGGTCGAAATGGCGAGAATTCGATTAAAATAAACGGGAATTTCGTGAAATTTTGAGGCTATAAACAACAGGTCCCCTTGACGACGAATGTGATTGTTGAAACCGAGGTATAGCATTTTCCCATAAGAATACACTATGATTGATATTTCCATATGAAAGTAATGATTAAAAATGAATGATAGTACATGCTCATAGTCCAGATGTCTGGTCCAGACCAAACAACTGCACCCAGAGGGTGCATGCACGCGGCTAGTTACTTCTAATTTAATTCTACAAAAGCATTAATGTCTACAATCCTATCAATATGAACCTTACGTTCAATTCTTATGAGAGCCTTATCGAGTCGTTCAGAGTCGAACGAAGGATACTATTAGCGGAAAAATATCGATATGTGTCATTTTACTTCCCTTCAAATGGATCTTGTGAATGAATGAGGTGATTATTTTATTGGATTTATAAGTTGAAATCTTTGAAACATTTACGATTTTTAGTGAAAATATCAGATAGGCTTTTCTGCAGAGAAAAATATTTTGTGATTCAAATGTATTTCTGAGTTTTCTCTATATTATTCGTTTAAGATATGGGTGTACTATTTAGAGATTAATTCGTTTTTTATATCTAAAAATGATGCCAAATATGTTGCAAGAAATGGATTTTAAAATGGACAATATGTTAACTAGAAGACTATGAAAACTCAATTATACCTGTTGGCAAAATTAAATAGAATATAATATTTCTCCAGAACGGTTCTACAACTTATAGAGGGAAAGATATTTTCACATAAATTTGAAAAACTTCTATCGAAGACCAGACCAGTGATTATTTAACAAGATCAGTTAGTATAGCGAAACTCAGACGCGTGCCTAAACAGACCTACTACAAGAGGCATTTTTTCTTCAACCAAAGACAATTCGCTAGAAGATCCATTAAGTTCTTGCTAAGACTGAGTAGGAAGTTCTGTAGTTATGATGCAAGCACTCCATTTTGATTTACGAGTTGAAAGGAAACTAACATGAAAATTTGAGTATTTTTGTTGGCTTATATCGAAACATCTTACTCATAATGCTTGTTGAACAGATGATGCATTCAGCACAGCTTCTGAAAAAGAATAAAATTTAAATGAATATTCCAAATGTGCTATCGTTTATCGTAAATTTTGATGCCTTCTTTAATTAATGCAAATTACTGTATATTTATATTATACACATAATGGCCGTTAAGTATGTTACTTGAATGTAATGAAATACTTCTGAATTTCTTACCTGAACGTAATTTGGGTTGACGAATTTGATTGAGTAGCTGTCGACTAATGTTATCATTAGATATTTCAACCTCAATGTCCTGTGTAATAGATGAAATAAATAGTAATTGCATGAGAGGATCGTCGATTAATTCCCTGGCACGAAGTAGTTTAAACTTTTTCTTGTAATATAAAGGGCGTCTTTTTCCAATTGTAATCGTCAGCAAGGTGGCCGAGTGGTTAAAGTGCATGTTTCCAATTTCCGATTCCAAAATATCCGAAAGTTTATCCTCAGTGGTTCGAATCCTGATTAGTGAAAAAATTTTTTCCGGAAAAGTAAGTTTTAGATTTGCTAATTACTTCCATAAGAAGAAGCCTCATAGCTTGCTCACTTAAATATAGCGATTCTTTACTTTGTTTCCAATTTTTTATTTTAATGACGCACTTACATAAAAATATAGGTGTTCATAATAATTTTACCATTTTCGTATATTTCGAGCTCTAAAATGCATACAACAGTCACTTATGGCCTCGTTTCGTCTTATTCTCCATACATCGCTCGTTGCCACGGCTTGTTTATTCCATAAAAGCAATCTCTCCTCTCTACTTAATTAATGAAATAATGTGGTACTTGTATCTTATCTTATTTTTTTAGCATCATCATATCTACATACGTAACCCCTTTGGGCATATCATGGAATGTGCCCATACTCAATTTCATTGATAGACTTCCTATAACCAACTTGCTTTAGCATCGATGTCCCATCTCTTATTATATCATTTCGACCTATGCAACATGATGTTTTCTGTGTATACATTCTAATAATGCATAAGCTCGAATTCAGCAATCTCATTGGTCGTCAAGGGGGTGCCCCTTGGGGGTGGAGGGTTATGTACAACCACAAACTCTCGCAACATTTTCGATTATATATGTAAATGCTCTCCAATTGGAATACGAAGCAACGATTCATGACAAAACTAAGAATATCTATTCAATTTCCTTTCTTTAGGAACTTACCTCGATTTCGTAGGAATATCTTCTATATATATTAAAAACGTAACGGTGTCTGTCTGTCGGTCCATCTGTCTACAAAAGCGTTTTTCTCGCCAATGCCAAGAGCTAGAGCGATGCTGAAATGTCGAGAATTAGGTTAAAATAAACGGAAATTTCGTTAAATTTTGAGGCTGTAAACAACCAATCCCCTTGACGACGAATGCGATTGTTGAAACTGAGGTATTGCGGTTTCCCATAAGAATACACTATGAATTTTTCTTCAACCCAGGACAAAAAACAATTCGCTGGGGCATATCCATTTAATTCTTGCTAAGACTGAGTAGGAAGTTCTGTAGTTATGATGCAAGCACTCCATTTTGATTTACGAGTTGAAAGGAAACTAACATGAAAATTTGAGTATTTTTGTTGGCTTATATCGAAACATCTTACTCATAATGCTTGTTGAACATATGATGCATTCAGCACAGCTTCTGAAAAAGAATAAAATTTAAATGAATATTCCAAATGTGCTATCGTTTATCGTAAATTTTGCTGCCTTCTTTAATTAATGCAAATTACTGTATATTTATATTATACACATAATGGCCATTAAGTATGTTACCTTAATGTAATGAAATACTTCTGAATTTCTTACCTGAACGTAATTTGGGTTGACGAATTTGATTGAGTAGCTGTCGACTAATGTTATCATTAGATATTTCAACCTCAGTGTCCTGTGTAATAGATGAAATAAATAGTAATTGTATGAGAGGATCGTCGATTAATTCCCTGGCACGAAGTAGTCTAACCTTTTTCTTGTAATATAAACGGCGTCTTTTTTCCAATTGTAATCGTCAGCAAGGTGGCCGAGTGGTTAAAGTGCATGTTTCCAATATCCGATTCCAAAATATCCGAAAGTTTATCCTCAGTGGTTCGAATCCTGCTTAGGAAAATTTTTTTTCCGGAAAAGTAAGTTTTAGATTTGCTAATTACTTCCATATGAAGAAGCTTCATAGCTTGCTTACTTAAATAAAGCGATTCTTTACTTTGTTTCGAATTTTTTATTTTAATGACGTGCTTACATAAAAATATAGGTGTTCATAATAATTTTACCATTTTCGTATATTTCGAGCTCTAAAATGCAAACAACAGTCACTTATGGCCTCGTTTCGTCTTATTCTCCATACATTGCTCGTTGTCACGGCTTGTTTATTCCATAAAAGCAATCTCTCCTCTCTACTTAATTAATGAAATAATGTGGTACTTTTAGCTTATCTTATTTTTTTAGCATCATCATATCTACATACGTAACCCCTTTGGGCATATCATAGAATGTGCCCATACTCAATTTCATTGATAGACTTTCATAAATGAATCCTATAACCAACTTGCTTTAGCATCGATTTCCCATCTCTTATTATATCATTTCGACCTATGCAACATGATGAAGCTAACTCTCCGTATATAACTATATATATAGATATATATAGGGGATACGAATTCTGACCATGTTCCACAAGCGCCATCGACTTCAGATTTTTTCGACGTACTGGCCCTCCACTCTAGATGCCAGAATAATGCAGACATCGACGCTAGGTATCATGAGTTCGATGCCAGAAATTCCCAAATATCGAAATTTTCCCATAAGAATGCATTGCGCGGATTTTTGAACATTATTTTGAGGCACTTTTCTTTAAGATAGAGTAACCAAAATTTCGGAGGTTGAAGTTGAGGTAGTCTTCTATGCTTTACATGGAAAAAATGTAGCCAAATGACAGTGAGTTCGACGCCAGGTGGATGCAAAATTCTTCCATAAGAAATGCATTGGACGAGGTTTTAAATGCCTTCCCGATAAGCTGGAAAGATAAAACCCGGAATGGTGACAGAGGCGTGGGACCTTCCCGATAAGATATTGAATCGAAACTTTGGAACAAGTAAGGATGGCACTTATCTAATATTATTTTGCTGTCTTCTCTCACGATCGGGTTCTTAGTTCGTCGCCAGGCGGCCTTGGCGCGAAGTTTTAAATTTGAACTGAGGCAGTACTTAGTATGATACTGTACTCAACGGATAGCTTGCAGTATGCAAGCAACTTTTACTCGTACCTATATATATAGATATATAGATATATATAGGGGATACGAATTCTGACCATGTTCCACAAGCGCCATCGACTTCAGATTTTTTCGACGTACTGGCCCTCCACTCTAGATGCCAGAATAATGCAGACATCGACGCTAGGTATCATGAGTTCGATGCCAGAAATTCCCAAATATCGAAATTTTCCCATAAGAATGCATTGCGCGGATTTTTGAACATTATTTTGAGGCACTTTTCTTTAAGATAGAGTAACCAAAATTTCGGAGGTTGAAGTTGAGGTAGTAAATGTAAATGTGTCCTGTGTTCCACGCCAGGCGGTCATTTACGCAAATTTTTAAAAATTGTTTTGAGGCCTTTCTCAAGGCAGGAGACTATTCAAAATCACAGCGTTTGCGTTTGAAGTATTTTTCTATAGAACCAGTGGAAGAAAGGTTACATATGACCGTGAGTTCGATGCCAGATGGGTGAAAAATTCACACGTTCGAAATGCATTGCGGCGATTTTTAAGATTATTGCTGGATAAGCTTCGAAAATGATACCCGTAAGGGAAACTTATTGTAAATTTTCACCAACTAGCTTGCAGTATGCAAGCAACTTTTACTCGTATATTAAAAACGTAACGGTGTCTGTCTGTCTGTCAGTTCGTCTGTCTACAAAAAGCGTTTTTCTCGCAAATGCCAAGAGCTAGAGCGATGCTGAAATGTCGAGAATTCGGTTAAAATAAACGGAAATTTCGTTAAATTTTGAGGCTGTAAACAACCAATCCCCTTCACGACCGAAACTATTGTTGAAACCTAGGTATTGCGTTTTTCCATAGGAATACACTAATCTCATAAGAAATACACGTAAACCTCACTTTTATCGGTTGCAGGCTACATTTCTTTTGCAAAACAAAATTAGAAACATTAGGCTTACGAAATCGAGATAAGCACCAAAAGAAAGAGAAAGGAATAAAGATTCTTATTTTGGTCGCCAAATATCGTTATCGGGTCGAAATGGCGAGAATTCGGTTAATATAAACGGAAATTTCGTTAAAATTTGAGACTGTAATCAACCAATCCCCTTGACGACCGAAACTATTGTTGAAACCGAGGTATTGCATTTTTCCATAGGAATACACTATCCTCATCAGAAATACACGTAAACCTCACTTTTATCGGTTAAAGGCTACATTTCTATTGCAAAATTAAATTAGAAACAATAGGCTTACGAAATCGAGATCAGCAGCAAAAGAAAGAGAAATGAATAAAGATTCTTATTTTTTCGTGAAATATCGTCATCGGGTCGTAATGGCGAGAATTTGGTTAAAATAAACGGAAATTCCATTAAATTTTGAGGCTTTAAACAACCAATCCCCTTGACGACCGAAACTACTGTTGAAACCGAGGTATTGCGTTTTCCCATAGGAATACACTATCCTCATATGAAATACACGTACACCTCACTTTTATCGGTTGCAGGCTACGTTTCGTGTGCAAATTTAAATTAGATACAATAGGCTTACGAAATCGAGATCAGCACCAAAAGAAAGAGAAATGAATAAAGATTCTTATTTTGGTCATGCAATATCGTCATCGGGTCGTAATGGCGAGAATTTGGTTAAAATAAACGGAAATTCCATTAAATTTTGAGGCTGTAAACAACCAATCCCCTTGACGACCGAAACTACTGTTGAAACCGAGGTATTGCGTTTTTCCATAGGAATACACTATCCTCATAAGAAATACACGTAAACCTCACTTTTATCGGTTGCAGGCTACATTTCTATTGCAAAATTAAATTAGAAACAATAGGCTTACGAAATCGAGATCAGCACCAAAAGAAAGAGAAATGAATAAAGATTCTTATTTTAGTCGTGAAATATCGTCATCGGGTCGTAATGGCGAGAATTTGGTTAAAATAAACGGAAATTCCGTTAAATTTTGAGGCTGTAAACAACCAATCCCCTTGACGACCGAAACTACTGTTGAAACCGAGGTATTGCGTTTTTCCATAGGAATACACTATCCTCATAAGAAATAAACGTAAACCTCACTTTTATCGGTTGCAGGCTACGTTTCTTGTGCAAATTTAAATTAGAAACAATAGGCTAACGAAATCGAGATAAGCACCAAAAGAAAGAGAAATGAATAAAGATTCTTATTTTTGTCGTGAAATATCGTTATCGGGTCGAATAGGCGAGAATTCGGTTAAAATAAACGGAAACTTCGTGAAAATTTGAGGCTGTAAACAACCAATCCCCTTCACGACGGAAATGATTGTTGAAACTGAGGTAATGCGTTTTTCCATAAAAATACACTGTGATTGATATGTTCATGTGAAAGTAATGATTAAAAGTGAATGATAGTACATTTTCATAGTCCAGATGTCTGGTCTAGACCAAACAACTGCACCCAGAGGGTGCATGCGCGCGGCTAGTCTATATATATTAAAAACGTAACGGTGTCTTTCTGTCGGTCTGTCTGTCGGTTCGTCTGTCTACAAAAAGCGTTTTTCGCGCCAATGCCAAGAGCTAGAGCGATGCTGAAACGTGCATTCGATTTAGACTGCTGCCACCTACAATGTGGTAAAATTTTCTTTTACCTGAACGGCCCCAGTTCGTACCAAGAGAAGAAAAACCGTTCCCTTAAGAAATGTACGTAAACCTCACTTTTATCGGTTGCAGGCTACGTTTCTTGTGCAAATTTAAATTAGAAACAATAGGCTTACGAAATCACGACAAGCACCAAAAGAAAGAGAAATGAATAAAGATTCTTATTTTGGTCGAGAAATATCGTTATCGGGTCGAAATGGCGAGAATTCGGTTAAAATAATCGGAAGTTTCGTGAAATCTTGAGGCTATAAAGAACGAGTCCCCTTGACGACGGATGCGATTGTTGAAACCGATGTATTGCCTTTTCCCATAAGAATACAGTATGATTGATATTTCCATATGAAAGAATTGATTAAAAATGAATGATAGTACATGCTCATAGTCCAGATGTCTGGTCCAGACCAAACAACTGCACCCAGAGAGTGCATGCACGCGGCTATTTACTTCTAATTTAATTCTACAAAAGCATTAATGTCTACAATCTATCAATATGAACCTTACGTTCAATTCTTATGAGAGCCTTATCGAGTCGTTCAGAGTCGAACCAAGGATACTATTAGCGGAAAAATATCGATATGTGTTATTTTACTTCCCTTCAAATGGATCTTGTGAATGAATGAGGTGATTATTTTATTGGGTTTATAAGTTGAAATCTTTGAAACATTTACGATTTTTAGTTAAGATATTAGATAACCTTTTCTGCAGAGGAAAATATTTTGGGATTCAAATGTATTTCTGAATTTTCTCTATATTATTCGTTTAAGATATAGGTATATTATTTTGAGATTAATTCGTTTTTTATATCTAAAAATGATGCCAAATATGTTGCAAGAAATGGATTAAAATGGACAATATGTCAACTAAATGACTCTGAGAACTCAATTATACCTGTTGGGAAAATTAAATAGAATATAATATTACTCTAGAACGGTTCTACAACTTATAGAGAAAAGGTATTTTCACATAAATTTGAAAAACTTCTATCGAAGACTAGACCAGTGATTATTTAACAAGAGCAATTAGTATAGCGAAACTCAGACGCGTGCCTAAACAGACCTACTCCAAGAGGCATTTCTTCTTCAACCCAAGACAAAAAACAATTCGCTAGAAGATCCATTTAATTCTTGCTAAGACTGAGTAGGAAGTTCTGTAGTTATGATACAAGCACTCCCTTTTGAATTACGAGTTGAAAGGAAACTAACATGAAAATTTGAGTATTTATTTTGGCTTATATCGAAACATCTTACTCATAATGCATGTTGAACAGATGATGCATTCAGCACAGCTTCTGAAAAAGAATAAAATTTAAATGAATATTCCAAATGTGCTATCGTCTATCGTAAATTTTGCTGCCTTCTTTAATTAATGCAAATTACTGTATATTTATATTATACACATAATGGCCATTAAGTATGTTACCTTAATGTAATGAAATACTTCTGAATTTCTTACCTGAACGTAATTTGGGTTGACGAATTTGATTGAGTAGCTGTCGACTAATGTTATCATTAGATATTTCAACCTCAGTGTCCTGTGTAATAGATGAAATAAATAGTAATTGCATGAGAGGATCGTCGATTAATTCCCTGGCACGAAGTAGTCTATCCTTTTTCTTGTAATATAAAGGGCGTCTTTTTCCAATTGTAATCGTCAGCAAGGTGGCCGAGTGGTTAAAGTGCATGTTTGCAATTTCCGATTCTAAAATATCCGAAAGTTTATCTTCACTGGTTCGTATCCTCCTTAGGGAATATTTTTTTTCCGGGGTAGTAAGTTTTAGATTTGCCAATTACTTCCATAAGAAGAAGCTTCATAGCTTGCTTACTTAAATAAAGCGATTCTTTACTTTGTTTCGAATTTTTTATTTTAGTGACGCGCTTACATAAAAATATAGGTGTTCGTAATAATTTTACCATTTTCGTGTATTTCGAGCTCTAAAATGCATACAACAGTCACTTATGGCCTCGTTTCGTCTTATTCTCCATACATCGCTCGTTGACACGGCTTGTTTATTCCATAAAAGCAATCTCTCCTCTCTACTTAATTAATGAAATAATGTGGTACTTGTATCTTATCTTATTTTTTTAGCATCATCATATCTACATACGTAATCCCTTTGGGCATATCATAGAATGTGCCCATACTCAATTTCATTGATAGGCTTTCATAAATGAATCCTATAACCAACTTACTTTAGCATCGATTTCCCATCTCTTATTATATCATTTCGACCTATGCAAGATGATGTTTTCTGTGTATACATTCTAATAATGCATAAGCTCGGATTCAGCAATCTCATTGGTCGTCAAGGTTGTGCCCCTTGGGGATGATTGGTATATATTAAACACAATCTTTTTTTTTTCTCCGAGTATCCCGGCAACTCTTCAGCAAATTCACAGCATTTTGTTTCCGTTTAAACCTACATTACTTTTTCTTTTATTCGTCCCACACACATCTCAAAGAAATCGATATTTTACCATTTATCCTTCCTCACCGTCCATATTAGAATCTCAAACAGGGGAATATTCCAAGTAGTAGTTTATCTCACTGTGCAGTAATCAATTCTAAAGCCGATATATCTCCTTATAGCTACTGAAATCTCTGAATAGGGAAGGCTTTCTAGTCTAGATAATGTTGAGGGTTAAAGTAGTTTGACCTTGCTGCCTTCACTGTGCCAGGGTACTTTATGAGAAACAATTCCGTGTTAGTGAAGCAATGTATTAATTTTTTCATGATAAATACTTGGTCAGTTAGTGAGTTTTGAGGAACGATATCTACAGCGGAGCGTTATAAAATATGGAAACTATCGTAGTGAAAAATAAGAAAGCTCTACCAAAAACTCACGTATACCTTTAGGCGAAAGTAAAACATCAATTCTAGCAGTTCGAAAGGCAGGTTAGTTATAAATGAAGTACTCGATTAGGAGAATCTCATTCGTAGTCGCAATGCCGATATTTCTATAAGTTGGTACAGAAATCGGCTTGAATGATGATATAAGTGACTGTAAAATATTACCTAAAAATTTAACTATTTATCGCCGGAATCGTAACGAAAATGGGGGCGGAGTCTTTATTGAAGATTAATCTTCTCTCCTGTGTAAAATGCAGATCTCAAGTGATAGTGACATACCACCACACGCCGAAAAGCGGCGTGTATAGTGTTGTGCAGATGTAGAATTAGAATCTGTTCCAAAAAAAATTACTCTATCCTGTCACACAATAAGAGTTGACTAATTGTAAGATGAATGACATTATTTAGCACCACTCGTTTCGCTTTCATATTATCACAGCTATGAAAGATATAAACACAATTATAGGAAATATATAGTATAGGAAATATATAGTATAGGAAATATGAAATATATAGACGCATTTTTACCTTCCATCCAAGAGTAAAATGGTAGATGTTCCATCAAGAAATAGTAGCAGGATCTTAGGGACTAAATGTCCATACCTAAATATTTTACGGCGACCTGACTACTCTAGTGAAAATACACACACATCAAATTCAACGTCTCCATCGGAACGTGTCCTTGTGATGCATCTGGTTATCGCTTCTTGGATGATAAAACGATACGTAAATAAGAATAAGGAGCCATGAAACATTGAATAGATGGAGATGCGGAAGGAGTAGTAAAATGGCGTAATGGAGGAGTGTTTGGAGTGATATTAAAAAAGTGATGGGCGTCATCGGAGGAAGCTGAGGGATGTGGCAGCGACACTTGGAGTGGCTGGGCGATATCGGGATGCTCATAACGTCACTCCCGCACTAGTTGATTTAAAGCACACGGCGGCGCATGCAAATCACTCGAGGGCGGCAACAAATCTCTACGAGGGCGTCGCATAGGAGCGATCTTGTAAACGTACGTCATTCCCAACGGGAGAAAGAGAAGAACATGTGGACATTAATAACAGGCGGAATTGAGACTTAAGACTTCTTCCCTTCGCTGGTAGTTTAAAGGTCCCTCAGTTGAGGATTGGAAGTGGCGCGAGAAAAATTTGCACGAGAACCAAGAGGTAACGGATGAGGGGAAGGAAAAGATCATAAAGTAGTATCACTCAAAACAATATCCATAAATTGGTTACTTTAATACAATCCGCCGTGAGGCCGTGAATTCGTGATAGGATTCCATGAAGAAAGAAATGACTTTAGAAATTCATTTTCAGTTTCTTGGCTCATTTTTTTATTAATCACTTGTTATTCTTAGAATTACAACAATTATGATAATTGATGTAAACGATTCCGCGTAACAATAACCACATAAAATAAATATGTAAATCGATTATGTAAACCATCATAAAAATTTTGCAGTAGTTGTTAAATAGCATTAAGATATTTAAGTATTGATCTATTTTTTCCTATATCAAGACACAAGTAAAGGAATACATATGGCACATCAAAAATTTATCGTGAAATACTTTTGAGAATATCGAGTAATTTTTTTTAGGCTAATCGCTATGGACGAGATGCCAGATATTCTATTTTAGGTTGAATGTATATTCAAAACTAAATAGTATTTTTAAAAAATCCTAACGTTAGAATGACTTATAGCAGAATATTAGATAGGTTATTATGTAAGATTTCAACCACAAACTTAAACTAATAATTGAAGAAATGGAACATGGTAAAATGAAATATAAGCGAGTTTCAAAACTTCACTCTAGATAGAACGGAATATAGATACGCAAAAGGTCAGTTATGATTTACATTCCAACATCACCATGTTATTTAAAACAACAGGGTTTTATCATGAACGAAAAGTTGAGCAAATTCAAATTAATTTGCTTCCTTGAATTTGGGAGTGACACTTTGGGAATCAGCGGCAGCTGATTTCTTTGCAATTTCCATAGAAAACCTTTCTAAGGGCGAATTTTGGCGAGTGGTTAATTTAAGTCAACGGTCACCTGCCAAAGGGCGTACGTAAGCGAATAATCATCCTCGCGCGCAATTATTGCGACTGACAGAGTTTTGCGTACTCTCCGAGTGAACTCGGGGCGAAAATGTTCAAATTTCGGTGGCCATTTGCTATCGCACCGTTGGGTAACGAACGAGAAAGTCCAGAAAGAGACAGAATGGACGGAAAATAAAGGACTTCCCGCTATCACACACTAGATCGAATTCCAAATTAAAGATTCAAAAGGGTCGGAGCAGAAATTACAGCGCATCCCTCACGGTCCTTAATCCCCCCGACTCCATCTATTCTTCCGTAAAAGAAGTAATTAAAACAAATGAATATCTCGCAATGCGGCACTCAATTAGGACGGGACCTTTAAATTCTCCCGACTCGTATATCTGAGAAAGGCCTATTTTATGCTTGCGGCGTGATATATCAGCGCCCTCTAGTCGCCCACCATCGATTTTGCAGCGTAAACGGAATTACCTGCGATGGAGCGGAGTGGTTGGGAAATTCTCCGCACCCTTCCCGGAACGTGATGTGGTGTCGAGGAAAAAAGGTCTTCGTCCGGAGTAAGCATAGCACCACTGACAGCTTTCGTCTGTAAATCATAGAGAAGTTACGAAAGGACATTACCCCACTGGAATGCAGCACGCAAACTACCCCTCGCTCATCGTGAAGATTTAGATAAACGTCGTTTGTTTTCTCGTAACGGGAGGCTATATTCGGCATCCTGTGTATCTTAGATATAACTAGGGACAATGCCTATCATCAAACAGACTGAAATTGGTTCGATAGACAGATAGTCCCTTTATTTGCGAGGTTAGTTCGATGTGGGCATCACTTTCACCGTCTTGTTTCGTCTTAATATTTACAAATATTAATTAAAAACGTGTGCAAAAATTTATTTGTAACCTAATGTTGACGAAGAATAAGCCCACGTTGGTGGAAAACTCCTGTTAAGATGGGGTTTGAAAATATCCGCGTAAACACGGTAATAAAAATAAAGGCAACATACAATGTAGAAATTACATTACAAAATAGAATATATAGAATCATTAAATCAATCGAAAAAATTTTAAATGTATAAAATACAGAAAAGGAACAAAAACAACCTAACATTACACACCATAAAATGACAATATGAACATTTATGTAAAACAAACAACATAATAAATTCACATTCATTAATATTATCAAATAACCAATAAAATAAATTTTTCCCTGATTAATTGACAGAGTTCATTTCAGAAATCTTTGTCATTGCATTTCGTCACATACGTCTTTGTCATTGTGGAAAGCCTGAAAATAAATAAGGAGGTTAGCGCATGAATCAATAGGCTATATCAGAGGTGGGAAACCTTCTTCATCAGAAGGCACCATTTATCCTCCGCGAACTATAAGTGGCATTAACTAATTTGAGAAATAAACTTGTAGTGCATACACGCCTAACCGAAAGATGGCTTATAGAGTACATATTTAGGTGCAGATAAGGCCTTATTTCAGTTACGTTTTGCATACATTCAAATAGTCCAACATCAGAATTTTACTTACACTAAGGAGTATGGTTTGCTTATTTGCATAATCAAGGGCCTGTGAAGTTTTTGGATTTATTCTATGGAAACTCAAGTGTAGGGTGGTTGAAAATGCGATTGGACCGAAATAGCCCTTCAGCAGTCAAACAAAAATAATTAGTGCTTGTTAACAGAATCATGTTTTCCCGCAACTCCTCAAAATGACATTTGCTTGAAGTTCACGCATGTTCCAGAGACTAATTTTCTGCTCTGATGAGATGGAAAAGGTCGATTTGGCGCACGAAATTATACTAGCTCATTTAGCCAGATTGATGCGGGACGTTTTTAGTAAATACAATATAATTATCTTTAAGACATGGTCCGGTTGAGGCAGTCTCTGGCTGGTTTATATGTAATGCTCAAGCAATCGGTCTTCAATCAAATAAAAGTAATGAACTCATTATTCTTCGCGGTTATAAGCGTACTAATCTTTAATAAGTTCTCCTTGTAATTTTCGGACACATTTTCGTGCATTGAAAAGATTAACACCCCATTATTCATTCTGGACAAAATTTTTCACATGGAAATATTTCTGTTTTGAAAATAAAAGCATAACCATTTTTCACTACAAGAGAAGCATTCCAAACACATATTAGGACTTCTACTGCCGCCTGGTTTGTAGGCAGAATAATACACTAATGCCGTGTGGGTTGCTGCAGTGTAGGGGCAATGCATAGTTGGTTCCTTCATTAATGGAGCAAAATTAAGCGCTGCGAACTTGAAGTAGAAAAGATTACACTGTTTCCTTAAATTATATTGGTTATTATAGCTATCTCTATTTGCAGATGACTAATTATTCTAATTGTGTTCTTGGGAAACAGAATTTTGAACATATTAACTTAAGTGATGTACTCAGGTTGAAGTGCATTTGCAGTAATTTATTTAATGCTCTTAATTTAGTTCGCCGTGACCTTGAATGAAAATTCATTGCTTAAAGATGTGAGCATTAAAGCAGCTGGTTATCATCTTATTTAGTTTCTGAAATAGTTCATTATTTTTCATAAGGCACGTAAATGAATACACACGTCGCTTGAACAAATATTTTATTATAATATGCATGTACCCACAAAATAATGACAGATATATTCACATTAATACCCCACGATCCGCCGTATGGCGTTTGGAAAGGGGTGTAAAGACCTATAGATAATACCTTAAAGCATCAATTTTATTTAGCCATCTTCGATTGTGAATATTGATTGATCTGCGATTGAAGTTCAACGTAATCTGGTAGAAATAGCTTATTCTAGCCTAAAATTTTCATTAAAATATCTTAAATGAAGAGAAAAATAATCAGTTTGAAAGGTCGCGATCGCAGCGAAACCCGAGCATCCGAAATGCACGGCGACGTCATTGACCAACTGCCAAAATGCTTAAGTAACTAATATTCTACTTTTCAAGGTATGCTTAAACAACAAAATCTCGCAAACTAATGAAAGAAACACTTAGGACGAAAACGGTTATTTTTATATTTAATTCTCTATTAAGAAGAGAACTCGTCTAAAAATCGCGTTTCCGCATGGGAATCTCTCCTTGTCAGTATTTTCTTATTAGTATGAATATAAAGGATGTCTCTTTAAAAGTCACTCTCTATTTCTGGAGGTACCAATGAGATTTATCGGTTTAATTTTGAATATTGTAACTATTTCAAAGTATATGCGACGAAGAATTTAATATTCTAATATCTGCTATCATTGTCTCTACAAAGAGAGAAGCCGTCTCCTATAACACATTTTTGAACGTTTTAGGTAATATTTTGCATCATTAATAAGATATTGAAGATCTGCTACATTCATAATTATTCTATAAATGTTCACAATAGACTTAATAATCTGTGGGCAACTGTTCGACAACGATTACTCGTCAGCAATTTTTATGAATGATTGATAGCCGGAGATAGCGAGTGATTGTATATCAATTTATTGACAGTACAGGACTAAAATAACAATAGGGAGTCATTGAAACAGATAGAGAGTTTCTGACAACCTGTATGTTAATGTATGACTATTTTGTTAATATGCAATAGAAGTATTGACGTTCACAGACTCTTCGATATTTTTCAATATTTTACCTTTGAATTTGCTCCAAACTTAAACTGAGGTATTCAAATCCACAATACGACAATTCATTAAATCACGAGTTTTTTTACGTTTTTATATCATAATTATTTCGTCCTATTTTCAATATAAAGGAATATTTTCATCCCACCGTTTCATTTTCGACCGATGTACAAGAAGAAGTTTGTGAAAAAGTTTCGTGGAGAACACATAACTTTATTTCATCTTGTTTCCAGACGAGATATAGGAACCCAAATTCAATAAACCCTGCTTGGTCGAAATAGAAAGGTTTAATCTTCTTGGGAAAGATAAAATGGCACAAAAACTTGTGATGTTTTCAAGAAACTGAATTTAACTGAAGTAAAAAAAATCAGACCTGCTAACATGAAGTATTTATTCCAGTCTTATTACAAAAGTACCGATGGACTGTATTTTTATTAAATATTACAGCGTATTAGCTTAAAGGTATTGTATATATGGAAGAGTTACAGTTATATATTTCTGAATCTTTATTATAATTGATGTTTGTACTTTGTGTATTTCTTAACGCTGTATTTTCTCACAGACTGAGCCTAAGGTAGTCATAATATACTAAAACTATTACTTTTAACCCTAATGAATCACTGCCAAACTATTGTTTTCGTAATACTACAATATTTCATTACTATTCTGTTTATGATAGTCAACTAATCATAAACAAAACTGTTTACGTAATTCGATCTTCTTTTATTTACATCATAGAAGTCATCAATGATAAATTTAACTTTCTTCCAGAATGAAAATGCTCAATAAATTTCTAATTGAAAAGTTGTTTCACTGAATCAAACATTACCTCCCATTTTTACAGTCACTTCAATCGTCATAGGATAGAATGTCATTAACCCCATTACACCAGCTGTCAATCATAAGTGATATTCGAAAAGATTGCATTGCGCAGTATATAAAGTG
Organism: Pachydiplax longipennis; assembly: GCA_036926295.1. Lineage (NCBI taxonomy): Eukaryota > Metazoa > Arthropoda > Insecta > Odonata > Libellulidae > Pachydiplax > Pachydiplax longipennis. The sequence continues at coordinate 10,822,046 of JAVFKF010000034.1, read as the reverse complement.
TATCATAGCAAACCCAAACTGACATTCTAATTATTATGCTCATTTCCTACAGTCAATCAAAATATAGAGCATTCTATAATATTTTAGGATTTTTTAACATCCATTCTTAGAAGACTAACTTAGCTAGAAGCACAGAAACATTAATCGTCCCATGCGAAAACAGGAGGATCAAAGGCCTCCATTCGCCTCAAAGAGCAACCAAAGAGGAGTCTTTAGACGGATATCGCATAAAAAAGGGCAGTGGAATCGATGAGGAAACGTCGCTTAAAGGTAGAGTTAAAAAAAAGATCGTGGGACACGGCGAGATTCATAGGTCAACGCAATACCACTTCAAAGATATTTTTCATCTCGTGAAGAGGCGGGATTGAAAGAAGGAGTTATTAAGTTCGAAGATCGATTCGTTTGGCGCTGGAATGCATGGGATCTCTTTGAAATATTTGACGTTTGCTCCGAGAAGAAGGAAAGATCGCAGCACAGTTTTTTTCTGGATAGTTGGTCGTGTGGGGGGGAATCTGTCAAAAGGGAGAGAGAAAACCACGTGACAGATCCGAGATATGGCGTGCCATCGGAATCCTCTCTTCTTATCTTCCGAAGACTATTTCATTCTCTTCCCATGGAAAGCTTTTTCCCTCTCGTCACTGTTCCTCTCCGATTTATTCCTTCACTTTATGAAACTACTAGGCACTCTCGTGGAATCATCTTACTTCATCCGGTACACCTCTATCTTGCGAACGTCTCTCCTACTCATACTCCATTTTTTCGCTGAGATAAGATTGTTCCGGCTGAAATTTAGCCCTTCCCTCCCCGATTGCTCTGTTGACGTATCGTTTAATGTCTCTCTTTAATATTAACTTCTTAAAATAATATACGCGATCATATCGAGGTACTCTGCTGTGCACTAATTTGCATACATAGAGTCGCTATCTGTTTTGTAGATAAAGCCCAGGAAAGGGAGTAACTTTACCTTAATTTCTTACATAAAAACATCAGTAAGAAGTTTTTGTAGGCCAAAATGATAGCATATGAGCAATTACGAATAAAATATGCTACAAATCGCACTTTTATAATACATACCTGCTTGAATATCACCAGCTGTTTAAACAAAACGGCTCTTTAAAAATATCTATTTATTACCAATAGTATTTTAGCTATTATGTATTTACTATTTAATGCATTACTTATTTTATAGATTTACGTCTGTAACATTTAATGCATAATTTTGGATCCATTTATCTTCACGTAAAAAGGTTCTGTGTAATAAATGACATTTTTTTCTTGTGTAGGAATGATTTCCAGCTATCTTTATTAGTATGCTGTATTATTCTTATTCTTGAATTTGTGACTCTCTGTCCTTAAAGTTTCCTAGTTCCTTTCCTGAATGTATCTGTGATCTTGTCTGTGTATTTGTAAATTTCTGACGCGGGTCACTTTATCCAGATCTCCTCTCTATTTATCGTCCCAAAAACTTGACTGAATATTAACGTTCCTGTTTCTCTAATTCTTTAATTTTTTAGTTTCTTTGACAGTATAGTACTTCTGGAATTACCGCTAGTGTCTTTATTTCGCATTGATGGATATAGATCATTTATTGTAATTATATCATGTTAAGAAAGATAAAAGATCTTTAAAACTGAAGGATAAAAAGAAGTAAAGATAGCATAAGACATGACTGCTACTCGATCCCACGTCTCCCACTTTCTGAGCAGGTATTCTAATTGCTATATCATAATATCATACCGCTGTTTATCCTTCCATTCCATGTTAGTTTGTATGCTTTTGTAGCTTTCTGATCATTTCCAAACTGCCCTTTAAGTTGATTTCCAAAGGTTGGATGTTTAAAAGGAAGAACTTGTGCTGTTTTCCATGCGTAGTTTCTACCAGGAAGCCTCATTTCCTTTCCAATGGTTTATGCTTTAGCTATTGGTGGAGGTGATGAACATGCAGATGATAACTTTATAGTCTTTACTGAATTTTTTTATTATTGGTCATCCTGTCACTAGATATCTGCACAGATACAGATTTCCATCTTTTCCGCATGCGCAGGCATATCCGATCCATTCGCGAAAGATCGCGAAACCCATTCCGACCCGCAAGAATAAATTATCCGACCATACCCACAACTTTTCGTACGGATATCTGTGGATCGGGTCGGACGATTGCAAGTTTGCAGGTCTCTACTCTTCGCATTGGTACTCCATCCTCTCTTCTATTTTTCAATTACTTCAATCTCCTAACTGAAATAATTGACTTAACAGAACCAGATAATGATGTACCACAAGTGAAGTTCTGAATCATAAGAAAGCTGAAAGGAAATTACGAGGTTATATAGTTTACTTAATTCCATATACTAGTTGCCCCGTGCGAAACTTTCGCAGACGACACTGATACTCAATTTCCCACCCAAATACACTTCAACAAACACTAATCTTTACAAACAAATACACAAAAACTAAAGCATACCTAAAAATACACACCTTCATATTCTTTATCAGTGCCTGTTTCGATATACCTCGATTGTAGCGATGGATATCGCCTTCTACACATCCAGCAACAAAACTCAATAGCCAAATAAAATGTCTTGCGTTTTCTAACGCCATACCATATTAACCCAAACAAAATCCCTATTATATTAGAGAACGTGATAGTATAAATGTTATCGAATGTTTTAAAAATTTTCTTATAGTAGTATAATCACGAATGGTGCGCGTCATCACTATAACGATACATGTATCTTATCCTACACCGAATACCTCAATTCACTCAATGCACTTATGACTAAATGAATTATGGTAAAGATACAAAATATCACTGCCAGCTTTACCTAAATCTGTCGTTATAAAAACCACTTCCTTTTATACCGGCAATGAAGTTTCACTTAAATAACCAAGATTAAAGAACGAAACATACCTTCTGCATCCACGTTATTTATTTATTTTCTATGTTCTTCTCTTCATACATGAAATAACTACTACTCGTCTGCAGTGATCTGGTCTGGGAGAGGAGAGCTAGAGGGGAAGCTAAATGTCACACTTTCATACGAATACATTGTGTTACATTGTCAAAGCGCATAGCATTCTCCCCGCATTGAAAGTCTCTAACATCGTTAATGTGACAAAATAATACATTTTTGTGCTTCGGAGATAGCGATTGGGAATAAAAGCTTGGGCTTTCGTTAAGCTTGTACTACATGCTGGTGAGTTTTCTGAAATCGCAGGACATCCTTTTCTTTACTCAGAAATATGATTAAATGTTGAATGTTATCTATTCAATGAGTGAAATATAAAGAATAAAAATCATTTGATATCAGGTTTAGATATATAGAAAATTTGCAACATACGAAACCGGGAAGTAATATGATGCAAAATTATTCAAACATACCACATGAAAAAACCGTGACGCAAACTTTCATATTCGGCAATGTTCATGTTTCTTTGGCTGTCGTTCTGCTCCCGCAAGATGCAATGTGGCTTGCTTATTCAACTGTTATGGTTGCGTACGACGTCGAAGTTTTCGTTCATGGAGATTGTAATGTTAATTGCGAATCATTTTATGCCCGAGAATAGATGCATTATCCGATTTAAAAATTTGTTTACACTCGTCACTAAGTAAACAAATTGAATCTGTATATAGCAACCCGGGCCTTTTTTCGTCCAGTAAAAAATGGGATGATTAAAATATTATTTCAATTTGTTTAACAAATGGTGCATTTTTTATTTGCCTGACTATTTTTCGCATGAACCTGACAACTTTTGCCATCAAACGGTCATTCATTTATATATATTGATGGAGTAATAAGGGAGAAAAGTCCCGATCACCAAAAAAGCATGTTTTAAAATAATATATAGACTAGCCGCGCGCATGCACCCTCTGGGTGCAGTTGTTTGGTCTGGACCAGATATCTGGATTATGAACATGTACTATCATTCATTTTCAATCATTACTATCATATGGGCATATCAATCATAGTGTATTCTTATGGGAAAACGCAATACCTCGGTTTCAACAATCGTATCCGTCGTCAAGGGGATTGGTTGTTTACAGCCTCAAAATTTATCGAAATTTCCGTTTATTTTAACCGAATTCTCGCCATTTCGACACGATAACGATATTTCACGACCAAAATAAGAATCTTTATTCATTTCTCTTTCTTTTTGTGCTTATCTCGAGTTCGTAAGACTATGGTTTCTAATTTAAATTTGCAAAAGAAACGTAGCCTGCAACCGATAAAAGTGTGGTTTACGTGCATTTCTTATGGGAGCGGTTTTTCTTCTCTGGGTTCGAACTGGGGCCGTTCAGGTAAAAGAAAATTTTGCCACATTGTAGGGTGCAGCAGTCTACATCGAATGCACGTTTCAGCATCGCTCTAGCTCTTGGCATTGGCGAGAAAAACGCTTTTTTTAGACAGACAGACAGACACCGTTACGTTTTTAATATATATAGACTAGCCGCGCGCATGCACCCTCTGGGTGCAGTTGTTTGGTCTGGACCAGACATCTGGACTATGAACATGTAATATCATTCATTTTTAATCATCACTTTCATGTGGACATATCAATCATATTATATTCTTATGGAAAAACGCAATACCTCGGTTTCAACAATCGCATTCGTCGTCAAGGGAATTGGTTGTTTATAGCCTCAAAATTTCACAAAATTTCCGTTTATTTTAACCGAATTCTCGCCATTTCGACCCGATAACGATATTTGGCGACCAAAATAAGAATCTTTATTCATTTCTCTTTCTTTTGGTGCTTATCTCGATAGATAGATTATTTTCCTATTTTTCTTAATTATATATGTTATTGTCACTTAGATTTTTTTCTGTTTTGGACCTTAGAGCATCAAAAATATATTATGATTTACAATACCATCCCAGTGAGGATATGCAAGGGTCCAAATTTCCACGTCCGAAATCGAACTATATCCACAGGCTTTATATGTATAAATCCACCAACGACTGTAAACTATCCGATCCACATGAAAAAATTATCCGGCCCGCAACCATTCGTGGATATATCTACGGGTCAATAGGTATATAGCAGGATGGCAGATCTTTGCAGGTTCCGCACCTATCTCCAAAGTCAAATTCTATAGCGATGATAATATATATATTTTTGTTTTCCTTGGTTCTAAGACCTCTTTGAATAGCTCTTCACCCTTTCCAAGTATTTGCTCGTGGTCATACTCCCCCTCCTAGTTTTCGAATTCCTTTCAAATTCCGTGCAGCTGAGACCCCTCTCCACACCCCGAATCTCATTCTGCGTCCTTTTGTTTGCTCTCTTCTGCCCATTAATCATCATTCCTTTCTTTACCCCGCTCCTCGCATCCCACATATTTTTCCTTGTTTTCCTCCAACTTCTTCCAACTCTTCATTTTTTCCTTCCCTCTCCCCGACCGCTGACCCTATCAAATCCTTTGCTAGTTCTATTTCTCGGCGAATTTTTCATTACGCATCGTCTAAAATATCCTTTTATGTGAATGAATGTCCCTCGAAATATCTTTATCTTGGCAACAAGCTGGATTTCTGGTTTTTTTTTCAATTCGTCTCGAAAATAGCATCCTTCCCCCACAAAGTGATTGTATAACCTTTCATTTTTATTCATCTTTTGGATATTCTTAGTTCCTCTTTTGACTTTTCTTATTGAGGTCAACGCCAAAATCAAATGAGTTATATCTCTCTATAAGAATCCGGTTCTCCATTCCTGCGTACGTTGAAATTCTCTTCTTCGCTTCAATCATCTCTCACAAATTTCATTTTCGATCTTCCAAAGGAAATGCACAGTTTCTTTTCACCAAAGAAAGTGGACTTGGAGTAATAATAGATGATAGTAAATAATGATTCTGATCAGATTTATCTCTTTTGACCTCGGAACTCTGACTGGGGTTTCCTCCATTCACTTTCAGTACTATGAATAGATAGGCGGGTTATTTGGTAATATTGCATAAAAGATTTCTTCTTTTTCACCTACTCTGATTTGGAAAATTGTCATTTATATCTTCGATTTCACCAAAGGTTTTAAGTACATCGAAAAAAACTCTCGTTTGAAACTAAGGAGGAAAATATCAACAACACATTATGGTATAGATGTTCGCGATGTGTTTATAGACTGATTTTATTTATCATAGTATAAGGCATATAATAATATATTTAATTTATTACCAATTGCACCAATAATGATGGAAAATTTAATCAAATCGATTACAAAATTTGTTCTTTTTTCCTTAGGGCTGAAAACGGTAATTGGAATACGAATTTGCCTGAAACAGAACTTCCTGGTTATATTTTTACAAAAATTTGCTTTATTTACTTTCAAAATGAAGCAATTAAACATAAAATCGATTTCCAAAACACGTGTATTAATAATACACGTGTGAGCTATAATGACTAGCAAATTTTTCTCTCGCGTGAAATGCAATTTTCATTTCGTCATATTATTTTTTAGTGAATAACTTATTCAAAATTGTAAAATATAATATTCTACTTATTTCTGAACATTCACAGTGGATGAACTATTCAACTTTTGATAGAAGTGTGAAGAGAAACAACAATAACTCCAGATACGAATTCTTTAGCGTCAGAAAGTTAATTTTTTGATAGGAAATGAAAGAATAAATGGTACTTTTTCATAATAAAATAAATATTTTCAATATAATATAAAATACATTTATTTATACGACTAGTTTCAACGGAGGACCGTCATCTTCAGGCACAAGTTATAGAGATCAAGCAAATATATAAAGCATTCTTTTTAATTTTTTGATGTTCGACTGGTCATTTCGTGGAATTTTCATCAATGGTATGGGATTGCACCCAAAAATCTGTAAAGCGTCGGTGGCCATAAATATGAAGCCGACTTCTGTGGCGGAATAGTTGGTGTGCTAGACAGCATGCCGGCCTTCGAATACCCTTAACTAAGTTTTCCTGGTTAGGCCATGAATGATTGTGTTCGTCATCCATTTTTATTTCTCCAAACTTATTGAAACGAGTATGAATAGGGACCTGTTTCTGTAAAGAAAAATATAACATTAAATATTAATAATAAAAATAAATATTAATGATAAAACAAATATTAATAATAAAATAAATATTAATAATAAAATAAATATTAATAATAAAATAAATATTAATAATAAAACAAATATTAATAATAAAATAAATATTAATAATAAAATAAATATTAATAATAAAATAAATATTAATAATAAAATAAATATTAATAATAAAAGTAATAATAAAATCAATAATGAAACTAATAATATATAAGGAATCGAAGTCGCTAGGATATAATCTTAACTTAAACTTAACCACACTTTTCCATTTCACTTCATTGTGAGTGGTTAGCAGAAATACTTTTGATACCCGTCCAATTAATTGCAGAGGGATACATTTGGAAGTGAAATCCAGCGAGTGTGAGGCGATAACAAAACCGTGAAGTAAGGGATAGGCGGGCGCCTATTGCACGCAATCCTAACGGAGAGCTTTCGAAAGCTTTTGGGTCTAATCCGGTCCCTTTCTCTGACTCTAAAAGTCTTTAGATAAATAGAAGTATCCCATGAAGGCACGAAAGGAACTCTGGACACAGAGTCTCCTTTCTGCACGCCATCGCATTGCACCTGCTTCGATACGGAACCTAATTCCGCCCTATCCCCTTATTACCCCTACTGTCTCTTGTCCGCCGTCTCCTCCATTAGCAGCCCTCCCATGTCGCTATTCTTAACTCTGCGTACTGAGAGCAGCTGTCCACTGCCAGTTCTCTGCCCGAGGATCAACAAAGAGACCGCATTGACCCAGCCTTCGCATTCAGGGAGTTTAAGATTATGGCATCGCCCCATTAGACACAATGCATAAATAAGATATAACACTTCAACTTCAAGAATGCCGTTTTGGATGTTTGAGGAAGAAGTAATCGTAGACAGACCTAAAGGAACCGTTTACCCAAATTACCCAGAGGAGTCTCAGGAATCTCCTTAGGTAGGATTGCCGACTGGAAAACTTTTCATTTCGGAAGATTACCAACATCTACTGGATGAAGGAATTCTTGTTTTCGTACACAAAAAGATCGCTTTCCTTGTACATATATACACACAGAGGCAATAAAAGTCTGATTAAAATTTTTTATTGCTACATTTTATTGATTTATAAATGTAGCGAACTAGAGTTTCCTGATATCTTTACGTAAAATTTACTGTTTACCTTAATTGTATTGGAAGTTTAAAATATGTTATTTAAATATAATTATAGAAAGTAAGAATAATCGTCAGAATATTTTACATTGAGACCAATTATCGGGTTATTGCGAATCATTAATCAAATTAATCAAATCGAGTCAAAAATTAATTTAAATAAATTTCATGAAAGAGTTATGGTAGAAACTTATGTCTGTTTAATATAATAATATTAATAAAATTATCTTTATAAATGTAATCTTTATACAAAATTCGGTTGAAACATTATCGCTGTAAGAATAAACGCTTAAATAAATGGACATCTTTTAATATTTAATGGAGGAGCCTAAGAGATTGCTTTCGGTTCCAATGTACCCGTGGCGGTCGCTATCAGTCTTTAAAACTTTCGTAAACCTCCTACGATATGGAGTTATCATATAGAAGCAGGCCACTCAGATTAATTTTTCCATTAAGTCATAGGTTTACCATTCCGATGTAACGATGCACAAGCCATACCAGAAGCTGAATTCGAGATTGTCTTTCTTGCAGTAAACGATGATTCTTGGTTTTAATTTAGGATGTGAAAAGTTATCACATAATTCGCATATGTTAGAAGAGACGCATTGTAGGAATAAAGGATGGTTCTTATAGAAATGTTATATATCTCAGAATCATATTCCACGGGATTCATCTCAGTATTGATGGGATTCATAGGATGTTGATTAAAATGCCGTAAAACTAAAGGAAAGTTACGGGAAGTTATCTCTTGGAAATCATCGAAGTCCCCCATTTGAAAACATACCTCTAACATACTATTTAAGTGAAATAATTTGAAGCCAAAGTCCGCTACATTTATAATTATACACCGTGTGATCGAAAGGAAATGAAAATGAAAAATTTCCTTTAGTACAGAATGTTGCCACATCGTTGTTATAAACTCCACATATTTTTGTAGCGGGCTTTAGCGAAATTGGTAAATTCAAACAATAATTTTGCATTTCCGCGGGCCTGGATCCTTTTCAACTTATCTTCATGAGAAAGATAGTTCAGAAGCGACTTGAATTAATTTCATTCATTAAAAAAAGTAATTTCGACGTAACCATTCTTCTCTTATTTCAGCTGCTCCTTCAATCGTATTTTAAGTAAGAAACATTCAATTAGTAATTCATGATAGAGGTAATTCATTCGATAAATTTGAAATCATTTTTCGGATTTTTTACAGAGTCTCTAAGACTCTAAGAATTTTAAGTATTTCCCAAAAATAAATCCAGTGAATACAATTAAGAGACGTGCGATATTCAAATATGCTTCAATACATGAACTTTACTCGATGAAGAAAAAAACGGCACTTATTTAGGATAGATTTTAATCCCCACGGGAGAATTTTCTCTAAACATGTCAAAATTCGAGGGAATTTCGGGAGAAATGGCAACCATAGCTAAGCTCAAAAAATTATAGTGTAGAAAGATGTATAACTAAAATTTATAGTGCTGTTAACAGCAGGGAAGCTTAGACTCATAATCCATTCACAGGTTTTAAAGACTATTATGGCCTGAACTAGCAGTTGAAACCTTTATGGTTGAATAGAGTAGTTTGATACTTGTTACTTAATACACTCTGAAAGGAGTTGAGGAAGGATTTTTGGCACTCCTTACCTCATCGGAGAAAAGATCACAGCTGGAAGGCGACCAGAAAAAAGTTACGCAGTCAGCTGTTTAAGAGCCAAGATGTAGGTTTGAGGATGCTAAATATGTAGATGATAGAATGGATACACCCGTTCCCTATTCCGATAAATATTTCACAACGAAGTTTATCCGAGACATAGAATGCTTGTTGAAAGATAGAAGCGCTTACAAAAAAAGCTGTTTGTATATAGTCTAATAGTCCTGAATAGAATTGGAGTTTAAGGAAGGAAAGCAAATTATGCTCGGAAAGGAACGGAGAAGGAATTTGGTAAATTTAATTTTATTCTTGACGAACGTAAATAAAACGACGTAATCTGATTTCCTAAATGTAAACTGGGAAAATCTATTTATCTGATCTGTTTTCGTTCTCCAAGAATAAAATTAATTCCAGGAAGGGTATTTGGGTGAATTTAAACTTAAAATGCCTGGTTAAGATCAAACTTTACCGGTGATTTTCTTTTTAAAGGAATCATTGAGATATGTGTCTACGCTCATTTCAGCCGCGTGTTGTTATTATTGGTTATTTTTATAATTTCTGGAGAAAAGAGAACTAAAATATGTTTCAGAGGGACTTATTTTACACATATTTAACTTTTTTTATATGATTCACGTATATGATGGAGCCTATTGTCACTTTTTTGCGGAATGAACCTTTTTCTGCTTAGTGCATTCATGCTCATCGAGGAAAGCAAGCTATCTTACACATTATCTTGCCTTATTCCCTTTTTCAAAAGTATTGGCAGCTTATGGTTGATAGATTGAGTTCTGGTAGAGGTGTTTTGGTCCATCCAGGCTTCAAGCTGATGATTTTACAGTCAGTGAGAAAAGTTGTCAAGTTACACATACAAACACACTGAACTGACTTGAGCAGTGTTTACTGATACTAACATAAGACTGATAATGCCCTTTCTGTGGGCTAAGTCACGGTATTATACCTTTATTAATGATTTTTTATCGATGAATACCCATAATATGTTCATTCGTCACAATATCTATACTTAGTTACAATAAAGTTTCCCAAACGTTCCTCTGAATTTTATTTACATTATAATTGAAAATCTTCAAACTGGAAAAGAAAATAAATATGATTTCTACTAAGTTTTTCAATATTTTCCGAAATAGAGATATATTTTAAACTCTTCAATTCTCATAGATTTGAATATGTATGTGTGAAAGTGTTTTGGAAAGATAAAGTTTTGAGTTATTAATATTATATTTATATATTCTTTGCAAGTCTATCTTTCTTTGCGAGTTAGATTCACATAAACAGATATCGAGGAATATAAAAGATATTTTCGAAAATAAAAAGTTTTGAACTTTGCTAGACATTTTTATTTTTATTATTCTATTGATTCAATTTATTGATATGGAAATAAGCTGTGAGTCAGAGGAAGAAACTTTTGGTGAGTTTGACTCAGAAAAAAGTGTCCTTGGCTCAATTTACTTGGATGAATACGACAAAGTTTGCGATTGTTGTTTTGTAGCATGTCGATCAGTGTCTGAATAAAATCCCCTCGATCTGGAAGACGATAGTAGAAAAAGCTATCGCTTGATTTATATCGGATTAAGTACATTTAATTCTCCGGCCAATTTCATCAGTTTATTCCCAGAATGCAGACAAAGCACTATTTCCAATCTCACGAATTCCGATAGCAGATTCTGCGAACGGTATCCGATTATAGGAGAAAGAATAAGGGATGAAATTGCTAGTGGATAGAGAAAAGGGGTTCGCCAAATTCCTTTCAAGACCAATGAGCAATCACGGTAGGTACTAAAGTATACACTTCCTCGATGATTTCCAGATATCGATCCACGTTTACATTTCATGAGAATGTTTGGATCTTCTTTGCTTAAGATCACTCCTTCATTTCAACGAACCCTTACAGGAAGAGAATTCTGGAATGTTATTAGATGAGTCCCTTCTTGGACATCCCCTTAATTACAGTTCTTCATCAATCTTCATCTTCACTTTAAATCGTTACATCGTTGTCGACGTTAGTTTTAACAGCTCATTAAGTTTGACATTCATGAATGATTTTACTTTTCCATTTCATTTCATTTTTTAGTTTATATTTTCCTACTTTTAATCCCATTTATTTAATGTTTGATTGCCGGCTATTCACAATTTCCTGGACATCTAATTAATTTTATTTTACGCAAGCCTATCTTTGGGAGTTAGTCACATAAGCATAGTATGTCGAGGAATGAAAACGAAATTCATCATTTGACAACAATTTAAATATTGATATTTATCAGCATTATTTCTATGAACATTTATAATAACGAAATGTTTACAAATACAATTTTAGGTCAAATTCCTTAAAGTATCTAAAAATTTGACCATACGTTTGAGCAAATAAATCAGTCTTCTACCTGAATTAGAAGTGCGATTATTACTACCGAGTTATCATGAAATAATCGAATGTAGATTTTAAAAAGATAGCCTCGATTAGCCACCACGATAACCATTTTAAAGGCTTTGTAAAACAAATGAGGCCTAATACGAAAGGTGAGAAGTAAGATAGATTTAGATTTAGATAACTACCCCGCAAGCCGCCAGTGGAGTATGGCAGGGGGTAATAGCCATTGATTTATTTACTAAGTCAGATATGATTGGAAAATGTCCACGTTAGTGAAGCAGAATGAGTAAAATTTTTCATAGCATTCAATAAAGAGCGACTAAAATGAATGCCGTACATAATAATCACTTATACCTCAATAGTTCTCACACCATCACAGCCATAATCAAAACCAAGGAAAAAGAAAAGGAAGATACGATTTCGTCCATTCTACATCAAAGGAGAAATTAAAAATATTTCACTCGACAAGATATGGAAACGGAAAACCTAAAGCAAAATACTTCTGCAAAACTGTGTTTAAATTTAAGCGTATTCTTTTCTTATTCGCTTGAAAATTGGCAGAAAAATGCTACGCGCTTAATTTTAGCCTGAACTCCCTGGGGTTGGGCTTTGTTTGTTGTACTGTTCTGGCGGCGGAAGGAGCTTTTTGTTTAACAAATAACATCGCCTCTACCGGAGTGTTTCATTTTACGGCGCACCAGTTTAAATAAACCTGTGAGAGTTTTTCTACCGGTTACTGTTCCAAGAGAAGAGCTCGCTTAAATTTATATGGAATTTTAAAAGGCTTCAGTATCGCGGAAATAAGAGAAGCGCTGCGAACATTTGGGAAATCATTTATTTATGCATTTTTATGTATCTTTCGAAGTAGTCTTGATAAAAGGTTTCTGCTGCAGTGTAACTGCCCTGCAAGTTGACTCAATGCGATGAATTAGGAACACTTTAAAGCAGTGCGGTTTTCATTCGTGTTTTGAGTAACTGAGCAAGTGCTTAAAGTTTTATACCGTCAGCAGCCGCTTGTGACACGCTACCAAAAATGCGAGAGGAAAATGTATAAAATTTAAAGTGAAAAGCAAATATTTACGTCGTTGATGAAAGAGAGGGCGATAATTCGTGGTGGCCCAACATGATTTTCTCAAAAAACATTGGTATCGTTGAAAAATAGCCGCCGTTGAAAATAGAATTTAGATGCTGATATATTTCCATTCAGGGTAGTTACAAGATGTGAATAAAATGTTCCTCAAACGTTGTTTTTTTTACGATACTTCTTTCTTATTCAATATGATTATATAAGTACAAAATTTTTTCAAAATCTAACTCAAGCTATAATGCTTGTAACCTGAACAGTTACATTATATCGTCGGTCCAAAAATGTAAATTACTTATCGATATACGCGCTCTTGAATTAAGAGCACATATTTTATATTAGACACTCAAAATCAATTGACAATTATTTTTTATGGGAAATATTTTTTTCGAATAGAATGTGTCGTCGTATTCTTTGGTATAAATGAATATCCATGTAAAATCCGCTCATCCCGACCGATTTCAATAGAGCGCTGTACTTTTTTGTAGCCAAGAACTGGCACTAATTGTAAGATCGACATTTTTCCGTTCATACTATCAGTTCTCATTCTCACCAAATGTAATTGTCGTTATATCTAATAAACTAACTAACTATTAACTCATGCTATTATTATATAAATTTTAATAAATGAACCTCCACTTTGATTATTTTTATTCAAATAGTTTTATTCTGAATGTTAATTTAAATAAATTCTATCCAATAGTCATGTATGTTGTAATTATTATTAAAGGAATTATTTTATTGGAGCGCGAAAAAGACCGCCTCTATGGATTATTCTGGATCTAAACCGGATCTGAACCGTAATTTTGCGTTTTAATTGAATGGGAGCGGAAACAGGAACTTAAGAAATTACAGCTCCATGCCCAGTTGCAAATAAAAAACCAAGAAATAATGAAAATTCATTAGGAATTCGGGCACAAGACAGTAAAAAGTAACAGCAGCTTCCTGCGAACGACAATGATAAGCCTTCAGGGAATTTCGATCTCCTTCTTAATCTACAATAACGACCTAGCGGATGAGGTAAAGAACAAAGTTAGATTGTTCGCCGATGATACCTTCATATACAGAGGGATTTCGTCAGAAAATGATATAAGTGTATTGCAGAACGACCTGGATGTTACATCAGGATGGTGTATGGATTTGGCAACTTGATCTAAATCTAAAGTAATGCGTTGCTATGAGTTTCACGCGTTCTACATACGTTATTCCCGCACAGTACAGAATTTCAGGACATCCCGTAGAGTTCGTGCGTCACAATAAATATCTAGGAGTCACGTTTAGTAGTAGTTTATCTTTTAAAGAACAAATTCGAGATGTAATAGGTAAGGCGAAAATACAGAGACTAACAGGTAGAACGCTGAAGGGATGCTCATCAAGAGTAAAAGAAATAGCCTATTTTTTCCTTATTCGACCTAATCTCGAATATTGCTGCGCGATTAGGGATTCGCATGAGGTAGGTTTGGCCTCGGATTTATATGGCCCAACGTAGAGCAGCTCGTTTTGTTACATAGGTTTTCAGGTTCGACATTAGCGTTACATCTATGATAGAATCCCTCGGTTGGAATCCACTTCAGGAGAGAAGAAATGATTACCGAAGGAAACTTATCGAAAAGTTCCTCGGTTCCGAACTTAGGGACGAGGTGAATGAAATTTTGATTCCAGTAAGTAATGAGCGCGATCTCCGAGAGGCATCAGCAAAGCGTTACAAGGAGGAAATCGCAAGGACAGACAGTTATTTCTGGTCTTTCTAGAGAAGAGAAGCTAATAGGGTCAATTAGTAAACGATGATGGTGTCATTACACCCCCTGCCATACGCCAGTGGCGGCTTGCGGGGTACTCATCTAAATCTAAAATCTAAATATACAATCTGAATCAATCCGATCTGTTGCAATAAATGAACTTCCTTCCTTACCTCATCTAATAATCAGTCGTATTTAACGAGGGATTAAAAAAGGATGAGGCACCCCTCTTCGATCTTCCATTTCGCCCTTTAGAAAGTATCACGCTTTAATAATCTATGAAATTCCTTCGGACTATATAAGAATGGCCTATTTGGGGACCTTGTAAACACGCCACTCTCGGAAAAAGCGGCGAAATTAGGTAGGGTTTCGTCGATGCTCATTAATCACAGCTGGAATTACCTTTCCGAAGGAAGGAGGGTGCGGTTACAATCTCTCGGTCATTCGGAGAGGGAATTCCTTCCTTTTTCCACTTCCATTATCTGCCCTACATTCTTCCTCTCTTGTTTACCGCTTCTTGCGCCCTCTACTTTCCTTCGACCAACATCGATATCTCTCCTTTCTTTCGCACGCTTTCCAATTCGTAGAAATCCCTCAGCACGGCCTTTTCACTGTGTTAAAGCAGTTCCCTCTGATCACTCTATCGTAACGAATCCTAGCAAGTGCTTCTCTAGCTTTTACTTCGACCATTCTCTTCGAAATGACCCCAGTTTTGCTCCCTCTTAAGGATATGATAACGCTTCTCGACAACTTGTCGCACCAGAATCAATAAAGAGTTTTTATTTTTCTGTTTGGAGTCAACTTAAATTCCTCTTCTAGTATTATTTTTCCCTCGAGTTATAATAAAGTGCATTGAGAATCTCACAACAATGACGGATTTTTAAGTTAACTTTCTTATTTTAAAAAACCACCAGTTCTTGGTAATACGAGGAACGCATCTAAAATTGAATATGCATCTCGTATTTATATATTTTTGGCTCTTCTTTTAACCACATTCTTTCTCAACAAACCAACAATTAATGGCGATCGAGTATCAGCGATTGTATACAACTATCTTCAGAATCCCATTTAAAACTTAAGTTCCACTGTCTGATTTTCTTCTTTCTCTTATTCTTTAGCTGATAGTTCTCATTCGTCATTTGTAGCATGGTGATCTCTATTTTATTCTATCTTTGTGAGGCAAGAAAATAACTGTGGGTCCTTAGATTTAAGAATCGCACCACTTCATCGAAATTTCATAGCAACAATTATTATTGTATTCATTTAAATGACGAAATGCGCCATGTAATCCCACTAAGCGATTCATACTTCAAAATATGAAATACGTTCTTGAAAATTAAAGCTGAAGGTATTCAAGTTTTCCACTTACAAATACTAAACACTCGACATATCTGGTGGCCGACACGTATGAGGAAATCTTGATGTGAAGTCCAACTATGACCATAAATGTGGAAGAATAGGTACCACCTGTGTATGCCTACAAATTTAGTCGTGCGTCAAGTCTAAAAATAGCTCTAGAAGGCTCAAAAAATATTTCAAATCAATACTCATGTGTTGTAAGAAAGTCACAATATTCAATCGTGACTTCGTGGAATTCCACAGCAACCATCTTAAAAAGAAAAACACTCGGTAACTCTGCAATGGGAGTTATCAGGTCTTTTCTTTTCATAGGATTGTTGCTTATTTCTAATTTACTCATTTCATCCATTGATATTTCAGGTAGCAATACACAGTCATTTCGATGTGACCCATAATACTAAAGTGGAACAAAATATTATTAATATACCACAGTGATGATACCTATTTTTCCAACTTTCTGCTTCAAACCATAGTTACATCACCTGATGACCGTCCAATTAATATCGACTGCTCTGTATTTGGCAGTAAAATCTTTGGATTCCCTCAGCTTTATAATATCCGTTTTTTTCATAATTCCCTTGGTAATATGCGATGATATTCTCATGACCTCCGAATTTCGAGACGTGGACATCGTGGAATATAGAGGCCTGAAAACCCCTCTTATGTCGCATAGTTCTATAGGACATCCTTTTTCAATTATCCCTCTCTACATGGCCGTATAAATAATCTAATTTTCGGAAACGTCGAACACATTTCATGAAATACCAAATTTGTTCCATAGAAAGAAATTATATTATCTCTGGGTTATATTTTTTCGTGACATCAATTTTGCTACCATATACTATTATTTATTAATGCTATTATTACTCGTTCACTTTTTAAAGACACGTTTATTCATCTGGCGATGTGAAGACCGTGACATGCATTTTCATGAATCTGCGTGATCCATAGCCTAATTTCGGGATACTCGGCTTGCGAAAGGTAACCTATTTTATGCGATGTGTCGAATTTTCGTTCCCACGCAAAATTTCAAATTTGAGTTGTTTACTTTCCCAATTTTTGAAGAGAGTGCAAATATGTATCCAAAATTTTGGAGGCATCACGCGGAATAAATTGGGAGGATTGTGAATATTTAAACGACGGACACGTGCACGTATGTGTCCTTTTCCTGATTTACGAAAGAACGAATAATAGCTGAATGAATTCATTGACGGCTACACAGTATTAACTTCATTACTGGCATTTTGCTTACTTGATTGGATTAAGATTACTTATGCATAACTCCTGACTGTTCCTTATTTTCAGCTCTCCTCTAGAGATCCTGGAAATTATATGATCCTTCTCTGCTCAACACCTACCTATGAAATTATGAGACAACTATTATTTAACAGAGTACATCAAAATTTAGAATTTCATTTAGATGTCATCTGCTTATTATAAAAGATGAAAAGATGTGGTTACTAGAGAAAATCATTTCAGAAGCTTTTATGTGCAGTTTTCTTCCTCCACGAATTCTTGTCTGGTTGAATATACGAAAATAAGCTTTCGAAAAAACCTGCTCGTTAAGGAGCTTAAATCGACATTTTCTTCCAGTTCGCGATCATAAGACTTAACGACAAATGGCGAGTTTTGTAAAGAATTCTCGCTCGATATTTTGTCTTCATGTTCCACTTCGAGAAACAATTTTTGAGATTTCGATAGAAGTTTCGAGTTGACGCTTCGAATACTTTTGGAAATATTTTGAGAATAGATTCCAGTGTAGAGAGCTTCGAATTTTAGCTACAAATCGGAAAGTCCCCGCTATTAAGATTCATTCTCTCGAAGAATATTTTTTCAGATCGCCCGATTTTGAGATTGGGAGGCATTCATCCAAATAGCACAATGCGATACTCCCTCCCTTCAAAGTCTCCGTCACTCAGACCTGTTTTGTATACCCCTAATCCAATTGTATTACTACCCGATATCAAGTGCAGGCAAGCAGATTTTTCATGCATTTTTGCAAAAATTTTTCATCAAACCTCAATGTATGAATTCAAAATTCAACGGGCCACTTTATAAATGGCCATATTTTCCTAACCTTTCCTACCTTTTTTGAATTTTTTATATTTCACATCAGACCGAAATAGGGGAAATTACGAAACTTTGCTGAAAGAAAATAGTGGAGAAAATTTACTAGTAGTCTAGAAGCATGACGAGTTGACATATTCTGTCGTCCAAGAAGCCCTTGCTTTTGACGATTATTCTCTGTTTATATACTCAAAGGGACAGACGAAAGGAGCGCTAAGTACTAGATTTATTATCAACCTATCCCAGAGGTATTTACGACCCAGGAGTACTTACGGCCTTTTCTTGTCTTCTTCAAACGAACCGTTGTATAATTCATTTTGTCTCCCCGTCTCGTATTCCTCGGAAAATGGAGATAGAAAGGAAAATATTCTCCTCTAGTATACGCAGAATTTAAATTCCTTTTCCGAAGTAAAAAAGCTGTTTGAACTTTTGAAATTAAGTCGTCATTTGTCTGAAGTTTTCGATGAAACCAGATTCCTCTACTCTGGCCTACCTCATAAAATGAGTTAGCTGTGCTCAAACGAAGGTCGTGGACAGAAATTAAAACGAAGGCATTACTGGCTTCCAATAAATTCTAAGTCCAATCAAGATTAGAATTTATATAGCTAGGGACATTTACCGCTCCTAACTGTAATAGAAAATTATTCACTTAGCATTACTTGGTTACAGATCAACAGAATAGATTTTATTCTTAATTAGACAAATTTCAGAAAATATTTGGGAAATTGGGGTATTATGTGTCACAGTGGTACTGTATGTGAATTCTGCTACCAGGACAGGTAACAGTCATGCTCGTCATTAATACGTAAAAAACGGAGTAAGACTTCGACCACGATGACAGGATAGTACACATGATTTGTGTAAGAAAAGCCGTCAAAAAGTTGATGGAGAAATCTTTTTCAACTGACATATCTTCTTAGATTCATCTCGAAAATATTACATATGCAATATCACGGAGTTAAGGTAATGAGGTTAATATATTTTACGACTAGCCGCGTGCATGCACCCTCTGGGTGCAGTTGTTTGGTCTGGACCAGACATCTGGACTATGAGCATGTACTATCAGTCATTTTTAATCATTACTTTCATATGGACATATCAATCATAGTGTATTCTTATGAGAAAACGCAATACCTCGGTTTCAACAATCGCATCCGTCGTCAAGGGGACTCGTTGTTTATAGCCTCAAAATTTCACGAAATTTCCGTTTATTTTAACCGAATTCTCGCCATTTCCACCCGATAACGATATTTGGCGACCAAAATAAGAATCTCTATTCATTTCTCTTTCATTTGGTGCTTATCTCGATTTCGTAAGCCTATTGTTTCTAATTTAATTTTGAAAAAGAAATGTAGCCTGCAACCGATAAAAGTGAGGTTTACGTGCATTTCTTATGAGAACGGTTTTTCTTATGGAAAAACGCAATACCTCGGTTTCAACAATCGTATCCGTCGTCAAGGGGATTGGTTGTTTACTCCTTTGTAAGTTTTTAGGGGACTGGGACGATTCCATGCCACAGCCGTTTCGCCGCAACGATATTTTCAGGAATTAAAATATTACATTTAGATCATTTAGTAAATTTTCTTTCCATTCATTAGGGAATATAAGAAAACTCGCGCAATAAATTAATGAATTTCTTCATTTTTAATATATATTACGTATAATATATTATAATCCTCGCGGCAAAACGGCGACGGCATATCGGCGGTAACGAATCGTTCTAATTCCGCTCCTTGTTAGAATTGGATATAAAATTTCTTATTTTCGTACGGTTTTTATGCATCTTCTCGTTCAGTAATTTTTATTTCCAATTTAACGTTTAATTCATTAAAATGGATGTTCTATTTTAAACTTTAGTGTACTTTTCTATACGACATATGTAATGGTTAAATCAAGTTTGCGCGCGAAAAACCACTTTCTGCGACGCATTTACTCCCTTTTGGGAATACACACTCCATGGTTGCATTTCAAAATTTAAAAAGGGGTTTCCAATAGAACTACAAGATTCTCTGCATCATTTGATTATTCTTTTAAGTTTTTAAAGAAGAGTTTTTTCGTTCTTAGAAACTAGGTATGAATCTTTGAAGAATTCCTCAAGTTAAATCAATTTAAGATTTATGAACCGAATTGAACTTCAAATACGTCCATTTGCTTACATATGAAGTCCTAATGTTCCCCATAATACAACTTCTGAATTCTTCCTTCCGCTTCCGCTTCATCCTTTGCTAAGATACATTTTGTAGTGTTTCCCAAACTTTTTCAAGATTATAGTTCCTCACAATACATAATGCTCCAAAACCGTCATGTATGAAAATTATTATCATCAAAATTTAATCAGGGGAATAAATAATTAGAGGCAAAATATTAAAACCAACTAATTTACTAAATTTTATAGCTGCCCAGAATCCAGAAAATTCCATTGAGAGAAAGATGACAGTTGATGGAATTCTTTTGCGTCCCCCCAAGATTAGTCCAGTGCCCTTATGGGGGCAGTATTTCCCACTTTGGGAATCTCTGCTTTAGAGATAGCCTCAAGACCTTGTCTCCCTGTGGTTTCCCAGGAGAGATGCTGACGCCACAAACAACAATCGGCTGCCCAGGTCATCGTCCATCGACAGCGTGGTGGAGGTAGCGTGGGCGAACGGCGTTGGGTGCAGTGGAAGCGGCGGCGCCTCCCGCACCGGCAGGGAGTCGCCATCCACCTCGTGCGTCGGACGCCGCGCCCCATCGCCTCTCTTAGTACCTCCCGAAACCACCATGTCGCTACTCTCTCCGTCTGTGGGTCGCCGGATAAAGGGAGCGCGTTCCTCGATCGGTGAGTAGCGACATCTTTGCCAGCATCCACTCAACAAATTCCACCGCGCAACTCGACTCCCGCAAAATGAGTCCTTCCTCTTAATTTGAAATTCGTGTGTCTATTCGGGTCTTTCTCCAGATATAGGTCGCATTGTTTTCACATTGTGATTACTAGAAGGTAATCACCGCTTAGTTTATAGAGACAAACCAAAACACAATTGAACTATACTGACTGACGCGCTTGCAAGATAATGCTGCAAATATTTTTTAGAGGCCGTTGTATGCCTTCGCTACATTTAAATAAATTAACGCTTCTCATGATAAATAGCATGATCGACTAGGATAAGAGAAATATTAAATGTGTTGAAGTCGAAATCACTGGTTGCTAGGTAACATGAATAAAAAGAGTGCCCTACGAGTCGTAACTAGAAGATCTCTCTCTGAACTGGATGCTTGGATGGCCGCCAAATACTTTTTTAGGAACCGCGCAATCGATCAGTCGTGTAGTATTTTTATGAGTTTCTCAACAGTTTAGGTCATTTTGCACATAGACCCCCTCCAGGAATCGAACCCGGGATCTCAAGGCGAAAGAAATGTTATCCGCCTCGATATGTCGAACTAGTATTTGCGTAATGTTTTCAGCTCTATTTTACATCCATTTCTTAATGATATTGCTCATTGTGAATGCTATTTTGGGATTAAATAGTTCAATTTTATAAATATCATATATTTGTATTATATACTTACCTTAGCAGTATTGCTTACAACCCAATCTCAAAATCAAAGGTAGCATTAAGGATCCACCACACTGTAAGAAGGATTACGAAGTGTCTGAAATTTCATCGGGATTTTATACATAAAGAACCTTGCGGAGATAATCAGGTTTTCTTTCGCTACATGAAATTTGTTTTCGAATTATTCCATAACTTTAAGTATACGTTTTCAATTATACAACTTCTTCGATATATTTGCAATTTAAATCTATGTATTGGCTGAACATTCATGTATTTATTTTTATTCGAAAAACGATGCCCGTATGTGGAACTCTTTCATTGCCTAAATGAGAGAAATTGGCTAGGGGAAAATTTTACATTCGAGTTACATACTTCGTCGGGAAATACTGCAAAATTCCTCCTTTTCATTTTTACATTTTTATTCGACTCTTCTTTCGCTTCTCTGAATCGCGATCAAATCGAGTACTTCGCTCTATTAAATCATACAGAACAGAACTCCACAGAAAGATCATTTCCAATTCGTAGAAACTCATGATATATTTGCCTAGGGAAGTAGAAAATGTATTCCATGGAAAGAAGATAGTAAGAAGTTTCGCCATTTAACATCGCTGATTCTTCTTCGTGAATAAACAAAGGAAGTTCTTGTGTTTGACCCTGTTTCATAAACAGAGACAATTGTCTTCTAATCTTTGAAGTATCGCTCGCAGAGGACCATGATCCCAATGTATTTAGTTCCAAGAAATAAGAATGGGAATCGAGCCAAAGACGTGTGGAAGAAAGGATCTGCCTGTTACGAATCGCACTTCTCAGAGTGTTAAACCTGACAGTAATTTATAGTGAAGGACACATCCTGGGTAAAGGGAAATCTAGTTTACATTGAATGATGCACTGCCCGTCTTACTGAAAAGAACGAAGTTACTTCTTGAAATTTCTTTTCCAACCAAAAACTTCCGCATCCTTTATCTCTTTGAATACTTACGAAAGTGGCGTAACGGTATACTAAGATAAAAATTTCTGAAAAAGCGAAAATAATTCCATAGATTTCTTCGATTATGTAAAGAATCAAGGCGAAATTTATTAATCGTCTATAGGATCATCTTTAACCTTTATATGAAGAGGAGAAGTCGATAGATTTCTCATGAAGTCTAATTAGCTCATATTAACCTTCAGTATGTCTTAATATTAGATTCCATGATTTTCATCATGATTTAAATTTCTTACCACTATAATTTGATTCATGGAAAATTTTTACATTGATAAATATGGAGAAATTACAGCTCTTTTTACTGTTACTTTCATTTACTTAAAATCTAAAACTAACTGCGGAACGAATTATGCTGAATATTCGCATTCTTTTTGTTCAAACCTTATTGAAAAAAGTTATTCATTGGTAATTGCTTTACTTTTTTGATGTTTTCCATTCATGGTATTCTATGTCTATAAGAAAAGCTACAAGGCTTCAACAAGAAAATACCTCACTCCTTATTTTTCCTAGTAATCCTCATTCTCCTTACGAAGTATTTGGAAACTGTTGGTGGATAGATTAGGTTAAAATCGGTCTCCAGGTTGTATAATGGAAAATTCAATAATATATAGAAAAGTATAAAAGACAAAATCTACTCAATTGTTTAGAAATATTTTGTAGAATCACTCTAGACTTAATTAGTAACACATTTCCTTTTTATTCCAAAAACGTAAATGATTTCTCAAAAAGGATACATTTTGTTCTTTGAAAGGAATCGAATAAGAATAATACATTTCATAAGTTCCATCTTTTCTCTTCTCATAAACGAGAAGAGAAAAGATTTTTCAGGATTCCTGTTACCCGTAACTATTATTATGTAATACACAAGAAAACACCAAGGTTTATCTCGATGTAACTAGATTACCCATCGTTCAGTAAATATTTACAACTAGTGTTCTTTATGCGCTCAATGGGCTGCCTTTCTCGAATCATTAGTCTTATTTCAAGGAGAAATGTCGGCAATCGATTGTGGAGAGAGCGAAAGGAAATGGTATAGAAAGTTGGCACTCGAACACTTGGCTGTAATGCAAAATGTACGTCGTGCCATGAGTTAAAGGCCCATCCCAATTCGGCTCTATAAAGAGAGGAACTGCTCGGAAGCGATCGTTTGAGATCCCTTGTGGTTCGACAGTCTCGTATCAGAGGCGCCACTTGGATTTGCATGACTTATTAAATATGCTAATATCGACTGATAAATTCTTGTAATGAAATACCTCTATATGAATTCTCACGTAAATTTAAAAGAGCGATAATTAATGAAATAAGAAAGTTATAAAAAGACGGAAGTATTGGTCAAAATAGTAAATAAGTATATTAATCTGAAATACTTTTGTAAGAACATGTATCATCGTCCTGGTCTAATTTAAGTGAAATAAAAAATCCACGCTTTTCACACGATTTTTTCCATCAAAACAATGATATATTGTTGACCACACGATTCTATTATATGTAAAATTTTCATTTGACTCTCGATCAAAATGTTTTGTATTGTAAATAACAGTTCGCAGAATTGTGATTTCCATAGTTACCACACACATGTTCCACTTTTTCGTTTATCTCAAACGTCCTATAGACTTCTAGAAATTCTACTATCTGTGGTATGGAAAGAATTAATAAATTAGTCTGCGCACGATTAAGGTGTTGCGACTGAACATTTTTGATAAAGTGTATATCTTTTTGAATTGCTCATAACTGGAACGTGCAAGTTATTTTTACTCTCCAATTTTATGAATCACAAAATAGAAATTTCTAATACAGAGGCTAGAATTTACTCTATTTTCTTCCGAAGTTATGGATCGAGGAATTCTGCGCGAGGAACAATGATAGATTGAGCGAAAATTTTTTACCAAAAGTAGACTTGGCAACAGTGACTTATCCACTGGTCATTTAAATGCTCCACCCACCACTCAACTATCCCAACTTAGGGGGCGGCCTT
Organism: Pachydiplax longipennis; assembly: GCA_036926295.1. NCBI lineage: Eukaryota > Metazoa > Arthropoda > Insecta > Odonata > Libellulidae > Pachydiplax > Pachydiplax longipennis. Next base: position 10,797,096 of record JAVFKF010000034.1, on the reverse strand, counting down.
CGTCTCAAATGAGGTGGGTATTTTTAAAACCGCGTCGCTAATCACTGAATATTTTAAGTATCTGTAAGTATACGCACCTGAGGACCATTCCGTCACTCAGACTTTGAAAAGATTCCATTTCTTTCGTGCGTTGACCCAAGCCTTCTATTTTTCATTCATAATTCGGAATCCTCCTAAAAGCTCAATTCGAAGTAATCCGGTTAGGAACCGCTTTGTCTCACATTGTTCCCACGGCTTACGTCTATCACATTCATACCGTTCGCCACCTCCGCCAAATGGCTTCCAATCTGAATAGCGTATCACCACAGCTTCCAGCTTAAGCCAGAGAACCCAAATTTGTGATATTATACTGTGATACTGTGATATTCCGCTAAGACCAATCAAAAGAAATTCAAGAACTCGCTGAAATGAACTGTAAATAAGAGAAAAATTCCTCTGAAAGAAATATACGGTGAACTTGACATAAATATTAGATTTTTAAATCTTATTCATTACCTTTTTTCATATTTTAAAAGTTATGACTAAAACAGCCAGAAACTGGTCGCTTTTTAATTTTACATCACGCAATATCATCGCTGAACGATGGATTGAGTAACCAATATTCTATGCTGAGGTTCATAGTATAAAAACTAAAATAAACTGCAGGGCTTGAGTTATTGTATACAATAGAATATATGATAAAATCAACGTCAAAATAATTCAATTTGAAATAAAAATCACTTATACAGTACTTTCTGAATTGTATTTTATGTAATTTGCTCATAAAAATCATCGTTCCTCGCAATCCTATGCTTGTACAATATCAACTTAGGATTCACGTGACATCTCCGGGAATACAAAATTATAGCATTTATCTCAGATCAAGAAATTTTCTGCGGTATTCTCCCCCAACATTAAGCATTTTAGATGAGTAAATCAGTTCTGTCAGTTCTAATGGAGAAATAACCAAATCAGCAAGAGGGGGTTTTCCTTCCCATTCTAGAACAATTTCCATATCTTTTTTCCGCTCTGAATGACGGCGAGGCTATCCTTGGCTGAAATTTTTTCATTATTTTCATTCGCGAAACGGAGTAAGGACGGTGACGGATCACTTGGATAGGTTTAAAAGCCCTCCAGTTGGTTCATATAGGAATTAAATAAAAGATAATGCGGATGAGTCGGCCAAATGCTCGAAAACCTCTTCAGCTCAACGAATCGCCTCTTTTCCTGCAATGGAATCGGATAAACCCCAGAGGTAGAATGAGCTTAAAACTCTCTCGCGGTGGAAAAAAAAACAACGTGGTGAAGCTAGATATCCCCTTGAATCCTCTTGAACTGGCGGGAGGCGAAGAGGAAAATTGAATAGCCGTCGCGTGAAATGAGTTGATTGTTAAGGGAGAGAGTGCGAACGTTCAAATAATCTTCGCAGCCTCAACTAGGAGGCCAAGTCTTCCCGCCCGCCAAATTGCGATGACACGCCGAGAGAATGCAAATCAGATTACAACTCCTTTATGCTCTTCCTCTCTTTCTTTCCTCCGACCAATCGTCTCTTATTTTAGATGCTGTCATATATGAGCGAAACTATTGTCTTCGTCAGTCCGCCAGCGAATTCGGCAATAGGAAGGGTGTGAGACTTTCTATAGTAAGAATACAGCCGCAAACGATCCAAAGCAGGGATGGAGAGAATACTGTATTTACTCTATAACCTTTTCAATATCGTATAATATATAGTCTATTTTCGAGTACATTTATATTCTTTTAGTGGTTGTTGTGAAGTATGTTTTATACATTACTAGTAGACTATGCGGTTGCTATAGGGATCGCATTTTTTGGGAGAAAATATCAGAGATGTGAGTAAATAGCACGTAAGGATCGAGGATCAGCATTGATCCAAATAATCAATTCAACCATTTTGAGCTTATTACTTATGGAGTACATTTTTGGATAAATAAATTTTTGAGAGGGATAGTTTTTTAAAATTATTAATTTTTATTAATTTCATAATTAAATTATAAATTTTAATTATGAAATCAATATGAAAGTCTTTAAAGTTCAGTGAGAAAATATGGTAAAAACACTTCCTGCAGGCAAGCTAATAAAAAATCGCTTTATCAAACTTGAGAAACAAATTGAAAAAATGATAAACTCGGAAAGACGGAACTTCGCAAGTATGTACTACAGAATTGAATACTGTTGTTCAACTCACTTAGGGAAATAAATTCTCAATAATAAGTTCTCTGATAAATAAAGGGAATTGTTTAGTTATAGGTATCTTTGAGTAAATAAAATTTGTATCAGTTATCAAGTCGAATATAGAAGTAAAGAATTTATATGTATAGAGCATCATATTCGTGAGATTTTGTAATATTCAACGAACACGTCAATCGATAACTTTTTTATTCTTCTACTAACTCTAAAAATCTCTAAAAATATAAATTTAAAATGACATAACTCATCTTTCACTGCGATCGGCTTTTATAGTAGTATTTTGAGTGTTGCCTGAAAGACTGTAGTCTTTCAAGGCATTTTCGTGTGTTGACGCAGCACGTTAAAATTATTTTTTAAGTTTCAGTAGAAATACCAATTGAAAATTAAGATGACGCCTTGGGCCTCGTAAATATTTTAGTATTTGAATGAAAATACGTACTCGTACTCCTGTCCACGATTGTAGAATGGTTAGTATGCTAGAATATCAACTCCGAGGTCCTGGGTTTGATCCACGGTTAATTAAAATATTCTGTAGTCAAAATATGGTTGTATATCCTTCCAATGTTATTGCTTACGTCCCTTATTTAATTGTCCAATAATTGGATGTTATTTTGGAAGCGGGAAAGAAAATTAATTTCAAATCCGAATAAACGACCTATATCATATCAAATATATTGCATGTAAATGGCGAAATTTGAAGACGATTTTATCTCGTAAACAAAGGGCATTCAAATTATCTACATAATGTAACACAAAGAACCAACTGATAAACAGATATAACAAGAACACCACATTCATTGCGTAAGTAAAAGGTAATGGTAAATTAAAAAGATACATAGAGTTTGGGAGGTTATTGACTTATATGATTGAAATAACTCAAAAATTCGCTGTTTTCTTGTATAAGATTCTCATAAAAATTGTAACTGCCACCCCCATTTAAAAATTATTCTTAGGTCAGGGGTGGCTAATAAAGGACTTCGAAATATTTTTCAACGTATTTTCATTTCAAGCTCATAATTTCATCCACCCAATAGTTTTCAGCAAACTAAAGAGAAAACGAGAAATGGCACCATTATCCTTGGCAGTAAAAAATCTTGCTAGCAATTGATATGGATCGATAGTCGCTGTAATTGAGGCAATTTGGCTTAAGGTCATTGAGGTAATACCTCTCTTTTCAAATGGCAATCCATTCATTTAGTTTCATATAATCTGGCAAGAGCTTTGCTGAAGAAGGATCTCAGGCCTGTGATCCCCATTTCCAAGTTTGGCCTTCCATACATCTGTCTGCATTGCCCATCATTCTTCAATTCACTTCCTTGGATATGTAGACAATCAGCCTACCCGATTCCTATCGGTTTTTGCGACGTGCTCCTCCAGCACCTTGCCAAGAGCTTTCTTCCCCTCTCCGCCGTTTTTTACGGCCGACTTCCCCGTGGATTCCACGCCTTTGTCGCTTTTGTCGCTTCTTGGCATTCGGATGTGGTGCTCGCGCGCGCGCGCATTGGTCGCCCTCCAAAAAAGTGAACGACGGCCGACAAAAGAGCCAAAGGGGGCAACACTTGTCGCGCGACCTTGCCCTTAGTAAAGACACCCGTAAAGAAAAGAGACATCAACGACTGTTTCAGCGAAAAGCGAATTTTTCCCCTCTTCAAACAAGGAGCGCAAAGTAAACCAATTTTTACAGATATCTACTCATTCTGCTGCGTATTATTTGTCTATCATTTCAAATATTTATAGTGAATCAGAAAAATTTGCAGACACCTGGTCACATCTTTCCTTCTGTGTTAGATTATTCATCAGCCATGTGCCTACAGCCTTTTCCTTGACACATTAAAAGAGGATGCCAAAATTTAAACCTTTAAATCATAAAAGGATGGTTAATAGATTCGTAGAACAACTATGTTGCTTTCATGTGTCATGTTGGTTCACGTGTCACTCATATATGTTCGTCCCTAATCTCGTCCCAATTCCTTATGCCAAGGACTAAAATATTTTATTATTTGTTTTTTTTAGGAAATACCCTAAAATAGGGATTCAATTATAAAATAAGGGAATTTCCGAAGGCTCTCATAATTTCCGTAAAAGAATTTCAGTATTTTAGGAAACAATCGGCGTCTGAGGTTGTATTGTAAAGGTGCTGATGATGCGATTTATGAAATACTAAGAGAACGAAGAGAGAAACTGCAGTTACTCTCCATTCGCATACAAGTCATGTAAAATTTGCGGTTAATCAACTTACTGAGAAATTTTCATTTCACTTCAATGTACCAGGTTGCTCTTATCAGTTCCTCAAGATTTCTATTACAACGAGCATTAATAACATAGTTTTCTTCCATCATACACTATATAATATATACACTATACTTATGTATATACATCTGTATTTTCCAAATAGAAGGAAACATGGTTTAATCTATTACAAAGATTCTTGAAAGGTAATACACCCCTAGTTCCTGCGATATCTTATATAATAATCACCGATGTGTGTGTATTTATTTATTCGATGACAGTAAAATCCCATAAATTACATGGGAGAAATATAGGAACATTACTTCAATGCACTTCCCGGCATGATGGAATTATAAACTTTTGATAGCCGTTTAAGATCCAATGGAGTATCACATATTCATATTATTCTGTATAAAGTATCATTGGTTCGATTCTGGATGGCTCGAAAACACTCCCATAAGAAACGCATGTAAGGTTAATTTTTATCGATTGCAAACTTTTTTTTGCAGGATTTAACACGAGTAATGACCCAACGAAATCGAGACAAGTACCATAAGAAAGGAAATTGAACACAGATTCTTATTTTTGCGAAATAAAGTGCGCATACCCTCTAAAATACGCCCAAAAGGGTTACGTATGTAAATATGATGACGATGAAATAAGCTAAAAGTACCACATTATTTCATTTATTAAGGAGAGAGGGGAGATTGCTTTTTTGAAATAAACAAGCCGTGGCAACGAGTGATCTATGGAGAATTAGACGAAACGAGGCCTATAGTAAACGTTATATGCATTTTAGAGTATGACATATTCGAAAATCATAAAATGATTATAAATACCCTTATATCTATGTAATTTTGGGTCATTAAAATAAACAACTCGTAATCGAGTAAAGAATAGCTTTATGAAAACGCAAGCCATGCCAACACATAGTATTTGACAAAATGAAATAAATTAGAGCGTATCTTCGGGTTCAATACATTTTAGACTGCGAAATAAAGATTGCCATTTGAATTCTATAGTGATCCTTATGAATTTATACAGTATATTAATTATAGTATAGTAAATGAATAGTAATTGAAAATTCTGTATAATATGTTTTTGCGTGGACATAAAATAGGTATTTAGTTCGTATATATTTTATATATTATACTAATGATTATAATTTGATTCAGTAACTTAAGTTAATTAAAAATATAACATTCTATTTATATCTACATACATGTATGGTAATACATGTGTGAAGAAATGAGACAAAATTAGAACGAAATGAAAAGTTTTATGTATTTTATAGTACGAAATAAAGGTTAATATTGGAAATATATTGAGATATTATAAATGTATTTTTGTGCATTTAAAATAAAACAAAGCTTAACCATAAAAAATTCTTTATTGAAACAAGCAAGTTGTTGAAACAGCTTATTCTTATGAGGCTACTTAGCAAACCTGAAACTTATTTTTCCGGAAAAAAATTTTCCGCTAATAGGATTCGAACCACTGAGGATAAACTTTTGGATTAATCTTCGGAATTGTTGGAATCGGAAGTTAGAACCAGGCACTTTAACCACTCGGCCACCTTGCTGACGGTTACAATTGGAGAAATGATGACCCTTATTTTTCAAGAAAAAGGTTAGATAAGTAGGCTACTTCATGCAAGGGAATTACAGATAATGTGACAGGTATATTTATATAGGAACATTTACATTTTTGAGGGGGTATTTTGACTTACATCAGATGTACGTGATAAAAGTAGTGCATTTGTTTACATATTAAATTAATTTCTGTCATTTATGACATAGGAATTCGCTTGTACATTCATAATAACCTACGAAACTCTATCACTGCACTTATCATCAATAAGTTACCATTGATTTTAGCCTTGTTTTTCGTTACTAGTTTCCAACGTTACCTTCCTTTTTGTTAATGTTACTTTCTTTTTCGCGAGAATAAATAAACGGAGCTAAACCATGCTTCATGCCAGAGAATTACAGATAATATGATAGGTACATTTAAATTAATCCTTGACATTTTAAAAGTACTTAACATCAATATAATTTCTTGATTACCTGATGCTTTAGTTTTTTTAGGTAATTCTCATATATTAGATTTAATAAAATTTTATCCTATTAGTTTTAGACCTTTCATTCATATTTATAGCTTCAGTTTTTATCACGATGGTTATTTAAAGTTTGAGTGGGATTATTTTTATTTTCAAAAATCAAGGACCAGATATTTATACATAATTCATAAGTTAAATTCAGTCCCGTCATTTTGAGGGAGAAATTTACTAGTTAAGAATATAATTTATAATTCGGATTCTTCCCTATTTTAAATTTTCACTCAAAAAACAAAAAGAGTCTAGCTCAGAGGTGTCTTAAGTCCATTTTCTTCAAGTCGACTTTTTAGTAACTTCTGGAAACATGTAGCCACATTTAAATGATTTTGTTTCATAATATTGATAATAACACCAAATACATAAAAATATAATGGAAAATATTCCCTTTTAGTTCAGAATGCGAATGAATTCGTTTTTTACGCAATTTTGATGATAAAGTATCTAAATTTTGCCTCCAAGCAGCACAAGAGCGGCCTTTCTTATGTGATTGAATTATAAGTATGAGCTTCTCAAAGGAAAGAGTCCTTACCTTTGGGTCAACTATTCCTAAGATACGCATTTACGATACGTTAATACGTTATGTCTTTTGGCTCGTTTCCGCAAAATATTCCTGACTATCTCAAGTAAGCATTTTTCTCTCCGCAGCAAGTGACGCTGCACTTCACACTTCCGCTTCATTGCACGCGGGACAATTACCGGAACTGGTACAAACATGCGGACGAGACATTTGCTTTAATGAGCGCTTCCATTTTAATTAATACCGCCTCTAAGTTGGGGGATGTAAACTCCGTTGATAATTTGTGTCCACGGAGCGCCATTAAGAAGGGCGATCATCTCATATACGCCTTTTCCGGTTCCTCAGCTCCGCCCCTCATCCCACATTTATCCCATCAATTCTCTCATTTTTCCCTTCCTTCCCCCACCTCCGACACCTCTTTAATTACACTTAACACGTTCAAATGAAGGAGCTGAGTATACTTCTCTTCTCCCACGCTATCTTCACCCCGTGACCTCTTTTTTATTCTCACACGGACCACCGGAGAGAAAAAAAATATGTTTGACCCTCTGTAACAAAAGGCAATCGTAATTGGAGAAGAGGGGAGAATTTGGTTCCCGTATATAAGCGATGAGATGCAAGCTTACATGCGAGATTGGGAGGAATGATCGGAATATAAGTTCGAAAGCAGTCGAAAAAAATAAACCGTCTACTATTTCTAGAGTGTAACAAATGAGAATTCATCGGGATGACTTAATTATTCCAGGGCGTTTTACTACCGTCACAAATTGTAAATAAAAGGCTGAACAGACGCCAAAGGTGATACTTCTAACGTTTAATAAGTTGTTTATTTTTATGGTGACCATTGTTTATACATTGCTCGATACTTTTATTATCATCATAACTCTATGCATCAGTAGGTTTGTGTAGCCCCATATCATCGAACACGTATTTCCATTGTCTTCTCTTTCATCTTATCTTCAAACACTATCCATAGTAATACTTCTCTTAAAAGCTGCATATGAAGGAAGGAGGAATAGTAAAGGGAAGCTGTACTAAGGAACACAGAAAAAAGCAATAATTCATTGGAAATTTATTTATTTTGATAGAATAACACTTCTTAGATGTCCTTGCCTTTGATAATGTAAAAATTCAAGGTTAGTATACTTAAGAAGATTAAATATTTTGGTGCAGAATTGTGCATTTGCACTAATTTAAGATACTGTGTTAAATATTCTCGGCCATAGAGATTCTTTATGATTGTGTATATGTTGCATTATTCGAAAATATTTTGTGAAAATTTGATGATATACATTACCGTCAAGGAGAATTCGAATTATGGAATTGTATATCTATATTATACTATATCGCCTTTCTCTGTAAGGCGAACGTATTCTTATTTAACTCTGACGTTTATTTCGCTTTTAGGATCTCGAATCCAAGCGACTCAAACATCAACTTTTCCATATCCGAATCGAACGCAAATACGTCTTTAAAGTCCATGCCTTTCTGTCATGAGATCAACGTTACATCAACAACCCAATGCTCACATGTAATCCAGTTTGTAACTCCAGCAGACTATGACTAACCTCACTCTCGAGTGACGTGAAAATTTGTCTGGATTTATATAGTCCTCCAGAATCATTGATTTTCACAATGATGTTGCGGTCAGCGGTGCGATGATCCAATCGAACTGCGGTTTGTATTCGCGCCATCCTAACGGACGCTCATCATCCGTCCTAGATCACACACCCCGTAAATCCCAGAAACCTTCCCTCGCGAACGTTTTCCCGAATGCAAGACCGGAAGGACCGTTACCATCTCTGGGGCCCTTCCCCCGAATCCGCCCCCTTTTATTGAGCTCATGTGGGAATACAACCTCCCCAATCCCAGCACAACCTTTGCACGTGCAAGATGAGGTCCCTTTACCTGTCCTTCGCCTTGGCGCCATTGAAAAACCACCGACCAAGGAGGACTCGTCCAGGAAATCACCTCTCTCTCGTCACAAGGCGTCCTAGCCTCGGACGAGGTGCCTCTTATTGGGCAGTCGACCTTGACCCTCGGTTCGCTCGTCCGCCGTAGCAGGGTGCGGAAGAGCAGTCGGGGGCGGAGTGAGGGGGGAATCCTGTTGTGGTCCCGAGGGAGGCGGTCGGACCGGGAGCCTTCTGCAACATGACCTGCGTAAGGAGGCTAGGGCTCGGTTGCATCGGGAAAAAGGTGGGAAAGTTAGCAGTTGGATTGCCCCGCAGTAGGGGGAGGTCGCGCGACGTGGGCGGCGGCTTGGGGGCCGTGTTGTGTCGGGAAATTGCTACGTCTAGGGAGGAAGCGTAGCCATGCGAGTCTCACAAGAAAAAGGGGTAATCGGGTGAGACAATGGGAAGCAAGGGCGGGTCCGAAATAGGGCGAAATCATTCTCCTATTTAAACTTGTTCCCACACGAAGTACCTATTCCTTTCTTCCGCGGCATGGTCCGTCTAAATAACATTTCATAATAAGATGGAAATACAGGTTCTTCTCACGGTTATCCTATCCGACTATAATCGTAGACCTTCACTATAATATGGGAAAATTTACATCATGGATACACCTATTTATTTATTCAACAATGTTACGCACACAGCACCGAGCCTCTGATATGTATTTCGACAAATATAACAGCTCCAATAATCAAAACAATAATATTTATTTATATAAAAAATAATATGGTTGGGCTCTCGGATAGCTGTGGGCAGCGCGTTCGACTTCAATGAAAGCGGTCCTAGCTTCGATTCCCGGTGGGAGCCCACGTGCGAAATGACCTCAGCTGTCGAAGCACTTTTCACAATACTACTACTACTACCAATAATATGGTGAGATAATGACATTTGATAGAGCTTTATAATTATTTTTATGACATACATTGAGGTTAGATTTCTTGGAGACATGATTAGTTCCAAGGGATTGGTAGAAAGGGGTACTCGCCCCCCTCGAGGCCTCTTATAGTATGTAGGACTTGTAACTTCCTTAGGATATGACGAGGAGCTTGTATTAAAATCTGATTAAGAAGTTTCTGTATTATCACTATACATCTGCGGCACTTCACAAAATGGTAGATTCAAGTTACTTTGAGATGGGTTCATTAGGAAATTGTCGTAAATCATCTCTCTTTGGTAATTAGACCCGCCCATACCCGAAGACAGTATTGGAAGAAATGCCGTAGGGAAGACTTTATGAAGGGAAACATAGATTGCGATACGAGTTATAGGTAATAGTTAGAGTTAAATTTTAAAAAAAAGAAGGGGTTAAACGATCAACATGGAATTTGGTGGCTTTAAGATCTTCAAGAAACCTTGAATTAAGTCTTCTAGATGATAATTGTTTATATATTTTTTAATAAAATAATTGAAGTTTTTACATCAGTAACCATTAAATTAGCATCGATATATCGGTGCAAAGAAGTACTTCTCATTGCTTTACTCTGAGCTATCAGCAGTAACCAGGCCTATAATCGGGCATCTAATGATAAATACCCTTATTCATTCTTAGTATTCTCAAATCATCCTTATTTCTGCTGGATAAATCCTCCAGCGAAGACTTTTCTTCTTCGAAGTTTCTATGGAATCATCTACAAGAAGCGATGTATCTCTTGGTGTTTCTTAGAGACGGGATATACATGACTTTCCACATATTTTTCTCTCCACCTTGACACTGTCCCACGGTGAGAACACGAAAGGGTTCTCTCGATCTAGATATACGCCCTAATCAAGGTCACGATATCACAGGGGAAGGATCGTGACCATCTTACGCGATAAGCTTCAATTCACGGCGTTTTGAACTTTCCTCGTTTTTGCTCCGCGTTGGCTTCGGAGCGTAACGGTCGCTGAGAGAATCTCGCTCCGGGCATCGCGGAACGCAGTCGCTGCTCCAATTTTCCTTCATATTCCCTCTTCACTTGTTTTTAGACATCTTCCTTTTTCGAACGTTACGGTCCCGTTAATGCATTCAAGGTACAGCGGAAAAAAGAGAAGGGAGGTTTCATGAGGCATATCAGGAAGTAAGATGGAGCAAGTAGTGAAAGAGGCAAGTAGGCAGAACTAATGCGAAATTAGCGCTCCACCCCTTTATTGCCATTCTCGTGCTTCGGAGAGGTTGTTGGTTTCTCAGTATCGAGTGTGAGAAAAGTTTTTGTGCATCGGAGAGTATCTGGATAAGATGGAATGCATCGACAATGGATCCCGGAGAGAATCGACTGCTTCCTCTGGATGTCTCGCAGTTCTCACTACTAATAAATTGGAAAAAATAAAAAATTAATTCAGCTACTCTGTCTCGTGTTTAGTTTTTTTAGCATTTTCTATATTAATTTCCTTAAACGACTACCGGAAGTGACTACGAAAATATCTTTAGTTATGAATATTTATTGGATTTTTTCGTCTTTTTGTAAGATTCTATTTTCTTCTATTTAATTGTTTCTATTTTACTTGCCTTTTTCTTTATTATAATACTCTATATTTCTACACTGTAGTATAGTATAGAAATTTATTCTTCACTTTATTCATTTTTATTTTATTTTCTTGACTTCCGAAGGCAGTTTCCACTACATATTTAACTTACATCATTAATTGTATTTCTATATGCTGAAGGGTTTCTGCTTTGACAACTTTATTTACAATTATTGTTTGGAAGTTTGCTGATTTATTCTCGTTTAGTATTTTACTGCTATGATTTCTTATCTTAGCTCCGCTTTGGCTCTTTAATATTCAGAAACTCCTATTTTTTCTTGCCCTACTTCTTTATGAATTGATAGTGCTTTTTCGACGGCAGAAGAGCTTTAAAATTCTCTATCTCAGCTAAATAAAATCGTTCTTAATTTATTTATAACCAGCGGTCTCCTGATAAAAAAGTAAATTTTGTCAACCGAAGCGATAAATTGCGAGAGGATCTCATACGAATGTGTCCATTCTGAATTAACGCTGGATGTGGATACAGAGAAGTTACCTTTTAATCTTTTACCGTAGATATAACTCAGTTTTCAATTTCGTTACTATAATTCCTGTAATATCAAGATATATTATAGAAGGAAACAGAAATTATTTTCCGTGAAATATTATTACCGTTCCAGCAGCCTCATTCTCACGAATATCTACATCTAATCATCTTCATTACATATTATATTTTACCCTGCATGATTTGTGTCAATTAAATTTACTTATTATACAATTGAGTTACTTGTGCATCAGGGATTTTTGTCTACTCAATAGAAACATAAAAATGCCCTTATTCCACAGTCCAGGATTATATGTGGTAAGAATAAGCCAATTATTGCTTCCCATTGGCTATGCTATGCTCTCTTAAGAAAGTCCTTAGTGCGCGCACAATATCCGAGTACCTGTTTATTCCAATTTTACATTAAAGGTACGCCATATTGTCTGAGATATCTCATTATTTAATTAGATTTCATTGCTCACACACTATTGCTAGATACTTCGTCGAAAAATGTTGGCTCCAACGATTACATATATTGAGATGGATTATAATTACTTAATGCACTTATATCACAAAAATGTTGTCCACCGTAATTTTACCTTGTACAGGAGAGTGTTTTATTAAAAAAATCTTACTTAAAGCGTAGGCTTTTGATGTGTACATATTCCATTGTGCTCGTCGAAAGAACTCGCCGATGACATTGCGATACCAAAAACCTAGTACCAAGGGATCTTTATAGTGCTATAGTTATACTATTGAGATATATTTCGGGAATATTTTCTGCGAGTTTTCTAAATTCCTGAATTAAAAAATAATTCTTCGCTTTTAGTTTACTGCAGCAGTGCAAAAACTTATCCCAATAAATAATACTTATCCAATCACATAGAACCCTCTAATTAAATTTTCGCACCCTTACCGAGATTTAAGCACCTTCACCGAAAACGACTGATATAGAGATAATGTACTTTAGCAATTGTATTAGGTATAGTGGAATCTTGAATATCTTGAACCAATCTTGATTATTGTATAATATAAAATCATCATTTTCAGAATCAAATTTCTAAAGGGATTAGTGATCAGAGGGGAATTTAGGTAGAGCATAAATTTCTTTCACAAATATTTTCTGGTGTATGAGCTGAGTATTCAAATCTATTATATCCAACTTCAATTTCAATGAGACCAATCTACTAATCGTGACTAGGAAAGTTGTGAATATGTTGTTTTCAAACTTAAGGATACTTAATACGGATTTCGTTTCTGCGGAAAGAAAATATGAGACATTTCCGAATTCAAAACGCTGTTATTCATCTGAAGATCCGCTCTTTAAAACCACATCATTAAATTTGCTTTTCGAAGATGTTTTTGAAAGTGATTTGTCACGCACAAAATTTTTACGAGCAAGAGTCGGAGATGTATATACCCTTTTATGCCTTTCTTTTTGGAACTTTGCCGATTCATTGAGCATGCTAATTCGAAGGAACCATTACCTTTGAATGAGGCAGCTGACTTTTTACGTCAGCGAGCATCCATCTTACGAGAAACATTACGTAATCGTAAATAGAATGCGGTTTGCTGCCCTTCAGGAAAATATCGAACTCAGATAATTACTTGCAGTATATGTAAATCTTCTAAGTTTTACGCGTTCAAGGAATCGGACTCTAAAAGCAATAGTTATAACTGTAGTGCCTCTTGTTTAATAGCTAACCGTAGATAAGGGCAATATTGGGATGATGTCATCGGAAAAAAGTCGTCGAGAAACTGCGCCTGCGCAGGCGGAATAGTCCATTACTCTGTAGATGACTTTCAATTGCAATACACCGCTTGCGCAATTGCTCTGATGAATAAGAGGGGCATTCTAATAGGCAGTGAATGGTGTATTAAAGTTTCCTCTGGAGAATTCAACGCTCGGATACTTATTTAAATTCTTCTTATTATCAGTTAATTAAAAGCATGAAATAAAGAATCAAGTGCCTTAATATATAAAATAAAAGTAAAAGTGACATAGTGCAGAACACTAAACTAATTTCGAGGACTGAACTGAGCAAGTTTTACACTTGATATCTAACTTTGAGTAAAGAAGTCCGAGTTCTGGTAAATTATTGCTTATGATATTCATAGGAAATTCAATATGGTTGTCTGATCCATGGTGTTCATTTATATAACTTTTCATATTCCAGTTCACGGTTTATGTTGTGTTCTTTCGGCACCATAAAGGAACGGCTCAACTCGTCTGGAATCTTAAAGTGAACATATGTGAATCTACGGAAGAAACTATTTTTTTAATTAAATTACTTTGTGAATGCCTTAGGTCTTAAAACTTCGGCTCAAATATATTCTGGATATCTCTTAAAATTTGTTTTTACAGCCAGCAAAAGATATTTCCTTCTTTTCATTTAAATTTTTTTTCCCTAACTACCAGGGACCAACGCAACACTTTAAAAATTTACATTTTCTGAAAGGTTTATCATAGAAGTGGGAAGAAGCGAATTTTTTTAATCGGAAATGAAAATTGTCATTGCCAGTCGTCAATCTACACAATTATGGGAAAACTATGGTCAATTAAACTACTATTGGTAAAACAACAATCTTGATTATTAATAATGAAAAAGACAGCTAATTACATCACCTCAGCCCCACGAGATCTTTTTAAGAACTAATGCCTACCACAATATGCTTAAACGTGTACACCCCTACTTTACAATAAAACATAAGAGTTGAATGTTTATAAGAATCCCTCATCGCATCTCCGCCAAGTTTTTAAGGAGAGGCAATTTCACTTTCGCTACCGAAAGCCACGAAGAATTTTTTCGTTAACTCGTTCACTCTCATAGGCAATCCCGGAGAGGAAAAACTTCCTCCGTTAGACAAAGCTTCTTTTTTAGGAGGCTTAACTGTGTGAGATCCAAATCGTCAATAATGGAAGAAGAGCCTCCAATGACCCGCTGATATATACACTTCTTGGACTCGTAAACTTTTCACGAGTCACTGACCGTTCCAGTCAACAGTAACCATCCAACCGATCGCGGTCTTTGAACGGCATCAATCGAAAACACCGCGGGGGATGAATAACTCATCATCGGCACTCATTCACGTCGGAGACATGAGCCGAGCGAGAGACCATCGGAGCGCCGCTTATCTCTTCGCAGTCCATCCCTCCTGTGTTGGTTCGAACCACCTCTTCATCCCCCGCCGACCACCCCTTCTACCGTCGCCACTCAGAACCGGTATCTATTCAAAAAACCATCGTCTTCGTCGCCCCTCCCTCTCCGCTTAGTCTCGCCTGATTACTCCGCCGCACAGCGAGAGTGAATTCGCCCCCTTGTTCCACCGCCCCAAGGAGTTCGGGACTGTTCTGCTGGACGCACTTGGAGTTCCTCGCTGGACGACGCCACGACACGCTTTCGCCCCTACCTGGAGCTGCTCTCCTCCGGTCAACGGCCTCCGGAGACCACTGCCGGAGGGGACCCGACCTGACGCGCGGGAATCCGAGGTCCGATCTGCGGCGGAGTTTTCGAACAGCCCTAGTAAAGCGTCCCATTTCGGAGGAACGCCCATTTTTTCCTCGGACGGTTCCGCAGCGGTGGCCGGTGGAGAAACCGCAATGAGGGTCGCTTAATCCGTCTGGAAACAAAAGGACTCTGCTAAGGAGTCGCAGTCCGGTGGGAAAAGCAGGAGGAGACAAAGCGTCTCTCTGGGGAAAACATCGGACGCTGCCTCAGCGGTCGGCAAATCGTCGAGTAGGCGGGAAACGTTTTCCCGCTCGTAAGCATAGCTCTTCCGGAGCCGTCGCTGGGAAGACTCCCCTTGCAGTCCGTGATGAGGACTTGCAAAAAGTTCGGGATTAAATGAATGCACTTGGCGGACGAACGCATGGGGGTACGTGAATCTCTCTGTATCTCCCCTCTTCCCCCTTCTGCCCTCCCTCCTCCGGCGCTGGTGATGTGAGCAGGCGGACGTAAAAGGAATGCAGCCGAGGCAGTCGCCTGTGGAACGGCCGTCTGGAGTGTTTGACGGCGAAGGAGAGCTTCTGGTGAAGCCGTGGAATTGAAAACAGTGCGTCGGAGGGAGTCGGTGTTTTGTGGTTCTTTTCTGACAGTGGTTCGCGAAAGGATCAGAGTTTACATTGAGGTGCTTGTGGTGGTTATTGTGGGTTTGGGGGAGGAAGAGGCGGTCGACGATTCATCGAGGACTTCGAAAGCATCGTCGGCCGGTGTTTTTGGAGCAAAGCGGAGGGATCTACCAAAACACGCCTTTCCAATAGCATGAAGGTAATGTGGATTCCACTATTCCTCGACAATTAAATACAATCGGCGAATACGCTCGCAGCAAATATGCGAAAATTTCCGCATATGCCTTATATTAAAAATTCCACCGTTGATGAATAACCATTTCGCCCGTATCATTTTAATGACATGGTATGAGGTATTCAGTGAAAGCGACAGGTGTTTTTAACCGTGACGAGATTTCCGTGAAATAGACATTGGGATGTTTCCGCACTTTGAGTTTCAATTAGGAATTGCGAAAAGAGATGGTAAGCTATTTCCTTATCCTGCAAAGGAAAGAGGGAAGCGCTGAAATTGAAAGTGAAGAGTTGAAAACTGTACGAACGCAATTAATGTGGTAGAAACCGTTTATATTTAATGAGAAGATTTTATCACATTGGAATTGATCATTGCGTCCCCAACTTTTTTTCCCCTTGGTTTCATAACGATAGGGTCCTCCTCTCTAATTCACCTGCTGCACCTGCACTATAGTTGGAGGCATAACTTCCTATTTATATTGACCACCTGCTCGAAGAAGGCTTCGTTTTCAGTTCCAACGGATATTTTATGAATGATCCTTATTTATGTGTAGACACTGCGGATTTTCCTTCCTGATGTTCAGCAGATTTTGGAGATACATGCTGAAATTGTCACTTCCACCAGTTAAGGCTTCCGCGATGCTCGATTTTTCGTTCCTCGATGCGTGTCTTCGTTTTAGAATCGAGCTTTAGCTAGCCTAGATATGTAGGAAGGAGGGACCTGTATGGGGCTTTTAGCCCCGGGCCCTCCCGCGCCAAACGACGGGTAGAAAGGGGGCGTGGAAGGGAGAAGGGCAGGTAGCGATAGTTCTACTCTACACAGAAAACGGTTTCCGTCGATCGTCAGGTGGTTGCTTTTTCGAGCGAACAGACGGCGTGCTGTCGAGGGGAATCGCCATTGGATGAGCGAGTGTTTCGTCTGAGCGTGCGTGAGTTGCCACCGACGCACGCCCGCGAAACTCACGCGTGGGAATAAACTTTCGAGGTCGCCGGAGACTTTGTTTATGTTTAGTCTCGCGTGATTGGCGCTTACACTGTGGGCAATGTGTTCTTTTGCAATTGCTCTGCAAGATACACATTGTCTAGCCCATGGATAGATGGATACATTGTTGCTCTTCAAAGATTTTGGACCTAGTTATGTGTGGATATGAAGAGTTTGTAAGGATTCTCCACGGAGTTTCCATTTCAGTATAATATCTCATGCTTGCTGGTTTGTTACGTATCTCGTTCTGTTTATTTATTTCTAAAAATTCGCGAAAAATCCAAGGACAACTTCTCGCTAAAGCACGATATGATAATCAGGAAAGTAAGCATGGAGGAAAGAATGAGAAGAATTCTTAAATAATAAGACGTCATCCGTAAAATTGCTTCTCAATTCTTTCTCAAAAACTCTACAGCTACCATCCTGTGAGTCTTCCTTGCTGCTAAAGGTTATTGTGATCCTAACGAACAAATAAAAAGTTGTCCAAGATTGCTGAGCAACTTTCGAGGATTCATAGTATCCACAGAAAACTTCACTATAATGTCTTCAGAAGAAGAAAATTCGTTAAATGTTAATATAATGCAAAATCGATAATGTATTTATTCCGTTCACCAAGAGGTATCGTTGAAATTCCCGTGACTCAAGATGTAAAATACTTTAAAATATGCAAGTATGTCTGTCTTTCTTCGGGTTCGCTAAAGAATCTGTTGCGGATTTTATCGTGTAGATTTCGCACAGAGTGGATATAAGTTCTTGCACGGGAAAACTAATGAAGTAGTTAGGAATTCTAGTATTACCATCGATTCGTCGGATGCTGAGTCTACGGAAACTTGTTTGCCTCCCTGGCATTTCGCTGCTCATTTCCGAGCATCAGTACCACTTTTACTGGACGAGAACAGACATTCTATCGCTAAGTATATCGTAAAATACGTTTTTCATGCTGCGGTATTTGCCGCGTACAAGTTTAAATCACGGCAAACAACCGGCGTACCGAGAATCTTTGTCGCCGGTGGCCTTCAAAACCTTAGCGGTTGTTGTCTCCAGTTCCTCCTTCCAGTCCTTCACTCTCTCCCCTCTTTCGCCTCTCCTTTCAATTCACGCTTATTCATCGAATATGTATAAAGAACGAAGCATTTGTATATGGACGCGGTATAACGTTTTACGCAACATTCTAGTTGCTTTTCCCTTAAGAACTTTCAATTTAATATCCGCCATACGTATATCGTAAAGTCTGGATTTGCGGTTAACCTTGCCTTTTGTTACATTATGTAAACATCCTTTCTAACTGTTACTGTGGGAGGAATGTTTGCTCATAAATTATTTTTCGAATCGGTTTTCAAATTTTTGGAAGAAATTTGGGTTTGCCACGCAAGTGTCCAGATAACCTCGAGCTAAAATATTGTTTGAAAGTAATAAATTATAAATGTAAATTATAAATAAAATATCTTCATGATATGTCCAAAAAATGCAACCATTGCTTTTATGAGCTCTTTCATTAGTTTAAGTAAGACTAAATTTTATGGTGCAGAACTTACGATAAACGAAAAGATTACTTTAAGAAAGTTTTATTTACATTCAGAAATCTTGCGAAACCTGTTCTATATGACTATACTTTTTGTAAGTAATCTTTTTACGTTCGAGGGCTTTCTTTGGGCTTTCTTCAACTGTCTTTGAATCTGTGGTCCATCACAACGAATTCTTCCACATCAGTGAACCAACACTTACGTTTCAACGTCTTAAGGATTAAATAGATATCACATCATTCATTAGCCTTAATTAAATCTGTTCCTCCAGGAACAATTACTTCGTTCAAAATATCACTTGTTCACTATACATTATTAATTTTCCTATTACATTTTTGTCGTGAGGTGAAGATTCTTTTTTTTGGCATTACCTATAAGTCGCAATTTTTACTATATTGGAAGGTTAAAATGTGATTACAATATCTTGCATCTCTTTGTAAGATTACAAATATTAGGCTGTTTTACTCTCTGAAAATGCAGTTTTATGGTATCTCTATGAATTATAATTTCGTCATAATAAAATCCGTTCTGCTGTCTGAAAGAGTGCAATATCACAGTTCCATCTTCACGAAATACTTACGTACTTACCAAGTAAATAATAATAATCTTCCTGATCTGACTTCATCCGATTCTTCGCTTTAACTTTGAAACCGGTCGTAAATGCATCATTCTTTGATGGGTAATAGTAAATCAATTCAACTAATTAATTTGGAACTCTAGGATCTTTTTTTCAGTCACCATGGAATGAGATCTGAATTTATGTGATATATTAATGTATAACACTTCCTGTAATAATCTCCTTAAATCACCTTCCTTCAAAGACACCGGTGCGATATTTTTTAATGGGCCGGTGAGATTCGATTTCGAAATTTCAACTCCTGTTTTTTCCCAGCGTCTCTCCTCTGCCATCGGGTAAAGGAGCCGATTAGAATGCGCTCTTTCAACCCATTTTGCCTTTTTCTCCATGCATTTAATCTCCATCAGTTGGAAGTTCGATTAGGATGATGCCCTTGTCAAATAACGAGAGTTTATTCTTCACCTGCTTCCGCTTCCTCGTTCACTCTTTCGTTGCCCTTTCCGTGCCCTCGTTTCCGCATTCGTTTCATTCGTCTTTTGTTTTCAACCGTCATTAATTTCTTTTTTGCCCTTTCCATGCCGAGAAACCGGTTCCGACAGATTTTTAATGGAGTACTCAAATTTGATGAAATCCAGCTCACAATTACGATAATTTTAGGGCCGTAACGTGCCGAAGGAATATTCTTGAGTTCATCACGAACCGCATACTCCTCTGGGGATGTTTATCGTTGACTTAATGTCCTGATTACACGTGTTTCATACTCCATTCGTAAGTTATATTTCCTCGTATGACGTGCCAGTTGAGTAATATGACATTCCGGAATTCAACCATATCCACAAAGATTTTCTTATCTCAAATCTAATTCGTATCCTTTGCATTCGCTCCGGCATACCTGTGTCTGCCCTACCGCTATGTTTCGTAATCTGTCCCAATTTTCTTCTTTGCGGACATTTTTTAAAGTTCACGTATCTCCCTTCATTGGCTTACAATTCATTTTCTACTCGTGAATCATATTTTCCGCTAATGTTTTGGCGAAATGTTCCTTTAATTGTGAATTTGTCCGAATAAGCGAAAATTTTCCAAAGATAAGTTATTAGATAATTTTTCTCGTGTTTACCTGAATTTCTGAAATATTTAAAAAAACTATTTACATGGTAAGTAATTTTAAGTATTCAAATATTATTTTAAAATAAATGTCTTTAAAAATACGTTGGATGGTATGGGCCTTAATTTAGTGGAACTCCATAATACGAATAAAAACAGGAACAGTTTATTAATATATACAGGATCCACAAATATACAGGATCCACAAATTATTTGTGGATATATATTAATAACATGTTCCTGTTTTTAGTCGTTAAAATGTATCGTAACTGCAAAATGATGGAAATACAATGAGTTATGAGTTAAATTCTTATGGAAATGCGTACCCTCTGAAGTAATAACAACAATAATTAATTTACATTCATTGACGGTAAAATATATAATAGTGAATTTGTCATTATCTCGTCAGATAAATCATCTTTCCCTGTAAATAAAATGATAATGTTTATATAATAATAATGATAATAAAATTATAATCATAGCGTCACACAACTTTTAGAATATTATTTCAATATTATAAATAAACTACATAAAATTATTGTAAATTAAAGTAAATTATATACATATAAAAAGATAGAAATAACGGTGCCTAGTCAAAAAGGTAATTTATCGAATGCTGATATGTATCAATGAAATATTTTTTAGATTCCACCAAAATTATTTTACAGTTCACACTGGATTATTTCTTTGATTCATTAACCCTTAAAAATGACACTCTTTGCAAATGTTGAGAAAAAAAGGAATTTTGTAATCGTATTTAACGTTTTATCTATTTCATTTATTCGCTTATCCCTCATGCATTCCTATGTTATCCTACGAAAATTATTCCATTCAGAAGCTTCTGTTACTTCTCCTTCTCGTATTTGCTTTTGATTATCGCAGAAATTGTTCCATGAATGAGGAATTGAATGCATTTTAGGAATGCGATATGCATTTTTGTGTAATGGAATTTCAATTAAGCTGAAATGCAGTGAATTTCGAAAGATCTGAATTTCTGAATATTGCGTTAGCATGTGTATGTTGACTTCCCGAAGGGGGGTTTGGAGATGGTATGAGGTTGTCATCATGTTATATTGTTTTTTGGAACGCAAAATAGGCATATTTTTAATTTTTACTATATTACCATGTCTTCCTTTGCATACTTCTTCTGTCACCATCTGGAGAAGGGAGAGGTACTTATGATAGAAGAAAAAAATTAATGTCATATAAATTACCTTTAGTTTATAGAAGATTGTATAAGCGTATCGAATTATTTTCAAGAAATAATTCTCAATGGAGCGCATAAGGGAAAGTAAACCAGTAATACGAACTATAACTGGGTGTCTTCCTAGAGACACAGAAATAGTTAACTTTTTCTCTTATTCGTCGTTTCGAATATTGTTACAGGATTTAGAATCCACATGAAATAGGGTTGGCTTCAGATTTAGAGAGTGTCCATCGTCAAGGAGATCAGTTCTTTAGAGGAGATTGCTCTGTGGCGTTACGGCTTTGATAAAGTCCTTCTGATGAGATTCGCTCCAGTTGAGAAGATTGGATTACGAAAAATTCATCGGGAGAGAACTTTTTGACGAAGTAGATGACGAAGTGTTTCCAATTAATCACGAGCTCCGACTCCAAGAGAAATCGACAAAGCTATACAAGGAAATGATCGCAAAGACCGATAGTTACTTCTTGTCGTGCTTCCCGCAGACCATCAGAGAAGCTAACAGAATAGAGTTAGCAAGGGATTATGGTGCTGATACAACCACTGCCATATGCCACTGGCGGATTGCGGGGTAGATACGTTATTGTAAATGTTAACGGAAAAGTTTCCTGCTGTTATAGTTCGTTGATTAAGATCCTATCTGAGTAAGGTTTGTATTTGACTCGATACAGTATAGTAATGTTATAATCGATGTTGAATTATATTTCAATGTGTCGATAAATCGATATTCTGCTTTACGATATTCCGATATTTCGACGTTACGATTTTTCGACATCTCTATGCATCTATATTTCGATATCGACACGTTCAGTTGGTCTCTCTAAGATGTTTTCCCATTAGCAATCTCTCTCTACACCGCGCTCCTTTCTTACTTGGACGCTGTGGCGAATCTCTATGTCCGGTCGAAGTATGGTTGAATTTACTTCCCCTTCCACTTCAGCATCCTTTTCTTCACCCTTCCTCTCCTCTGCAGGGCGTCCTCGCGTGACCATCGCCGCTCAAGGTGACTCACTCCTTCCTTTCGCATTTTCGTCTTCTTTTGTCCTCCTTCCGTTTTTCCTTCCCTCTCCTATCTTCATCTCATGGCGGTCTCTTAAAAAAGATCACGACCCAAGCGCTCGTAGGAACGATCCGCGGACTCACGTAGTCAACTGTTTCTGCAGATTAGACGATTGCAGGGGCAACAGTTTCCACCGCTGCGCGGCGTACTTGGTGGATTACCTCCATCCGCCTCTGACCTTTACGGCGATGACAGATACCTTCGCGGGAATACGAAGGAAATAAGTTCTCCCACAGAGAAGAGGAAAGGATTCTCCCAGAACTGCGCTTAATCAGAGCCGTGTTGGGATATCGTAATTTGCCTTTACTTTGGACGTTTTCCTAAACTTTGATAAGTATTTACCACAAAAATTTTAAGGAACGTTCCCGAAAACGTTTTCGCAAAACTACGCAGATCTGTAATACATGTGTACACTTCGAAAGAACTCTTCCAATAGATTTCATTTTCCATTTGTGTTACAACACCTCTGTAGAATAATTGATTCCTGTTTTGGTTGAATTACCAAGTTTTACATTTTACTTGCTGGTCTGCCGAAAGAGAGATTGCCCAACCCTCTCTGAAAAAAGGTCTGAAAAGGACAACTAGAAGGCCGGTTTAAGATTCAACCCTTTCACCAACAACTACCAAAAGCCGTGGAGAGCGACTCTGGCTTACAAAGCAAGACTCTTTGGACATTCTGCTGATGAGTCGCTCATAATCAAAAATTATCGAAATTATACGTAAAATTTGCTATTTGACGAGAAGCTAATTTCAGTAATCCGATATCCCAGGTACAAGGGCTAAGTCGAGTCCCAGAAAGAAATCATCAATCTTAAAAACGATAAAACCTCCTTTTTCGGTCCCTTTTCCATAGAGAGTCTCACAATTAGCTGAAACCTAGTGCGCCTAATGACAAATCCCGAATTTGGCTTATTCAGATTGACGATTGTGCATAATTTCTATCATCGCATAGCGAGGAGTCCAGGGCATATCCAATGGTATTATAAAGAATTGTCCATCAACTATTACCATACTTAAAGAATATTGCCTTCATTACCCTGAATGTTTTTATCAATTATTAAGTATTCTCACGTTTGAATTATAGATATTTCGCGGTAACTGATATTGGTCATGAGTATTCGTCTTTTTCACGAACTTCGAAGTGTGTCAAAGAGACGAAAAAGTTCGCTCAGTTTATACGTTGAATTTGAAAGTCTGAAGACATGATAAATAACTCTGATATTCTTGATTTCATTAAGTTCTAAACTCGTTACAATCTAGGTTAATTTACCTTTGAGATTAATGAGTTTCCTCGTTTGAAAATTTCCAAACATTTTAATTTACATACATGGTCGGGTCAGACTAGGTCGAATGCGCAACCATTCGTTGAATTACAAAGAGAATGCAGAAACTACTTCTATTGATATAATATTTTGTATAATTTCATCCTATTTGAAGGTTAAGTGTAATGCGCGAATCGTCAGTGTTGAAAATATTTCTAAAATTTTAAAGGAGAACTTTAATTTTGCGTAGTAATAGGATGCTTATTGTCCACCTGAGGAGCAATTACTTTGCGGAAAGCCCAATTATTTTGCGCGGAGGTCCTTGTGTGTTTTACCGCAGCAAAAGTGGGGAGGGGGCGCGCCAGTTCACGGTTGGAAAGTGTGAACCAACCAAGCGAATCCGTGCTTCCTTTTAAGCGAGCGCTGTAATTATTCTGCACTTTTTTACCGAGCTTTTGCGTATCCGTTCTTTCAAAGCGTTTTTATCCAAACCGTTTCATGATCTATATTTATATGTCGAAAGGATGTCACGCATTGAAATGGAATTATTTTTAAGGTAAGACTGAAAAATAATGTAGGGGCATTATTCCAGAGAAAATGAGTTATTAAGAAATTCTATTCTCGCATTTGAATAATGATTAAATTATAATGAATATTGTTCCTCGTATATTCACTATTAATTATTTTTATTATTGATATTATTATTATACGTCGGAAAATATTATTTGCTGGACAGCGTTACTTGTTTGATGCATAAAAGTATTTCTCGTCATCCATCCATCGTGACGTTAAATATCCGGCGATCGTTTTGTTGCAGCTCCTCATCCAATCATTTAATTCCATCATAATTCTTAACCTTAACATTAACCGCAAACATTAGCCACAGGTAATCTAACCCAGGCCCTTTTGGATGGAGAAATCCCTTCCTCCAATACTAATTCAGCAAAATATTTCAGCCTTAATTTGTATAGGGATTGCGCTGTAAGGGTGCGCCCGAATGCACAGAAATTAATTGAAGGAGGGAGCTCATGGTGATTAGCCAAGAGTTTTTAACAGCATGCCAACTGTAAGTGCCTCTCCGTTCTACCCAATACCCAATACACCTATTCTAAATTCTTGGGAAAAATAGACTCGTGATGGAAAAAACGGAGAAATGGCCATGCGCATCGTTAGAGCGCGACAACTGTACCCGATTGAGTTTTCGTTCGCTCTTCGAAAGATGTCGTTATTAATAACTCGTTCTGTCCATAATATTTTCATCATTCTTTGGTAGCATCGCATTTCCATTGCTTCTAATCTTCTCTTTTACTGTTACAGTTAATGATTTACAGCCAATTTGGATGATTCAGATATTAAAATTACATTGATTATTCCCACTGTAATCAATCTCCCCACTAGAGAAAATAGGAATACGGAATATCGAGATTCTTTTTTTATAACATTGCATTCTTTTATTAATCATCCACAAATGTAAAAATCTCCAGAATTAGGTGTTCATAAAAATTGGAAAATCGTCACTAAAATTTAAATAATTTTTATTTCTGTCAGCTTCCAGAGATACCTTTTCCGAAATGGTCGATCTCTTAAGCTTCCTTTAAATTTGCATCCGCCTTTGAATTTGCCATATATCGTGACTCGCTGGAGAAAGTGAGATCTGGGCTATTCCTGGATCAATTGCAATGCTCTCTCTCGTGATAGGTTAGGGCGATCAGTAGTTAGAATCCTTCATCAATAAACATGGTTGATACTCGACCCACACGGATCCTTAATTTTAAAAGTTGTTGGATTACGTGTAATATACCTCATCCCTTCGCTATTTATCAATTTACGTAATTGTAACTGATTAACCATATTGTCATAAGGTATCTTTCTTACTTCTCTCCCAGTAATGCTCATGATCCACAAAGTTTCCAAAATGTAGTTGTGAGTAATTACATTCGCAGTCTGACCACTTTTTTAGGCTCTCATTTATAGAGCTTCTTTAATTATATATGGAATATAATTTTTATGTAAGGTTTTTCTTTTCCACAGTTCGAATATGTACGAATGAATTAGACTTTGTATATTTTCCTCATGCATTGTCTCGTTCCTCCGTTTGTTAAAACTACCGTTATCCTTTTTTCAGGGAAGACTTCTTTCTCTCTTCATCACTTCCTCGTCATTTCGTGTGTCGTTGCTTCGAAACAATACCATTTTCTATGAATTTACAAATAAATGTTCAACCTGCTTTCTTACCTTATCAGGGTTCCTCTCAGTGTCTTCTCCATTAAGGACAATTCCCACCCCGCCTCCCTACCCTACGTTGTTCTTAACGTTCCATTTTATAGGGAAATTCTAAGAACAATGCTTTCATTCTAGCGAGATTTCGGTCATCGCCGTTCGTTGCTCAAATGACACAGCGGAAAAAGCTTATTTTTATTTCTATGGTCATAAGTGGGTCAACAATATGGCCCATCATTTAATTAAAATATATATTCAGATTAAAAACTCATACAGTCTATGGCGTCGAAAATTTTTACTACGTTATTATCCTGCTGATATGAATACTGTTTTAGCGTCCTTATTATTCTCTTTCGGTGTAAACAATCCAATTACTTATTCTTATGTCAGAAATGAATGAATAAAGACTTCATTAAGGCGAGATGAGGCCTAATTTGGCCTCTCTTCCACCAAATCTAAATTATCGGTACATATGTTAGATTTAATGTTTAGCATTATAAGAAAAAAACAACAAATTTTGATTGTTAAGACCAAAATCTCCTCAACTGAAGGTTGGAGAAGATAAAAACCCCACACACAAAAAAGAAGCGGGATCGAAAAAGATGGGAAAATACTGAGTATACATATATAGTGCAGAAATTGAGAAGATCCATTTGATACTATTCAAATTACAATGAAATTTAATACGGTTAAAGTTTCAAATTAAGTAATATATTACCCAGAAAGAAATATTATAGCCAAAATCGATATAAACTATACGATCAAAGTATATATACATCAGTATTTAAATAATTTGCGCATTTACATGCAGACAGAACTCATAGAATATATCAAACATGATTTACATGCTTCTTGTTTAGAGCCAAGATAAATATTTGCCTTATATCCGTAACTGTTTATTATGCACACAAAATATATACATTGAGCAGTATTTATTTACTAAATATTATACTAGATATTTACCATTTCCAAACATAGTTCTACAGAACTAGATTTCCGCGCAGTGTAAACGAGAGGCCCCGCAAGAAGAGAGAGATGCAAACTCGAGTCGCCGCGAAGGAAAGCCATAATCTAGATTTTTTCAAATTAGATCTGATCGGATGGGTTTTCGCATCATCTAGCGGCAAGGATTATATGTCAACGAGAGCATTTTGACCCAGGAGACAATTTTTCTCCTGGTTCAGGGTTTCAGATCTTTTTCTCCATGACACTGCGAAGTGCGAAAATACAGAAATTCAAGATTCAATTAAGGAGATGAACATCGGCAACACAGTGTTCTCTCGGTAAAGGTTTATTTGAGTCAAATTTTATGAATAATTTTGAATTTGAACTAATTGAAATAAATATTAAGATAATAAAAAGTCGTATTTAAAATTCCACACCAACATGCATTTCATTATTTCGTGGTCTTAAAAAGACATAGGAAATACCTTCCATACATCCAGAACGATTTTTTCCTCTCACTTAGTATCTCGAGTTCATTTCTAAACGGCATAAATCAGATTGCCTCCTCATTTCCATCCCTTACTTACTCACGTCGCGTAGCTTCCTATCGCGAGTTTCTCTTTTGCATTTCGCACTGCTAATTCCAGAAGGAAAGGGCGCTGGATAACTGTACTGGGATACCAATCATTCCATGCTTCATTTCTAAAACGACCTTGCCCTCATGACCGATCCGCCCTACGCAGGCCGCATTCCTAATTTGTGCCCAGCTGATTTCATACGTCGCATATTCGGTGGAAAAAATGTTCGTTTGGCATTCTTTCGTCACCGATTCGCTGGTCACCCGTCACTGTCGCCACACTTTTTGAGAACGGGAAGGCACCGGAGGATGGCGATTGATAGCATAGATGCATGGTTCCTCTCTTCCCTTCATCGACGATGGGTCTCACCAGCCTGTTCGACCCCAAAGCAGACGAAGCGTGCGAATTTGAAATTCAGAATCTATTGCAGATGAATATTTCCTCACATTCCGAAAGTTCCTTTAGCTCAATTCTGGCTCAATATCCATTTCAAGCGAGAAAAGTTTTCAGTGAAGTTGTTTCTCAACAATCTTGGCGACTATTAAAGCTGATATTCATATTATTTAAAATCAATTATTAAATTGATTTTTAATTGAAATAAAGAGTATTTTTGTATTTATTATTGGCTGAGCCCAGTTACGCAGATTAAACAGGAAGATATTAAGGGGTTTTAAACAAAATAACACATATAAGATATTACACCAAAAAACATGTTGTATTTCGTATTTCATTATAACTATGTATATTAATGAAAAAATAAACACAAAATACATTTGAATTATGTTGATAGAGCATAGGAGTACGATAAAAAGGAAATTGGTAGGTACATTAATTGGTTAGATTCAAATACTAGTTCAAATTCAATTTTTCTTCCCAATGAAGAATAAAAATTTGAGGGCATTAACCCTAGGCACGAAGATTCTTCGGAAACAAACAGCCTAAGACTGACGTTATCTCAGAAGTCATGATCGGAATTTAAAGTGAAAAAAGGTCGTAGGAATACGAAGTAATAGAAATTCTACCTCTTCAAATTGAATGTGAAGGCTAATCATAAATCCATTAACGAAACAAACAGCCGCGTACGCCCAGTCTCTTTTTTATGTTAACGAGTTTAAAAAAATTGGAAAACGCTCACGTTAACGAGTCGTGACAGTTGTTTATGCCGAGCAGTGCGGACACACCCAAGCAAAAGGCAGCGATCGCTTAATGTAATGGAGGGAAGCGAATGCACTCACCGAGAGGCCATCCTCCGGGGCGACAAGTGCTCACTTCCGCGGACTCGTTGCGCCCTCTTCACTTGCCAAGGAGCACCACAATTCCTCGATCAACCAGAGTCTAGCCATCATTCAATCTGCATGCATTGCCAATAGATTACGAACGATGATTCACCGCCGATGTCTAGCTCAGACAACAGGTACAATTCCATCCGCTATCAAAGATACTTTTGCAGTCACAAAGCAGAGGTTCTCATTTACGCTAAATTATACACAACATGAAGGGAGACTAACTAAGACAATAAGGACCGCACTAAAGATATCTCATGGCCTAAGGTAAAGGAATATAGGCGCCCTTGCGGCCTTTAGACAGTAAGGAAGTGAGGCTATCGCCTTAGGGCATTGCAATCAAAGGGGCGTCATTGATTGAGAATTTGAGATAACTGTAAGTCTTAGAAGCATGATGATTGGAGATTAAAACTTTTAATTGGAGATGCAACGAACAATTGTGTGTAGAAAAGAATTTAATATCTTAAGAATAAAGCTGTAGAGACTAACTTTTTGAAGAAGGCTTCGAAGAAGCTTTTGACAACTTAATCGAGTTATATTATGGATGAAATTACTTGCTCTGTAGTTACTCACCAGTCCTTATACAGTGGCCTGAAATAGCACCCCTATGCTATTTCATAGGTAGACTCAATAGTAAAAGCTGCACTGAGAACGTGAATGATATAAAAATAGAGGTTTATTTATTAAGGAGTTTAGAGGTCGGTAAACTTCAGAGAACCAAACCTCTCCTGGAAAAAAATTCGAGATTTATTTGAGAGCCATAAATGATTACTAAACAGGAAAATTTAAAATTAAAACTGATAATTGAAAATCTTCCTATTTAATTTTTCCTATTACAAGTTGCACAGTTGATGACGCATTATAAGTTAGATTTGAAAAGGCTTGCAAACATTTCTCTCAGTTGTTTTATGTTTTCAATGCCAATTTCATGTACGTGAGAACTATTTATACTGGGTTACCATTCAGCAAAATTTCTCATTATATCGATGTATTTAGGAATAGCAAATTGAATGCGGATTTAAAAATAGGGATCCTCAGTGCTGTTGACTAAAACGTTTTCAATAGAAGTCATTGTATTTACTACGTCTTGTAGTAATTTTTGCTTTTGTATTATAAGTTTAGTTAAGGTGAAGAGTTAAGTTTGCCTTTGCTTGCCACACTGAACCAGACAACAATGAGTGAAAAACACCCAAAAAGTTCAGTAGAATATACAAGCGTCTTTATTGGCGAAATTGGGACTGGACAGTCCCGTCTTACATTTAACCAAAAATGCAAATAAAAATACATGTATAAATACAAATGAAAATAAAATGAAAGACGATAAAAAATGCAAATAAAAGTACAGTTAAGATACAAATAGAAGTACAAGTGAAATACAAATACAAATAAAGTAAACAATAAAATAAAATGGAAATCGGTCAAACAAAGAGATAACTAAAATATAACCAATAGTGATACATAGTATAAATAAAAAAGTAAACATAGTATATAGTAAGAAAAGTATACATATCAGCACATGCTGGATGGAGATCGAGAAGTCGCAAGAATAGAAAAAATAGCTAAAAGAAGGAATAATTAGCTCGATCTAATGACCAAATCGGTATGTGCCAGAGGTTGAATTTGACAGTTTAGTAGTTTGAAACTGACTTTGAGAGGGCGCTCTTTAGAGAGCTAATAAATCTTTCATGAGATCGGATTTTTCGGCGTTGATTGAAGTGTTGTATTATTGCTTTGTAACTCACTTATGTTGCGATATTATCAGTACTGGCATCAGATTTGTGGCCGCCCCGAGGCAACATTAACTCGCCCTATTACATACCGACTTGTTCTCTTTCATTAGTCTCGCCGCCGATTATCGTTACCTAACGTCACATCGATCGATACGATCACTTTTACGTCGTTTTTATTAATCTCAAATGAGACATTATTCCTGTATATTTTAAATACTTCCTTTACTTAGTTATCATTTACATAGCTCAATAATTGAAACTGAAGTATCTCGTATTTACTATGGTTTAACGTATTCAATTTTGAAGATATTTTTGCTGCAAGTATTGACTTCTCATTGATTTTTGCTCCCAGAGGTCGTTCTTTTGTTAGTCCGAGTCCAGATTGATTAAGAATGTAACTTTCTGCCCAAAATGGAAGTTTAATATTATTTCAACGAAATAGGTAGTAGAACACAGAAAATGAAAATCATGCATGAAGTAAATTAGGATCCTATGATGCCCTCGGATAATACTCGGCTTTCATGCCGCACAAAAGCGCACCATGGCCGGAGCATCGAACTGTAATATTTTACGTTCCGGTTTTTGTTCCAGTTCATCGGAGAAAACGAATTTTGGTTTAGTTCTGGTTTCGCTCCAGCCAATGTCGAACCGTTATTTTTTCTCCCCAATCATTGTAAAATTTTTCCTCTATCTTTCTCAAAGTTCATTCATTTATTTTTAGCTTTTATTATTTACTCTAAATTTTATAGGAAAACTTAGTAATGGTTAATTGCAGGTCTTAAGTTTCGCGTGCTTAGTAAACATTTCTCTAATTATTAGATATTATTTCTTGGGAACTAAAAGTTGCAACGAAATAAATAACGGTTTTCGTCCTCGGTTCAGGTTCAAGAATTTTTATTTTTATCAGATTGAGTTTCGTTTTCACCGGAAAATATATCGGTTTTGAACGGTTTCGGATCGATACCCTGGCCACTGCAAAACGGTTAGAAAGCGCTGTCGTAGCGGACTGAAGTTGCTGTGGCGACAGCGGCAACGGCCAGAACAGAAGGGGAAAGTGTGACGTAAGAAAACAGTCGAGAGAGATGCGAAGGAGAAAAAGAATAAAGAAAGTATGACGCGGAGATATAAAGAAGAGTAAGCAAAGGGACTGAAGTGGCCGAAATTGAAGGAGTGGAAGACTGATGATTGGAGAAGGGATGATTGCCAACGACCTCACGTGTGTCTGGCGGCCGATAGAGCATGCGCTTCACGGCCGCCCTCGACCAGATGACTGTATTTTCCTAGCGAACATTTCCTCGCCAACGGATTATTTGCGATCGCTCTTTATATAGAAGTATTAGCGTTTCCACAGCTGGAATCGTGGATGCAACCGCGAATGTGGCACAAAGGCCATTTAAGTCTTCGTTTGTGTATCTCTCTATTAACTTAAATAGGCAATGAGATCGATTGAATCGCCTATAAAGATTTGAAAAAATGATCGCTATGAAATGATGGAGGAGGGATTTCTATCTGCGGCTAATAATCGATTTGGCCTTCAATGATTTCAGTCACCTTTAGCCTTAATATTCGTACTTAATGGCCTCAATTGAGATGAATCATTATCGTTCTGTTTCGATAGATTGTTGACGTCTTATTTGCCCTTCATTCTGAATTATTACTGGAATGGTAGTTTATGGAGTTTAGGAATGGAGTTTAATATGCCATTCATCTTTGTTAGCAACATAGATAAAAGTCTGCAAGCATTATAAATCCAAATGATGTATGAATCCCGATCTTACACATCTAGTTGAAACCCTGCAATTTACAAATTAGGCTGTTAGTGAAGGGTTCGATACATAGTGTGTGTCTAATGCGGCACATAAGTTGAATTTATAGATAAAATGATATGACTGATATTGATGTTTTTATTTCTGAATAAAAAATCACTATCTATCCTTGTCGGGTTTTCTCTAAAATCTTAATATTAACCATTGTTAATTAAAAATTCAACTAAGTATTCAACTAATCTTATCACTTCTATGTTTCTCTTATTCAATGCAATTTTCATTGTTATATTTTTAAGAAATCATAATCAGAAACTGAGGAGTACGAGTGCTATCTCGATGGAGATTCACAAATATTCATTGAGAAGTTTATCCTGCGTCTTTCTATCGATAACATAGCGAAGTTTAGTTATTTAATCAAAAATTATTTGTTCAGATATGAAAACGATTGCAGAAAACTGCGAAATTAACCCGTTTTGCAAAGATCAAATTGGGTCTCAATATTTATGTTAGTTATTTGTTATTGATTTTAATGATACTGTTGTATAAATTTGCCCCGTTACCTTGCAAACAGCATTCTAAAAAGAAATTTGAAAATCGTCCAATCAACTATTTTGTAGAAATGATGTCGTGAATATAGGAAAGGTCTCGATAGCTTGAACATGGAAGATATTTTTACTCATTTCAAGATTCTATATATTACAGTCTTGGATATGTCCATTAAAATGGCATAAAAGGAAAAGGTATGGTCATATATTTGATTTATCAATTCAACTTAAAGGGTTTTAGTTCAAGATTTCTCTTTCATCTTCGCCCATCCAACTTGTCAACCTATAACGAGTTAATTACATAAATTATGCATTGAAAATGGGGCATCAAACGTTGGTAAATCGCGAAAATTAATTCTAAAATACAATATATTGGCCAAATTAATTAATTGGAATGAATGGCCATTTTCCCTTTGCTACTTAATTATTCGTTAAGGAGATAAGTGCTTAAAGATTAATTTAGCTCTTTCATCTTCTGGCCTAATAATCGTCATCCCCTCTCCCATAGCTACATTGGAATACATATATATATATATATATATATATATATATATATATATATATATATATATAATAAAAATGGTATCTGAATGATTCAAATTTCATAAAACTACATTACATTACAAAGAAATATCTTAAATCACAGAACTATTTATACAGGGAATTGAAGTATGAAATGTGCATAAGAAATTGAAATTTCAAGCCATTTCAAACACCATCCAGTAGAAAATCATCTTACGAATAATAACACGTATTGAATAAAATTTTTCAAGACTTTCCATAAATATTTTTCCAGCGTTACCGTACTTTTTAGAAAATTTAAATCCCAATTACCCAAACCAAATAATGATGAACAATGTGAAGTTAACCATTTCTAATTCAATCCCATTTTGATTTCTCTCTACTCAATCTACAAGTATGATTCTTAGTCCTGAGCATGCCTTGTTAGTAAATCATTAAAACCGAACTCAAGAATCATCTATCGTTGCATGTTATCTAGAAATATACCAGCGGAGATCAAATAATCACAGAAAATTGCCCTTTGCTTCACGAGCTTATTAGGCCGTAATTGCTCCATATTTCCACATTTCGAACCACGTCGGCTTGTTCACGTTACCTCTTCCACGTTCTCACGCCTGTTTCAGCTCTGACTTCACATTAGAATTTGTGCTTTAATTGAGACTCCTTGCAGTCGGCTTGCGTTTCTTTAGCTAAAACTCAGTTTGAGGCGAGGCCTTTTTTTCCTGTGGGACATCCAATGCGAGAGGCGGCATCATGATGCATTAAATGACTCGTCCGACATAATTGAAGCCTTATTGAGAGAAATTGCTGGGGATTCCGGGTTGAGGTCCTCTAGAGATCTCAGCAAGGGAACCAGTCTCCCCTCCTCACCCACACTCTCATAACCATTTCTCTCCCTCTATCTCTTCTTCTTTTCTCGACCCCCAACAGCTGTATTTTTCGAGTTTTACCTCCAATTGGACTCTATGGGGGCACTTGTCATTTTCTGCTTAAAGGACAGCTATCATAACGAGATAAAGTGATTATATCCAAGGCTTAAATGAGTGTATGGTGGTACTATTTATTGATTGTGATTTCACATTTCGCTGCTCGTGTGTTTTACTTACTGCTCATATTATTTTCGAAATACATATATATTATTTAGTGTAGTTTTACATCTATATAAAGTAGTATAAATAATATATGTTTGGGCTAATGAAGATAATTCGGTCCGGAATCTCGTCTGCCGATTTGAGTTTTATGAATGGTTTAAAATAGTGATATACGCTTTGAAGAAATATTCCCACATTTTTGCTATGGTAAGAAAGAATGGATCTACCTCCAGAGCCACCAGTCCATCGCCTGATTGAATACTGATTCTCACCACCATTGGTTATCAAAAGCTACATAGGAGGAATGAGATGAGAAGGTGAGGATTGAGATAGCTTGATCTTAATTTCTTCACTGACAAGCCAGAATGTTGTAGAGACAGAAATCGTCCATGTATATGGTGCACAATATCCCTATGATTAACACTTTTCCATAGGATTCAAGGAGCAGCTGAGGTGAATTTCCCTATTTATTATCATTCATACCATAGAAGCTTTCATATTATCACAGCCATGAATAAGGCTGAGACGAAAGTAAACGAAAGATACTTTACCAATACTCTACAAAAACACAATGAAAAATATTCCATTACTCAAAGTATGATGGCAGGAATTCCATGAAATTTAGGCCTCTCATTATCATAGTATATTTTCACCTAATTTGACTAAGAATTGAAGTTTTACCTTTCACCAAACTTTCAATCGGGGAAATTACCAGACGACTTCCCAACTTAAAATAGATAAACAAGTATTACAGAAAATAGTAGACTTATTGTAGAAGTCCGAGACAATATGAGTTTTGAAAAAAAGAGTTCGATGATACTAAAATGCTGAAAAAATCAAAGTAAAATTTTATCCTCCCTTCCTTTCTTGCTATATTATTCCAGTATCCGTGTCTCTGTATTTTACTTATTGGAAAGTTCTGCATAACTACAGTATTTGTATTATTTTACGATATTATTATATTATGGGTTCTTGACCTTTTTCAAAAAGCATCAGTAGCTCGGCTAACAAACCACCAACTTTTCGAGATAAGAACTATTTAAACCAATTTGAATTTCGCGATACTTGCTAAAGAAATTCATAAAAGGTATTAGTTAAATAAAAGGTTGCTGTTGTCCCTCTATTTTTTCTAACTCTAAGTCGAATTCAATTCATTACAAATAACAGACATCCTCATAATTGCAAGGAAGAATGGGCGTAGAGGTACGAACCACGGATATCTGCAAATAAAACTGAAGTGAGATTGCATTTCTTGAGCCGTTTCCTTATAAAGCTTTCTTTTGCACAACGCACAATTCCTTTTACATCTACTTTAATATCTTATAACATATTTATGGCCATGTCTCCGTTGTGCGTAGCTTGTAGCTGTCACCTCATTTCTGGCGAACCTCATTCTCTGCCATACTTTATTTTCGTGTCCCTAGTCATCTCTTATTCGTAATCAGCCCAGTTATCAACTTCCATTCGTTCGAAGGCGCCACTCATATGTATGGTCGTGGAAAAGGTACTTGACCTTGGGACACCCAGTCTATTCTCTTAAAGTGGAGGTTAATGAAGGGCACTAAGGTTCATACGTTTCTTGTTCTGTATCACTTGGAACAAAAGGGAAATCCTATATACTACTCGCTGTAAATCCTCCTCCTCAATTCAACATTATCCACACCACAAGTAGCTTATACCTCAGCGGTCTCATCTTATAGAAATTCGATGGAAATAATCAGCATTCTAGGCGAAAATCTGGTAGGTCTTAAAAAGATGATGTTCTATGGGAGACATCTTGATACATAATATTATTTTACTTTTTCGCGATATATTTTATCTTATCCTTTACAAAAAGGCCAATGAAAAATATTCCATTCCTCATTGCCTGGTGCCATAAATTCTGAAATTCCAAATTAATAGATGACGCATTAATTATAGTAAACAACCAGTGCAAACTCTGAAAAGCATAAACAAATAGTTATAATCGTTAAAATACATATTCCCTTCAGGTCGTTCTTTTCGCAGAGCATTAGAGAAAGTTAAAGGGTTCCTGAAGATGTTAACACACTCCTGCTATATGCCACTCGTGACTCATGCGATGCATATCTAAATCTAAACTTAAAACCAGCATAATTATATCAGTGCATAAAAAACGGAAACAGAAAAATCCATGACACGGGAATACACCCATAGAGAGATTTTTCTGACTCGCGTTTATACTTCTCATTTAAAACATCACGTTCTTATCTATTTTATTTCTCGATTTGCTACCACCTAGAGTGATGGAATACATACATTTAAAGCATCTACTTTGGTAAAAGGACAGATTTAAGTGTAGCTCTCAAA
Source organism: Pachydiplax longipennis (assembly GCA_036926295.1). NCBI lineage: Eukaryota > Metazoa > Arthropoda > Insecta > Odonata > Libellulidae > Pachydiplax > Pachydiplax longipennis. Next base: position 10,760,086 of record JAVFKF010000034.1, on the reverse strand, counting down.
TTTAGAAGAGGAACGAACAATTTAGCACCGCTTCTTAGGAAAATTATGGACATTTATCAGAAATATGAATGCGGTAAGAATATTAACGAAAAGTCAATCGTAGAACATGAATGATAAATGTAACTTCATTCTACATTAATTGGTTAAAGAAACCCCATAAATTTACAAATTATTTCAGAACACATTGCATATAGGCAGCATCACTGATATAATTTAGTCGAAGTACTTCAGAATAATTTGAATTTGAAAGACTCGATTTTTTTTCCATTCTAGGCTCATTAGAATCGCGAATTATCTTTGACACATTTAGACGGATAGTTTAAGGAGTTTTACGACATTAACTGCCATATGATCTGGTAAAAAGAGCTCAATCGCTGTATAACGCATGACAAAAAAAAAGCGAATGTTATAAGTGAATATATCACGAATACTTAAAAAGTACGTCGTGAATGGTAATGAACTTTTAAAATATTTTCCACATGTTTGTATGCAACAAATTTCGAAGATTTTTCGATAAAATAGCTTCGAATAATGAACTTATAAATTAAATATGAATATGAAAATAAACGAATAAATAACTTTATTTACTAGCGGCGACTAAGGCCTCTCAATAGTAATTTCATTTCCCTTTATGGGCGATTCCCATGTTGCAACTCGTACGACCACTTGTGTCGATAGAGGAGAACATATTTTTTATATTGGTATTGCTCATTGTTGTATTATAAAAAATATTGAGGTGATGCTGAATATTGGCAATCACAATCAAGTCTTTTCCCACTGATAAGAATGAAAGGGTTATTCATTGTGTCACCTTGCTATAATTATATGGAAATGTTCCATTTATAGAAGATTACTGAGGAGAGCAAATGCAAACTACTTCACTCCTCATCAAACCTTGCAAGCCTAATCTTTTTCCAGAGCTTTCTGTAGGTGAGGGTTTGAGTATCCAACCAGTTTTTGGGCCGAAGACTATGCAGACAGATAACTTTTATCAAAATGTTTTCATATTTAATATAAAATCTAATTTTTTATACAGATAAAGTTTGTCTCATCTATCCGAGAATAAGGTTCAATGTATCGTTAACCTAATAATCTTCTGCCATTCTGCTAAAATTGCATTTTACATTCCCAGTCATAATTCTTCGCAGATTGCGGGGAGCCTCTCGGACTCATTCTGCAAACGATTCAGTGAAATACTGGGACGTTCAATGATTGCAAATTACCTCATCCCCACAGCAAGAACCCTCCCTTAATTTCACTCTTTACGATCCCTTTAGCTCCTGGCACCGAGCCATTCCTAAACATCCGAGTATACGAGGCTTACCATTGCTTTCGCACGAGTTCTTTCTTTAGAACTATTCGAAGTTTTCAAAAATGAGAACGAACACTGGAAATAAGGAATACCAGTTTCCGTTCCGAAAAAAAATGAAGAATCCGCGGAGGTAATTCCGTGAAGGTTAACTCGCATTTCTGAGACCTAAAGCACAAAATCAGGGGTGTGATGGTATCTTTCGTTCTGTATTCCTTCTGCTGGAATCATCTGAGTGCGAACCATAAAAGATCCGTAACGCCGTACGAATCTCGGGAAAGTATCGTTGAGTCCTGAAGTTGTGCCACTGAAGTGGTAAATAAAGCAGTTGAAGATTCGAAGAAGGATGGATAAAGAGCTATAAATGGGAAACTACCCCAACATAGTCGAGAACCAGAATCAGAAAAGACCTCGTTTGAGTATGCTTCGTATACAATTTAAATTTTTGGAAAATTCAAATATAAAAATGAATTTCAGGATTTTTGCGTTTCAAACAGAAATGTCGATTCTGTTCCATTAAACTCTCACGTCTTTATAAGCTAATTAACATCACTTTTATCTTTAATGTAATTAAATCAATTCAATTAACTTAGAGTATTAATATACTGAAGGAAAAGCGAAAAATTAGAATTTGTATTACTGAACAGTTTTTGATGCGATTCCTATTGTGCTCTCCGTTGAAGCTTGTTATCTTTATGGTCATGTAAAATATTGATTTAGAATTTTTCTATAAGTGGTACATTTTCGATAAAAACTTAATTTTTATTAGACTTTTAAGATCAATTCCCTTAAATATTCGAAAAAAATGTCTCAGCTTACCAGGATCGTTAAATGTCTATTACCATTCAGTTTTCGAATTGTAATACATTTCATAATCACCATTTACGTATGGTTCATTCATACGTTTTAACGAATGAACGAAAGGGATGGGTATGGAAATATTGCTTTATGCATAAGCTATGGATGAGAAGCCTACAAAACTTGCGAATTTTGTTCTATATAATGGAAGAGTTTAATAATATTGATTCTTCATTCCAAAGAATAATTGCCAGGACCGATTATTCGAAATATCGAAGCGCTAAGATAGTAACTCAATTTTCATATTATTTTATACCGTTTATAATTCCTTGAAACTGCAAAGTTGCTTTTATGACAGTTATAAATATGCTCGCGAGATGCAAATACACGAAAAGTAGCATCCCTATAATTCTTAATCTCTCCGCATTCAATTTTGAGGTACGTCTCCTTTTCCATAGTTTGTCTTATGTCTGTTATAATATGTGTCGTAAGATTTATTTGGGCCCCGCGGAAATGTTTAGTTGCTAATGTCAGAGTTTACTGTAATTCAACGTCAGCATTCATGTACTCCCTCAAGAATTAAATTTCCAATCATTATCCTGCATTTTCTAGTGAGGAATAGGATGGACACCTGCTTGAACATCAGAATCCTCTCTGAATATGCTTATCACATATTGTTCTTGACGCCATTCATCCCATCATTAAATACTGTTTATTTTGAGGCTTCCGTTTCTCGAACATGGAGACGCAATGGAGCTAATTATCGAGCTTGAAATCACATCCGGTCGTATATGGAGGCTTTGAATTCGGCCCATTCAACTCAATATCTCTGAATCCCTAAGAGCTACTCGAGGGCCTTTCCTGGTGTACGATGTGCATGAACCGGGAGAAGAGCGGGGTGCAGTCCGAACACAATGATTTACAGGACGTGCGCCACGGATTAATGGGAAACCCACGAAAGTACGGTGCAGAAGGCAAAAGGGCGAGCGTTGATTAGCGAGGAATAGAAAGCCCGTATTGTGCGGGCGCGCAGATGTGTCGAGTCCACACCAATGCAACGTACGTTGTTTATGCGTTGGAGCGGGAAGGAGAATAGATTTGGCGCCATTTTTCGATGATAATTTTCGCGATGGTGACGTGTTATCTTGGTTAACTTCAGCTGTTCAAATCCTTTATTAAAGGCCACGGCAATAACTATGCGTAGAAACACGAGCTGATTTCTAAACTATTAATAATAAAAAATCTTATGTAGCTCGAATCAAAACTCGCTACTTTCATTTTACTTTTTCTGAAGTACAAAGTCTAGTTCCTGTTACAGAAACGGTCCCCGATATAATTGCTCTATATTCCTTGCTAGAACGCATTTCTGTTTTTCTCAGAAAAGTGGAAACGTTCCTAATTTGAATTTCCGCTCAGAATTGAATTTTCTATGCCGGTTGCAGGAAGTTTCGTCGAGGGTACTTTGCTTTTTCACTATTTCTAAGGATACTCTCAGAAATAATATAACGTCGAAATTTTTTATATCGAATGTCCATGACTTTGATAATAAAATTCATAAATTTGTTTACGATTAGGTTGGACTCTATCTAATCTATGCCTCAATCGATTGTTACTTTTCTATGTTGAATTTATATATTTTTATAATGAATTTAAGCAATAATGTCGATTTTAAAGTTATTGTGCTCTTATCAGAGCTGTGCTTGAATATTACAGCGTAATCTGGATTCATATATTCAAAACATATAGAGGATAGAGAATACTATGAGACAGTGAGAGATTTTATTCATTTCCCCTTTGCCGACATTCTTATGCTATGGGAAATAATTTAAGGAGATTCACTAGATTCCTCACGACATGTTGGGTTGGTAAATTTTAATATTCTGGTTCGTATCACCAGAGTGCATTTACCATTTTAAGTTCCTTCCTACCGGGTCAATACGTTAATTTATGTATGTATTAATGTATACGTTTGCTAATCCTTATAATGATCGGTCAATGCTACCTCTACGAATATTTAGGGTTATGTTAGACTTAGGCAAATTTAATAACAGGAATTTTTCATGAAAAAGTGAGTATAAATTTATGCAAATACGTAAATTTATAATTGAAAACATATTTTTTATTAGATTCAGCTGAACTTCCCTTTTAATTAAATTTATAGTAGGACGAATTGAAATTGCCATTAATGATTGTTGATTCAAGTAAAGATTTTTCTGTGCATGTTTTCATTGAAGAACTTTCACAGCAAAAGTTATATTTAAGAATTTTTTCCCGATATTGCGATAGGTTCTTATGGGTTTCTTCTTCTGCAATTTGATCAACGTTTATCGCCTTATCAAATCATCAACGCTTACCTTTAAAGAGATTCCGCCATCGTTATTATACAACTTAAGAACAGATGACCAATGGAAAGAAGGTAGTGAATTCAAATGAAGAAAGTAAGCCGAACTTCGACGAGACATTTCAGCCGATGCAGTCGACATGGATCGGCGACGCCCAACGCTTTCATGCACCGTTGATTCATACCGTTTCCATCGTTTCTTTTATTCCTCTCACGTCCGAACAGTAAAAAATGCGATTCTTTTAAGCAGGATTACCACCCCTTGCGGCTTTGACCCGGTGACTGAGTTTCTCCTTCGCGATTCCATTCTAAATAGCGCCATTCTGAGATTCTTTCTGAAACATGACGTGGCAGATTGATTTATCATTCTTCATTTAATCCTCTCTAGGAACGATTGAATGCAACGCACGGTACCGTAACGTAGGGTTGATTGAATCTTATCGTACTTTTTCATTATTACCGTAACTCCTCTCGCGTGCCTCCTAATGAGCTTTATAGTACCTCGTATGTTGCAATTACCATTGCTTAGAAAACGCTGCCTCAAAGCATTTTCAATGTTTAAGGCTTAAAGAAGTAAGGGCTGCCAACTTCCGAGAAAGTTGCTAAAGCTGTCCGTGTGGTAGTTTTTCCAGTGATCCGAGAATAACATGCGATAGCAGGATGCTAATTGAAAAAACGTGAACCAGAGCAAAACGTCCAGTTTTATAAATAAATCAATCACGTCCATCAAATTGGACCATGCTCTTTCATTCTCCATACACAATATTTGACTTATAACATAAAGGAAATGTACAATATCGCTCAGCTTGGATGAATATTTCCTCGGAGACTTACTCCGAACGTCCTTCAGAAAAAAGGATGACGCCAACCAATTCCATCAGCCTGTCAATCAGGGAGGACGATGGAGATTTTCAAGGCCAACCGTAAGTCATTCTATGGGAACGGTTTCCGGAAGTAGTCCGTATGAGTGGACTTACGACATCACTCACAAAAGGGTAACCAATTTGATGGCACCGTATCCTTTTAGCACGGGTGTGCTCCTTCTCCTCCACCCTAATCGACCGATCGGCCAATTTATCCTCTCGTCCACACCCACCGCCAAAATATCGCCGTTTAGGTGAGCAATTCGACTTTAAACTGAAGACCACGGATTTCTTGGCGAGAAGCGCGTTCATATTGAAAAAAAATACTGAGATTTGGCGGACATAGAAAATGTAGCAGCAGAAGCCTTTAATAGGCTGAGTGATGCGTATCCGTAAATTTCTTGAGGATCGTATCGAAAAGATGGTATTGACGGAAAATAACTTGATTATCTATATTGTATCGGGTCCCTTACGAATCATTAATCAATATTTTGAAATCGTTTTGGTTTTAACCTTAACATTCCCACATAGTAATCGAAACACCTTCGAAATTGTATGTTACAAAGTCTTCAAGTTCTTAATTAATAAAAAAATAAGGTGATATATACGGATTTCATATTGAAAAGAAGACATTCACGAAGTTTCATAGAACCTAATTATGTTAGAATTCTTTGTTATATAAGGAAGTGCATCAACGTGGAGAAAAAGAATTTTTTTACAATTCGGGTACAGCAAGAATGAAGAGTAAATATTATGCTTGGCATGGGCATAATCATAAATATAATCTGTCATGAAAGGAACGCATCCATTGCAGCACAGTATTCAAGTGCATGTTTTGCTTTAGAGAGCATTAATTGCGACCCGCTGCTCATTATGCTTTCTTATCATCCGGAAGTTTAGTCAGCGACCGATAAAGAGGAGGTGACAGAGTTTCCGGAAATGGTGGACGCTTTGCGGTCAAGGAAAGAGCAGAATGCAGGGCGCCGCTGTTCTTGATAAATTATGAAGAAAGAGCCCTCCCTGGGAAAATACACGGCTGAATGTTTTGTGGATTTTGATGATGTCTCCTAAGAAAGTGATACAGATTAATTTTTTGATATTTTTTAAAATATTGCTATTAGGAATATCTTTGAGATATTAACAATGGACGGTGAAAGGGAAATTAAATCTTATTATGTATGTCGCAATACAAGTTATTAATATTTACAAGAGACTTCATGGTATTATTGGCCCTTTAACGATAACTCGGATAGCCGTGTGGACAGCGCGTTCGACTACCATGCAAGCGGTCCCGGGTTCGATTACTGGTGGAAGTCCACATCCGAAATCAACTGCAGCTCTCAATAAAAATAAAATACAGTAAAACGATCCATAAGGATATCGAAACACAATTATAACTAATGGAAAATAACTTTCAAATCCAGCTTGAGTGTCATATATTTTGAGCACGATATCAAAGTAAGTTTTTTTCCTAAGGAAAATAAAGAATTTCCTTTTCAACTCAAATAATTAGAGATTATTTGGTTAATTAATAATTCCAAAAGAAACGGATATGGAAAGTCTGATGGGACTGGAAATCGAAACCTTCAATATGTCAGGACTGGTGAGATGCATGAGTTGAACACTTTCTTCTTCATGACCATATCTATTGTATCACCATGCATTTTGAAGAAATTCGCAGATATTTTAACAATGCAGTTCAATTTTCGAATCTTAAATTTCCGTAAAATATTTATACAAACATAAACTTCGATTGACTTTTAGTTTAATCACCAGAATCGTCGATTTCTCCCTTAGTACCCTCTCTTCGTGCAAATACTTTGCGTTTTAATTCTTTAGCGTAAAATGCAATAAAATTCTATTTTATTTTCAATTAAATGAAAAAACTTAGTTTATTTTATTTTTTAGGCTGTTCATCCTTCCTGCCTCGCGTGTAATCCGAATATTTAAGCATTTTCTACCAAATGTGGTTTATATACGTCCGTGGAATAGAGGATATTCTCTCCAAAGTGTGCGATTGCGGAATAACAACGGAATTCCTCGATTCGTTCCGGAATTTATGTAACGGGAAGGATGTGCTTTATCACCTTTGAAGTGCTTTGAGATTTGCCTTTGAAAAACGTTCGACAGTAGATATATAGTTGACACTCATGATATTGTTGCATTTATGCCCTAATGAACATTTTTCATTGCCTTGCCTTTGTTTCCAGTGATTAACTGGGTATCAATTGAAGATATTGTGAAAATCTTCAAAAAGCATAAGAATTAAAACTGAAGTTAATATCACAAGTATTTTGTAATATTTGGCCCAGTTATCTCAGTCATCAGTTAAATGTCATAAATCTCTTTTGGCGAGGTCAAAAAATGAGTTCCTTACAGATTAAAAAGGAAAGTATGTACTGTTCGTTTTATTTTACGACCAAAGCATTATATTTTTCAATTAAAATAGCTATGCAAATAAATTTATTATAACATATTGGTGACGCACAATTTTTATAATTTACGGATGGGCACAGCTTTCAGGAGCTTTATACTTCGTAAAAAGTTTTTCGTTGATATACTTCGACGAAAGAAATAAAAGATTTACCAAATATGAATAATCTAAAGTCTATGAAACCAAATATGAATGTGAACGAAGTAAACCTTCCATTTCTGAGGCTCAGTTTCCTATCACGTGAAATTTTTTGTTATTAAATTGATATTAACGTGATGAACTCAAGACGATAAAGCCATGTTCATATCCTTCCTACTGTATCAGCGGATATTGTGGCCAAGTTGGCTGGAGCTTCTTTGAAATATTTACCGAATAAAATACATTCTTAGTCAGTGTCCATCTTTCACTTGAAAAAAGCAATCGCAAATTATTTGTAGTGGCGCTGTTGCCCCTTCTTTGCTGTTAATGTCTTCACCGGAGGTTCTAATTGACATAATTGATAAACGTACACCATATCGTAAGTATAAGCCCAAAAAGCAGAAAATCACTCTAAGAAATCAAAGGATTTTTCCAAGAAGTGGTGCACACATACTGCCCGCAATTAAGCTGTAAGTATGCTATACAAAGACCAACAACAAGAATGAACGACAGTGTATAGAATGTGTATTATCATTCAGGGAGGTGGTAATCAAAGGAGTATTTCACTCGAGAAAATGAAGTCTAGGCGATTTAAAGCGACTACACTTCCTATTAAAAGCCTGCGCCGAAAAACAGTGGAGGTTTTAGCGAGCGATCTTGAGGAAGTCTTTGGAATCTACCAAACTCTCAGCCCGTTAGAGACCAATCAAACCTCAGTCACAAGTGATGAGGAGCCTTTCTTTGGGGCTGCCTTAGGTAAGTCTTTGCTGAAATGAATAAAAAATCCTTTTCGCATTTTTTTGGGCCGCATGAGCAGATTATGTTTTGATGAGCATATGATGATGTAGTGACTGAGTGTATGCTTTTTATTATTACAATTTCTAAATAAATTTATGACGTTTTGTGATCCCGACTGCTTTTCTCGATCTTTTTTCGTTAGAACTTTGTTTCTTCCGCTAATGTATGGCTCCGGAAAGGTTCATATCCAGCGTCTAAAAGTTTAAAACGGAAGTATAAAATGTCAGCGTGGATGGGGAGCAAGCAAAGGTCTGCCATTTTCTGGACAGAAACTCCTACCGCTGAGCTACCATGGCGAACCGATCTCACTTTGTTTTCGAGATACCATATTAGCAAGGCAAGAGGTACTCCACCGCACGCCTAATTGCGCAAAGCTTAAATTCTTTGCTTTTACCCTTTAGATTTTTTCCTTTAGAAAGAGCTGGTTACTTCGATTACAATAATACCGTAGGGGTGCTTCGTAAGTTTGTTTATTTGTATGGATAGAACCATTTTACTTCCATGTGTTGCTAAGAGCGATGCAGTTATCTTTTTCTGTAAAGAGAACCATAAAATTGGAAATAAGTTATCTGAAAGAAACGGAATCTATGTCATTGATTTTAGCTGTAGAACCGTCACTGGTGATTATGTCTTTTTTAAGACTTCTAAGATGCATTTGATATTTATCGTGTTACTTTTAGTCAATTATTTTTTATAAATAGAATATTTTTAGTGCATTTAACTTCTTATTTGTAAATGTACCAAGTTAAAGGGACTCGAAGTGTAACGGTACTAATATTTTTTGTAACAGTATTTTATATATATAAATTTGGAAGTGCACTAGAAGTTGGGAGTACACAAGTTGCCATAATCACAGCAATGATTGGAAATTTATTGTTTTCAAGACCAGTGAAAATTGGCATATACAGCCCATATGTGTACTGCGGGTCGGTTGCAAGTTTCCAAGTCCTTTTACGTATAAAATTCATCGAGGAACTCTCATTTATTTATTTAGTTACTGAAACATTTACAATAATACATATTTATGTTGAGAAAGGGTTATCTGTAAGAGTTGTTTCATTAGACTTAAACTTTGCCAGTAGGGAAGTTATTTAACACAAACATTGGACGAACATGTTCAGCAATTTCCTAAAGAGGAAATACCCGAAGAGCCCGGACTCCAAACCGGAATTCGGTGTTGATAGGTTGGCATACTAACCATTCCGCCACCGGCAATATATATCATCTTATATAATAATCACCGTTGTGGTAGTAGTATTGTGAAAAGTGCTTCGATAGCTAGGGTCATTTCGTGGGATCCCACTGGGAATCGAACCCGGGACCGCTTTCATCGATCGCGCTGCCCACACGGCTATCCGGGAGCCCAAAAATCACCGTTGTGTATATATTTATTCATCCGATGTCAGTAACTCCCGTAAGAAATACATCAGAGAAATATCGCAACATTAATTTCACGTTCTTCCTGATGAGATAGAAATATGAAATTTACACATTCATTGAGGATCCTTACACATTACGAGATTTTGCTACCAAAATTACACTTGATTCGACTCTGGACTACACGAAAATTCTCTCATAAGAAACACACGTAAAGTTCATTTCGATCGATTGCAGCTAATTTTTCTTCTGAAGTAAAATAGAAGTAATGGACGTACAGAATCGAGGTAAAAACCAAGAGAAAGGAAATCGAATAAAGATTCTTATTTTTACCTTGAATTATTGCTTTAGATTCCAGATTTCGAGAATTGTGAGAAAATTAACAAATAAAATGGACGGAGGAGGATAAAATAAGGAAAAATATTAAACAAAAGAATAAAATGAACAAATTTTCGCGAAATTTTGCTGTTATGCATAACCAGTCCCCTTGATGACTTCTGCGATTGTCGAATCCGAGTATATGCATTCTTAGAATATATACATAGAAATATTCATGTTACATATGCCGTAATAATACAGTGAGTAAAGAGAAATAGATGATAAAGGAAGTCGGTTCTAGGATTAATTTTTTTAAAAGTATAACGAAATATACTGCACGAACCATACGCCCAAAAGGGATACGTATCTAAGTATAGGGACAATTAAATAAGATAAAAGTATCCGGTTAATAAATTTATTAATTAGGACTAGCCGCGCGCATGCACCCTCTGGGTGCAGTTGTTTGGTCTGGACCAGACATCTGGACTATGAAAATGTACTATCATTCATCTTTAATCATTACTTTCATATGAACATATCAATCACAGTGTATTTTTATGGAAAAACGCATTACCTCGATTTCAACAATCGTTTCCGTCGTCAAGGGGATTGGTTGTTTACAGCCTCAAATTTTCACGAAGTTTCCGATTATTTTAACCGAATTCTCGCCATTTCGACCCGATAACGATATTTGGCAACCAAAATAAGAATCTTTATTCATTTCTCTTTCTTTTGGTGCTTATCTCGATTGCGTAAACCTATTGTTTCTAATTTAATTTTGCAAAAGAAATGTAGCCTGCAACCGATAAAAGTGAGGTTTACGTGCATTTCTTATGAGAACGGTTTTTCTTATGGGAAAACGCAATACCTCGGTTTCAACAATCGTATCCGTCGTCAAGGGGATTGGTTGTTTACAGCCTCAAAATTTAACGAAATTTCCGTTTATTTTAACCGAATTCTCGCCATTTCGACCCGATAACGATATTTCATCACCAAAATAAGAATCTTTATTCATTTCTCTTTCTTTTGGTGCTTATCTCGATTTCGTAGGCCTATTGTTTCTAATTTAATTTTGCAAAAGAAATGAGGCCTGCAACCGATAAAAGTGAGATTTGCGTGCATTTCTTATGGGAACGGTTTTTCTTCTCTGGGTTCGAACTGGGGCCGTTCAGGTAAAAGAAAATTTTGCCACATTGTAGGGTGCAGCATTCTACATCGAATGCACGTTTCAGCATCGCTCTAGCTCTTGGCATGTGCGAGAAAAACCCTTTTTTTAGACAGACAGACCGACAGACAGACACCGTTACGTTTTTAATAAATATAGACTAGCCGCGTGCATGCACCCTTTGGGTGCAGTTGTTTGGTCTGGACCAGACATCTGGACTATGAGCATGTACCATCATTCATTTTTAATCATTACTTTCATATGGACCTAAAATACCCGTGTATTCTTACGGAAAAACGCAATACATCGGTTTCAACAATCGCATCCGTCGTCAAGAGGACTCATTGTTTATAGCCTCAAAATTTCACGAAATTTCAGTTTATTTTAACCGAATTCTCGCCATTTCGACTCGATAACGATATTTGGCGACCAAAATAAGAATCTTTATTCATTTCTCTTTCTTTTGGTGCTTATCTCGAGTCCGTAAGACTATGGTTTCTAATTTAATTTTGCAAAAGAAATGTAGCCTGCAACCGATAAAAGTGAGGTTTGCGTGCATTTCTTATGAGAACGGTTTTTCTTATGGAAAAACGTAATACCTCGGTTTCAACAATCGTATCCGTCGTCAAGGGGATTGGTTGTTTACAGCCTCAAAATTTAACGAAATTTCCGTTTATTTTAACCGAACAGAAGAGAGAATTGCCTTGTTGAAATTAACAAGCCGTGGCAACGCGTTATGTATGAAAAAATTAGAACTAAAGTAAATATTATATGCATTTTGGAGTACGAAATATACAAAAATTATAAAGTTATTATGAATACCTATACATCTCTGTATCTTGTTCGTCATGAAAACAAATACTTGCGCAACCAAGTAAAGAATTGCTTTATGAAATATGTGCTATGGAAAATTCTTAGCTTCATCTTATGAACCTCCTTAGCAATTGTGAAACTTCATTTTCCGGTAAAAATGTTCCTCTAAATAGGATTCGAACCACTGAGGATAAACCTTTGGATTAATTTTTGGAAATTTTGGAAACTTGTGCCAGACACAAACCACTCGGTCATTGTGACGATGATGTAATTGGAAGGTTATAATTCAATAAAGAAGCAGGTTAAGTAAACAATAATTACTACATAATTTCAGATAATATGAAAGATACATTTAAATCAATCCTTGTCTTATATAATAATAACCGTTGTTTTATATTTATTTACTCGATGTTATTAACTCCTGTAAGAAATACATAAGGGAAATTATTGAACATTGAATTTTACGCACTTCCCGAGGGGATAGAATTTTAGAAGTTAGAGATTTGTCAGAGATTCAATGGATTTTTATATATTGATAGTTGTTTGCCCAAAGTATCACAGGTTCGATTTTGGATGACTCAAAAACACTTCCATAAAAATGCACGTCAATCTCATTTTGATCGATTGCAGACTTATTTTCTTTTACAGAATTAAATAAGAAATAATGGTGCTGCAAAATCGAGAAAAATGCCAAAAAGACGAAGATTGAATGAGAATTCTTATTTTGATCGTAGAATATAGTTTTTCTGTTATTACAGGAATATTAGAGAAGTAGATTATAGAAAATGCTGCTTTAAATATTGATTTTTCACGGATGATACTGTGACAGATAAGAGTGATAGAGTTATGGTGCATTCATCCCTTCCGTGAGCCAAAGAGGCACTATACATATGCGGATGAAGAAGTTGATCCTCACTAATGATACAGGAAAGACACAGCTCGTATTTTTCTCGACCATTACTTACTACATATAGTACTAACGCAGGAAATGACTCATTTTTCAGAGTCCCCTGAAATTCTAAATCTTGGAAGATTTTTATAGGAGGGACTAGCCCCCTGGAGAAACCAAGCAGAAACAGTTTTCGATTAATAATTCTAACTCCGCTGGATCAAGAGTTATCTTCCGACTATCACCGACCACGTTCCGACGTATATGTTTCAACAACAATAGTCCCATCATTTCCCACTCCAACAATAGTCTCTTTCATTTGTCAACGATTCATTACTGTTTGTTTTCGCCTGTAATACCCAGTCCATTCAGCGGACGACCTTTCTCGCGACTTCATCTCGGATCAAGCGACAAGTCCATTAATCGCGTCCAGTAATCTCTCCTTAAATGAGCCTCGGGCGAAGAATCGTGTGGGACGCACAGTGGGCGACGTCCCAAACGCATCGCGTTATGTTACCAGGATGAGGTTGGTAATATCTCCCTCCGTACCGTTGGCGCCGCCCTTCTACACAGCAGCTGTAGCTTGGCGCCACCCACACATGGCGAAGATCCAGCAGAGAGATGCAAGTCGATTTCTATGCATTCGAGTAGGAGATGAAAGCCGCCGGTTTCCCCACGAGATTTCGGTACAACGTCACACATTTGTATGCATCCATGATTTTTCCCTCCTAAAGTTTTCGAATTTCAGGCATACCGAAGTGCTTCCTTCTCGGTCTCCGTGAGGGGAATAATATTCACCTTTCGCACTAAACTTAAGCGTAGCAGAAAAAAGAAGCATCCTACTTCGAGACAGAAATTTCTCGTTTACGTCCCTCTCAGCTGTGCAGAAGGCTCCCGTTTATCCGGGGGCGTAATATCCAGGTAGTTAGTTGAAATTGGTGTGCAGAGGCTTGAGAATATAGTTGAGTGATTAAATATTCTTAAGACAGAAATCCGACTAGCGCAAATGGGCTGTAGGTTTTCTTTCTCCATTTAGTAACGCGGTATTTTCATTTCGTCAGATATTTTGGGAATATTAGGCTCATTAATGTAACATGAATTTGTATGGCTCTAATAGTCCGTCAATCCTTCCTAAGCAAGATAGTATTTACTCTAAGCGATAGTAAGTATTATTTTGCTATTTTTGTCGGATCTATCACTTTGTCTTTACATGAACATATTGCATATGCAAGTTATAACTTACAGTGAAAGTTATAACTTCTTTGTTACATATCAAGTGAGAAACAGAATTACCTCTTTGTATTTCGTAATAATTTGAAATATTCTCTCATAATTTAATCTTGCTGATTGAATACCTTCTTCTCTTGTTCGTCTGTGAATACATACAATACAGACGAATGAAAGAAGAAAGTATACAGGAATAAATAAGGATGTTTACTCTTTCTTCTGTTTGCGTGAGTGAATAAGGAGTATCAAAAGAAGTCTTATGTATTGGTAATTGAGCCGAAGGTTTGTGGATCGTTGCCATGGCAATGACGGAATGGGAACAAAGACGTTTTTCGATGCGCACCTGCCAAGATTCCGTTCCTGAAATTTTTACGAAATTCGATCAATAACACTTCAATATAATGAAGGTTATCAAGGAGCTAGTAATGGTAATGTGACAAAATGACGATTTTCAAGTTAATTAAGTCTAATTAACTTAAAAAGGCAGTGTTTCCGAACTTACGTTAGATACCTCTTTTTTTCAGAACCCTATGTTAGCGACCCCCTTAACCAGTATTAAATCATGTAAATCTTTAATGTCTTAAAATATTCATCATTTATTATGTCGCAATATTTTTCCAATCTGATTTCTGTAAGTTGTTTCTTCAACATCCAAGAATAAAAACCGAGATCCCTCCAGCGATATCCTGGAATATCCACTGTAAAGCGCTTTTATTCGGACAAGATTGAAACTAATTTCTCTCTTCTCGTTTCAGACCTTGTATTCGACAATTAGTCTAATTATGCGGTTGCTTTACAACCAACACTATCATTTTCTAATCATTACCAAAAATCGTGATTTCCTTCCAAGAAACGGCTGTCACACCGACCGTGTCACGTATTTTCTATTTTTGTTTCCTTGAAGTGAAGCGACTCTTTGTCTTTACTTTTCTTTCCGCTCGTTAATATCACCACTCCTCTTCCTTCCAAAAGAAAACGTTCAAGAGTTGACTGCATGAGGGCGCTCGCGGTTGTCTTGCAGCGGCGAAGACACGAAGTCGGCCGAGATTAGATTCGAAAAGAAGCGCACGGAGGATATTCAGAAGGAGATATCAAAGAAATACTTTTCCGAGAATATAATGTTTTATTCTGTATACGCTTCATATATTTTTTGAAATCTTATTTTGATTGTAAAAGCAAAATCTATCAACAACATTTCATTCAGTTAGGATACAGAATGAAAATAATTCACTTTCAATTAAATAATTCAATCAAAGTTTATTCAATAATAACTATTTAACAGTTTATTGCATTATTTGAATGCCGTTTGAACATAAAGTTACAACATGCCTCTGTCGAATTCAAACCCAAAATTAATTTGTATTTCCAAAATCGAAAACCAGTCGTATGCTTACATTCACCACTCGAAGATGCTGATTTGGTAGAGTAAATGAGAATACCATGACTGGGACATTGGTGTACAGCATAAATTCCAAGAGTGACAATTTGGTATGTTTTAAATATAATCGGAAATCATTAAGAAAATACTTTACATTTTAATTCCCAGTCGGTGCTTTCTTCTATTTCAGAATGAATATAGACAGGAACTGCTACTAGTTATGTGTTATTGTGCAAAGATATTAAAGTTCATACATGTGGGGGACGTAAGGTTGGGAAGCAAAGGCTCTCCACAGACAGGCTTTATTATTCAAGATGAATGGAGAGAGAGAGGTAAAAGTTCCAAACAAGATCAGAAATACTTGATGATATAGGTATAATGAAGTCATTTTATTCTGTGAATCATATTTTTAATATTTGGTTACTCTACTAAGTTATGCGTAAATAACAAGATCAGCGAAGGAATGGGCACCGTTATCTCCGGAGATGGCTGACCACGATAAGAGCTTAGAACTCTTTCCTTTGACAGCAGCGGAATCATGCGCGTGAATTCATTTCCTCATATCCCCAAAAGTTAAATAATACCGTGACACTGCGTTGGACACATCTCCCTAAATATTTCTTTGCACAACTCGACCTCGTCATCGGATGGGGCTCTATCGGGGTTAAAGCCGCCTCGGAGGACATTTCGCCTTAGTTATTCTTTCTGAACACGGCGAGCAAAATTAGTTTCAAAACCAAGTCGACGGGTGTCGCAATTGTCTGGCTTTCCTTTTACGATTGCTTTGAAGTTCTGCGGGGAATAAATCTCTGGAACGCGTCAGTAGAGCATAATTTCCTTTTAAAATTATGAACCCGTAACTGTGACGCCTTTTAAAGGTTTTACTGTCACCCATATGATGTTTCCAAGGTTACGATCCACATGAGCTTACGGAATTCGGGAAACAGCGGAATTCAAGACAGCTATATTATAGTAGTTATGGTACATACTGTGTCCTTTGGATTAATTTAATAGAATTCTCTGACCGTGGGTCATTCATTTTCTGTGTGTCAATCCGAAATTGTTCCTTCTTGAGTTCTATCGAACTGAAGATATATCGTATTTATAAATAAAAATGTATCGAATATGTTGATGTATATGATTTTACTCTTTACCACACGACACTGACTGCTTATAGGGTAAACTTTTAAATTTACTATCAATATTTAACTCTCTGACCGGCGAAGTTAGGCCTATGTGGTCCTCTTTTTCACCTAACCCCTGAAGTTAAAGTTTATATAAATTTGCGAAAATCACAGAAATATCAAAATAAATCACGGAAGACACCAAAAAGAAATGACCGAACAAGAAAGGGAGAAAAAAACTCTAAACAGGAATGAATTGACTCAGGTATCTGCATCTACATAAATGTCCTGCAAACCGCCTTTCGGCGTGTAGCAGAGGGTGTGAACACCGACGATTGATCTACTTTTTTAGCCTCTTATTATCGTGTAGGTATAACATAAATATGATTACTTACTGTAGATATTTCGATCCTGTCCTATAATACTGTGTCATGGAGTATGCTTGGTCTTCAATCGTGCATTAGGTACTTCAAAGAAAGAGGGAGAAGAGCATGTGTAGAAAAGAAAATTTTAAAAAAAGAACAAGGGGTAGGGACTCAGATAGCCAAGAGGGCATCGCAGTCTATTTTGGTGAAAGCGGTCCAAGGTTCGATTCTCGGTGGAGAATCATGGGCAAAACGACCTAAGCTGTCAAAGCACGATCAAAATTACTACTAACATTAAGTAAAAAACAATCTGTATTTAAGATAGAAGTTTTTACATGTGTTTTGAGACAGGAGAGAAATTAAAGGTCTACATCAATCTTTATACTAAAATAACATGAGTAAAAATCGTTACTTAAATAATACAATTTATTAAAGGAAATGTGCACTTAACAGGGGAATGGTTACGGATACATGTTCGTGATACTAAATGTGTATCCTTAATTATGAAAACCCTTCGCTATAGCAACCTGCAGTTTCTGTTACTATATCGCCGAATGCGGAAAGAATAAGTGCCTTTAAAATTATATTGGAGAGAGAATGGACGTGTTAATGAGTGAGAAATGAATGGAGAGGAGATGGGGAAATGACCTCGTAAAAAATGTTTTGTCCCCCAAGATTTGTTTTGGGAGCGGAAATGCCGATAAAAGAGTAATTCCAAGAAATTCTCAGACCGGTTTGAAAAACTTCCTCAGCTGAAAGTTTACGTCTTCGGTTGGAAAACATTGACCTGCGAAATACATTGATGAGGAATGTTACCGTAACCTCTTTGAAGCCCATCAACTTCATGTCTTTAAATGTTGGAAAAACAAATTTCTTAACTCCATAAAAAATTCCATTTACGACCTGTTCTTATTCTATGTAGCTATTGTCAAGCAATTTCATTATAGTAGCTAATTGTGTTTTGATTTACGAAATATCGTTCATGTACAAATACATTCAACTAGTGAAAATGACAATTTTTAAAATTATGGTCAATTATCCTCAACGTGATTGAATGAAGAGAATCACACTATTAACCTTGACATTTTTAAAGATCTATGTAATGGAGTAGGTTAAATCTGCGAAGGTGGGAGCTTCAAGTATTGCTTATGTATACAAACGTTTATATAATAATAATGCTGTTGCATAAATAAATGAATATCTACTTCTTTAATTCGGGTAAAACCGAGTCTTAATAGTCCCGTCTTACAAACAACCTGTAAGTAAAAAATTAAAAACTAAAGAATAAAACAGTGAATAAAAAAGTATGAAAATTAATGATTAAGCGTAATGCACAAAAATGCAATACAACATAGATATACATAAATTTCTAAAATATCATAAATTCATACACTTGTTCTTATCTAACATATGTATTTGTAATTAATCAGTAATGTTTACCTGAGATGATACTTTGATGTTCATATAAAAAATGAAAATTCTAAAATTACATTTAGTAACGTCTAATGAGGGTTGAGAACACTGCCTAACGGTAGTCGAATATTAGTGTAGTGCAACTGTTTGATTAACATTGAAATCTAATGAAAATTATCAAGCTCAGACTTCCTCAAAAATTTTCCAATTGAATTTTTGAAGTTAATAAAACATCAGTCGGTAGCCATTACAGTGGTAATTCGATTAATATCACATTCTTCATCTATTCAAGGATTTTCACCTAGAATTTTCCCTAAAAGGTTGACACCAGCTGAAATTTGGGTCGTTTTCTTCGTTTCTCTAACGTGGGATAATTCTGCAGCTTGAATTAAGATTCTCTTTCGAAAGTTCGTCTCCCACGACGATGACCCGCAATGCCCATCTAGTTATCTATGGGAAAAAATGAGCGCCATTTCGCTAGATGTAAATTTATGGGGGATCTTTTCGCTCAGCTTATTGTGGATTCGAAGTAGGACATTTAATGTGCGTGCTGTACCGGCAACCTTAATGAAAAATACAGTAGGACGGAATACAAAGAATAGCTGTCGACTCAAATGGAGCGTCTCACGGTGGCTGCTATACAGGTTTTGAGGCACGGCCTCCTTTAGAGGAGAATAATATGGAGTTTTCCTTGTGAAGAAAGGAATATTGATCCCCTATTTCTTAGGGTAGGTTCTAATGGGAAATACTATGACCTACAGAAAGAATGGTGACCCAAGACGCGTGCACCCTAAATGAAACCGTAAATAATATTTGGGCTCACGGAAGAGAGCTGAGGAAAGCAAAATTTGCCACTATTTCACTCATTTCGTTACCTCATCTTCTCCTTTAAGGACTAAGCAATGTATGCCTGTCAAGGTCCCCATCTTTTGTCCTTCTTATGTTCTCCTTCCTGGATCATCACTGGAATACTCACTGGAAATCTTTCCCCATTTTTCCCAATCTGCTCCCACTTCCGTTCATTCTTTCATCTAGATTAAAATTATGGATTCTGCATCATTTAGGTGCATCCTTTGTGATTCCTTTGTAAGAACCATTTCTCTGTGGTATTTAATTTAATAATATATTAATTGTTTTCTTCCTAAGTTGTTGCTGTACAATTTCACTTCTATATTTGTGTGCTGAAACAGCCATTATTTGAATTTATAGTTTATACAGTATATCCCTCAAGGTTCTACATACTTTGCGACCTATATGTTTATTTCGTTTACTTTTTTTAATTGTTCGCTAAAAACAGAGTTTTTATAAGGAACTGTCTTCGCATTGATCACTTCTTTATTTTCATAGTCGGATGGGCCGAGGTAGCATTGGCTATGTATGTACTACATTTTCCGAGTACGAATTTCTTCTGCAAGATATTTTGAGGAGAATTAAATCTAAATCATTGGACTAAGACTTAATATTCCCTCGGATTCTATATCAAAGACGTTAAGTCGCTGAAAATATGATAGACTGACATGAGATTTGTCACTGATTTAGTGAAAATAAATGATAGGATTAGAAGTTCCACTGTCATCGTGGGATCGGTATATCATACTTCGTCGCAACTAGATACTTACTGATAGACTTTATAACTGTATAATTCAGGAATTTTCATCGATATTTTGGGATCCTTACGTAAATGAAATTTTAGGGTTAGGACGAATAGCGATGGAATCAGCAAGAGACGTGTTTGACTTGGTTGCCCGGGGCATTGAGGGGCGCATGATGGTGGCTGTTAGTTAGTGAGGCGCGGAAATCTTCGTGGATAATCTTTTCGCGGATGAGTTGACACTATAGCACACCCCACAATTTTTGGAGGTCATTTGCTGTACTGATTAATCACAGGTTAAGATTTTTTTCTAAGATTTTATATGAGATTGTTAATGAAGTTATGAACAACAATAAAATACTGTACGTTTGAGGAAGTTATCTGGTAAAGTTATTAACGCACTTTCCTTCGCTCATCGATCAATCAACTGAAACTACTACACGAATGTTTAAAGCATCACAAAAAAAACTCATTTTCGATTCGCCGTATTTTTTTTAAGAAAGAAATCAAATTCCTTTTAAGTTTCCACAGAAAAAAGTTTAATCCGACCGGTTTCATCCCAAAGCACTGTTTAACAGAATGCTTTATTCGATAACTTTTAGATTGAGAATATTAGTTATCTTATTCACGGGATTTATTGATTGATAAATCTTCCGGTTGCTATGTAGGGTCTGACTGAAGCGACTGGATAGTTTTCACCTATACCAACCATACAATTTACACTTGAAAAAAAAAACAATGTTTACTTTAGCCTCAAGAAGTTTCAGCCGATGTAAATTGTTGGGATAAATTATCTCCCTGTTTGTCCGAACAGTCATCAGTCCGAACACTTTTGCTTCCTTCACTAAGCTAGAAACAATGACCGCATGAATAACATTTATCATAGTATTCTTTAAGGCGAGACCAAAATGTATTCCATTATTTAGCATTAATCACACCTTTATACCTTTCATACCATCCCAACCACAAACCACACTTAAGTAAACTAAAAGTAATTTTTCTCTATCACGCATCCGATTAAAATAAAAAATTTCTCATTCATCGAGTTATGGTAGCACAAACTTGATAATTTATGGCTTAAGTAAATATTTTGATTCATAAAGAACGATCATTCTTAAAAATGGAGTCTTGTTCTTAGAAAGTAGTTGTATAATAGATTTAAATGCTTCTTGAAATCTATTAATTTATCTAAATGATTATGTGATGAACGATTGATGAAGTTGAATGGATATTTCCATATGTAGATACACTCCTATGCAATTTTTCCCTATCTCTTACTCTCAAAGTCCTTCTGAATAGACAATCGGCCAAGAAATGTCGCCGACGGCTTACAAAGTGGCTTACAAAGTTCATCGAATTCGCCAACAGCAGTGTCGTACGAGAGTCCTCAACGTCCTCTGAATGGCTAGAGGAGGGCTCCATGGCAGAGACTTAAATCCCCAAATAATGACCTTTATAAGCAATTCGAATGCGTTGATTGATTTATTTCTAGCTGCTGTGGACCCTCTTTTAGCATGCTAATCTCAGAAAGGATTTCATTCTATTGTTAGGGGAGTTAAATTTCTAAGACATCCATTCTACAGTCCTGACAATGAGAGCCTCTCCCAATTGCCCCTATACGTATAGGCATTCCAGTATCTCCGGAAAACTAATCTGCTGTCATTTGAAAAGGCAGCCTGCAAGGAACATCGTCAACATAGGTGTTTCTTTTAATGGAGATCAAAGAGAAATTCTGTTCTTAAAAATTGAATGTTTGCTTCCGTGTATAATACTGTGCCTAAAAGTTACGTTACCCCCTAAGTGGAATTTAAGTGCTTAGGAGCACAAAGATATTCAACCTTCGTATTTATTGATAGCTAAAATAGGGATTTAATTAATATAATATTTTTTCGTATGTTATTCATGACTAAAATCATCTAAGTAGGCGAGTCTTTGACCGTTTCCATTTAGAATATATTCAATAAAACTGGAGTACGTTAACTATGACGCATTTCCCCATCAATTTCAAGACAAAATACAACCTTATTTTTAATACCCTAAATATTTCACCAATAACTGGTTCATTACCTACGTTATAATTCATTACCAGAATGAGTTACCTTAATAATTATCCAATAAATATCACTGAGAGTACACCAATCACTCCTATTCGCTACTTTTTATGGGAATTCTTGGATTTTAATTGCTTCTTATTCCCTTTTTATTATGATTTTTATTAATTCTTTGTATTTTTATTTTCGTTTTGATTTACGGTATATTTACGGTGTATTTCATTCCGTTTTTATTATTTTATCGTATAACTCATACATTATTAACTTTTATCTACACGAATTATTATTTGTTTGAGTGATTTTTATTAGTACTTTCATTGAATGGGAATAACGCAATAGTGCAAAATTACAATTTGATAAGAAAGCTAACGTGATATCACGTACGAGTATATACGTAGATAACTCTTACGATCTGGATTTAGTTGAACATTAACAAATATGCAAATTAATCTCTTGTGGAATGAACCATTTCGTCGAATCTAATTCGAAATCTTAGCCTTTCATAATCAGTAATATGATGATTTATTGGAAATTAAGCTATATCCATCGGTAAATTCAATTATAAATTAATTTATATATATATATATATATATATATATATATATATATATATATATATATATATATATATATATATATAAGACGAATGAAAAATATCCCATAAGACAACGCACGCTCGATGTACGGTATATTATATACATATATTAACTCTGAAAGCCACCAGCGGCGTGTGGCAGAGATTGAATTAACACGAACATTCCTATCTAATTTTTATCTTTCCTAACGTCACGCGGAAAAAACAACTAGATGAAGACGTATCCGTCCTGACTATCATTTCCTCGTAACGCTCTGCCGTTTTCTTTCGGAATCCGTGGACGTTATTTATTGAAGTAATAAAATTTACTCAACGACCACTCTATAGAAGTGTCGCAAGTAGAGTGAATATACATCTTCTCCATCTAGTACAAAATAAAAAATATGCCATACATTGAAGTATTTGAGGGGGAACAATTTAAACATCGTGCGAACCCTATTGACGTCCTGGAGCACTCTCGTTCATAATCGTAATAGTCCACTGAGTGGAAACGAACGGTTTATGAGCACCTATTTGGATTAGAGGAAGGAGTTGGAAGGCAAAGAGATGGAAGGAGGGATTATCTGCAGGAGGAAATCCCCTCAGGAAGTTGGTGGTTCTTCGCGGAGGAGTAGAACGGAAAGGAGAACTGCGGAAGTGAGGAGGGTGGGGACGTCGTGTTCCTCTGACTGTCCATCGCATTAAATGACAAAACGAGTCCAATCATCACTTAAAAAAATAGGCACGCTTCTATATGCAGTTTTAGCCATGACTTCATTCACGAAAAATCCCATGTGGTGCGGAGAACATTTTATTGAGGTAGTCGGTAAGGAAAAAACTTCTTATAAGGAAAAAACTTATTTCGTAGCTTTCGAGTCCGGATTCGATTAATTTAAAATTAATCATATTTTTAATCACTCCCAGTAATGGTCGCAAATAATTAATTAAAGTACATACTTTTCTGTATTTTTTGGGTAAAATCATAAATAAGTTCCTGCAAATAACGGTGGAGTTTATTTATATTTTATTTAATAGCTGTGTATGAGAAGAGTATGTTGAAACCTTATACCAAACTTGGTCATGTTAAAAAAATATTATTTATTTAAAAAATATAATTATTATTAAGTATCATAGCCTTCTAAAATTATAACGACGTCAGGAATTTTGTAGAGCGATGGTACTGTTTTCCATTGAGAAAAAATCAATGAATCTTATATTATTGGAGGATGGAAAATTAAAATATATTGGACATGGAATATTAGAATTTAAAGCAAATGTAGTCTTAATATATTGAATCGCTTATAGTCTCAAGGTAATTAATAGTAAAAAAAAAACACGAAAAAGTAGGTATTTTCCGCAGATTTCTTCCAACACGACCAATATAATATCTTTGAGGAATACAAAATACTGTGTTTAGGTTAATTTAGATGATGTTCCACAGTATTAGGCCATAATACTTGAAGGTTATACTTAATAATATTTCAAGGCGTTCCATGGCGGAAGGAAATATTTTGAAATCATTAACTATCTTTCTGTTAAAACAAATACATGAATCTACTTTTTGGGAAAAGTTTTTGTGTCGTCACTTCCCGATTAGGTAAGTTTTCAGATTTCGATTTTCACTCACCCTGAGTAAATATAGCGAATGACTTCATTTTTTCTTTTCTGAAGTAATTAAATAAATTATGTTATCATGGGGTGACTGAGGCCAAAAAAGTTTCTCCTTCCAACTTACCCTTCTTTAGTGGAAATAAATTAAGATAGTGACAGAATGAGAAATATTTATACAGTTGCATTGGTGACGTGATTATCTCAATTCTTACGAAAGAAATTCTCGGAAGGATTAAGCTACTGCAGGAGAAGCACGAGTAAAGCCTGGTCACACCTACAGGTGATGCTTAAAGATTTGGAAAATAAATGCGTTTTATCCTACCCAGAGATATTATTTTCATCAGCTGCCGTAAAATTCGATATTGCGATATCTCGAAGTCCTGTTTACATACCTGTTGCGGAATCTTTAATTTCACGATAAGATTACGTTCTGTCGAAGTTGACACAGGATTCAGCGCGGATTCCGTTTTCATTCATTTCATGAATGGCATTTACAAGAACCAACCTCACATTGTTCGGCGGAATCGCGAATCTATCTTTTAATTTGAGAGCGCAAGAATCCGTCCGAGTTTCTTAGACTGGGACCGTCTTTTATCTGCCCAACTTAACCCCCCTCTCCCTTCCATCTCCCTCCTCTGACAAGGGGTCAGGCGATGCATCTTCGTGCCACCGACGTCCCTCTAAATATTTTTCGCCAACCCTCCCCCTCCCTCCCTCTTAAATCCCAGCAACCTCTCGTGGGCAATCAAGTCGTAGATGGCGGGAGAGAACTCTCTCCCTCTTAACAAACGCGCGCACTTCCTTTCTGCGAGCCACAGTCCGCTCTGCTCCGTCGTCTTGCAGTTTTCCCGCGTTTACTTCCACGATCCGTGTGTCTGGAAACCAACCAAAACACGTACGCTGGAAATCGAGTGACCATCTCGATCCAAGCCTCCCCTCCCTCTCGGAAATTGCAGACGTCTTTTCCTTCGCGTCCTTAGTGTGCCCCGCGGTCCCCAGGGGTCCCTTCCCGCGCTCCCATTTTAAGGGATGTGTTCCCCGCCTTCCCCGACCTCACGGCTTTCGTTGGCTGTTCCTCTCCGGACAGCGAAGGTCCTCCGTTGCGTCAAGTCTAGCGAAAGCAGGAGGACGTGATCGTAGCTTCAAGGGTTGCAGACACCGAGGAGGGGAAGAGTTCCAGAGTTTTCTCATATCGTGCGACAGTTGAGGCCGGTGCATCGAAGTCGAAGCAGCCTCTGGAAGAAGTGGTGATACGAGAAATTTTGATGGTGCGCGGATGCGATTTGATGATCCAGCAAATATTTCCGTTGCCTGGAGGAAATTAATCGGGAGATAAGCCCGAAGTAGAGGATACATTCCTCGATTTAAGTGTCTCCGACAATTCCTTCTTGCGACTTTTCGGTGAGGCAGTGCACGTGTCCCCACGAAGTAAGGATGGAAGTCGAGCGTCGAAGCGGCGGCGCATCGCGGCAGAGGAGGAGTTCGGTGAGAAAGTCCCTCCGGTTGATCGGATCGAGATGGTTGAGCGTCGTGGCGGCGGGCGTCGGCGCCGGTGACAAGGGAGAGAGAGGAAAACGTAAGGAGCGGATTGTGCCTCTCGGTGAGGACGGAAGAGACACTTCTGAACTGGAAGAAGATGAGGAGACGGAGGCGAGGAGGATGGTCCCTACGGTAGTCCTCAAGTGGGCGGACGAGGAGGAGTCCCAAGAAGAATCCGCGTGCAGCACCTCCGAGATCAACGGAAGCGTCGAAGAAACCTCTTTCTGGGGAACGTGGGAGAAGAGCAGGAGCGGAGAGTTTTTGGCCGAGGATGAAGTCGGAGACCAGTTCATTTGGGATTACGAGTTCGAGGATTTGTGCCTGTCCTCCGGATGTCCGTCGCCGGATACTGGAAGACTTAGTGGAATCCCTAGCTCGGATGGTGGGAGGAAATCTCCGATGGGATCCAATCAGGAAGTTTGCCCTTCGAGTCAGGCTTTGTCGGGTTCACCATGTTCCTCCTCTCTTCCGACGCCTTCGCCGCCGTCTTCAGGATCCTCCACCGTCTTCACGGCCATCAGCACTCTGCGGAGGAACTCCTTTGCGACCAGTGCGAGCATCACGAGGAAACAGTTGGACAGTGCGTAAACAAAAATCCTCCCCCGTCCCAGTCGATACGATTCCAAGTAATCGCGGAAGCGCCGATAAGAAAGGAAGCAAATTTTTTGTTTATATTTCGACGAAGCGGAAAGATATCTCGCGTGCTATGCCTTTGACGGGTTATTGGAATCGCTGAAATTAAGAAGATAAGCCTACCACTCATCTCGCTAACGTTACACTTGACGAATCAATTGCTCACTTAGAAGTGAATATTTTGCGACGTTATAGTTTTGTTTTAAGGAGATATATCTTTCGTCTATCCCGGTTTTATGAACCAAGCTTATTGACATCATTTTTAAACCTAAAAATTTGTTTACTTGGATTTCGGGTCTATGAGAGGGATATCAGGTTCGAATCGGTAGTTGATGCATCGTGAAAATATTGTTAAAAGTTAAAATGTAGATCCCTTGTCGGTTTTAATACAGATAAAACTATTTCTTACTTGTGGCAGTGGTAATTTGCTTCAGAAAGTTTTAATTATGAAAATAGAGGGAACTGAACTTGTAACATGCGATGTACGTGAATTACAGCAAATTCGAGTTTAAAGCGCCGTCTCTCCCACCTAGTCCAGAAATTTTTTGCTCGTGACAACATTTTTACACTTCCGTTGAGCTTATGAAATAGGGACTTCCACGGAATTGTGTTTCCAGTTTTCTTAAGGCTTTAGACCACGCAATAGATAAGAGAGTTGGTCATTTTCTTCTCGTGAAAAACTCAGTTATTTGTGAATAATCAATAATTTGTGAAATAATTTGTGACTCAGTCATTATTCACTCAGTTATTTGTGAATAATATTCATTGGAGATCGAATGAACACTTAAAAAACTGATTATTAGAATAGTTATTACTATTCTTGTCTTATAATAAATTGTCTCTCTTTCATATTTAGTTAAATATATAGAAGGGATTTTAAAATAAAAATCAAGTAAATAGGGCTGGATATACTTACCATTTTGTTTGAGACTTCTTAAGGTTTTATATATCTTTAAGCCATTTTTCGTTTTGAAATTCTCTTGTGTATAAATAAAAGCTCCTATTCATCGTTAGAATGTCATATAGATGACGTTTTTGGAGTCATTCCAACACAACTTTCCTTTTTAATCGATCGCGTAGAATTTTAACGGTGAAAAAGGATTGATAGGTGCGTGAGGGTGATAAGAAGGGTCTTGCAAAACGGTTATGTATTCCATTTACTGCGCTCATAAAATGAATCTTAATGCAAAGGCAGTTATGTGACTGAAATATGTGGTGTAATCGGGGATAGTCGTAAATTATGTTATGCGACATTTTCATACGGTTGCATACGGATAGATATCTTTTGCATTAAATGTAGAACTCCGAATTACAACATTGTCAATGAATATTATTGGCAGCTGTGACGTGAATTGCAGACGTTTTTACGTCAAAACTTTGCCGTAAATCTGCTCAAAACAATGACTTTCGTTGCCGTACACAGTTGCCAAAAACTTGGGCTGAACGCCAACATTCCAAGATGAAGTTCTTGTGGAAGTGTACTTTATGCGGGCTATGTGATATTCAGTCTCCCTAATATGACAAGTCAAACGTATGGCCTTAAAAGGAATAGCTGCCGGTTAAAGCGACCAAATCGAGTGCTAAAATTTACGTGGAAGTGAGTAGAGTTACCTGTTAACCGAGAAAACGAATACAGAATCAAATATAAGATACAAGTTATGATACAGTATCAATATTGAGGTAGCTTTAAGTTAGAAGTCAAAGTATCTTTTACAAGACTAAAGGAAAACTCAGGAGTTTACTTCAACGAATTTAACGATGAAGAAGGATTGATAGGTGATAATATTCATTGGAGATCGAATTGGAGAGAGAGATGGATTGAAACTTCAAAATTGTTTGGGATAACTTATCTTCGGTAAATAACTCATATTCTAGGAAATGAGCAATTGTTTCCAAGAATTATGGAACTGAGAAAGAATATTCGTATGGTTGAAGTATTTCGAGCATGATGAGAAAGAGAATGTTGGAAAATTCTTCAGAGAGAAAAAATATCAAAGGAAGGAGCCTAATGAAATCATACGGAGATAATAAAATATCAACCAAGTTTTTAATTTTAATAAGTCGTTAGATAAATTTATAACCATTGACTATTTCAAATTAGCCTGTGTGGACAAAAGACTATCCCCTCGACTAATATTTTCGAACTATCATTAATGTTATAATAGAATTCATAAAGCTTAATAAAGAAACTCCAAATGGTTAGGCGTGACTTTATGGAAAGCCATCTGAATGAAAATGAAGACATATTGTAATCTTTTCACAGAATTTTATTTCGTCGATCGGTTTCGCCATCTATATATTGATCTTCAGTACTGCTCCTGAAGATTTTTTACCTTGGTAGCGAAACTGCTTTAAAATTCTGTGGAAAGATTACAAACTGAATCTATATTCACTCATTATTACCTATATAGGTAGAAAATTTCATAAATATTGAAATAGGACTCACAATTTGGCAGGGGCTACCCCAGGAGTTGTTTGGAGAAAAAAAAAGGATGTGTAAAAATTTTCATTTTAAATTTTACTCAACGTTTTCAAAAGTATTCATTTGCACCAACATCTAGCAAATAAATGCATGCCATCATTTAGAGTAGCAAAATGTTTCCTTTTCAATTCAGGAAAATCAATCCGTTTAATATGATTTAGAAAATCTTTTGGGATTGTATCTATTGCAACCTATCCTAAGTGATGATAACTATCTGTTAGTAATTAATTATTAACTGGTTCTCACCCCTTCTCTTTCTGAAAACTCTTTCTTAAACTGGGTTGTTATTTTCGAGATGTTTTTCAAACAACGGATATTAAAGATATTCCAAATAAGTTAGAATATTAGTAGTCACCAAGTAACTTTCAATGAGTATCTACATTATTTCCCTTACTTTCTCGTGGAATTAAATAAATACTGCTTTACTTTTTATTCCATATTTCATTCCTCGACTAAGATCTTTCACGAAGAGTTTTTACCCACGTTCTTGTAAACCTGACTTCGTTACCTCGATTTTCTTTTCGCATGACATACTTTTTGCCGCGATTGATAATTCTTTCCAACTAAAGGCTATTTGAAACCAGCTACGGAATAAAAATAGTAATTAGTCTTCCTACGTGTGGTTGAATGGTGCGCTATCGTCATTCGAGCTCCTTCGGTGCCCACTGTTTCAAATAAAAAATGACAAACGTTTGAAATAGTGGGGTATGTGACGATGATTCATTCCAAGTCACTCCTAAGAGAAGAAAATTTCGAATTCGTAGCACATGGGAAAGTTGAATGACGGCGACCTTAACATAAAAAACATCTTATACTACCGATACATATTTTTTAACCGTGTCAGCTTCTCGACATTCATGGAGTTCTATGAGAAAGAAACATAAAAATAACCGATAAATGTCAGCGAAGAAGGATTGTTACCGAAGAGGAAAAGAATAAAGTGATGAATTATCTTCTAAATGTAGATCAAAAGTACATAACACGCGGGCCGCATGCAGCATCCAAAGATCGTTTATGCGGGCCGCGGCTTTACTAGAAGATTTAACTTAGGTAAAATTTTACACTTATGTTTTATACTTATGACTTTAAATTATAGAAATTTAATTTCTATAATTCTGTAAGATACTATATAATTAGTTATTACCGATCGTCGGCTCATTTTGAATGATGAATTTTACACCGTAAATATGTGACTTTAACTAGAAACAAGCAAAAAGAGGTGAAGCCATGGTAATATGGTTAGGAATTTGAATGGCTGTTGGAGAGCACAGAGCAGACGCGCCCGTGGCGGAGATCGAACGCACGACCATCTGGTTACTGGCTGCTAGCTTAAGCGAGCATGGCCAAGTTGGCTGGTAACGACACATTTCATACAAACATTCATGTCGCTTTATAAAATTAAGGTTATATGGAGATAAGAAGAAGTCTGGAAAAAATTTTCTGAAGAGTCTAGTAAACAAATTTAAGTATCAGAATTATTGAAATCCTCAGAGCCCCAAAAGTACCATTTACAAAAGGCATGGATATCTCAGAATGAGCTTACGAAGCAAGTTTTAAGATAAATTAGTTTTTTTGTGGAATCAAACTGAATCAAAATCCTTTGCTAATAGAAATGTTTAATCGCACTGTATCCTAGAAACTGTAATGTGCAAGTCGCTAAGAAAACTTCTTATTTACATTTAAAGAGGATGAAATTTGCCTGGTTGATGTTTCAACCGGTTTTGAAATCAAAGTTTTGGAAACATTTGGAAAATTTCGTTAGCAGTAGATGAGTCAATTAATATTACATAATCTCCTTAAATATGTGTAATTGCATAAGGGACAAAGGGAAGGAAACGAAGAAATGGTTGAGTCCAACCGGTGAAAGGTCTATTGACAAGATGCGATCTACTTGAGGATTTACTTAAAAGTGTTGAGAAAGATTTAGACTCACGGAAACAATCAGCAATGGAGCATCTGCAATGGCAAAAAGTTGTGATGTTTCCTTTTTTGGAGTTTTCTGATACTTCTGTTTATTTTAACGAAATATATCAGAAAATCTAAGGCAGAAACAAATAGATTTCTGGACTTGCTTGCAGGATGGCATATTTCAGATAAAATCAGAGTTTTTAGATAGATTACAACTAGAAAAAGTTCACACTCCATTTTGCCCATAAATCATACTCTATTTTACCCATTAAAATTTTCCTTTATTTCTAGAAATTTTAAAAGATACAATATGAATATCTCCAAGTAAACTTGTAGTGTAAATTCAACAAAACGTTCTTTTAGAGAAAGGTTGGTACATACATTCATACAGACTTGGAGAAAACTGCCTGAAATTTTTCTCAACCCTGAAGAAGCCTCCTGTATAAAGATACCGATTAAGCTTACAGTATAATCGGTATATTTGCTGTATTTTACTGTATTTACTTTCTACTGAAATTTCTATCTTATGATGAAGCTTTAAAAATTCAAAGAGAGCGGTTTCTGTGAAAGTGTGAGCGTCTTTTAAAATAGAAGAACCTATCCTTATTTCACTAAGAAAGCAATGTATTATATTTCTTTGTATTTGGGCACAGTATTTTTAAAAAATCTTGATAAACCCATTAAATACTCTCTTCTGCGTCCTCTTGATAGATATAGGTATGAACACCATTGAAAATAGTTATTTGCGTTCCATCAAAGCTGTAATATGGAGTTTATGGAGGTCCTTCTGAAACTGATTATCTTAGGGACGAAAGCTTGATTATTTAATTTTTTTTAAAGTTAAAAAAACATTAATTATTATTTTAATTTCAAAATTATTGGACTGAATGCATTGCTACTCATCATACTTGACGTTTTCTGAAATATCACCCGCAGATTGAAGAAAACCTAAAAGATATCTCCGGTTAGGAATGTACTACTGTAATCTTGGTCAAATTCTATCATTGGCCTCGAGTAATTGATTTTTGGAAAAGTTAGGATAGTTAGGTGACTTAAATCCGAATAAAGTCTTCATTTACGTAGCTATTTATCCGTTATTATTTAAAAAGATGAAGCAACAAGTTTGAGAATATTGTCTGTCCGGTTTTCCATAGGCACAATTCAATTCATAACCCTTCTAGCGTTGAAATTCGAAGAATACTTCCCCAGCCTCTAATGGAATATTTTCTGAAAGTATTATTTATTTTCCCGTAATTTAATTTTAGTATGTGATATCAAACCTAATCAGCTAAGGTAGTGGCTCCCGAAATTTTTACTCAGTGGGCCACAGTTCTCTAGGTGTATTCAAGAACATAATATATTTTCTGAATCTCTCTCATTTATATAATTCACTAAGAAACATATGCATGTATCGAGAACAAATAGACTTTATATGAATTGTTTGAATTGAATTAAGCAAATACATCATGGGCAATTAAATTCCTTATTAACTTGGCTCCTATTAGTTCAACTCTGATCTGTTGTTTGATCATTATTTATTTAGGTGACTAATATCCTTATGGGCATAATTAAAGTAAGTGGCAGGCCGAGTGTATCGAGTTCTGTAGTCTGTGCATCACTGATCCAAGAATTATCTGAATTTCTATTCTGAATTATCTGAAATTCTAAGAATGCAATTTAACAAATTAATAGAGACAAGAGTGCCATGATAATCTTTGCATCCTGGCATGCACTGACCCAGGGTACATACATGTTAGTGAAGGCTGAAAATCGAGTGAATGAATGATATCTCGAAACTATGAAAATATTAACAAAATTTATGCAATTATTTTATTTACTATCTTTTATGTAATATTATTTTCATGAGATCCCAGTTCAATTCCACTTAAGTGTTGCAGTGGAACTTCCATTCCTGGAAGTTTATGGAAAATATATATTTTCTTTTTTCAAGATTATTACTTCAGTAATATACTACAAGAATGATATGTACAACATATCTTATGAAGGATTTGCTTTTTTATTTATAGTAATGCAATAGTAGAAAATTTTTTAGTCTTTTGGTATTCCTAAAAGATTTTTTTTATTTATGCAGAGCGGTCGCACCCGGGTGGGATGGAGTTCTTGTCCGACGGCCTCAGTCGGACCAAGGCGGGGAAGAAGAAAGTGGACAAGCTGAATAAAATCAACATTCACTTGCATGGTGAGTTTATACAATATTGAATAATTTTACCTTTTATTTTGATAACTTAATAATGTAGATATGAAGTAAAACAGGAGATTAAAAGAAGACTATTTCTTTGATATGAAAATGGCAGATCATTTCAGCAAAATAATTAGAGGTCAAATGTTCTGAATTTTCCTTTAATAGCTTTCAGTCCAAATGAATTGCACTGACACAAGTCAGTCATGATGTAGTAAAATGTTTATCTTCTTGTAATTTTAAATTCACTGTAAAATATAGTATCTCATCTATCTCTATAAGTTTTGTGTTAGCTGTTTTCTTTTGTGTACATGAATGTAACACATATTTTTCATTCTCACTATGCATAATTTATTTAAATGATATTAATTTTATGTGCAACACATGGTTGTATATACATCTTATATTACCATTAAAAATATTATTTTCCAATTTTTTTTGAATCAAGATCATATATGGAATAAAAAATTATTTTGAGTAAAATTCTCACATTTAGAGAAGTACATATTTGTTTGTTAAGTCATTATTTTCTAAGAAAATATTATTCATCTAAAGAAGTGGTCTGAGAGCTGTTTTCTCATACAATTATTCAAGACATTCCCAAAGGGGTAAGCTGGCTTTTTCTAGAGGTAAACCAACCAGAGTATGGCTTAAGAATTAAATATGCTTTAAATTGTGTTCTAAGAAAAGATAAAATTTGACAATATTCCCAATTCAGAAAATATCACAGTCCCTTAGCTCTTTTATCATCACTGTCAGTATTTATTCTTTCTATAAAAATCCTCTTTATCTTCCAGCTCTTTTTGCTGCAGTGGAACATGGACATGTAGAAAAAGCAAGAACTATATTAGAGTCAACTGATGTGGATGTCAACAGGTAAAAAAAAAAAAACAAATTATACCATCATCTGCCATGAATATGATATAATCTCTTTATTTTTAGCAAACTAAGTGAATAAATTAACTCAATAATATATTGCTATAATAATTTCTTGTTTAAAAAATATACTAGAAGCAGAAATTTCTTTAATTCTAATTTCTTTTCTTAAAATGTTTCATTAGACATTATTAAATTCCCAGCTATCTGCTGGATCCAACCAAACCAAATAAAACTTTGAATGATTAGTTTATGTTGAATGCAAATTACTATTCTTTTATTCTCACAATAAACAACCAATACAATTACTTAAGTTCCATTTATTCTGGTTTTCATATCATATATCTTCAAATAAATACCTGAAGTTGCTGTGGGTATTATCACTTAATTGCTAGGGATATCTTATTTAAAGTTAGCTTGATGGCATTCTGTAAATCTACTACCCTCTTGGTTATAAACAGCATGTTATAAATCTTAGAAGTCAGTAGATCAAGCATGAAAGCATAACGACAGTCAAATAGTAATTCTTATGATATATGGTGATTAAATTTTTTCTTTTTCCAGCATTAATGGAGATGGACTCTCTCCTTTGGATATAGCAGTATTACATAATGACAGGGCTTTAGCAAAGACTCTTCTGGCTTTTGGAGCCAAAGAAGGTCATAATTGTAAGTTAATATTTCTTTATTTATCGAATGTTTAAATTAAATTATTTATTAAAAACAATTATTCAAAGGTCTTGGGTTACTGTACTTATGAAAAGGGAAGCAATGAGTAAAAGAAGAACATTTTCTATCCTGAAACACTTGAAAAGACCAAACAAAAGCACAATTATCTGGTGAGAAATTTTTATCAAAAACTTATTTTAGGAAGGTGGGCTCCCAAATAACCAAGTGGACAGGGTGTTTGACTTTGGCAAAAGCATTCCCAGGTTTGATTCCAATTGGAGTTCAATGCTAAATTACTGTCAAAGCACTTTTAATAATACTACTACAATAATTGTCTGTGGACCATGATGTCGTCCAAATAAATAGATCTGATGTTGACTAAGTTTAGTTTATGCCCACATGTAATATTTGTGTATAGAGAATCTAAAAATGATGAATTCTTCTTTGATCCATCAATCAAATTCACTTGCCCTTGAGCTATGTGCTGCTTCCTGATAACTTGTTTTGCCTGTGTTTGAAATGTCATGAAATCGCTTCTTGTATAAAAAGCAATAGTAAATGTCTTAGCTGATTTTTAACTTCCAATTAATTTTAGATGACTCTCAAGAAGCTTTGAGAACTCATTTACGCCACCTGCTACATGAAGCTGAAACTCGCATAGAGGCTCTCGGAGGAACTCTTCTGATTGACCCTTTGGATAGTCACTTACATCATCACCACCGTCATGGCCTCCATTCTACTAGCACTACCCCTGCAGTGGCACATGGTCATCAGCATTATAGCTACCATCACCAAAATCACCATCACAGTCACCACCATCATCATAACCAACAATACAGCAGTGAAAGTAATCAAAGTGGTGGAGGAGACAAGCAACTATTACTGTGGGAGAGAAGAGCCAAAGGAATCAAAAAGATGCTTCTTGGATTTGATCAAGCAAGTAAGTCTGATTAATCTTATCTTATAATCTCATATAATAAACTCTCAAAGTGAAGTGTTGTAAGGTTGTCATGGTAGACTAGCTTAATGTAACAATCTCAACATGTATAGCTTTCCCTGCACATAATAATTGAATAATAATACATCCTTTTTTACGTTGAGTTATGAGTTTTATTGGCATCTTCTTACATCTTACCCTATGTCATTAAGGATTTTAAGAATGAGCTATTTAGATATAAACAAAAGAAAAAGCAATAAAAAGAAGAAAATATTAAATGCTGTAATTAAAAATTGAGTTCACACTGAAATGACCCAGAAGTACAATGAGAAATTTACAATCTATATCGAAATAATTTTGATCATTTTGATTAGTATTAGATTTAAATACAAGTTTAAAAGCTAATTGGGCAGAATTTTAATTTTATAGAAAATTAATATTACCTAAGTAAGTGTTTCATCAAACTAATCATTGAAGTAGGTCTTACTCAGGTAAGCTTGTGTTTCTCATGCAGTATTTTCCTTTGTTTAATTTTGACCAAAACTATGAGTAGTGAACTATCTATCTATTGATAGATATTATCTTCAGGGTTCTTCTTGGGTAGCAAATTTGAGAAATGATGTAATATAGGTTAATGATTGTAGAACTTCCCCAAAGATTGTATTCCATCACTAAAATTCTCTATACCTGGGAAATTGGTGGAGTAGAAGTAATGAATACTTAATGAAAAGGTACCTACCTAGTATTTTTCCAATAAAAATACCATTTAAAATCTAATATAATGTTACATTTGCTGCTTTCCTGAAAGAATAAATGATGCTGATTGGTCATTTGGTCTCCCTAATATATGATCCTTTTGAATTATTTTGGATTTCAAGCAATTATGATTAAATACATCTATGCTTATCAGTTAAAAAAAGCTTCAATTGATGTAAAGCTAAAATTAAAACTTATTTAATAAAATATTTCCTCTTAAACCTGTTTTTGGGAATATTCCTAACCCTTTATATTGCAAAAATATAATCATTCTATTTTAGGCTGGTTTGACTAATTCCAGTCATTCTCTTTATGTATGTTCTACTCTGAACTTATTCATTGATGAGTAAAAATTCAATTACAGGACCTCCTGATGAACCTTTCCTGGTTGCAGTTGATGTAACAGGTACCAATTCAGTAGCAGTTAGATTTCAAGAACCAGAAAATCAAGATTCAGCTATTTGTACTAAATTTAAAGGTAAAAAACTGATTTGACTATTAATATTTCTATACCTTAAGCTTTTATATTTATAACTGATATCAAACCTCATGGAGTGAAGTGGTGTATCTGCTTGCTATTTGTAGGCCAGCAACCTCCACAAGTCATTTGATACTTTCACCTTTATATTCCTAAAAATGCTGTTTACACAAATCAAATTATATTTTTGTTATAATTTGTGAATAAGATCTCAATTTGAGATATTTCACTAAAATGTTAACTTTTGGAATAGTATAAATTCAATTCAGCATTGTATTAAATGAATGGGTTCATCCTTGATGCCTTGGATCATGTATTGTTTATCAGTGGTATTCAGCTAGCAATAAGAATAAATTTCAGAGTAATAAGTAGTAAATCTAGTGCAGTCTGGAAAAGGCAATAAGAAAATTTAGGAGTCATTACAGTTATTGCATATGACTTCATGTAAATGCACCTTGGCTTGACCATGGTCCTGTGTGAACTATATCCTCATAAATTTAATTTAATTAAATTCCTCCCTTCAGTGGAATGGAGCTGCTCGGAGGACTTCTCAGTATTGACTGGGGAGAGAGAGGTTCTCCGTGGAGTGGGCGGAGGCACTAGTGGATCAGGTGGCATTATGACTGGCAATGGAGTAAGAGGAGGAACGCGGCAACACAGTGGAACCTCTTATGTTGGTGGTATTGGAGGATTTAGTACTGGGGAAGCTGATGGGAGACTGGCATCCCGGTGGCCCTTAGAGTGCCATGTGACAGATCTCTGCCAAGGACGACGTTACTTCTTCCGAGTGGCCTGTGGCAACCTGAAAGGATTTGGGCCATTCAAGATATCTAACCCACCTTCTGTTGTTCCCTCAAGTAAATGATTTCTTCTACTGAATTATCATTATCCTAGATTAAGTAATTAATTTGATGCCTTATGTTCTCTTACATTTAGGATTCTCAGGTAAAAGTTGTACATCTAATGAGAGTAATATATTCAAACTACAGTAAAATCCAGTTATGACTCTTTTTAGGGTACCAAATAAAAACTTGTCTTATTGACAACATCTTTTAGAGAAACCAGTAGTGCTTATGGATTTGATATATTATCAGTTCTCTCTTCTTTTATGTATTCTATCTGACTCAAGTATTTTATTTACTTATTCAAACCTTTTCCTTGGTGTAAAGTTTTGTTCTTCTATTTTTAAGAAAGAATTCCATTCTAGTCTCCTAACTTGTCAAATAAAGACATTTTAAGTTTGAATATTTCAAGATTGGATTAGATATTAAGTATTCTATGAGAAATCATACTTTGATATTTGAAATTCTTTAAACTCCATCTCTACAGGTTGGAGGGATGTAGAGTCACGACGTCCAAGACTAGCAGGGCGTCTGCAAATGCTAGAAGATCTGTTTGCTCAAGTCAGATCTTCCCGTCCAGAAAATGCATCAGAGATCAAAGGCTTGGAGCCCTCCTCACTCTCTACAGCAGTTGGTAGTGGAGGAAGTGGAGGAGCTGCTGGAGGAAGTGGAGGAACTGGATCTGGTGGAGGTGGGGAAACTCCTCTGCCATCTCGGAGAAACCACCGGAAAAAAACCACAACCAGTATTAAACAACTTTTCACAGCTGCATCAAAGTTTCAGAAAAATTTACGAAGGTTAGATTTTCTCTATATTTTTCTAGAATTGATAGGATTTATGTTTCCATAATTTTATAAAATTCATTTATATTTATCATACTATCTTTAATACCTTTTTCTGATTTTACAAATTCATAATGAACAGTTACATGACAAATCCTTTCTGTTATAACAGGGGTGTTTACTTGGCATGTTTATTGTACCATGAAGACAAAGTTCTGGTGACTAATGAGGATTTCTTACCTGTCATTGAAGTAGACGAAGCTTATCCAACAAGTATTTATGCTGACTTTCATTGGCTGATGAAGGTTTGTTTCAATCAGTATTAAAATATTTTATAGCTTGCATAGTTATAAATTTAGAGACAAATCAATATCTTTGAACCTACCAAGTGAAATACATAGCATGACCTTCCTAAGGTATTCAACAGCAACAGAAATATAGTTTTATAGAGCTAATTTAATTCCTGAAGTGAACTCCATTGAAGTCATTAATATTTAATCTGGTACATAACATATATACATCCATCTAAGCATTTTTGTTTTCTTTATCCTGTTTTTTGTAAGCTTTCCAACTTTTCTTTATTTAGAAGAATCCCCACAATCCATGCTTTGTAATCATCTCATAAGCTTTGTAAGAACCTCCTTATCTCTGTTACTTGTCTTCTATGTCCATTTCTCTCTGCTTGAGATCCAGTCAGGGAGCTATTTTGCCTCCAGAATTTAAATTAATTCTATTGGGATCCATTTCCACACTTCTTTCTATCACCTCTCTTAGGATCTCCAAAGGCCTTTCGGGGAGAGTTTTCTAATTGCCTTCCCCAGTTGGACTTCATTGGTCCTGGTA
Organism: Pachydiplax longipennis; assembly: GCA_036926295.1. Lineage (NCBI taxonomy): Eukaryota > Metazoa > Arthropoda > Insecta > Odonata > Libellulidae > Pachydiplax > Pachydiplax longipennis. Next base: position 10,720,565 of record JAVFKF010000034.1, on the reverse strand, counting down.
GATTTGTCTTCCTTTCGATTATGCCTTAAATATCCTCCTCTTCTGCTTCTCAAAAAGACTGTTAGCCCTTTGTAGAAGGATAACTACTTATCCCATATGTCATTTGGTCACCACATTCTTGCGATTTGAACAAATTATACCACATGAAGGTGAAGCTGGCATATGAGTAGGAGAGTATGTCATAGTTGCATCCCAATTCCTTAAAACTGTTTTAATGATTTTACTTTCAAAATTTTAATTTAAATCAGTCTTGAGAAGAAACCCTTTTACAATTAATATACAGTATAACATGGGATTTTGTGTCCAGCAGATCATAAGGATGAGATATACCAATTGAAGGCTAATAAATTGAGATATCAAATATGGCCAGCTTCTCTGAATCAGAAGCATTTAAAAATATTGTCATATTATCATATATATTTACAAATACAAAAAATATTGAAGTTAGACAATGAATAGCAAAATATAAAAGCAATACAAAAATAATACAAAATAATACATAAAAAGACCTTCTTGACATTCTACTATTTACCAAGGATACTTAAGAAAACTTTGATGGAGTTAAGATAAAGGCAAGCTCTTTTTGCAATGCATCCCTGAAATATTTGTCAATTATGCTGAATGCTGGATGAAATAGAAATTATTTACCCGATGAAAAAAGATGATTTTTACATACAAATATAATTCTAATAAGAGTGGCACACATTCGCACTTAGGAAACCATTGAATTAGCTCAACAGAATATAATAATCAACTATAGAAAAACTCAAGTTGAAAATGAGTTTCAACCCAAAGGTGAAAATGAGGATTAAAAACTGGAAAATTTAAGAAAAAATTTGGGGGTCAGCCCTAAAACTTAGGCACATTATAATCTTTGAGCGAGTACACACCATAATAATTAATAAATAGCAATTACTTGTGAAGTATTTATGTCAATAAATTCTATGTTGTGAACTTTTTAGGTTGCTTGCACATGGGATGATGTCAAATCTTTGAAACAGGATATGGAACGTTGCTCTGCCTCTACAGCTGTTCAGTTCCGAAACAAACTACTTCAAGCTGCAGCACAAATGCAGGTACTTTAAGCTCAGAAGTTGTCGCTCAAGAATTTCACAGAGGAACTCCTTAATATTTCTGTTTGATTTTTAAAATGCATACCTTTGCTCATGCTCCTCTCAAAAGTAATTTTATCAAACTATATTTATTTGTTTCAATTTCAGACTGCATTGTGTATCCAAGATCTAGGACAGCTGCATCATCGGCCTATAAGAGATTCTCAGGTAATATGATCAATATCCGTAAGAGAATAATAAAAAGAAAGTTTTCTTTGTGCAATATGTGTTGAAATGAAAGCAAGATCCTACCATGGATTTTTTTATATTTATAGGGTACTTTGGTCTTCTCAGCTGTCAACAACATCCGATCTCCAAAGGCTGTGTCATCAGGTTTAAATGCTCGTTGGGTTCCATTGAGTAAAGTCCTTCAAAAACAGAGACTACAGCTAATCTCTCCTCCAGGATCATTACTCCAGTACAATTCCAATATTTCTCCTTTCCCGTCCTCTGGTGTAGCAGCTCCACCGTCATCCTCTACATCATCCATCTCATCTTCAGGGACAACGGCCTCATCCACATCATCATCATCTAATCCTTCATCCTCAGGATACTCTTCTCTCTGCTCTGCCACTCTTCACTCCTCTCAGCAGCAACATTACCAAGTCTTGTCACAGGGGTCAAGCAGCAGTGCAGGAAGTGCAAGTATTTCTAGTAATCTCCCACCAGAAGGTCCTAATGTTGGTGACATGCTGATGGCATCAATGCAGGTGAAAATTTACTTGTAATTCCTCAACAAAGCCTTCTCACCTCTAAAATTTCATTTCCTGTCATTATATAATTTGTATCTACAGCTATTGTTATCTTAAACATACTTACCTCAGCATAACTTCATGTGATTGAAACGAGCATTGCTGATGTCAGGAGACTTTTTTTCATCACAATTAATAAACTTTTACTGCCACGTTTTTTGTAAAGCTGCTTCGTATGTTGCAATTTGCAATTATTGCAAATATTATTAATATATTGCAATTTGTGTGTACCATTGTCCACAAGGTTAAGGTCTAATGAAGAGAGATTCCTTCAATGTTCCATTCACCCTCTAGAATAATTTTTTATCATTGTTATTTATATTTTTATTTTATCTTTCCTAAAATTTATTTAAAATATTTTGCCGATAGTTTCGGTTGGAGATGCAGCTAGAAATTGTTTATTACAGTCTATTTAAAAAGAGACAGCTTTTATATTGGTTGCGATATAAGCATGATGATATTCTGGGATTATGAGAATTAAATTGACTTTGTCTTTCACCAGTATGATCTAATTCACTGCTTTTGTATATTTCAAATCTACAAATTAAACCTATTAATTTTCAGGAGCAAATTGCCTACCATCAGTCTTGTGGTGTAAGATTAGGTCGTGGTCTTTACCTTGCCTATTTAAAAATGCGCAGCTCTGTTGACCTAATTCAAGTTCTTGTTCCAATGAAGACTCCAAACATACTTCCTCACTGTAAAATAAGGGATAATCCTCATGTTTCAGCGTAAGTATTTAACATATAATTTTTCATTTTCAAAGTTATGTTTTGGTCCCCAGATAGTCTATAATGTTCAGCATTCTGTGCGAAAGATAATATATTATATAAATTAAAAACATTTCAATACACTTCAATTCTTGAATCCCTAATGAAATTGAGTGCAGGATATCACATCAGTAGAAAGGGATCCAAACTCTCTTGTAAAGCAACCATTTAAATAATTTAGATTATATAATTATTATTTAATAAATAAATTATTACTATTTAGGTTATCAGCCAATTCAGCTATTAATTTCTTTAATGGATTAATGCTTAGACAATAAAATTTTGTAAAAGTATAATTATATTTCAGCAAATTTTGCTGCAGAACTATTAATTTTCTGTTTCATAAAAAATAGAGATCATATAACTATTTAATTTCAAAATTGATATTTGACATTTGTGACTGCCAAGATTTTTAGGCATTTGATTTTCACTAATTAAAGCTTCAATTTTACATCTCAAAAAAATTTGTGCCCTGGGTAAGTGCTTCTGCAACACTAACTACAGCCCAGTGTATATGTCTTTGTTGTTTTGTTTGTTTTTCACCTAGAGTATACATGGGTCATAGGGCAATCCATTCTTTCTCAATTTTAATTCCTATTAAACAAGGGTATTTCCACAGTTTATTTAAAATCAAATTTACTGTAACCACTTTCATTGTCAAAATATATAATACATTTTATTCAAATCACTTGCCTATATGCATAAACTATTCGGTTTACTATATCTGATCTTCTTCTTTGAAGGGAGGAGTGGGCATGGCTTAAAAGACTTGCTGTGCGACATAAGAATGGAAAAAGGCAAAGGAGATGGTTATTTTCTCCAGATATAATTGATCCATTAAAAGGACAGGACGATGAATCATCAGATTCTAAAGAAATAGATGATGGTGAATCTGAAACTATAGATGATGAAGGAGATACTGATGATGAAGAAGGTACTGAAACACAAAGAGCATTCATACAGCTTGTATCTGCAACTGCTCGGAGATTGCTGGCATATGTAGAAGTTGGAGCTGAGGATGCCCTAAGTCACAGGTTGGTTAATAAAATCAGAAAATGGATTAATTCCTCAATTCATTTTAATATTTTTTGGAAGATTCAATATTTTGTTTTTATCCAAATATAATTTTATATTTTTCATGTTTAAGTTTCTTTGCCTTTATAATGTAGCATCATGTACAATCTTCAAGTCACATATATTACTCATTAATTAAAAAATTATTTTATTCAATAATTCGGAAGATAAATCTTTAATTAAACTTAATAGAATATCTATTTCTTCCATTTGTATAATTCTTCTAGCATTTCAAAAGTTTCCTTTCTTTAGGGAAAAATTAATTAAATAAAAATGAGATAATCCTGACATTCTAGAAGAGATAAAGTATATCTCACCTAAATTTAATTTCAAAATCAAGGATTTCAGCTTATATTAACACTTTGACATCCTGTGACAACAATTTGGTTTTCTGAACTAATGGACTTAAAATTTTAGCTAATAGGAAAGTCTTAATTTGATTACTCATAGATTCTATGATGTATTGATACACTTTGAATTAATCAATAAAACATTATGATTTTTTTATTATGGCATAGTAGTCATTGAAATTTTCTAACATATTAATAATTGTTGATTTTATTTACTTATTCAGGTTGTGGGATGCAGAAGTTGTTGAGGCAAGTAATGAAGTGTCTTTGTTGATAGTTGTACCTCCAGCAGAGTCATCATGTGCTGCTCCTGGTCAAAAGGATGCTCTTCTTCGGCGTCCTGATCTTCTCCCTCTTCCAGTACAAGCATTTGAAGTTGCTCATCTTTCAGCATACCAGAAAGAATTCATCTGCAGATATGCTCGTCTTAGTTCCATTCTTGAGACAGATACTATTCTTGCTCAACATAGCCACAGAGAGGTGATTAAATGTTTATTTATATTCCATTAATTAACATTCACAGCGGTAGAGATCTTTCCTGCTCTTTTTCTAACCTGTATATCATCAAAGTCTAAAAGAGCAGGAAAAATTTTAAATGTTCTTGATCAAAATATCCCTAGAATTACTTTGTTAAAATAGATGGAGAAATAATAAAGTAATAACCAAACAATAGCAGATGACAAGCTGTTGTATGTGACTCTAAAAGGAGTTTACAATCTCTAAACAAAATACATTTCATGATAAAGCAAGGTACCGCAAGAGTAATATAAATGTCTGATGAAAGAAAGTTCTTCGGTGTAAGGAGAGTTCCTCCAAGTTAGACATTTAATTGCAACAGTTGCCCAATGCTCACATGCATTATAATGTTTCATTCTCCAATGGAAAATTCCTAGTTTTCTAGGACTTCATCATAAAAAAATTTTACTCCTCAAACCATTTTGATATTCATGGAGTTGAATGTATGATTTGAAAGTTTTCACCATCGATTAAGATCATTTTAATTTTGCTACTAAATTACTTATCTGTGCTACTAACTAACTACTAACCTTAGATTTCAATTAGTATAATATTTCTGCGATTTAAGTCAAGGATAGAATGACTAATGACCCATAAATATTTCTGAAAATAATTACTTTATTGTATGAGAAAATAATACTGAAGAAGTTGCAGAATGATTTAATGAATCTTATTAAATAAGTCTGCCTGAAATCTTATTAATGTTTCATTTTCAACAATTACAGGCATTTTCTTCTGCTGAGGTATCAGTTGCCAAGGAGAGATTGGCTCAGCTCACTAACCTGTCAGGACAATTAAATGTGGCATGGCAGGGAGCACGATGGTTGATGGATGTATTGACCTTTGCTCGTGACCGAGGATCATCTGCAGCTGGCATACCATTGCACAAACTTCTCCAGCCTCCAACCCCAATGCTTTCACAACCAACTTTATCTGTCCTTCCACCCAGAAGGGCCAGCAGTGGGGGTGGAGACACTGGTAGTGGCAGCAGAGGCAGTCCTATGGACAATGATGGGGTAGGTAGTGGAAACAGTGGAGCAGGCCTCCTATTTCTGCAACTTCCCAAAGGTGATTCTATGACTGGCTCCAACCAAGGACTCTCAAAAGTCAAGGTTTCCAAGAAAACTGGCTCTGCACCTGCTCCAGCTGTGCCAAGATGGATGCCAGGAGGGGGAGGACTTTGTGGTGAGCATAGCAAGAGTGAACAGCAACTCCATGCACCAACCTCTCAAGATTCACCCAACGCTTCACCTGCATCAACAACCTCTGAGATTGGAACCAGACTTCCTCCTTCTCGAAGTGAAGACCATCTTCATGGGAGGGGCAGGAAGGGAAGTAGCTCAGGTGCTGGATCATTGGGTGGGGGACACATAGGTGTGGGAATGTCAGACCAAGACAATTGGACTGGCCCTGGACTTCGAGCTCATAGTGATTCAACTCTGCCCCTAGTTCGGAGAGCAGGACGGAGGGGAACAAGCAATGGCACCAGCCAGGGCTTGCAACACCTCCGGCCTGGGACTCACCGTCCATATGGGAGCCTTCTTGGAGTGTCAGATGTTGGGACAGAAGTGGAAAAATCTAGAGGGGCAGCTTCTGGTAGTGAAGAGACGGTTAGTGTAGGAAGTGATGGGTGCTGTGGTAGGGGTGGTTTAGATGGAGAGGATCCTGTTGGAGGTAGTAAAGCTGGTGAGGCTGGGTGTGATGGCAGTGAGCATTCCATCTCATCAGATCCTCCAACAGGGGAAGACTTTAGGGCAGACACTGGAGATATAGTGGACCTTGGAGAGTTAGATGATGATATTGACTGTGAGGAGGAGGATGATGTGGTCAGTGGACGCAGTGCATTGGATGAAGGGGGAAGTGAGCTTCAAGTTTATGCGGCATATGAGACAGGGCTGGCCCCTGGCACTAGTGTCCGTTTACATGTGACTCGGGAGACTACTGCAAGGGAAGTGGTAGATTTGGTTGTGCAACAGCTGAGCATGGCAGCAGTGCTGAAAGGTAAATCTGGCCCAGTGTATGCTGGTGCACAGCGTTTGAGGTCTTTCTGTTTAGTGGCAGTTATAGGAGCTCGAGAGCGATGTTTGCGAGATGACTTTAGGCCATTGATGCTCCAGAATCCTTGGAGACGTGGACGACTCTATGTCCGCATGCGCCATGATCTCCTTGCTGCAATTCAACATTCCAGTCGGCATTCAGCCTATCTCTGAAAATTGACTTGTGAAAAATCTGATTCTTTCCTATCTTACCCAAACGCTTTCTCTGTGGCACACTTCCTACAACATGTATTCTTTTTTAGATGTCTTAATGATTGTTTCAACTTTTCTGTTTTTAGCAAGCTCTGATGCATCCTTTCAGTTGGCTTTCATTTAATTTAATCTAGATTATTTTTTAAATTGCTCTAGTCAGTTGATTTAGGCATTTAAATGAGATTTTTGTTGTGTATGTGTATTGTCTGCTGTAATTATTTTAAGCATATGCTGGTGCTTTAGATGTTAATGTTTTAAGGATAAATGTTATCCATACCTCCTGTACATTTAATTCACTTGGTTTCTCTTTTATCTCTTGTTTTGGAAAATAATGCTACAATGGGAGTGATGGATGACCTCAGTATTACTTAAGTATTAATTTTTATAAATTCTTCATAGCAAACAGACCAGAGTTATAAAATGAGTAATATAATTTTGAGAGAGGTTATGCAATGTAGCACTCATTTTTATTTTTGGCAAATTTTTAAGTACAGGTTTATCATTACCTTGATGTTTGGTTTGTCAGATTCTCTAAGGAAATTGGCTGCTATACTATCATTTTACTTTGCTCAGGATCTCACCCTAACGTGCAATACAGATTGCATGATGTCTATATATTCCTGTTTTTAAGTTTGTTGTTTGAGTTGAACTTTCCCATCAGTGAGAAAGGCATCAGCAATAGTTCACATGTATACAGTTTTATTTTGAATAATAGCTGTTGGTGCTTTAAGAAAATTGCTTCTTTCCTTCATTTCAAAAACTACTGGGTTTGGGGTAGTTGAAATGACTGTGGAACTGTGAGATATAATCAAGAGAATTTCAAATGACCAGAGTTTTGAAGGTGACATTTTACATTTAGTTCCTGTATTTTAATGTTTAGATGAAAGTTAATACTATTTTATACAGATGTTATGGATGTTTGAATCCTGATTGTTACAACTTGTTGTAAAGTTGGTAATCTTGTACAGTATTTAGAAGAAGAATGAAGCAAGTGTATTCGCTTGTACTTGGATTCTGGTAAGAGGAAATGCTTCAAGATGAAAATGTATTTCTGTCATGCCTGTGTTACATCTACTATAGAATGGTAACTGTTCAATGGAATGCCTCCCATGTTAAAACTGAGATTATATTGCGACTGACTTTTAAAATGTGGAAAATTTCAAGAGGACTACATATTTCTGTACCCTAAAGATTTAATTTAATTTCTGGTAATGATTAGAAAAAGCAGAGGAATGTGTTCACATATGAGATCACTTCCACTATGTCATTGACACACCATATGGAGTTACAGGGAATTCTTATCAGGCAACTCTTCCTATGGATGCTTTGCTGGAAGAATAAGTTATCTGTACATGTTCGAATGACAGAAATATTGTGGTTGATGTGAGTGACAGTGTGACAGTTATCAATCCCTTTTCTCCAATTCTTGCTCTCTTGCTTGCTATGTGTAACACCAAGTAGGAGGCCTACCAGCTGTCCCCATTTCAGTAACCTAATCCTAGCACTCCAACTTTCCTGTTCATCTATGGTTCATATCTGCCATGAAATTATGTGCATTGGGTTGGGTATTAAGTGTTACATTCCTGCCTCATCTTCATGTGATGTCAACACAATGGTTGTTACCCATTAAATTATGTTGAAAATAAACCCAAAACCTGGAAAGTTATTTATCCCATAATCAAATGACAAAAATCCTTAAAGAGTAAAATCATTCATTGAAAAACCTTGACTTGGTGGAAAAGTCTCTCAATTCATAGTTTCATGATTAAATTAAAAAATTGAAATTGATATTTTATAATATTTTGGAGCACTAAATATCAATTTATTCACTTATATGGAGTTTCTTTAAAATAAGATGTGGGTATTTGGAAGCAATCTTGAATTTCTTTGATGCAACAATAATATTTTACTAAAGTAAAAATGGAAACATAACTAAGAATTCTTTGTATTAAAATTTCCTAGGATAAATAAATGATGATTAAATACTCTGTAAGTAAATTAGGAAAACAATCTCAGAATCAGAAGGAAATATTTCCCCTTTTTTCAAAAGTTGATTGTTCTATAGGTATGTAATTAACAGCATTGGGATTCTTTTTATGAAAAACCCTAAGTCAACATTACTTATCTTTGAAGCTCTATGATCAGACCAATATGATTATATATGAGGTTTATAATTCCATATTCTTCAGCTTAATTCTTTAATTTTAAAAAAGTGCTTTACTGAACAGATTTTCAAAGCCCTTGTTTAAAAAAAATGTAATTTTTATTTTTCAATGTCATTATGATTAACAAGCAATTGCATCAGAAATATGCCATTTGAAAATTTGTTAGAAATTTCTTACTATTTTCTGTAGTTATTCATGAATGATGAAGAAAAAATACCATAAAGTCATTGATTCAGACTCAGAGAGAGATAAATGGACTTACAATTAGTGATAGCAATGGTGCAGCCATGGCTGGATCTCAAGTTGGGCAAGATAAGAAAAGTATCTAAGTACTCAGGAGTACTTACTAATACACTCAGGGTCACCCTGATTGTATTTCTCTTTATTACATATTTGTATAGAAATATGACCAGTGGCACATAAGTATACTTCAGTAACCTAGAAGCACACTTGGTGAGTTCAGTCATAGATAACAATGTACAGTGTTGGCCAAAATTAACATAGCACTTTGCAGCTATCCAGAGCGGCCACCGAATGTACAACCTGGAAGGTCTTAAAATAGCAATGGTGGTCAGAAAAGGCTAAGTGTTTACCTGACAAGAGCTTCGTTTAAAACATGCCATGGGAAGATATGAGATAAGCGTTAAAAATTACCGACTAGCATTCCAGCCATAAAAATACTTCACATTGTGTAGCGAGGAGGCAGCTCCTAGTTCTGAGTGGTGCGGTGCAAAAATGATCAAGAATCAATTTTTCAATCCCCAAGAGGTCTAATCATTGTCAAATGCTTTTTTTACATGTTTTAAAACACAAAAAGAACAATAGAATGAATGAATAGTGATAGCAGTATTGTCAGCTCCACTTCTTGAATTCTGATGACTATTCCTAGGACAGTAGCTCTTATAGAACATAATATTTCATTGCACCATTCATTCATTTGAAATTGAAGTTTATCAATCTTTTGATCATTAGTGAAGAGTAACAGAAATTTCAAAAAAAGGGAAGCAAGAAATGTCTATTTAAAATAAATAATAGTTTTACTAAAATTTTAGGAATGATTTATTTTTAGCAAATAAATATTTCTATAATTCTAAAATGCATTCCATACTAACAGAATTGTTTGTATCATGATTGTATAGATAAATATATCATGAAAACTATGCAGTTTCATTGAAATATGTTTCATCAGGAGATTAACATAGATACTTTTACCAGGGGCCAGATGGGGGGCATTTCCATCAGGTCATAATTATTACTTAGTCTCATATGAAAGGCTGCATGTGAAACCATTAGGTCACTCCTGTGTTCTATATTGTTCACATTTAAATTATTTAACAACGAAATCTGATATTAGGAATTGACTTTATTCACAGAGTAAATTGAGAAAGACGTAAGAGTAAAGTAAATTGTAAAAAATACAATTTAAATAAAACCCTCTTTATTTTCCAGTATGCATCATTAACAAGATTGGAAAAGAAAACTATTGAAATACAGACATTTGTTTTAGGAAGTGCTTAAGGGCACCTAAGGGCTCAAGAAAGGCCCAGAGTGGCCTAAATGACATAGGCTCCCCACCTCTAGTATAGAGCTTTCAGAACTATAAGGCCAGCCCTAATTACAAATTTAACAGGAAGCATGTTTGATGTTTACCACCTGCATTTGCAGGATATTTAATATAAGTACAAAGGATATTCAATGGAAGAGTAACAAGATAGAATCTCAATAAAAGTGTCACAATTAATTCAATCATGGTGATCACAGCTGTGTCTTTTCAGGCTAAGACCTGAAATTTATGTTTATAAATATAAAACTTGATTGATCAGGGTGAATGTTCTTCTTTGTTTGCACTAAAAATGAGAAGTAAAAACAATTATATTAAAATTAATTTAAATATATTAATAACAAAAAATCATCAACAAAAGTATATCACAAATTGAAATTGAGAAAAAGTTACTTCAGCATTTCTACAGCAGATATTTCATAACGTAACAGAAGACACCTATAAAATCAGCATAAAAATCATCAATCACAAAATATTTAGTTTCACAAAAACTGTTTTGACAGACCACATATCAATTTTAGAGCTTGAGTTTAATTTGGCTAAAAAAAGTATATCACAAATTGAAATTGAGAAAAAGTTACTTCAGCATTTCTACAGCAGATATTTCATAACGTAACAGAAGACACCTATAAAATCAGCATAAAAATCATCAATCACAAAATATTTGGTTTTACAAAAACTGTTTTGACAGACTACATATCAAATTTAGAGCTTGAGTTTAATTTGGCTTGCAGCAATCTTCTTCTTCTTTGGTTTCTTATGCTTCAGTTCTCTTTTCAAAAGTGTTGGTAATTTCTTCTCCACATCTTCATTCTGTTCCACAAGAGAAGAAATTAAAGCATTAAATACTTAAACATGGAAAATGACAAAGGAGAATACAAAATTACCGTGTTAACTAAACTTAAAAACTATTCAACAAACTCAATGAAGTTCAATGAAGCACTCTCACCAATATATAATTTTTAAAGAAAAGTTTAGCCATTCTGAGAGATTCTAAAGTAATTCCCCTGAAATCTTGAAAGGATAAGGCCACATTAAGGAATTAGGTTCATAGGAATTCAGTCAAGGAACAATGATATAAAATAAATCTAATAATGTTTTTGATGAAACATATGTAAGATCTGCTAGTTGTGTTAATTGATTTAATATTTAAGTTAAATATTACCTTAATTTCAAGTTCTTCTGGTTCATCAAATAGGTCAGGTGATCGGGGAGGAATCACAGGATACTGAGACAGTTCTAAGGGCACATCTTCCTCTGACACTTCTTCCATTTTTATATTCCTAAAATTAAATTTTAGTGTTGATACTTAAGCAGTGTAAAAAATTAAACTATTATTTATACTTGAACTACTGAATTTTTACACCAAAACTGGGGTCAATTCATGAAGGGCAAGTAGGTGCTCTACTTGCCCTTCCTCCTATCATATCATCCGACCAAATTTTATTAGGAGAGTCAAATGTGTTGACCACTCCTTGCTAGTCACAGAAATGTAGCTAAAAATAGGAACCTTGGTATAAGTGATGTTCATTTTCAAGCTAAAGAAACAGTAGGAGATGTTATTCCTCTGGAGTTTTCTATCGTGGCACACTTGCCATTTAGACATTTAGAAAGCTTAATGGATGCTACACTAGATAACCTTCTGGAGGATATTATACCCTCTTCTAGATTGATTTAAGAATATCTTCTAAAGGCTGAACATCTCTTTGAAAAAACTGTTGATGTCAACTAATTCCATAATAATATACTGTCACTGTATCTGAAAATGTTTGATGCAGAGGAAAACATTATCCAGCTGCCTATTGTACACTGATACAAATTGATATCTAAGCAGCAGATATGCCTAAAGAATTCAGGATTCATTGCTCATGAAGTTTTACAACGAGTTAAGTAAAATGTTATTTTTCTTGACAGAAAGAATTGAGAATTCTTTACTCACATAATGAATAAAGAAGTATAAGTGAATAAATATAACAAAATGCATAGTATATGTAAAAATCATGGGCTGATAATAATACATTCCAAAATATTAAAGAATTCTGAAGAAACAAGAATGCAATGAAATAACCCTACCTATATCAATGCAAAAATCTTGAAAGGTCAAGGCACTTTTTTTGACCAAATTAGCTTTGAATGATTAGTTTCTAGTATTTTCAAGAAGTTCACTCAAGGATTAATGGCAGTAAAATTGGTTACGCCAGATATACACCATGGAAACTTCCTTGATCTTTAACACAGTTGATACATAGATGCAAGCAGATCCAACTCAATTAGAGACAAGCAGGATAAGTTAAGTATTGAGGTTTTTAGAGGTTACTTTGGTAAGAGAGGCTAAGATAATATTTCCTTTTCTGTATGTTTGATAATATTGAAAACAGGCTGCCTCCATATGAATACACATCATAAACCATTGTCCCTACCACCCCTATATGCAAGGGCATTATTTAGAAGATATTTCAAGAGTTATTTATGTTTGTTTCAAATTATGTAAAAATTACAAGTAAAAATAAGCTCAAGGAATACCTCAGCATAGGGAATCCCATATCAAATTCTTTCCAAAGTACAATAAACATAGCTAGCATGTTTTACAATTAGAGGATTTTAATGCAAGGATAAAGTAAATATAAAATAGATGTAAGATTTAAACTTACGTTAATAAGGGACAAAGCAATGATGCACAGTTTTCACTAAAATTATTTTTCCATATTGGGTCACTAAAAGTCTCATGGAGGAGGTCCTATTGAGAATATCACTAAAAATTCTTATTAAGTAAAATATCAAAGTTTCTTGAGATTTTCAACAACAGTAAATTGAAATATATGTAACTAATATCACTTACATTTGATCATTCTCTGTGATTCTTTCCATCAAAGAATCATATAAAAGATCCAAAGAGGAGTTAAATATTTTGACTGGAGAGGACATTAAATCTGATGGGACATCAGATACTTCCTCTTCGATAAAATGCTTTTCATCAAAAACTTTTGTTTTCAGGAATTCTGGAAGAAAGAGTAGCACATCACTGCGGCTACACTCAAAATAATGATAAACTGAGCATCTTTCAGATATGAATGACATACAATTTCATAATTTGAAAACATAAACAATTCAAAGTAAAAACATACACAAATCAAGAAACAAAAAAATGGATTGTATATTTGAAGACTTACTGTGCGATAAATGGGCTCCTCCTAGTTTATAATCCTCTATTTCACTATCTTTCTGTTTGATAACATTTATCAACTTTTCCTCTCTCCTTTTCAGTTCATATACCATTAATGACAATGGAAGAATAATTTCTTTGTAAACCTGAATTAAAAACCATTAGTTCAATATTAATAATTATTCACTACAATTTTATGTTTAGAGGATACGATATTACGTAAAAAGTACTAAAACAACATTCAAACTAAAATTCTACTCACATTATTTTCAGGCATTAAATCTAATTTCAGGTTAAATATAAAAGGAAAACCTCCAATTTTTGATTCTATCTTAACGACTGCAATTTTTTCTTCATTAATACATGATACGCCTTCATTTTTAGAAAGTAGATTAACAGTTTTACCCAAAAGAGCCCTATGACTTGCTTCTATGCGAGGATTTAATTCCTAGTTTATAATTGAAAAACAAGCGATAATAAACTTGATGATTACATGGAGAATAAGGTTCATGTATATAAATAACAAAAACTAACCTGTATTGACTTCACAATATCAACTTCATTCAGTTTTACCTTCCAAACACACTTAAAATTGGTTAAGAAAAAATCGTAATCGCCGTCTTTCTCTTTAAACCTCAAAAGGTAAGTCTCACATTCATTACTAATTAAATTCCACATCGTTGAATGCTTATTTTTATTATCTTACAAATGTCACAAATGAAAATTAAATAAGTTAACTGCCACTCCCCTCCACCGCATCTTTAAACGTGATGTTGACAAGTATCGCTACAACGGAGTCGACGCAGTGGTTCCATAGTTAACGAGTTTCAAGTTTTAGTAGGTTTTCTGTACTCGTCGTTAATGCAGTAGCGCTCTTCCTGTCCCAGGGATTGGGTGTCGTTTATGTTTGTCGGTAGATTTCTATCGACTTAGATTTAGAGATTAGTTCGTCATAAGTAATAGGTAAATTTACTTGTAATATAGACATCTCATTCAAGTTAGCATATTCCTAATTCATTTAAATTATTACTTTCTTGTGTGAAGGGAATGCTTATTAAATGTATTTGTTTTGGAAAGTGAAACTATTTGTATCACTGTCATATTATGAATATATATTCAGAAGTTACTTACCCATGAACATAAATAGTTTCAATAGATGGGTTTTGTGATCCATGAAATATTTTATTTGGAGAAATCTTTCTCTGCAATCGAATTTTTTTCATGCTACTGTGGCACAAAAGCATCTTAATCAATGCTATTAGATGGGTGTTTTCATTTCCTGACGTCTAGGCACAGTGGATCCTAACCGAGAATCAGGTGTAGGAAGTGACACCGACAACATGGCAGAATTAGCGGCCTTATTAACTACAGAAATTCCTGAAGGGCGGAGTAATTTAGCAGATAGTCATTCAAATTTGGAACGTGTTGCAGATTACTGCGAAGGAAATTATTTTCAGGTAGATCAAGGAAATTACTTTCATTAATTCATGGAACTCCATATCTCTGCCCAACTTTTATGTACATTATATAATCTACTGTGATAATATGAGATGAAGTCATAATATGATATATTTATGTTTCTTATCTTTCCATTGTAGTCTGAGAATAAAAGAGCTGCACTCGAAGAGACTAAAAATTATACAACGCAGTCATTAGCAAGTGTAGCCTATCAAATCAATACATTAGCGTACAATTTTCTTCAACTTTTGGATTTGCAGTCTACCCAACTCTCTGAAATGGAAAGTCAAATGAATCACATCGCCCAGGTTTGTGATAACAGATTAATTTATGGACCTTATTAGTGCCCATTACTAGAAATCGTTTTGAAATGCTTTTTTTTATCAGACTGTGATGATACATAAAGAGAAAGTAGCCCGGAGAGAAATTGGTGTGCTGACAGCAAACAAAACAACAACTCGTCAATACAAGATTATTGCTCCTGCTAATCCTGAGAAACCAATAAAATATGTTCGGAAACCAATTGATTACACAGGTCAGTATGATTATACCATCATAAAAGCGATTACCGTTCTGTTCTTTCCCTTTAAAATATGACCTGATAGTGGGTTATTGCTATATTTAATATCGAAAAATAGCCTGATATTTTAAGTTTTGGTATTATGTTTAAAGTTTAGGATATAGAATAAACATTATAATGTATAGGAATAATTATTAACCTCCTCAGTTTTTTAGTGAAAAATATCTGATTTCAGGGTTTCTGTGAAATCCTTTTTGTGTATATTTTAAAATAATATATTGTTTATTACAAAAAAGGAAGACTCATTATGTGTAGTTTCTTATAGGGCTCTCTTGTTTTAAAATAATTATTCTGAGTTCCTTTAGAACTATCCAAACTCAGGAAATTATATTTAATGTTGATTTAATTTGAATTTTACTGTTTGCCAATAAACATTTTCGTTAATGTTATATTCTGATAGTCACCTGCTGCACAATGAGACAAATTAAACCCCTTTTTGGCAAAAAAAATACAATAGACATTGTTAAATCATAATTCAGATGGGAATTGAGGCTATTGAACTTATATAGCAACCCTATGCATGTTATAATGTTGATGACTTCGTTCATCTTGAATGAAATACATCATAAGTCAGTACTTATTAAATAGAAAATCAGCGTTGGAATCTTTAACAGATATTATATACTCGGGTTAGTTGCAGAAGAGGAGACTAATAATGCTCACTGTTGCCCTTGAGGATGTATGTATTATAATAGTTGACATTACTTTTAACATTAAAAATGCCTAGTTAGTGGGCTGGAAATAAAGTTGCTATGAAATCTCCCAGTGATGAATCAATTTGTTCATAAATATATATGCAGCAGTGTATAAACTAATCTGTAAAAACTCATATAATGTTGTGATTATTTGTGTATTGATTCAATTAATGAGCATCTGGGGTTGGTGGAGGATTGGCTAAATGTACATTCATCTGTTCCCTTATGAAAAGATAATGTAGGAGATGCTAGGAACTGAATAGGTCTATGAATGAAATACTTTTTCCATTGATAGCATTGGATGATATTGGACATGGAGTCAAGACTACTTCTGGAGGTACTCCAAGGGCTAAACGTGGTTCCAGCCAAGGCAGTATTCAATCCTTGGGTTCTGCTGCTCCTAATGCAGCAGGTGCCTCTGTTGGTCCAGCACCTACTACGAAGCCACCTACTCCCCCACAGTCTATCAGGGCAGGAGCAGTTGGAAGCTTAACTAAAGGTTCCAGAGAATATCGGACTCCACCTGCTGTTGCTCCACCTCAAGTAAGATATACTCTTTGCCATCATTAATTATTTCCCTATTCCTTCAGCTGAAGCAACTCAGTTTCGTGTTATGTATCATTTCACTACATCATGTTGGATTGAATTAGTAATTTTGGGTGTTCTAACAATCTTTCTAGGGAGAGACACAATATGTGAGATACTCTAAAATTATAATAAATATGAAAGAAACAATTTGTCTTCATCCACAAATTTTTTTTTTTTTAAACATCTTAAAAATCTTCAGGTGACCGGAATACATTTTGATGAAGATGAGGTAACCTCGAAACCGGTCATGTTTTTAAAATAAAATTTGTGGACGAAGACAAATTGTTTCTTTCATATTTATTATGGAAAAGTTCCATCAATTATACTCAGAAAGCATCAACTACTCTAAAATTATGCCCATACCCTCTATAAAAATTATTCATGTGCTTCTTTCTTTCTATAGTCTGTCTCATCTATGCCTATCTATCACTTTTATACACTAAAGATGTATTTCTGCTATTCTATGACTGTAATTTCCAAAGGAAGGTGGTATCTTTGAGGAGTAAAACATTTATTTTCTAGAATCACTTTTTTATTTCAAATTCTAACTCAAAGCATCTTTTATTCATTCACAACCATAGTTTCAGTGAAAATAATGTTGTATGTAAAGCATAAGTCTCGTTATAAGTTCTCAAAGGTCTGGAAATTGGTAGCAGTGTGTAAAATATATCCTCCTTTTGCTTAAATTTCTGTTTATGCTTCAATCCTTTTCTTGAGCTAAGATTTTTTACAATCATTGGAACATGAAATTAATGCATCCTTATCTACATTATAATTGCTGTAGAGAATTACTTTTTGATAAATTTGCTGTACAAGTGGCATTTTTTTTCTGTAATTATTCATTCAGAATTACTCTCATATTTCTAATCTTTTATTTATTTTCTTGAAATAGCCAATATCTTTCTTATAATGTAAATTAATGAATTTTGAGCATTCATTGATCTAGGATTTTATATTAACCGTTATAATTTGTTAGAAGATGAAAAATATATAAGTAATGTTAAGTATTTTCATTATATTTTATATATTTCGATAACCATCTTGTTCATGATATAAAATAAAATTAATACTATCATGCTTAGTGTCTCTCACTTTAAAATTATGCTTACATTTTACTTTTTGAAGTATTATATTTGCTAATTTGACAGAGCCAATAAATGACAAATAATAATAAATAAGTTGTTTAAGACTGATATTATAATTAATCAAGTTTAGAGAGCATATGAAGTACCTCAAATTAGAAAAAAAAACATTCATTATTTGATCGCATTTTCATGCAGATGAAGAGGCATTGTAAATCCTAAATGTAGCTAATTTAAATTTTTTTTAAACAGAAAGGATAGGTAAAAATTGATTTGACTAATCACAGGTGAGATAATTTCTTTCTTTCTGCTCTCAAATTCAGCTCTGCTCTCTCTACTCATTTAACTCAAAGCATCTTCTCTGCAAACTTCAGATTTTTATAATTATCATGTAAAAATGAATGTTTTCAATCACAGGTGCCCAGCCATTATGCTCCTAATTATCCTCTGGGCCATCCAAGGCGAGGTGATCGTGCTGCTGGTTATAGTACTTTGCCTATGCCTCCATCAGCTCACGGCCACGCCCATACTCTTCCTCATCACCCATCCCCTCAGATGGGTACAATGCAAGGAACAGGCCCTCCTCTCTCTCCCCCTCCTCCACAAGTAGGATTGGTGCATCCTATGCCTGCACACAATGCCCAGGTGGTGTCTTCTCATCCACAGACACCACCACCTCCACCACCCCCTACTACAGGAACTGGCTACAATATGGTCGACCACCACACCAGCATGCCTCGTAAGTATACTGCTGATTGTTCTTATATTGCTTCAGATATAGTACTTTTTAACTTAGTAAATTTTTAATTTTGAGATTATGAAATGAGCAACTGAAGAGAAACTTATGTATGTCATTAAGTGTTTCAGTGAGTGATGTTTTCATTGAATTATTGGTAGGAGTTAACAGTAGTAGCCAATGTGGTTTCATGGATCTTTGCTTTCCATTTCCCTTTTTTTCTTTTTCATTTTTCAGAACTGCTGAGTGTTATTAAAGTTTCCAACTCCTCATGCATTGAAACTGTAAAGGTGCTTTTTTGTAAAAATTTCTGATTTATACAAATCACATGTAATTATTTAGATATGCTGCAACTTTTTCTGTCACCATGATTGTGGCTTGGTCCCTTAAATCTAGTTTATTGATCTAGGCCTGCAAATTGCTAATTTCCCTAAAACTAAATCTGCAGTCACATTCAATTCAAATTTTGAATGTAAAATTGAGTCAAATTAGTGGGCATTGGACAGCTGTGTTTTTCTAAATTCAGTAGCCATTATTACAAAAATTATGTTTAGGTTTCCTTGAATTGCATTGGAATTGTACTTCTCTCTTATAATATACTTATGAAATTCAAATGTTCTTTGACTTCTTAAACAGGCATTATCACCTCCAAATATTTTTGGTGGCACAGAACCCTGCTATGTTTTGGATAACATATTTTGTACCTAAAGCAGCATTTCCCAACAATGTTCTGCCAAAATCAGAATACCACAGAAAGTTAATGATTGTTATGTGAAATATTATGAATATTGATAAGTCTTGTATGATATTTCATTATGCATGAAGTTGAAACATGTTTGGAAGTCAGAGACTATCTTTGCAAGTACCTAGACTATGGTATCATTCAACCGTAGACTCTTACTTGCATTTAATATTTATTACTTATATATACCAACACTACAGATTAACAAAAGGGTTTCCTTAGAAATCTCATAATTGAGGGAATTTTCTGTAAAAATTAAGATTCACGAAATGGTAATCTAATGGATGGAATTTTTTGTCTCTTAGTTCAGAAGAGTAGAAATGTTTTTGTGATTTACTTTATCAAACTTGTGTTGAGTGTCATCTGTTTTGGTCTCTCACTATATACCTTCTTCTTGCCTCATCCCCTCTCGGAAGCTTTTGATTAGTAATGGTGGAGGGAATGAGGTTCAAACTAGCCTCCAAGCTGAACAATGTACAGTCAGAATGCAGCTTAAGGCACTTGCTGCAATATTTGCTATATTCTTGCAATATTTATATTAATTTTCCAGCTCCCCCATCACCCTTGACTGTTTCGATGGCTAGTGGAGGAGATATGATAGATCATCACCACCATACACTCCATCATCATCACCATCATCATCATTTACAAACCCAGATACACCCCCATCATATGCACCAGACCCTCCCCCACCAGCCACATGCTCAGCTTGCTCATCTGGGGCTTCACAACCAAGTGGCTGCTGCACCTGGTCTTCAGTCTACAATGCTTCTTCAGCAGCAGCAACAACAACAGCAGCAGCAGCAAGTAACACTAAGAGCAGGCAATCCCATAACTCACTTGCATCATCATCTGCAGCCAGGCAATGTTTCTCCTCCGTTACCTCCACCTCCTCCTCCTGGAGAAGGACGAGAGGATGAGGAGGAAGATGACGATGATGGAGGGTTTGGACGTGTGCCTAATGTAGGGCGAGGTGGTATTTCACATGGAATTGTGCCTGCTGAAGCTGATCTTCCTGGATGGGTTCCCAAGAACTACATTGAAAAAGGTATATTTCATATTATAAATATTCTCAAATTATGGTTCACATACCACTGGCAGTAGAATAATAATATTCAAGTAGTTAATGAGTAGTATTAGAAAGTGAATACATAAAAATTCATAAAATATGAGATAAGGATTTCAAATAGAGTCAGTAATAGGTTATTATATTCTCAGCAAAGTTGCTTTTGAACCTCCTCTGCTTCCTTCAAGTTAAAATGCTTTTTTTTTAATAAGTCATCAACCATGGTTAAAGAACATAATTCTCATTATTTTCTTTGACTGTGTGATATTATTTTGCAATATAGTAGTCATCTGTTTATTTAATCAATTAAACTTTTCTAATAAAGGTATTTGAATTTGATTAATAGGATACAACATCCAAATAACACCTAATTTTCATTAGGAGACACAAAATTTTTGGAAAGGCAAGAATAGTAAAATATGGTCCTCATTCTGTAAGAGTTTTAAATAAGGTCCATTTGTGAATAAGAGTAGGAATGATATGTGCTCACTGCAGTATGCATGCTTGTCAGCTTCTTGTGTGCTTTGTGTGAATTTAGACACCATTTGCAGGGTCTAATCAGATCTTTTGGATGGGAACAACCACCTTACAGTCCAGTCTTTATTTCGATATTCTAAGGAGTAGCTCTGTGTTCAAAGATAACTACCAAGAAGTGAAAACTGCTGTGATGGATTGGTTTTCTTCACAGGCAGCAGATTATTTTGATCTCAGAATTCAAAAACTTGTTCATCACTATGACATACATTTGCATAAAAGTGCAAATTACGTGGGAAAGTAGGTAAAAGTATACAGACAAAACTATATTTCAATGATATTTGCTGTATCTTTCTTCTTATTGATAAATGGACCATATTTAAATAACACCCCTCGTAATATAAAGTTGTTTGATTTATAGGATTTTGCAGTTTGCTTGTACAACAGTTTATCCAATCTGTCCAGTTTATATTTTATGCATTTATTTTATCTACATACTATCTATTGATTATTTTAATTTCTATACTTTTTCAGAGAAGTAACTTATCCTTCGTCTGGTCTGCATCTGTTCACTTTCATTTATAGTGAGACAATTTTAGCCCATCATATTTTGGAGTTTGCAGTTAATTTAAACCATTATTAGATACTCCTTAGTCTGCTAAAAAAGAAGTCTTCTGCTGGTTTGACAGCAGAAGTAATTTTGCACCTTTGATCCCCCACCAAGAATCAAACATGCTTTCATCTTAAACAAACATATTACCCGCTTGGTTATTAGGGAACCCTATGTCACTTATTATTGTTTTTCAGGCTAAGTTTGTCTTTCCTCCATGTCTCACTTCAGGTTTAATTATCTCTCAGCAAAGCAAATTTGCAAGTGACTCATAGAACCATTTATCATTTCAGTGGTTGCAATTTATGACTACTATGCTGATAAGGAAGATGAGTTGAGCTTCCAAGAAAGTGCAGTTATATATGTTCTGAAGAAGAATGATGATGGATGGTGGGAAGGTGTGATGGATGGGATAACTGGACTCTTTCCTGGAAATTATGTTGAACCTTGTATGTGAAGGAAGAATGTTATCTTTATTATTCTACCACTTGTTATTATTTTAAGCCATTGAGCCAAAGCCATCAAAAACTGTATCCTTTTGATTGGTACAAATGAAATCCTAATATATAATCAAGGGAAATTTTATGTATAATTTTAATCTCCACTGAATTAGTTATTCTTTTTAACTTAATATAGGGAGAAAGAAATGCTAAACTTCCACAAAGTAAATATCCAAAACTACTCTTTATTGATAATCATTTATAGGATATATTCATGTATATTGAAAATTTATTTAATATCTTTTAAATTATGCCATCTGAAGAGTGATGTCTCACTGCCAAAGCCCATATGTATTGGATAATTCCTTATCCTGGAGATTTATATGTGCCCTTCAGGTTTATTTGTATCATGTATGATCCAATATTCTATTTATTTCAATGCAGTCCAAGGAAATGATTATCTCTTAAATCCCTGTTGTTACGAATGACTTATTCCTACTACAGAAAACAATAATTCTAGGCTATTGCTGTAGATTTTATTTGATGAGGAAGTTATTGCCTGTTTGGGTGCAAAGCGTGCTTGAGTTAGAGAGCTGGTACTACAGTGAATGTTGGTAATGGTACTATTACTTTTAGCCCTAGAGTTCGCAATGCAAACACCAGCATGAAATTATTTTTTCAATGATACCACATTTATAGAGCATTTAAACATGTATTATTCATTATGAAAATTGCACAATGTTTTCACCATTCTGTGGTTGCTAATAACCATTAAGATATGGATGTAATCCACTTTCATTTTCTTATGAATTTGTGCTATATAGCTGTGCAACATTTGTTGCAAGCTGAATAAATGATTATGTATCTACTGTTTTCTTTGAATGTAACCCAAATTTTCCTTTATTGCCAATTCAAGTGACATGTTCTAGTCTTCCTTAAGATTTGGTATTTTACATAGGCTGTCAATATCTTTGTATTCATATTTCACTGCATTCTTTTCTTTTGGCAGAATAAAAATTACTATTAGTTTTTAAGCAATGAAGTTGCACCCAGATTGTCAGAGAAGGAAATAGTCTGCAAATTTATTAATAATATCAAATAGATAAGACGACATAGTTTTGAAAAATGTCAACATGGTTTGTTTTGCTGCAATAGGAGTTTCTTCAGTAGTTGGTCATGCTTATGGCACTT
The DNA here is from genome assembly GCA_036926295.1 of Pachydiplax longipennis. NCBI lineage: Eukaryota > Metazoa > Arthropoda > Insecta > Odonata > Libellulidae > Pachydiplax > Pachydiplax longipennis. The sequence goes on along the minus strand of JAVFKF010000034.1, from coordinate 10,697,191 downwards.
TCTTGTTGAATACAATTATTCAGACAGTCATAATTGCGTAGAATTTCAGATATACCTCACTCGATAAACTCCATGTTAATAATAATGAATTAATCTTTTGAAGATATTTTTATTGGCAATGCCCATATTTAACATATAATGAGAGGATATGATTAGATTGAAACAACAAATTTGAATGAAAACAAATTATAAGAATTATTTAATTAATTTTTTATTCACACCTTTGCTAGATCAGCCAAAAATTCCATTACATAGACATACCACATCACAGATAGGGTGGTACCTCAGATTTTTTAGGAAGTTATTAAAAGATGAGATAAAAATCAATAATGATAGGATACTGGTACCATATTTTAGGTGCCTTGTCTACTACTTTTTTCACCTGCCTATCTTGCTCACAATTAGCATTTGTGATGGAGATTCAATTTAAATACTTTCTTCCTCATTCATAAGAGAAATTACCTTTGTTGACCTAAAGGCTTATAAGAGGCTTGGCTTGTCTAGCAAAGGTGAAAGCAAAATATTTTGGATGCAAATCAGTTATCTATTTATGTACCCTGGGCAGATCATTCACTAAATTTAGTTGGATGAAGCACTGTGTCAACTTTCTGTATATTTATTTTCCACTGTGCAACTGCTCTTCTCACTCTCTTTAGCCTCTACTACTCAGAGAAGAATTCTCGAAGACTGCATTGGAAATAAGCACGTGATGAAATCACTTTCAGACACCAGAGTTACCCTCTGGTGCCCATGCTCATTCTCAGTACCAGAGACAAATTCCATACCTTCCCTTTTTAATTAATTGTTGGAAAGCAAGTAATGGAAATGAACATTTCACAACACATGTGAACTGAAAGAAGTGACAGATGCTTCTAATGTCACCCATGAAGTGTTAATAACCAATATTAGTAAGAGGGAAGTACTGTCATATACTCATTGGTGCTAACCCAGATGATATGAACTTTGTCTATAGAGTTTCAGCAACTCCAATCATTTGTTCTTCCTAAGCTAAATAAACCAAGAAAGCATCTTTCACTAAACTGTGACTTTACTATATAATGAAAGAAGACAATATAGACCCTTTTCAAAGTCGGATTTTTTTTTTAGTTCTGTTTTCAGAGAATAGCTATTACTTTGTTGAACTGCTTAGACTAGGGCTGTATGGCATGCCTGGGCAAACATAAAGCCTAGCTACTATATTGTTTGATATTTTGGTACCAAGATATTTTTCCTCTTTATACTCTTGCCTTTGATTTTTCTATCAATTATTATTTGAAGAAGGTATTTCTCTCTACAAATTACATGTTCCATGAGTGCTATTTTCCTTCTCTTTGTTGTTCATAGTAACTGTGGTAACTCAAGTACTTCCTGATTAGTTGTTTTGTTAGTTCAGGAAATGTGTAATATTTTTAGAGAACACCACATCTCAAAAACTTTAAGTCTTTTCATAGAGGCTACCTTTAGCATCCAAGATTCTTTCCCATACAGTAGAATAGACCACATGTAGCATTTGAGGAATCTAAGTCTGCTATCTATGCTCAGACTCTTATCACACCAAATTAGCCAAACAACATAAGGGCTGTTCTAACAATTCCTATTCCATATCTCCTTATCATTTATGGAAGAGCTCAAATATTTAAAATGATCAACTCTTTTAATGTTCAATTCTTCCAGGAGTATGTCTGCATCTCTGTATCCCATTCTGCTGACTGTCATAAATTTTGTTTTTATAATGTATGTAATTCAGCCAAATTGTGCACAGGATTCATTAATGAATTTCAAAAGTTCTTGTCCAGCAACCCTGTGATTAAAACTGTGTCATTTGCATTCCTTATATGATTAATTATATGACAAATTATCTTTATGCCTTTTTCTTGTCCATATTGTAAATGGCTTTAGATACACAGAAATTCTCCAAGCATCGAATATCAGCAACCGCTGGGGGCAATTCCTCAGAAAAGGATTATCACCCAGGCGGCCACCAGTTTTCAGAAACACCCAAAGGGTCCTCATCCATCCTTTTCTGAGGAATTGCCCCAGACGGTTGCCGATATTCAGCGCTTGGAGAATTCCTGTGTCTCTTATTCATTGAAAGCAGAATTCCTTTCTTTTCTTTCATAAATGGCTTCTCTAAAGATATACTCTGAATATATATTAAAGACAGTAGTTTCCACATTGCCAAATTTTAAAACTGCCTGCTTTTTCAAGGTTTCAGATCAGAGAAATATCTATGTCATCAAGAACAATATGTATCAACTTATATTAACAATAATCAACTTATTCAGGAGTAGGTTATGTCTCACATAGTCAAAAGCTGGTTGGAAATCTATAATACTTGCAAATACATCTTGTTCCAGGTCTCAGCATCTCTGTCATTATACATTTGTATTGTGAAAATTGCATCTCTAGTACCCATTCCTTCTGAAATTGAACCATTTATCATCCAGAATGGCTTCACTCTTTCTAGATATTTTCTGAGTTGAAATATTAATCTTCTTCATCGATTTTGTCTCAGAACAGAGCGTTAGATTACAAATTCACTTTGCGGTGTTTCATTTTGTTGTATTCTCAAATTGTAAACATAGCAAATAAACCAGAAAAGGAGTGCAGCGTTTCGTGGGCTGTTGAGCATAGTGTTAGAAGGATTGTGTTCTTTGATGCCCTCCTAACAATGCTGTATAAAAATTCGTTTTGCCTACGTTTATCTATCTAGTAAAGATTGTTTCGGTGTATTATGAACTTAATACATTTTAATATAAATTAATAATAAGTAAAACTAAGTAACTGAGACAGATGTACTCTATGTGTAGAAAGAAGACCGATTTTCAAAAATATGACAGAAAGGCAACCCGGTTATTAAGCTATCCCAATTATAACGCGGTTTTCGCTTCGTCTCCTGATGAGCTTCTTTACCAGGCTTTGCTGCACTTGTTTACGAAACTTTGACATGAAATGAGAATGAAATATTTCATGATCGAATATTAAAATCCAATATATTCTCCTACAACGGGAGGATTGTCATAAAAAACGGTTCGGCGAACTCGGAAATTTCTAAGAACGCGTTCGCGCGAACCGACTGAATCCCGAGTCCCACCACTGCCTCAAACCCTACAGCAGTTGCTACCAAAAGATTTGGATAGGGAATGATGCTTAATGTGCAAAATAAGGAACGAAAAAGTTTGTGCTTGATTTCCTCACCGACATAAGTCAGATGGGTTTGATTAGAAAACATCCACGTGCGTATAGTACATGAACTTATAGATAACACTTCTCTGATTTCTTAAGTTTTCTGTATTCCGAACAAAGAGACTAAAATGTTCATCAAGATGTGGTCGGAAGAACACGAGTAGCAGCACGTAAAAATTTATCATTATCATAGTTTATCTTTCCCCTCGATAAAATGCTACTTATTACTTACTAAATTTTTATCAATATCAATTATAAATGCTTGAATTGCCGTGATAAGGTCAGATTACAAGTAAATGAGCCAATATATTGCAGTAGTATTGAGTAATCTGCATGGCTTTATCTTCCAGACGAATTCAATTACTGGAAGAATAAAAGATGGCACTTTCATCACAACCACATATTTTCGTGGGATTATTCGAGAAAAAGATGTTACGAAACGAGTTAATCTCAGAAACTATACGTTAGTAATCCTTTTGAGTTAATTTTCCCTCTCAGAGTTCATGCTATTACGTCATGCAAAACAGTAGAAAGAACATAATTCATAGCTGTTTTACATCAGCTGATTTGAGTAAACAAGTAAATTCCGCAATCATTGAAAGGTGTTAGAAATATCTGTACGATAAGGCAGCGACATTACATCAAGAATCAAGAGTTTTAATGTAAAACTGTCAAATGAAATAAGACAACGGTCATGCTGAGAATGACTTTTGGCTTAGTCGTAATTTTTTTTAACCTAAATTAAATTTTTGTAGTTCAATACCCTGCGAGACTTATGAACATTCAAAAATAGTAATCTTCGCGAGTTCAATGCATTAATTGCGGATGTTTCGTCACACTTTGACCTTTGTGCAAGTTTAACCCGTATCTTAATGCGACAACACCCAACGTTTTAACGAATTTATGACACAGTCCTTTAGATATCGCCACTGTACATGTTCAATTAGAATCAAACGCAGTTCACTCAAGAAAGAAAAGAGTCAAGCTTTGCATGTCAAATACCTACGTGTTTTACGGTCCCATAAGACTGTATCAACATCCTTACCGGTGTTTGTGATTCAAAAGTCGTATATTAGGTTCCAAGATAAGGAACAGTACAGTTTCGAATCGTGGAAATAGCTGTTAGTGGAAAAACGGAAGAATTTTCTGAATCTTCGAGTTTTTAGAATGTCATCCAAAGTCTGTTATATTCTAGTGCTATGGTTGTTTATCGATGGAGTTTTTGTTTCTGGAGGTTATAAACATGACAAGATGCGGAAAGACAGCGATTTTCCTAATGATATTGCAGAAGTAACTGTGTGGCAGAAAGGAAAAAAACTCTGGAAAGGCAATGGTAGCAAATACAATTTACCACCACCTCCAGACCAAGGGGCAAAGATGGCTAGATATGTAGTTCATAACTCTGGTAAATGAGAAATTATGCTGTGATAGCGTAAAGAGTTTAAATTGAGTAACCTACAACCTTCCTTGCATTTCATGCAGAATGGGCTTCCCTTGGTACAATCTCTTTACTGTCAACAATAAAGGGTTATCCGTTCACCGATGTGACCTCAATCAGTGATGGAACCCTGTTAAATTCAACTGGAGTGCCTTATCTGTACATGACTCCATTAGATTTATCATCTAAGAACATAGACGTAAGTAAGGAATATATAGTGACGAATATCGTCTATGGGTTATTTAAAATGAAGCATTTTTACACAGAAAGACAATAGGTGCTCGCTGTCATTAACTCTTGCTCAGAGCAACTACTGCCGAGAAAATAACTTTGACCCTGAAGACCCACGCTGTGCGCATGTTGTACTTACTGGTAGAATGCTAAAGGTGAGTTGGAATTTTAGTTTCCATTCGCTATTTATTAGTAGCTTGGACCTCGGATAATAATGTATTTTATGAATTTTTGCTGAATTTAATGCATTACTTTTAGGTGAAGAAAGGAAGTGAAGAAGAAGAATTTGCTAGAAATGCCTTGTTTAGCAGACATCCTGAAATGAGAAACTGGCCCAAAGGCGAGCTTACATTAATTGATTCTATAGGTAACTCAGTCAAAAAGAATTAATTTATAACTTTACTTATTTTTCAGATCATAACTGGTTTTTTGCAAAATTGAAGATTGAATCAATCTGTCTCCTAGATTACTTTGGTGGGCCAAAATACATCAGGGTTGCTGATTACTTCAATGTGAAAATTTAGCCTCTTTTTCAAGAGGCCAATATCACTTTCACTCAAGACTTCTACTAAGGCACAATTTTCTGCGATCATAATCCATGGAGTGAACCTCCTGAAAATTAAAGAAGTGGTTTAGATTAAGGAACATTCTATTCATATTTTTATCCTAGAAATCACAACTGAAATTTAAGGATACAATACCTGTCTTTGAATATGAAAACCTAAGGGACCATCCTCTTCCAACATTGTTCATTCTGGTAACATACTGAACAACTACAACATTAGATGACGCAATAAATCTTTGTGGATTATCCTTTAAAAAAGCAGAGAATTTATCAAAATTATTGAATAGAAAACACCGCAACAAAGTGAAATTCTGGCTAAATTTTCCTTACCGTTCCACAATATTTTGTTCGAAAGATTTCAGAACTTGATGTTTTCTCAACTTCATATATGTCCAAAAATGCAATATCACAAGATCTTCTTGGCCCCAAGTCAAAATCTGTTAAAAAAACAGTTAAATGAAAACATGGGGTAATAATTTCTTTAAATAAATATGTAATTTGAAAAGTAACTTATAGCATTACATTTTTGATTAACCTAGCCATGATAATGTTCAAGCAATGGAAGGTCAATATTTAATATTGTTCGACTAAAAAAAATTTGCAAAAAGCAAGCATAGAATAAATTTAGAGAAAAGGATAAAAAGAGGAAAAGAAAAGAAATTTTAGAAGAGGAATTGGAATTAAATATGTACATTGATAACTGGATGTTAAGTATATAATTTCCTAATGCCTTCATGCTCAGTTGTAGATTTTTCTAGTTTGCTTTCCACACTGGTTTCAGGATTCCAGTTTTCTGGTTAGTGATGGCCTTTCAGAATGCAAATTACCATCAGTGGGCTCAAAGTCATTCTTGAATAGTTTATATTCTAACTCAGTTTCAACAATGAAATCATTTCTGAAGGTACTCTTAATGAATGAAACAGTGTACACCAATGATTATTCAAGTTCTAGGCTGAATATAATAAGGATTTGTTGATCTTGTCATGTATTCATTATGAATGTAGCTATCACACAACACTGAGACTCATACTATGTTATTTTTTGAAGTCATATGCCATATAATCTTGAATCTAAGATGCACTTTCATGGATTTTTAAAGGAAAGAAAAATAGGGTAATAACAATCTAAAATGCATTATCATAAAGTAGGCATCGCAGAGAAAGACACTTTGACTTTTAATATTTACAGCTATGACTCAGCTTTCTCTATGCTAATTAATATGTTTTATGTGGGTTTAAATTTAGCAAAATGATTGTTAAGTGGAAGATCAGCCTTACTGTTAACATGCTAACCTAACTGAGAGTTATTTGAAGTTCAACTTCTTGAGTCTTGAACTTTACAATGAATGGGAACTTCCTTGATAATGACATAAATTTCAAGCAAGTGTTTAAATTCTTATAAAGAGTGAAGGTTAGTATAGTCATATTTACTCAGCAGGGAATAATACACTACCCCATCATTAGTGAACACATGTACCCACTGAAAGACTTCTCTTTCATTATTCAGTATTTGAATAAAACCAATGCAGAAACAAAACTTAATATCAAGGGAAGAGAAAATATTTTCTCAATATAAGAATTTAAAATTAAATTTCAATGAAATACCCCAGTACCTTGATGGAATTACATTAAAACCAAACAAATCTTTTAATCTTCACGAAATATCTGATTCTGTGCAATGATAAGTGAACATTTGTTGACTTTTTGATGCTTTTTAAGTTATCATTGATGTATTTTAATTGCTAAAACACTTATTTAGGCATTCAAATTGCAATTCATAGTCAAGATTTTCTGAAAGAACTTCTGTTTAGAGAACAGTCAGTGAGGCAAGAGTTGTTAAAGAATTTAGTTTTAAAGAGTTAGATTTGAAGTAGCATTTTCCACTGCATATTCATGGGTAGACTAAATTTATCTAAAACTTTTATCTTTTACTGTCTTGTGAATACAAAACCTACTTGGATCTGAATTTTTATCATAAGATTTTTCATTCACAATAAATGTGTAAACTATCAGTTTGTAATTAAGGTTGCCTTTTCTCTATTATTATTCACATTCAATGTTGGTCATATTGAAGTGGCCTTTATTTTGACAGAGAGTTCCTCTCTCCATTCCTATTCAGTGTCTAATTTTATTCTTGGTGAGGATCCTTCTTTACTTCAAACAAACTTAGGTGATTGAAACCAATAAAATATTCTTCTAATTCACGAAGTGGATAAACTAGAATTAAATCTATAAATATAACCCCTAGATAATACACAAACATTGAAATTGCCATTCTTGCATGGTTCATACCATAAAGAACTCTATTCATACCATAAAGACTATTCCTACAGATATAAGGAAAAATATGATAGAGTATCAGAAACTTTGGTATTCGTAATGTTATTTTGCAGATTGTATTCCTCACTGCTACTGGAGGAGCAGTGTACTAGCAGAATTATGATCAAAGTTTGGCCTCCAATTACATCATATGAGCAAAAATATCTGAACAGGAAAATCTTAATACTAATTCTGTTTATGAGGAATCATTATCTTTACTACTACATTCTGATGAACTTATGTTAAAATAATTATCAATAAATATCTAGAAATCTTAGATTTTTACCTCTTTAAACTTGTATATTATATAAACAATTTTAATATAATTGAAATTTTTGGATTGGCCCTATATAAATTTAAAAAATACTGGAATTCCTAAGCTTTAAATTCATGTTATACTTATCTTTAATATTTAAATTTATAGCTATTTACAAGTGTATGCAATGTCTGTTCAAAATTGCATACTATGCTTTCATCAATATACATATACGAGTAAAATTTGGTTGCATACTGCAAGCTAATTGGTACCAATTTAACAATAAGTTCCCCTTACGGGTATCATCTTCGAAGCTTATCCAGCAAAATTCTTAACAATTGCCGCAATACATTTCTTACGTTAGAAATTTTCATCCATCCGGCATTGAACTCACGGTCATATGCAACCTTTCTTCCACTGGTTCTATAGAAAACTACTTCATACGCAAACGCTGTGATTTTGAATGGTCTCCTGCATAGAGAAAAGCCTCAAAACAATTTTTAAAAAATTAGTGTAAATGACCGCCTGGCGTCGAACACAGGACCCGTTCGCGAGAGACAATGGCATGGAAATGTTAGATAAGTGCCACTCTCACGTGTTTCAAAGTTTCAATTCAGTATCTTATCGGGAAGGTCCTAAAATGAGATTCCGTTCTTCCCGCTTGAAATGCATGGTAGAATCGGAATGAATCAAAAATCCACGCAATGCATTCTTATGTGAAAATTGCGATTTTTGGGAATTTCTGGCATCAAACTCATGATAGCTAGCGTCGATGTCTGAATTATTCTGGCATCTAGAGTGTAGGGCCAGTACGTCGAAAAAATCTGACGTCGATGGCACTTGTGGAACATGGTCAGAATTCGTATCCCCTATAAATATATAGGTATATCCGGAGAGTTAGCTATATATAATAGATAAGAATATTAAAAGAAAAGATACCTTCAAACAAAAGAGCTGCAAAGAAACCTTCTGGAACAGAGACTTCCCAGCGACATGAAAAAGAAGAATTTCCCACATTTGCTGGGTAAAATGGGCTGGTAAGTCTACCTCCATAGTTGAATAGCTTTCCTCCACATCCCCTTCCTATTATCAAAAGATAGTGGCAGTTAGAAAAGGTTGCTGTTATTTTTCATGGATGTTACATCACATACAATGATTATTAAATTAAATCATCATCATATTGTTTTCAAGATGAAACAAAAACTCAGAGATTAAAGACACTCAGTTGTTATACATGACATGAGGCAATTTCTTGTTGACTATGGATAGCTAGGACTTCTCTTTCACAATTCATGAATTAACTTATGTCACAAGCTAATAACTTCAATTTAGATAAATTAAAAGTTTGCAAGTAGTAGAATGTCATTAAGAAGGAAAAGGATTTTGATGATTTTGAAATGTCACTGATATTATGCTACAGAATCATAAGTATTAAGATGAGGATGCCTAGCAAAGATTAATTAGATAATTCACTGAAGGCTTGGGTTATGATTATACTTTAGATTTTTTCTGCCTGATATTAGTAAAATAAAATAATTTACAATGATAATGTTGTATTTGAGAAAATTTGTTTTTAAAATTGTATTATCTTAATTTTTTTTAAATATTCCCACTCCAAACCTTTGTCAGTTGTTGTATATGTTATATCATAGCGGTCATGAACCCAGTGTTCATCAGACCACATCCTCAGTGAAAGAGCTGATGACGTGGAGAATATTGAATCAGGTAAGCGAAAACCACACATTCTCATTATCACAGGAGCATCATTAGATAGACCATCACGGACCTGTGTGTCATCAGAAAATAAGATTAACCATCTTTTCTATTGATTTTATTCCAGCATTAAGAGCATTGCCACTAAAAGATACAATCAACATACAATATTATTTTTTTTAGACTGTCAAAAAGTAATGATGAGTTAAAAGAAATGCACAGTTATATCAAGAAAAATATTAGTAAAAATACAAGAAAGTGTTAATTGCATTTAATTTTTTGTTATTTGTATTTATTATCAAACATTTTACGCTACAAGTGGGGAATTTGATTTTCCAGCCAGAAGTTTTTACATACTTCCCATATCAAACTACATTATTATATAAAGATATCCTGATTTTTTCAGGGCTTCATCATTTTGAGAATAAAATACAGGAATAAAAATACATTTGTTTAATAAGGCTATGTTCTTTGTTTTATTAGAAAAAATCCAAAATTGATGGTTATATCACAGATGCACAATTTAAAATGAACTGACTTACAATGTATTAATATACTGTATCATATTAACTTATAATTATCTCACCTCCATTCCAGAATTTAAGCATCCTTCACTATTGGCAAAAAAGAATTCATTAAAGTAGAGAGATACTGTATGATTGGGTTTAGCTTGTATAGTAATATGACATCTTGATCCAGGCACTGAACGAGCATTTAAGATACGCCCTTGTTCTCCTGTGAAGTTTCTATTACATCCTGTGAGAGATAGTAAATTGTATAGAGTAACTACAATAAGAATATAGGTTTTGATTTATGGTTAAAAATTTATCTTACCTTCAAATTGATATGATAGCTTGAATCCTCTCTTTGCAATAGCAGAATTGGTTACGAATGATATTTCTACCTTTTTTGTGGCAGAATAAAAATCTGAAGGGTGACCAACCCCACAGAATTTGAATTTATGTGTGGGAGCTCGGCTATTCTGTTGAGAAATATAAATTTCATAATTGAAGACCAGGGTTAAAGAATATTATTAAAATATCATAGATAGCTCTTGAGCAGTACATTATAATCCATAACCTTCTAACTTTTCCCATTATCTACTGATTTTTTAGGCCATTAAGTTAATGTTGTTGTATCAAAACTCGAAATATATCTTTAACTTCAGAATTAAATTGAGAAGACAAAATTATATAAAAGAGTTACTAAATAGATGGTTTTAAAATAAAGTTTATCACAGAAAATCAGATTTAGTAGGATTTTGATGAGGTATAACAAAAACTTGGTTTTTATGCTGTCATTACTCATTTGAACCAAAAGAGAAAAAGAAACACATCATACCACTTAATGAGAGTATATTTACCAAGTAAAAATTGCTGTGATCCGCCCTTCCTCTGTATATAAAATTAGTTCCGAAGCCTTCAGTTATCACAGTTGATGCCTACAGACAAAAATGTTTCAATAAAATTCCAGTTGATTGTGATTTTCATAAATATATCCACAAACCTGTTCTGCTTCAAGTATCCAATAGTCTTTTGTAAATTATCCCATTTAAAACAGCATAATGTACACATGACTACATTCAAATTAAGAGCAATAAATGCCAAGATATAACAAGAAATGACATGTTGTCAAGCTCAATTTTGTGGAAAGATAACAAATTCAAGAAGAAAGCAATGTAGAATTTTCACAGTCATATACACATTTGTCACAAATATTTTCATCTAAGACATCTTCAGACAGCATTTCATAACTGATAATACCACCAACCAACATAGAGCTTTGTGCTATAGTGATAGAAATATCTGATTATTTCTTGATTTCATCAGTGAAAATAGAGAAGTTCTCAACAAGAACCAAACCATTTCTTACCAGTCATAGATTAAAAAAGCTCTTTTGATTCCTTGCCTTTTTTTACATAAGAATAACTAAAAACTTGTGAATTTGAATCCTTTATCCCTCCAGTTCTTTGGACTACAAACCTTACCTCTCAATAAGGCAGTATCATCCCTAACTTATGTATTATGTATAACTTATATATTTATGTATTATGGTATGAAAACTCTACTGAACAGGCAGAGGAGCACATTTCACAGAATTTTCCCCTGGAAGCAGGATTGATCCCCTTCAATATAAAATATTAATTATCTCCATCTCTTGCTGTCCTTCACTGCCAAAAGAAAGGCCTTGGATGTAATCACTCCTTTGCTCTTTACTTGTGGAACTTTTCATGGATGAATAGGGGACCAAATGAGATGCTGCTTCTATTGATGCCCATTAAAGGTTCACATCATTTGCGTCTGTAATGGATTAGATCAAGTTTGGATTTGAACAAAGATTTCCTTTTTATCCTGAATTCCTTCCATGATTCCATATCCTTCAACATGGAACTGAAATCCCTAGGCCCCTACATTTCCTTGACCTTACTATTTCCCTCACCAAAGGTAAACTCAAACTAAGCATTTATAGAAAACCAACCTATACAGAGCTCACCATTCCTTTATCATACATATTCCCACAAGTTAGCAGTTCCAATCCTCACATCCCACTAAATCACCAGTCACTTTTCTCAAACCTCCCTAACCCTATCCTCCAGGAGGAAAATCCCTTTCCTAGGAAACCTTTAATAGTGTTGTGAATATGATCCCCAACAACCTAAAGGCAACATTCCATATCCCTGGAAACCTTTACAAAATCTTAGGGAATTAGAAGGACAAAAGGAATTCTGATTCCCTCGGTTAGATGTAACAATCCTCCTGCAACAACTGGCCACTGAGATAAGCTGGTCAGAGAGATAAACCAGTGAACAAATGCTGTGCCAAGAGGTTATAATCAGGATTTGTGGTCCACCTTCATACAGGACACTATAGCAGTAATTTTTGCCAAAGGCTGCTTCAGAGTAAAATAAATGGAAGAATCCCAAGGAAGAATATACTAGAAAAATACCGACAGGACAGGGAATCAAACCCAGGTCTCCCCAATTGATAGTTAGATGCTCTGTCCATTGAGCTATCCCACTAGAACCTTGTGCTAAAACATTTCTACCCATTTCCTGGAAGGGAACAAGATTAGATATGTTAGAGAAGATTTAAATTAAAGGAACAAACAACCATCAGTTTTTCAACCCATCACTGTTCACCTCCTCTCTGAATTGCTCCTATAACTTCAGTTCAAGATTACAAATAAGATTTCCCCTCCCCCCTCTCTCCCCTTTTCCCTATCTTTCCTTCAACATCAGTGTTTCTGATTATATGTTACATGAAGATATCTATGCCTTGTACAAATAGTCTCAATAAATGTATATTTCTGTGGAAATATAAGATGGTTTTCTTCCAGGAGATAATAAAAATTAGATGAAGTAACATGTATAGTGATGAAGTTGTTTCTCACTTTATAATTTTACTTACAGCAGCATCCTGAATGCTAAGCAAGTCACTTTCACAATATTTGGATTCTTCCATGTCTAAATCCACGAAGTGAATATCGAATCTGTAATTTTCTTCACTGGATAGCAGCCATCGACAACGTAGATTATTTGGATAGTCATTGGGGTAGTTTGGAGATGAAAGATACTGAGTAACATTGGTTACTGACAGAACTGAATTATCTCCACAAGGTGCTGAAAATATAATTAGCAAAAGATCATAAGAAAATTATGTTTGCTTCCAACAATTGGAAAATTTTGCCTACATAAAATAAAATCTATCTATTAAAAGATGTTATAGTCAACCACATTTGAGGGTTTATTCTAAGGGTTACTAATTATTAGAGAAAATAATCATAAAATGGAACAGGTATATCAAATGGACATCTCCAATAGAAACTGAATTGATAGAAGAAAGTGAGGTAACTGAGTTTCAGGAAAGTACATGTACATACATACAGTTGTATTATGTATTGTTTCTATTACTGTATTCTTATTATTATATTCTTATATAATTCATTCTGAGCAGAAATCATTATAGGAATAAATGTCATTAAGAAGATGAGAAAGTGAATGAATTAAAGAATCAAAACTTAAATTACTGAAAGAGCAATTTAAATAACTGAATGTGAATTTGATAGAATAAAAATTGAATCTCCAGCTTAATAATTAAAATAGGGAATAAAATTGAATAAAAATAATAAAAATAAGCTATGAATAGTAAATACTACTGTTATTGAGCTTAAGATAGTTTGCAATTAAGATTAGATGAATTTAAAATAAAGTGAATTGGCTCTCTGTTTTATTATGAGAAGGAATGTTCAATTTATAAGGCAAAGAAGTAATGTTAGCTTGTCTTGTAGCTCTGTTGTATTCTCAACTCCCATCATCCCATAGGTAACTTTAAAAGGTGAACAAGGATTGTAGCCAACTAGAAAGTTCTCCTAGCTTAGTCAATTTACTTAAAATTCAACAAGCAGCATGGATATCAAATTCATTTTTGGACAAGACACATTTTAATGAATAATTTTATGTAATGATATCTTAACCCAACTCTTATCATGATATTTATAAAAATACTAAAACTTATACAAAACAAAGCTTAAATAAAAGCTACTTTTAACAATGAACAAGTATTTGATAAATAAGCAATAAAGTCTTAGAAATGTTTATGCTCAAGGTGAAGGGCAAACTGAGGTTTATAAGAATCATTATCAATACCTTTACATTTATCCTTGCATGAAAATATCTGTCTATTTAGCTGTTTAATAATAATAATAATATTTTATTTGCCCGAAGATCAATACAAACACAAGAGGTTGTAAATGATATAAGGCACGTCAAAAAAGTTTACAAAATTCAAAAAAGAAAACTTTGTGGTATAACATTTGAGTTACATAAGTTCAAGAAATAGCAACAGTGAAACGAAATTGATGAAATGGAATTTAAGTGAAAATACATGAAATATAAAATCATAGTAGATAAATTACAGATTGAGATGTTATATTATAAATATCTAGACCTATGAAACAGAATTATCATTCAGGAACTCGTGGATGGAATAATAAAGTTTAGACTGTAGGAATGCTCTGAGTTCAAGTTTTAACTTATGATGCAATTTAATTCTTTTAATGTATATGTGGAGTTTATTAAATATTAGTAAGCCCATATGTTTGGGTCCAGTGGCAGATTTTTTTGTGCGTATATATGAAAATCCCCAATATGTCTGGTAATATGATGATGTACGTCAGAGTTGTAGATATATTTGCTAGAATTAGCTTTTGCATTTAGAACTGCTGTCGTTATATATATATATATATATACATGGAAATGGTAGAATTTTTAATTTATTAAAATAGGGTTTAGAAGCCGCTTGGTAAGGAGCTTTGGCAATTAGTTGTATAGCTTCCTTTTGAATTCTAAAAATTTTGCCTGCATGGGGGGAGGAGCTCCAAAAGAGAACACAATGATCTGAGAGTAAAACAGTCCATAGTATATATTATGGAGAACATCTATAGATACAGTATTGCAAATAGTGCGAATAAGAAAACAAGTGGAACTTAGTTTACTTCTTAGAGAGTTAACAAGAGTTTCCCACGTTGCAGTATCATCAATGTGGAGCCCTAGAAATTTTGCACTGTGGAATGCTTTTACGATCAGCAGTAATGGATATGTTTTTTCTTGGTTTATTTTTATTGGTGAAATAAATTAACTGGGATTTCATAACATTTAGACTGAGGGAGTTATTAAGGCACCAATTGTTAAGGCACTCCATTACTTTATTTCCATTGATATGAAGTACAGTCGTCCAAGAAAAAATCGAACGGTGTACTACGTGGTGCATAAGATTGAGGGGTTTCAAATGTCACTCCTTACCCCTTCCACCCGCCCTTCTATTAGCTATTGGCAACACCGGAATATTCTCCCGAGGCCATCCCTTCAATTTTACCGAGGGCCGCAAGGCCCGCGGTCGAATTTTATGGTATGGTCTACGAAACACACAGAGGTCTTGAGAGGCCGTTTCTGCGGACAGAAGCCGATTTCCAAAATATTTTCGTACGGACTCAAAAACTTATTGGTTTAGAAGTCCATTTCGATCGAAAACGGTCATTCTTCATCTTTGACAATGTTATTCACGAAAACTTAGCGTTCAAACTTGGGTGATATTGATGGGCGGAATTTCCTAAAAATTTTCCCCCTATTCGCTCTTAATATCTGCACGGTAGAATTGCTTCATTATCCACGAATGTTATTCGAAAGCATTAGCGTATTGTGTTTTTGAATTTTAAAGGATTATTTACTCCATTTACCCTTATGTCTGTTAAAAAACAGTATATTCTAGGTTTACTTCCAAATCACAATAAATAATAAAGATTCGACGTTATTTCTAAGAAGCTCAAAATATTTGGAATGGTATTTGAGGACTGTAATTTTGAAGCTTTCAACGAATTAATTCATAAGTATCTAATATAATAATCACGAATGTGTGTATAATTGAATGAAAATTCATCTAGTTTTGAGTTATTCTGTATCGATTTCTTTAATTTTAAATTTTCTAAATTAATCCTATGGTTGTGTTCTTGTATGTGTTGCGCAACGCTGGATTTATAAATTTGGTTGTGTCTGAAGTGAGATAAGTTTTCTTTGAATCTATTCTCTATTTTGCGTTTTGAATATTAGATTCAAAGAAGAGATTCAAAAGAATAGCTTTAAAGAACACTTAGCTCACTTCAGACACAACCAAATTAATACATCCAAAATGTCATTGGTGCGTTCAGAGGTCGCTGACACGATCTCAATGACCACCAGGCTATCTAGTTTCCTCCCTTTGTGTCCGCATTCCAAAGGGTTCTCCGCGAATGCAGATTGGGAAGTTCCCAATCAGTAGCACCTTAGATGTTCGGCCACTCTCACCTTTATCTTTTTGCCGCATTGTCCGATATACCTCATCCCACAATCATCAGAACTGAGCTGGTAAACCCCCGGTCGGTCTTTGTCTTCCACCTTATCTTTCACAGGCGGTAATGACCTCTCTAGACTGCATGGAGTGTAGAAACCTGCTTTCGAGTGCGCAGGTAGAAATAATATTGTATACTGTAGATGGTTTAAAACTGCACCTTGTAAATGAAAGTTGAAATAATATATGCTTTCGTTCTCAAAGCATTGATAATTTTCGTTGAAATGATTCCGAAGATAACAATATAAATAAATAGTAATATTCTTTCAGCTACTAATTAAACAAATACTCTCCACATCGATATCTTTATGAAGGCTAGAGTTTAACATTACGGGGGATAAAATGGAACTTTCAGAAGGAAAATATTCGGATCCTCTCTTATTTAAAATATATAAAACCATTGTGATAGTTAAGAACGATATTTATCCCGATTACTCTAACGACAACTTCTTCCTCGAATGAGAAACCAAAAAGTTTTAGGCGACGCGTAAGTTAGACTACGCGACGAAATTTTCTTAAAGTTACGCTCCAACTAAGTAATTTTTACTTAGATGTGGTTACTCGAAACTAAATCTCACGTGACTTCTAAGCAATCAGATAATAGAATGAGCTAATGAAGAAACCTTTTATGTTGGATTGTAAGAGAGTAAAGGCAGTTTCAAAAATGTTCACCGGTAAAAATCTCGACAATTCATTCACTTTTCTCTTTTCCGCGGCATTCATTGCTCATTGTCTAATCATTGTATTATCCCGGAAAGCTTTGACAGCGAAGGTCCATCCGTGCATAAGTGCCATCGTAGGGAATCGAACCGGAGACCACATAATGGCGATCCGGTGGTCCAAGGCGGTTTGCAGGCTTCGCTAACGTCTGCTTGTGAAAAATTAGGAAAAACCCGAAATCGCGTGTGGGACTAAGGAGAGAAGGATTTAAAGATAATGGACTGGCTAGGGAGTAGCAGGTATACAAAAGGGGTTCACTGAATTCCGCGTATGCTGAGAGATATGAATAGCGAGGGAAGGAGTGTATAGGACTGAAGGATCTAAGAAACAATGGTGAGGTCTAAAGAGAAACGAAGTGAACAGCGGGGGATGGGGGATCAAAGATGTGCGACAGATGCCCAGCCGTGAAGGTGCTTTTTAAATCTCAGTATCACCTTTTCTTCATAGGGAGTTCTTCCTTGACGCTCTTTTCGACAAACGGATGCCTCACACTCCTCACTTTCTTTTCATAATGCATTTAACTCCCCTTGATATCCTCTGCGAAATGCGCATGAACAGTTTCTGAAAACTGGTACCTGGCGTTAATCCTTTTCTGAGAAATTGCACCCGACGGTCCCCGGAATTCAGCGATCGGAGAATTCTTAAATTTCTGATGCATTAATAGCCGAATTCCATTTCCTTTACTTTCACCAGGAAGAGCTTTTAATGCAAAAATATAAGAGAGGCTTCCGGATAGTCATTTGAGCAGCGCGTTTTTCTTGGATGAAAGCAGTCCCGGGTTCGATTCCTGGTGGGATACCATGTGCGAAATAACCTCCGCTGTCGAATCCCTTTTCATAATACTACTCATAAAAGCGGGAAATAATTAACGTTGAGTTATTGATAAGACTTGCGTGATGGTGATTTTCTTGGAATAATCATAGCATAAATTTTTTACCTCATTATTTTGTATAAATATGGGTTCAGCAAGTTCGTAACCCTCTTTTGCTTTAAAATATCATATGGTCTTTTAACTGCGATAAACGACTTTTTAAAAACAATGGGTTCTTACTGATTGAATCTTCATGGATTTTCTAAATTCTGACGAATTTAACGTAATCTAAACATGATATTTCAGGATTCACATCTTGCTATTTGGAAACACTGACAGAGCCAGGACATCCAAGAGCAATTTGTCGGAATCAGAATCTTAACTTCTTTTCTTCGATTTAACGACTAATATTTTTTTTATAAATGAGTTATAGTCCTCAGTATTCAATGCAGCCGGAAATTATATGAAGGTGGAAAAATGTTGGGTCTCATAAAGAATGAAGAGAAATCTGTTCCTAATTTACACTTCTCTTTTAAAATATAATTCCTTACGATCTACTGAAAATTTTCCAGCAATCGCTGGTATCGCTTTCCTATAGACCTCGCAATAGCAGCCCTCCTCATCGGACGGAGCGTAGGCACATGGGTACGCACCGGCCTAGCCGCGGCAAAGGCAAAATTCCGGTGTTGCCAAAATGTGATAGAAGGGCGGGTGGAAGGGGTAACGAGTGACATTTGAAACCCCTCAATCTTATGCACCACGTAGTACACCGTTCGATTTTTTCTGGGCCGACTGTACATCTAGATTGGGAGATGACAGAACAAAGTTAGTATCATCAACATATAGGATGGGTTTGATGTCTATGGTATTTGTCACATTGATGGGTAGATCATTAATGTAGATCACAAAAAGTATAGGACCTAAAACAGATCCTTGAGGAACACCTTGAGTAATCAGTTTTGGAGGAGATATATATTTGTGGCCATTGTTAGAGATAACAACTTGTTGACTTCTATTTGTTAGATAAGAAAAAATCCATTCATAGGGGACTCCACGGATACCAACAAAACTGAGTTTATTCAGAAGTAGACAATGATCAACAGTATTGAAGGCTCTAGAAAAGTCATAGAACAAGGCAATAACCCCTTTTTTGTTTTCAAGTGCAGTCAGTATAAGATCAATCATTTGATAGTAAGCAGTATTAGTTGATCTATTATGCCTAAATCCATGCTGAAATTATGACAGAATGTTACATGATTCTAGATAGTTCAAAAGCCGTTTGTAGAATATTTTTTCAAATGTCTTATTAAAGGAATTAAGAATGGATATAGGTTGATAATAATTAATGTTGTGTATATTACCTTTTTTCTTATACATTGGTAAAACTTTTGATAGTTTGAGTGGTTCAGGAAAAATGCCATGTCAAAGGGACCAGTTTAGTAGAAACATGAGGGGATATCTAATGAATTCATAGGAGGGAGCAGGTAAAAAGTTTGGTATTTCATCAGGACCCGAGCTAAATTTCGAACCTATGTTATGAATTACACTTTTGAGTTTGGATTCAAGGCAGGGCAACAAAAAAAAAGATTTGGATGGTGCTGGTTATTGATGAATGCTCATTATTGATGCTCATTATTGATGAATTGTTAACCTTGGGGACAGAAGTTGGTTGAATAAAATATTCATTAAATTTACTTGCCAGGTGAGGTAAGTCAGTGACAATCTCTCCAGAGGCTTCTATAATTTTTATTGGTGGAGTGATGCTTTAATTTTTTGAACTATTAATTATATTCCAAATTTCTTTTGACTTATTGTCAGTATTATTGATTCTGTAGTCATTGTAGGACTGCTTAGTATTTTTAAGAAAATATTTATACTGCTTATTCATTACTTTATATTCAGTATTAGCTTCAAGATTGTTATTAATTTTACAGCGTAGGGCAAGTTCTTTCATGTAGATTGAGAATTGCCGTACGTTCATTAACCCATTTCTTCTTGCAAGGCATTACAGATTAATTTATAAATACTGGTATTATGGAGTGATGGTTAGGGTTATTGCTTATTTATACAAGATTTACAAATATTTTAAGATGAGTAAACCCAAGTTTGTAATGAAGGGAAAGGGATTAATGATTTCATAAAAAAGTGGGTAATAAAGAGGGAGAGTTACATCAGGAGCAAGAATGTTGTAAATTAATTAACCAGATCCCTTCTATTGTATTACCCATTATTATTACAATTATAATAAATAGAGTGATACAATAGAAAACAGGGAAATGCTAATGAGTCAGTATATCATACTGTTGATAGTAGCAATTATGAGGTATAGGGGGGAGGATAATGTATTCTTTTGCAAAACACTGGAATCTTCAACTTCCAGCGGCTACCAATCCCATGATACTATATACGTAATAACAACATTAATTCTTACAAAACTGTGCTCCATATCTCTATTGAGATATTTAAAATTCAGACATGAAACTCTATTCTGATCCTACTTACAGGATATACTGCTTACATCAATTACAAAGCCTCTGCCATTTCTTGAACTGTCTGTGGCAAATCTTAACCAAATCTGATTGTGTGAAGAAGTTATCATTTGTGGAGATGTGGATCCGCAGTAAGTCCCAATCAACTCAGAAAATGGTCCAGCCCCATCCCTAATCTGTTTTTGAAGAAAGTGAGTCATCAATTACCTCTGAGACTTAAATGTATTGCTATAACTACAATATATATAAAGTTAATACAATACACTTAAATTCCTCTCTACCAAGAAAATACTGGAGGAATTGAATATAATGGTAAATGGTGATAAAATATACTTAAAACTCATTATATAAAATATAACGTGAAAGAAATATGAAAAATAGTATTTAAAAATCCAAAATTTATAATAAAATATAATGCTTTGATCAAATTCACTTGAAAAAGGTGCCCAACATTAGCTGTTTTGTTTTTCTAGCAGTCTTCCTTGTATGTTAAAAGATATATCTTTTATTGAATAATATTGTAATTCAAATTCGACGGATTTATCATTTTCTCCATCAGTTTTAGCACAGAGATTAATAGCACCAAAATAACACAGTGCAAGTGATGATGTAGGGACATGTAGTTCCTCACAATCTTCCTAATTCCTGTTCATCTTCTGAATATCTTTTATTCACTCTCTTGAGAGATTCTATCATAGGTGTTAAATTAGTTTCATAATTCTATGTCAAACCATTATTGTCAATGAAAGAAAAGAAATTGAAACTCATCTGTTACTAAATAAGAGGTTTGAAAGAATTTGATCACTGAATATGCCAATGAGCATCAGGTCCCTTCCCTTCCAAATACCTAGGATATGGTGCTCATTTGAGGCCACCATCCTACCATCATTCTTAAGGGTTTTTCTTTTGACTATTCTTTCTTTTAGGGTTATTAGATTGCTTAACTCATCAATGCGGTAAAAGAAAAGCAAGCCAACAATATTCTTGTAAAGAATAAAATGTTGTTCTGTCTCCAACAGGTTCTTACCCTTATTCATTTGCAAGGCTAGAGAAACATAGCTTTCCATCCACTTCATGAAGGGTCCACCTTATAGGGAGCCTTTCCTATAGTAAACCTTATTTATATGCAATTATACTGTTAATACTTCCAACTTCTGCAGAATTCATTGCTCAGATCATAAAAGATTAGAGGGGTTTTGTCTAAAAAGGATACTCTTGGAAAGTACTAAGAATGATACTCTTTGGAAGGTATTTTTCTGACTTCAAATGAAATACTTGAAATTCTTAATACAGGATATTCATGAATCTAACCAATAAATTCCATGAGGAAGTAGCAATGCAGAGAAGGGTTTAGTTATAAAAAAACCACTGTGCAAATAGATATAGTTCATCTTGCTCTGATACTCACTATCAAGCATACCATAAACATTCTGTTACATAAGGACCACTTGCTTCATTTGCTGATCATCTAACATGGTAAATTCAGTAACAGCAATGGCACAAAATTCCCATTGAGGCAATTATTCCTTACACGACTATTTTGAAAACAAAAAATAAAGTAAATGACGGTTTAATAAAATACCTATTTGATTGAATGACCTATCTGATTTCACTGCTATCATCATGAAATATGAGAAAGGACTGTTAATATCTTAAATTTTCACAAAGATGGGAGAGGATGGTCATTGATTTTAAGCAACTTATTACCACATTTGTGTAAAATGGTACAAAATCTTCATTATCAGGTTGGTTACCATAACATTCAAATCTTGATAATAATTCTATTTAACCAAATCACATATTGATAACAACCTTTCAAATTGACTTGAAATCTAAATGTTGCATACTTGTTTGAAAAGAAAAGTTTCCATTCAGAGCTTACTATGTTATATTAGTAAATATATTTGATATCTTTGATAATGAAAATACAAACTAAAATCTAAATATTTGCCTTCAATATAGTAATAATAATTATAAAAATTATTTACCTCGATAAAATCGCAGTCACAAGAAGACTGTGAAGATGAAGAATTAGAAGAAATGTTGCAAGGTATGAGATCCATAGATTTAAAATCAAGATGCAAAACATCTTGGGGGGCACCAATAACTAGCCAATGGCAATCCAGAAAAGGTTCATAAAGGTAGTCATTTCCAATAATATCAGGTGAACGGATGGAAGTTGTAGATCCATGCAAGAGGGTCACAGTTCCTCCACACCCACTCTGCTCACCTTAAAATATAAATACATGATCATTTTCTCTGTTCATTAGAATAAATCATTCATATAAAATAACACTTATGATCCAATTTTTGAAGATTTATGTCACTGAAGTAAAAGTCTTCTTAATGCAAATGAAATCTATGAAACTTCTCATTTACTGATACATATCACATTGTGACATTTACTCATTAGGCTTGGCTACTAGGGGCTGCCAAAGTATCTAAATAAATTATGAAGAAAATATCATTATTTAATAAAAACACTTCAAATTACAAGTTGTTACATACAAAAATTTCATATTGCCTTGTGGTGATTTAATCTTGAATTTTAGGGGTTAATCAAATACTACCATCATCATTGCTATTCAAAAACTTTAATAAATTAATCTGAAGAATCAATACACCAAAACTTGAAAGAGAACCTCGGATTATTGTAAATTTATCAAAGAGGTGATTGAGATAAAAATTTTGGTAATCCCTGTAGTAATCCATAAGCAGAGTGCAAATCGAGCTTTTTATTGAGGGGGAGAAATATTTAGCCAATCTGCTTCAAGCACCTACATCAAAATAAGCAATTCTCCCTAGCAAGGAAAAATATTGTTATCATCAACCAAGGAAAGAGTTTCATGAGCCGGGGAATTCCCCCCCCCCATCCCCCCCCTTGATTCGCACACTGTCCATAATTTTCAAATGTATTTGGACTGCATTCTATGATATCCAAGACATGCGATGACAAACTACAACCAGTCATGACTTGAGAACAGATCAGCTATATTTCAGCCATTTGGACCCATGAAGATATATATACCCTTGATCATAGGATTTTTTTAAAGAATAATGAATTTAAGAAATTCTAATAACCACATATGACCCTTGGATAACCTTTACTTAATTAAAATCAAAGAAATTATTTACAGTTACATTAGCCAATAATACAGAAATCAGAAAGAAAAAATATCATACCATAAGTAAATGAGACTGCAGCTTTAAATCCTCCAAAATTCACAGATGAATCACTTGAAAATTGTACAACCATGTTCCTAGCAGTTGATTTCACAATTGGAGGCTGATCAGTCATATTTCCACAAAAACGTGCTATTCGCTTTTTTGGATCAATTACTGAACTATTGTACACAGACAACCAGTCAAATGTACAATCATGACTTCTCTCCAAGTCAAATGAAGAAAATCTGTGAATAAAATTAATCATTTGAATGCATGAAATAAGCTCATAAAACTATATCATATCCTTACATTGCAAATGAATCACTTATTTTTGTTCAAATTGATCCAAATGTTGCTCAAGGTTCATAAAACAACTAAACCCATACATTGATAAGTATTGCAAAAATATTCATCCACCAACAACTGAATGGGTGAAAAATGATTTAAATGGCAAATCTACTAATTATTATTATTAGGTTTCAAACTAAAAGATTCAAATGGTAAGGTGATAATTATGGACAATATGAAAATAATGACAATGAAAAAAGATCAAAGTAGTACTTTTTCCACAATTTTTTATTAAAACAATATGTTTCGGTGATTGATCACCATCCAGAGTTGAAGATGACAATCAATCGCCAAAACATGTCATATTAATCTTTATTGTTTTAGTAAAAACATAACAAGAAAATTTAACAAAAAATGAGAACAGATAAAATTAGTACTTTTCCACAGTTTTTATTAAAACAAAAAGATTAATACATATTAATCTTTAATATTTTAATTGAAAATTGTGAAAAAGGACTACTTTTATCTTATCTCATCATGATGAGTTTCCACTAGACTTTGCCAACGACAGTGAATTTTATAAAATAATGACCACAATGTGTATATATTACTATCTGAAACTGCATTTCAGTTATTCTAATCAGTATGATGAATGGAAACTGCAGTTAAGATCTTTAAATGTAAATATTTATAGTAATTTTATTCATCTCATTGTGAAACTTTACTAAAGGCAACCTAGCATGTGGCTATTCTAGCATGGATTAATTCATATAAATTTGATTATCTCACAACCCATCATTATTGACTCAAAAAATCTTAATGGAATAATATAATAATACCTTATGCCTGTTTTAATCATAAAGCCCACCTTATATCTTGAACACTCTTCTACACCTGATAAGGAATCACTCTAATTAACAAGCCACTTTAGACTTTTCCACTCCTGTTTTCCTTTGGAATCAATTGGATGTATTTCAGATGATTTATGTATTGGTATTATAGTACCATGATATTGGCTATTAGTAATTGCTTACAGTTATGCTGCTTGAGCTAAAGCTAGAATCATTTCATGGAAGTGCTGCTGAACTGAAATACTACTATCATACTACACCAACTTTTTGGAGATACTATCTGCTAACACTGCACCGAGATAAATTTTTCCAAATACTATTACAATCTAAAGGTGATTCAGGAAGATTATTTTCAATATCAAACCTTTATTGTGGTCTTGCAATTATTTTTAAATTTGATATTGTAAATGTTGTATAAAACCTCAGATGAATGATCCAAAAGGAAAAAAATAACAATAAAAATGCATCCAAATTGACAGTATTTTCTAATTTAACAGTGCCTCTTAGAGAGGAAGCAAATAGTGGATGGATAACAGAAAGGATGGTGTTCACTGGTGTAATCAACTACCTACTTTTCTTTGGCAATCCTTCTCCCCTCAATATATGACCTATCCATTTCTTCTAGCATTGCTTAATTACTTCAATTATTACTTCTCTAACCATCTCTAGCACCTCTGTATTTTTTATAAAGAACCTTAATTATTTTCCCCATTCTATCCTACATTTCAAAGGCATCAATACTGATTCCTTTCCCAATCTTTTCCTGATTCAAGTATCATGACTTCTCATCCTAAATTCCCTTTGCTTCATCAAAGCTTCTGTAGCTGATGCTATTCTTTTTTGAGCCTCATCTATGCTCCTTTCCAGAAAGAACAACACCCTAAGAAGAGAATTGATCCACATGTTCTATTTTTACCTTCTATTCCTATAACTTAGTTTTCTTCCTTTAGTCAACTTCATTACTTAAATTTTTATTGGATTTATTTTCATCCTGAACTCCCTTTCTTAAGCATTTAGTTCATTGTAAACCTTTTTATAATTCACGTACAATATCCTCTGCATATCTTACAGACCTGATATCTACTGAATACTTTCCCACCTACTCTCAGTCCTTAATCTATTTTGTCCCAAGCTTCTTCCTCCATTTTCTCTGCTTATATGTTAGGGAGATAACTGATTTACAGAAATAGTGAATTTCAGCCCTATAATTTCTGGGACTGATCCATCTTATATATTCATGGAATTTTCCATTTATTTCGAGCTTTATTCTATTGGTTTTCACCAGAAGATATTTTTATTACTATCCTTTGTACATACGTCAGTAAGACTACTTGATCTTGTGGAGCTTCAATGACCCAGGTGCAATTTAATGATCCATAATAGAACTGTGGATGAGCTGGAGAGGATATTATCGTAGATTCGTTAAGGTAACCACCACATCCTAAGAGAATAATAGAAAAAGACTAAATAAATTCAAATTGCCTTTAGGTAAGTTGTTAATGTTAATAAGTACTTTTACAAATTTAACAAGCCTAATTGGAACTATATTATTACTAAATTAGACTATCTCCATAATTAAAACAATGTCTGAGAGTAAGAATATGATAAAATATCTTTAAGGAATAATAAGAATATTAAAAAATAATAATGTTGAAAATTTGACTCATAACAGTAGTAAATTTGTTTTGTATTTAAAATCTACCAATTACTTCAGGCTTAACTTTGTCGTAGGACTCCTTAACATGAAGAAATGAAAAAGTAATAACTTTTACTCATACCACTTAAATGTTTTATTATGCCACCCCGGTTTTGACACATTGTGCAATCTTTAGCCAAGTTTGCAGAAATTTTACGTCAATATTTACTTAAACAGAGAAGAGAAACTAAAGGAAGGGAAAGGAAGATGGATAGAGAGGAAAGGATGGTTAAATCAAGGTCTGGGAGAGGGATTTAACAACAGAGGAAAGGATTGGGGAGGGAAATGGTGAAAGGTAGTAAATGAGAAATCTGGACTTGGAGGTAGTACAATAAATCATTTAAGTAGTAAATGTTCTTACTTTTTCATTGCTTCATCTTCATATTTCAAATCATCCAAAAAACAAAATAGAACATCTAAGAAGGAGTGAAAGAATACCTGACCAACATCAATCAAACGAATCAGAAAAAGAAACCAAAAAATTTAGCATAAGAGGAAAATGTCAAACTGAGAAAAATCATAGAAAACAAGGATATAAAAGTAATGAGACACGATTTGCAAAAAAATAGAGAAATTCTTCACCATCAGCAGCATACTTTCATAAATATCATGTATGAACTTTTGTTAACTTCAAAATCTTTTGAGGATTATATAACTATAAGAGAATGACAGAATTAGTGCCAAATATTTATTCATACATGAATTGAAAAATAATAAGCATATCACATAGAGCTTCATGTGATGTACTACTATGCTATGCGATTGTACCCAAGAGTGAACAGGTACCATAAAAATTTAAGCCCCCCTTTGCAATGCAAGAATAGATCATAGATCCACATGCAAAATATACATTCTGCCAATGAGTATATCATTTTAAAGACATTATTTGATAAGAGAGGAGCAAGACTGAATGAAATGTAGAAATGTCAAGGTAATGTAATGAATTTGATCTGCCATTTGTTTAGTCCATATTTAGCAACCAAAGTGAATAATTTAATGCACAGTGCTTTCATAAATAGTGTATATTTTTTGTTTGATTATGAAAACTATTTTGTGGTGATTGTAATTATGGTCTTAAACACGAAAAAATGTATCTTATTGCTGATTCCCTCATCATCATATCATTTCTGTGTCTTCAATTGAACTTGTTCTTGATTAGAATTTACAGCCAAAATCCATCTTTAAAATCAGTACTGTCGGTATGCTGCTAGTTATAAAACCTTATTTTCTAGGAATAATACTTGTATTATACTTATATATACTATATATACTATTACTATATATACTATATTATATTATATAATAGATACTATATATATACTATTACTATATCTTAAAACCAATTAGTTGAGAACTGAAAGCAGCTTCTTGTTAGAGGTAATGCACTTACTTTCTACTTCATATTCCATAAGAAACCCTCTATGCTGGAGCCAAGCATCAGTTTCAAAAGTAAGTGTGATCATGCCATATGCACGGATAAATGGGGGTATATTAGAGCCACAATAAGGGCCTAAAACAGAGCGCGTGGGTATTCTTCTTCTTCTCTCATTCATTGAAATAGTCACATTGTCAAAAGTACAGCTTGAATGTCCTGCAAGAAAAGAAAGAAAAGTAGTAGTTTTGTTAAAAAGGCATCAACACCTGAGGTCATTTCCCATGTGTGCTCCCACCGGAAATCGAACCAGGGACTGCACTCATCAAAGCTGTAGGCACTGGCCACTTGTCTATCCAGGAGACCAAAAAGAAAGAAAAATTTTCTGCAATACTTTAACTTTCTTAGATACATAAGAGATAATTTATTCATGAGCATTTTTATTAATGAAACATATAACAAAAATACAAAACCTTCCTACTTATACTGATTAAATACTAATAAATATTCAACAAGACTATCTTTAGATCAAAGCTTCAAAATTGTAATATTAAATAGTAATGCTGTCATAATGCACATTCCATTACAAAGTAAGACCAACAACAATAAAAATTTTCAGCTATGGCTTGAAAAAAATTAACTTGATTCAGTATAAATAAGAATAAATACACTAGAAAACTATTATATCTTACAAGTATAAAAATATACATAAGACATTCAAACCATAATCCACATGCCCTTACCTTCATTACACATATTATTGCATTTTGCTTTAGGTTTTACTCTTCAAATACTAACTCAGGAGCATGTTAATCCTAAGGTCATTTTGTTGTCCTTAAACATCAATGTATAGATTCACTCTCCAATGCTCTCCCTGATTATATGTATGCTTAACTAACTATTGTCTACTTAATATGTTAAATGCTTAATCAAAGGAACTATACATGAAGCTCTTTTTAAGATATTAAATTTCCAGTCCTTCAATTTCCTCATAGAATAAACGTTAATAAAATACATTTGCTTCTTTAAAATCTTGAATGTTATTGAGGAAGGCATCATGGGTTTCCAATCAGTTTAAAATTCTGGATTATTGTAATGTTTTGGTAGCTGTCTCTACTGCCATTTTCTAGGATGTTGTGATTCATTATGGTCCAGTATATATACCCTCTGATGGACTTCCCTCCTTGTCACTGATTGGTTGACTGATCTGCTGTTTGAATTGGTCAACCTCTGCTGTCAACAATGGAGTTTATCACTCCTATTTTTACTTAGGAGTATTCTCTTGTATCTGTCTTTCACAATTTTCTTCATTTCACAAAGTTACTTACTTACAATGAATTCTTTTGAATGAATTCATAATATTACTATTAGTAGTAGTAGTAGTAGAAATTTATTTAGAAGAACATTCTAATAAATACAAGTGATAAAAAAGAAAAAAACATAAATAAATATACATCATTCTTACAAACTAATAACAACAATCATACAATTCATCTACAAATAATACACAATATTGCACATCAAAATATCACATACACATATGCAACTTTCAAGGAATAAAAACACCATATGCATATTACAAGATAAATTTAAATCATTTTTTTATAATCACGATTTATTATCACAATTTAAATTTCTATTCCCTTGTTCCTTTCACAAACCTTATACATTCCCTTCTGAATGTTTTACTATTTTCAATTTTTCGAACCCATTCAGGGAGACTGTTGAACAAGCTAAAACCGTCACACAGTATTGATTTTCTAGAAAATTTCGTATGATGTCTTTTTATTTTTAAGTCAAAGGTTTGTCTTGCACTATAGTGGTGGTGACTGTGGGTAAATTTCAATTCCTGATATAGGTAGTATGGCACTCTTTTGTAAACCATTTTATGGACTAAATCTAAAACTTGAAGTGAAATTCTCTCTTCCATGGATGTCCACTGAAGAGCTTTTAACATGGATTTAATAGGTGTAAATTTACAACATTTAAGGATTACCCTCATTGCTCTATTTTGAAGTTTTTGGAGTTTTTTCATTTCTTGATTGCAGATCCCATATAAAACTGACGAACAATAATCAAAATGAGGAGATATGATTGTTTTGTAAATTAGGATTTTTGTCTGAGGACTTAAATATCTGCTAATTCTTCCTAAGTAACCAATCTTCTTGCCAGTTTTTCTGACAATGTAATCTACATGTCCTTTAAAATTTAAATGGGAGTCAATCATAATTCCTAAATATTTTATTACATCCACGAAGTCAAGAATAAATCCATCAATCTGTATTGCAGGTTTGCTATGGTTATCAAGAATAATCTTCTTCTTTTGTGGTGATGGTGTTATTAGGATACATTTAGAATTTAATTATTAGAATTTAAATATTAGAATTTAAGAAATAATTCCTATTATTATTATTATTACTAATAATAATGAATAGAGAATATTTATTACCACATTCAAAATGTATCCAAAATATACCAAAACATCTCCATTAAATTCTCCTGCATATGCAGTAAATCCTCCAACTGTAAACTGAGAAAAAATGTGAGTTCTGCAACAGACAGACAGTGGAAATATGAGTTCATGAAATGAGGGAAACCTGATGGAATACTATATATGCAGAGGAAAGTTCACATATAAGGAGTAATGAGACGGCATAAATGGGAATTGTTTCTTAGGAGATGATTGACAGAGGAAGTAAGAAGCTAAGTGAAGGAATTTTGAAGACCCTGATTTTGTCAAAACCTCTCCAAAAGAATACCAAAATATGGATTGCTAACCCATAGATTACACTGCTGGGGAACATTCATTAAATTCACTGATAGTCAGATATAGATGTGGAATGAACTGTTATGTTCACCAATGGCTCTCAAAGTCATTGATTAAAAGACTATAGAGATTAAAGAAAAGGTAATGCAGTACATTGCCATGCAAGAATCCTAGTGTTCCAAATATGGCTCACTTACATGTATAACAGCTCAAGAAAGATACAATAGTACGTTACCATGTAATTATCTAGCAAAGTAGATTCATCTTCATGGCACGGAATAATTTGTTACTAAGATGATTTCACCTCTTTCCATGAGTTAATAGCAGAATGATATTTTGAGTATCTAACAGGTCCCTTAATTTTCCCATGAAATATGTCAGTATATAAGGTTCTAACTCGAAAGAATAATGCTGTAAGTTCTCATCCAATATGTCCTAATTATCCTAAATCTAATACAGTCAATTCTGGTATTACTATGCAAAAAGTTAAGCCTTCTCCTTTTAATCTGCTGCCAACCCATAAAGCTACAACAAACATTTAAAACTTGCCTACAAGCTCAAGTGTCTTCTTCAGAAAGGGAAACAAGATCTTCCTTCAGCCCTGTAAAAGCCAGATTTTTATGATAAAGATCTTCTGCAGACTTCAATGCCTTATTCATGTAAATCAATTGTCTTAGGAACAATTATGAGCATCGGAAGTTTTATTTCCAGAAAAGAAAATAGATTTAATATACATTTATAAATACTGGTTCAAGCAATTATCTGTGTCAATCCCTCACAATTTTGAGCAGCTATTCTTTGTCAATAAATTCATAAAAATGGAGATTTTATAATTTTTGCCAAGGGTTACCACAATGTCACTCGAATTTTTTATTTTACTTGTGTTTCCTGATTAAAGTAGTAAAATTTGAAAATTACAGCTATTAGTTTGTGCTTGTATGATTTTGTATGCCATTTAATTGTAGTTTATAAGAAACTTGTTCCTGTTTTAATTCTTTTTGTGAAAAAATGGAAAGTCTCACATATTATATATTTAATCATTAACAAGACCTTTTATGGATTTAGCTATTGATTCTAATGTTATTTTTTGTAACAAGTTCTTATTGGGGGAAAATAATTCATATTTAGGCTCTTGTAACAGGAACTCTTGTTAACAAGCCAGCAAGAAAGGCTTTTTAGTCTCCTCTTGATGATGTATTCACAAATTTAAACAAGTTCTGAATTGATCTAAAAGCTTAACCAGGCAATGGCTTTTCCTTGGTAATGGTTGTAACTCAAATTTATATTCCTTCCCCTGCACCAATCAAAACCCTAAAACCTTAAACTATGGCATCATTATTTTCAAAATTTCAGTCAATTTAATGACTTTTAGGGTCTGGAACAGATGAAAAATCACTGGGGGTTAAGAAAGGACAGTATGGTTTTTGGAAGAACAGATTAAACCAACTTTTGAAAAATTTGACGACCGAAAGATAGCTGACCAGAGAAGCATTTGTGCATCCTTTGATTCTATAAATATTCTAGCCAAAACTATTGAATGCAGAAAGATGAATATTTTACAAGTTATAGATAAATATATTTAGTATGCAGAAATGATATCATAGAAATAGCTTTGTCTAAGGTATAAGAAAAAGGATGATGATGTGCATATAACAAGGTTACTCGTTGGCTATGACACCAAACAAAAGACTTCTTTGTTGACAGCTGTCAAGGACTTGTAAAGAGATTGGATGAGTGTGTGAATGTACAGGTTGAATATATAGAAAAGTGAAATAAATTTCAGGAAGTTACTCTGATTAATATTGCTCTATCCAGTTTTGCAACTTGCTTATTGACTTACCCTTGTATTAATAGTGATCACATTAATTTTGGCACCCCTGACAAGAGGTACCTTGATGAGAGGTGCCTCAGGCACTAACCTTACCTCCTAACCAATTGGCAAGGCTCTACATATATATGTAAACCTTTATAAAATAAATTTAAGCCTTTGGGTATAATTGAGTGAACTCACTTTATATTTAAATATTTTGCTCAGTTCTTACCTCCCTCTAATTGAAAATCTTTGAATTCTGCCCTTATGTATTTTCCTGGAGCTGAAATTATGTATTCACATTTTAAATTTCTTCCATAGTTATTTGGATATCCAGGTGATATGATACGTCCTTTCTCTGATGTCATTGTTTCACCGCAATTGGTATTCCACTGAGCCTGAGAAGAGATTTTTAAGATTGAAATTTGAAATATCACTAACATTATGCAATATACAAGCAAAATTTTCTATTTAATAATCAACTATTGGTGAATGTATTGACAAGGGATTAATCCTGCACTCTGCACACCAGAGTTATCATTCTTTACAAACCCAAAAATTGTCATAATGTGGGGTAAATTTTAGGCTACCACCTGTGAATTGAAATTCCTTATTAAAATGATAGCTACAATCTATAAAAATCTATTAAAATGAAGCTACAATCAAATAAATGTCTGATTATTTTAACACAGCTGGATAAAGCATTAAATAAGTAATACTGTTCACCCAGCTGAGAACCCAAGAGGAATTCATCCATAGTGTTTGCTGGGAAAGAAGTAAGTCTTTCAACTAATAATATATACAAACACACATACACCAAAGAGTTATTTTATTTCTGCTGGACTTTCGACTAAGTATTTTGTATAAGAAAAACTACGTAAGATTAATACTTACTGTAAATCCATCACCATTGACAGCTTCATTTGATCGAAATATGACTTTCATTTGCCTGCCAGTTGAATTATAGGAATTGCTAATGTCCCTTCCACAAACTTTTCCTAATGATATCCAATCATCACTTCTGAAATCAAATACCTGCAAAGAAGATAATATTTCATCAAAAAACTCAAAAAGATTGGAGTAAAATTAGTCTAACAAGAAAAATAAAAGGTTACAATAGTCATACAATCTGATGTAAATGTAATGAACTCAAAACTTGAATTTAGTATGATGAAATCTGAAGTTGAAGGAAAAATTTAGAAGTTATATATATTTATCAAATTTCATGAAAACTTTAACTTTAATCTGGTAACATATGTTGAAAACTGTAAAAACTCATACAAAAGACAATTCTTCACAAAGTTGATACATAATGTTATGTATGGCATGATAGCTCAAATTCCATACACAAAATAGTGCACATTACTGATGTCTGTACTAAGAAGGATATTTACAGCTCCATTTTAGCAATATTAATAATTACAGAAAGATAAACTGAAGAATTTTGGTCAGAAACATCCATCATAATGAATATTCACAATGTAATGAGTTTCTGTATAATTTTTTTTCTGTGTTAAAAGGGAGAATGAAACTATGGGAAATTTAGGGATACCAATCAACAAAAAGGAATATGAATGAATTATATACCAAAAATGTATGAAAAGTATTTTAGATGACATTATAAAATATAACATCAGCAAATGCACCACCTGAAGCTCATTTAACTGTACTTACAAAAATTCTACTTTCTTGGTATAAAGTATATAGTATGTCTCATTATTGAACTTACCTCAACGTAATCACTGACACAATTTTCAGTTTGCTCCAACTGAAAACGATTGATGAATGTAAGCCCAATGTGGTATCCATCTGCGACTTTGATCTCCCATTCACATTCTGCATCATTAGGGTAAGACTTAGGATATTGTGGAGAGGAAATTTCTCCCTGCATTCCATGATATACTCCTCCACATCCTAATTATCAAAGAAGGAAATTTAGATGGCAAAATTTTCCAACAGAATTATATCAATTAGGTTCACCATTGAGTCTCATAGTCCACAGGTAGGCAAAATTTGTACTAAATCCAGATTCTTGCAAGAATCTGATAGACCTGGGATCCTCTTTGTTATTTCAATAAAATCATAAAATTATATAAACAAAACATTTTAATATAAATACTATACAATTTATATTGTAACAGTTTAGATAGCTAATTATTTTATAAAAATATGCGGATTCTGCTTTCAGAAATAAAAGATAGACAGGGAAATACCTACATGTAAGAAGGACAGTAACTAGCACCAGCAAATCAAATTCAAAGAACTCTAGAAATGTTCTCTCATAGCAGTCATCAAGTACCTCAAGAGTTGAGGAGCTCTAGTCACACACAGCTAAAGTTGGCATTACACTTAAGGCTTGAAATCTTACCTCCTACCATTGGCTCTGATGATATCATGAACCCCTTAGCTTGATCAGCCAGATTTGAGTGAAACCAAATCCAAAGACGATTTGACTGTGATATGATATCAGCAGGAATTACATTTCCACAGTATTTTCCAATCAATGGTGATCTAGGTGTGTGTCCATTTCTGATGGCTACAAAATCATGGGTGCAATCAACTTCCATATCCATACTGATGAATTTTAGCTGTCAGAGTTTTAATAAAAAGATATTTTTAAGAGTACTCAAGTAAGAGAAATAAAATAACATGAAATTCTACCAAAGCATACCCTTATTTGCTGACCCTCCGGATAATTAATTGCCCAAGCACAGTCGATGTTAGGAGGGTAATTGTCAGGATAGTTTGGACTGGTAATCATATTACGTGGTCCTGTGAGAATCCCCCCACATTCATGAACAGCGTAGGTCAAATTAAAATTCATAACTGTTGGGTTTAAATCCTTCCATGGAAGATTTTGAGCCTTTAGGATTGAAACTCATTAGTTAATCGGCAAATAAAAGAAACTGTAGAGAATGTGTAATAAACCAAGAATGTTTTTCATTACCTCAGAAATTTTTCTTTTGTAATATTACAAAACTAATTTTATAAAATTATAAAAAAGAATGGTTTATTATAGATACCAAAATGAACATATAACCTAATGATAATTAAGAAAATACTTATAATCAGTTTAACCTGAGAAAAAATTAGTTAATGGACTGATTTATGTTTATATGACCTATGTAGTGTTCAACAGCAAACAATTTGAAGATGTATATCTCTATCTAATCTCTAATTCATCAAGTGAAAACAAGAGCTAAAAGGTGTCCATGTTAAAATATCACATATAACCATATTCTTTAGATTTATATATGATTTATAAAATAAAAATATACCATAAAACACTTATCAATTACTCACCACAACAGATGTAGATTGATATGGGTTCACCACAGTTTCAGATGTAAAATTTCCACAGAATTCAGCCAAGAGATCATATCCTATTAATAAATAAAATAGCTATCAGAAATGAAAAACTTTCCTTGAAATAAGAAACAGAGTGTAGGAAATAAATATATCATACAAATAAAATCTAAATATTCCACATTAGAGAATTTTAATTACCAGTACCAGACACGATATAAAGAGATGTTGGTAAATACCGACATCCATTTAACTCCATTTGGCCAATTTGAGCATTGAGTAAGGTCATAACAAAGGTGGAATTAGAATTGGTTTCTGTGTTACGATCCCACTCACAGTAAAAACTGTTGACACTTGGTGGTATAATAACACCTGAGGTAGAAGATAGGTCACCCTGACACACTGCAAGAGAACGATCAAAATAATTTGCCTTATAAAAGCAAAGAATACAGATAGGTTATATGAGGTCCTAAGTTTATAAAGTCACTATACTGAGAATCAATGCAATCTTTAAATTGGGGCTCCCGCATAGCCATGTGGGCAGCACGTTTGACTTTGATGAAAGTGGTCCTGGGTTCGATTCTGGTGGGAGCCCACATGCGAAATGACCTCAGCTGTTTAAGCACTTTTCAAATACTTCTTCTACTACTACCTAAATAACTTAAATTCAAATGTGGTATTAGATAAAATAAAGCAGTGATTAAGAAGATGCAGTCTTTCAGTACTTCCTATTAATTTTCAGTAATACTGGCCATTAAATATGATATGATTTTTAATGTTTCATGGTTGATGTCATTACTGTGTAATTATGAAATATTTTGAGTACTTTCATTAATTCTATGAAATTTCCATCAGAAATTCCCATTATGCCATGATTATGAAATCATCTACATTAAGCAGCATAACTATCTAAAGGCTTTAAGCACCTAAAGTGTTCAAAATAGGTTGAGGAAATAATAAAATATAAATGAAATGAGTTAGGTTTTAGATAAATCACAAATTCGTAAAAGTTGAAAGAAAACTGTAACAGTTGTTGACATAAAAAGATAATAAAGAATAATTATAACCCTTTCACATTCTGGTAAATTATAGCATGAAATTCCAGATAAAAGCATACATAAAATCACAGCTTCTTGTGGCAATCTGTAAAATTTATACATTAAAGATTGGAAATCAGAAAAAGATTGCTGCAGGACTTACAAGCTGGAAGATCAGATGTATATCTTGCTTTGAAGCCTCTGTTATTTGTAGGAAATCTCACCATGTAGTATACTAATAGTTTATTAAAAGAGGATTCCACAACTTCTGGTGGTTCTTGGCCACAAAAATTCTTAATGGGGAATGACACAGAACGACCAGTATGGAACTGCAATATGAGAGAAGTTTATTTACTTAACATAGAAATATTTTGTTGATGCTCATTGAAAGTTAGATTAAAATCAAAGAGAATTCCAATATTAAGTAAAAACTGTGCATAATCTAAATCTCAACTATATGAGGCATTTATATGAAACTTCAGGGGATTTTGGATTATGACATATTAATAATTTCAAAATTAAAAACATCAATATAAACATCATCAAACATCAAAACTAGCAGTCAATTTATCAGGTAAAATAATCCATGGTTATAGAAGGACTAATAATTTTGTAGTGAATAATATTTTAAAAAGGAAACATTTCAAATGTGATGTATACCTGCAAATCACAAAAATTTTAATTTTCATATCATACTAAAGAAAATAGATTAAAGTTTACTTCAATATTAATAGAATATATATATAAGGGATATTAAATTATTGCAAATACAAAAATGGAAGGCAATACTTACTGATACACGCTGATTACAATGTGCACGACTCCATCCTAGGTCTAAATCAATGAACTCCACTCGAATGCGTCTTCCTTTTGGAACAGTTATAACCCACATACAAAAGCGGTTATATGGTGATAAGTTCGGATACCCTGGGCTTGAAAAAATTCCAGAAGGTGCACCATCAAGATGTCCTCCACAACCTGCAATGAGATAAAAGGTATTGTATAAAGACATTAGCTAAATAAAAGATGTTTGAAAGAAATAAGATAATTTGTTAAACAACTTGCAAGACATGATTTAATGAAGATAATTATTTGCATGAACAAATGTACCATTGAAAAGCAATAGCACCAGCAAACCAACTACTCTTTCACAATGATGGATGGATTTTGTTGGAAGGAATATTTAAACCTCAAATAAATCCATTTAATAAAATTGTTCATAATAAATTAAATATCATTACTCTAGACAGATTTACTATGAGATCGCTCAAAATGTCAGGATTGAAAAAAAATTCTTATAAAAAATTTTACCTTTCCTATGTTTTAATACCTCAAGCTTACATGCCAACAACATAATTAGAGACTACCCTGCAGATTAAAAGTCTTTAATATACAAATGTGATAAGAAGTTTATTACACAGACAGACACATCTTACTCAGGTTGATATATAATTTTCAAATGGATTATAATGGCACT
The DNA here is from genome assembly GCA_036926295.1 of Pachydiplax longipennis. Classification (NCBI taxonomy): domain Eukaryota; kingdom Metazoa; phylum Arthropoda; class Insecta; order Odonata; family Libellulidae; genus Pachydiplax; species Pachydiplax longipennis. The sequence continues at coordinate 10,658,814 of JAVFKF010000034.1, read as the reverse complement.
GCATGAGGGTTACAACTTACAGTACAATGTACACACTGTATTATGCCAGAAAAGGGCAGAATGTTTTGAAATGTCAGAGGATTGAAATACAAACTAAAAAAGACATTCAAAATTATTACATCCTCCAGCATTTGATCTACAAATTTCAACCAAAAACAAATAAAATCTACGTATTTTCATCATTTTCACTTCCATATGTATTTCTTTGATTTGGTAACACATCCTTTTGATAGAAAAATGTGAATGTTCTCAATCTTTAATCATTAAGTGTTCTTCATTATTGAAAAAAATTCCTTAGAAGCCATTAATTATCTTTCTTTAGTTAGAAGACAATAAACTCAAACCTAGATCCAAAGCAGAAAAATGTTTATCATAGTAAAGCAAGAGACTTCGAGGTTTCTCGGTGTGTGGCCAATCCAGGCCATCCTTAGTAGTTCAGTCCAAGGTTAGAAACAAAGAGAGCAAGTGTAACTGTTTTGCTGAAATACTTTTAAATTTAAAATTTACTTTATATATAAAATGAATCTAAGCAAAAAATTGTGGAATTACATTCAAGATAACAAGATAAAATTTTGGTAATTTCTCACCTGTGTGTCCTGATGTATGCATTTAATAATTTGAGGTCATGTTTTATACAGAAAATATTTAAATGTTCAAAAAAACTTCCTATGAATTGCTTGTATTTTAGAATAGTATAACTTGACCAGGTAGTTTGAAACTCATTAACCTCATTGGATACTACAATTATTTCTATAGATTTAAATAAATAAGCTGAACAAGTCAGCTAAAAATACTAATTGATACATATTTTGAAAAACCCAAAATTGTGTTACACTTTGAATTTTGATAGGTTTCCTTCAATAACAGCAATAATAATATGAAAGATCTAAAGAATAATCTTTGAAACCTACTTTTCCAACTGCTCTCATAACTCAGCTTGAATCCTTTTAAATTATAGTTGGATTCATCCATAGATCGGAATGTGACCTCTGCCTGATTGCTTGATGCATGCACAGGAGATGGTTGTGTGTTTCCACAATAATGGCCTAGGATATGTTCTAGAAAAAAACATGAAAAAGATTGAAAATTTTGAAGATAAATGAATATTCTATCATATATCTATTGATACTTTATCATATTTCTAGTGAAATGGATTCATATTCTATGGTAATTTCTGAAGATAGAACATCAAGATGCCATTTGAAGAATAATAGAAATATTTTGTCTCATTTGAAATCAATAAAAGTGAAAGAAGAAAATACTAATTAAACAATTGCACTAGCTTTTAATGGCACTAGAAGTTGCAGAAATATTCTCTAAAATGAATAGAAAATTGGGTGGCTCACATAAAGGATTAATAAAACGATATTATTGCATACATTCATGTGCAAAACACATATGTGTTTAAGATTCATCAAGTTTTTAAGATTGTATTCTAAAAATTTATAACAATGAATGACAGAGAAAATCTTGCCTCCTATAAGACACACTGTGCTGTTTAACCTCTGTGAGAAAAGAAACATGCATTATATGCAAATATAATTTCCCAAATCATACAACATTTTTCAACTACCCTCACAACTGGCCATCTAGTAAGGGAAGCCTGGGTGCTAAATTTCCAATTGGGGCCCTATTACATTCCCCATACCACATGGTATGTAATGGTTTATTAATAAAGCACGATATTTGAAATATTGAAATTTTGTATAAAAGTATTGCTTGACTTTTGCAAAATCAGGAATTTGCCTTTCTAAAATGAGACCCCTTAAATCAGGTTAGGATTCTAGGCAGTCACAAAACCCCCCAGGCTAACCTTATGTTCCCTAATCCCCAAGATAGCAGTGTTTTGGAAACAATACTCTAGTCAAGTCTATTCCTAATCTAATCCCTCTAGCAGGGTTACCAGATGTTGGTTATTTCTGGAAATGCTCTCTTTTTATGAGCTTCAGGGACTTCCAGGAGAGATTTTGATTTCTTTTAGGAGTCCTTTGGACAATAGAAAACATTATCCAACCATCATTTTAAAAAGATCATTCTGTTCTGAGCATGCAAAGATGATGAATAAAATCCATATAATATGTTACTACTACAAAGAAAGTGACTCAATATATAATATTACACAAACTTTTCTGAGAATAGAAAAGTTGAACACCAATGATATTCAAAGATTAATTTTAAATGTTATGTTAAGAAAATGTCCTGATGAAATAAATGTTATTAAAATAATCTTAATAAAATGTCCTGATGATATTTCAGATTTTATGTATGTACATAAATCTAATCCAACCATATTTCCTACATTTTCATTACTTTTGTCCTTCATTAATCTCAACATACAATAAAACACAGTTATGATACTTTTCAGGAGACTGAGTGAAAACTACATTATAACTGAAATGTTACAGAGTTTATTTGTCTCACCTCAGAAAATGAAAGGGAGTTGGCAGTTTTTATTTTTAAATAGGAGTTTAACATATAAAAGGAATCTTTCTTAGTTTGCTTTATCTACTACAGCTACAGATATCTAGAGAGACTGCAAACTATTGTTGTTTAATGCTGGTTGCCTTCTCATCATATTTCTAAGAAATATCAGCTTTTTGCACAAAGAGAGCATTTCACTACTTTGGATATTAATTCATTTTTTCCTCTTAGTTCAAGCAATTTTCATCGAACAATCAATTAGGGACGAATTAATTTTTTAGCAGCACTGATGAGAAACTATCAAGGGGTACAATCTCTCAAAGGCTATGCTCAACAGTCCAGCAAACACAGCCAAACACTCTGGTTTGTTCAAATTGTATACAACTTGAAATTGCATTGAAAAAAAGCACCAAGCTAATTCTTAATCTACCCTTTTGCCCTGAGACAAAACAAATGGGGAAGATCTCACTCTATCTCAGAGCTAAAATCGGTTATGACAATGGGTTGAAGATTGTTCTGCTTAGCGATATCTCCATTTTCTTCTCATTGTAATTAGTCATCCCAAAAAGGGAATACAAGGGATTTCCTTGGAGACAAGGCAAAGCAAAAGATGAGAGAGGACAGCGATATGACTATAATGCAAATAATTTTCGGTCTATAGACTGACTATCAGGGAGAGGATTGGCTATACTGGGTTCCATTGCATCAGAGGACGGCAGAAATTCCGCGTTATAAGCGGAGAGCAAAACGTCTTAAGGGGTATCTTTTACAATGGGTTTAGTATGAAAAAGATCTAAACCGAGAGAAAAGTGAACAAAGATTGCATGGGCGGAATAGCGTCTTAAGTGTGAGCGTTTTAAACATGTTTTACTCTATCTAGTAACCCTACCCCAAATATGGGGAATTTTGATACCTTTACCGGAGTGGTTTAGTCGGTTCGCGCGAACCTGTCCTTAAAATTTCCCGAGGGATGCTAAACTGATTCCTAAATCCAACTGATAAGATACATGTAATGGCACGAAAATCCGCTCGTTACAACGAAAGTATGATCTCAGTATTGAATCATGGAATACTTCATCCGCAATCAATCTAATATTTCATATAAAAATTTTCAAATTAGAAGAACGAATAGAGACCCGTTTAAACGTGCATTACGAGGTTGCATGTATCTTAGAGATAAGCAAATAAGGAGCCTGTTCCTAAAATATTTCAGTTTCACCACTGCTTTACCAATAACAATTTAATTAATTGAATCGTTCATTTACAATGTAAACTTCAGAATATCTATATTTGTTTCTTTCTTTTTCTACTGCTGTGGTCATATTCCAGCAGGTAATGATTGCACAAATCTATGGCTTGCGAGCTTAAACGGATTCAGAAGGCGGTATCTCTGCTCAAACATGCGAGTTTCTCTCTCCCGACGATTAGAAGGGAGAGCGTAATCAAATGCGGCCTTAACCAGCGAGCGCCCTGATATCCTATTATTCGTGAAATTCAAATACTCCATTTGTTTAAGGCTCACGTGCCATGAAAGATTTGCTACCAGAGAATTAATCGCCGATCTCAGTCATCTGGAAGCCATACTTACATGGAAATATGAATAAGGTTGAAATTTTTAATGAAAACGATGAATATTTCATTTAACGCCACAAAAGTAAATACTAGCTTACATCCCTTCCGACGCTAAAATCCGAGCTAGTTATGGAAAGAGAAACGATTGTTCTACTACCGTCGTTCCTTTTCGAAGCATTTAGTTATCAGATCATAACCAGGCTACTTTCAAGGATAAGTAGCTTTCACTACGTATCCTAAAGAAATACGTCGTAACTGAGTTCAGGGTGCATTTGATTTATTCACAGGCGAGAAACAAAAGAAAGAGGTAGTGAGGGGTAAATGGCTCATAGGGGAGGTTACATGAATGGTATATATAAAGTCGAAGCCACTTGTCGTGCCTCTTTCTCCAACATCATCGCCTCGTGGATCCGAAGTCGTCATGTCAAGGTAGGGAAACTTCATATTGAGTCGAATTCCAAGTACTAGTGCATCGTAATTTTGAGATACAGTTTAGTTACAGAGTAAGATTAATCAATGTTTAGAAGCGTAAATTTTCCTATTCTCAACTCTTTTGTACGAAGCTAACAGAATAGAGATCTCAAATCAACGGCAAACCGTAGCTCATGTGTTTACCTGTGTGTGAAAGTGATACTCATTATCTTATGATTTGGAAAAGGCAAAATATATATTAGCTAAAAGAATCTTTCTCTTTAATCTGTGAGCATGAACGCTACTTTTTATCAGAAGTTCCCTAATGAGATAAAATATCTAATAATCCTTGTGTTATATCATTATCTAGATTATCAACGAGCATTCTAGTGATTCTGGTTCTTCTCGCACTGATTTTGAACACTGTGGTAGAGGCAAAGAAAGGTAAAAGGTATTTAGAAGAAAAGAGCTTAGGTAGGCAGAAGAACCCTTCTAAGAGACATGAGTCGAGTGTTAAAGGTAAGGAAGAGAGGGCAAGGCGATGGAAGGAAGATAAAATGACAAGTGGGAAACAGGATGAGTTCCTGGAAATCACCAACCTTGACCTGGACAAACGAGTTAAGGGCGGCAAACATACGGATACTAAGGCAAGGTAAGATATGGACGAAAAGTTCACTGCTGAATACCACATGATTTCATTCAAAAATATTTTGTTCCGATATATTTGTGTTAATTTAAATAACGAATCTCTTAACACAATGTCCTAGATTCGCGATATAACAATCTTTATTACAATCTATGTTTTGAGAAATTTAAAGTTAACGAAAATGAATTATAATATTACTTTCAAGCCATCAAGTTGAATGTATTCTTAGTCTCTTCTCTATTCTCTTTCAAATATCAAGATAGAATTGGTTAAAATAGCACTTCAATTGAAATTTCACATCAACAATTTAAGATATTCGCATTTTATTGGTATATACATAACCAATAACTTAAATATATGATAATGAGTTAATGATTTCTTCTAAAAAGGTTTCCTGAAGTCAAGAAAGACAATCTTAAGAATTTATGCAAAAGTGAAAGAACACCCATGTTGTGCGAGGAAGAAGTAGAAAATATCCCTACAGAATGCAAGGACATGGAGTGCAGAAGTAAGAGAGACTGTGAGAGCACAGGATTGGAAAGGATGGAAGAGGATGACCCTCAAGAAGAATGCTTATTGAAGAAAAAAGAGAACAGACAAAAGAGAAATTTGAAGTGTGAGCATGACGAAACTATTCTTGCTAATGAGGAAAGTGAGGGAAATTGTTATTATGGATTGTAATTTCTAGTGAATTACAAATGTTGAAAGCTGTTGATACAAAATAATTAAAATTAAATGCAGTTTGTCGATATTTATATAATACTGTAAAAAATTGCTTTTAGTGATTACAATGTTAGTCTATGATGTATATGTAAGATATAAATAAACTATTTTCACAATTTTGGTGCCATTAATTGAAGAATCCCTTCTCATTGAGAACTCTGCAAAATTTACTTTTTAAACTTAATTGGAAGTAAAACATGGAATCTTTTAATGAGGAAGCTATTCATTTGTGTTACTTTTTGCCAAAAGTATGTACCATGATTAAAATTCACACATGTGTTAACAACTTGATAAACTATATCCTAAATGTTCAGAGATCTCATCTCTAATGAATTATATTTTGGGTAGAACATTTACATAGAACTTCATAAGATGTATATTCCACAATCATGGTCTCGAGGCTAGTCTCCAATCTTTACATTAAAGGAAATACATTATTAGGTAAAAATAATATAAATTATTGCTGAGAATATTATGTCTCGGATGATGCTTACAACAAGCGATTCATGCTGCTGTTTTCAATGTCAGTCTTCTGCTGACGCAAGCTGTATTTGTATCCATTAACTTTTGCTTCTGGCAATATCTGACTAATGTGTCTGTCATCAAATTAGTCATTTTTCTGCAAAATTCTACTTTATTCTCAGTTTATTACCTAAGATCAACCAAATTATTATTCTTCTGTTGCCAATTAAGCATTCCTGTCCATAGTACTTTCCATAATTATCTTCTGTTTTTCAAAGGAGTAATTCATTATTATTATTTGGAGATCTTTGTTTACTCCTGGTCATCTAGACAGATATTTCATGAGATGGACATAGTTATTCCAGTTGAAATTTATGGAAAAGTACAAATATAAAATAATTGAGGGAGCTGGTGACAGATAGTTATTTGAAAGGTTATGAAAGGAATATAAACTTTGATTTCTTATTTGATTAAGAGATATTTTTTACAAAACAATGTTTTGCAAAAAATGACTTGAGAAACCTTTATTGGTTTTAGCACGATTTGAAAATATCATATCATTGAATATTATGAAAATGTTTATTGGAAATGATTGTTTTGAAAAATATTGCATAGTTTGTCTATAAAAGGCACAAATTAATATGAATCAAAACATGAAGCAGTTGTTTATGAAATCACTAAGTAGAAGTTATTGTTGAAAGATTTTTACCTATTGTGAAAAGAAGGAAGATACATACATATAATTGAACATTTTTAAAAACTCAGAGGCAAAGAATTTAGAGTGGAGTGGAGATGCTTTGAGAAGTTTACTTTAGCCTAAGATTAATAGACTGTATGGAGGATACTTTCAATCCTTCACACTCCCCACTTCAGTTAGAATTGTCACAGTAAAAATTTATAGGAGGAGGTAGGTATCAAACGGTGGTAATGCAGGAATATCAATAAAAATTCAATTTTACTTCTGAGATATATGTAAGAAGATGGGATCTTAATAACACAAATACAAATGCCAAAAAGCCAGGATTCAATTATTTCTTAAGTATTTAGAGAAAAAAATTATCTTTAGTTTTTAATGTATGGTTGCACACCCACAAGATAAATCTATCAATTAATTGTATAAATTGCTCCACATACTATGAAAATCTAGAAATAGATGCATATTTAGCATATTAATGAGTATAAATGAAAACGTTATCAAAGTTTGCTTTTTTAATGAATATTTGACAAATCAAGTAGAAGGAAAATTTTTTGTTTGATGCACTTGAAGGTTTAAAATACATTTACCTAGATAATTTAGAAAATTCTTCAAGCATACCAATTGAAAACATGAAATAGATGTTTATTCCTTGAAATAAATCCATCAGAATTATTATTTATTTGCTGAGTGAGAGTATTGGAAATAACAATGAATAAACCTTTGTATATCACTGAATTCCCATTTTTAGTACCTTGTTCAACCTGTAAGTATGAAAGATATTACAAAAAACAAGAGTAAATCTGAACTGAAGAGGAATCTTCAAATTAAAAGAAACTGCCCATCTTATAAATTTCTTTCTAGTAAGATCTGAATTACAGTCTAGTAAGTTTTAACCTTTAGATTACTTTCTCTATGATGTTATCTTAACAAAAAGTAATAAGCTCTACAGTTTAAACAGGTAAAAAAATCCAGATATTTATGTCAGATAAAATAACAGAATCAGTAATTCTAGCTAAACCTTGCTTAGTAAAATATTAACTTATTTAAACTCATAACTATAAATAAAATAAACAAAAACTAAATAATAAAAATACGAAAATTAAAATATTGAAATGTATTACATCGTATACAACCTATTGTTTGTAACTTTTGAGTAAAAATGTTCAGTATTTTAGCTTTCCTTATTGTTTAAAATGTAAACAGGAAGAGTGTCAAACAAATTCAAATTGTCTTTTAAGCTGAATTGAAAAAGTAGAGAACTTGAATAAGATAGAGAACATGGTGAAGGAAAATAAAATATCAACAACAATATAGAATAGAAAAAAGGGTGATGCAATGAAAAGAAAAACTTGCAAACAATTAAAGATGTTATCACTAATGAGGCAAAGAGGATGATTGGTTATGCAAAACACATGAGGAGAAAGGAAGTAGTGACATGTTGACAGATGTGGTGATAAAAAAATGGGAGAAGGCAAGTTAAAAAGAAAATGGATGAACAAGGAAAAAGGAAATGTAGAAAACTACAAAATGAATCAAGAAGAGAGTGAAAAGGTAAAAAAATGACTAGATGAGCAGTGAAAAAAGACAGAAGAACAGAGAGGCAGTCTATAAGAAAATAAATAACTTATGAGGCAAAGATAGAGAAGTCATGCTCTCTTGCCATCACTATTTATCACAAACTTGGAAGAAATAACTGAAGGAAGTTTGGAAGCAGAGGAGAATGAAGGAGCAAAAGTGGAGGAAGACAGGTAAAATGTATTGTTTGCAGGCAATATGATAGTGATTACTGAGAATCCCAGTGTGCCATAGGGGTTTATGAACAACATCAGATTGGCATGTGAAAGGTACAGAATTAAGATGATCAGAGGAAATACAAGATTATGAGAATAGACAAAGAAGGAAAATCAGATTTACCCTCAGCTGAGAGGATATTGAGCAAGTGTTGAAGTTCAAGTATCTTGGTATTTTAGTGCAAGTATATGGAAATTGATGAAAGAAATTTGATAAATAATGAGAATGGTAAAAACAGCACTCTAAAGGATGCTAGGGTTAGTGATGGACAAAATGGATAAGGAATTGGAGAAAGGCTGATGAAAGGGTATGTTTAGAGTGAGTTAGGTATGGGTTAGAAAATGGTCAATTAGGAAAGTTGACAAAGAGAGAATATAGAATTTTAAATGTGCACCTGAAGGAAATGGGAAGGAATAGATAAATTAAGGAATAAAGAGGCGATGAAGCAGATCAGAAGTTGCCGAGAAACTGGATTGGACACTTCCCAAGTGACAAAAGACAATAGAATAACACAGTAGAGGAGATGGTGGAGAGAAAATGTTAGAAGGAGAAGGAAGGTACTGGATGAGTTAAGAGGAAGAGATGGCTACATATAATTGAAGAGAAAGTTAGTGAACAGGATTGTTTCAAAGCCAATTATCTATACCAAGACCCTGCCACTGGGAAGATGACCAATCAATATATTGAATTGACACAAAAATACTTACTCCTAGTAGTGCTATCTACTACATTATTCCCCTGATTTTCAATCTCAATATCATAATCTTCCATGTATTCATTTGTTACTATCCGACTTCCATGATTTGGATAACTAGAATTGAGGCTTATGGGTGTCACTCCTAATGGGTAAAAGATATTTCAAGTTAAAGGTTATATTGGTATAATATATAAAAATTAACCATATATTACAATATAAGCTATTTTTTAAATCTTTTCATGTTTACTTGAATCACCAGGCCAAGTAAAAATATCAAATTTCACCATGAAAACAGAATCTGAATATACTGAATATGCATTTTCTAAGTAAGATATGCAAATTAAAAATAATTGATTACAAATCAAGATGACTTCAAATTTCATTCTCAAATGATAGTGTACCTTGATTTTAATAGATGAACACCATTGTAAGTATTTTATCAAATTCTTGCAATGATCCTCATCAAAATTGATATCATACTATTGTAAAAAATATGGCTTCCCATGCAACCTATGTATTTTATTACTATTTTTTAACTAAATTGAATTGAATAAATTGAAAAATAATAGTTAAAAGAAATAACTTACCATTCATGGAACCAATTTCGTTTTCTGTAATGATCACATGATCAGTTGAAGTGCAATTAGAATTTGATGGTAAATCTAAATCCTCAAACTGTATGATAATGGCATGGTTTTGAGGACCTATTATGGTCCACTTACACATCAAGTTTCTATGATAGGGAGCAGGGTAACCTGGAGATGTTATTATTCCAGTTCGCCCCCTAATAACGTATTCACATTTAGCTGAAATGATAAATGACAAATAAAAATAACCTTCCATCATCTATTTTAAAAAGACTTTTCTTGTGTAGCTAGTGGAACCTTCATTGTACCTATTGTGGAAGAAAAGACATTTTAGTGTGAATTCTGTGAATTTCCCCTTGGATTTATCCAGAAAAAAATACCTGATCTGTCACAGATGAAAATCATAACTAGATGCTGTATTGCTTCAAAATATTTGAGAATCATTTAAATATATTTACACTCTAAGATTATTCATACAGAAGTAAAAAAAAATACTTATCACCTTACTATCAGAGAAACGAATAATTTTATCTTACCTAGTGATGCATTAGCAATGAAACCATTCCTGGGGTCATCCACATCAGTGAAGAATTTTACATATATGATATTTTCCCTTGAAGTTTGAGTGCCTGGCATCTCATGGCAGTATCTCCCAATGAGTGGAGAGTTTTCAGTTCCTCCATTTCTTATTTCTACAAAGGCATCTGTACATCTAAAAGTAATAGGGGAATCATGAAATTAAGTACATGAAATATATCTATTACCAAGATAAAGAAAATTATGTTAAAGATTCTGAGCCAATTTTCTAAATTTTAAACCTAATAACTTTGAGTTAATTAACATTTCAATTTATTATGCTGAAAACTGTAAGGTAACTGTTACAAAATAATTGACCTATTTTTAATTAAGACTTCTTCTCTTTGGATCACAAACATCAGTAGATGTTCAAAAAAACACAACTTACAATTCTTAGCTTACTTTCTTGATTTGAAGAAAGAAACTAAACTGTGACATATATATTAGGATTTTCAGGATAATTTTAAAAGGTTTGACATTTTACATTTATCAATATATTAGTCTCAAAAACTTTTCAGTGTCTTTGTGTGGAAGGATAGAGGGTGGAATAGAGGAAATTCATGCCGTAGAGGAAATAGATGTGGATGATTATGAAACTATACATGGAGAATACATACATGTAGCAAAAGAGAAAACCATAGGTAACCATTTTTAATATATATGCATTTTACATAGCCAATATGAAATTCTGGGAAATGATTCCCCTGCAGCAAATCATTATAGATTCATGATTGAAAGGAAAAACTAAATTTGGAAAAATAATCACACAAAGTAAAAAAACAATAAGGAGTGAATTACAATGTACCTGCGAGTTACAGTGAGGTCAAAACGGCCAAAAAAGTTGATATTTATCCTTTCACCTCCAGGTGCTAGAAATACCCATTCACATTCAGTGTGTGCATTGGGTATTTGTGGATAGAAGGGAGATGAAAATGTGACAGAATCTGATTCTTGGGTTAGAACATAGCGCCCTCCACAAGACTGTGACATCTCCTTGAATCTCAGCTTGAAACCCTACAATGAAAGAATGTACATAAACAGTCTCCATAGGAATGTCAAAATACTGAATAATAAAATATCAGATTTATCTTTTCATGCCCATTCTTATAAAATGTATGCCATATCATAATTTATAACATTACCTTAACTCCTGGAATTGTTTTGTACTTAATGTTCATCTTATTGCCAACAGTTTCAGGGACATCAGGGATGGCATTCCCACAATATCTTGATTTTCCAAGAAGTGGTGAATCAGATGAACCTCCATTTTTGAACTGGAATAGAAATGACAAAAATATTATATATGTGGTTATAATAGACAAAATTCAGTAATTTTAAATGCTGATAGACACATGCATCTGCCTCTGGACAATTACCCAATAAAAATTGAAATAATTCCAAGGAAATTAGTACTCAGAAAATATTTTATACTGAATAGCTATATATTCTAGAATAAAAATATACGTATTTGAAGTAATATATAATTGCAAAGAAAGTTAAGTTTTATGAAATGAATCAACTCACCATCACATATGTGTTAGTACAGCTATCAACAAGTCCTGAGAGATCAAAGACATCAAATTCTACCTTGATAGTTCTTCCTCTACGAACAGTAATATTCCATTCACATGTAATTAGCATTTGTGAATGTTGACCTTCATACTGAGTCAAATTTTGCACATCTATAACTCCATTAGAGCCAGAGAGGGAACCACCACAGGCTGATAAAGTAAGATGAAGATTTTTATCAGAGATATAAGACGTAAGAAGGAAAGATGAATTTTGACATGCTAAAATTTTAAATTATACATCACTGACATACATTTTAAAAGAAATTTATGAAATAAAATATACCACTGCAACCAGAGCAGTCAACTTCAAAAACTTTTGAGGGAAGATGAAAAATATATATCTTTGACAGAAAAATTTACTTTTTTCTAATTGTTGGAACATAAACTTGTATAAAGCTGTTTTATGCAGTAAATTAACATTTGTTTCAAATTTTTATATTGATTAACAAATGACAATTCTTAAAAATAATGCTTAGCTGCTAATCAAAATGAAATGTATTCTTTTTCTTCCTCAAGCTTGTGATCTGATCAGATCGAGCTATCAATGATGTCTGGAAATATCAGACAACAAATTGCTACATGGGTTGAATGACCATAAATAAAATGCTTCCACACAGTTTACATTTGAAATCAATTCTTGAAAATAAAAAGCTTTTTCATACAATTTACAGCAGAAGTTCACATTATTCTGAAATCAATTTTAACCCCTATACATTTTACAACATTAGTAAGAAAAATAGGTCGAGAAGAAAGATTCTCAAAATATATCTTTAGGATGTTTAACACAAGACCTAAAATAATTCTTGGAGATGAAAACTGCAAATAAAAGTTAATATCTTCTCTTAACTCTCAAGAGTTAACATCTTTCTCCAAAAGAAATATTTCAGAAAAACAGTCCTAGGCTAACTTAATAAACTTTACATTTCAAAATTATGATTCTGTAGGTAGGAGTCATACTTGAAATATTTAGCAAAAGATACCCAGAGAAGTCCAATCAGTTTTTGTTAATAAATAAGGAAAATGGCAAATCTGATGTCTCATCAAAGTTACACAGAATTAATTATTAAATAGTTACTCATAGATTAAGTTAAGAATTTTCTGGTTAGAGCAGCCTTTTGTTTGCTTAGATTTTTGAGAAAATGCACCTTCACCTTAAAATTTGAAACTCAATGACTTCCTTGTGTCCAAATTTTGAGATTAAGCACTTTACTATACTTATTTCTCAAATACAAATTGCTTTATATTTAACTGAAAACCTAAAATAAAAATCTTTTGCTGCATCATAAAAACAAAGTTTCAATCACCAATAGTTTGGTAGACTACTTTATAGTTTTGCTGTTAATTTACCTTTATATGTGGAGATCTGTTTTGTTTTATTTTCCAGTATGTTTTGATGAAATAATAATAAAACTGTTATTCTTGTGCTAGCAAATCTTTCTTCAAATGCTTTGAAGGGTATGCATACAATTGGTTAAAACCTCTGCCTCACAATGAAAAACTGAGATAAACATCCAGTTAATAGTAATGAGCTTGGTGAAAAGACAATCCTGCTTTCTGATTACAATCTGCCAACACTCCCCAAATAATGTACTCAGTATTAAATATAATTTACCTGAGTTAACATGAGCAGAAAATCCAGTTCCATTCCTATAAAAATCTGTCTTGAATACAACTTTCATCAAATTAGTTCCATGAAACTCTGTTTCTGTAGCATTTGGCAAGCAGTATGTCTTTTCTAAGTTCCATTCCTGGTTATTACTCAATCCTGAAAGTTAGATTTCAATAAATATATAAAAATGAGTGAAAAAAAGAAATGTTCAGCAAATATTAAATTCTTTGAAAGGCAGTTTCACTATCTACTCACCATTATATATCTCTATGAAATCAAATACACAAAATGGAATATTTGGCTGAAAATTGATATCATTCAGAGTAAAAAGAATGTGATTTGATGGCGTTGTTTCAAATATCCATTCACACTGCATATTATGATCATAACCATAGGGATACCCTGGACTGGTAAACTCAATGCCTGTTATATTGACATTAAAGAATCCTCCACATCCTGGAACTAATTAAAAACTTAACAGTAAATGAGAATTGATTTATGTTCTTAGATAATCTCTAAGAAGTATATCTAACACAAGAAACTTGAAAGAATAATGTCAAAAATCCTATTGATATTTCCAAATGAAATCATAAAAAAAATTAATAAAGATTTCAGATATCACAAGAGAAGTTGGCAGAAGTATGTTTTTTTAATTAATGAACATGAAGACATTTATATTACTGATAGCACTAATGGGTAAAGTTGGATAAAGCTACAGGAATAAAATTTTGAAATTATAGTGCCTTATTATGCCTTATACCCTTATTATTTCTCTGTCAACCAGCAAAAACTTGAGGAAATAGTTTATTAATAAAACTAATGGTATTCTAGGAAAAGAAGCTGACAAGTACTTTAAAAAGTTGTGATGAAAAAATTTAAATTTTTAAAAAGGCCTAAAGGAAACAGACTTGTTCAGGGCATCTCAGGTTCTGGAAACCTTGGAAAGCAACTAACTCTTTTCTAGTCAAATAGTCTATCAATGTAGCTAGATAGATTGTTTTTCTAGTCACACCCATTAGGCAATGGAAATAAAAATATTTTGTGATGATACTGATAAAGTACTATTTTATCCAAAAAACAGTATGAAGATTTCTTAATATGAGCTTTTTAAGATTTTTTATCATTTTATACAATGTGCATTAAAATTCACATTGAAATCACTGAAATATTTTTTTTATGACCAAATGGACAAGATAGAAAACCTAATTTAACTAAAGCATCATAGAAATGATACAGAGTCTGAATAACTTTGTGGTAATTATTAACATACAAAAAACCCATGAAGGTTACCATTAATTAACCATTACCTCTTGTATGCCCAATTTACACTGTACATAGAGCATTGTAATTTTTATAATTTTATATATTTATTTAGATGTCATATGTGATATTTACTACATATGATTGTTTAGCAAGCAAGCTTTAACAAAAATAACTTGGTAAATATGGAGAAAACACTACAATATATAAAAAAAACTCAAATAAGTAAAAGGTAAATACTATAAAATGGATTTACTTTGGCCTGTTTTGTTGGTCTGAGGCGTTGGAAAGTTTGGTCTCATAGGAACTTGAATCCAATTGAGCAGGAACCAAGATCCAAGCCTCATGGCATCAACAGTCCATGATATATGTACCACATTTGATGAAGTAGTTATAGGTGGAGGCAGTTCAGCTCCACAACCACTAAATAAGACTGGGAAGTTTTCATCAGGTCCATCATGAATCTGTTTAAATAATAACAGGAATAATCAATCAAATATTTTCATTTTGATATAAGTAACTTATTCAGAACTCCCCTATTTACTAAAGGCTTCTTCATATTCCACAAAGGAAACTGAACCTTAGCTTATCATTACTACTAAATTAGAAGTAGAGATTTGAGAATATATCGTTAGAGATTAACTTCCGTAAACAATTGTTCAGATGAGGAAAGCTTGATATGTTTCCATTCATTCACAAAAGATTTTTTCTAGATCAATGTTCCTCAAACTTTTTCACCACTCTTTCTCCTTGGCTCTATACTGAATGTTCCCTAACTATATTTTATAAAAAAAATGGTATCAGTGCCATCTAAAGGGATAATTAGTGAAAATGAATACCTGCCATTGTAAGACAATTGCTAAATCTTTAAATTTATTTGTTTTTTTTATCTCTAGAACCAAGTTTCCAGACTTCTAATCCCTTCTATACAAAAACAAGCAGCACTCATGTAGGAAATCACAGAAATACATCAGTTTAATATATGAAGAAAAAGAAAACATGAAACATTTTTCAATTGAAACTATTTCCAAGTTTAATAACTTAGCACTTCCACAAAAAATCACAGCACACACAACATGTTTCAATGCTTAAGCATCATTATGAAGTGGAACCAGGAACGAATTTTTCGCAAAATATTTGTAGGGAAGGGATGGGACAGAATTAACAGGAAAAGGTGAAAGTTAGGATTCACAGAACGACATTAGGTAGGTGATCAAGAAGAAGGTGAGGGAGAAGGGCAAGAAAGGATGCAGTTAGCAGGGGAGAGGAGGAAGGAAAAATATATTCATTTTTGAGGATATAATCAGGATTTTGGTTTGTTGCTACTGCTATACTGTTGCTCATTTTCAAGTCTTGCATGTAAGAAAATTTTACGTGGGTCATAAAATTTCTCTCTGTCTTGTTGATTTAGTAACGAAATAATTTTGATTTGACAGCATTGGCTAGCAGAGGAGTACAGAGAAATATGGGAGGGATGGAGATTAGAATATTTTCTGCTTGGCAGAAGTTATGAAGAAGAATTTCACACTTTTATAGGTTTCCTTTCCTTTGCTATGGGTATTGAGATAAATTGTCAAAATAAATATGTTTAGAAAGGAAATGATACCTTGAGAATGAAAGTTTCCATATGAATAAATTGATTTCAAAGCTTTGAATTAGATGCAATGACAAAATTATGTATACTGTTTACTAGAGCAAAAACTGTAAGCATTTATTTCTTGGACTATCATCTTTGTGTTAATGAGTATATTAGGAAAAACTTACAGCAAGTCTCACCTGCAGCAGACTCTTTCTCATTCAATTTCTTTTTCTAGATTCTATCACTACTTATATAACATAATGTAGCATCCAAACTTACAAGGATTTTGTTCAAATAGATCCATAGGAATTAATACAAGATAAAGTATGATCTTTTATAAGGGCTATGATTGCCTACCCCCCTCCCTGACTGCTTATTGACTATAGAAATTAAAAATGTTATCTGGATTGTAGTTATGATTAGTAAATTTTTGGATGAATATTTTCATCTGACTTATGTAATAATAAATATTTTTCTGGCTAGCAAATTTTTACGCAGAAAGAGCGAAATAAAGAAAGAATGCCAACATGTTGGATGGTGGAAAGGATAGTGACATTTTTTGGCATATTTGTATCTACATCACGCAACTTTATCTTTGTCGATTTAATTTATAACAATTTTAACTATTGAATTTAGAAAATATTACTTCAGTTTACATATTCAAAGAAGTTATTTATAAGACCCTTTTTTAATGGACATGCATGCACAAATTTATATCATACTGCCATTGGACAAGGGACTAGTACTTATAGGTAAACTTTAGTCTTTGGGGCTAATAGTAATAGAGTTAGCTCTGGGCATCACCAGATCTCTGCATGCCACTGTCTGTAGAGAATTGAAAGAATAGTTTCAAATCGATTCAGATTTTCTTTCCAAGGCTGTCACAAGTGCCAAAAGAAAAATTCTACCTTCAACATTGTCAAAGAAAGTCTATCAAGTTAAGAGCAACAAGTTCCTTACTGATTTGTTTTTTTTTTTAAGTGGAGGGATTATCAACAAAGAGTTTGTATCTGTGGGTCAGATAGTTAATGCAGTATTCTATCATAATGCATCGTGGGTAAGGTAGAATATAAAACAGAAACAACCAAAGAAATTGTACAGGAATGAATGAGCTTTCCACTATGATAATGTGAGGCCATACCACTTTCATCATACAACAGTTTTTGGCAAAAATGGCAGTTATTCTTCAACCAGCTTACTTGTCTGACTCAACTCCTTGCAATTTAACCTCTTATAAGGAATGAAAATCAAGATGAATGGGCAAAGATTTGACACAACAGATGTGATTTAAGCTTAATTGCAGGTGTTGCTGAACACAATAACAAAATTGGACATTCAGAATGCATTCTGTTCATGGTGGAAGCACTGGGATTGGTATTTTCAATTCCAAGGGGACTACTTAGAAGCTCATAGCAGTGAATATGAACCAGGTATTCTGAAAACTTATTTATTGATACATTTTGTGAAGTTTTAGGTGCACCACTTACTTATACAGCTAATCTTCTGTTGCCCCATACTTACAATATATTTATAAAAAGATTATCATATCACAATTATTTCATATCATCTATTCATATTTTAACATAAATATCAGTGGGTTATCAAAATATGCCTATTGTATTTGTTCTTCAGCATCTTGATAGCTAGGTAGACAGAAATGCATGAACTTTTTGTATGCAATCATTGCATGCAACTTAGTCACCAACTTGTTTACACCTATTACACTAAAGCAGAAAAATTGTAGCTTTATAAAGCTTTTAAAACCAGTTTTGAAAATTTATAAGATGAATCAATTACCAATTTTTGTAACCACATTTTTTATCACAAATGTCACATCTACTGTGTATTTAATTGTAATTTATATTATATTATAACTTCACACTAAAGCTGTGATTAAAACCAAATTAAAACCACAAATTAAATTAAAGGTATGAAAATAAGTCATGGAAATATGGCTTGTGGTAACTAGAGACATTTCTGGTATCTATAGGTAAAACTTCATCACAGAAACATTTTATTTTTTATGTGGACATAATTCTTTGGATCGAACTATTTAACAAAAAGCAAGCATTTTATGTTTTAAAATTAATCACAAATTGATTGCACATCAATAGTAAGTATTAATGGAATAGATTCATGAAATGCTTAAAAAATTGTGAAAAATCAATGATTTGGCAAGGAAATTCCAAATATAGCCAGAAAGAAATTAATGATGAAGAAGAGATGGCCAATGTATACATACCTGCATAATATAATGACATTCCTCACTATATGTGTCTAAATAAAAGTCTTCAAAAGTTATTGAGATCACATTCATACGTTCAACTGTTATGGTCCATTCAAAGTTCCCTTCATGAAGATAGGGCATTGGATATAATGGAGAAGCAATTTGTCCTTGAGGACCTGATAGTTGATTACCATGCACTGAAAATATTGATTTACAAGTACTTAATACAGATTATACCATTGTAAGGTAATAAAGAAAATTCAGGAATTTATGCAAGCAAAATAGGTATTACAGTAAAACACAGTTAAGATGCCTTTTGGGGGACCAAGCAAAAATCACATCTTAAGTGAGATAGAGTAATAACCACATTGCGTAATGCTGGTTGCACTACATAACAATTTTGCAGAATGATCTGCTTTCTGAACAAAGAGAGCTTCTTAATTATTTAATTATGGTGATTTTTCACCCAACAATAAAGCAGATTTTACTACAAAGACAACTGGGGAAGAATAATGATATTTTTAACAGCAATGATGAGAAGGCATCAATTAATCAATAATACTCAACAACCAACAAAACACTCCTTTTCTGTTTTTTTCAATATGTTTTTACCTCTTAAGATTGTAATGAAAGGAAACACCAAAAAATTTTACTTTTAAATGTATGTTCTGCCCTCAGAAAATCTGATGAAGAAAATCTCAGCCAAACAAGTTCATATTGGCTCTGTGAGTTGGAAAAAGATTACTCTGAATTCCAATCTTCATTTTATTCCCACAAAATTATTCATGCAAAAAAGTGATTTGCAAGAAATCTGTTTAGGGATAAGGAGAGGAGAGAGGGCAGAGACACAGATAATGTAAAAAAAGCTTTGGTCAATTGAATGCAGTGAATGATTGGCTATTGGGTTACAGTGCATCTGGGAATGGGAAGAATCCATGTCCTAAGCAGTATCCATATTATGTGTTTTATGTGAAATTGACTAGGACTGAGAGAAAAGTCGGCATTGATTTTACAGCAAGGCGGGATTGATGGGGGAGCACAAGTAGAGACCTTTGTCATTAGTAACGCAGGGATAAGGCGACAATTGGAAAGATTGAAAAATAACAAATCTTGCGACCCAGATAACATATCAGGTGATTTATTGAAACTAGGATCGACTGAAATTGTCCCATATATTAAATTTTTATTTTAAATGATCTTAAATAATGGTTCTATTTCAGAATATTGGAAAATGGCAACAGTCATACCAATTCATAAAGGTTGGGTAAAGATGGACGTAGAAAACTATAGACTGGTCAGCTTAACTTTGGTAGTATGTAAGCTAATGGAAAAGTTAGTCACAGAGTATCTTAGGAAATTCTGGAAAGAAACTGGGTGACTAAGTATTTATCAACATGGTTTTAGAAAAGGATATTCCTGCGAATTACAGTTATTAGGATTATGTCAGGATATTTCAGACTCGTTAGACAAACAAAAGGAAGTCGACAGAATTATCGTAGATTTTTGTAAAGCATTTGATAAAGTTCTATATCATTTGCTGACAGCAAAAGTAGAAAAAATGGGCATAGATACAAGGGTTAAAAGATGTCACAAAATTTTTTAATGGGTAGGTCTCAGAGAGTAAAAGTTGGCAAAAATATATCAGAAAAAATTGACATGACATCAGGGGTACCTCAAGGAAGTGTAATCAGCCCATTACTGTTTTTATTTTATATCAACGACTTACCAAAGCTCATTAAGTCCAAAATCTGTCTATATGCTGATGACTGTATAATTTACAGGGAAATTAATGGTGAGAATGATGTTAGAATATTACAAAGGGACATTGAAGCAGTTGAGAAGTGGGAAACAGAAAATGGAATGGAAATAAATGCAAAAAGAGCAAACACATTACATTCACGAATAGGAGGAGGGAAAAGAAATCTCATACAAGGTTAACGGAGAAAAAGTTCCCAGGGTGAAAGAATGTAAGTACTTAGGGGTAACATTTACAAAAAATTTAGACTGGGGTAATCACATTGAAAAGGTAATCTCTAAAGCATTAAAAAATCTCCATTACATGATGAGGAACTTAAAGGGAGCTAGTAGGGAAGCGAAGGACTTAGGATATAAAACAATAGTACGGCCTATATTGGAATATGCAAAAAACATGTGGGATCTGTACAGAAAACTAATATAAAGAAAATTGAAAAGATGCAGTGAAAAGCAGCCAGGTATGTTTTAAATCGACACAATAGGGAAGAAAGCATGAAAATGTTAGAATTTCTTGGGTGAAAAGTTTAAAAAAGAGGAGGATGCTAAACAGGTTGGTAGGGATTTTTCAAGTAAAAAAAGCTGGCAGAGCATGGAGGGAATTAAGTTACAGATTAGAAAAGCCAAATAATTCTGCACATGGCTATCATGATGAGAAGTTAAAATTGGGAAAACAAAGGACGGATATGGCTAAATTCTCATTTCTAAATAGAGGAGTAAGGGAATGGAACATGTTACCTGAAGAGGCCTTCAAGCCCTTACCTAAATCAGTTAAAGATTTTAAGATTAGATGTATTAAAATATTATAAAAATGTATTGAGTTTGGGATTTTTTTGTTAGACATTGTTAAATGTATAATGTTTTGTTGTAAAAAAGTGACCTTATCCTGTTGGACTATATGATGTTATTTAGGAATGTTAAATTTAAAAATATGAGTGTAAAATGAGTTGTATTTTAATGATGTTTGTGGCTGCCACCTAACTAATGCCAAATTGTAGCAATATATTAATAATAATAATAATAATAATAACCACATTCTATAAGGGAGCATCTTAAATGGGTTTTATTTTGTATGCGTGCACACACGCATGCACCTACATATACTATAAATACACAGTGAACCTATGATTATCTGTTGGCTGAATATTTGATTTGCAGAATATCCATGCAAAATATTTTTATCTCTCACAGTATTTCTGCAATCTATTTAATAAATTCAAACACAAAAAACATTTAAATATTTCCACTCAACTGTATAGATGGTTTCCTACAGTATATGGGGTAATGGGTTCATGACTAAAATGACATTGCAATATTACTGCACCCTATGTCAGATGAATAAAACTCTCAATGAGTTCATACAATTATTAAAATAATGTCCAATCAGCATATAAATAACAGATCTTAATTAATCTTGTAAATTATGAATTTATAAGAAATAAAAGTGAAATTTTGGATTATCTGTTGTTTCTCATTATTTGTGCATCGTTCTCTATCATCAGTGTAGAAAATTGAGAGATGAATTCACTGTATACACTCAAATATATCAAGGGAATAACCAGAATTTGTCTATGAGGGGTTAAAACATGGGGTATATGCAAAATTGTCTTAAATCAAAGGGCGAGCAAACTACCACCCAAAATGTAATGAAAATAGAAACAGATTTATATTAACATATATACCATGTGAGTCATCAAGGACTTGGAAAGATATTAAAATATTTGCATTTTTGTTTTTTTTATATTTCAATGAATGAGTATCTCGTGGGATGCTGCAGGTTTTGTCTGATTATGCAATTTTTATTATCATTTAGAAGAGAAAATTGAACAGTTTATAGAAAATATTTCCTTAGAGGTTTGAAAATAGGTATTTAATAAGATTCAAAGAAAAGAGGATTACTTTTCTACACCGCAGCAATTCAAGGCATTGAAAAATGGAATCATTTGGGAGTCTTCAAGATCTTCAGAACCTTGCTTTTACATAAGATATTTTCATTCCTTCTTTTTGTTTAATATGACAATGATAAATGTTTCCAAACAATATATTTATTCCATAACAAATATTAACTGTTCTTGTCTATGGTTAACTCATGGTAGCATGTGTCATTTGTGACCTTCTGGCTATGACATGCAGTGCAGGGATGTGACAGAAATGTAATGGTTATGCAAGAAATTTACAGATTGAAATGAAACTGAGTAGCTTTAAAGAAAAATTACAAGTATATAAATGAGGAGGAAAAATTACAAAATTAAGAACACGTTTTCCATTTCTCAAGTCATTGCATGTTTCCTGGGGAAGAGGAAAAGAACTATAGTCAGTTTAGTAATGTATCAAAGTATAAAAGGAACCTAATTAATATTTGAAAGACATTGATACATTTTACTAGATTACAATAATGAAAATGAACTTTTAAAAGTGAGTTATATAATTTATAATTAAAAATTGAATCATTTCAGAAGCAAGCAGGATTAACTTAACTTGTATCTAAAAGGGTTACTTATGAGTCTCTCCTTAGGAATGACCAATTTTGTGAGAACAAAAAGAAGATACTCTGAATCAGAGCATTCTTTGTCACAATCTTGCAGCTAATGCAAACTGAGATATAGTGAAATCTTCTCTCTTTGAAGTTTGAAATTTTTAGTCTCAGAATATTAGATTGAAAAGTCACTTGTAAAGTCAATGTTCACTTTCAACACAATCTATAGAAGATTACCCCCTTAAATGAACAAAGGAGTTAAGAAATGCCTTAAGGTCTTAAGTCCAATGATGGGATAATCCTGACCTGTACCTCAACATGATGAGAGGGTGAATGCTTTACACACAATTAAGTTAAGTGAGGACTGAATGATCATTTATCCTGTTCATTTATGATATTCAAATTAGTCTTGTAGCCATGAATTACATAGACTATACATCACAAATTGATCATGGGAAAATTGATCACAAATTGATCGAAAACCAAGGAGATAGATAGATGACAGGAGAGGGATATCTAACAAGGCTTCTCGAACATCAAGCAAAAGCCTTGTTATGAGCATAAACATGAATTGAAAATAGGTACATGAAACACCTGTACATCACTAAGATTAGGGAAATTAGATGAAATAAATAACATAACGCAAGGAAAGCAAATAAACAGTTTAAGTGAAATCAGATAGGTGGACAAAGGTCCTCCTCCTCCCATTGAATGATTTCAGAGTGATCTACAGTGGAAGAGAAATAACTAGCTTAATTGGAGTAGCCCTGATATTAAGAGGAGATCCAAGGGGAAAAATACTTATCATGTGAATGACAGAATTCTTATGATCAAAGTATTTGCTAAACCAATGGATATATATGTTATGAAAGTGCATTTCCTGCAAATATAATCATAATGGGAGATTTCAACATGACAGTTGATGCCTGTCTAGGCACGTAATGTCTGGGAAAATTTGAATTAAGCAAAACAAACAAAAGAAAAATTATACGAATTTTACAAAGAAAATGACTTTGTTATTGCCAAAATATTATTCAAAGTTCCTCTTCAAATAAGATACCTCTAAAATGCTCAAGGTGATACTAATAGAGCCCAAATTGATTATATTCTAATGAAAATAAGGAATAAAACACAAGTCTAGTCGTTTTAAAGCTATCCCAGACTCAAATATGATAGTGACCATACAGCTGTAATTGTGAAATGCTATATTGAGCCAAAGAAACATATAACAATAAAACAAAGCAGATAAATAGATAAATTTAAAAATGAAACTATAGCTTAAAGACTATGCAGAAAGAACAGATAAATCCTTAGAAGGAGGATGGGAAGAAATAAAAAAAATGCATCCATGATACAGCAGAAAATGTCATGGGAAGAAGTAAACCTAAACTAAGGAAGCCATGGATGAAAGAGGAAATTCTCCAGCTGATCAATGGGCTTAATAGAGAGAAAGAAAAGGACTATACCAAGTAAAATAACATCAAAAACTTAATAACAAATGTAGGGAAGCTAAACAGATCTGGGTAAAAGAGAAATGTAAAGAGATTGAGGAAGACATCATCAAAAACAACATGAGTAAAGTAGGGTGAGACAAGGCTGTCCTCTTTCACCTTATCTCTTTAACCTCTTCATAGGAGAAGTAATAGAGAAAATAAAATCAAAAAGTAAGGGCATAAAGATAAATGGCTCATCAGTTTGCTGATGATGTAGTGATTCTTGCAGACTGAGAAGAGGATATGAACCCTGCATTAAAGGCTCTAGGAAAAGAACTGAATAAATTAAAATTAAATATTAGCACAATAAAGACAAAAATGATTGTGGTGGATAAGTTAAACAACAATATAAAAGCTAAAATTAAGTTAGGAAACTCAATCATTGACCAAGAATATTGGAATAACTTGGAAAGTCAAGTAACAAATGAAAATAGAAGCATAAATAATTTCAAAAGAAGGATCAACAAAGATTCCAAAGAAAGTGTGACCTATAGGTAAACAACCACCTCTCATTATGAGAAGGAGATTTCTAAAGATGTTCGTGTGGAGTGTACTGACTTACAGTTGCAAATCATGGACATTAAAAAGGCAAGAAAAAGACTGGTTTCATGCAGCTGAAATGTGATTCTAGAGAAGAATGATGAAAACAAGTTGGGTAATGAGGAAAACAAATGAGCAGGTTTTGAAAGAAGTAGGTGAGAAAAGAACGTTTCTCCAAACAATTAATTCCAGGAAAATTGAACTCATTGGTCACCTAATAAGAAATAACAAGTTAATTAAGAAAACAGTGGAAGGGAAAGAGAATGAGAGGATAACCTAGGATGTTCTTGCTTCACAGTGTGATGTCAATCATGAACTGCAACTATTGTGAGGAAATGAAGAAAATATCCTTGGAAAGAGACAATTGGCTACAATGACAGTAACAAGGCCTGGTCTTTTGAGAGATAACAATGACTAAAGAAGAAAACATTGAAAAAAAAAACAGAAAATGAGTATTTTGTGAGCTG
Organism: Pachydiplax longipennis; assembly: GCA_036926295.1. Lineage (NCBI taxonomy): Eukaryota > Metazoa > Arthropoda > Insecta > Odonata > Libellulidae > Pachydiplax > Pachydiplax longipennis. Next base: position 10,633,257 of record JAVFKF010000034.1, on the reverse strand, counting down.
CTGAGCACAGTCTTTGCAAGAAAATGCTCTTTTGTGCCTTTGTTTGCAAAGCAGACCATTCTTACAGAATATGGCAAGAAGGCAACCAGCATTTCTCATAAATTATCAATGGATTCTAGGGATACAATATTTACTGCTCTGGTTTATAAACTAGAACAAAATATAGAAGATTCCTTTTCTTTTTAAAGTATGAATCACTTGTTAAAAATAATAGGATAATAACACACAAACTGTATTTATTGTAATAAATATAAGTAACACTAATAGTTAAAGTAAGCTTTACTTACACATAGCATAATCAGCAACAAATCCCAAACCAGTACCATCATCATCACTGCGGAATTTAATCCAGAATTTATCTGATGCTGTAATATTATCAGGTATTGTATTTCCACAGTATACTCCAAACAAAGATCCCATAGCACTTCCTTTCCGAATTTCAAGGTAGTCTTTGTCACAGTTTTCACTTGGCTCCAAATCAAAAGACCGAAAAGAGAGGGTGGCTTTATTGCCTGAATAGAGAAAAAACTTAATGTAATATAACTCACTTTCTAGTGTATTAATCAACCTTTAAATACAACATCTCAAAGATAACATCTACACAACATATATATGAATAAATATAAATATCCCTCATGTAAACGATGGATATTTATAGCCAGTTAAATGAAAGATATAAACTATTGATTTGGCTGAGATGTTGTGGAAATACATAACTGAACACAGATTTTTTAACTTTTCCACAAACGTTTTTATTAAGGAACTACTGGTTTTGGTATATTACCATCATCAGGTTCAAACAAAACTGAATCCTCAAACTGCTGAGACTTACATTATAAATTGGGTGATAACAGACAAAAATACGATGTAGAAGAGTTGGAAATAGACATACATCAATAACCAATCAAGAGGTAGAAGGGGGAGTGGGCGAGGAAAGATTACTCATGACTAAGGATGGGGGAGAGGGTGGATTCCAAGATGTAAAAATCTGTATTCAGTAAATGAAAGATGTTATTTAGGTGTCAGTAAAATCTTGATATAATATGAGATGTAGAACCAGATTCATATGTATGTCCAAACAATTTAAAAATAAATATTAATAAAAATCACTAAATAACTACTGTGATTTGTAGAAATTAGAAATAAATTTTGGAATGAAATAAAAAGTTTCCATAAAATAGAATATTCATCAGAAGAAGCCCCACTCAATTTACAACTCTTCAATTAAGAAAGCTTAATCATAACCCATTTTAAAGGAACACATGATTTATCAACATACAATTTCTTAGCAATCATTTTGAATGAAATTATACTTTAGCAATTGATCAACATTAAACTAATGATTATAGTTACATATGATATTGTCTTTTCTTGTAATGTAAAATATCCTTCATTAAATTCATAAAGCAAATATTAGATTTAATTTACTACAAAGAATCTTTTTCAGGCACTAATGAAATTATAAATTACCTGGAGATGTTTTTATTACCCAAATACATTCTGCATTTAGAGGATAGCTGCCAGGTATACCAGGTGTAGCTATTGCTCCCATCTCAGATGTTAGTTCACCACCACAGGCTGGTTATTAATTGCACGGTTTTAAAGAGAGATAGTGAATTTCATAATATATAATATTGAGTCCAAGCAGCTAAAAAATTTCTGAGTAAATCTCAGAATGAATGCATATTTCAATGCAATAACAATGGTGCAAACAAAACACTTCCTTTAACTACTAAAATCACATGATCTATTTTGAGTTATTTTCATTATATATAGAAATTATTCATTAATGCTAAATGATTTACTTTAGGGTGAGAAAGATATACTCAATTTTCAAATCAAATACTTATTTGATAACATTTTTATCAATAACCAAGAAACAGTTGACCTACCTGAATTGACGATAGAATAGAAGGCTCTAAAATTAGCAATAGATGGCCCATACATTGAAGAATAGCGAACATTTAAGGCAGATCCTGAGCTAGTAATATGATGTGGAACACGAGTTCCACAGTAGGCCCCTATTAGAGGAGCATCATCATCAACTCCATCTCGAATTTGCAAAGTATTCATTTCACATTCACCATTATTTTCTGAATTTGGGCTCATGTCCATATGAGCTATGGTTAATGTCACATGATCACCTGAAGATGAAAATTTTGCAATTAATAAACTGGTAATCTGAAAAGACATACTAAATGAACATAAAGCTTCATATAATATACTTGGAGTTGGAGCCTCTATGATCCACGAACAATTATCAGCACCAGAAATATCAGAATGGGTAGCAGCTGAGGCATGAAATGAAATTTCTCCAAATTCCTCGCCAGAAATGTGAGCACCACAATGCTATAGCATGAAAGGAATGCACCACTTGTTAATGTTGTTTTGGTGGAAATGTGAAATTGGAAATCAAATTATGCTTACTAATTTTGAGGAGAATCTTACTATGGCATGAAAAAAGAGAGGATTATTGATATGTTCCACTTCCAGGAATGAGTTCAATGATTCAGATTCCATCATAAAATAATGCAGAAGAGTTATTTAGTGATATGAAGAAAATAATTAATTTTAATGTGATTTAATTTAAATTCTTAGCATAAGGCTTCCCTGACTTGCTATTTAATCAGAAAAGAGTCCATATTATATTTATAAATATTTAGAGTCCATATTATAATTATTATAAAAAACTGGTAAATAAAAATTCATTAGGAAAGTCATCATGCACTGCAGACTCTCCAACAAAGTATCTCACTATCTCTTCCTCCAAAGTATAGGATAACAAAATGTTTTACTTTGAAGTTTTGATTTGAAGCTATTTTATTTATACTTACTATAGTATAGTTTGCAATAAATCCTTTAGCAGAAATACTGCCATCTGTCTTCATTCTAACCAGCATTTTATTACCAGTAGATAGCAATGATGATGGTGAAGGAAGGGCTCGCCCGCAATGATTTAGTAGCACACGATCTTTCTCTGAATCACCATCAAAAACCTACAATTTATACAAATATTAATATAGTATAAAATTACAGTTATATCGACAGTTTATGGTACATGTATAGCTTACTTTTACATAATCCATAGAGCAATCAGGATGAGCTTCGACATCAAATACTATAAACTCAAGCCTAATAACAAAATGCCTTTCCACTTCAATGTACCAATAACAATCATCATGATCGCCATAATTTTTTGGATAATCTCTTGAGTGGATGGTCCCAAATAGGCCTTTGAAAACTCCTCCACATCCTGCAATAGAAATACACATTTGTAACTTAAATTGTAAGTCTATTAAAACTGTAATAAAAATGTGTTCAGAAAGGCAAAACCAACTCCCTAATGTTCAGGTTTTAAATACAGAGCAGTCAAAATAATTATGTTACTATAATTTGAAAATGTGAGATGATCATAGTAATAGTTGCTCTACTTTACTATAGTTTCAAGTGTTCTAATATTCTCTACAGAATCCCCTTTTCTTTATTTCTTATCCTTCCCTTTTTATTATTTGACTATGTTCTAATTACCTCCCTCATCCTTGGCATCCAACCTTCAGTTTCTTTCTCTTTCAATCCCTCTCATCTCATTATTTGAACAACTCATTTCCTTTGCCACCATTATAAAAATTAAATTGAAAGCTCTTTTCCCATCATCACTAACAATTCCAATTTACTTTTCGATCAACCCAGATTACTTTTATATTCTATGTCATACTCATATCTCAAAAGCTTCCAATATTATGTCTTCCTTTCCTGAGGTCAATCTTTCACATCCACACAACAAAAACTCCCCAACAAGGATTTACCATTCTTTCACAGATTGGGATATCAAGGCCTTTCATCAATTTTCTCTTTGCTTGATGAAAGCCTCTTTAGCTACTGCTGTTCTTCTCATTGTCTCATCTGTACACCTTCCATCCCTAGATTCATCTCTACCCTAGTAAAAGAATTCATCCACCTGTTCTTCTTCATCCCATCATCTCTGATCATTAACTTAGCTCTCCTATGATCATCCAACAACAGCACCAGGGTAACATAGTGCATTTTTACCACTTCTTTCTCACAAAAACTTTATCAATTTGATATCTATATCACACAGAGTTCTTCCACTTTTTGTTATATATTTCAGATTGCAGAATTGGCCCTCACTTGGATTGATTATTTTTTTTTAAAGTTAAATAACAAAAGAACTTCTGTACTAAAACTTCATTTATTATATTTATTTATATATATTATTTATTTTATAAGAATTACTCACTTGTGGGAACACTCCTATAGTATGCTGCAAAACCTTTACCAGAAAAGGAAGAATCACTTTGAAATTTGAGAAACATATTGTTACCAGAAGATGTAAAAACTGATGGAGTATTCTTCTTTTCACAGAGTTCAGTGAGTAATGGTGATGTTTCATCAGGACCTCCATATACCTTGTTAAGATAATTATAATGAAATTAACATTTTAATAGCATATTTTCATTTATGATATACTCAAGTAAAGACATATTTGTATCATTATTTCACAACTGATAAATACTCATATCCTAATTCATCCTTTAATTTCCAACAGTTATTATTGGGAAAGTAAAATTATTACGCCTTCGGATCTAACCCTCCTAGTATTCATATGTAAGATCCTTCTTTCAAACAGTGATTACTTCAACTCTATCCTTTTACTCTAAAATTCATGAACTTATAATATGAACAAAGATAAGCTCAATCATCTACTCTTCTGGCAACTCAATTTTGAAATAATACAACTTATTTCTTCAATTTTCCAGATTTTGATATAATCATGCATTATTACGAATGGAAGAAATGTAACAAAAAGACCGTGAGTTCGACGCCAGGTGGATGCAAAATTCTTCCATAAGAAATGCATTGCTGAAATCTTTGACGATTTTTTTAAATGCCTTCCCGATAAGCTGGAAAGATAAAACCCGGAATGGTGACAGAGGCGTGGGACCTTCCCGATAAGATATTGAATCGAAACTTTGGAACAAGTAAGGATGGCACTTATCTAATATTATTTTGCTATCTTCTCTCACGGAAGGGTCCTAAGTTCGACACTGGGCGGTCTTTTGCGCGAATTTTTGCAAACTGTTTTGAGGCCGTTCTCGATGAGATAGAGCAATCAAAATCACGTTGTTTGCAGATGAGATGGTCTTCCATAGTACTTTAGGAAGAAATGTCACCAATGGCCGTATGTTCGACGCCAGGTGGGTCCGAAATGATTCCGTAAGAAATGCATTGGTGAAATTATGGACGATTTTTTAAAATGCCTTCCCGATAAGCTTCAAAGATAAAACCCGGAATGGTGACAGAGGTGTTTAGAAGATTCTTTCATGACGTCCACTGCTTCTCTAGTGGTCCTTGGTTCAATGCTAGAGCGTCATTCCGATTCTACTATGCATTTCAAGCGGGTAGAACGGAGTCTCATTTTAGGACCTTCCCGATAAGATACTAAATTGAAACTTTTAAACACATGAGAGTGGCACAAATCTAACAATTCCATGCCGTTGTCTCTCATGAATGGGTCCTGTGTTCGACTCCTATATATATATATATATATATATATATATATATATATATATATATATATATATATATATATATATATATATATATATATATATATAGATTAAAGAAAATGATTTAATTAAGTACTAAAAATTACAGTAGTACTAAAGTTACATAGTACTAAAAATTAATTAATATGATAGCTTTGGCAATCTTTTTAGCTCCTGAGAAAGATTTTCTGCTCCACAAAGTCACCCAAATTCCTCAATTTAAAAGAGATACTTGGGATAAGTCTCTTACAGAATAATATTTACCTTCAAATAATCATATCTACACTTCTGTGAACTTTCAATGTCATAAGACGTTACTGTCAATTCAACACTTTCACCATAACCAAGGTTAATATGCCACTCGCAACTTGTTGAAAGTGGATAACTTATAGGATATCCAGGAGTAGATAGATTACCAAAAGGATGTTCTAATACACCTCCACAACCTGAAAACACAATAATAAAGTAAAATCAACTGAAAAGTTTTTAAGCATCCAAAATGTATGCACTTCGTTCACAAATTCATTCTATGAATGAGGAATACAGTATATTTATGCTTTACAACAATAATGATGAATTACAGTAATTACCATTAACTATCCATTCAAGACGAAATCCACTACTGTGAACAGATGTATCTGTGACCATATGAACAAATACATGACCCAACTGAGAAGCTATAGGCAATGGAAGTTCATTCCCACAATACTTCCCAAAAATATGACTAGGTGTTTCTTTGCTAGCCCCTTCACTGATCTGTAATGGAAATATGATTAGCATTGATGCTCAGGGATATTTAGTGATACTGTATATTATATCTAAATGGGCTATCTGGCATACTACATTCCTCTGTTTTAAATTAACTTAATTTTAACTAACCTATAAACTATGTATTGTGACTGAGATGTTAAGGGAATAAAAAGAAATAAACATGTGTAAATGAATGAAATTAATATTCAAGAGATTAGGTTGAATAGAAGAAAAGGAAAGGGATGGATACTTTGGTAATGAATTTGCCTCTCTGAGGAAAAATGGGTACAAAAGCAACACTTGTCAAACAACAGAGGTATATGAATGTAAGGAGCACAATGTTTAAGTAAGAATACATTTACTTGTTACTTGATCAAGTAGTTTATAATTAGAAGAATTAGAAACTTTGGTTGGAATGACAATACTTTGTGACATGAATGGCCAAGTAAATATAAATTAATAAAATATGTATACATGTATAAAATTAATAAAAATGGCCAAGTAAATAAACTGATGAATTATGGATCCTTCTGAGTACTCCACAGTTAAGTATGATGGAGGAAGTACACCTTTAATTTTCTTATGAAAGACTTCTTTCTATCCAATATCTCATTTAAGAACACAAATAAACAAACACAAATGCATATGATACACGTAGGAATTATCTTGAGCTTGTTATTGAAAAATATCCCATTTAATAAATCATGCAAAATGTCCACTATTTCTTCCACTTGTGTGATGAGTAATTGCCAATTAATAATGTAAGAGATTTGATGTAACAGAATCTTTGATGGATGTGTCATTTTACATCTTTAAAATAAGGAAGTTTACATTGTAAATTCAGGGGTTAGATGATAGGCATCCACGGACCCCCTATAGGCCAGCTATGATGTTATTTTATACCATATATTTTCAATCATCAGCATGAATGAGTGAATTTCATTTAAATCAAATGAAGCAAAACTGAAAATTATAAGGAATAGAAGAGCAGTAAATGTGTATGGAATTCTAGGTAATGTTAAATAGTGCTTGGAACAGGATCATGACTTTAATTTTTGTATTGGAGAATCAAAAATCTGTGATGAACAGAAATGCTGTTGACATACCTCATGTACTGTCAAAAGATGAGGAAAATAAAATAGGTCTGAGGGTAAAAATAACATGAAATGAAATGAAATGTAAGACAGTGTATGAACTCCAAATATCATGGAATAATAGTAAAGTATGGAGTAAAAACGTCACCCAGAGCAATAAATAGTATGAAATTTATGTATGTACATTGCACAATAAATTTAAGAATTTTAGAACAAATTCTTGAGAAAGAATTGTATAATTCAACAAAAAACTGAATTCAGTTTGAAACAACTAATTTTTAGATAAACACCAATTGCTTCTAAAACATCTTTTATGAAGGCCTAAATCATAGCTGAAATTAACTCTCTTATGATCAGACATGCAAAATCAAAATGAAAAGGAGCATTGATACTACCACAAGGTGAAATGCCAGGAAAGCCAAGATAAATCAGAGTGACAAAACTATCAAACTTCCATTTATTAGATATAATTGTTTCCTGTGTATGCTTATTTTGTAATTAAGAATATTAAAATCATTCAGAACCAATGCTTTTAGCCCATGAGAATTCATTTTTGGATTACCTGAAATCTATAATTGTGAAAGAAACTAATAAATATCTTGTAACTTATTTAGGACATTTCACCATGAGTTATATGGACAATTAAAATAAATATGAATTGTTACAAATTATAAAAGCAAAATATTTAAAGATAAGCAATATATTTCTAGCCATCCCAACCTAACCCTGCATATTTTTACCTCCAAATAATCATATTCACAGTCACTAGATGGTGTCCCTTCTAACTCAAAGTGTGAAAAGGAAATGTTGAGACTGTTTCCCATTGGTGCAGTGATAACCCAGGTGCAATCAACTGAGTGATGATATGGCTGAGGAAAATTAGGACTCTCCAGAACTCCTCGCTGACCTTTCAACTCTATATTACAATCTATAACAAAAGAAGAGGAAATAATTTTATCATTAAAGTATCATAAATCAGCCACCATAAAGAAAATTAATTTCCTTTTACCTAATAGTGATGCCCATCTAAACTAATTTAAACTGAAAGCTTAAAATCTGTCAAAATGTAAACATTTCCCTTAAGAAGGATCAAGGAGGAAAAACATAAACATAATTTCATGTACATGAAAAACTAACTTATCTATGATAAAAAAATTAAATCAGAATGTCTTAGAATTATTAAATTGGACTGTGGATGCTTTCTATTATACAATTACAGTAAAACTCAGTTAAGACACTTTTTAGATGACAAATGGGATAGGATTATAACCAGGTTATAGTAACCTTATATTTCTTTTACATTAAAAAACAAAAGGTAGAAGTTTTTTCTTCTTAATTTTTAAATGACCTATTTATGCCAAGCACTTTTTAATTTAATATTCTGCCTTGGGCCAAACAGATAGAGAAGACCTAACTCTATCTCAGATTTAAAACAGTCTCTGACCGTGGGATACAGAATGCTCTGCTTTGTGATATCTTTTCTTCTCACTAAATTAGTCATTCCAAAGAAGAGGCTCACAAGGAACATTTTTATAGACAAGGCAAAGTGAAAGAGGAGAGAAGAAGATAGCAACACAGATAATGTAAACAATGTTTACTATATTGAAGGAGGCAGCTGAATAGCTAAAGCAGGTTACAGTGCATCTAGGGACAGAGCATCTTAAGGAATATTTTCAGCATGAGTTTTCCACAATAAGGTCTAGAGGAGAAAACCACATATTAAGGGGGAGTATTTTAAACTTTTTTTCTGTATATCCATCTTTTGGTACCAGAAGTTTGCAATATATAGTTGTAGTATGTCCAAAAGCTTCAAATTTGAACAATTTCAAGAGTCTTACTATCTACTACTATTGTCCATAGATACATTAAGAATAACCTATTAAATTAAGCATACTTTTAGAGATAAGTAAGGAAATTTCTATAAAAACAAACTACTATTCTTGAAGCTAGATTATGTCATCTATTTCCAATTGACAGTGATGAACCAGTTGTTGTGAATGTGTAGGATAGATTCATAGAGTTGTGATGAGCCATTTTGCCACCTGAAGTGAGATGTCATACACTGCCTTTCCTTTGATTCCCCAATTATTTTACTGTATTTTAGTCAAAACATTTAGAAGAATTTACATTTTGCCATATAAATCAGCCTTGGAAAGGTCCTATTTATTTATATATCTTGTGTATATAAATTTAAATATATATATACGAGTAAAAGTTGCTTGCATACTGCAAGCTATCCGTTGAATACAGTATCATACCAAGTACTGCCTCAGTTCAAATTTAAAACTTCGTGCCAAAGACCGCCTGGCGACGAACTAAGAACCCGATCGTGAGAGAAGACAGCAAAATAATATTAGATAAGTGCCATCCTTACTTGTTCCAAAGTTTCGATTCAATATCTTATCGGGAAGGTCCCACGCCTCTGTCACCATTCCGGGTTTTATCTTTCCAGCTTATCGGGAAGCCATTTAAAAAAATCGTCAAAGATTTCCGCAATGCATTTCTTATGGAAGAATTTTGCATCCACCTGGCATCAAACTCACTGTCATTTGGCTACATTTTTTCCATGAGAAGCATAGAAGACTACCTCAACTTCAACCTCCGAAATTTTGGTTACTCTATCTTAACGATAAGTGCCTCAAAATAATTTTCAAAAATCCGCGCAATGCATTCTTATGGGAAAATTGCGATTTTTGGGAATTTCTGGCATCGAACCCATGATAGCTAGCGTCGAAGTCTGCATTATTCTGGCATCTAGAGTGTAGGGCCAGTACGTCGAAAAAATCTGACGTCGATGGCGCTTGTGGAACATGGTCAGAATTCGTATCCCCTATAAATATATATATATATATATATATATATAGATATATATATATATATATATATAGGTATATCCGGAGAGTTAGCTATATATAATAGATATACATATATGTAAACTTATATAGAAGTGACCAATTCCCCGTTTCTTCCAATCATTCAGTGAAACAGAAGATCATTATCTCAGATGTGTTCATATGCAAATGTATTTCTATATTAGTTACATACTTGATACATATCTCAGATGGAATCCTCTTCCTTGGTTACTTCTATCTGACAGAAATTTCACCCATAAAGAATTTCCAGTAGAAACAAAGTGCAAAGGATGATTCTGATTGCAGAATTTCCCCAACAGACTAGCGGTTGAATCAGAGCCATCTCGCATCTGAAAGTACAAGAAAGGGTGAAAGTAAAATAAATAGTTATAGCAACATAAATTAAGAATGTAAAATAAATAAATGATAAGAATTAAAAATTCAAAAATTGAAATACTTTACCTCAACATAGTCAAACTCACAACTCTGGTGATCCTCAAGATCTAAATCCACAATTACTAACTCTATCTTACTACCTCTACTGACAGTTATCTTCCAAATACATTCTGTACTTTCACCATAAGGCTGAGGGTAGTGAGGAGAGATGATAGAACCACTGGAACTTGTTAATGTTCCTCCACACCCTAAAATAAGAGAAGATATAAATAGTTGCTTATATTCATAATGCTATGAAGTAATATTGATTTTACCTGTTGCTGTTCCATCCCAAAATATTTTAAATCCTCTATATGCTACAGTTCTGTCAGTTCGGAAATGTAAATATAGCTGATTTGTCACAGAAGGAATATTCCTTGGAATGACTTCTCCACAGAACTTTCCAATTAGAGGGGATGTTTCATAACCACCATTTCTGCAAAAAATATTTTATGTATACTATCTTTGTATTTATGCTTTTAAATGTAAACGCACACACATACATGTATACTACAATGGCAGATCAAAAATTAAGATAACAAGACCTTTCACAGAAAGAATTTACCTTGCAGGCTAATGAACTGGAACTCATTACAAGGAACTAGTTCATATTACTTCCAAACAGAGTCACCTTAATTGTCCAAACATTCTTCCCACTGGTAGAGTAATGCATCAATGGCAGTGGTCTACTGGTGGAACAAATGTTTGGATAATTGGATTGAATATGTTGAAAAGTAATGCAAATCAGTCCATGAGTAGTAGTTACTTTTTTTAAGTACTTTAACAACTTAGGTAGTTTTGCACATATGGGTGAATGTGCTACCTGCTTTGATAACTAAGAGCCCTTCACTTCACCGGACGCAGAATAATTGCGTTCCCGAGAGCTTTTCTTGCATGTCATTTTGATTCACACGCATATAAAAGCTGCTATAATTATACTTTCTATTTTTTAAGAAAATGTATTTGCTTTTTAAATAAATATTTTCTTTGATTTGAGAAAATACCAAATTAATATCATATGAAAATGCATAAAATGAAAACTTAACAGGTCATGTGAATGAGTAAAATATCATGATTCGAGAAATTAATTGTAAACTCAATAAGATGACATTCTTTGCATAATTCCATGCTGTTTCTAATGTTAAGATGATTATACCCTTTTAAAAGATTTTTCACTATTGGTATAGATAGATAGAATGTCTAATAAACTAGAACACCCTAACAATTTCTACTATATCACTCTCTTATTTACTCACCTTATTTCTAACGAGTCATAAAAGCAATCTTGATTCTCTTCCAGTTCAAAGTCAGTAACATTAAGCATTATTTGCTGCCCATAAGGAACATGTATGATCCAAGTGCAGTCTTTTAATCCAGGATACTGATTTGGGTAATTTGGAGAGGTTATCACTCCCATGGCTGTAAAGTATGTGCCTCCACAAACTATGAGGCCAGAGAAATAAAAATTTATTCACAGTAATAAAGGTTGTTAACCACACAAAAATAAAATTACCAAACTTGAAAGGTTGACTCTTAGAGATATGTTTAAGTGATCTAACTTTTTTTGGAATCTCAAATTTCAAATCAAAATTTCAGTAGAAATTTTCTATCAAAAATATTAATTATATTATTCAATTTTTCCACTGTATTTGATCAAAATTATCTTCATTACATGAAAGATAAGCAGGGGTGCTACCATATATTTATTTGAGGATTCAATTATTATGACTAATTTAAAGAAGAATGGGAAATACCATTTATAAAATAGTGTTTTGTTATTTGATTCATATTCAAGGTTTGATAAACTGATTTATAAATCAACTATTGATCAGACTAAAAGAACAGAAAGGAAGAATTTGCTTGAAAGAATAGAAACTAAATACACACATAAAATGTACGTGTTCTTTATAAAAATTTTCTTAGAGGAATAAAAGAGGATACCTGCTAATTGAGGAGATAAAAAAGAATTGTATATTTACCATTTAGATGTCTGAGAATTAATGAAAACATCAATGGAATTTCTCTTTAACTCTTAAGATTTGCCTCTATTTTGAAAAGTATTACAAAGTATTGATTATAGGCATGTCATGCTTATAATGTGCATGCTATAGACCCTAAGCAATAAGTGCATTTTATTTCTATTATAGCTCATATATATAAGTGTTTGCTCACATGAAGAGGCATCCATCACCCTATACTGAGCAGAAAATCCCACGTGAGCCATTCGAGCTATATGCAGCATAACTGTCATAGTATTACTGGTTGTCCTCAAGGCAGGAGGCAGAGTGGTACCGCAGTATCTAGGAAGAAAGAAAATAATTAATGTTTTCCTTTACTACAACTGAAAAACATTATTTATTGCAAGAAAGCTCTTATAGAAAAACAACCATATTCCATAAAATTATGCGCAGAAGTTAGACAGATTAAATTATTCATATTGGAGCTTGGAAATAATATTTTTGAAGGGATTGGTAGAAAATGTTGGAAGTAAGAAAAATTAAAGTAAGTAAAAAGGACTCAGCTTTAACTTATGTCTACAAAATATGATGAGTTCTTCTTAATTGCACTATTGATTAGTTGCATAAAACTAAAAGAACTATAAAATATTATCTAGAAGTTAATAATGATACAAGATTTTCAAAAATGATTTCCTAGTGAATCATTCAATGAATAGAAAGCTGGTGATGATTCTCTATTTTCTAGTAGACTCACATTTTAAGTTACATAAAGATTTTTCTAGACCTAGGAGTAAGTGATTATCATTTCCTAATTGCTATGGGTAATCGGAAAATATTACTCTCAGGAAAATTCATAAATTAATATTGAAATACAAGATGGAGAGGTAACCCAAGTTCAAAACATATGATTACTGGGATCCTCACAGGACCTCTTGCTTTGTAAGAGAAAATTGAAAAGGAAATGTTGGTTGGATCAAGACATTTAAAAGAAAAGGTAAAACAGTTGTTAGGTGAATGAATGCAGCATTGTTCACTATTGCTCCTTACACAATTACAACAAGAGGTTCTCAGGTGGAATTGTGATTTTGAGATGAGAATTGTTTAGTGTAACAGAGAATAGAATATAAACAATAATCGTTTTGTCCTAAGTTTTTCTTTCCATTAGCTGGAAAGATATGGTTGTTTCAATATACCTTTATTTGGAGCAGATTAGATACCTGCTGCTAAGCTTCTTAGCAGATAATCAGTGAAAGCGATGATGTTGCAGGAACTCACCCTTCACTTAGACTGCTCAGGTTATGCAGCGATCACTGCCTTATCAACATTATGTTTTCACTTTATTTAATATATTTTTATGAATATATTTGGATTCTATAAATGTACCACATACCAATCAGAATGTTATAAGCTTAAGGTGGAATGTAATCGCAGATCAATCAGAATTCACAATCAAGATGGTGAAATAAAATCAGTGCATTATGATATTATCTTTGAATGTTCACATCCCAGCCATATACTGAATGGTGGCTCACAGGGTATAAATTTAAATGTATCTGTCATATTATGTCATTATCTGGTGGGTGTTTGTAGTAGCCTACTTATACAACTCCTTTGTTGAATTATACCCCACTTCTTTTCAAATGGCATTTAATATCAAAACGGCCAAGTGGTTAGAGTATATGGTTCATATTTTCATAATATCCAAAGTTTATTCTCAGTGGTTCAAATCGTGTTAAATGTAAAATATTTCTAGAAAATTAAGTTTTCAAGTCCTGTGACATTGATGATCAAGATGGCTGCTACAAACCTCTGCTCTTGTGGTTAGTCAGTTTAATTTATCTAACCCCATCCCACTAATCATGTTTCTCTTGTTATACTTGCTGTCTTGCATGTTTAATTAGAGATATGATAAGTGTTTGTTTTGCTGTTATATACATAGTTTACTGCTTGTGCAAGCATGATAACCACACAGCCTCAGCAGCTGGCAAATTCCATCAAGGTCAACAAAATAGTCTACACCTCCAGAATCCCAGGGAATCCTGACTGTTTTAACAGTCAAAATAATAGGCCTGCCATTCGTCACCCATTATAAAACATTCTTAAATTTAGAGTCCAAATTATTTCAACCATGTATATTTTACAAGCTATGTGGTGGGTTGTATATGCCGTTCATTTATAAAAGGAAAATATGTTTAACAAAAATGTATTAAACTTAGAGAAAAATAATACACCGATGGGCTACAATCGCTGCATAAGCCAAACAGCCAAAATGAATGGCAACATTATCACTGCAAAGTTGTAAATAAAATTAGGAGCAGATATATAATATCCTACTTTTGAAGTTATATTTAAACAACCATATCTTTCAAACTAATGGAGAGAAACCCATGAGACAAAAACAGTAAATTGTAATTATGTAAATTGTAAACTGAGTAATGATTCTACCAGGGTACCTCTCCTTGTTAGTTGGTTATATGAAAAAAGAACAATAAATCTGGAAATAAAACTGAAGGGAAATTATCTCCTTAATACACTTACCTTCCCATTAAGGCACCATTTTCAGTATTTTGACCATCATAAATCAATACATAGTCTTCTGAACATGATGGATGGGTATCTATCACAAATGATTCCCATGTAAGTTGTATTACAGTTCCTTCATCTCCTCTAATTATCCATGTACAGTCCGATGTCTCCATGTTATTAGGAGCTTCCAGAACACCCGTTTGAGATTTTAGAATTCCACCACAAGCTTTGAAATTAATTCATACACTTTTAGTCAATTTATTAACACTGGCAATAATTACTAAAAATTTACTATATATTAGCACAACCTAATTCAATAATCTTATTCAAGGCCAAATGATACAATATCAATTAATCAAACTTCAATTTGAAAAGAGGTTCACTTTTTTAACCCCTCATTGAAATGAATGCTACATCAATTTTACTGTTCAATATATTTTACTAAGCAATCTATAAATCTACTTACTCAATTTTAATTGCTTTACTTTATAGATATTTAGCCACTATTATGATAATTTAAACTATAACAAAAATGATGCCAATCCAGCCTTGAAATAAACCAAGAATCCAGGCACTCTCAAAGAATTTCAAGGCCAGTAAACCATACTGATTATTTCCTGCTAGGAAAATACTGATGCATTACTTCCACTTTCTTTGCCGTTGTAATAGTTAGTCATTAAAATAATATAAATTTTTCATTATTTATGATATTTGATTATAGGCAAATTAGTCAAAAGCACAATAGACCTAGCTAGGCACAAAGAAAGCAACAAGTGAATGTCTATGCAATGCTTGATGGATATCATAAACTAAAAAGAGGACCAATTTAAAATTATCAATTTTAAGCCCATGGTTCAACTGCTCTAAGGGTACATCAAGGTCTAGCCAAATATACACAATATAAACAATGGATGACATTCTATCCATTAACTTAAATGCCACTCTGAATCAGTCTTTTCATAGCACAATGGTTCTGCTACCTACTAATTCCAGTAGATACCTAGTTAGTTTTTCAATGATAAAATATACATACTTATAAATCTATATTGTACATTGTATAATATAGACGATAATCATTATTCATATTCTTACAGCCATGAACTTGAATCTGACAAAAGGAAATGAATAATAATTTTGCCTTATTTATCAAAGAATAAAAATAAAACTTTCAAAGTAAGGTAACATGAACAAACATGTAGAGGAAAGACTTATTAAAGATTAAAATACTTATAAGTAAATAAAAATGGCATATTGCAAGCGGAGCTAAAAGTATAGATGTTGATGATACTTCTTTGACCTCCAACCTCAACCTAGCCAACAGAAAGTACCACAAAGTATAATCTCTGCGACAGAAGGGAATGAATAACAACTGTTTTTATAAAACCTGTTGGCTGAGAGAAGCAAATATATAAGAGATAGACATAAATTGGTATATTAGGAGGAAGATTCAGTGTTTATGTAGATAATACTCCTAGAAAGGGGCATCCAGGCATGATGGCTAAGAAGCGAACCTTGATGAAGAATGATGTAAGAGTTGTAAAAAATGCACATAAAAGTTATAGAATAGGTGGGTTCCATAAAAGATGGGACACTTTGAGAGAGAGGAAGTGTAGAAAACACAATTGGCATGTTGAAGTGATCTGAAAGGAAGACTAAGGAAGGTCCTTAAAGAAAAGATTTTGGAGATAACAAGGGTTTGACAAAAAAGACAAAATATTATTTACAGGTATTTAGAGTGAGATTTATATTTTGGCAAGAATACAGTGCAAGTACAAGTAGAGAAAACAACAGTGTTGTGTTGAGCTTAACCTGTTTTTGGTGGATTATTGGAGTTCTTTTTCTCAAGTAATTACCTTGCCATCAGTAGTCTTGTTGAAAATATGAATATTCCAGCAGTGATGCTTCCATAACAGATTTATAATAAATAAGAATGAGAAGTATCAGAATAATTGTATTCCATAGGAAGAATGTAACAAGCAATGGTAAGATCACTGTGATCATTATATATATGTATGGGCCATATGAGAAAACATAACAGAAAGGTTATTACAAATGCTGAGTGAGTTTTATGCTTATTTCATATCCTCCATGCATCACTTATTGAAATCTAGAAATTGATATCAACCCATGAAGCTTGGGCAGATGCTCAGAATAAACCTTCTTGTACACTTACTTATGTCTATGGAAGTGTAGTTTGCAAGAAAACCTCTTCTGTGTACAGTTGGATCTGTCTTGAATTTCAACCATAAGTAATTTAAAGTAGAAATTACAAGTGGAGGTGTTTTGGCTTCAAGGCCACAATATTTACCAACCAAAGTGGAATTTTCATTATCCCCATCACGAATCTGTAACAGAAGATCAAAGCAGTATTATAACCTCATGTATTATAAATATAATACAAAAGAATTCTGCAATAAAAATCCCTTAAATAAAATAGGTATAATAGACTAACTAGATGGCATAAAATATAATTTATTCAAGGATAACTAAAAGAATTTACACATCACAGGTTTTCCTTTAAGCCTATTCTTCCTTCTTTTATTTAGATATAACTACTGCACAGATATTAATAATTGAGGTATGAATTTTTCTTTATCCAATTGAATAACTCAAATATATGCTGATAGTATATCTATTATATATAGCTTATAGTATATCTCTTAGAGAGCGATTTGGACTTATGCCGAAAGACAATTCATGTATAATCTCAAATTTTTATTTGAGTTCATATCAGCTTTAACAGTGGGATTTTATCTCACAAAATTAGTCATCCCAAAGAAGAGACTCACAAGGAGTCCTTTTAGAGACGAGGCAGAAAGTGAGAAAAGAGAGGATGATGATATAGTTGATGTGATTTTTGGTCTATCAAAAGAGGCAAACAATTGGCGATAGCAAGTTGCAGTTGTACTCCAGTGGAAGGGAAATATCTACCTTTTAAGCAAGTAGCAGAGCGTCTTGTGCAGTGTCTTTACCTTATTTTCCATGTGAAAGGGACCATGAACAGGAGGATACCGCATATTAAGCAGGATAACATCTTAAATTGGTTTTATAGTATTTTACAAATTTGATAAACAAGCAGACTACCATACTTTACAAGAAGTTAATGTCACTTCACAAGATTTAAAAGATCTTAAGACCCTACAGCAAAATATAATGTTTGTTATATGATCCAAAAGTCAGTTGATTAAATATTATAATGTTTTACCAACTCCAAAATATCATTTCAAGCCTATGCATGTATTAAGGAAATATTTACAATATATTTTACACATAAATGTCTCTGAGGAGACACATATCTTATATTTTTTATCTTATATCTTTTACACATATCTTATAATTCCCTGAAAAAATGAATGAATTAATTGTATAGTTACACAAGATTAAAATAAGACAAATTAGATATAAAAGTAAATCATAAATCATATATCATAATCAGAAGAGTAGCACATTTAAGTCATTTCTCATCCCACATGCAGTTAGAAAATGTATTGTGTATGGAATATTTTGAAACTCACCCAAAATTATAAGTGGACCGAAATTCACCTGTAAAATAATTCTTGATCAAAATGTATCTTACCTCAAGATAATCAAAGGAACAAGTGAAAGCTGTCTCCAAATCAAAATCTTGAAATTCAAGCTCAATTGCTTTCCCAGGCTCAAGAGATATTACATATATGCATTCTTTAGAACCAGGATATGGTTCAGGGTAAAAGGGTGATTGCAAAGTTCCACTTGCTTCAGCAAAATCTCCTCCGCACACTATAATATATGGAGGGAAAGGAGATATAATTCATTGGGAGAGAGAAGTCAGAGGTTAACTGAAAGAGTTAACGCTAACTTTCTACAGAAATTATTAATTACTAGAATCACTTACAAGTATCATAAGTCAGATGAAATCCTTCCAGGGAGACAGATGGATCACTAACAAACAGAAAGTGAAGAGTATTTCCAGAAGAGTAGAAAGGGCGTGGTATAGTCGCTCCACAAAGGCGAGAAATGAGTGGACTATCTTCATTTGGTCCATCTCTTATCTGTAATTATAATGAGAAAATTTAAACAGCCATTAACCAAACTAAAGATTTTTGTAACATATAGGGTTGGAACTCGTTCCAATTCATGAGAGGTCTGTGGTGGGAAGATAATTAGCTGACGAAGATTTTCATGAGAGCCAGCCCAAAGGATGTGGAAATATAATGCACTCATTTTAAGCATATGTAAGGACCTCCCCTAATGAATAGTAAGTACTGGAGAATATATATTGAATATATAATACATACAGAATATATAATATATACTGAAAACTTAGAAAATATTAATGTAATAATAGAGTATACACTTTTGTAGTAATAATAGATGTCACTTCTAAAAAGGGACCTGAAGCATTCTACTTCTCTGGGTGCTATGAGACAAGGAATCCTATCTTGCAAGTCATTGCCAAATAAACACATGCCTAGAATAGCTAATCCAATTGCGTAGCTTTTCATCTCAATTGCTTTTGGTAAGTTTTTACTCTTTTATAGAGTGAATTTTAATATTGAATAAAACGTATCTTCAAATAGTGGGCAGTGTACATAACAAATTAAATGATTTTCTATGGGAAATAATGTATCAACTAATAAAGATTTCACCTAACAAATGTGATTCTGGATCAAATTATCTATGTCAGCAAAGGTATCACTGTTTATGTATAACATTTTTATAGATTCTGTTATATAAATTAATTATATTAAAAAGTAATTCATGACAATGATAGAAGCATGAATGCCTATATAATTCATATGACTTTATCTTGAAAATGCAACCACAAGCCTTCATAATCATATTAACAAAGCATAACATTTTGAAAGATTCATCTAACAACCAGATACTATTTGAGCCACCTTTTTCTAAACATAAGGTAATTTTTACAATCATGATATTACAAAATTTGGCCAGCCAAAATTAGTAGCAATTTTTTTAATGCCAACATTCTTTTAAAAGCCATATGGTAGGAGGTACATGCACGATGACTCTACTTTTATTACTGATTAATTTTTTGTATTATTCCAAAAATGGAATACCTAGTCTTAGCATCTAATTCCTTGATTTTTCTCATGGTAACAGAATCACTTATTTACCAGAGGAGGATGCATGATAATGTCCAAGAATCCTAGAAACCCATTCAAAGAACGTACTTTCTCTAGATTTATAATGTGTGTTAAGCCTTTGTGTAAATTTTCCATCTTCTGAAAATGCGCACCATACATCCTGAAACATCTGATCACTCATTGATTTATCACAGCAATCCTTTAAAAACATATTGTCTATTATTGAAACTTTTCTAATTCATGAATATAACAGATTGGCTGGGTCCTATATACTACATCCATAATTAAGGTGAAACCTAACTACCACAAAGTAAGTACTCACATATATTACACATGTGTTAATTGAGTTAATTGTGAGGGTTACTCTAAGATATTTCTCTGATTTCATTGTCAAGGAGCTTTCCCCTTTGAAGCTTTACAGACATTTACTAGCAACAGATTTTCTTTCAAAGAAGTTAAATACAAGATATTTGTCTACATTAAGCATCCATTGCCAATAATCATACCATTTCATAATTCAATATCATTCAATAGGGTTATGCTCTCCTCTCTACTTTCTATTTCTCTGTGAATTATCATAAAATCCACGTATATCCTAACTTTACTCTTAGCAAGTATGCTAATGTAATCAATGTACACTAAGAATAGCAATGTTCCAATTACACTATGTTTACGCATCAATGTCTGACTACCTCCAAAATGCCCAAGGTAACACAGCCAGGTTGGATCTAATACCACTCAATAATAGTTGTTGTTCTTTGTTACCTTTTAATTTACATAATAATTTTTTATGAGAGACCTTATCAAATGCTTTTTGAAAATCTAAATTTTACACATTGAATTGCCTATAATTTTTGGCAGATTTCAATACATTGTTAACTAATAATGCCAGCTAAGATTTTTAAGATTATGTCTATTGAATATGTTGATTATCAACTAAGAATTTAGATGCTTTAAGCAAAACCCATTAAAAAATTAATAATTATATCTTCCATTACTTTACTGCTCAATAACATTAAAGTGATTGGCCTATATTTTGCTGGATCCTCCTTTAAGGAGGTTTTAAACATAGGAGTAACATTCATGATTTTTCAGCCTTTTGGGACCTTTGCTATTAGACTTTTCAAATATTACTTCAAGAAAAGAAATGTGTATGCTTTCCACTACTTCCTAGAATATCTGAGCAGGTATATCTTCTGGTAGGACTGAGTTTATCAAACTGAAGAAATATTTTTGTAGATTTCATTACTGCAATTAATAGCATTGTCTCCTTAG
Source organism: Pachydiplax longipennis (assembly GCA_036926295.1). Classification (NCBI taxonomy): domain Eukaryota; kingdom Metazoa; phylum Arthropoda; class Insecta; order Odonata; family Libellulidae; genus Pachydiplax; species Pachydiplax longipennis. The sequence continues at coordinate 10,611,713 of JAVFKF010000034.1, read as the reverse complement.
TCAATAATCTTTATCAAAAAATTATTAGCAGGTAATCTATTAGAGATTTGGAAAAATATTTTTGGGTCTTTATCTGTCTTTGAAATGTGGGTATGTGTACACATATATAAACATAGTGAAAGTATTTTGCTTCTTAGTAAGTAACATGAATCCTTGATCTTATTTCCAAGTTATTCAAGTTGACTACAATCAACATTACCAAAAGATAAGGGAATAATTGGAATCTTCAAAAATGAAACTAAATTCTTCAACTTACAATCTTTCCTAAATTTATCATGCAAATTAAGAAAATATGATGTGAACAGTACTTTCCTTAAGTTTATGATATCCAGATGTGTTTTTGTGAGTTAATATTACCATCAAATATTTGCACTGTCAAAATATTTTTAAGAACAAAACATAAATAAAAAGAAATAAAAAGCAACTGATTTTTACCTCTAAATAATCAAAATAACATGAATGAGAATCCTCCATTGCAAAAGTTCTGAAGGTGACTTTAATTCTGTCTCCAACTGGCAGTCTGATGAGATATTCACATCTGACATTATGTTTATAAGAAGAAGGATGATTGGGAGAGGATATTTCTCCAGCAGGAGCTGTCCAAAGTCCTCCGCATCCCGGCACACCTTATAAAATATATTTTATTAATTAATCATTTTTATCAAATAGCAGAATTTAAATCTATTCCTGATGAAAAGAAATACCTGGAACTGCAGAGAATGTTAGCTGAAATCCATAATCTGTTCCATGGTCATCAGAATGAAAATGAAGCTTTGCAGAGCTGCCTGAGGTTGTGAGAGGAGCCGGAACAGTAGAGTTACAAAATGTATCCAACAAAGGGCTTCCATCAGCATATCCATCTCTCACCTTTAAAAATTCCATTTAAACAAATTTCTATTACAAGCTATTAAGCAAATAAAGTGTAATTCAGATTTTGCAAAGAAAAACTATATTCTGAAAAAGTACTGAAATGAATTAGATAGATCCAAGGAAGATTTTGGTAGGCACATGAAATGAAAATAACTTTCTACTATTTAAGAAAAAGTAGAAGATAATAGTATCACCAACTAATAATACGATCACCACTTTATCAAGAATAAATTTTAGATCTTTTCTGACAACTAACTCAAATCTAGGAAGAGAATTCTATATTTAGCCCATCATTACATGAAAGTTTCTTTTATGAAGAAAATACTATGTTAATCTGTTCACCAACCTCAAGGTAATCATCACTGCAATTAGGTGCAGCCTCTATTTGTAGTGTGAAAAAATGTATTTGGATTCTTTTGCCAAGAGGAACTTCAAGGGTCCAATAACAATCTCTATTTGGAGGATACTTTCCTGGAGCACCTGGTGACTGCACAGTTCCATGGGATTCTCTTGCAATAAATCCTCCGCAAACTATAATATAAAATTTAATTAAAATTCTTTAATTCTTGTTCTAAACAGCAATTTGAAATAAACAACCCACACTGATCAGTCAAAATATTATTACCACTGCCCACCTCAAGAATGAATGTTCCTTGGAGACATGAGGGGCAAATAACATGATAAGGAAAATAAATAACCACAGTAGAGGTGACCAGGGTACCATTTGAGTGATGTAATGTGAAAAGCATGGAGAAAGGCTGCCAATTAAGTGACTTTGAGAGCAGATTGTGATAGCCCAGTGCCTACAGACAAGCACCAAAAAATCGGCAAAGCTAGTGGGCTGTTCAGGTACTGCAGTTTTGAGCATCTATAGAAAGAGGTTGACAGTGAAACCACAAGTAGGCAACAAGCCATTGGACATCCATACCCCATCCAAAAATGTGGATGTTGGTGGTGGTGGCTTGCCCACTCTGTAAAGCAAGATAGGAGGCAATCTGTTGCAAATTTGAGATCAGAAAACAATGCAAGAGTAGGCGCAAGTGTTTTTGAGTTATGCTATTCAATGCAGGCTGTAGAACATGGGGCTTCAAATCTGAGGGCTAATATGTGTGCCCATGTTGATCAAACAACATTGTCAATTATGACTGCAGTGGGCACAGGAGCATTGTAATTATAGTATGAATGAAAGGAAAGACATTGCCTGGTTTGTTTCCAGAAACATCAGGTCCATGATTAAGTCATGCTGTCTTCCACACAACAACTGCTTAACACTTGCACCATGCCCTGGACACAGGCCAGTGGGGGCAGTATCATGCCAAGGATATGATCACATGAGCCACCATGGCATCTGCTATAGTGCTCCAAGGCACTATTACAGCTGTGGACTACATGAACATTATTACAGATCCCTTGCATCCCTTAATGGCAAATTTCTTCCCTATCAGCAGTGGCATCTTCCAGCAAATTATACCACTAGACTAGAATCATACCACATAGTCTGACGAGAACAATAATGAAATAGAGTTGATGTCTCGATCACAAAATTCTTCCAATCTCAACTCAATTAAGCACATCTAGGACATTATCGAGCTCCAGCTCCCCAACCAAAAACTAAAGTCCCGTAATTTAAAGGAATTGCATGACTTGTGCGTAAACATCTGGTCACAGATACTTAAGAAAACCTACCAAGGACTTGTCAAATCCATATCATACTGAATTGCTGATGTATTGTGTGCCAAAAGAGCATCAACACATTAATAGTGGTCATAATTTTTTGGATGAACAGTGTATAAGAATGTTGTTTAATATCAATATAGCTCATATAAATCTTCTAACTTACTGAAGATGGAAATTGGTATAAGGATCAGGATGATCAAGCTGATAAATAACAATAGAAAAGTATTTCTCACACTTTATTGAGGAAATAGGAAAAATCAGAAAGAAAATTCAAAACAGAATGAAAATACTTTTTCTCAATTTTACCTACTTCCACACCAAATTTCCCTTATATCCATTCCAATCATATCCTGCCAAAAATCTAGAAAAATTAATTTTTAACTTAACTGTTTGGGAGAATACATATATTTTACAGAGAAGTTTTGTTTTATGAAACAATTTTACGACGTCAAAATACACTTACCTGGATCAATACTATTCCAAGAAAACTGAAATCCATCCTGAGCTACACTTTGGTCAGATCTGAACCAGAAGTAAAGAGTGTTATGGGTAGATATTATGTTCCCACCTTTTGGTAGACTAGATCCACAAAAACGGCCAACCATATGATCTCCTGCTCCTCTGCCATCATGTATCTGAAAATCACAATCAAAATATCAATTTTTAGAAATATTTTGAATCAAATAAATTTTCTATTGCCTTATTGTGTCCACTATAAAGTAGTAAGAAATTTTACAGAAACAACCAAGGAAAATTAGGTGAGAGCATTCAATTCACATGTTTTAATTTATTGTTTAAAAAATCATATAATCACCATGAAATGTGGTAATTAAAGTAACTTTTTAGAATGTTTGTAATACCATCAGGCAAAACATACACATTTCCGAAAAAACTGACTTGATTGCTTCAGTAAATTTAAGCTATCTTAAATTGCATACAAAATGTAAAAAGTGTAAGTAATTATAGTCTAAGTGAGGTTGGGGTAAAAGCATTGGAAGATAAAGAAGGGGTAGAGAAAAGAGAAGAAAAGTGGAAAATGACATTACCATGCTCTGAGGTAATTTTACAGGAGGCTATTGGCTAGAATAAAGAATGACTGATATCTCTTCTGTAAGATTCCCATGAAAGAAATGACATTTTCCTTAGTGAAAAGGGTATCATGAATAGGTAAGGCTATGTTAAATTGGGGAGGATGTAGAGAGGTGTTTGTTGATAATAGGGATTTCAGAGTTAATTTTCTTTCTAGAATCAACTTTTTAGGTAATCAATAATCATGGATCATGACAGCAGTACCCTTATTTTAATCAACTAAAAGATAATTTTTATAAAATTATTTTATATGCTTCAAAGATGTGATGATGTAATTACATTTAGTGTATCTAACAATACATGAGACTTACTTGCAGCCAATCAAATTGACAGGAAGAAGATGCCTCCAGATTGAATTTTGTAAAAGTGACATTTAAAACTTTAGTATCATTAGTAACTAGTAACCAAGCACAATTTGAGCTATGTGTATACTTTGTGTATCCAGGAGGTGGGAATTGTAATGTACCAGTTAAGCCAGAGAGTGTTCCACCACAAGCTGTTCGCCAAGAAAAGAATTCAGTTATCATTAGTGAATCATAATTAAGCCTCAGAATATAAGATTCCATGAAATTTATTAATGCATTAAAAATTCTAATATTGGATTTTTTCTACTGATCATACCTTGCTGTTGAGTTTGGCAGAGATCTCCTGAATAATCTCTAGTACACTGACAGGTGAATCCAGTGCTGTTTGTTGAATGTAAACATGTTCCTCCATTTTGGCAAGGGTTTCTTAGACATGGGTTTACAATACTTTCACAGTGAGTTCCTTATTGGTAGAAACACATATAAAAAGTTAAAATTAAACATTCTCAAAAACGGCAAAGTAGACCATTAATCACAGGTAGAAAATACTTTTAAAAATAGATATTGTAGTTGGTAGTCAATTGCAAATATCCTATTTATGAATTTGATGCAAGTTATCAATTTTATTATATTATAAATATGAGGTTACAAGGTGTACTTGTTGAATGCTACAAATTATATAAATGGATAATCATAGATTTTAATATCATCAGCAGCAATATGTAATGATAATTTCCAATTTTTCATACCTGTGTATCCAGCTATACAGTGACATCTTGCCAGTGTATGAGTGACTGTAAAACAACTTCCTCCATTGAGACAAGGATGTGCAGCACAGGGGTCCCTTACCACAACTGAGCCGCCACCACTACCTCCTCCAGATATTGGCTGACACCCAAGCGGACCTATTCCACTACCAGTATATCCATGTGGACAAATACATTCCACATATGTCTGACTGATTCCTATTAAACCCAAAGCCATTTGTATTAAAATAGGACACAACTCAATAAGGTGATGTACTTAAATGGACTCAAGAGCCCAAAATAAGTCAGAAATCATACACTAAAATATCAAATTTTATAAAACTTATAATTATATAATTTACATAAAAGCTGTCTATTGGAATGAGAAAGAGTAAAATGTATGAATTGGCATTATGATATTTCTTTCATAAGATGTTCTTTATGATGTTAAGATATATTTAAGATGTTAACATCTTAATTGAAGAGAATTCTGAAGAGAATGTAAGGAATGAGAAATAAATAGGGATGAAAATATTTTTGTATTTTAACAAATTCCTTATGATTCTTTGGGAAATAATGTCACTCCTAGGAAACAAAAAGAAAATTAGTGCTTAAATCTTGAGTTGAGTTGAGTTTTTATTAAAAGTTAAATATATGTAAGGAATTAACTAAAGTTTAGTAGAAAACACAAGAATTGTAAGTTAAAAATGGTACCCACAGGAAAGATTCAGCAGAGAGAAGTTTCACTTCAAAACATTTTTCTAAAGCAATATGAAATTTCAGTAGTATGATTAAATCATTTACTTGGATTATCAATGCATCTAGCGAGATGATGGCATCCTCCATTGTTTATTTGGCAGACTCCAATATATATACAAACAACTCCATCTCCTTGGTAACCTGCAGGGCAAGGTCCACATGTACGAGATCCCTAAAAATTAAATATTTGAATTCTAATTTCTTTGGATAACAATTAATAAGTTTAACACCAACCATGAAATATTTTAAAATAAATTCCGTAGGCTACACTCAAAATCTCCAAAAATAGATGAAATAAATAGATGACACTCAGAATAATAATTATTTAATTTGCTTCAGTCTTGAAATATTTAATTTATATTTACTTTTAAGTGGGCTCACATTATTACAATTTTCAATCAGTTTGATATATTCATATGACGAAAATGAGGAATAGATCTATCACTTGTTAAAATATATAAGCTTACCTTTGTATTAATGCAAGGTACATATGGATTTATACTACAGCCTCCATTATTCATTAAGCATTCATTGATATCTGAGCAATAATAACCATTGCCAGTGAAACCTGGAAAAAGGTTGAAAAATGGAGTTAAATTCAGCTGAAATTCCAGTTATCCCTCAAAACTATGCTTATGATTTCAAACCTGAAGGACAGGAGCCACAATGGAATGATCCTGGAACATTAATGCAAGGAACAAGAGGATCATGGGAACAAGCTGGATAACGTCCAGCACATTCATCTACATCACGAGTACATGCTGGTCCTCCACCTTCTTCATTTGTCCATCCCTACAACACAAAGATGCAATTTTCGGTACAACTTTGAGCCTGGTTGCATCCCCTGAATAAAAATAGCTAAATGCCAATAGTAAGTTTACCTAACAACAAAAGAGTGGAGTCATCTGTATGATAGATGGAGGTTAATAAACATATTAAATAATTTCTTGGAAAAAACTTTAATAGTTTCTAATCCCTCATTAGGAGATTATTGTCTACAGGGAAAGAAAGAAAGACTAGAAAATTTGTTTCAGGAAATCTCTAGATTCACATTTATAGTTGTTACATGAAGAACTGAAAAATCCATACCTGATCACATATACAGGTGTAGCCTCTGCCATCTTTTTGTTGAGGGATGCATACACCATGGCCACATAGCTCATTAGATGGAGCAGAAGTACAGTCATTACTTTTTTGCATGCAGTGGACTCCAAAATATCCAGATGGGCAAGTGCATCTGTCAATAGCATATAATAATGCCAAATGTACTAAAAAAATCATCATACATCTACAGCAGCAGTATTCATCCATCATTGGCATGAAAACCCAGTGCCCTAGTGATAACTTTTGTCTCCATAGGTATAAGAAAATTGTAATTACCTCCTAATTTTTATTATTTATCAACTTTTACAAGTTTTTATTATCATATTTACTTATTTTCAATCCCTTAATGTAAATTACTCAAACAACTTATGAGGAACAGATATATATATAATTGCCAAACAAATTCAAAAGAGCAGTAAATGAACATAATTACAACATTTTCAGCACCATTCAACATTCATTCACATTTCTATTCACTCTTACACACATACCAAGAGTTAGGAACTGCAGATCTGGAAAGTTGCTATGCTTCTATTGTATTAATCTTTTTACTAAAAACAAGAATACTTATCCAAATTTATAGTATTATTGATAAATTATCTGGTACTCTCAAATAAATCTTTTATGGTGTTGTAGAATGAAAAGGTAAACATTCAACTGACATAGAAGTTTCCTACAGATTCAGTGTTTACTTCAGAGATATGTAGAACATTTTCACATCCTTGAAAGAAAATTAGCTTGATTTACTAAAACTTCCTAAAATTAACATTCTGAAAGAGAATCTGAAATATAAGGATAAGAAATAATGCACGTATGGCAAGAAAATGTTTGAGCCCTTCCATAGAATTACTGAGAATATTCTGTGGAATGGGTATGAAAAATGTCCTTTCCAGCTGACTGATTTCAATAAAATTTTATAGCAAAAGAATTGTAAGTCCATTGAATTATCTCAATTTAACCTTATGACATGATAGATCAACTCAAACATTTAAATAAAATAATGTTTTGTTGTTAATTGGATTCACAAATAAGTTTTATATAGACTCTAGTATCATTCCATACTTTTAACTCTAGAGTGCTTTACAACATCTCTATCAGAAATTTACTTAGAGGCTTGAAACAGTAAGCTGACAAAATGCAGAATAACTTAAAAACCATAGTAATGACAGTAAAAGTGCAGATGGTCAATTTGGTTAAAGCTGTTGATGTTTGATTAAATCAAAAGCACTTACTCGAAAGACCCTGCTAAGTTTATACAAGTTGCTCCATTTTGGCACCCCAAGTCTGTCCCAGCCCATCTAGTACATTCATTGATGTCAACTTCACAAAATCTACCCTCCCAGCCTGGTGGACATCGGCACATTACATCATTATATTGATCCTCACATGTTCCTCCATGTTGGCAAGGAGTACTACTACACTCATCAGTATTAAGAAGTGACTCGATCTGCTGAACAGTTCTTCGTAGATTAGAGACCTGCCAACAGAATACTAAAAATATAGTTTTCAAAGAGGTAGACAATATGTTTTCTTATATTCCTCACATTTGTAATAAAAAAATTTTAACATATTTTAGACTACTAGATTTTTTCAGCTTCCATTAGCGTTGAATGATAATTAGTTCAATCAGTATTGGATAATTAATCTACATTATCCTCCAAACAAGCAAATTCTTGCATATACTAGAAAACACAGTTCAAAACAAAAAATTGTGACTTAAAAATAAAACAATGACCACTTGAATTAAAGTCTTAGATTTTTACTATGCAAGCTTCCAAAAATATGTTTGACAATCTGCATAATAAGAATTCTTGAAGTTCTACTTTGAGTGGTGAGATATATTCATAATCAACCAGAATATGAACCAGAAAGGCACATTTAAGGTCAAAACTAAAAGTGTGAATTATAATGATATTCATGTTTTATAAGGAATGTACTCAACATTGGGAGTTATTTACTAACTTCTAATTGAATTTATTCATTATTTCACCAAAAATTTAAGTTATTTTTTAAATGTTTATATCTAAATTTGAGTTTCTATAACAACAGACAATAAACTTAAAACACTTGAACACATACCTCTCGAAACAGCCTTCTAATTCTTCTATGCCCGATAGCGTTGATTCGGAGCTGAAATTAAAGAATAATTTTCCAAGGGAATCACAAAATGATAAAAAATTTTAGTTTCATTATATTTAAAATTATGAATGTAATTTAATTAAATTTACTATTATAAGAACATTAGAGGAATTTTGGAGAAATTCGTTGACATAATCTTCTGTAAGATCGCAAAACTGGATCGAATTTTCAACTCTAACAAGGAACGTTTGTCACAATACACTAGAAATGTCAATCAAGTAACCAGTGTAACGTTGGAATGTACTCTTGTAAGAGCGAAGGATAGATAAACTATATTTGTAATTCTAGAGACAACAAATGAAAACGTTCGAAAAAATGTGAAGATTATTAGATTGAATGTTTTGATGTATGTACTAAAACTTGAGAAACTACAGAAAAATCATTTGTAACACCAAGTAACATCAAAACATTAATTTAATAAACTATATGTGTTAATCTAATGCGGAACAACGTGAAGTTTTAAAACTCTCCTAACATTAGAATTTTAACAAAATTCATGTTTGTGAATTGTCTAAACGTACAAGGGTGAAGAGGAGGTACAAGGAGATTTAAATACCAGTTTACCTATACACTACTCTATTTATATGGATAATCAATTATGTAATTACAATTTAAGTAAATTGCTATTCATTTTAAGTTAGCTTATGCTATCATTCTTCACGCTTCAGTTAATCTTTAACCACAGCCTTGCTGCTGAATTTTAACGCTAATTGGGTCTGTGACTACATGATTATTTGAAAACGTAAGATGTCTTATTAAAGAAACGCCTGCGTTTTAAAATGAGGAAATAGATCGCAATATTACGTTTTCTATACAACTCAATTTTTAAAGAAAGTTCAGCGGAGCTAAGCGGGTTCTCCGCTTCTATATCACTTGCATGTTTCTCCAATCAGGTGTCACATAATATGTTTTCGATAATTTTGAGGCAACGTTTTTAGACTTGGCTGCTTCAAACGTAAGGCTTTTAGGAGAGTAGTAAGGTTGGTCGCCGAGTGAGATGCAAATTTTAGTTGCGTAACTATTTGATCCGCCGGTTGTCGTGCTAGGCTCATTTAGGGTGAGCGCAAACATTGTAATTAGTAAAGGAAACTTTTTGTAGTAAGTGATTTTTTAATTGCCATATTTTACGGCATATAGGAGGTATCTTTATTTCAAATGGATAAAAGAAACGACCCTGCCTCTTATACGCGAAAGTTCTGTCTTCTTCATCGTTCTGCTCGTTTCTGTGAAGGAAATGTGACTGAGGTATCGAAGGACCGATTGAAATACATGATTTTTAGAAACGTAACCTGAAAACAGAAATTAAAATATCAAATGGAGCCATCGCTTAAGTTTCAACAGTGCCGTTGATAAGTTTTGAATTTTTTTTCTGAGTTTTTCCTTCTTATTGTGGGATGAGAGTGAGTCTTATATACCATAAAATACGGTACTTATCCACAAATTCATGTGGGATGCTTCATCCATATAGTTTACCTTCGAGTGAGATTGCATTTTCCATAATTAAAAAAAATTATGTTGATTTCTTGAAATTCACATGAATCAGGAATTTCAACCAGTTTTTATTGTAATTAGTTAGCTACAGCTATGTGCAACTCTCGAGAAAGAAAAACTTGTTGTATAGAGCTATGATCTAATTTTATACTTAAAAGAGATTATCGAATGGCAAATGAAACTAAATTAGATCTTAAAATTATAATATATTATATTATTATTGTTTTATACTTACCCTTCTGTTAAGGTTTGTCGTAATATTGGCAACTTGTTCCTCTAAAACATTTAGTCTTGGACTCAAACCTTGAGGGCCTTCTATCGCTCTCTCTAATCCGGCAACAACATCACGAGAGACTGCCATTCCAGTGGCCTTTAAAGTTTCTACCATTGTAGATGCTTCTTTAGCCTTTGCAGCAAAATAGTCCAATTATCAATAATTAGCCATACATTTCACTTGTAAAGACAAAAAGTTGTATCAGTAATACTTGAAAATAATGAAAAATAATGTTCAAAATTCTATAATTAAAGTAATACATTCAAATCTGTGATACAATAAGAAATTTTTAACTTTAAAAGCATTTACTAATCAATGCAAAAACAACTTACTTTTATCACCATCATCTATTTACTTTTTTAAATTTTTAGTAGTATTAATGCATATAAAAGTGCTTCGACAGCAGAGGTCATTAAGCTCGTACGAGCTCCCAACGGGCATCGATCCTAGTAACGCTTTCACCATAGACCAGCGTATTTCATACTGTATGCAGAGAGAGTGTACCGCGAAAATTTTACTGAGGTGTCGATGCGGCATTTGAATGTTTGCAAATATTTGTTTATTTTTCTGCGACTTAAATTTACGCAAATATGAAGATTTCTTCAACAGAACAATTGATGATTTCAAAAGTTTTGTGCTACTGTCGATTATTTGGTTGGTGAGGCGCTGCCATAGATGCATAAAATAATTAATCACTCATAAATCGAGAAAGTGTAATCATTTCACTTAAACTTGGGAAGTATAGTGACTGAGAATGGGAGCTGCTCCCAGGAAATAATAAAGAGAATAGCTATGGGTAGAAAAGCATTTGAGAAGGTGAAAGGACTTCTGACAGCATGTAGAATTCCAATCGATCAAAGAAAGAGATTTGTTAAATGTTTTTTTATGGAGTTTGGTGGTGACAGTCAAAAAGAAAGATTTTAGAAAGAACTTAGAGAGTTTTGAAATGTGGTTCTGGAGAAATGCTTTAATGAAAAAATGCTTAAGGTGAAGTGGATAGATAGAATTATAAATGAGGAAGCACTTTTGAGAATAAAAGGGGAAAGAAAACTGCTAAAGGAAATCAAAAAGAGGAAGACAGCTTGGTTGGGGCATATTCTACGCAAAAATTGCCTAATTAGAAGAAAAATTTAAGGGAAAATAGAAGGAAAGTGATGAAGGGGAAGAAGAAGAATGGGATGGCATAAAAAACGGCAGGAGTTAAGGGCAAATGAAAGGAGATGCTCAGGATGGAGGATATCCAGTTGAAACCTGTCGGAAGACAGACACCACTAAGAAGAAGAAGAAGATCGAGAGAAAATTTTTCGAGTAACTGTAGGTTTTTCGTTCGCTTGGATTTTAGGTTGAATACACCATCACCTTAACTTTTGCAAGGAACACATTCTCAATAGCATCGCTGATGCCGAAGGTTTAACAATAAGAATTTTACTATGATTAAGATTATAAAATATCAAATGGGACTTAAAAATTCCTTTATGTTTAAAAGAGAATTGAATTGCGTTGGTGTTGGTGTGCCGCAAAACAAATTCCCAACCTCCAGTGCGCCTTGGGGTAAAGTCTTATCAGTTTAACATTCTCATTTGCCGAATGTTTATTTTTCACTGATCCTTATCAGTGTCCATCATAAAGATCGCGATTGAATTATGGTGACAGCTTCGTTAGCAAAAAACGGGGTGTAAAAGTGAGTCATGAATTAAAAATGTAATTAGATTTGTCTGATTCACATGGGAAAATTAAATGGTTACATACGTTTCTCACTTTTGAAAATAGATTAATGGATCAAATTTATAAGAAACATACTCATATTACTTATTGGTGATTGCCATCATCTGGACTCGACAGGTCATAATAAATCCCTTGTAAGTTTCTTGTGCTTGTACGACCAATTTGGATCGAACTACTTCTAATGTAAAAGAAGAATTTACGTTCCATACTTCAATTTTCTGTATGTTACAAAAATAGTTTGAGACCGTTCTTAAATGATATCACACTTAAGATGGGGAGTCTGGGAATCTGTCTCACTTGGGGTATCACACTTTGACACGCGTAACACTTGTCAGAGGAGGGGGAATAAGAAATTCCAATACTGCTTTGGTATCATTTAAGGATGGTCCCTAAACAAATAGCAGTTCAGATCAATTTAAAATGAAATACTAAACAAAAAATTAGGAGGAAGAAGCAAGAAATCTTTGATTTGAAACTCTCCTTTTTTAACAAAAAATACTTGAACTAGTTACGGAGAATTAAGGTACATACATACATACATTGGCAAAAACGCTGAAGCTCTGCGATTCCTCTGATTCCTTGTTTCTTTGGAGTCAGGTTGTAACATTCGGATTTATTTGTGATTGTAATGCAGGTCGCCAATGTCACATTTTACCAACCCTGTTGTTAGCAATATAATTTCCCTACCGTTCCAATATTTCAGTTGACATTTAAGGATATAATTTTATTATATTTATAATAAAGTTAAGTACGTTGACTGGGTCCTGCCAAGGTATGGAAGTGACACTATATACTGCTGTTACTCTGGAGAAGTTTGAGGTGTTCAATGATGGAGACGGCTACAGTAATAAAATTCACATAGACTGCTAATATTTAGAAGAAATAAAGGGGTATATTAACTAAAAGATACATCAATAACATAGTAATGATAATTTTACTTAAACAAAGGGTGAATACGCGCAGAATAGTGCGGGAAAGACAGCTCATCGAGATTAACACATTTCTCAATTAGAAAGCATTTACTTTGTTCCTTAAAATTTGCTATACAATGACATAGGGGAGGCTAATTAATGCCACATCATACTAAGCATTATCATCCGGATTGGATGCGGATGGATGAAATCGCAATCACCAAGTCTTCTTCCAACATGTATCATCGGGAGTTCATTATATAAGATATGAAATATTTCCTATAAGTAAAGAACAAATTCTTACCGCAGCAACCAATTGAACTAAATTGTCTCCGTTTAGATTCACATAACCTCCAGCCGATGTCCTGAGGCTAATATTCCGTCCTTCTGCACCAACGAACTCCAAATGACCTTCTTGAACCAAAATTTTTGGCCTAGAAAAAATTAATATTTAAACTAAAATTTTTCTCATTAATTTACATAATTATGGTACAAACTACATAAATTATGCTACGAAATCCATCCTTATTTGATTAAGTATTAACATCCGTCGTGTATTCGAAAGAGCGATGAATTTTGATGAACGTAGAAAATGTGTAATATGATAAATCTCGATAATAAATCGTAAATTTCAGATAACCTCTTTCAAAATACTCTCAATACTTAAAGGCTAAATTGTATCTCTTACAGCTAAAAAGGGACATTAGAGAGATAACTTTCTCATTCGGTATATAATTCGTAGATGATTTAGAGTTGAATTGGAAAATGTTCATAATTTGAAATCCTGATATGTATTATGCAAATTTCATCTGAATATTTTAGGTTTTGGAAGAACATATTAAAGTGATAGCTGGTGGAAATCCAAGTTAAATATCTGATTTAAAATCATAGAAGACATTTACAAACATACTTTACATACACATACTATACGTACAGACATGTATATAATAGATATCACAAAGAGGTAAGGTCGGCTACCGGCTTTTCGACTTCTTCAATTTTCGTGTTTCAGTAGACATCTTCCGAAATGTCTGATAAATCGTTTCCCCGACACAAAAACCATTTTCCGGGATATTTTTGCGAAATTCCCTACTTTTAGCCATCTCTCTTTCAGCCATGCTCTCAATAATTAAAGAAATACTGTGATATAATATTATAATTAATATATACTATATAATATTAATTTACTACGTTTAGTGAAAAAATAACGTTAAACTTAGTGTTAGTACACTTGGTTTAACAGTAATGCATTGAATCATTCTTTATCTCTATGTTTGGTATTATAGTACTGAAGAATAAAAAAGGTTTTCAGGTAAAAAATTGATTTTTTATTTGTTAGGCTCGGGACTTTTCAGGCCATGTAGTATATTTCAATTTTTTAGGTTATAATATCATTTTATTTCTTTTAGTTCTGGAATTATATCCCTGATATGTTTACGGATAAAATTATCTTACTTACCCATTTTATTGTGAAATACAAATTGGAAGGACTACGAGCATTTCAACACAATTTACGGTCTCTATAAAATTTTAGGTGCTGAAATCTTATCCTCATCATGTACTTAGTTCGAAAAGGCTACTATATCGTATATCAAATTGAGACAATCTTCGTTGCCTTAATTACGTTAGTTTACTTATCAAACGTATAAGAAAGAAATAAAAAACGAAAAAAAAGAAATTTTAAAATATTCCGTGTGAATGCACTTGGGTTAAAATCGTTGAATATTTCAGAATAATACGCCCCCTTTTGAATCAAAGTACATTAAAAAGTTCAATGATTGATGCTCTCAACAGTATTTCAGGAAAAGTATAACTTACTGGTAAGAGTACGGCGAATATGATTCTGCAAAAGCAAAAAGAAGAGGGATGACGGTGAGGAACATCACCGCTCTGCGGACGCGGATGTCCATCCCAACCAGCCTTCGTTACTTCCTTTGGCTGCTTTAACAAAGAATGTCCCAGAATTCGAACATTGGGAAAAGCTTATCAGAGGACGACGGTGGGAGTATCCCTGCTGCGCATGGTACTGGCCACACTCACAGTCTATCGCTTTGCTGGACAGGGGCAATGTGGTGCGAGATGATAGGATCGGGGTCCGACGAGCCTCGGAAAGAAAGAGATAGGTTTAGCATTGGTAAAAGATACAGCTCTGAAAAAATCGGCAGAGGTTTTTCTTTGAATTTACTGGTGCCAGTGGAGGATGTCGTAAATTATTACTTCGTCCATGGAAATTTTACCTTGCTGCTTGAAATCTTATATTTCGTTCTCAATGACTCATAATAAATTTCTTGGTTCTTCATGAATTATTTCCGAGTCGCAGAAATACTAGGAGAGTTAGAATATTTGATGTCAAGGCTATCTCCATGTAATTTGTAAAAAACAGCGGCTCTTTTCGACCTGATGAAGTATATGGTAGTATGAGAAAATTTCTAAATTCCAACGTTTTGTGATACACGCAAAATATTGTTTTTAAATTCCTGAAAGTGCATTACATACGCATGAAGAAGGGTGTGGAAAATGTATAATTTCCCTCTCTCCAAGTTTTCAATATATCGCGTAACAAGGAAAGTGTTATTTAAAAAAAGCACTTGTTCGTTATAGGAAAGATAAATTGGGAAATTTCAGATTTAAATCAGAAATAATGCTCTTAACATATCGAGACTAGTACCCAAAGAAAGGAATTTGAATGAATATTATTATTTTTGTGGTGAAATATCGAGTTCGAATAGAAATTACCAAAATTTACAGAAAATGACGCATGATTTTGAAAATAGAAACAATCCGTTACGATGACGACAAAAGGTGATTGTTGGATCCACATTAGGGCCGGGGAGGGTATTTTAGCGTCCTGGGGGGGTGTTTCAGAGTCATCCGTTCCGAACGGGTCGGATGCCTTGGATCCGTTTTACGTCACTTTCAGATCGGAAAGGCAATTTGGGCGTTTCAGAGCGCTTCCGATCGGATCAAAAGAGACTTTCCGATCGAAACAGATCCGATAGCCCTAGAGAGGGCGAAAAGTCTTTCCGTGTGTGTTGGTTCGCCTGAGATAAATATACTTTTGATGCTGTTGACGTTATTATTTGGTTGTAGTAAAGTAATACTGCATTTCATGAATATCCATTCATATGGATATTCTACAAGTATAACAGAGGTGTAAAACAAGTTAATTAGTATGTAAACGGGATTTAAAATGATCATATGCAGACATTGCAGCGCAAGTTTTGTTAACAACACATTTGAACGTTTTATTCAGAAGCAGGAAGATGAAACAATTTGAAATGCTTAGCGTAATCACTGAGAAATATCAATCCTAGTTTACTGTATTGAAAACATGCCCTTCAATTAGGAAATACATTCATTTGGTTACTTTTGAGATTGAAGATATTCTTCTATGAGAATTTAGGGATATCAAGATCATGACTCTCCATATTTTAATATTATCTACTCCAAGGCATATTATATATCAATGGAATAATTACCAGATGCAATGTTTGTTAATTTTGCAATGCTTGAATGAGGAAAAGCAAAAACATTTTCAAATGGCAAAACATAGAATAAAATACATTGCTATGAGTAATGGTGAGCTATTGTGCTCCATGTGCGATATCATTTAGGAAAGAACTAATTGTAGGTAGAAGCAATTAACTGTTCACAAAATGCTCCCTGGTGGGTCAGTTAATTGACAGAATCCCCCAATATAAGTTAATTTACAAATTATAATTAGCAGTAATTAATAAAGAAGTAATTGACTGGGTTACGGATTTTCTTTATGAACTTTAAAAAGAAAGAATTGCGTCATAATTATCAATACTCCATAAATGGAATGATCATAAATGTAATTGAAACAGTCGATTATCTTGGGATAACTCTTATCAATAATTTAAATTGGAGCACTCACATCCGTAAAATCTGCAGTAAAGCAAGTAAAAAGCTCTGCTTTATAAAGTGTATTG
This sequence comes from Pachydiplax longipennis, assembly GCA_036926295.1. Classification (NCBI taxonomy): domain Eukaryota; kingdom Metazoa; phylum Arthropoda; class Insecta; order Odonata; family Libellulidae; genus Pachydiplax; species Pachydiplax longipennis. Next base: position 10,594,670 of record JAVFKF010000034.1, on the reverse strand, counting down.
TCGGTAGATACAAAGAGAAAGTTAGAGAGCAATTTTATTTCTCCTTGGTCAAGCCCCATCTTGTATATGCAGCAAGTATATGGGACCCAGCGGATGAAATGGGTACCAAACTCTAGAAAGTTCAGCGCCAAGCAATATGTTTTATTAAAAAATCCTACAAGAAAAAGTAAGCGTCATGAAGATGCTATCAGCTGCAGGTTAGGAATCATTGAAGGAATGGAGGTTAGAAGCTAGGTTGCGACTACTTAACAAATTTAGAGAAAGCATGTTTTCCAAGGACATGGTTGATATAATGTGACCCCCCCTGTTACTTCGGCCAATCTGATAATGAGAACAAGATAAGAGAAATAGATGCTAGAACAAGTCCTTTTAAGGACTCATTCTTCCTACAAACAATACACGATAATGGGAGGCTAAAAAGGTAGCTCAATCGTTCGGTGGTTACACCCCCTGCCACACGCTGAAAGGCGGTTTGTAGGGTATTTATGTAGATGTAGATGTTAGTCAACTCTGACTACCACATTATACAGGACAGTTAGCCAAGACCCTACTATTTCTAGCACAAGAGATCTTTCTTCTAAGATTAAGTCATCATTAAAAGTAATTAATATGAGACAATCTGTTTAATGTCATTTTAAAAATCATTTGATGGTTGGCTGCAATAAGGAAAATAGTAAATATTGAGAGATTTAAGAAAATTAATTTAAAAGATTACATATTTATGTTTAAATAGTTTAATTCTGATAATTATGAAGATGTGCTGACAGATATTTCAGCTCACAGCCTGTATTGCAGCATCTTCATTGGTAATAGAGGGTTGCTATTTATGGCTAGTTTTGGACTAGCTACCTCTCTTCTCTAGAAGACTAGCTATTCTGTCTTTCCAGAAGAGAACAAAATTTTATCACCATGTCCACAGGTAAAACAAAAACTGAAAGTGTCCTGTAAATTTTGCATAGGTTTAAGTATGAGGATAATAAAAAGCTGTTTCAAATTAGTTCCAGAAATGAAATGAATTGATGTGTGAGACTGGATTGGGCTATTGTTATATTTTACTATGCAAGCTTAACCATGTCTATTTAGCAAGACTGAAATTGTGAGATTTGAATATCAAGAGAAAATCACAATATAATTTATATTAAGCTAAAATCTAAAGTCAAAGCTAAAAAAGTTATTACTTTTTAAATAAGTTCATTGAAATTTGGGTTGGGGAAGAGTTAGCTCATTGGGAAAGTAAATAAATTCACAAATACACAATTCACCATGAGTCTTTGGGGAGGAATGGATTTTCATGAGAAATGGAAAATAGAACAGTGACAGGGAAAATTGGTTGATCAATCAATTCAATAGAAAGTGAATGGTAAAGAGAAGGACAGACACATGAGGAATAGAATGATATCATTGGAGAGGTAAGAATAATATCACTAAAATCTATTTAGAAAGAGAAGTGAAGAACTTTGTTTAGAATCGCTTTATTAGTAGCATGTTTTTTGTGGAACTGAAGAAAGTAAATCAGAAATGTCTCCAAGGGTTCATTTGACCTGAAAGACAGGATTTGAAAATGATGGAAATAATATTTTCCTTTTTAACAATCCTCTTATTTGCAAAACATGCATTTTTAATAAATACACACATTTACAGGTTTGATGTATTTGCTCCCTTAAGCTTTATTATTAAAACACTATATACTAATGACTTAGAGGTGACCCGTTCGCACAGTGTCTTCTATACAACTCCTTTTTCACATCACTCTTCAATAGCATAATATTTAGTTGGATTGCACATATTAGAAGGCCTTCTTTTCACAAGAGGAAATATATTGCAAATTTTAATCGGATCAAGGGAATGGGATTGAATTCTTTCTTATAATGACTAGAACTGCTTGTTTATCACTTAAAAGGCATTTTACGCGGCATTATAAAACTTTAGATTCAAATTTTTGTGTCTGTCCAAAAATATCTCTTATCTCATGGAAATGATAACATTAGTATAAGGAATACTTCTTACTCTAAAATTTCAAACTCCTCTGTCAAATACAGAAGTCGAGCCTCAGCGATTAATACATTGCTTAAAATTTTCTTTACAATAGCCCATGGCATAAATGCCTTTCTTATATAAACCACTGAGTATAAAAGAGAGAGGAGAAAATATTAGATAATTAAAAAATTTCTGCTGCCAAAGTGACGATAAAATACATTTTTCAGACGCATCCAATTTACAATGATAGACTTTAATCACATTATCATCCATTCAGCCTAGCGAACTTCTTTTTTACATTGTTCATATTTTAACAGTCTATAATTTATATATATTTTTTCATTTCTGTTCTATTTACCCTCCATAGCCAAAGATTGGAGATATTTTGGACAAATGATTTCGTGACGATTTTCTATGAGTATGGATCAGCCGTCCGCATCAACTGACGAGCATTTAACACTCGGAAGAAATTAAAACAATCCATATCCGTGGGACCATTACACATTAATATTCAAGAGAGTCTTACGAACATCTCATAGCTCTGCACTTATCGCTGAAAAGCTTACATGAAGAGATCTCAAAAGCGGCAGGTGAAAGCAAGTTTCCTCAAAAAACCACACGTTCGAGGGTCTCTTTTTACACGGATATTCATCCTTCGGAAAAATTTTCCAAGGCAAGAACGGCCGAATTCACTGACTTAAACCTCCAGCAAAGAGAATGAACACCTAACTTCTATGAGATCTTCACAAGGACAGTTACCCGTCTCTTTCCTTCCACGGACAGCCCCTGCCGAATACTAAAATGCCTCGTCAAAGGTCTTCCACTTGTTATCACATTCAGATTCTTCAAATGGGTCTCTTGAGCCTCAAGTTCTCCATTTTTATCATACCATATTTATCTTCTTCTTTCTTTTCGCTCACCATCACTACCTCATCTTCATCCTCTTCGTCGGCGAACTTTATCTCATCTTCTTCTTCTGGAGCAGGAGACTTCTCCACTCTAGTCTCCTTCTCCGAGCCCTTTCCCTCTTCTATTGAGTCCCTACGGAACTCCGCCAACGAAACCATCTCTCCCACACTTCCTGCGCTGCCATCCTCCACTCCACTACCTGCTCCATTCGCTCCGGCATCCTGGAAGTTTGCCCTCGCATAGGAGGCGTTGATACAGTAGTATTCGCCCCTAAGCGTCGCCCCACCGCCCGCCTCCTGCAGAGGTGGGGAGGCAGTGCAGAGTTCGTTGCCCGTCTCCGATGGAGGCGCCTGCAGAGTGGACGCCGAGGAGGCTTCGGACGACGGCGACGTAGAGCCTTCGAAGGGAGGGATGTAAACAAGGAAGGCGGGGTCCATTCCGAGGTACGAACCAGGGGCTGCTCCGGCATTTTGAACATTGTAGTCGTAGTAATCGAACTCGAGGTCGAGTTCGGAGGCGCCACCCGCCAAAGAGGCTTCTGAGTTACACTTTCCTCTCTCGTCTACGCGGGCTCTCAGGCGGCCTCTTAAACGGCTTCCGGAGACGCCCCTAACACCCATTTCGGGGGAAGTGGTGGAGGAAGGAGAGTTGGATGGAGTGGAGGATGGAGGATTGGGATAGTATGCGACGGCTCCGGCCCTCAGCAAGCGCTCCCTGTTCTGCTTCTCTTTGCATTCCTTAGCGGGTGTTGCCTCTCCGGATGGCTTCTTTGACTTGCCCGCGGAGTCTTCCTTGGCTGACTGAGGATCTGCTAAGCGCCACGTCTCCTCCAGCTCCTCCCGGACAGGACTAACAGATCCATTCTGAAACCTTCACAAGAGAATATTTGGATATTTTAGCACGTTTCGTATGGTTCTAGGTGTACCACTGGGGTGTAGTGGATTGGAAATACGAAATATATCTTTGAAACTCAGCAACGAAGTTTAAAATATAATTAATAAGAGTTAAGGTATTTCCATTCAAAGTTCAAACGTTAGTTTTGATTGTTTGGACTAAAATTAAAAAATGATGTAGGCTTAAACTAAAATATAAAATAACTAAATGTTAAACTCTACTCAGATTAATTTTTAAAATTCAATCTTTATCTAAAGCAAATAATCTCAAGTAAGTGTCTATTCAATCTTTAAGTGCTCATTTTAGTCGCCTTAAGTACTTTAATTTACGATCAGTCAACATGGAAGTTTGCTTTTCTTTCATTTCAGGGTCAATAACATTTAATTAATTCTGCTGGAAAACATTTATCTGAAATGATATTTTATGTTCAGAAAAATCAATTTCATAAATTGATTAAGATGGTTTTTATAATGTAAATGATTAATTAGCTCAAGATCAAAAAAGAACAAATATATCATTCCCTTGGCATACATTTCTTACTTTATCTAAGTGAAGCAACAAAATAAGTGGCAGGAATGAGTCAACTTTCGGACCATTCATTACATACCCAAGTCATAAGGCATGCTAAAAAAGAAATGTAATGGCCATTGTGATGTCCTTTTACGTTATACGAGGGCCTCATGTTAAATTATACTAAAAACTCTAGACTTATCAATCCTTTAAATTCGATGGACAGACAATATGTAGTCATTCATAGTTAATAAATCTTTAATCAAGAATTTTAGATTTCCTAAATGAGGTAATTTACGGAAGGATCTTTTCAGGATAGTGTAACAAATATGATTCGCACATGTAATAGTTTGGATGGTTCTGTTGTTCGTAATTTGCCGCAGAGCAATGTTAATTTACATCACAATGAACTAAATAGATCACCTTTGCAGCTTTTTCCTCCACCACTGCCTTCCTGCGGCTGACAAGCTGTGTCCGCCGCCTTCAGATGAGGAGTCGCTCGCCGCACCCGCCGTGGATGCAGAGGCAGCGGCGGCGAAGAAAGACAAAGATCGTCGGAGTAGAAGAGGAGCAGAAGCAGAAAGACCAGGCCTTCCTGGAGCATTTGGAGAGGCGATCGGTTCCTCAGCCAAAGGTTCCGTCGGCGAGCTCGGTAACGAAATGGAACTCTGAGCGACGGTCTCCTGTTCGAGTAAAGGGCACGCCGATTCCCTCCACTCTCTCCTAGTCGTCCCTGAGGCGCCTTTCCGCCTCTTTCTCCTCGTCACTTCACCGTCTTTCCTCTCTTCTACAGCCCCTTCCTCACTGTCTCCATCTTCGCCACTCTCCTCTTCTGTTGCTCCCACCAACTCGCGCACTCTTTCCATCTTTCTCGCAAGCTCAGACCCGGGTTCGATGACCACCACTTTAGGACAAATGGCTTTGGCCCTGAAAGATAAAATATTTTGTGAATATTTTGATCGAGGGTGATAACTCGAGCACTAATAATTCTATAAGGATAGTGAAGGATATAAATATGATTTTAATATTAATTGAAGCAACGTTTGTGGGCAAATCTGAGCTATCCTCGAAGGGGGCCTAATTGCGTAGAAATTATAAAGACACGGAGAAATCACGCAACCACATATAAAGCTTTTTCAAATTAGAAAAGTATGACACTGCCCTTACTAGAATATTCAAATTGTAATGATAAGAAAGATCTTACTATATGCATTCTTTGTATTGGCGGATCTAGGGGGAGAGCGAAGGGTGCAATCGCTTCCCCAACTTAATAGCAATTGAAATTTTTCAAGGATCTGACATGGAGCTTGAATAATAATCGCATTATGAGGTTTTTCTATGACAACTATCTACCACATTTATCACGACATAAATGGATTTTGAAAGTAAATTGGAGATGAGTTCATAACGACATTGTCTTAAACCGCCTCCCCCCTAAAATAAAAATCTGAATGAAGGTAATCATAACGAAAATTCTCTGGTTTCATCCTGTAATTACCACGGATAAACTAATTCTAGTTACAATTTAAAGTGAATATCTAACTTTTTGTTCATTCTTAAATTAGCTAGATGTATCCGCTCAGTTATTTTGAAATTGAGAGAAAAAAATGACTTTTCTATTCATAACGAATCAAACTGAATAAAAGATTAGTAATAACATGCAATCACAGAAAAATCAAGATAACCAAACGGCAAAACAAGGCACTAGTTGCTATTGCCGTTCAATGGTGAATGAGCTTCAAGAAACAACAAATCATAACATAACTCACGGTGCATTGGAGTCCGTATTGACTGATGCGCTCTTCTTTCTTTTCGCCTCATCCTCTCCGTCCTCTGCCTCTTCATCTTCTTCTGTTTCCTCCCTTAGCCTCATATGGACCTCCCGCCTCTTTCCATCTCTCCCAATCGACAACTTCCGCAAGGAAATGACGTCGGAAACGGAAGTGACGCTCGTTACGCTTCCCCCTTCCTTGTTTCTCGCGATGAAACATTTGGTGTCCGAATCCGAGTCCGACATCTCCTCCTCTTCTTTTTCCCGCTTTTTCATCTCCTCGTTGAAGCGCTTTCGGCGGAAAATATAATTCAAGGCGAGACCACCAGAGAGAGCGACCAGAGCCAGAACAAACGCCAACGCGGCGAAGTGGACGGATATGGAACTGCGCGACACTGCTCTCGTCGTTGGAGCCAAAAGGACTTCTTTTCCGATCGCAGCTGCCGATGAATTTGCTGTAAAATGAAAATATAGACCTTAGATGAAATCATTTATGTTACCTGGGAAAAACTGTCCTGTTGAGGACGTTCTCAGGAGTAAGGAGAAATCTCACATTCAGGCCGCATCGGAAAGGATATTTAACTGGACCGATTATCCGGGCCCTGCTTCTTAGGGGTGATATTTAGAGTTAACTAGAGCAGTAATGTATTATTAAACTACAAGTAAATTCCCCCGTCAAAAATAGTGAGACTAAATTTAATGTATGTAATATCCATAAATATCTGATCTTTGATATTCAGAAATAAAAATAATCCCTCTCAAATTTTAAATAACCATCGTGATTAAACTGAAGCTATATATTAGAATGGAACGCCTAAAAATTAATTGATAAACCTTTATTAAACATGATAGATGAGAATTACCTAAATCGGGTAACCAGGAAAGGTTATTGCTGTTTAGTACATTTGAAATCAAATAATACAAATTTAAGGTATTTAGAGCATAGGTTATACCATTTGTAGATATATGTTGCTGAATTATGATATTCAAAGTTACATAATATTTAAGTGCATCTACCATACTGTTTGTTATTATCTGGCATGCAGTTTAACTAAACTTAATCAAGGTTTTAGTTAAATTATAATATAATTTGTGGTCGTCAAAATGGCCGAGTGGTTACAGTGTCTGGTTCGAATTTCCGAAATTCCAGCAATTCCAAAGATTAATCCCAAAGTTTATCCTCAGTGGTTAGAATCACGGTTATGGTTGAACTGTTTTTTCCGAAATCAAGTTTCAGGTTTACTAAAAAGCTTCATAAGAAAAAGCTAAGAAGTTTCCACAACTTATTAGTTTTAATAAAGCAATTATTCACATGGTTAAGCTTTTTTATTTTAAATACGCGAAAATACATTTAAATTTATATACTTGATTTAGCATCTACTATATTGGAAATGAAAAGGGAACCGAATTGTTTTCTTTTGAAATGTTCCATTTTATGAATATAATATATTGCTGATTTTGGATTTCCAGAGTTTACTTATTCTTTTCTTACCATGAAATGTCGGTTCTGCTTCCACGTACATTTTATATGGGCCTTTCTTTCCCAGATATTCTAATGAAATTGAGTTCAATAATCGCTTTTGTAGTCAGGGGGACATTTTTCTTTTCCCGCAAAATTACACAAATTTTTTGTCATTTTTGCCTGAATCCTCTCAATTTCGAGTCGGATACGATTTTATACAACAAAATAAGAATCTATATTTAATTTCATTTCCTATGGTACTTGTCTCGATTTCTTAGGACTATTATTTCTGATTTAATTCTGCGAAAAAAAAGGTCTGAAATCGATCGCAACGAACCATACGTGCAGTTCTTAGGGGAGTGTTCTCGCGTCATCCAGAGTCAAACCAAGGATACTTTGGACAGACAAATATCAACATGTAATACTCGATTAGACCTTTAACAACTCCCAAAATGTCCTATCACGTCGCAAAGTGTGTGAAATCAATTTTCAAACATGTCTACCATGTATTTCTTACGGGAGTTTACTAATACCGGAAAAAATATACACACATCGGTGATTATTAGAAACCTAGATAATAAACTCCCAACATAAAATTTATGAAAGTAAGTGAAAATATTTATGAAAGTCTGTGAAAGTGATTGCATACGCATTTCGTTATAAATCATCACAGATTGTCAGTATATTAATTACCGAAGAAACGCAAAGATGTGCGAAACTACATGTATCCTAAAATTAAGAAGGATATGAAATCATTTTTCGAGTATTAATAATAATAATAATAATAATAATAATAATAAGACTTTATTTAGGGCGAGATTGAGACTATAAAGTGAGCAAACATGCCATCACGACAATTTCTACAGATCCCTTGAAACTATCAGAATATAACTTTTATTTCCATTTTATTACTTTATTCCATGATAACTACATGGCTATTGGACTTGGATACTACCAACACTATGACTATTATTGTCAAGTAACGGTCTAAGTTCACAAACACACGTGTGTATTTTCGTTTCATACGATAGCGAAAATTCACTTTTAACATTAAGTACACCATAAACTGCTGGAAAGATCACCTTTCGCTTTCACACTGATAGATATTAATCATTTTATTAAAAGCAGAAATATTCTCCATATTTAGGAAATCGGCTTTTCACCTCCTGATTTCACAGCTTAGACCGAACGCAATCTCTCACGAACAATCTCTCATAAGAGGGGATGTTCGCTCCCTCGACACTCTTAATAATTCCCGCGGAGAGGCGGGAGCCAAGTCTCGTAATTCGTGGGATTTGCGCCGACGACTCCCCCATTTCGAAATGCAAATTCCATGACCGCCGCGGTCCGTTACTTGCAGAACAAGATAAGCGGATTAAGGAGTGGGGAAAAATTTACGCAATCAGGAGGTCGTTTGTCATCGCTTAAACAGTCGCAGTTGAATGTTGAGGCCTTTCTCCTCCTACCTGTAATCTATTGCCATTATTGCGAATATCGGGGTTGGCTATTAAAATGTGAGTTTGGATAGATATGGACAAATATCATGAAATTGAATATATGGCCCTCATTCCTCCCGATTAAATTGGAGAGTAACTTAGGCAAGGTTTTTGGTTGAGCTTCTCTAACGGTATGTCAAACTTAACCCCTTGGGGAGACGCAATATTTTCAAGGATCCCAGCAGTTAGGACGATATTATCAAGGAACTTGGGGGACAAAAAATACGAAAATGCATGCTCCAACCATTTACCGAGTGTAACGTTGACTTAATATGCATCATATCTGCCGTAAATAAAATCACATTTAAATATTTTGAAAGATAATATTCAGGCTTAATGGTCTCTTTCATTTGACGAATGTCACACCGTGATTCATCGCACATTCATCAATTCTAAAACATTATTTAGCAATAAAAAGGAGCACCAATTGGTTAACAAAGCTGAAATTAGTAGAATTAGAATGGAATCTCCGAAATTCCACGAAAATGAAAGCTTAATTCTAAAGTTGAAACACAGTGATTGGACTCCCGGATAGCCGTGTGGGCAGCGCGTTCGACTTCGGCGGAAGCGGTCCTGGGTTCGATTCCCGGTGGGAGCTAACGTGCGAAATGACCATAGATGTCGAAGCACTTTTAACAATACTACTACTACCGACACTGTGCTTTAATGAAGATGAGTCTTAGTATACCAATGAAAATCCAGGCAAAATGTTATTTCCATTAAAAATTTGAGTATCTACGGATTCAAAAGTATAACATTTACTTTATAATAAATTTTTATCCCAATTAAATCATTGGAAACTCCAAATCAGGGTATTATCCGAATAAATTCTGATATGAGTGATATTTTCTGGAAATTAAAATTAGTGATTTAGATTTATTAAATAATTCATATTAAATCTTCAATTGTAAACATTGAAGTTGTCATAGAAATAATATTTAGAAGAATAGAGTTTTTGAACGGCAAATAACAGGTAAAAATTATTGCAAAACTTCTTATGCCAAACGATGTCTAGTTGATTGAATGATATGCAACGTGATTCCAACTACACCATCACCCTATCAGAGATGTACAAATGAAAACAAATTATTGGTAGTAAATTTAAGAAATGTACTCCCACATCGGAAACTTATAGAATACAGTTTTCAGAAAAATAAAAAAAAATATTCGTAATCTTCAAAGCCTTCCTCACAACGATCTTAAACACGTAGAAAATATTGTATATATCTTGTATGAAGGCTGGTTCTGGTTAAAATTTTCCCACATATGTAAATCACGTGAGATGGAGTGGTTATTTCCAGATCTCGTTCCATTACTCACCAAGAATCTGATGCGCATGTGCAAGGAATCCCCCGTTACAAGTGGGCTCAAGTCTCTCGAAGGAATAGAATTCGAGCAGCAGATAAGGACCGGATGAGAAGCAGAGCGTCTCTGTATTCGATGGAACGGAGGCTGTGTTGGAAGACGACGGCAGATGAAGGACGAGACGGGAAGAGAGTGAGTCGCCATCTCGCGCCTTGAGCCACTGTCTCCTAGGGCATGGAAGCAGAATGCTGGACACAGTTAACCCGACCACATGGCCTGGTTCCGCCTGAAAGAGAATCCCATTTCCAAATCAGATATACCTCTCGTTTAAAAGTAGTATGATGTTTTTTAACCTTTAAGTACCAATGCGCGGTCTTTGACAGCGCTGATTTTTTCGGTTGTTGATTTCCTGTGCTTTGTTTTCAGCGCGTGGATGACGCCGTAGGAGCAGGGTTGTGTTGCGTATGAAATCAATGAATCTCTCATCTTCATTACTATCATAATGTTAAATTATTTTGCTTGATGACACAGAAGGTAAAAAGGTCAAAGCTTAACAAAGCAAGTACGAGGGTGGTCTGAAAAGTATCCGACCCCATATTTTTCAGAAATCTTCAGAAAATTTTCAGAAAGCATGTCGAGAAATGGCGAAATGTCGGAAACTTTTCAGACCACCCTTGTACTTCAGGCGAGATGCTTTTTGTAGAGCTGTAAATTTATTGAAAAGCAGCCTGCATGCCTCCCAGCCCTAGGGACTGCCCTAGTTGCTACATTTCTTACCTCGGTTTAAAATTGAAATTTAAATTTAATGGACGCGAATAACTAATGAATGACTGCTTTTCATCGATGGGAATGACTGACATTTAAGATTATTTGGCGGACCGGAAACGAATGAGGAGACAATATAGGCAACCTCTGCATGCATATTTGTACTTGTGGCTGCATAAGATTACGGGGAACGTCGTTATGCTATCTCTACCTCGTCGTTTCCTAGGTTTTAGTATTTGAAAACGTTGAGTGAGCCAAAAGGAACTTATTAAGGGTTCATCCCAATTGAAATTTTTCTCCATAATGTTGCACCTTGTCTATAATTTATGATATTTATGATTTAGGATAGCCAACTTTATCGCTCGATCGCCAAGAAAACATCCTGTCGCAGCAAACGTATCAAGGTAAGAAATACATTTCTACCTGTATCCAATGAATAATTAACAACAGAACAGCTGATCTATAAGATTACCATTCAAACATAATTTAAGATATTGGAACAATTAAATTTGAATGACGTACCATTTACATCAAATTGAAAAACAAGATTTTAAGATTTTAAAACACACTTTGAAGATGGGTCCATGTAAAACATGGGAATATGCGAGTATTTAAATGTATGGTGCATTTATTTCATCAATTTGATGATTTTTGCAAGGATTCTCAAGCCTCATTGCTAATGATCGGTAGAAAATTTGAGCAGGGCCGGCGCGATGTGTGCTGGTGCTCCGTTTTAGGAGTCATACCCATTCATTCACACGTATATTTTTGTGATACTCGAATACTTTTGTTAACAATCAGGTATCGATTCTTTAGAAAACCCTCGAATTTATGGAGTAGTCAAAAACACATTTTGTTGGATTTGCTGCACAAGTAGTTCATCAATGACAAGATCACACTCGGTTACTGTGCGTCATGAAAACCTTAGAGTAAGATTATACTCCCCCGTACATCAGTCCTTCCGGCTCGCCAGTGCCTAGAGCCGGCTCTGATTTTGGGTGTATGATAGGAGAAAGGATGAAAATCAACTCATCTGACAAATGGATTTTCATTCAAAGTAATCGGTAAATATTTTTCTTCACTAATGATCCCTAAAGTAGCTTAAGTACCCGAGAAAAACTAACTAGAACACAATATGACGTTAGCGGTAGTTTGGATTAGGGAGGATAACAATATTAATATTTATTCTTTTAGCAAAAATATTAAACATTCATGCTGTAAATAGTTTAACTCTAGCTTACTATACTTAAGTGTTTACCTCCAGTAGCCAAAAGCTTCTTCCGGGACATGCCTGAGAAGAAGAAGCAAGCACCCTCGGCCTTGTTTTGATAGGTCCTGCGTTGTGAGAGCCCCAAGAACCAGCAACGCCTTGTAGATGAACTATACAACCACCACAGCGACAACTAGGCTCACTACCACGTCTGTCACCGCGATAAGAGATATGAATAACAAATAAATATGTGCAAAGGAATAATTAAAACTAAGGTTAAAGATATGAATAGTATCACTTGAACTCATTTTGAAACATCTGTCTATTGCCTACATTTAGACCCTGCAAACCGCCAACCGTTTGCGCTGATATAGAGTGACAAAAGAATGAGATAAAATTGAAATTCTGATAGATATAAGTTCGGTAAGGCGATGCAATACTCATCAAAATTGTTTCTCACTTGATAAAACTGCCTCTGAGCATATGATAATAATGTTTGAACAACTGAGTAAACTGCAAACGTCTTCAGGTGTAAAGGCTGAATATCTAAAAATTCTTGCACAGAACAGAAAACTGTAATTTATAAGCAAACCTTCAATTTGTAACTCTGCATAACTCTGCATTGGGCTCTTGGATAAGCAACAGGACAGAGCGCTCGACTTTGAAGAAATCAGTCTTGGGCTCGATTCCCAATGGAGCCCTTGCGCAAAATGACCTCAGATGTCGAAGCACTTTTAATAAACCTGTTTCTACTGCAAACATTTTTCAAAATTAAAGGAAATTTTGTTCAGCCGATACTTAAAATTTCCAGAAGAAATCTTCGATATGGAAGGTAAATGACCGAACAACAATGACTGATGAAAAACGTCAGAGTTCCATCATTCATTCGTTCCGCTCATACATCTTCAATGTTATCTCCTTTGGGTCATCTCCCTCCGTTGTGAGGAGAGGAATCTCACCCACCTGTTGACTCCGTCTCCTGTGCTCAAGGCGAGCCCTAAAGGACACATTTCCTGGAGCTCCTCAAAAGTAATTCCAGTCGGAGGAGGGCAACGCTCTGTTTCCAACGCAGTCCCCTGAAATTTCAGAAAATAATAGATGAAGGAAACGGGGGGAAAAGATTAGCTATTAAAATTTAAACAAGAAAACCGCTGCTGTGCCTGTTTAATTTAAACATACTAATATTTGCTTTTAATTTACTTACGATCGTAGTTCATAGATCATATTAATGACAGATTATACCTCATGTCTCCGGATACCTACGAAATATATTTTTGATGGAATTTTTCAAAAAATTTCTTTTCGAGAAGTTTGAAGTTTAAATTTGAAATTTCAAATCAGGATTCGGTTCTTCACGTCTTGTGGTGCTTATAAATTTAATGTCTTTGGGATGTGGTTTTTCACATTTTTCCTGTTATGATGGGGCGCATTGAAATACAGACAAAGCACGATCGCCACAACCTATTGCAATAAAATAACAGTTATATTGGAATAAAACAGTAATATTGGAACACATTGCTGTTTTTATCTATACCTACATCTATCTATCTATCTTCCATATATATTAAAAACGTAACGGTGTCTGTCTGTCCGTCTGTCTACAAAAAGCGTTTTTCTCGCCAATGCCAAGACCTAGAGCGATGCTGAAACGTGCATTCGATGTAGACTGCTGCACCCTACAATGTGGCGAAATTTTCTTTTACCTGAACGGCCCCAGTTCGAACCCAGAGAAGAAAAACCGTTCTCATAAGAAATGCACGTAAACCACACTTTTATCGGTTGCAGGCTTCATTACTTTTGCAAAATTAAATTAGAAACCATAGTCTTACGAAATCGAGATAAGCACCAAAAGAAAGAGAAATGAATAGAGATTCTTATTTTGGTCGTGAAATATCGTTATCGGGTCGAAATGGCGAGAATTCGGTTAAAATAAACGGAAACTTCGTGAAAATTTGAGGCTATAAACAACGAGTCCCTTGACGACGGAAAGGATTGTTGAAACCGAGGTATTGCGTTTTTCCATAGGAATACACTATCCTCATAAGAAATACACGTAAACCTCACTTTTATCGGTTGCAGGCTACATTTCTTTTGCAAAATTAAATTAGAAACAATAGGCTTACGAAATCGAGATAAGCACCAAAAGAAAGAGAAATGAATAAAGATTCTTATTTTAGTCGCCAAATATCGTTATCGGGTCGAAATGGCGAGAATTCGTTTAAAATAAACGGAAATTTCGTGAAATTTTGAGGCTGTAAACAACCAATTCCCTTGACGACGGATACGATTGTTGAAACCGAGGTAATGCGTTTTTCCATAAAAATACACTGTGATTGATATGTTCATATGAAAGTAATGATTAAAAATGAATGATAGTACATTTTCATAGTCCAGATGTCTGGTCCAGACCAAACAACTGCACCCAGAGGGTGCATGCGCGCGGCTAGTCCTTTCATAATTAGTTTTCTCATGGTGTCCTGGCTGTTCCTATCATTGTTTTCCTTCGGAATTTTATTCTTGTATTAATGCTCTGTGTATCTTAATTTCAAACAATTCCCTCGCATTACCTCATTCTCATTCAGTAGTATTTCATTCTTTCTCAATCTTTAAGAAATTTAAAAATCTTTTCATTCATATCCTGCTTGGCCATAAATATTGCAATTGAAAAACGATTTTGATGGACTTTTCATCTGTGGTCAAGTTTTACACTCGATATTAAGATCCTCCGAGTGCTAATGACGTTAAAAAAGTTAATACTAAATAACATTAATATTTCATTGATGTGAAAAATAAAATCTGTAGTAGGGATATAAAAAAAGTTTTAAGAAGGGGATTTCAAAAAGCTAGACAATACCATGAGGTTTGATGGTCTTTAAAACAGGGCTTATAAATGCCATCTTAAAGATTAATACTTAACAATAATCAATAAAACAACTTAGGAACAAATATATCTGAAGTAATGTCGTGTAACGAAAGGTCTGTCCCGTGAGTGTCGCTTAAATATATGTCAGCAAAATGAGGATATCTCATCCACTATTAACTGGAAGCAATAGTATAACTAAAAAAATATAGATCTTAGGAATTATATATTTCAATAAAAATTACGTCCTTTCTGAGAAAAATTCGTCTGCTGAACTGAATTGGAGAAAAACAGTGCCGTCGACACTTTTGCGTACTAAATAGAGCCTCGTATGCATAATCTTGATGCAATCTACCAACATAGACGTACGTGACATACCATAATCGATTCTTTATCTCCAGGTCTAAGCTATTCGCGGAAAATTACCATGATATTCTTATTCCTATTGCTTTGGATACTGAATTATTTACGATATAGTGGAACAACCTACCATAGGTCGAGCTTTTGTATCAAATAGATGCTGTTTTAGATATTCTATTCTAATTCCATTCGGTATTAAGAAAAGAACTTCAAATTCTTAATTTCTTATTCTTTATTTCTTTATATTTTTCTTATGTCAAAAGTAATCCCTCCATCTAGAAATTTACACTCCTTACGATCGTTTTTTATAACTGATGAAATAAAAAATGATCTTGACCTTGTAAAAGTTAAAAGCAACTGTTTCTATATTTAAGACTGTTCAGCAAGACTACGAAACTTTCTCAGTTATCTTTCATCCTTGGCCAGACTCCGTGGAACAACATTTTAAAAAGTAAAGAAAAACTTAAGTAGATTTTTTTCCACGTGACTTCACAAAGAAAACATAAGCACAACACAAAATTAGTAGTTTCCACACGACACCACGCACGAAAATAGAAGCACTCGTGTACAATTTATAGAAATTTTAAAGGAATAGTCATATGATGGGAAAGAGTTCAAGTATGTAACCTCGTTGTTTAGATTTTCTAGTAGACGTTATTTCAATATAAACTACGATATAAACTGTATAGAAATGCTTGGATTTTTTTATTAACCCTGAAGATGGCGATTTATCCAAAACCTGTCGTCTTTGTATTTAGTTAAATCGTGGGGAAACTACTAAATTTTTCTTAACATTTATGATATTTATAAAAAATAAGCGGTAGCTCCAACACTCTCGAGCAAACCAACAACCACAGCCTTTAATTTCTCTCCGCACCTCTTAAAACAAAAGAAATAATTTTCAATACGTATTTGAGAGCCCCTCCGTATCTCTTCCATCAATGCCATTCGGAAGACGAAGGGGACGTACGAAATCCTTTCACACGACCTATTCAAATCTGTCGCTGTCCACCTCCAAAGCTATGCACGAAAGGACAGATAAGGGATCTCGATGAGAGGGGGATGAAGAAACTATATCCTCGCAAAAGGGAGATGCGTGAGGGTTCTACGCGTGATGCACTTGAGCTGTGGATCTGCAAGAATTTCCGGAAGTGGAGGGGGACACGCGAAACGCGACACCGTGTAGAGGGAGACCCATTGTGTGCTTAAAAAGAATTCAGCGCCACCTACGCCACGACATCCGAGTCATTAAATGACGAAAAGGATTAACTGGGGAGAAAAGAACGAAAGAAGGGGAGAGAGAAGCGATGGAAGTGGAGAGAGAAAAATGGGAAAGAAATGCTTTTCTTAAATCTGCAAGTGCGAGAAGAAAAGAAACAGCGCCGCAGGGGCTAATGAGGATGTTTTGTGATTGTTGGAAGATGAAGCAGCTTATTTTAAAATATATCTGATTATTAAAACTCTTTTAGCCTCTATTATATTAATCTAAGCTTCCCACATCATTCTCCATTGTATTATACCGTTCTTTATTCAATTATATTATACCATTCTCTATCACAACGTATTAATCTATTCTCTATTATATTTTTCGTTATTCTCTTTTCTTTATTATTATATTGATATAGAGAACCTCTCTCATTTTTTCCAATCATATACGACGATCAAAAAATTTTGCATTGAATTAAAAGATATTCAATGTCGAATACTAGAAAAATATCTCTCAATTTCCCAAGCGAAATATAACGACATGGCAGGGACGCGAACCCAGGTTTACCACTTTTCAGATGGATATTCTCTTAATTTTAATGCTATGACCCGTTGAAACCTGATATTTAGCAGCTGCTCCTAGAGCTATGTTATTCGTTACTTTACTGCTAGTTTACAAATTATTGTAATTCTATACTGCGTGAAAAGCCTACAAAAAAACTTACTTCAGTATTCCAGGAACACAACTATACGAAAATCGTACTAAGCGACTTATAAACGTTACGTAAGTATAAAGGAACAGCAAATCTTTAGGTGGAACGCTGTAAGGAAGGAGCATCTTTACGAAGATGATCTTTCTCTGGCCGAATCCAGTTGTATATTAAAAACCTGGTGGAAATTACGAAGGACTTTTTATTTTATTTTAAAACATTGTCATGGCTTTCCATCGGGCTGGAAGCATATTTATGATATTTGTATTACTAAACTGGAATAAGCACTGACTAGAAATTAAGTTAATTTTAGAATAATCATATTTTAAAGAAACAATCAAACACACGTTGAGATTAAATCAAACCTCTCTAAGTGAATCAACAGAAATATTGGAGTTGAATTGGATGAGCATCACCTCATAAAACGAAATTTTTGCAACTTGATGGTTTGTGATTAATTACCACTTCTCACAATGATACAATTACCACTTCTCACATTTCAGAAAATTAGAATAAGAATGCACCGTAATATGTAAAGAAAGATTTCTTTTTTGTTGTTTACACTATAATTTGGTCGACTCAGTCGAGCATTAATTTAATTATCTCATTAGAACTTCACTCTTCTTGTTTCTGTTAAAATAGCAGTTTGAAAAAATTCCCTGATTAAATTCTAAAAGATCGAGGCAAAAAAATGAGATGAAAATTATCTTTAACATCAAATTTACGTTCTCCTTTAGAAATGTACAAATTGCCTCTATACATCACTTTATCGGAGTTAATAGAGAAGCTCAAAAATATCACCGTCTGTGCGCATGATGAAAATGGATTTTTATAAAGAAAACAAGCCTTAAAAGGTAAAGAGGGGGAAAAGAAAAGAGAATATGGATATGGGGGCTCATTTGGTGAGATAAGGGATGATTTTGAAGAGTGAGATTCGGCAGGGAGAGAGTGAAGCACATTGAAGAGGTTTGGAGTGAGCCTCGCAGTCAAGTTGAGCGAGAACAGATGGTGAGTCAGCGGCGGGTAAAGAGAAATGTGGGACACAGAGCTGTGCCTTGCGGCACCCCTTCCTTTGTATTGGCTGGCACGCGGGAAACGGGGTTTGACGCTTGTTTTCGCGGAGTGAAGAGCTTTTTTTCCTCCGATTGCGGGCGAAAATGCGGAAATGGAAGGGTCGAGAATGTTTTGTGCGAAAAAAAACGAGGGGACCGAGAATTTTTGTGGGAAATGGGGTGGTATTATGTTATGATTTTTTCATAATTGTTTGGCGTTGCTCCCTCGTCATTGTGAGTTCCAGGGTTAAGTTTTAATGGGTCGACCTCGTTCATCACCCGCTCGTTGCACGAAATTAATAAGATGTCGTTCCTGCATTTTTAAAGACGTCATTAGACGGCACTCAGTATGCCGTTGTCTCTTTATTCATCACTGTAATTTTCCTTCAATTAAAATTCGACTGATGTTGCGTTGATTTCATATTTTTTGAAACTGATCATATTAATTGAGAGTAAAGGATGTAGAAGTTCAAACTTCGGTATTAATTCTGCTAAAAGCGAACTGTAGACTTACTCCCGAGAATGATGTTATTTTACGAAATTTCCGGCATATTTTTACTTGTTAATGGGACAAAATTCGAGTGGAGGCTTAATCCATTTAAGACCAATTTAGCGAATGTCTGTGGCTCCAGAAAAAGGCATCGTAGTCCTCGAATCTCGTCAAACACTTAGACTGAGATCGCACAAAAGGAGCAAGGGTAGGGGAGCCTGCGGGGAAGAAGTGTTCCCGATACTTCTGAAATGGAGAGACCCTTGATGGGGGAAGGGATTAATTGCAGGACCCCCGAGGCGCATTGTCTTCTATTCCTCCTCGCTCAATCCGGACGGGGAAATAAAAAGTGAAGCTCGGAAAGCAAGGATTGGCTGAAAGGAAAGCGTGAGGATATATCACAGAAATAGATCGATGTATAAAGAAAAGCAGGATCGTCTCAGGATTTTGGAGAGGGGTAGTTAATTTGAATTGGCCTCCCTTATAAAAAAATACAAAAAATGGCTTTTAGAAATACACTCTAAGTGTATTTTTATAGCTATTTGAGGAAAATTATGATAGGATGATTTTCTATAAAAATCAAAGACTCACATAAGTGAATATCTAGCATCTGATGTTGTCCTGTTGTAACGGTGCGGCGTTGGTTTTCAAATACAAAAGTAATTTCTCTAGATACGATAGCTGTAGATTACTGGCCGGCATTTAACTAAGTGTCGGTATTTATTATACAGCAATATAAAATATTATTTTGCCTGCAATGTCAGTCCATTAGGAATTCAGGATTATGGCTAGTAATTTTTCGGTTGGATCAAGCCAAAGGCAAATTGAATTTTTATTAGAGTGTGAGGTTAAACTTAAGATAAATATACATATCGGGTAGCGGAACAAATTTAAATTATTTAAGTTTATAAAAATTATCAAATATTGTAAAATAAGACCTATCCTATGAAGGATAAAAATTTAACTTGTAAAAGAATTACATTGCGAATTACTGCAGAAACTAGCCATCAGCTCCGCTATCAAACTGTGTTAACCACGAAACACCGATGAGGGAAATTCCCACCTTCTGTCACGATTTTTATATCGAGTCAGCAAAAAAGCCTCTCATCCTAGATGTGCGAAAGGAATCGGGGTCTGAGGGAGAAGTCATCGAAAGCAATTGGGGTCGAGAGTTGGTTAGAGAAGATGGACTCGCTCGAATGGCTTTCAATTGAGCTGTCTCAAACCAAGTCACGTAAACCAAACCATTGGGGTCGGAAACGATTCCAAGTAGAACGAAATACAGTTCGGTGCTGTTTTTCCAATGAGATGACAGAAGCTTACCAATGGAAAAATCTCTTTTCGATATCCACGTTTACCTCATTTGGAACCTTGCTCTATTGCTTTAAGATCAAAGATATAAATATCCTGACCCTGACGATGGTTATCGAGATAAGACACCATGGAATTTCAATTAGGACAAATCCTCCGCAGAAATTCCTAACAAATTAAAATACTGCGCCCATTCTCGAAATTGAATAACGAAATCTGAGAATGCTTTACCCTCCGAACGTCGCAAAAGGTATACAAAAAGAATCTGCGATTTATCAGGTCTGCTTATCAATGTTATTCCGAGAATTGAATGAAACTGTCACTTAAACTATTTATTAACTATTATTTAACTAAAATATTTGTAAAAAAAGTTTTCAAAACAAAAGGAAGTAACAGGCCTAGAAAAATGCAACTTAACAATTGGAAGGAACACTTGAGATTGATTTTAATGTTTTTGTCTAAATCTCCTTAGACGCTAACTATGAATCAGCAGTGCCAAAAACTGACTGCGAACCAGAATCGGTTAATTTGATCAAGAGCAGGAGATACGTTTGAATGTTTCACACTAACATATCTTCCCATTCACATCTCTTTGCCTTGCTTGTCGTTTGTATTTTGTCATATGATAGGAAATTATCCCTGATACTATTACGTTTTAACAGCCCAAATGTAGAAAGGAGAAAAAAGGAACTCGGCGGTCAATGAACTAAGAGATAAAGGTTCTCCAAGCGCCGAACGCGGCGACCGTCTAAGGGCGATTATCCGTTTCCCGGGAATAGCCCAAAGTAATGCACAGCAGTAGTTTAGCAACCTGTATAAGGATGCGTTTACACAACCCACCCAAATAAAAAGTGTGTTTACCTCAAACTTAGATACATACATATGTTTCAGATTTTTCGATGACCAATTTTTTTGAAAAAATATACTGCAGGACTTTGTACACCAGATAAGGCCAAGCATAACAAAAATAATTTGTAAATTAACCCACCGAAGTTTTGTCTTCGTTGATATGAATAATAAGCTAAAATATCAGTAATTAGAAACTAATTCAGAGCAATAATGTGATGCTCACCTCGCAGAAGGGTGCTCCGTATCTTGGCGGAGGATTGTCACAGGTTCTATATCTATTCCTAGATCCGCTGCCGCAGGTGGTGCTGCACTGACTCCAAGAACTCCAGCTTCCCCAGCCCCCACGGTCCTCATCTATCCAAAGAATGAAACAAATTATTAAACGAAGAAATCAATTATAAGAAAAAGATCATGAACGATGTGCAAAAAGATAACAAAAGTTTCTCGTCATCAATCTTCTTTATTTTATTTTCAGACGACGCGAGTTCAAAACAGTCTTCCTTGTTTTCAACATTTAAGGAAGTTAGTCTCAAAATAAGTTTCTAAACCTTACAATATACCCATATCTACTTGCATTGTTTACCCGGAAGTTCGAGTAAAACTATATCGAATGATGACAAATTTCATTCACTTTTTTCTTTTATTTGCTTTCTCAGTAAAACTTTTGGTCATTAAAATTGATTGAAATGTATGAAAAGCGATTATTGACCTATGTACTTATCACGAGCTCACTTGATAAATCATCTTTAATTAGTTCATCATAATTAAGAGTTAAAAAAGAATGTCAATGGATTAACAAGCTTCCTTAAAATCTGCGTTTTTTCATTTTATTCGTTTGAAGGTTCCCAGATAGTCATCACTTATGCACTTATATGCTTGAATTTGGGTATCAAAACAAATAGAATCGAATTAATCGAGCATATCGATAACTATCAATTAAAAAGTCATACTAACCAGAAGTAGGTAGCGTTGGAATGCACTGTGCACGCACATGGGTCACGGCTCCAGTAATTGCTTCCGAAGCGTACGCGAAGCAGTATTCCGAGTACCTCTCAGTGAAAAGTGAACAATCGAACCAAGCTGTATGTTTGCCTGCAAAGGGAAATGATGTTGATATGAAAAAGTGATCTTGCAAAATATATTATACTCTCTCCCACTCACTATTTTTATCACGCTGATGAAAATATTATAACATTAATATGTATTCTACAGATGAATTTTAATCGTATTTTGAAGAAAAGGAATTAAATTTATATATTTTAACCTACAAGTACTTAAATGTAAGAGAAAATAAGATTAAAATAGACTTCTATTAATTCAAACCATTGGTAACCCTTGACCTAGACTAATTAGAAAATAAATTTCATTAGTATATTTCTCCGATAACAGAATTATGTTCTTAGCCCAATTAATAGTTTTGGCTCAAGCATGTTCTTTTGAGGCTTTAGTAAGAGAATGCTTATTGCTTCCGTTTAAATCATTCAAAAGGCAATCGTGCTTTCATAGCGTTGACTAATCTTTTTATCGTTATTTAACTTAAAAAACAAAATTAAATTCCAGATAGAGGTCGCCTCTTAGGTTGGACATCATCAAGGAAATAATATGCAATGACTTCAACATCTTACCACTTAATTATATTGTTAAACTGGTTTCAAATATCTTATTTCACTCAAGATGATATAAATTTATTGAGACGGTCCGCATATCAAATTTTGTAGAAAGGCTTGTAAATATTTTGCAGTCGGATTTTTCTTTTAATATAACAGTATTACCGTTACGTATTGGTGTGCCGTAACTCCATTTCATTTCTTTTTAGTCAGGATGAACATTTCCAAGTTTACGGCCGATACAGCGGATTATACTTCCATGCATTTGAAGTCTACTTTTGATAGGGAAGAAATTTAGCAAAATTGCGATTATCTTGAAGAGTTATGATTTTTGAAGAGACACGTGCAATACCGAGATTTCAGCGGGCATAAGTTTACGTTAAGTTTTGGTCCTATTCCCTTCAGTTATCCCACTTCCTTACCCTTGTAAATTTTCTTCTCGGCCACATATTTGAGAGAGGGATGCGAGAGCGTGGCTGCAGCCCCAACAGATGCGTCCGATCCCATCCAGAAAGGAGGAAGGACGGCCGATACATCAGGCCTCGCCCTACCGAACACCCTCACCCTGTCCGAACCATCCAGAATGCACTGAGGATATTCGAAAAGCACCGGCACTCCGGTGGGCGCTGGTTCCAACGTATCGGGCTTCACGTGGGCGTCGCTGCACGGAAACACGCTTCTCGCATGCACCGTGAACACGTAACCTTTGCTGAGATGCACGTGGATTTCCTCGCTGGAGGACCATAGGGAGCGAGGGGGTGGGTCTGGGAACTTTTGCGGGGAGGTCAGTTTCTCCCCACCCTCAGGGTCATCGCCGTATTCGCCGTCCCCACTTCCTCCCCGCCTCTCCCTGCCCCCCTCGCCGCCCCACCCTTCACCCCAGTCCCCGCTCCCGTCATCCCCTTCCACATCTCCGCTTCCCTCCCACCAATTGTCTGGAGAGTCCCATGGATAAGCATTTCTTTCACCCCTATTTCGCTCTAAAGTTGTCCGGTAGCCATGACTGTTTACAATGCCACCTTTAGAAGTAACCTCGACAGAACCCATGGTGGTAGGTTCGGGAGATGTACTACTTTCTTCCGATTTTTTAGTATCCATTCCATTCCCCTTGCAGCCCTCCGTAACTGAGCACTTCTTCACAGCAGGTTGATTCTTAACAGTACTACTCAACATCTCAACGCCATCCGTGTCGGTGACGGTGCGACTGTCGCTGGAGTTTACTTCTCTGGTGGCGAGTAGTCCCGAACCATCGTCCCTTTTACTTCTCCCCTCCGAATCTTCTTGACTTCCTTCACTTGATTCATTAAGATCGCTGTTACTTCCATCTTCGAGAGTGTAGTTGGACCTTACTTGTACCATATATACGCCTGCCTGTCCGAACGCTTCGCATGGAAGAATCACCTGATGTCGATAGCTCGGGCATATAGGAAAATCAGCAAGTTCCTCCGTGTATACCGTCTGAAAAAGGCGAGATTGGATATTTTATTGCACAGCAAGAGGAAAATGTTTACTTGGGGTTTGGGCTTCCATTAAATATCTCAATTAAATGAGAAAAAAGTTAATTTCAAAATGCTAAAATTTTCTGCTGTCGAAATAACTTCATTTCTCTCATAGTGACTTTTGAAGAATGAGATTTATAAACAAAAAATTTCATATTAAATAGGAAAATAAATAATTCTCCCGATGAATAGGAAAATCCTTAGAAATCTATCTGCAAATATCAGAAATTCAATCTCCAAAAAGTTCTTGATCAAATAATTTAAATTATGTAAATAAAATTCTAAAAATTTCGAAATAAAGATTAAGTTTGAATGAAACAGGTTCTTATTTATAATAGATATGTAGCCACACTCTCAATGAATCAAGCATAAAATTGACGCTGCTTAAGATTCATATACTGTATCTACTACATTGCATATTATTTTTATCAAGTGATTTTGAAAACGCTATAATGCATATGATAATTTAAGTCGGACATTCAGTATATAAATGATTCAATGACCTTAGTGATGGATTATTTGTACATTTAGTCTCTCAAGCAGAATTGGATATACATAACTACTTGGTTCAATAGTCCTTTCACGTGTGAGATTCTCGGTCATGAAAAATATTTCAAAGATTGGCAACTGACTCATAAATGGTTCTTTGTCTTCATATGGCAGCATAGATTTGCAGAACCGTAAAATAATCATCATCTACTGTCTTAGCAAAGTGGTTTACAGATAAGACAGAGCATTGACCCGCAATCTCCTGTGATAAAAATAACACGTTAAGAAGTTTTTAATCGCCAACCCTGACTCACCTGCGGCCTTTTCCATTCATCGATGTTATCGTGGTTGGCTTTTTCTTCGTCGCATTCCGTGGAGTCCGGTCCGCAGTATCGCACGACTAGAAAAAGACGAAAGGGAAGGGACGTTGATTCAGGAGACAAGTCAATCTTAGGATCTAGAGACGTGATGGAATTCCGCGTTTTTTCACTTGTTATCTCTCTGGCTGCTCTCTTACTTCTCGATTCCCGTTTTGCTGTTATTGTTCTCTCTTTATTTATCGAAACTCCTTTTTCGCCCTTCTCCTTCGATGTTTCCCTTTTCATGGAGAATCCCATTCGATCTCTTTGAAACATGGATAGAGATAAGCTTTCCGCGAGGTCGTCGGTGATGTCGAATTTTGTTACGCGCTCCTTTCTTATTCTACTTTTGTCTAACTTTTCTGATCGCTCCGCACTTTTGCTCGTCGCTGAGTCGTCTTTCAATGAGACGAGATGACTAGAAGACGAACCCGAGTGTGAGCCTTGATTCCTGTTTCCATTTCTACTTCTCGCACTACCGATTGTCATAGATTCCCCCCAAATATGTTCTGTCGTTTCCTCTCCACCGCTTTCCGCTGTCTTCAAAAACGACACCAAGTCGCTCTCCTCGTAGCTTTCCGTTACGTAGTGCATTTCCCCTCTCCCTTCCCTGCTGACCACTTCATCCTTTTCATTCTCTTTCCCCTCTATTAATGTCTTTGGAGAAGAGTAAACCTCTGCTTCCTCCGAGACTTCTTTTGAATCTTCGTATTCCTCCGAATTCTCATTCATATGGACGTATCTCTTTGATCTTCTGCCAACTTTGCCCACTCCGCAAGGTATCTCCACCACCACTTTCACTGGACTCTCGAAAGTGCCGAAGGTTATGTTCTGAGGAATGCTGTCTTTGGAGGTCGTCGTGGGCGTTGAGAAGGGAGAAGGGGAAGGGGGAGAGGATGAGAGGATGTTGAGCGTAAATCTCGCCGCAGGCCACGACACCAGAACGTTCTCTTCCGCTAAAATATGCCTCGTGGTTGATTCGCAGTTTCCTTTGCAGACTATTACCGTTTCCTTCGAAGACCTACCGTCAATGGTTCTACTGGTAGACGCTTTTGCAACGGAATCTTCCTCAGATCCGGATATCTTTTCATCATTTGGTAGTCCTCTCTTTCTCCTTTTTCGATGAGTGGATGCTTGTGGTTTCGAATCGAACGCAGAGTTCTGATCAAGGTCTATACCAAGTTGCGAGGGTCTTTCCTTCGTATCGATATCGGTGATCCAGTGTCTGCCAAATGTCGTTGTACTCAAAAGCTCTCCACTCCCTACTACACCTCCTTCACTCACACTATCTCCTGCTTTACTTTCCATGTACATTTTGAAAGCACTCTCCGAATTACCTCTCCAAGTCGATAACCTTCCACCGCTCCTCCACTCCTCCCGTCTCCTTCTCTTCCTCCTATCACTCTCGTCATCCGCGGTTTCCTCTTCGATTCCCTCTCGATGCCCTTTCCCTAAACTACCCTTTCCTTCTCCCCATTGTTCTTTAGCCGTCACCTTTCGGTAAGCCGATATCCCCGAACAATCTCTGCAGGTCCTCTTCCGAGCCACTCCATCGGCGACTCTTTGAGGACCGTTCCCTTGTTCATCATGAGGGCCATCGCCAACCCTTTGTCCCCGCACGTCTACCACTCTCAAGTCGTCTAGCGAAAGTTTTAAAGATTCGCTTTCTTTTATAGGGTTAACGTCTCTTTCGCCGAGCGGCTCTCTTTTCCTCCTCTTGGCGGTCGGCGACCTCAGTCTTTCCGGTTGCCCTTCCAGTTTATCAGGGGATGAACCAAACCTGCCATCCGCGTACTTTTCATTCCAGCGAAATCTATTTTCCAACGTTTCGACTATCCGACTGAACATATGAGTATCGCTCTCACCCTTGCTGGGGATGTCTTTGGGATCTTTATCGTCTACGAATGAAGAGGGCGGGTTTTGAGTGACGGGCCTCAAATCTACGGAACGCGAGGCAGTTTCGCTGGTCTGAGTGTTAGCCTCGCTGGTTTCCTCTTCCGATTCCGTCGGCTTCCTCGCTTGGTTCTCCTGGTTGCCCTCTAGGTCCATGACAAGGGAGGAATTTTTCGTCTCTTCCGTGACCGCCCTTCGTGTTATGGACTCTGAGCTACGAGTCTGCGTTTCTTCTGGTTCCCTTCCAGGAGGAGTGGCCCTCTGAGGCCTCTGGGTCCCAGGACTAGTGACCATCCTCCCGGTGCCTACCAACCTCACCACGTAGAGGCCTCCATGGGTGAAATGCGAGGCAGGGAAGGTGAGGGAGAGGGTGGAGTGAGGGGAAGGAGGTCCTCTATGAGTCGGTGGAGCCTCTGACTGGAGTTCATGCCATCCACGGGATACGAGGGTAGACTCCAGGATCAGACCCCTTCTCTTCTCGCTATCTTTTTCAGTCTTTTGCCCCTCTTCTTCTGGGTTTTCTCCCTCTTCTCTTGCCTCTCCAGATCCCTCTTCTTCCTTTCCTCTTTCCTCTCCCCTCTTCCCATCCCCTACCCCCTCTCCTTCTTTAACCACCCCCTTCGCCCTCCCACTCCAACTCTTCCACCAAATTTTCCCCTCAGTCTTTTGCCTCCTTGTCCCTATCTCCTCCGCAGCCGCCCACTTCCCACTCCTGTTCTCCTCCCTCCACTTTCCCCCTTCATCTCCCTTCCCATTCTCCTTCTCTCCTTTGGGTCTTACTCCCCCAGCCACCCACCCGTACCTCTTCGTACCAGACTTCTTCTCTTGCTTATCCTTTATTTTCCCCTTTATGTCCACTCTATTCCATTCCCCAGCTATTTCTCTCCTTCCCATTTCCCCCTCATCCTCTCTCCTCCACCTTCTCCCCCTCTCCGCTTCCTCCTCCTTCTTCTTCCTCTCCTCCTTTTCCTTCTTCCTCCTCATCCGCTCCTCTTCTATCTCCATGTCCACCAACTCTATCCATAACTCTCCATCCCTCCGCACCCTCCCGCTTCCACCGGTGGCTCTTTCTGCTTCTCCTTGTCGCCGCAGGGGCGCCTCGAGCGGAATTCCAGGCGGAGGGAGATCCAACTCGACGCGTAGGTCGTCTCCGGACAGGGCGACCAGCTGTCCAGGGGGCGGGACGCGTATTCGATACGAGGGAACTGCACCTGGAAGATGAATGCGAAATGAATGCAATGGTTCTCTATTTAATGGGCTCATAATGGACGACACCGAGCATTGGCGCTGGATATGAATGCAAACGTCAGAAACAAAGAGGCTGATATTGAGGGAATAGCCGCTGCTGGTCCATTCGAAAATCTGAGCGGAATTTCCCGTTTCTGAAATTTATGTCAGTGTTTTACTCGAAGTAGGGAATCTTTGCAGTTTCGTTTAACTCAATTCTAATTCAGAAAAAGAAAAATATATATTTTATTCATGAAACAAGGGTAGAGGAGATAAAGAGCACTGGCAAGATTTTGGTTAAGCTCAAGTTTTTTTTTAAATCTCATGTTGAAAGTCGATTTCTGAATCTGACATGAAAATTATCATTTTCTTAAAGACCCAACTTAAATGGCAAGGAAGTTTAACCAATCTGAGAGGAAAAATAGCTGATTTCTTATGTAATATACTGTTACTTCTCTCTATTATCGGATTTATTCATAAAATCAACCGGATGTTGCCAGTGGGAGGAAGAATAATGCTGCATGACGTATTATTTATGTATAACCAATTATCTTATTAAGATCGAAAAGGAAAAATTAGGGGGAAACTTTCGAAGGGAATTTTACTTTTGATTTATATTTTAAATAGGAAAGAGCGGTTTAGACGAAATGGTAGTAATGATATGATTAAAAAAAGGATGATTCGCCGAAAGCGGTGGTTTCTAATTGTTAATAAATCAGTAGAAAAAGTCAGATTTAAAGTTTTCTTTGCATTCTCATAATGGAATTTCAATACCACGCCCAGGTCTACGAATTCAAGAAAGAATAATTTAAATAATATAAAAAACTACAATCAAGTATAATCGTTTTAAAACTAATTAAATTATCATAGCATAATTTGAGTCCAACGTCAGTAATCCATTACTCTCTTTAACCGCTATTCAAGATTCAATTCAAGTTGTGGGATTTCTACCTGCTTTACCGGACCAAAATCGGAAAGAAGATGGTAAATCGTAGGCAAAACGTAGTTCTTTATAAAAATACATTTTAGATTTAATCTCAAGTAATTTCGACAGCGAACGTTTTACATGTATCGTTGGGCTTGAAATCAGTAAATCAAGATACTTAAAAGGAATGACAGACTTATGACGCCAGTAAATCATAAAATTTATGGATCCAGCACCGCCCGTCCGTCGATTCATCACATCAACTTTAATTGAAAGATTTCGATTTTGAAAATAAATTTGCAACGCGCCATTTCGACCGTTCCCTTCCGACAAAACTCGCTGCAATTGACATTGAAAGGGAAATTCTCCGACACGAGCCACTCACGTATTGGAATCGAGTCGGGTTTCACTTCAGGAATAAAAAAACATCCGTCATTATCCGTCCCCTGGAATTAAACCCGCTCTTCATGCATCGCCGAACATTTTTCTACCTCGTATGGATCGATAGTTTCCGACATTACTTTCGGAAATACATTCGCGAGATACAGAATAGCATGGAAATCTCGATTCCTCGAACAGTAAGAACTGACCAAATTCGCGGGGGTTAAAGGAGAGGCGCTCTTTATCAATGGAGTGCCCCGTGGTGAGTGGCTTCCACTCGTGGGCACGTTTCCAAAAGCGAAGAAAATACAAGCGAGCCCTGCTGTCTGGCATATAAGACCCGACTATTTTGCTCCCATCCCCCTAACGCTTCCACCCCTCGGTGAAAAAGAGGAAAGAGGGGAGTGACGCAGTGGGGGAAGGCACGGAAGGGGAGGGGATTATGCTTTTTTGGATCAACGGAGCAAAGGGCGGCAACATCGCTCTCACATACAAACAAAAAATCGACAGACTTCCCCACGTTTGGTGGTATAGTTCTTCTTTTCTCCACCAGGAGGTTGGGAGAGAAAGGGTGATATCGGACAAAACTTTCCCGGTGGGAAATTCGAGTCATAATAGAGAATGGAGGGACTTCAAAGAAGTCCTGCGTTATTCCTGAACACCTGGAGAAAAATCGACGTTTTTCTGAAAAAAATCGTTCGATTGCTACATTGATAAAGAGAAAAAACCGTCAATTTTATCACCGGAAAATCTTAAGAATACATACTAGACATGTTGTAAATTTATCATTATTATAAAAAATTGAGAATATTTTTACATATTTGCCCCAAGCAGGATATTCCGTTGTCTTTAACTATCTTTATTTGCAGTTCGAAACCACTTCTATTCTTGTTTAGGTATCATTTTAACATTTCTCTGGTCACCTTTAGTTTCTTTCTGGTACTCATATTCGTATCAATCCAAATATCATGAATTTGTATTTTTATGATAAAATTTCATTTTATCTATAAAATCGACTGGAAATTCCTCATTCAGGCCTTAAAATTATTTTTCCCAATAATAAAAATGTTAAGAAACATCACATGAAATTCCTAGAAAACCAAAATAAGAGTAGACAAAAAATAGAAAACCATAATAATAAACATTAAAGATATACTAGTATTAAGGTACTATACGACAAATATAATAGTTAATTAGTAAGGTTACCATTAATTATATCAAATTAAGTATTACATAATTTGGCACAGTCAAAGGTCAGCGATTTAAGCCATGAAATGTGGTTAATGAAGATTAATAGAAAGGCCGACCTCAACACATACTTTCTTTCTCTTTTTCGAACGATCGTTTCCATGAGCTCAACGAAGCTTAACATACTTCCTCATGTCCATATTAGAGCTGCTTAAAAGCAGGCACTTAATCTATTTCATTAACCCGAAGAAAACAGACTAAATGCATATCAACCTATAATGTAACAAGCGTAATAGCAAATGATAAATAACTTGATTCGAGGGATGTTTGGTAGATGTTTTCCATGTTTAATCGAATCGGTCATATTTTGTTTCGTCATTTCGAAAAATATTATTAATGGTAAGCAAGTCTAAGGATCCTCACTCATCAGTAAGTCTTCTCATTCACACTTAGACTACTAACTGAAATACCGTTACAACAATTATAATTTTTCTCTCTTTCTATGATAATTTGTTCAGCTAATAGCATATTTAATTACCGAAACGCGCTCTGATGATATATCAAATAAAGTAAATTAAGGTTAGTCGTTCGGACTCTTTGAAAGAAAAAGCAAAGAAACTTCTGCCTCCTTCGAAGGCGACGATAATTTTTCTCGAAGAAACGCAGTTCGGTAGAAAATTAGAAGAAAATATGCAGACCGGAGGACTCCTTCTTTTAACCACTTATTGAGTTTATTTTCTCGGAAAATACGTTTTTTGAACTCCCTCGAATGGTCGTCGCTAATTGCTGCGGGGATTATCCAGACGCTCTCCCCTTTCTTCCAAATATGGCTGCAGCGTAGAAATGAGAGATGAAGGGATTAAGGATCTCGTGAAGTTGGCAAGTGTTCTCGCGTTTCCTTTAAGCCCATAATGTGGACCCGCTGAGTAACTAAGCCAATTAAGAGCTTTCCTTAGATGGCCCTTTCGTATTTCGTGGCGCGTCGACCCCAAATACGGAGGAACCAACTCAAACTCAGTCGATTTTTTCTGGCTCACGTAATTGCGACGTTGACACCTTCCAAAGAGAGCTCGTGCTGAGTCTAACATTTTGGAGATGAATTTTAGTTAATAGGAGACACACGTCTGTGCGGAGGAGTTTGTTTTGCCATTTTTTAATACAGCTTTTTTTAGAAAGGGATTTTTTAAAAAATAATTACGACAAAATGTTCAAGGGAAGCGAGAGACACATGCCCATCTTAGATATTCGAGGTCCTTAAGCCTATCATGCTTTAAAAATGACAACACGGCGTTGTAATTTGCATATTTCCTTATTTTTGAATAGCTGAAAATCGGCTAAGAGTTATGCCACAATATATAAAACCTGTTCCGTCTCTTGAGAGCAATTTTGGGTGCAATGCTTGCATCAAGACATTCTTTTACTAAAACATTAAACGAAAAATTTAATTCGCGAAACTAGATTCCGAATCTGACGTGAGAGAAGTCCCCTTTTGTTCCGGTTTAATTTTATTATTCCATGAAACTGATGCAATGAAAGCAACTGGGACACATAACTCTTCATGGAAAAAGTTACGTGGTGAATATGGAATGCACACTTCACCCACGTTATTCTCTTACGCGATAAGCCCGTTGTCTCTCTCGTGTATCCACGGCGCTGCTTCGTATTTCATACACTTGCTTGCTTTCATATCACGTTTCAGACACATCCATATGTCTTTTCATACGTATCCTCGTATTCTATAAGGTTTGTTTGACCATTCTAACAAGTCTTCACACTTATTTTTATGCTTAAAAATGATAATTTATGTACATACGAAGATGGTTTTAATGTAATATATTCAAAGCATATATTCGCAGTGCTCTTTTTTGAAATTCTTACAAAGGTATCACAATTTTTAAAACCTCATAAAAATATTCGATGAGTACAGAAAAATTAATCAGAATGAAAAGCTTTTCCAAAATTTTTTAATGAATCGGATAACGGAGAGATTAACTAATTTTAAATAAGAAAAGTTTTAAAATCATTTACTTCGTCTATTGCGAGGGTTTGGCGATGGCTTTTAATTTAGTATATTAACATAAAGTCGTGAATTGTTTACTTTATTTTGTGATCTAGGAAACGAAAATTTTGACAAGATATCCTCTTTATATCACTCGACAACTTTGTATATTACAAGGAGTAGAATACAACGATTATATAACTTTTAGATGTCGTATATCTTCTGATGTGCGTCTGTTATTCCTTCGATAACTACTAAGCACGCTCATATTACTTCCCTCAGAGATGATCTTTACTTTCTACTCTATTAAATTTACATTCGCTAACTTCCAAATGGATTAACGACGGAATCTAGAGACATTTTAATTTCGGAAGTCAAGCAAAAGACTTAAGGTCTTTAAATGGGAAGAAGCAAAACATTTTGCCGGAACAGAGAAGCTCTCCAACCTTCTGAACAAATATCTGAGAGTACGACATATTGACGGTAATTCGCAAATAATTGTTCTCTTCGCCAATTTCGACGGCTTCCCTTAAACGCATTTGCACTGATGAAAAACGAAAGAAAGGAGTGAGTGCGATAAGATTTGCCTTAAAAAAGGGAGAAATTCGATACGAAACAGTCTTCGAATCCTTATTTTCCATCGAATTTTTTCACTGGGCGAGGTTAATGTTCGTTCGGAAGAGTACTCTCGAGATTACGGAAAGAGTACACGAGACAGACAAAGGACATTACCCTTGCCTGCACGCGAGAAGCCTTTGAAAGGGCGAATCCTAAGGTAAATTAATGCCTATTGCGTGACGCCTGTCATGAAAATAGGAGATACTTAATTCGATTTCGCAACCATGGAAGCTTTCTCGAGATGTAAGTTTCTGTCATATCTTGCGTAATTTATAGTATGAAACAATCTCATTCATCAAAGGGGTTCTTATCTCATTAGCTCTTGAGACCCCTTCAATACTCACACAAAGTTCTCCCCTCCTTTTGCAATTTCTATTATTATTATTATTATTATTATTATTATTACATAATTCGTAATAAATATTAACAATATTACGATGCGCGTGCTTTCTCTGCAAATTGTATATTCTGACTGGGAAAAAAGAGAAATCTACATAGAGTAACTTCACAAATAACATAAATTTTTCCTTTATCTCTTGAAAAACCCTTATGTATAAGTGGAATATTTTACGGCTAAACACAGAGGGAAATAAAAATGATACTCCTATATTATGTATTATATAGAAATATAAAAATATGAATTCTTTATAGTTAAACACGGTTTTTAATCCAAACGGAATAACGTCTGATTAGTGTCACTTTGAATAGTTCCAGTTATAAATCCACATAACTATAACAATATTTATATTCTTGACTCGAAATATGCTTAAGAAATATCTTTCGGAAAAAATTGAATTTTCATGTACTAGCATAGAGATAATCCTTTACTTGTTTGAATACAAGTCACAACTATGTAATCAAGGATACAAATTTGTTAAAGTGCCTCACACCCGCTGAAAAAGCTTCTAACGTTCACCTTGCAGAGGATCGTTCTATTAGTATTTCCAAAAGAGCTCCGACAGCTGAGGTTTCACACATACGGGCCCCCATCGGGAATCGAACTAAGGACCACTTCCCCGTAAGTCGAAAGCTCTAACCACTTTCCGGAAGTAATGAAGGGATTTGTATCCATTTTCTTTGAACCTCTAAATTAAAAAAGAAACATCCCATAGAAACACTCAAATTCTTCGCTGATGGCAATTCTAAATCATATTTTCGTTTAATTAAATCAGCAGATGCTTACGGTGGTAAATTACGAAAACAGACGGTTTATAAAAACAGCTGTGAAGTAATTTGCTGAGGGAAAGTAACAATCTTATTCCTTCATCAGCAAAAATTGTGGTAAAAATTACGATTCTGCTGGAAAAAGATTTAAATCAAAATAATTATCGGATTAAAGATTTTGCCAGTCTCTTTGAACTCTACTTCAAAGGTATTTCCATTTCAGGAAAGCCGCACTCCCCTTTCTTCGTCAAAGGTTCAGGAGATAATCGTCCGTGCTAAAATAAAGTGATCAATTTTGGTGAAATCGAACCTTTCCTTTTCGTGCTCAATCACTTTATATTTTCCATTTTGTAGGGCACTTCCGTTTCTATTCTGTTTCTGAAGGATTCCGTGGCTAGCGTTCAAAATTAGATAAGATAATGATAGTTCTTTATTAAAGGACGGAATAGAGACTTCTTACACCTAACCCTATAAGGAAGAAACTTAACCTAACTTTACTTAACCTAACCCTATGTTAGTAAAGATTTAACGGAAGATTATTTTAGAGATAAACAAAAGAAAAAACAATAAAAAGAAGGAAATGTTGCATGGGTAAAAGCGTGAGCCAGCAGTTGCGGAAAAAATAAAACCATGTCATCCACGAGAAAGGAAGCGCCAAAATCTGCGATACCTACTGTCAGTTGAAACAACAATTTAAAAAGAAGATAGAAAGAGGAAATAAGAAATAGGAATGTGCTAGCATCACTCAAGAAAGAAATAGATGATAAAAATGCACCTAGTACAATAAGCCGTGACATCGTGGTAAGCCATGAAACAGAAGATATTCACACTGTAGTTTCCACACGTTTATTAGCTAGCGTATAGCATCATCGTCCTCATCATCAGGTAGCACATCAATAAGAAACGTTTGGAAACTACAAATTGTTAATATTTCCTATGATACAAATGAACATTCATACAAAAAACAGGAAAAAAACCTTAAAATGAAAAAAATCAAAGAAAACAATTTTTATCCACTAAACATTGATTACACATATTTATACAATTATTTTTTAAACAAGAAAATTACAGCACTTACGATGAGATAATTATATGAATAAGCGATAGCTAATTTGCGTTAACTATTATACCGGAATGGAATTCCTTATCTCTTTTGTTAGGTGTCCTTTTCAAACAGCCAATTTCATATCAGACTCATGTCTTATGAGGATTGATTGATTCCTTTTAAATGGATCAATGTCTTCAATATCAATCAATACTTGATTGTAACTTCAAAATCTTTCTACTAAAGCTCTGTTGGAAATTTTTAATAAATTATTTAGAATTGATTACCACCAAGTATTGCTTCGGAATATTCTCATTAACGTAATACTCAAAGGTGATTTCCAACTCGTCTCGTGCTAGCTATAAATGTAATATAACCATGAAATCGTCAAATTGATTTATTGAATGTAAATCTCTATGGTTACCCATTTAAACTTAGTAATTTTCCTAAAACATAAGTAGACGTTATATTTAAGGAACCTACCAATAATCATAAACTCTTAATTACGTAATGAAGAGAGCGGTGAGTGGAGCAGGAAATCGTACATTTCCCTGTCGTTCCACGCCCCGTCACCCCTTCGCATGTCCAAGTCTCATAGAAGGCGAAAGAAAACATATAAAGAACCGAGCGATGGTGGGAGTTTATCGCTGCAGGGACGAGATAGAGTTGAATTTCACGGCACTGCTTTATTTCCAGTGCAGCGGACGCATAAAAGAGGGTAATGGAGTGGTTTTGTTTGGCTTCTGTGTCGGCTTTTCCTGAATCGGCGGGGTCTCGGGTCAGTCACGGGTGAACAGCAGACTGTGTCCACGTTAAGAGAAAAGGACGATAAACTAAACGGAGACGTAAAGTTATCGAGATGTCACAGAGTGAATGGACACGAATGACGACTAAGATGGGATGAAAGAGATACGAGAAAAAATGGCAAATCTTGGCAGAAATATAGGCTAGTACCACTAAAACATATTTTTGTATTTATGAATGCTTCTCATTTTGAAAGTATCGGAATAAATAGAGAAAATGAAGAATGCATTTTTTAAAATTTGGTCGTACGTACCAAGTATCTTATTCCAAACACAAGTAATGAAGATATCAGGGTTATGTAAAGCAGTGATCCCCAAATATTTAAAACTGGGTCAAGTTAGGTCATTACACCGGGTTGGCGAGCTCGATTTGATCACAAGTATTTTAATAAAAATATTATTATTTGAAATTTCCCTCATTTATTCACTGTACCTAAACTATATACGAATTATTTCCGTGACTTAACTGAAACAATTTACCTCCTTCATTTCCTCCATTCCATTTTTACGTAGCTTCCTTAGAGTCAGATCACATTATGAGTGTAAAATTTTAATGCACTACCAGTTTACTTTAAGATATTAATTTAAAATAATATAAATAATCAGGAACAATATTTTATCCAAAGGCTATTGACAGAAATATTAAATATATGGTTTCCAATTATGGTCATTTTCGTAACTTTCATAAGAAAGCACTCACATTATGGTACTTTTGAGTAAACATTCCTAAAACTAAAAAAAAACCTCAAATTTAATTCCCAAGGGCCAAATCTAAAGAGGCTCAAAGCAAGGAATTGGTCTGGACACATCAGGTATTTGGTTGCCATAAAATAATTCAATGAAATATGATCTCCAAAGATACTATGAAGCCATGAAAGACATGCATGATTAATTATATTAATGTAAAAACAAATTTACTTACAACAATTAATACAAATATTCACAATCACAATTGTAGCTTTTGAGGTTTTCAAACGTGATATCGTTGTCTGAAAACTTCTCAGATTAATTGGTTAATTATGTGACCGATTTTCTTAAAGTTTCCTATTCCGATGATCCACAGCCAAACACTTAATATATTTTGAGGTAAAAGATAAAAATCTTTTTAATTTTACTAACTAAATAGACATAACGGTGTAATGTTCTTCAACATAACCTTTCCAACAAGAAAGGTATCTTTTCCAGAGAATCAGCTAAAAATTCTGCCCGTTCCAATGCTGCTAAATCATAGCATCAAAAACATGCCAACGTAGATAAATCGTTTTTCATTCCTTAGTTATCAGGTAGTATATTACACAACGCAGTAAAATACAACTAGTTAACACATTCAATGGATTTGTAGGCCATATAGATGATTGAAGGATTCTGAGAGAACGGACAATGGAGACAAACGATTCTGTAAAGCACTTCACTGGCACTTAATATCCTATCTCACTGGTTTTCCTTCGTGAGGATACTCAGATTCAGCGGAACAATTGATGAAGTCCTCCGATTCCCTTATGAAAACGCCGAATATCTCTCTACAGCGACTACCAGCAAGCCTCATTCCCGTTGGACATGTACCTAAGAGAGAACGAGGAGGTGCTCTCGCCAGAAATCCTTCTCCCAGAAAACGGCATCTTTTCCGGCAAATTTCGTTTCCACTCCCAGAAAACCCTATGTAGTCCGATAGAAGAAGTTCAAGAATGATTATCACTGTTATAAAAACATTCATTTTCCGAATTTCTGCTGCTTCCGTATGTCGTCCTTCTTCTTAACTCCTCTCAGGTGACGTACATATTTTGCTGTCGTAGATTTCCCAATTGCCTACGTCAGTAATCGTAACTGCAATTAAGCAAAATGAGTAACGCTCACGCGAAACCAAGAGCTGAACATCAGAAATTCGAATCGTGAAACCACGTGCGATTATTCAAACCCTGCTTAGCGTGGCAAAAACTTAACAGACCATTTTTAGGCAGTAATTCTTTGCATTTATGAAGTTAATTTCGAATACAGAGGAGACAAACCGGACGTAAACGAGCCATTTCCATCAAGAAACGTATTAGTTCCGCTTTCACATTGACGAAAATACAATCTCATTAATCACTCTGTCAGATGGCCTTAATTCATTCTAGTCTTCTGGCTTTCCTGACAGTTCCTTCTGTTGACAGAATCCACACACACGACAACTATTTACTCAATTGATATTCTGTCTTTTTATTATCAGACCTCAACCCGTTCACTCTTTCCAATTGTTTAGGTTGCAATAAGGCTAGGAGTTGTATTATTAGTTTCAAATGATAAACTGAGGCTCTGCATGATAAACTGGGGATAAACTGCGCTCTGTAAACCAGATAAATTAAGATAAGTAGAAGAGACAGTGTGAGTGGGATTCGAATCCAGGTCTTTTACTCTTCGGAAGGATGCTTCAACCACCAGAGTTATTTATATCATTCCCACATGAATGAATGCACAACAAAAACATTGTACATCTTGGGTGCAGTTAGATATTATCCATGATAATTATTTTTTACCGCGGGGTTCAGAAATTAAAGTTTGATTCACGCCGTTCGATACCAAATAATAAATTTGATCACAGTATTTCATGGTACATATTCTCATATATTACTTAATCTCATTTACTTCATCGCCCGAGGAGTTTCAGACCTCTAAAACAAATACAAAAAAGTAATAATAATTCCATTAATCATGCCATGATTTTGAGCTTGGACTCCTGAGTTAACCGAGGAATCGAGGGTTGAGAGTGAATGTTTAAAGAACATTCATGACTCTCTTATTACCATGATTTAAATTCAAGGTCAGAACTGATGTCCCTTTCTTTTCATCGTCTTCTAAAAATGAGGAGAATATCAATAGGTTCCTGAGATCTTTTCCTTACACGTGCTTTTCAAAGATAAAAATATAGCGCATTGACACAGGTTTGTCGTTAAGAGGTCACCGCAATCAGTGATTCGATTGAATTCTGTCTCCCTTTCACTTACCGATGACCCAATCTGGACTCGATTGGCGCATCTCCAATTGTATTTGTTGTCGTGATTACGCTTGCATCTGGTACAGAGGGGAGGAGGAGCAATAATTCACGAATCGAACACGTGATTTCAAATCAAATGCCGGTCACAAAAAAGGAGACGTTGCGGCAGAAATTGATAGCCAAAAAGGTTACCATGAGATTTACCGCATTCCGGATGATTCGCCAATAAAATATTCATGAAACAATTCAGCTATCTCCGCAATCGTGTCTTGCTTTCGTAAGGATTTTACACTCGATAAAAAAGTTTCGATTTATTGTCTTCATAAAGAGGCAATTAATTTTCATAATAAATATGGTGATAGAATTTGCTAATTCGACCCCGACTTTAGACCCCGAGGTTTTCATTATAAAGAAAAAAGACTAAAATTTGACTTATACCTTTACCACAATTCTTATTATGCGACCATGTTTTCGATCCTTTATACCATCATCAAGATAACCTGATGACCTATTGGTGAGTACGATGTGGTTATATATCAAATGATTTCGATTGACCGTTGTGATAGCATAAGTTTAGTTCCAATGTTCGCTTATGGATGGCGTGGATACGTGTATTTTCAATGGGGTGCGAAAATTCAAGTGCACTCCTGAATAGAACCTACCCTACTTTACTCTACACAGACCTAGTAAGGCTTTATAGTGTATGCAATAGTGTATAATACACTATGCAATAGTTAAGAATTCACTACAATTTCACTCCTATTACACGTAATCAAAGAGAAATGTCAAAAATTCTTTTAATCGGTTTTATCGCAAACTAATAGAAGTTCAAAATATTTTTCTATCCTTTGTTTATCTTCGAATATAGATGAGAAAGCATTGTCACATAAGAACATCAATTTTAATTATATAAAAAGACGAGCTGAGGCGCCCGTTGATTCTCAACGGGGATATATAAATTAGTATTAGACAATATATTAGTATATTGCGAATTGTTCGTAAATGCAAATGTTGAAATTTCAGAATATTGCCTGCTATGAACATATACTATTATTCGTGTTTAATGATTACTTTCACATGGACCTAAAATAATCGTGTATTCTTATAGGAAAACGCAATACCTCGGTTTCAACAATCGCATCCGTCGTCAAGGGTATTGGTTGTTTATAGCCTCAAAATTTCACGAAATTTCCGTTTATTTTAACCGAATTCTCGCCATTTCGATCCGATAACGATATTTCACGACCAAAATAAGACACTCTATTCATTTCTTTTTCTTTTGGTGCTTGCCTCGATTTCGTAAGCCTATTATTTCTAATTTAATTTTGCAAAAGAAATGTGGCCCGCAACCGATAAAAGTGTGGTTTACGTGCATTTCTTATGGGAACGGTTTTTCTTCTCTTGGTTCGAACTGTGGCCGTTTAGGTAAACGAAAATTTTGCCACATTGTAGGGTGCAGCAGTCTACATCGAATGCACGTTTCAGCATCGCTCTAGCTCTTGGCATTGGCGAGAAAAACGCTTTTTGTAGACAGACGGACCGACAGACAGACCGACAGACAGACACCGTTACGTTTTTAATATATATATATAGATAACGCGATGAACGAATGCTCTATGATACGTAAAAAGATAACTTGCTTACTATCACTCTTGGTTATTTATTTCATTAATTATTTTAAGAGATTGTTAGTTGACATTTTAATAACTTTCACGCCAAAACACAAAACTTCCCCTGTTTGTTCAGCAATGAATAATTTAAATTAATTTAAGGAAAACGGGTAAAATACGGGTTCATGCATCATTGCGAAAATAATAGCAGGTAATGCAGGCTTTCAACTTATATTTTTACCTAGAATCACAGAACTGTTAGCACCACTTTTCCTTAGTTGAAGCCAAATGAAGTCGTCCCTCGCGAAATCATTAATATTTCCCGTAGCGTAAAGGAGTTTCTGCGACCTTCTGCAAGGGATAGTCAAACTTTTTGATCAAAAAAAGAGCAAAAGGGTCATTTCCAAGGGAGAGAAGTTCTCTCTCTCTGAGGGCAGACCTCGCTAATTGGGGCGAATTTGGTTTGAGGCGGCGCATAAGGATGTCTGCGGTCTCCTAGGCGACATGAATAAATCACAATAGAACTCCCCGGTCGATGCCTTTAATTACCCTTTCGAAGGAGTTAATGTTTGCGCAGTCTCCTAAGCCCAGGACTA
This sequence comes from Pachydiplax longipennis, assembly GCA_036926295.1. Lineage (NCBI taxonomy): Eukaryota > Metazoa > Arthropoda > Insecta > Odonata > Libellulidae > Pachydiplax > Pachydiplax longipennis. The sequence continues at coordinate 10,553,159 of JAVFKF010000034.1, read as the reverse complement.
TACTTCAAGATCAGGAAACACTCGTGGAAGAGAAAACGCTATCTCGTGAGAAATAACCTCCTCTATCAGACCATAGGGTCAACGGCTTTACTCAACTGAGGTCACAAACGGATGGCATCGCGAGAATATATTGAATATCGCAGACGAGCCAATGTGCTTATGAATTACGGGATGGCTATTTTCTCTGTGGATTATGTATTTTTCAATGAATCATGTATGCTTTTATCCCCAGCGCATGCACTAGAAATGTCACGAATAGCAGATTCATCGAATGTAGAGTAATTTAACGTTAAGAATGATTAATAAAGTTATAAAATTATGCTGTATACACATAAGTGTAGCTTTGTATATAGCTTTATATATAGCTATGTATATCTTTACTCCTACTAAACCATGAATCTAATTACGACCCTATAAATTATCATATTTTCATTCTAAACCATATTACTTCTGCCAACCACTCATCTACTTATTATTATCTCACCTTATTACTTATCCACTTATTTTTCATTACGGATCCAAACATTCTCGTTACCTGGGAAACAATTGGCCATAAGGTGCTATTATTTTTAAGAAACACTTCATATCTACGATATGATTGTTAAGTATGATATTTACAGTTATAATTTGTCCGAATCCGATTTGAATTTTATTGGAAGTTGTCGAAATTATGTATATACATAACAAGTACATGGATCAAAGAACAAAGAAAGTTAATTGACTTGTTCCAGATATGGAGTAGAACTTTAAGTGATTTAAAAAGCGAAGCCAAGTAAGTTTTCTGCATTACTTGCGCATTGATTCAAGTGATGCCTAATCAATACCTTGGTAGCATTGAATATCTTTACATTTAATTTTCTCAAACGTGCGTCGCCACCTAATGAATCACTAAAACAGCTGCTCCAAATCCAAGGTAAGTCATCATTATAGAGGCAGTTAAATATTTGATTACGCATAATAAATTCGTTTGAGTTCCCATTATCTTAAACTATTTAAAAATAAGTCACATTTCAACTTTTCGGAAGTGAGTAAACTTTTGAATGAATTTCAAGGATTTCTATTGCCTTCAAAGAAAAATTTTTTTAAAAATACCGACTGATAAAATTAAAGGAAAATTTAGCAGGAGTGATTTTTTAATCTTTTTCATTTTTTTCTACTCATCAACTCGTCTACATTGATATATGTCTCATAACTAATTGTTTTTGCATAAATTTGATAAAAATACCGACATTTAAAAATATTTTCAATATGCAGATTCATACTATTATCGATCGAAGTCGATCGGATTCAAACGATAAAGGTGGACTAAAGTAGCAGAGAAACATTTAGAAATCTCTTGTATGATACCAAAGATTTCCTTTCATTTTATATGTTAGGTGTTGCCCATATACTAAGCTGCCAAACCCAAGGAGCAAAATGAATTCAGTTGTCCTCCATGAAAACATTACTCGTTTCCCAAACAGTGGGATTAATTAGCCAAAGGAACATTTTCTAATTTAAAATCAAGTGAATTGAAAAATTGAATTTTTCTTCATGCCGCGGTGGGACTTGGTTTCACAGAGGTAATGTAATGTGGGACGAAGAACAAAAATATGATAGGAACCAATATCTTAAATCGTGAGAGAACGTTATAAAGCAGGGAATAAACCTTCATTGACTTTATTTAGACCGCAAAAAAGGCCTCTACAAAACCGCGAGTGCGATCGATCGGGTCTTCATTTTATGCACCCGAGTCATTCGCCGCAGAAAAGTACGTGGAAAGAGAGAGAGATGCCTCTTTTTGATGACGGCGACGTAATTTTAATGGCGAAGGCGGGACAAAAACGCGAGATTTTTGCAAGACGAGATAAAAACCAAACGTATTTGAAAAGTCTAATGCAGTGTTGGCGGTGCGCATTCGTATCGTTCGCTAACCACACCCGACAGATACCGCAGTACTCGCTTTGAGGGCTCCTCCACAGAGAGTGTGGTGAGGAAATGTAAGGATGATGGGGAAGGGGTGAATGGAATGGGATGTGGGTCAGAACGGAACAAAAGGTCTAATTTTTTTAATCTCGCGAAAGAGGAATGGGATTTGGGGATGATGCGAATCGAGTGTCTGACCTCCGCTTGAACCGAGGAAAAAGTTACTTATGAAGGTTCCCCACGAGAAAACTGTTTGAATTTTTCACGCTCTTCGTATTTCAATACGTGTCTCGGAAGTGCACTCCACAGTTTCGCCTGGGGAATTTGAAATTGAACATTGTGAATATTTAAAGTTTTCGCTGCGAAAGTTTGTGCTCGAAATATCTTGGAAAGTTATCCTGCCTCGAGTTTCAGGACAGAGTAGTTGTGACCTAAACTTTTCATTTATATGTATGAAAAGTTTATTTATGCTCGTCGACACAGGATCGCATTGTCTTTTTTTTACGGGAATTTCTGGTGAATCAAGTGCCCCTGCAAGATAACGTGTATTTTAAAAATAAGGTTATTATTTAAAACATTTGTACCATGAAATATGAGTACAATGCTATGTGGAAAATCGTGAAAGTTAGGTTAACATGTTATATTCTGAAAGCAGGGAACGAGGATTAATCAACTTTGGTAACGAATAAAACCAAAACGAAATGGGGACGAAGTCTTAAAACTGTTTCCGTTAATTCCATTTGCTTTTAAGAAACCCTAAGTGAGTGCAGTATAACTTATTCAAAAGTTTTCCTCTTAATGATTTATATCTGTTAGGCCTGCATATTTTACATTATGCACTTTCACGAAATTTTCCATCAAACCTGGAAAACAGAAAAATTGACAGGGTCAATACGTTAAAACCGCTTATCCACAGTCAAAACAGAACGTATGTAAGGCTAGTGATGGTTGAGTTCTCACTCAAAGTAGTACACTTAGGAAATTTTCTTTCTCGAAATGAGATGATTGAATTTTCAGTTAAGATAGCTCAATTGGAAAGGGCAATCGACCGGATAGTGAAAGATCTGGGCTAATGTCCCGGTACTGTAAGACTTTTTCAAGTCCATTTTTCCCTAAGAAAAGATTTTTATTTAATTTTGTACTTTATTTAAATACAACATTTAACATATATATATATATATATATATATATATATATATATATATATATATATATATATATATATATATTGCAGTGCATAATAACTTCTGTGCTGCTCTTATTTAACGCGCAGCAAAATTCATTTTAAAAAGACCATTCTATGAGGAAATGATAGAACCAAGGAAAAGCCCATAATGATATATTTAAGATATCACAAGCATTTAAATAGTAATTCCATTGCTCTTTCCATATATAATGCTATCGCATGAGATAAAAAATAATTTTTATCTGCTTTCTGTACATATAAAATACAACGATTGGGTAACTTAATCGTCCAAGCTGGACCCCATTAACAAAAAAATTTTCTACTAAAAATTAAGCTGTGAGAATTTCTCTTTTAAAATAACTATAAGAGGCTTCGCAGCTTTGCTTCGGCATGCCCCTGTTTCATTATAATTAAATTGATCTCTAACGGAGGATTCAAGATACTGATTTCTCCGTATTAATAAAATAACGGATTTCTGGAATTTCCTGTGATGCTGAACGGCTGGAGATATCAAAAGATTAGTTTATCTACACCTTTGCTTGCATAAACATTGTAATTCGCTTAGTTCTTAAGCTGCCGAATAAAACCAAATAAATTCACTATTTGATGATTCCGTATTTTATCTTCGTCTGATTTTCAATTTAAAAATTTTCTTAGGGTGAATATTTGACTTCATGTTTCAGGAGTATCTCACTAAAATGAAGATTTCTTTCATAATAGCTATACTACGTAATGCGAGAATAACGGGGAATCTAATAAAATTCAGTTAGACTTTAGAAGAAGAGAATAGGAGATAAAAGAAGGAAATATTTTCCTTTAAGCCAAAACTTCCAAGGATACGTGTGATACATATGTGTTAAGGAAAACCACCAGAAATAGTGGATACTCTTCAATTAATTCATATGGATCTATTTCTTGCGACTCTGAAGAATAGGGCTTAATTAAGCAATATTTTGAAATTTATTTAACACGATTCGACGCAATAATGAGCAAATGTTATCCTTTTAAATTTTCGTGATTGATCATAAGATGTGAAAACAATTATTCAACGAAGAACTGATGTTATTCTTGAGAGGCGAATCTCTTCTTAGATATGAATATTTTTGGAAATTTAAAGTTAACACCTTATTTGTGATTTCGTGCTTCGAAGCTAAGCAAAGAACCAAGGGAAAAAATAATGAGTAATCGTAATGAAATTTTCCCAATAAAAATGCACTCTTGAATGTTTCAATTATTTTCTAGCGATCACATGGCTTTCACCACTATCAGAACGCTCAGAAATCAGGATGTCAGTTACGCCAGCAAAATAAGTCTCACCACTGAAGTCACTTTAGCGCTTGCACGAAAAACTAATTATTTTTGGAGAAAGCAGGAATTTATAAAGAACTTCCTCGTCTCTCGGAATGTACATACAAAGTTTTATTTAAATAGGTCGAGCAGGTCAAAGGAAATAATAATATTTGAGGAGGAAAATCGCCTTAAACCACGCCATCTGTGTATGACTGTCCGCCGCCGCAAGCGAAACTTTCGTCATTAGGCGCGCATTAAACGACTCACTCGGGCCAATTTCGTCTCCCTCGTTCCATTTTAATTACCGTGCAATCCAAACACTTCCCATTCACCCCAACTCGCAAAAATCTCCGTTTCCTTATTCCCGCCATTTTGCCGAAAGACTATCGAAATCGCTTGCGTCGGAAAAGCCGAGCTTCCGCCTAATTGCACCTCCCCTCCCCAAAGTACAACCAACTGATGGACCAAGAACATCGACCGGGGAATGTAATGCGCCTTGTCTGCGTTGCGGCGTACGTATACAGAGGGAAACCAAGGGGAAGAACGACGCGTGGGGGAGCTGGCGTGCAGGTGCCCAGCGAAATGGCAATAGCTGGAGTTAGAAGGTGGAAACTAACGGGGGCGAGAGAAAGAGGGTTGCAGAAAAAAGAGGGGGTTTTAGAGAACCATTCGCCTCGACGGAAAACCATAAAAGTGCTTCTAGACGGATCCACGTTGCCCTCCCCAGAAGTCCGAACGTACGGCTCCATTCCCCAATCCAGGTAGCGTATATTGGAAGGGGGGCTTCAGGTTGGGGGAGTTTGCACATAGTCGTAGTTTGAGAGAGGAAGGGAAAAGAGAGGATGAAGAGTGTAACGAGAGTCGCCACTCGGGGGACTTCGATGGTCTCTTCGGAAATAGAAACAACGGAATAGGGGAAGAGAGGGCTGTAAAAAAGGAAGAGATGCGACGTAACGTGAAGTATAGGTCGGAGAAAGAAAGGGAAGGAGGGGAGGCGAACGGATATTCGGAGGAAATAAAAGGAAGGATGAATAAAGTCCGTGATGACTCTTGTTAATGAGAAGTGGAGATGAGCTGGAGTAAAACCATGCTGTCTGTGACGATGTGTTACACGTCAAAATCGGTTTCGAACAAGATGATGGGGATGATTTCCCGCTGCAGTACAGCCGCTTGTCAGTTGTTACTTGGGAAATGCATCCACGGACAGGCATAAATCAACCTCAATTTTTATTTTTAATCACAGACGCGATACAGAGGTAGGAATAGAAATCAGTCGTCTCCAGTAGTCTCTATCAAATTGTGTAACCATAAGTAATGGTATTATAACTTCTGTGGGCTTTTATAAATATTTCTAAAATAGAGCTTCGAAAAACACACCAGAAATTTTAGCTCTCACGCATTGAAGAGCAAAATTCAACGTTTCCAGGAAATATCCTTCTTCATGTTACTCCAAACATACCAGAGAAATGCGTTTTGATTTACATAAGCCTTCTATAACGTATAGTATCATTACGCTACGTCACTAAATATAGATTTAATGAGCACATAGTGACTTACTTAGCTGTGGTACCTACAACTTAGACAAACTTTCAAGACATTTCCTTCAAAGTTCGAAACATCCCCCATTCTCCTCAGGATCGTCTCTTAAGGGGATCAGCCACATCTCCCTGAAAATTACTTCGCAAATTTAATATAAGGGCCACCTATGTTGAACATATATGCATGATGTGTTTTAAACTTCAATTTTGGATAATTTTAAGGTGGTCGTTTTTAATAAAAATTTAAATTCCTTTCCCTCCATGTATGCTCATTCCTCCAATATTTACTGGGAAGTATTAGATTTGGCCAAAGAGCTTAATATCCTGCTTCCGCGTCTCTATTTCCATTGGCCCTTCTTGGTCTACATATGGTAAACAGTCTAGCCCATGATTCTTCTTTATTCCTCTGGAAAGATTTAAACTCTCACCGCCTTAACTCATGCAATTATACTCTATATTTAAATTATAGAGTTACTTTGAAAAGAAAAATCTAAAGTCACGACACGTTTACTAAATGATAATTACTAAAATGAATGAATATAATACCAATATATATCAACTTCTAGCAAAAGTTTCAGATAAAACTTATTCTTTCTAAGCTATAATATCCAATAATATACAGACAACATTCAAAAAATTCCCTAGAAGATTTCTGATATAAATCTGAAAAAGAGTCGATACCTTGAATTAATAGAGTTAAAATGTGATACACAATTCCCGATTGCATAGGAAAAATCAGTGCATTTACAGATCATATATAATGAACCCCTTGTATCGTAACATAAAAATTAGATGTCTCTCAGAAGTCGAGGTGAAATACTCCGTCAACGTCATGAAGACACGTAAAGCATATGGACCCATGTATTTCTTACGGGAGAACAACGGACGCTATTCCAACATCTGCACAAAAAAGAAAGTCGACGAGAAATTATTTGGAAGACATTCAGGTATCGTAAATGGTGTCTTCATAACGTTGGACGGAGTATATAGTGAATAAGAATTATGTCTAACTTCATCAAACAGCCTCTGTCTCTCCGAAGCTTTTTAATAGCTGTTGAAGATTAGGGAATTGGCTTTTATGGTGTAGTGAGAAAGCCCCAGGGAACTAGGACGTTCTTACTTTGCTTCAACTATACTTACGATAAACGTAAAGGCAAAGGTGGATATGGAAATTTGCCAAGGGAGGGGCAATTTTAGAGTACTATCTTATGTGGTCATCTTAAAATTACAGTAATTTTAGTAATTTTCTCCAACAAATTGCAATTTTGTCGTGAAATTCTGATGGATATAATATAAAAGTGAGTTACCCGTCATAGCATAAGATAACTTGTTTTGCAGTCATCAAAGATGAACCGATAACCCTCATAGCCTCGCCACTGGATTCACCAATGCGTGAAGGCCTAAGAGGAACCTTCACTAATTTCAAGCAAATATATGTATTCAAATGAGGTGATTATTAAGCTTTTTTTATATTAGCTGAATACCTTATAGTAAACTTATATATGTGAACTTTTCTTATGATACACTATACTACCTGTCAGGTAACGCCACTACCTCACTAAATGTGTAGCCGCGGCCAGTAGATAGTAATAATGACAATATCAGACTCTGTCATGAGCGATCAAACAACGCTGATAATGCTCACTACTCAGCTGATCCTCAGCTTATTCACAGATCAGCTAGCGTCAGCTCCTTTGGCGCGTAAACTCTTCCAATATGACACTGTCTTAGTATGACTGAGCGAGAGAGAGAAGTCGGATCAATAATAGGTATCGGGGATGAAATCGTTATTAAGGGCGAGAGTTGTTCGCTCTATATAGTATGAGGGTTCTCATAGTATATTTCCTATTCTCCGCAACCCCTCGAGCGACATTGAGATGCTATAAGGTTACGAGTGAAGACGACGTGAAACGACGCGAGAAAGATTATTACTTCCAATCAACCAAGATTGATTAAGAGGTCTTCCAGAAGGGGCTCTTTGGTAACAAGGTATTGTCGCAAGGTATGGAATCGCTTCCAAGGGAAATATAGTCCTTATATGATGGACCAGAAACTATTATAGCAGCCAAGACAAATGGTGTGAGTTTTCTACTCAGGTTTCCTATTGAAAATAAGGAGGGAATATTTTCTACATCGGTGGTGTTTTAAAATTCATCTTTCAACCGAAACAAATAATTTGACCTTAGGAAAGGAAACTTCGTGTGTATTTTCACGCTACATTTACATACCTTTAAAACCAGTTTCTTCCACAGACTTAATGGTTTTTATGGAATTTATTTCAGACTTTTTTATTTAAAAGTCAGTTGATGGTTTTTGTGGCGCCGATTACTAAATAACTCCATGTTCTTCGAGATTTCACCACGAAAATTCTTCATAATGATGAACGTTTCGCCAGCTATCCTTAGAACTTCAGGATAATGCAGCGGGCATCTAGGTATAACGCGTAGTTATTTACTATCGGTTAATGCCGATAATTCTATTTCCTCAATGCAAAGCACAAAATTCCGCACATGTGATGGTATAAATGTAATCAAAACGTCTATATGTTTTTCGAACAAATGGAGGGAAAGATTCAAATAATGGAAAGAAGAGGAAGAAGGCAGACGCTTCCGCTTCCTTAACTTCAAAAATCAGCGATTAATCACAGGAGAAAAATTCCAGTGATTGTTTTCAATATTTTAAGATATAAAATTTAACAGAAATAGATTTTTCTTCATTAATTTATAGGTCATGATACAAAATTATTTTACTAATAACTACATCTTTAAATAGGGACGACCGTTTTTCAACAACAGGACTTACAGTGAATAGTCCCTGACCGTCCGGAAAGTGGAGAAACTAATCTTTCGTCAAGTCAAAGTCACCAAGAAAATATTCGAGAAGGTATAATAATAAGGCTCTTGGAATTTTGGTGGAGCTCGAAGAAAAGCCCATTCAAAAAATCAGGATCTTAAAGTTAGATCATTGAATTTTAACATCGCATAGATATTTTAAAATAAGATGGTTTTCAGTGAACTCATTTCCGCTTATTTTCAAATTCCTGAGCATTGGATCCAATAGGAAGGGGTCTTAGTGGTAAGAGGGAATGTATTAACGGAGGCTGGGATGTTATCATTGTCAGAGGTTATCAAAACAAGAATTGGTTTATTGCAGCTCTTAAAGCCATCCAGTTCCCAGCCAATCTCTTCGTATCTTCCTAATTCCTAACTTTAACACCACCATCACTTGCCCCTCGTAACGTTAAAGATGTATCCGAAGCAAAAGAAGATTTTTTGGGGATAGACAAGTACTGTGAACAGAAAAGACTATGTTATAACTTATCCTGAAGGAGAATATTGTAAGGCAATGTACGTATGTACATGATGCAAGTACATTCATTTTATTTTTATTTATCATGTATTTTCGACTTTAAGCGCTCTCAAAGTATGTTTTTGTTTTCTTTTCTGCTCTTTACTCTTCCCGGTGCGGAGGTTAATTACTTTTCTTCCAAACCATAAATCTTTAAAAAGCTAATGTCAAATAAATGAGGCAGTTTTATCGTTGTAAGCAAGTAAAAAAAAGGGGAGAGGGGGCATGAAAGAAATACACGTAAGAAGGAAGGTTGAAGCAAAGAGAACTTAATAATATAATTCAGTGGAGATATGAGAGAAGTAGCGGTCGAAGGTGAAATTTAATGCGAAGGAAACTTGCATATGAGGACCCATATCTGATGGAAGGGATGAATAGAGGAACAGAGAGCAGAATTACGAGCATCACGCGAGGGGGAGTAGAAACGAGGTAAAATATCGCATTCGGGATGTATGAAAAAATAGGTTCGTGAAAGTTTGAAAGGGAAGGCGTGTTCTTTATTATTGAAGTGAGAATTCAAGGTGTTCCGAGAGAATATACTCACATAAGCGAATGCTGAATGGCTTGTTTACGGGAGGGTGGAGAGGAAGAATGTCTACGTCGCGGAGAGAAAATGCCGCGATAAGGACTATCGTTGAGATCTCGTCTACGCCTCGGGTTCACGCGATGTGTTACTCTAAAGAGTGCAGCGGTCGATCAAGGCTATGGAGACGGCATGGAAGGTTGAACCACTGCAGATTTAGTTACGCTGCATTCGTCTCGTCATAAGCTTTACAAAAGAAAGTAGAAGTACCGCGTGGAAGACCGACAAGAAAATTAACGTGAAAATTCCTATACTGCTCTTTACTTCACATATAAATTCTTAAAGCTTATATTATTATTTTCACAATAATACGTTACGAGTGGACAACTGTCCGATGGTAATGTTACAGAGGTAAAAAATAAATATTCGCCTACATCCAGTCATTACTATATTCACAAATCCACAACTCCCATATTTTTTTTAATAAAACTCTACATTTCACTACTTATCTACTTATTCACACTAACTGCGATTCTTCTTCATTGATTGATGCAAGCTATTTAGGAGAATACAATTTTAAGACTAAATATTCATGTTTATTATAATGCAAAGTAGACCACTTAAACCATCAGTTTTTAGAAGAACACTAGTACCACAACATCCTTCATATGGATAACCATGGGATAAAGAATGAATAGGTATTATTATTATAAACCCGCAGCAATATGACCTCTACTAATTTTTTTATTACCTCCATAATTATAATATATAATTCATCAAAAAATAACTACAAAACATTCGCATCAATTAATATTTATCTTGATGTAAATCACAATGACGCGAAATTTGTACAAAGATATATAGATATTATATATACTTAATATTGTTATACCTTTGAATACTTGATCAAATGAATGCAGGATGGACACGCATGAAACGTATGTAAATACATAATAAGTAACTATCTAACAAACAATTATACATAGAGATACATTTTTCAGAGTTCTTATATAAAATATAATTGTAAATTTTCACGTGATAAATCTTTACTTGAAATTTTGTAAAAATTAATTAAATTAATTTATTAAAAATGCATAAGAAAAATAATAGCCTGAGAAAACTAAATCTACTGTAACTTTTATAGGACTTATCTCTCACATGTAACTCCGTCATACTTCTCTCTTTCCCTCCGGCACATTTGTGGATTATATGTAAACTTTAGAACTCATAGTGGTAAAACTAACCTTTCGTTAGTTTTTGTCTGAATTAAAACACAATAAAACGAAGTATTAAGCTAAGTATATATTAAATTTTAAAGAAACATAATAAGTTTCACATATAGTTAAAGTGCTTCTGCGAGTTCCAGTTACTTATTCCAGCCTCAGTACTGCATGACATGTTGCACTTTGCATCTAACAAGTTCCTTTGTCAACACGAATAGGGGCAAGGTAACCACTTCTCGGAAAGCCGAATATACAGGAGCACAAACATCATAAGTAAACTGAGATCTTCGGCAATAATGGGAGGTAAAAGCAAAGTAGTATAGGGAATCCTAAGTGGGTACACTACTTAGGACATGAGATCGGACATCGCTACCACCCTATTACAAAGTTCGGAATTCGATGGCTATATTCATTTGTCTATTCGAAAATAAGTCTTTTAATTTGAGTCATATCATATTTATTCCTATTAATACCTTACATTAACTTATTCCTGCAGTAAAGAAAAATCACCACCAGTGAATAAGCGAGACAAATAACGAACTTACTCTGAATGGAAATAAAGTGGGTGATATCTATAGTGTTGATACGGCTTCAGACATGTGGTCGCCTTGAGGCAGTCTTTTTAATAATTGAATTCTTCTCTTTCGCTAACATTTCGATTATATTGGCATGCATTACTTTTTCTTAGCTATGCATTAGTAGCATTCTCAGCCTGAATTTTTCGCTATTTCTTAAGGACGTGTATGTAATTGATCGGCATCGATAATTATTATATAAAGCTTTATTAGTTGCAACAACCATTAGTAGTCTCTTTTGTCTAATATGCTATGATATTCACGAATTTCTCGAATTCAACACAAATTAAAACTTTCTTTCGAGTCCCTGCATTGCTTCACAACACAAAAAGTCAGAATTTCCAGTTTTTCTGTGTGGAGATGAAAACAATTTCTCCATATTCAAGAGCAGTCGTCTCACTTTTTGCCTTATCCTGAGGTCTCTCTTGTTTAATATCTGAATTCGGTCTAAATATATGTATATTTATCCTAAATTAAGATGTATATATTATTTTTTATTAAGGAAAAATTTTATATCGAATTTTTAAACATCCATTTATCCTTTCAAGAAAATTGTTATATCTCAAAATATGTTCTGAGAGTTATTTTTTTATTAATTGTATTCCACTGTACAAAAGTTGCTTAGATTGCTTATTTTTCTCTAGAAAATTTAATCTGATTTCTGATTTAGCAGTTATTTTCCATTAAATATCTCCTAAAAACGGGATTTATTGCATATCTTTGTACTTAAATATAATTTTTGAAAATAATAGAATGGTTAACATCTAACATAAAAATTTCTTTAGAAACATTTCAGACCTACCATACACTAAATAATTTAAGGAATAATTTCAAGCGTTAACTGTCTTCATAGGAAATTTTTTCAAGGAAATTCCACTGCTCTTTTCAATTCCGTAAAAATGTGGAAGAACTCTAGTCACGCACCCGAAAAAATCTTATATGGATTCTTATAGGAGGAAAGTAGGCCAATTTAACAGAGGCGAGAAAAACCTAATCATGTTTTTTACTCTCTCTCTCTCCCGTAGATTTCGAAGGTTCGTAGTATCTTTTGTTTTTTCTAAGAACACGCTTTCGGAAAATGCGAAGTGAATCATAAGGCTTCCGATAATATTAGAAAGAGCCAAAATCCGCCGTAGGGTTTCTTGGTTCTTTCAAGCTTTAGCAGACGGATCAATGGAGAATTGGATTGATGGGATTTTTCACGTATGCATTCATACAATCAGATGAAATAGTATTTGCCACTCAAAGCAGTAATACCATCTCATGTTCTTTCCTATCTAAATCCATGAATTGACAAATCATAATATTATTTGGCCTTTAGAAGCGTTATTAAAAGTATAGATAATAAACAACCTATCAGACTCTAATTATATAATTACCACACTCTGGATATCATATGGAGTATCATACGCTAATCATTAAACGGCGCAATGAATTCTATCATCGTTAAAAAGTAGCCTTCCTCATTAATGCGTACTACGAGTTATCGCAGAGTCAACTTTATTATGATTAAGCCAAGGTCATTTCATATTCTTGGAAGTAAATTTGTTCCGTCACGACGGAGCAAACGGAGTCTTATTTATAGACCACATAATCTTCTCGCGCGAGAAATATGGAGAGAAATTCGAGGAATAAGAGAGTAAATTCAGAATATGGAGCCGATTTATGCTCCTAAGTGGCATAAATAAAGACCATTCATGTTCTCTCGATTATAAACTTGTTTTGCAGTAACGAAAGACGGCAGCTCAGACGTTTTCGTTCCATAAATAATATATCCATTTTGTTAAAATGCCAAAAGTGTGTATTTCGATTTCCTAATCCGTCGATAAAAGGTTGTAATAAAAGAATTTGGATGAATAAACGGAGATATGCAGAATATAAGTTTAAGAAATAAACTATCTTCTATAAAAAAGACGAATATTGCTTGCTTTGGCTTTTCTAAGATATAAAATATCTCATAATGACCACACGGTTAATTGATTTGCAATTCAATAGTTTGGAATGCTTCAACTTAAAATATTCGTTTGAATAAAAAAATCTAGATTGCGTCTCTATAGTCCTCAGCTGTCAAAGTACTTTCAAGAAATTACTACTATTGAAGCATAGAACACTTGAAATCCATTAGACTGCATACAACGACTGATGAAGATGATTCTCTGTAACTTGTCACCTTTTTAAGCTTTTGGGTACCCTTGTGAGTTGCACAAAAATACGAAAATGTGTCATTATTGCACATTTTAAATAAGCAACTCCATAATTTATTATATATAATTTATTCCATTATCAGTATATCAAGTTCAGCTCCTTATTTTTTTCTTTTTTTGCTCTATTCATCTAGATATATTTATATTTGAAATCTTGTGCAGCAGAATTCGAAGAGCGTTTAATTTCGAGCTAATAGTTAATTCTTTCTATCAATGTCACTGACAAAATATAAAAACATAAACACACTATATCCAGACTGGAGAATTCTTACCTGCAACCAGGCAGGTGTAAGTGGTCAAGATGGCCGCCCAGCGTCGCCATCCCGGGGTCATTCTTGGAGCATGACGTCACGGTCCAATTCCACGTGGTTCCCTCATCACGTGGAGGGTTCTTCACTCACCCTATCGGCATCTGTGACGATATAAAAAATTATTAGATAAAGGTAAAGTATCGAGGCACGTTATTGGGATGACATAATGATAACTGAACGGGGAAAAAAATATCTGTGACCATCAATCTCACACATTACATTCGATAGAAGCCATTTCTGCGAGAGAGGAATAATCAAATGGAAAGGAGTTGATTGAACTTGGGAGATGTAATTATAAGTTCGACCTTGGATGCTAAAGCAGTGGCGTGACCATCTCTTCGATCTTTGAGTGGCATATTACCATTCCGGCAAGGTCGCGCTAACCAGTGATGTATGGGCATTTCTCCGGGATAATATTTTAGAGTCACGAAGCATTTATCGTCGCTTTTCTGCTCTTACTCAATGACTCGTCAAACTATAGCAAGATAACGTGAGGTAGAAATCGACCTTTTACGAAATGAGAAAATTTTTGCGTATCATCACCTGTAAGGGAATTTGGCATGTAGTACTTAAGAAAGAACTTTTCGATTGTTTCGATTCGATTAAGGGCATCATTAATTTAAGTAATTTGGACACCTTAATGACAATATCCAGAATGACAGCTCATGTAACCTACTTGTTGTCGATAAATATAATCGTGATTAAGTCTAATTTCTATTTTAATATCCGTTTATCACGAACTGGGCCATATTCGCACGCGACGCAAAATACTGGACCTTCGATGTTTTTCCTTTTTAAGCTAGTGCATCTCGGTTTAATTTATATATCTATTCATCGTTCATGTTTTTTGTCTTAATTTCTAGTGGAATGTAATATAATAGAATAGAATAGAAGCCACAACAAAATCAGCTGATTTGTATATCCAGTGAGGAAGCGTTACCGGCCTTCTCTGTTACTCTTGGATTTCAAGACTGGGATCATGACTGAGGTTTAAAAGCATTGGAAGGTCTTCAAAGATACTCATTGCAGTGGTAAGTAACTAAATTTAGAAAGCAATATGCCTTTGAGAAATATACATTAGATTTTGCCTTATTCGTTTTTTTTATCCGCTGCGGACCAATATCGCACGTGATAAGGAAAAAACCTTAATGAAGTAAAGATTTAATAATTAAGATGTGTAACTTTTCAAATTTGATCCCTTCCTAAGATGAGGGAGGAATATAATTTGAATAGCTAATCAAAAAGTCTAAGAAACTTTGAAATACGATCATATTGATCTAATCAACGCATAAGAATAACGATTATAAAACCAACTTAAAGTTCCCCTTTAATTTTTCTCCTGATCTACGATGAAACTATATCGGATCTGTCACTTTTGTCTAGTGTTTTCAATGGATAGTTTTGGAGCTTTGCTTGAAGGAGTTTAGATTCCTAAGGATAAAAACCTCATATTCAATATTTTCACCAGACGAATTTCTTGCGTTTTTATTTCCTATTCACCTGTTAGTCCTCGAGGCGATAAACGGTATAATGGGGACCTTGAGACGCATTAATGCTAAGCTGGGCTTATAAAGAGAAAAGCCCTTTGTCTCAATCGACCTGCGCTGCTTTTTCTTTTAATGGCCACGCGGTCTTTGTACTTTTCGTTCCATTCATTCCATCACCTTTAATTTCGTCCACGTCCTCCCATTCCACACTCTCCTCTTCTTATTTTATTTCTCTTAATTTCCATCTACTTCCATTTTCATCATGTTTATATCTCTCTCTAATTCTTCTTCTCCCGTCTTTCTCTTGTCCGATAAATTCTCTACTATTCTCCTTCCGATAAATTCTCCACTGAACAGCAAATTTTCTTAAAGTGTATATTAGGTAACTCCAGAATTTGCCTATGTGAAATTCTATGGATAAAATAATTCCCGGAAAAGTCTAATAAAGAAAAATTTTGAATGATATTTTATATTAGAATATTTAACCATCCAAATCCCTTGTTTAGAAATTAATCAAAAATATATTAAAAATAATCTAACATCGCTGTTGAATAACTCTTCAGAACCTATCAAGGAAGTCGCTTAAAGCGGATGATAACTTAAGCAGAATAACTGTTAGAATAAATCTTCGGTGTTTATGATGGGACTAATTAAGCACATTGTCAATATTTGCCAGCTGGATTTCCTTGACAACAATGTTTAAACACGCACAAATTGGCAGACCCATTCGCATTCAGATGCTGGATGATTGGGAATTCGCTGTCCATATTTTATCAGCATACTTGAGCATAAATGCAAACAGAAGGCACAAACCTTGCGAATGTTTTAATCCACCTATCTTTCCGATTCTGATCAAACCAATTGTCTCTTTTTTATCGCCTCTTCTTACCATTCTAATCCGAGAACCGCTATAACATCAAACCCTCCTGTTCTCAATTTTTCCACCCTTTTCTTATTTTTGATTCTTCTCTGCCTCTTGCAATCTTCCGTCTACCTATCTCCTTCTCATTTGCACCTCCACCGCCCTCACTCCACCACTCCTCCGCTAAGATCCTTGCATTTCCCCTTGTCTTGCGAGCTCTTATGCTACGTTTATGAGTCTCGTGGGGGGTGTATAGAAAGGGGAGAGCCCGTCCGAGGAGAGAGGAAGGTGAGGTGAAAACGCAGCGTCAGCCCCCTCTCCATTTCCCTCTCCTTCCAATATTCACGAGGCTTGATAAAAAGGGATGCTAAGACAAGAAGGGAATGAGAATGAAAAAATCGGAGAGAGTAGGTGTGGAGTTGGTAGATTGGAAGAAGCAGGTAAAGATTGGGATAAAAATTTCCTCGGGTAGCGTTGAGTTGCTCAGGGCATGGTTGAAATTAGTTATAAATACTATACATTTGGCAGTTATTAAAAGGAGAATGACCGTAATTAATAGGCTTCGAAAATAAAATATCAATAGAAAATAGAAAATAGAGGTAAATAGAAAATGTTCGAGATTTTGGATGACTAAATGCGTTAAAAGTGCGTTAGTCTTCGGTGAAAGCGTTCCTCGGTTTGATTCCCAGTGGGATCCCTTAGGTGCGAAATGACCTTAGTTGTCGAAGCATTTTTAAAAATAATACCACTACTGCGACAAAGAGATTGTTTAGAGCGCGTTGATGTATGGAGGTGAGTCTTGGACTATCAGTTAGGTGTAAAGAATTTAAGTCGAGGCAATGGGAAAGTGGTTTTGGAAAATTCGTCGCAGTGGCGACAGCGTATCGTCCCATTTCCATAATAAGGCGGTCATTAAGGAAGCTAAAATGGAAAGCAGGATGTTTAAGCAAAGTAGAAAATAATTGAACAGTAAAAGTAAGAAAGAATATTTTTCCTCAGATTTAATGTGGAAAATTACATACGACCAGGATTCGGTGCATCACGGTGTATCTTCAGGTGGCTAGTAAACAGATACAAGCGCGTATAAAACAAGAAGGACTGGGGGAGTGGAAAAGCGAGGAAGTATAAAGATGCTAGAAAGGGCGTTCCTCATATCCTATCTAACAGCCTTCCTAGAATTTCATTACTGTGCAGTGTGCAATCATAGCTGTGCAGATAGCCGTATATCATTATTAAAACATTAGGGCATTGTTCATTATGAACAAAAACACAAAGGTTGGTTTAAGCTCCTTTATAGTACACAGAAGAAAGTAATAGAAGATGAAACGTAATACGTAATACTTAAAATATGTAAGGAAAAAAGGGAAGGCTTATAACGAAGGGCGTGCCGAGAGATATATTTAGTACTACTACCTACATTCTTTCTCTTAATCTTTTTATCGACTAACCTCTCCCTGTAATGTCTGATAAATTATGCATTAGCTTTCTTAGATACCAAATTGTACCTTTATAATAAAGTTTAGACAGCAGACGCCAAAGATTACGATGAATCGGTTTCATTTCCGAGGAGGGGAATGCGGGTCTACAGAATATTCATTATTTAGGAAATGGCATTCAAGATGGCGCGAATTATGCATTCGCGTGATGGAAGGAATGAGAGAAGTGCATTTCGGATCGCATCTGTTGAGACGCCGACCCCAGTTAAAGTCCCTTTCCGGGACACCCGCATTACAAATGAAACGGTAGAGGGAGCGCCAGCATCCGTTGCATAATGAATGCCTTCTCGCAATATATATGGGAGGGACCATCGAAGCTCTCGGAGGGCGAATCAACACGGGGGAAGGAAAGAATTGGACGATTAATGACCGCAAATTACACCTTAAAAATCTCTTGAGCGGGTTTTAAAGACGGCGGGCTGTTAATTTCGAAAGGACCTCGGGGAGAATTCCACGACTTTGATCCCCTCTTGGAGGGTTCACGGAAGTAAATAAAAGTCAATACCACTTGATCTAAAGGGCTCAAGATCGAGAGTCTATGTTATATTAAGTTCAGGTGTGCTTTTGCTTGTCTGCCTCCAGTAAGTCTTCACACGATAAACTAATATATAGGATTCTTTTCATAGTATGCAGCAGTTCTGCAGCAACAGAAGAAGGCTCCGTGGAAAAATTTCATTACACCTCAGAACTTTTACCGCTCCACCTGATGATATATGAGTCCCTTCAAAATCTGTTTCGTGCCAAATTGTAATCAGTAGCGTAGTTAAATATCATCATTAAACCTTTCCGGCAAATTTCCAATTATAAAATGTTTCCGCATATCATTAACTAAGGGAGATGCGAAAATTTAGTTAATATTATCTCAAGAGAAGGGATTCACCGCTATTTGTAATAGATGCTGCGTTCAGCCATTCTACCAGCTCTTTCTTAATTATTTCTATACGATAGTTAATTTCCCTACCGAGCTCTTTCGCAAGTAGATTTTTGGTGACCAAAAAAAGAAATAAATATTTTAATTCTTAAATTTATTATCGGAACTTTCATCAATAAACAGCGTATCTAATAGTTTCAGCGTTTTATAGAGAGTATTTTTTATTTGTTGACAACTTATTTTTCGATTTCAAATACTTATCTAATGAATAATAAAGCATTCGCAACTGTTTATGATAACAATTTTTCTTCCTGTCATGCGTAAATCAACGAAATTGCGGCTGATTAACATTAAATGGAATTCAAGTATTTTTTTATGAGAATCAAGGAAAAGGGTGGAATTTGGTGAATAAAATACATATTGGAAAATTATTGAAAAGAATTTAATAAAATAACCATATATTCTAAAAATTTCTGTTTAATAAATTATCTATAACCAACATATGTTCTATTACGATGAACGACATTAGTTTAACTTCAATCAGGTTCATTCAGCTAATTTCAAAAATAGAAATATTGAATTCTAGAAAATAAAATATTCCTAGTTATCTAATTCTCCACAAGCGGTAGAAATGCGGACTCGAATTAAAAAAAATCTGGATAGAAAGGTAAAGCATGAAAGAGTTTCCAATGGCAGTTGAAAAGAGGGGACGAATAAATATATGATAAAAGAAAAATTAAGGACAAGAAGGGAGAATGATCTGGAATAGAAGAAAGTATCTCAACTGAGAAAAAAGCTTCGGAATGGCTGGTTATCAGAATGCATCAGAAATTTCAAGAGCAGCTATGAAGAGAGTGATATGGATGCGAAAAAGAATAATTAGCCATCGAATCGAAAGAGAATTCAATCAATATATTTATCGCTACAGATATCTTGGTCATGCTGTTTTTATCGGAAGAATTGAAAATCAATAGTAATTCCTCATTTACTTATCTCAAGTGGAATTTCGATCTTCTGCGAGAGAAAACAAACTGCGAAATGTCTTCGCTTGTCCTTACATTAAATCGAAACCGAAACGAACTCGGACCGGAAGCGTTCTCGCCCGGAGAGAGAGAGACTCTCAGAGACTGCAAAGAGCCCCGATTTCCGTGATATAAAAGAAATGTCGGGAGCCGTGTTGTAAAAAAAGTATAAGAGAGGGAAAGACTCAAGCATGCAGACGGACGTGCCAGAAAGGGAAAAACAACAGGGAGAGAATTCGCAAGAAGGAAATGCGAATGGGGAATGCGGGAGTGGAAAACCTCAACTTGAAGGCTCGAAATTTACGGCACGAGACCATGACCGTATATTTTACTTACGCAAGCGAAGCGAGATCGATCAGAGAGGGACTGAGAATAGTTTTTTCTCACTAGATAGGCGAAGTCAGTTATTGGACGTTATTCCTCAAGTCATCTCTCCCCGAACCGAAGGTAGCTGTCTCATTCCCTATCACGCGCAATTTATTTCCTTCTTCTCCCCTTGCCCTTAAATGCTGTACAAAATAAATTTGCTGACCAATCGAGACCGATTTCCGTAATGCAAGGAACTAGGCGGTGAATAATAGGTCCAAGAAGCCTCTCTGTAAAGATCAGTAAATACTGACTCTCGGATATAACTCTAGTCAACGTATTTCATCCTTCGTTCATCTACGGGGCACTTACGACCGGAAGCAAGTCTCTCACTATCTAAGTTAGTTGGTCACAGCTTGTAATCATATTTAGGCTGAAAAATCTTACAACGTTGCATTGAAATTTTGCATACTGCTGCGGTGGTTATGAGATAGCAAGGAAATAAAATTTAAGAAAAATATTAGAAAATATAATATAAAGAAATTGAAAGAGGAGAGGAAAATATTTCCATTTGAGTAATATACCTATGGAACCATCCATAACACCGACCACCACATATATATTTTATACCTTATTTAACAAAATGTGAAATTATATTTCTGTTTCTATTTTGTGAAATTTCGATTTGAATTGAAAGAGAAATGGGAAAGAGAATCGCAACCAACTTATGGCCTTGGCAATGCTTACGGAACAAGCAGAGCTCAACTAATCGTAAAATAGACGCATTTTAAGTGGAAGGCAAACTGCGTTTATTTTTCTAGGTCATTCGAGATAGCTTCCCTTTAAAAATTCAATAAGCTGCGACTCGGTTCAAAAATCATTGCCCTTAATAATATCGATATGTAACCTCTCATCTACATTATGAGGTGCGATTATCCTTTTACCTTTTAGGAAAGACTTAAAGGCTTCTAATTTTACCAAGAGGAAGCGGAAATTATCATATCTCGTTTGCTCTCCTCTTGCCTATTAAACCTTTCTCGAAAATGAATGCTGCATCTCAAATCAATCGTTTAATAAGCCCAATACCATTTCGAAGACCATTTCAATTTCGTATACGAGTTCTGCGCGAGAATCCTTAATAGTGACCTCACCCACGCAATATAATACTCGTGTGTACCTCCTTTAACCATAAAAATACCACCCCGTAGGAAAAACCACAGTACAATAATTTTGATAAATTAACAAATAGTGATTATTGTAATGAAATACAATCAAAAATGTACGGTATGTTGTAACAAAATGTGTTCCTGAGTTTTATGAATTTACAGCAGCTCTTAACTATTGTATTAGGCAAAATAATGAAAATTATGTTTAAATTTAATCCATCTAAAATTCTTAATGGCCGTTTTGAACTGAAAAGATAGAAGCTGCGTTTAGTTTTAATGGTTAAGAAACATTATACTAATTTTCCCTCCATAAATAAACTCTTTCAAAATTTACGTGGGGGATATTTCAAGCAGAGGAAAAAAGGTAAAATTTCTACAGTTTTTTTGATAAAATTATTGCAATGTTCTTGCATTTACAGGATCACCAAAAACCCGCGAGGAAATAAAATGTTACTTTAGGTATTTCAAATTATATTCACCTTCGGAGGGTAACTCAAGTTTGAAGCCAATCGAAATTAGTGATTATTTTTAAATTCCTTCTTACTTAAACTTACAGGAAAACAATTTAATCTACATCTGCATGTATGTTGTTACAAGATGATGGATTTTGAACTACATAAATCATTTATAACACATATTTAAATTCATTAATTCCAGAAGCACATAATTTAAATTTATTATTAATTCAATACGCGTATACAAGAATATTGTATGTAAATTTCTATATGTTTCTCATTTCCCAACACCCATTACACACCATGCGAAGATTTCAACGAGGACTTTGTATCAGTATTTCCAAAGATTTACGTTTGCGACGTAAATTAAAAGCTTGCGGAATTCAAAGTTTACCTGCGAAAGGATTCCGAAGGGTTTTCCACCTCCCTCTTTCGACTGGCTCTTCCTCTTTAATGGAAACGAATAGCAGTTATTCTTACCCACCAAATTAAGTTCCAGGGTATATTTCAACGTGAGCCATTACTCCTCAATTTCCTCCTTTAAATAAAAGTTACTTTTTCAATCCCCTTGTACATTCGCTTCCTTCTCTTTTTCTCTGTCTCGTTTCTCCGCTTTTTCTTCTCTCTCTCACCCTTTCCCTATCTCATCAAACGGCTCCCTTCCAAGTAATCCTCATTCAAAGTAAGGGTGCAGGGCGAACAAATGAAGATCAAGGGGCGAGCGAGAGACGCCACCTGCGAAACGACGCCATAAAAACGGCGGGGGGATGTAAAGAACACGAATTGCGAGAGAGGGAGTCGCTTTCTGATGCTAAGGGAGGTTTTTATAGCGACTTTGAGGAAATCGTTGGGGAAGGAGTTTTACGGAGTGAGATGACGAAGATCCAGGAATGTATTCCTTTAAATTTAACTGCTCAGATGCCTTGGGTAAACCCAGTTAAGAGTTTGATTCCTCGATAGAGGCCGTAAAGTGCGATTTGAGAGAGATTAAGCGACCTATATCCGCGCCCTCTTCCGATATTCCGAGGTCCTTGAATAGACCGGAGCCACTCTCCGGAGCGCTCTAAATTTATTACAGCTTTTCGACTTCCTCTCATATTTTTCATATTTTCCGACGCCAATCCAATTTATTAATATCGTAAATCGCATATTTCATAAGTTTCAATACTCATGAAACTTGTGCGGCATAAGTTATCGCGTAGATATACTTGCGAAAGGGGATTTTATTTAATTAGTAACTCATCGCTTATTCAAATCTGATGGGGAAACTACGCTGAATTTTGACGGCTAAAATTGTAATGAGATTAGCTCACTAGGGATAGTTTGGCTGTAGAACAAGACTATTAAATATAAAGTGGCTCGCCAAATAATCAAGTTTGGTGAAAATTTTGACATTATTAGTTTTATTAGATGATAAAATTGGTGCAATTTGTCCAATACCTTAGCAAATTACCACCTTATTTTTTTCTATTAAACCTTTATTTTTCCTTTGGTTTGTTGTCCGGTTTACGAGTATAATTTCAACGATATACTTTAAATTACATAGATACAAACTCTTTGGCGTAAAAAAGATTCGCATAAAATGAATATAGGTAGATACAAAATCCTTATAGAGTTACTTAGAGAGTTTTCAAACCAGGGAAGGAAAAATCATATTCTTTCCTTATTTGTGTATTTGATGAAGTTCCGCATAGTGTCTTCCGACCAAATTTTTGGAAAACCCTACTTAAGATGCCTTTTATCAGGGTTTTATTGCTGTTTTATGATGTAACTAATTATTTTAAGTTTAATTTTTAAAAAAGTCGAAAAAACACGAAAATTATGTATTTACTTCAAAGTTCCAAACTATTTCTGTGTATGTTAATGGTCACTTTTAATTGTCTTTAACTAAATATGGGATAATTTTTTGCGATTTAACGTAGATTTATGACCTTAAATTACAGATTATGGTACATTTCAAGTATTCAGTAAAAATTTTTGCATAATCATATGAAAACGTCTCATTGTTGGACCTATTGTCAAATCCAAAATATCTTAAATAAAGATTGCTTTTCCCAGGGGTATGAATTTCCATGCCATCCTGTTCCAGAAATCTATTTGAAAAACGATCTCAAAATGACGATATCTGGTTTGTATCAGAAGCACTTTCAAAATTCATTTTAGTATTGGGTGAAATGTGTAGATTCAATTGGAAAAAATGCTTTCAGACGCTCACTTTTGTTTTGCGGTATTGGAGACTTGAAGCTTCAAGTCTAATTTAGGCGATATTCATTGTAGTCAGCATATAATAAAGAGTGAGTCGATAGCAGCTTTTTGCATAGTCTCACAAAAAGTTTTACTCATAGCTCATAGCAGAGAAGCTGCTAAGATTTCAGATTTCTCCCAGAAGAGTTGTGCCTCTAAAAGATAACATCTTTCACCACTTTCTGACTTACTATGACAGCGGTAGCGTGATCTGCGTTAAATTTACTTCATTTCCCAAACTTCTTCCGCATCTCTTTTTCAGTGAAGCAATTTCTTATACGTGAAATGACATTACATCAAATTTACCAAAATTCCATCTTGAGTTTTCTTCAAACATGGCCTAAGTTTTTTATGATATTCAGCCCAACCGATTTCCGACCGGGAAATGAAATATTGTTTGCATAATAACCAACTCTTCTTGCTATTATATTTATGGCTTGTCGCGAAATGAGGTTGAGGGGAGAGGACATGAAGGATGAGGGAGAGGGTCTAGAGAGACAAGAAGGGTGCAGAATGAATGGGTAGACGTGAACTTTAATGGCATCCTTCACATCCAACACATAGCAATCGACAATAAAACAATTTGAGTAGCTACGCGTAAAAATGAGGAGAAAGAGGAAAAATGCCTCGTTTTCATTAAAATTTCATAAAGGTTATACAGCGCAGACAACTAAATTACCCAAGCCGAAATATAATTGAGGATGACGAGACTTCGCAATTTGCGCTTTTTCTCAAACAGAGACTCACATATTCTGGCGAATATACATGAGTAACATTGTAATCTATATTAAGCACAATTTCTGAATTATGAGGCGCTTTGTGCAGTTTGACAATACCATCTTCACTCAGATGGATCCGTTTACCACCCAGTCAACTAAAAAGCTCAATGAACGGGCTGTTCAGAGATGAGGGATTTTCATCTGGGTTTCTTTTATTTCACTCAAAGAAAAAAATTCATTAATATTCAAAGGGACTTAATTTCATAGCATTGTGATTACTTTTATTCAAGTGGTATGGAATACTGCATAGAAAAATATTAAAATATGTTAAATCGAAGCCTCAGAATAGGTGCGACAAAATTAAATTTAGATGCTATGAACGATTTCCAAGGATATTTGCATTCGTGCTTCTTCGTTATGACCGTAGATTCAGTGAACATATTTGAGGAAAACTTTCTTCAACGTTATCTACTAATCGCCCTATGATTATGGAGCTGTTTTGTTTATAATTATAGATCAAAACATACAGCTTCTTTGGACTATACTGCGAATCATAATTAAGATGACCTTGTAAAAAACATATTCGAGATGACTTGCAGATCTTCATACTAATGGTTCCAGCTAAAGAACATACCAGTTGAATTTATATAATTATATAATATATTATATATTATAATATATTATATATTATAATATATTATATATTATAATATATTATATATTATAATATATATATATTATAATATATAATATATTCATAGAAACTATGAAATTGCTTTTTTAGCTTAAATTACTTTATAAGGAACGCCATGACGCCTATAAGAACAAACGAGTAGTGTTTTGATATAAAAAGCTATATATAAGAGGCATAGTGAAATAAAATAAAAATGTTTATCGTTAGACCTTTTTCTTTGATACCGGTTGCAAGTAATAAATCTTTTTTGGAATTTGTTTAGGTCGTTTTCTTTCACCATGATTCCTATTTTGGAATTCCGCATGTTCAATGCTTCCACCACCGAATGTATTTAATATATATTTGAGTTTAATGTATGTATGTATTTTACTAAAAATTCAATTATTTAGCTAAAAAATATTTACTTTTTACCTAACAAAGCCATTTTGACAAGAATGACCATTCACGGAAACTCATATTAGTTTATTTCATATCAAAAAGTTTCCGCTAAGGTTTCGAAGAAATGCAGGACGCCTTCTTGAAACCGTGTCATTACTATCAGTCCTCCCTTGATGAAGGTCCTCTTATCTGAAACAATTCACAACGTACGGGTGAATTCTTCAGTGAAAGACCCACATTGAGGGTATGAATAACTATTTTCCATTCCACGTATTCTAGAAGAAAGGTAAAACTAAGGTGAAGAGGGGAAAAAATAATAAGGGTACAAACAGCATCCTTCCTTGTGTTGAGAATGGGAAGAAGCATCGCGCATGAGGCGTTGGGGTGAGCGTCGCTATGAGAAAGAAGAGGGAAATGAAGTGAAAACGCGGTTGAACACGAAAAAAGAGAAGCAATAGAGTGAGGAGATAAAAAAGGCGGAAGAAAGAAAGCAGAAGGAGATTGAAAAGGGAGAGAGTGCGACAAAGGGGAGAAGGATGTAGAGCGTGAAATAGAAGGGAAGGAAATGCGATGTGGGAAAGAAAGTGGAAAGAAACAAAAGTTTTTTTAACATTGAAAGGAGAGGAAATTGCATGAGAATACGCTGTGACATTCTACGTATTACATTTCCAATTGATGGAATCCATGCAGCGGTTATCCAGATTAGAGAAAACATTATGAGATAACTTCGAAAAATATAACTGAATTATGCATGTCTTGAAACAGAAGAAAAATTGATCCGTTAATTTTTTCTTGCAGCCAGAGAATTTATTTTAGTTTTCGCTGCTACAGGATTAACTTTTAAAAAACTAGAATTTGTTTACTCTTAACTTTACAACTTACAATTAATTTGATTTTAAAATTCTTATTTATACTCCCAAACTTGCTTATTCAGAATTAATAGTGAATCGTATTTTCCAAACTTATTCTGATGGTATATTACTCAAGAGATGTATGTTAGAGATTTGTAACAGTTACTTATTCTTTGGATAATGCACACAATCTTAAATACTGAACTCTTCATATATTTGTTTTCTTTAGTAATGAGGTTCTAATATCTCAATCAAACCTCTTATCTTATGGAGTCGTTCGACTTATTTTTCTTTAATATAAGTGACACAATTGCTCCGCGTTTACCTCTCCACATAACTGAGGGATAAAAGAACGAATATTACAGGCAGAATAGTAGCTCTTAAAAGTTCAAGAACCAATGCTAACAAATAAGGGTTATTAATTTTAAAACTTTTTGGTAAATATATTCAATACTCGTTTAGAACTATAAAAATTACCTCTTTAAGCTATATTTTGTTTTGATTTTATTATCATTAAATTTCATTATCTTTTAGTACATCCTTCGTATCTTCTCTTTGGATTACGAAATAAGTATTCTGATTTAATTTTTAAGTAAAACATTCCATCATAAGAATATTATTTCCCATATATTACTAACATTACATGTAAAACTTATACGGATATGTTTTTAACTTAATAACACATTATAAAAGTAATTTCATTTTTGTTTCCTCCTTTAAGGCAAACACTAGAATTAATTAATCGAAAGCGGGGGAAAAGGAATGAGAAGCTGATTGCGCCAATTTCTGCCTAAAATAGAGTTTTTCTTTCGAAATATACTCCACCGAGCCATTCCCTACGCTCAAGACTTTAATATGGGTCAAGTGTGCTGTTTTCTCGAAACTTTAACTTGTTAATTAAACCTTCCTCCTTCCGATTCACCTTCCGAGACTCATCCACTTCTCCATTGTATTCTCTCATCATTTTTTCAACAAAGTTTTCCTCTAGAGCTTAAAGAGAACGTTGACGTGTCCAGAGTCTAAGGAAGTTTCCCTTTAAGTTATCTCTTAGATATTCTTACGAAATATTTAATCGTCTTCATTCGTATCAGCGCAGAAATTCACAGCCTACTATTATATCTTTTTTCGCGTAAATGAAAATTTTCTTTTCGCATTAGTTGTTACGAAATGATGAATAGCGTCACGTCTTCCTTTGTTGCAATCAAACGTCTCTAAAAGGCAGTCATTTAATTCTTTGAGTTTCAATACTATCAAACTAGCTTTAACTTAATTTATCCTACATTTTAGTAGGTCGCTCGGTTATCTATGTCTGGAGATTTGTTGGAATATGGCCAATCAAAGTTTTAAATGGCTTTAGATTTGGAACGACTCCGAATCACTCTTTCGTAATTGGTATTTTCTTTACTAAGTGCACGTTTTTCTCTCCCATTGGCTTATGAAGAGACTTTATTCCTAAATTTCGTTTTATTTCCGACAATCTCGAAGCAATTTTTCTTTTATCTTCAAATTCTGCAATTAGACCTATTTACCTTCCTCCATAGCCTCGTGCATTATAAAATATCCCAAACTAATTCAAACGCCTGAAAGATGTTATTCGAGGAGACAAAAGATATACTAAGGTAATATATATTTTTCTTACAATCGAAATAGTCTATTAACTGCTGTATGAAATGAGTAGAAATGATTTATATTTTATTTATTCATAAAAATATTGCATTAAATAATGAAAAACGGACAATTAATAATGGAATTATGACATTAATTAATGATTCTATGGGATGTACCAGCGAGTTTGCTCTCTTCATAATGTCAATGAATCCCTAATGTAATGAAATCGAGTTCTCTTTTCATTTCTCTTTTAATACACCATCGAACCTTTTCGTGAGAGAAGGAAATTGGAAGATAGGATACATTAATCATTGTCAAGGAATATAGGATTAAAATACCCATCGTCCCAAAGAGAGGTCGAGGAAGCCGCAGAGGAAGGGACGACGCAGAAGTTCTGGGAGGTTAACCCTGGGGGAGGGGTGTAAGGAATCATGAGTCCGAGGAGAAGGGTGAGAGATACCCTTTAAAACCCTTTATATCCAGGGTTATTCGCTCTTCCCAACCCCTCTCCGAGTGCATCAGAATGTACGTGACCGTGGTTATGAATTCCAATTTACAGGAGAGAGGTGTTAATGTTTCACCTCCCCACCGTTTACAGGGAGATCATAAAGTGGGATTTAAGAATTCAGCAGTTTGAACTCGATGGGTTTTGTATCACCAGTCTACCCACGTCCAACCATTTACAAATTATATTTCTCTCGAGGGACATCTCCAAAACTAAGACGCACTATAAATACCTTTTCTTAAGAAGCGAGACGAATGAAAAAACCTGCCATGAATTTGAAGTCAATCGTTGTTAGCCTAAACAAATTCGATCTAACGAGCCTATGGATTAAGGAGTGGATAGAACATTGATCTAGTTTCTCTTATTCTATAAATACCAGATGCGCGAAATAAACTCTATTGCTAATAACCGAACAATTAACGGAAGTCGAAGATTATTTGTCTCGACATTATTAAGTTCAATCCAGTATCAAGAATGGATCAATAAAATAAAAAGGAAAATAAAATGGCTTCTCATTTTTCTCATTGTCATCGCTTCACGATAACATAGAGTAAATATTACTCTATGGATTATTTTTGGGTGGATGGATGGATGGATTTTTTTTACCTTCATCAGCCTGTACTTCATACAGTCAGATATTTTTGCTTGCGTAAGCCTTTTAATGAAATTTACACTACACAAAAAAGTTGCGGATTCGTTACAAAGTATTGAGGATTGCATAAGGTGCTCTTGTGGAACCGCGGGCGTTATAAAGTTCTAATCCTATCTAGTCAAGAAAGATGGGAAAACCTTGATGGAAACTATAATACATAAAGATGTTAAAATGAACATCTCAGCAATAATAAAATATAACGCAAACCTAAAATCTTACCGTCATTCTTTCATTGATTTCAATTTTATTTATTGTTTGAAACGGACCCCAAAGGTATCTATGGGAAAAGATCTGATGGTATTTTGACGCGATTAATTTTCTTGATTAAACCCTTTAACGGCTCCATCTCAGCCAGCTGCCACCTATTGTCGTCCAAGCACGTGGAATATCCTGAATTAATTGATATCCTTGGAAATAACCTCAGGGATGACAAATATTTACTCAGTTTTTTATATTAGGAACTCCAATGATAATAAATGATACAGGCCTTTCCTTCCCCACAATCATACGAACGAATTAGCATCGGTTTTACTCCCTTCCTCCAGATTTTATCATCATCAATCTACGCTATAGGTTCTCTACTTCCAAATAAGAGGAAAAAGGGATTTCACTCTAGCTACGGTACGTTCGTTCGTGCTAGGTTAGAGTTAATAACTCTCCTTTTTTACGATCTAGAGTGAGAAAGGGAAAGGTTTGCATAAGAGTTGATGGAGATGGAAAGGGTTTAAACGAGTTTTCGGGGACCTTTGTTTGGTATGTGAATAGCCCAAATAACGTTGCTGCTTTTGCAGTTATCGCAGGTGTCGGGGTCGAGATTTTTTCTTATCTGCTCGACCCCATCGAGACAAGGGGATCGATTCTCTCACCGCCACTCGGCACTTTGCGATAAAATTCCTTCTCAAAAAAGGCAGTAAAAGGGGTTCAAAAGCCCTTTTTAGCTAAAAAATATAAACAGCTATAATCAGCAGCGAGGGAAAGATTTTTACCTAACGCCGTTCGCGAGAGTGACACGAATAACACGGAATATAAATCGCGATAATTCCCTCCTATCTAGGATCGTTCGTTTTATTACACTTCTTTTACTGCCGTAACCTCTAACGGCTACGTTACGGGCGGATCGGCCGTTGGTCGGCGCCCTTTTAATTACGTCTGCGGATAGAAACGCTAATGGAGAATGATGAAAAACGGCAAATACGAAGGATTTTTGCTGAGTTAATACACAAATTACAGCTAGATAGCTCAACTTGGACTTCGGATGATTATTCGATCCATCTTAGTAATCATAATTTCTACAGGAAATAGTATCCCGCAGAAGAATTACGATATAGTTATTTGTTGTAACTGAAGTAATCTTTTCCCATAGCTGGTGCGATTTAGGCGGCCATCCTTTATAATTCTTCGTTAACTTGAGAGTTTCGGCAAACGCAATTGCATAGTGAAGGCGCGTTTAAGTTCGGAAGCTTCAATGCGCATGCGCTAAACTTATTATATAATTGACATGTTTCAGTCTAATATTGTGGAATAGGATAAACATATTATGTTCTCCACAGATATTCTATGAAGTCTCCGTTTGAAACTATTATTTGCAGATTCTTGAGTATGGTTTATTTTGTCTTCAAAATTACAACTTTTGGGCTATGATTTACTTTTTCAAAAGTCACTCACAAATGCCACCACTCCAAACGTAAAATCTAAAACGTAATTCTTTCCAACACAAAATGTATGTACGATTGTAAACTTTAATTAATTAATTTCGCATAATTTTTAATCGCAGGATATTTTCGAGATAACTTTAAATTCACCTCAATTGGAAATGCATTGCTTACAATAAAAATGCTTGAAAATTTTTACAAAATAGAAATAATGATTCATTTATATAGCACTGCAGTCCTTAAAAAATATTACTTCGTCTTTAGTATACCCATCCAGCGAGTGGTGTAAATGCGGCAACAAAGATCAATCTCCAGTACTTTTTCTTGCTTAAATAGAACGTTTGGTTGTTCGCTGAAATGCAACAAGGTTACTTCCTTAGGAAGATAGCAATCTTATTGCATAGTAAGGCTGCCCACAAAGTAACATTTGTTGTTTACTATTAAGTACGAGTTACTATATGCTATGAATCAATCGGACAGCTGTCAATCACCTGTCAGACTCATATTCTATGTTCCGCTGTTGCTACTTTCACTTATGATCTTTCATTTTCAAACCTGAAACAGCAGCTGGTATGTTAAAAATTAATAACTTCGATAGATAACTAACTACCTATAGATAAAGGAAACATTTCTCTAATAAACGACGATGGGGAGATTCCTAGAGATCTATATTACCTGAAATTGAAATTATTTAGGAAGTGATCATATTTTATTTTTAATGTTCCTCTTTGCATACTGAAATAAGACAAATTTCATTTACGTGGTACGGTTAAAATAAAAATTTCTTGAACACCAATACCTAAAAGAATAACACCGCTAGTAATTTTCGAAATGTTACAATCCTAAAAATGCAATGTGAAAAAAATTTCAGGCTTATCTCCTTAATATCTGTAACGTAGATAAAAATGTATATAAAAAAGAAAAATTTATAATTTATCTACTAGAATGGAAACAACTCATTCACAAAAAATAGCACGAAGAATTCTCAACGAACGTAAAGGGAATTTCGACGAAGAAGATTTTGTCTGGATCTCAAGGAGATGGACTTGGACGATATACATAATTATATCAGCTTCACAGATTACCAATCGATTGTGTTGTCAAGGGGAGCCATTCAGCTGAACCCAAGAGTAGGTGGAAGATAAACCCTCTTTTGTATTCCTTACAAATTGAAGTAGGAAGCGGGGGATTCGGTAGAAAGGGGTTGACTTCCTAAACTTGAAAAGGAATTGCTTTAGAAAGTTGCCGGATTATTCTACGTAAACTTTGAAAGGTTTGTTAATTTGATTAGATAAGGAGACGAAACCAATTATTACAAATCTGAATAATCTAATTGGAGAGAGAAAAGTTATTTTCGTCATGAGGAAGGGAAAAATATATTAGAGTCATTACCTAAAGTATCGCTAAATCATTCACATTAAAAGAGAAAATGCAAAGAGAATTTTCAAAAGCTAAACAAGCTTTTAAATGCTTATAATAATGTAAATAAAAACACACTCATAAATTAATACACGGGTCTTACGCAAGATGTCTAATCTGATAATTAGATAACATAACTCAATGGATGCTCTAATTACTTATTGTCGAGAAGACCAAACTCATGATAATGTATAATAATAAAATTCCACTCCAGTAAACCATTTAAAAGAAGCTATCCTCATATGTGTTTCGATTCCGATGAAATCATCTTTAGAAATAACTAGATTCGCTCGTAACCTCTGAAAATGATACAATCGGAATCAAAAGACGTATTAGGTAATTAGCTATTTTTATCCATAGTAGTTATCCATAAAAATAATCACAGAAATCGGTTTTGTTCATATTTAAGACCACAAAAGATAAAAGAAACCTAGGGTTTAGAGCGCTGCTCCATCATCAGACAATTCAGGAATATTTTCCTTTGTCATTGGGTATATGGTAAAGGAAAATGTATCTCACATTTACTTACACCTCAGTCTTGGTCATGTCTCTTGGAGGATGTCAAAAGTATTATTTGTTGTATAAATGTAATGAACTTGCGCGGAATTTTTCTACTGAAAGCATTAAGTACTGACTGAAAGAGTTAAATAGCGGCAAATATCTCAAAAATATAAAAATAGCGGCAAAAATTCTCATCTTTTCAGTGAGCTGCATCTCCTCGCCGGAGCTTTTGGTGGCTAATGTCTGGGGCTTTGAGGTTTTAATCAGACTTCGAGTTGATCACTTTCAATAATACTATTTAAATGGACTGGATATTTTATCCGAATCAATTGTGAAAGAAAGATAACCATAAGTATGCCTGTCCATAGTGTTCAAATTTTTCACCTAGTATTAGGAGAAATAACATTTTCTATCGCTTAAAACTACAAGCGTGAAAATAACACCATAAACATTTCACCCCACCCCTAAACTTAAGGCCATCTCAGTTAGAATTTTCGTCCGAAACTTCCGCTTCATAACAATCTTACCACCACTTTCTCATTAAGTTCTTCATACATACCACGCGAAGCACTTACAGAGAAACTGCAGAATGATGCGCAGGGGGAGCAGTTCCGAAGAGCAGAGAGAGAAGATGGTTTTGGGAAGAAGGGTGGAAAGGAAGAAGAAACTGTTCGGCGACAATTAACGCCTCCCTCGTGGAGGAAAAAACAAGGGATTAGAAGAGAAAAGGAGAACAATGAAAAATAGGAGGAAGAAAGAATCGGAAGAGAATAAGTCAGCAGAAGAGAGAAAAGAATCAGTCTTGTCATATGAGAGTTTGAATACATACTAAAATTGATATAAAGAAACATTTGATAAGATAAATTTGATGTATAGTAAATAATAACTGATTCGAAATAGAAGAATTATGGAAGATGATGCACTTAACGTATGAATCAGGAAAAAGAGCGTAAAAAGGAAATACGACGCAAATGAAAATGGAATACACTGGAGAGAGAATTTAAGAATAACGATGGAAAGAAGAGGCTGAGAAATATGTATACAAAATCTTATAACAAAAGTAGAAGAGATCGGCACGAGAGATATTAAAGCGCACACAATGCAGAAAGTTAAAAGCTTTTAACGTAGGAAAGGCTGTGAAGCGATTGTGCAACGGAACGAAAATGTGGACGGTTTGGGAGATACCATTACAGCTTTGGAATCTGAGACCCATTCTAAGGCAGGAGATTAAGCATTGTTGTGGAAGACGTAACATTTAGAAATGTCTAAACGCAGAGCTTCCTCAGCTTCCGGAGGTACCGCGAACAATGGAAGATATTGGAAAAAAATGTAAGTAGTGCATGAGTACGTAAGAGCACAGTCGGGCTGCAATACTGCTCCTTTAAACTTCTACCTACGTCTAACCTCTTTGGAAAAACAAATTACTTAAATTACTTTACTTCTTAAACCTATACATCACGTCAAGAGGGATTGAACGAAGAATTGTTCTCGTTTGTCTTATTTACTATTAAATGAGTTATCGTTACCCTCCGCTATGCATTGTAAACCTTGAACGAGAATTTATTACATATAGACGTTACATGCTACAGAAGGGCGCTCATATTGTTTTACTTACTACCACCGAAGAGAAACGGACCCCCCTTTTTTCGTATATAACTCCTCTAATCTCTGTATAATCTAAATGAATGTTATTAATAAAATTAAATTCATTGAATTAATAACGTTATTTTACAAAATTACTATTTTTAGGCTTTGGAAGAGATTGACGATTTTTCTTGTGCTACACAAGAGCTCACAAGCTACACAAGTACAATGAGAAGCTGTTGCTTGATATGCAATCTTTCCTAGATATTTACTATAGTCAGAAGCAAACTTAATCGTTTTCCCAAGATATGACTGTAAAATAAAAAATCTTTAAGTATTATGTGAGCAGGTAGTCTATGAATTGGGTAGATATCGTAGAAAGTCTTCAGGTCACCGCAGAATGTATCATCTCTCAAAATTCGAGGTAATAATGTTTCTGAAAGTAATTTCTTCCTCTTGGTAAGTATAAATATCAGGCAAAGAAATGGAAAACACTGCAAGTTATTCGAGGGGAGTGAAAGAGGGTATGGAGGGAGGTACAGTAAGCAGACAATAGGGAGGGAGAGAGTAAGTAGCGGTCAGAGAAAACGAGTAGGTTGCTAGTTCTTGCGGTTCACGCTGTGACAGACAAATGGGCGTAATCTGTCGCCATGGAGAGGATGGTGTGACGGAAGAGATGGAGGGAAGAGAGGGGAGTCTGACATTCGCCATGGGAATGACGGTGAAGATGCTCCCTTAGAGAAATAGAGGAATGGGGTGGTACAGAAGTTCTTCCTCTTTGGTTTAGACATTGGGGGGATAGACACACCGTGAGTCATAAATAAGACGTAAATGGATCTCCATCGATGACGTGTAAATCTATGGCGTAGAATGCACTTCGATGGACTAAAAGGCGAAGAATGCCCTCCGGTTTTCAAGCTTCTTCCTGCTTAATGACTTTTTCAGATTTTTATAGTGTCTATTGGACCAAGAGAAAAGTTTTTCTTAGGAGTTCAACTTATGAATGGATTTTGAAGGAAAAGTGCGTCTTTTTGTTAGAGTCGTAATGACGCTCTCCGCTTACAGAATCTGCTCCAATAAATAGACAGCGTAAACTTTATTCAAAGTCTTTCTTTTACTGATAAGTGAGACCTACTAACTACTCTGGTAATAGTAAAAGCGGTTCAAAACGCAATATTTTTTGCTCGTTTCTTCACCACAGTTTAATGGAACAAACAAATATTGGTAGAACTCTGATATAACTCCGTCTGCGTTCGTCGAGCCGTCAAACCGCTCAAACTATATTTCGCTTTGACCATCGAAATACCATCCATCAAAGACAGAAAGCCCTTCTGAAAGGCTATTTATATAATATGGGTAGCTTCTATATTACATTACTTTTTATGATAAATCTAGCAACTTTAATGAAATAACCAGCATTATAATACTAAAAGTAATTTTGAATTTTAAGCATTCATTGGTTACAAGGTGCTGTTAAATATTTTTAGTAGAGCTTCCTCCATTTAAATTAAGGTAAAATAGTACTGTAGAGGCGGAAAAATGTTTTATTTTCAATTCAGATTCAGAAATGTTTATTTTTCGGTTCGGGTTCGGTTTTCACCTCGGTGAAAATAATGGTCTTTTGGTTTGGATCCGTTTCAAATCCGTGAATGCAAATAAAGATCATTTTTCTATTGCAAATCAAAATTGAAATAAGGCGCCCTTTTAAATTAATCTGACGCTTAAAATCATTTAAAAAAGCCAAGACTGCTAGAGAATCTAAAAAATGAAAGATTAAACGTGTTTGCTTCAATCTTAGTTTTTTCCAAAGAAGTATGTCTTTGATGATGT
Organism: Pachydiplax longipennis; assembly: GCA_036926295.1. NCBI lineage: Eukaryota > Metazoa > Arthropoda > Insecta > Odonata > Libellulidae > Pachydiplax > Pachydiplax longipennis. The sequence goes on along the minus strand of JAVFKF010000034.1, from coordinate 10,516,754 downwards.
TATTATCTGAGTTATGAGTGATGATTTTTAAATACGAGTAACACAGACACAATCGTTGCCTTGTTCACTTATTGAGTATGGCTATGTATATACATAAAACCTTCACAAGACCTTATTTATTAAGTAAGCTAAAATATCGGCTGTAGTGAACCGAAATATTAATATCCATCCCTGCATTGCCATATACTTCTCCTATTTTGATTCTATGAGTCCATGAAAAATATTCACATAATTTAAAAAAATGAAATAACAATAAGCATTACGTCACTCGAGACAATGTCCAAATTAAAGCATTATATCACAAAAATTAACCCTTAAACTCTACGTTTTAGAATTTTCCTTGACTCTGATCATGCACAGCAACTTTCTAGAAGTCTACATGGAAAAACGAAGTGGAGTATCACTACATGAAAATATTACCCTCGGGGCACCGTGGAAAATAGGTCATCGTTTCAATAAAAATAGCTTCTCCCTCAGGAGAAACCTCGAAAAACCGCTAATAACACCTCAACATAAAGATACGCGGGGATCAGAGTATGAGGAAGAGCTGTGGGGGTCATAACTGCGAAGTCCCCGCATATTTCGACAAGGGAGGCGAAATAAAAAAGGGGGGCGACAAAAGTGCGGCGTTCCGCATTGGGGTTGTAAGAAGCAAGAAATGGCAGTTCCAGGAACATTCAAACGAGATATCCCAAAGCCTCAACCCCCTGATGTCCATGCAACCCGAAATATTCCTCTCTCTCCTTAGACTCCCGATCAACCCCCTCGGCCGCCACCCTCCTCAATTTTCTCCCGGAAGTGGCCGGAGAATGCAACCACGCCCACTATACACAGAAACGCGTTCCCCGCGCATGGAGAAGAAGGGAATGAGTGGGGAAAGGTATTAAGGAAAATGGGAAGAGGAGGGATGTTTCAGGGTGCGTGGAATTGAAAAGATAGGGAACTGAAGAGCTAGTCGATGTAGGTGGATGAAATAGTGGATGGGTCAAAAGATGCGAAAAAATGGGGAAAGAATATGAATATAAATAGGTTCAAAGTGAACAAGGGAGAGGCAAGCGAGTCCCATTAAGTGGGAAGGAGTTGCGTTCGGAGAGTGGCGCTAGTCTGAAGGGAAGTTAATTCTAAAATACATTATTCATATCGATACATTCAGCTAATCCAATGCATTTGTAGCTTCATTAAGTAAGAAATTTTGTGAATAACTAAAATAAGGGATAAAATCTGTGATGCTAGAGAGTAAAACAGTGCCTTAATTTTAGAATTTCGAGGAAGACTACAGTAAAGATATCTTCGATGCATAAAATATGAAAGAAGAATAAAAAGGAAACGATAGTTACATTCATTCATGAATGATTACAAAAAATCTCTTTTTAGTATAAAACAGTTGATATTGAAAGTATAAATTATCGAAATGATGGTAGCAATAGGAGTAAAAGTGGTTTTTGTACGTCGTTTTAGTCGTACCCTTGATTCCGTATGATAACATGATTAATGTTATTGATATTATTTTTATTGTTTATTCCCTTACGGTTATAATAATATTCTAATTCATTCCATGTAAACAGGCAGGACTCGAACCTTCCCCCTCAGAAGTGGGGGACTTGTATTCAAATAATTGCATATATTGCGTCGACGATTAATTTAACGTCTGTGTATTTTGGTTTAAATCCATAACTAAAGGAAATAAATTCGACCGTAAAAACCGTGTCAAGCGAATACCAGGTTATTGTGTAACCTTTTGGTGATCCCTCTGCTTCCATATCCTGGACGTTCTTTTAATAATTAGACGTGTTTCGGCGTGCATCTCTTTTTGACTACTGTTCTCTGAGCATGCATTACATGTCGTTTTCGTTTTCGCCTCTTAAAAGTCTCGTTTGAATGGATTATCTGCTAACTCAATTGACAAGGCATAAAAATCCATTATCTTAAGTAAAAAAATAATTGAAGGAGAATAAAATGTAATTTATTCATAAATATTACGAAGTTGTTATCTCGCATCGTAAATCATAGTTTATCAGATAGCGTTTTTCTTAAGTCGATGTTGAGACTTTCCTAAACCTCGTTCGTAACAAATTATATCTGTCTCACCCTGCCAAAATTAATTAAAAATTATTCTTCCACTAGAGAAAAATAATACTTAAGAATCATTTAGAGATAAGCACTAGCAAAACTTAAAGATCTTATTATGTTGAATTAAGTTGAATGTTACAAATGGGAATAAGCAAAAGAATTAGAACCTTTACGGAGAATAAGAAAACCCCTTGAAGATAAAAGCATACATATTGAATTATCCGTTCATACACAATTAATTTCCTCTACGATATTTGAAAAGTAACTAAGATTGAGATTGCTGAAATGAAGTGATAAGAAATTGGATGGGGAAGCTTGAGCTTTGATGAAGAGAATTGATAGAAGTAAGGAAGATGAGGATACGCTATGAAGAGGAGGCCAATGAAATAGAAGCGAAATCGTCGTTGAATTGGGGAAGTAAGATGACTGCGTGAAAACGGAGACGAAGGGGCGAATAGGTGATTAAGAGGGTGAATAGAGATAGGGGAAATACATAAGGGACAGGGAATGAGAAGAGTAAGCTCGTAGAGAGATTGAGGAATAAGACACTTGATGAGCTGTTTCTATCAAACGGAATGAGGTTCAAAGCTTTTGAGGATTAAATATACTCCTGGAATGAATATTTGAGTGTGACTCGTTATACAAACGCGAAATGAACATGCTCCATGAGTGGAGGCCCTAAATGGAGTGTTTTTCATAACTCTCCAGCTATGGACCTATTTTGGAGAATGTTATATTTCCGTAGTTTGCCAGACGTTATTTCCAAACAAACTTATCGTGAATAGAAAACTTAATGTACTCGGGTCGTATGAGATCAATAAAGAATTCTTGTGATCATTTACGATGCTACCAACTATTGCAACTCGAACTGATTGTATACGATACAAATTTAAATTCATGCTTTTATGCGAAGGGCAAGCGATCCATTCTAACTCGTACAGAACAATCTGTCTCCAGACACTTCATGAAAATAGATGATACCTCCCAACGTTTTCACTATAAAATCTATATAAGTTACTAAGAATGAGAATTCAGACATTCTTTTTTTCGACAGCTTATTTTTTCACCCATTTAAATTAGATTACTTGCGTTACTGAAAACAGAAAATAACCCTAATGCACATCATGCATTTCGAGAGGTAACCAAGTCTCTCATCTTCTATCACTGGTTTTTCACTGGTTGTAGCGAAAAAAACTCCAGTATTCTGAGAATCCCTTTCGAGGAAACGTCAGAGGACAAAATTAGAGGCATAAACAAACAAGAGGATGATGAAAACAGGGACAGATAACATCCATTGTTTCGAGACACCGTACACCTGCGATTCCTAGGGTAATTAGGCACTTTAAAATTTTCAGGGAAACGCCGTGAAAAGATACTCCTGAAAGTTTAAAGGAAGAAAGGTTAAAACGAATGAGATGAGAGTTGGCAAATGGAGGGAAGAGAGGAAGGCAAAGCGAGGGAGGAAGAAGTGTTAAGAGACCTCTCTCTTCAGGAGATATCTGGCCTCCCTTTTATGCGTCGCCCTAGAGATAAGAGAGACAATGAGAGGAGGGAATGGTGCGGAGAGGGTGATGAGTTGTTCCCAAGGGCAACGAAAGGGTGGTGGTCCAGATGAGCCTAATCCTGGACTAAGCATAGAGAAAGCATTACTCTGAATTGTAACACTTTTTGGTTGGCTTTGCGGTGTTACGTAAGCTGCCCTTCGGAGTGCCCCGAGTCTCTTTTTTCCGGATTTAAAATCGAATCAGTGGCTGACCTTCGTTTTAATTTTTCACGCTCTACAGTCACCGTTTTACCGGAAGAGCTTTTAATTTTATGTTATCTAAATGAGGAAAAGATATAATATGTACATTGAAAAAGTATTAATTATATTATTCTATGATCTTCTTTACTGGTTGAAATAATATTTATTCTTCAAAAAATGAGATTTTACAATACGTCTTTCTTTAATGTATACCAAATCATTAAAATTCGACTGCAATGTGAACCAAACAGGAAGAAAGAGAAGTTTCTCATACCAAGAGTGTGGCTGAATTCCATTTTACAATGAATCTATGATCACAATTTGGAAAGAAAATGAAATCGAGAAAGTACTATCGAAATAGATAAATTGAGAGTGAAGCAGTTCTTTGATGAAAAGTCACACCAGTTAATATCTTATGGTTTTTCCTTTCTTACATTTTTCACAATAGAACTCACTATTTGTATCTTCTATATTTAAGATATATATTAATCTCGAACTTAGAAGTACTTGCGCAATAAAAAAATTCAGAAATGGTTGTAGGTCGTGGAACCGATTTCTAGTACAACAGTAGAAAACATAAACCGAGAGGAAGGAATGAAAATCAAGGTCTAATTATGATTGGCAACGTACATAACTTACTTTAAAAATCAATGATTCATAAGATCTAATGTAATCTTTCGCGGTATACAAAGATTCGAATAACACCTCTGAGAAATTATAACCACCGATGGGATTAAGTCATACGTTATTTTCATGATAGATGATTTGTCTTAAATAATTTAATAGAAAATTATGATAATTAATTGAATAAATATCTGGTACAAATAATCTGAATTAAAATTTCCATATTCTACACTTACAACGCATTCAGAGTACCAAGAGTAAACGCTAAAGGTAGTGATAGGGTCCCAAACGTTCACATCTGAATAACTTCAGTTAATTTCCTTTTAAGTCTGACATAAATTTCATTTTCTCTTTGATTTTTAAGAAGATTGGGAAATTAGAATCCTCGAACTTTTTTTTAAGACTATCTGATCCTTATGAGGAAGCTTTTCAACGCTTAAATCATAAAGTCTGGAAATGTAGAATGGCTATGAGTAGTAATACTCGAAATTAGAATACGATTATCGTAGTAACTTTTTGAATATATTCTGAATTTATGATTTCCTTTGGCATTATTAAGACTTAAAACTCTGAGTACTTAAAGATATTCTTTTTCGGCCTTTTCGGAAAATGTGAGCATATACTTGTTTGGCCACAAAGCACTAAGCAAACATTGCAGTGCAGTTTTAGCCAGTTTTATAAATGATTTCTCATGTAACGTTTAAACCAAGGGTGGGGAACCTTTTTCAGACCACTTTTAGTGTTCGTTTTCATAAGAAAGGCCGCATGTGAAACCATCCGCTCTTGTGTCGCATGTTGCTTTTCCAAATAGCTAAATATCGAAATCGTATATGTCAGGACGAATTCATTTGCTGTGCAAACTGTATGAGAACATTTTTGACTTTATTTTTCATTTGGAGTCATTAGCAATATTAGGAAACAAAGTTTCAAAGGAAAGGTTTCAGGTTTCCCTCCCTCCTGATCGAAACAGTATCATAATGCATGTGATTACAGTTATTTCACAATAAATGTTACCGTTCGTGGAAATTGTTGATACTAGACATCATCATCGATACTAATCATCGATTCAAAGATTTTAACCCAAGCGTTAGGCTGGTGTTGGCAATACGCTTAAATTATATATAAATTAAAAACTCAGCGTCAAATCTCGAACCGATTAAAACATTTTGTTCGAGGTAATTTTCCCTTCCATTCTAATCAAAATTCTGGTAATGACGTTACCGCGACATTTAGTTTTAGTATTGTTATGTGAGCTTCAATAGCTGAGGTCATTTCGCTCATACGATCTTCCAACAGGAATACAATTTGGGACCGTTTTCACCGAATGCGAATATATACCAATATTCGCAACCTTTATTTATTTTGAAGTCCGGAAAAAAATCAAAATTCATTTATTTACGACATTATCCTATTCGTCCAACCGAAATTGAATTGCTGTAGCGAATGAAGCAGAAACCATAATTTATGAATCGTTGCTGAAGATAGGAAGGTAACAGTGAGCGAGAGAGAGTAGTAAGTGGGGGCTGAAAATGAAGGTTGGAGGTAATAGATGGACACACTCCCGAAGACCTAGTAATGTCCATCGGCAGGCTCACCCACGCGCGTAAAACCACGCACCTCTCCCTTAATGTCACCTTCCAATCCACTTGCTTCTCTTGTCTCTGAGGGAGTTTTGGACTCAAACATCATTACGTCACGCACTACGCATCCCGGAATCCTTCTACAACATTACCCATCCCATCTTTCTTCCTGTCTCTTCCTTAACAACTTCCTTTCCCCTCTACCGCTGTTCCTTCCTCCCTTATTATCTCTTTCTTTCTCGATTCGTTTTATACCTCTAATCAACATTTACTTCCCACCGATCCGCAAAAGCCTCTTCTTGGAATTTCCCAAACCGGCTCTTAAATCATTTTGATATGGTTCTGAACCAGATTTCAGTAGAACAATAAACGCAGAGGTGTAAAAAAGAATGCACCACCGTTTAGAGAATAGAATGACCTTCGACATAATTGGAAACAAGATAAAATTCATGGTGTTATCATATAAATAGGATGATCTATAACCAAAAGGAGAAATCTTTTATACTCTAAATAGCACGATTAAAAAAGGATAAATAAATTTCAATCAATCTGAGATATAACGTAGAAACGAAAATATTATTGTTTGAACGTTCAGATGTCATGAAATTCAAGCGTTATGTCATTATTCTCGTTTTTCTCAAGATCTTCTCCAGTACTGCTTGCTGATCAACTGTAAGAACCTGTTAAAATTCGTTCATCTAAGCCAGATAAAGATAAGTAACCATCCGTGAAATATATTATAGACTTCTTAACTTAACTCCAAATCCATGGTGCGAATGTAAATACGTTCCTTTGCTTCTTTTTCAACATTTTTAATTATCTCTCTTCCTTTCGCACTTATTTTCCTCCGGCGTTATCTCTAATTGGGAAAAATTCGGAGTAATGGAGAATATCTCCATCACTTCGGCACTTTTTGATTTTTTAACAGATATAATTCTTTCAATTTCTATTGTTCCAAGAACTAAAATTATCCATAAAAATCATTTAAGGGATGTTGCTGTTTTCTCGAAGCGATTTTCAATGAAACATGAAGCATAACGTTATGAGTTCACGGTTCCCGAGCGATCTCATATATTTGTAGCATTTTGTGCACGACAACCCATGTTCATAGAGTAAATTTAATGATAACCATCGACAGATATCAAACTATGGATGTGATTACCAAGAATCGCGCAATTTATGTTGCGCTAGGAAACCGATTGTTCCATTTCAACTAGTTGAAAGTGTTAGGCCGTTCTTCCGCTGGTGAATAGAAGTCAGAACACCAAAGCCTGAATTCCGTAAATGTGAAAAAAGGGGCAAACAAAGAAAATGTGACTGAATCTGGATGAATGCCTCTCCTTGCTTCTTTCCTAAATTTTTATAGGCAGGAAATCGAATAGGGAGCGTATATTTCCGCTTCTGTCACTCTCTTCCTCTCCCCTCCGTCTCTGTATCTCCATTTCGATTCGCTGAAGTTATCGACCAAGAAACCGTTACTTCTTTAATTCAATTTCGAGATGGAATCCTTCCGTAGTTTAGGCCCGATCATCCCCTGCTGATATCCCGAGGGGAAAGGAACTCAAATTGGGGAGGATTAGATGTTTACTCGGAAGAAGTTGTATGCTTGGGAAAGATAATGGGCAATCGTAAAGTTTTCTTAACTAAAGAAATTTTCCTGAACCGATTGCTCTAAAATTTATAACGTTTTGCATTTTTCCGATGTGAATTGAAAAATTGCTCGATTATGGGACATATTTGGGGCTCGTCACTCCTCGTCACGTGACACCAAAACCTGGGATGATTGGCTCTCAAGCCCCGGTCGTGTGAACACACGACCTGACGAACGAGTCCTGACAGCGTTCTTGATTTCGCAGTTTCGATGCTAAAATATATTTTTAGAATTAATACATTTATGGCTAGTTTAATGAATATACCTCAGCTATTTATCCTCGCATATCAGAGACATTCTTCATGTTGTTTTCACGGTAACGGACCAGAACCGAATCAAAACCGAATAAAGGTTTAAAAAGTATTGATAAGTAATCTCATTTCGTTTCTTAGACCTTCAACTCGTTCGTTTCTGAAGCCATCAAAATTACATCTCGATTACATCGACTAAATTACATTTACACACACAACAGAGACCTGGTTAAAACCCCATGCACCATGTAAAGAAAATAGGAAAGACGGAATGACCAAGACGGAATGACTTTCTGAAATTCGGAGTTGACGGTGGAATGAGAATTTTCTGTTTACAAAAAATCATCATGCATATAATCCTCCGGATTCCTGTAAAGAGAATTTTAAATCAGAAACAAATAGATATACGATCAAACTTTTGCAGATCCCGGAAAATTCCCAAACTGAATATTACGCCCAGGATCATCTGGTGTTTATTATTTACAATTTATTTTACCCTTCTTTTAGCTTGAAAACTATAAAATTCTTCAATTCTCTACAGAAAAACGATCTGGAGCAAAAATTGGCCGCTGAAATTGTTGTCTTAAAAGGCTCCATTGATTATTTTACAACCCACTGATCAATTTGCGATAGCGAATCACCCGAACTTTGTCGTTTAACCCAAAGAAACATTATCGAATCCGAAACAATGGTGTCAAATCTGAGAATTCCGCTGGAAGAAAAAGCTGCTTTATGTTGAACCATTTCATAATAACAACTATAGCAAAATGAAGAGCAATGAAGGGTTGATAAGAAAAACAACCCCAAAAAACTGAAGGATGCAAGTTCAAAAATTCTTCAGAGTAGTTGAAAAGGAGAAACATTAGGCCAAAAATTAAACGCATGGTTAATCATAATGCATAAATCGTTTTCGGAGAATTTAAACGAAATTTCCGATTCCTATATCCATGAAATACGCATTTTCTATTTTTGCGCATAAAAAATAAATGCTTATGTCGCAGGATGCGGGGAAACCAAGGCCAATATATTCACTGAGGAGCAGCTTTGTCCTCTCTGCATCCTTTCGTAAAGGCTTCCGCTCTTAATTAGGCCGCATGGCATTCCTCCTCAGCAAGCGGACAGATGACAGCGAGAAGGGTGTCAGGTGTTCACTGAACATCTGTCATGTCTAGACCTCAGAATTCCGCGTCGTTAATCAAGGCACTCTCTTTAAATTGGAAGGATATAAACCGAGGTTAATTAATGGACTGGATTAGCCAACAAGGGATTTTCCGAGGGACGATTGAAATTTTGAAATAATGAGGAATTCTATGATCATAAACTTTGGGGAATGTCTCCTGCTAGCGATACAAATGCGTGAACATCCTTATCTTTTCCTCTTTGTTGTGTTTTAAATTTACTGCATTTTTGTGGAAGATTTCGACATCGGCTGCTTGTCTTCTGTTAAACCAAAAACAATCAAAATTTGGTATTCTGTGCGGATTTGAGTTAGATCGCCGTATTCTATTCCATGGAAGCCTTGAGTTCTGGAGGTGTTAAAATGTAACGAGGAGACAATGCCTAAATATTAATCTAAAAACCAAGAAATTCTTAATCAAACGGGATAATTTTCGTATATTTTCTTGGGCTGATGAGTCGTTCGCTTGAAGAACGATGGTATCTATTGAGATCAACTTAATTCTGCTTAAATTAGCATGCCAGCGATAGCACGTTGGAAAAGATTTCTAACTTCTTACATCGATCGCTCACTTGCGAAATTTCCTAAGATAACGTGTTATTTTATTAAGCAGCCTTCTATTTCCTTTCTTGAGAAGATTACTCCAAGCCTCAAAGAGGCTCAAGCCACGCCAGAGGCACAAAATAAAGCAATTGAATGCAGCAAGTATCTAATATTAAGAAATGGTATTGTAGATAGTAATACTATAGTGATCCTTTATAGCTGTATGAAATCTAATCCTGCACGCTGAGCCTTATCACAATCATATGCATCGAGATTTTCGTGATGAATGTATGATACAGAATTAAATATAGCCGCATATAGTACGCAGGCCATGAGATGATGACTTCTGCTTTAAAGGATGGAAATAATACTAGAAAACTTAGATTTATTGACCAATTAAAAAAATGGATCTGAAGCAGAAGAGGATGGATAGGTTTATAATCAACGGCATTAAAACGAGGGAGACCTCGCTTGATATGAGATATCAATGAGGAAGATATTACGATATCTCAAGTCTTACGTCAGAATGGCAGTTATTGGACGAAACGGATATCTCTGTTGGTAATTCCAAAGTAAATGCGTAGGATCGAGTTTACTTTAATGATCACTTGCTTTTGAGAACATTATGGTCTTTATTTCAATGTGAAACTAGTTCACCCGCATGAATTTATCAAAGATATTTGGAATCCTCGTTAATGTACTGGGAGCAATAAAAAACTAATGGCGTTGCAAAATTTCGTTTATTTCTTTGCGAATAAAATGTAGGAGTATTCCAGGAGCCCAAAGAATGATAATTTATGTGCTATCGCTTAGATATTTGCAAATAATGTCCCAATTTTTCGTGAATAGTAATCTTTACAAAAATAGAAAATAAGCTGTATTATCACATTGAGCTCAAAACACCGGTAACTACGACTACCGTGAATTTTATACGGCGATTGGCTAGTCGATTAAAATGTATCTTTAGATGCCAGAAAAGTGGAGCTTACTCAAGCAAGAGGAATATTGTAATGACACAGGTTTAATCTTTCAGTTAATTTTTAACATCTGGCGTGATTCGCATGATCTGCGTATACTACAAGTTACTCAGTCATAGTATACTCCATTCATCTCAGATTTAAAAAAAATAGAGAATTCTGTATATAAACGGAATCATAATAAACATGCAATTTGTTATTTTTTATTGATGACCTAAGTTCCTTGTAAGACAACTTAGAGTCACCTCGTCATTCAGGACAACGTGAAACATTCATAGGACACATCCTTGAGTAACGAACGAGGAAATCTTTTCAAGATGAAACTTAATTTTTACTACACCAACAAGGTCAATGACTACATTTATAAGTCTTATATCATCACTACATTGTAAATATCCGCTATACTCATGCTAAGACAAAAAGCTTCATTTTCAAGAGAGAGCACTTTTTTTTAATCCAGGAGACGAAACTAATTGGCTTTCGGATGTCCTTAGTCTTCTCCTATTGGGCCTGCATCCCCTAAGGGTCATGATGTAGCCAAATGGACAACTTGCAGGGCCCACATAACCTGTGTGATCACCAAACTCATTCGAAACACCTGGAAAAGGTCCAGTAGCCAATAAATATTGCGGACTGCATTTATGGGAAATTAAGGACATTCAGATTCAGAAACGAACCTTGAATATCCGGCGTGAATAAAAGGCCTATGAGCGCGAACACCATTAGAATACAGAACCGTTTGCAAAAGACAGCCATGAGTGAGTTTTTGCCTCTTCCGTCCACTCTCAGATATCAGTCTCAAATGCTCCTTGACACCATGGCTAAAGAACATGATATAAGAATATAAACAGCCCGCGAATCCCGTCATCATCTATAATTGGTGGGCCCTTTCATGGTTCTGATTGGTCGCTCTTATCTGCTGACCGTTTTTCAATCGTTTATCGTTTTGTATAGGTCATTTCACATCTGCTTAGTAGTGGTGTCCAATTGAGAATGCTGCTGGCAAACATAATCTCAGTCTAATCGCCTCATGATTATCGCGACATATTTTAATCGGTTACCGTAAGTGTTAAAAATTAACGTATCAAACAGTTTCTAAAGTAAGCTTTTGGAAAAATAAAGGATTGAGGCTCAGTATATATACGGCATATATATATACGGCAAGCGTATGGCAGTTTACTGCATCCTAACATCAAGTTTTAATCATCCTTTCCATAGGCCTTTTAAGGCCTATGGAAAGAAAATGACAAGTAATTTTAGAAGAAAAGTGTTTAGAAAGTAATATTTGATTAATATTGATATTTATCTAAGTAATATTGATTTGATATTGAGCCAGGTAGTAAAGGAATACCGAATTGCTTTATAGAAAGTACTGAGAGTTTGGAATGTCCTCATTTACAACGGCTCGGACGATAAGAACAATTTTATTCCAATTATATATGTATTACTTTAGAGAGCCTTCGTGTTGAATCATTTCTAAAGTTTTTTGCCCTGAAGCATAATAGTGAAATATCCTTTTTTGGAAAACGCCAAGCTAATTGGTATAACTCGTCTGAGCGATTCAAAGTAGGACGATCTTTATCGAACTTAAATTTCATGCAGTTTTGTTCTCAATCACTTTATGAAATCATCAGAAATCACACGTCTAGTATCTCATGGAGCTGCGCACCCTATGTGATGAAGAGTAATACATTCTCAGGCCCCCGAATTCATCTGGTCATTACATTCCGATGAACTAATAGTAAAGTCGTCAATTGTTGCATTAAGCAATTGATTGAAAGTGTAAACGAATATTTTGAAGAATATTTTGTCTCTTGATGAAATGTTTTACATGAAACTTGCAATCCATATTAATAATTGAAAGAATCAGATCTCTAATTATTTTGTTTGAAACTTAGGTCCCTTCAAAATAATCCATGTTCGCCAAATCTCGCGAAAATTCCAAATGTTGGATTACAAAAATTAACAACTCAACGAAAGAAAATAGCTTCCGAATTGCAACATCTCCAATAAGTGTCTGGAATGTAAATGTAAAAATTTTCAAATGTTAAAAAGAAATTATTTTTTTTTATTTTCCTTGGAATGGCGCATTTCTCCACGCTTACTCCAGAAACTATGGCATTTATGAGCAAGACTAAGAGATAGTGGCGCTGGGAAAAAACTAGGAAATTGAAAAATTCATAAATTCCTTTTTATCAAGATAAATCACTCAATCCTTAACCAAAATTATATTATACTTTCCTCTAAATTATACTTATAATGGATTGAGTCATTTGTTACGGTACGAATATTGGCTGGCGATTACTTTTTGGTATGCGAAACTCTAAAATTTCGATTCAAAGGATCTTTTAATCGTTATAGAAGGTTAAAACGTAATAACACATACATTATAGTTCAATGTGACAGAAAGTAATACATGGATGTCTGTGTAAATTTTGCACTAACTAAATGAACTTGTACACGACAGCGCGATAAAGATAAAATTGGAGAGTAGTCTTCCTACATCAAAGTCCAAGGGCATAATATTTATGACTTTCATCAAAAGACAATTTGATGATTAAATTCAACCAATTAATATATCTCTTATCTCGGCATCGGAAATTATTTTTTATATACACAAACTTTTTTCACATTATATGGCAACACCGTACCTTGCTCCTTAAGGATTAATACACCAGAAACTAATATATATAAGAACGGGTACTCTCAACAAGAGGTGGAAACTTAATACCAGGTTTTTAACAAGGAAAATTTCTTCTTCAGCGCATTCCCCTGAAAAAATTTTGATTACTATGGGTTCCTTAATATACGAAAATTAACATCTTGAATATAAATAGGGCCTCTAACATACGATCCGACGCAAATTACCTCTTCGAAAAATTTGAAGATAAAACGCACCGAAGTGATTCTTCTTAACTGTGTTATAGAAAGTCATGCATTTATTTAAAGTTGAGTTTACCAGTTCCAAATGTTATGGATGTTTTCAAATGGAAAGGACAATTTCAAATATCATTGTAATTTGGAATCACCCATCTGATTATTTTCTAACTAACTGGAATTAACTGAAAAAACAATTTTTTCTGTATTATAATGTTCATTCTTGATATCTTGATAACTATCTATCTATTTTCAGCCTTTGTTGCTGCATTTTATGCACGTTTTACACACAAAAGGAATGAAAAAGATTTTTCACAAGTGAGTGTGAATATTTATTCTTACACCAGAAAAGTCATCTCAATTCACAATGAATCCCACCAATAAGCACAACTACAGTAATCATTCACATTATGCGACGGATAAGAACCACAGTTTCGGAATAGCGTCCATCTTTAAGGTTCTAAGGCGTGTCATAAAGCTTTGAAGAAAAAGGAATTCGCTCTTAGATGAAGATATTAGACACTTATTCCATGGTCCACGTCTCAAATTACGTGGTCCTGCATCCCCTGAGCGTTCTTACAGTGCCAAGAGGACAACTTCGCGGTACTATCAACCCGACCAAGGGAGCAAAAAATCCATTCACGCAAGAAGATGAGGTGTCAGGTGTTCGAGGGCAATCGGAATCAGATCTGCACCTTTGAGCGTAGACTTTCTCACTTCCGATGGTAATGAAAACAAGGAGAATAAGGAAGAGTTTCCAACACGCTGCCATACTGAATTCCATCGTAACGACTAGCGATCTGTGGAGATGCTCCCACTTAAAGTTCTTGATAAATAGGGTCAACTTCTAAGATCAGGAATAAAAATACTCTTATCTGAGAGACGCTGAATATTGGCATTTATTCTGATCCTTCCTCATTTAATGCTACCAAAGTCCATAGGAATAAGAAACGTCACTCGCGTGGAATTTTTAACACATATTAAATAAACATTGATAATACGTGGGCAGCGTATGGATACATTGGCATTCAGATGAAGTATAGAGCAGTAGTTAGTGATGCAGTCTGGGAGAAATACATCACGTATTATAAGGATTCACTATTTGCGACAGTTAATGATTAAAGAAGCGCTCTCTGAGCTATGGAGGCTTAAACATTTCTTTCATCGGTCAGAGTTTTCGCTAATTTCATTTCAATCAACATAGGACATATTATTTCATGGTATATTAATCATAAATAATATTAATAATAACTGCTCGACAACTGAGATAATTTTGCACGCAAGCCTCGCAGACCAAACCAAGGATATCCTATCATTACTATCTTAGCTATCCGGAAGCCCGTATTGTTTTGCTGTAATTGTAACTTAACAATTACCGATATTTGGTCGCAGACCATACCACGGAAAATGCCGAATTGAGTTGATCGTCTATATTTTCTCTCCATTGCGTGCTGTCAGCTGAAAAGTTGCATCTAATCTCTTCAGTATACAAATTTACATAATCCAAATGTAAGCACCGGATAAGTGATGGCCTATGCGAAGCTTAAATTTGGAATACGTAAATAATTAGAGTAGGAGAACTTGTGGCAATTTCAGAATTTCATCGCTGCTTGTTGATCAGTCCCTCACAAAAAAGCAAGATTTTAAATAATTCTCCTTCCCAGTCACATTTATTCTTTCAAGTGTAAATAAATAGATCTAAATATTAGATCTACGCTTACTTTACTATTAAGTTTAAGGTGAGAAACAGGCAAGCAATCGTTCTCTTAGAATGCAGTTGAAACTGGTCCATTTTTGCTCAGGGAATCGTTGAAAGAAAAGAAAAGGAACTCGGCGTTCGATGATTAAGAGACAAAGGTATCTCCAAGTGCCGAAGCAGCAAACCGTCGGGGGCAATTCCTCGGAAAAAGATAATCACTCACGTGGTCGCCAGTTTTCAGAAGTACCCGATGCGCATTTCGGAAGCTATGCTCCCTTTGTCAAGGGTGGTCAAATGATGAATGAGAAGAAAGAGTGGAGTGTGAAGTATTTGCAACTGTTTGTCGTGGGAGGGGTTTTTTTGGGGTGGCGATTATAATTTCCTACATAACATATCCAATGTGATTGGAAGTGATATAAAATTATGATTAAGAGATAATGAGATAGATGTACTAATGAGAAAAAAACAAATTTCCTATATATAAGGAAATTGATTATATCAATGAACTTCTTTGTTATAATTACATATACTAAAATTATTTTTATAACGGTTAAATTAACTTATCGAATCAGCAGTAAATTTTACTGTTAATAGTACAATAGTGGATGGTAAATAAGAAAAGTTTGGCTAGTTAACAAGAAGTGGGCGGTGATTTGTAAATGGTTAGCGACTTCTTATTTAGAGGTCAAGTAAAAATTATGTAAGGAGTATTACCGGGTAAAAATACAGAATTAAAAGAAAGAACAAGTGAGCAAAAAAGGTGAAATATGAGCTTCTTCCATTCAGGGAATTCGGGTGTAAAAGAACGCGAAATTTTAACCCTAAGATATGGTGTTTTATTATGTATTTTAATTTAGATTTTGTAAACATACATGTGGGATTTAGTACTTCTCGCCCCTTTATTCTGCAAATTAAAACCTCAACCACTCCACCTCAACAAGTCCCAACAGTCGATTATATTTGTTGTTAATACCTTGTTGTTAATTCATTCGATAACGTAGGTGTGGTTCTTCTCATGTAATATATTAGTTAGAAATATGCTCGTACAGCATTCCGTAGGGTACGCTGGGAAGCCCTGATTCGCCAAGCATGTGATATGGTAATGAAGGAATCGCTGCTTGATTCACGATGGGAAAGCACGCCAAATCTGGGCTTAAAGAGGGGAAAAACGCTTGGGAGAAGGGGAAATGCTGAACGAATTACGAGAGTGGCCGTAGACTTGATCTAACTTCCCGTCTTCCAAACTCTCTGTGATAGAACAAGCGCTCTCTATGGCCTCAGCGTATTTTTTCCTCATTTCGAATATCGTTTCTTAATCAGACGAAGAGCCTCTTGCGTGGCAGTCAGGAGTCCAAGTTGTCGATAAAATATGAAGACTACGACATATCTAAAGTTCTATTTATACCCTGAAAATGAATTTATATCACGATTACTACACCTAAGCATACTTCTCCTTTTAGTTAGGTAGAATATCGAATGATTAATTATCTCAATTTCCTTCCTTGGGCAGTTTTATATCTAAAAGAAATTGCAGACTTAGAAACACATTCTCGACATAGATCCTCCCTGAGTTCATCAAAACTCCTCATCCAGTGATAAAGTATTTTGAGCTTCGTATATTATATATCATAAAATATTAAACATAACGATATGAATAATTTCCGAATACATGAGCTCGAACCTTTGCCGCCTTAATTTCTTGTAGAAATCTTTCATTTAGTTACCTGCAAATAGTAAAATAAAGAGATCTTTTAAGAGATAAGTCCTTACTCAAACTGGAAAATGTGTAAATACGTGTAGGAAAGCTCAGAACTCAATTATAATTCAGCAATAGCAAATTCTTCCTTGGCCGCAGCTCTTTCTGTTTTTATCAAAAATGCCTTTTCTGCTTGTAATAGGGATTTTATATTATTTCCGGGTAATATGTGACGTGTCGTTACTATAATGTATTAATGACTTCCACGTAAGGTGTGTTTTCTACATTTCTATGTATATGCTCCGCATCAACTCTAATTTATTTTAACTTAGTTGAACAAGAGGTATCCTTTTTTAACGTAAGCCCTTCCTCTCGAAACGGATGCAAATTTTGAACTTCATTTTTCATAGTCGATCACTTCTTCACTCATTAAATAGACTGATGAGGGTGCGGCAAAATAATGGACATTACAAAAGAAACAACTACTTATCCCAAAATAAGCCAGCTTTTCCTTTCTTTAACTCGGTCATCTTTCTGTGATGTTAGCCTTTCTTGAACCGGAGTGACTTAAATTCGAAGCAAGGGAAATGCATCCGCCCAAGCAGTGTATATAATTTGTCCACGAATAAATCAACCTCAATTTGCCAGAGAAAATATTTGATGGCAGCTCTTAAAATTTAAGGCCTTAAGGAGGGAATTTCGCAAGCGCGCACGCCCTCGCATCCGGCGTAGAAAGTGCAATTAGAGGCGGAATAGCAGAGGACATAATGGAGTGCGTCACTTGGGGAAGAGGACAATCACGAAATACTACACGCCCAACAAGGCGGTCTTGCGCAGATGGCGTAACGCTGCGGTTTCCTAGCGAACGTCGAGCCTAATTAAAAAACCTCATCAATACTTCTCCCCTTCTTACTTGCTTCTCCAGGATTATTTATTTCGTGCGAAAATTCCCCATCTCCGATTACGGTAACCCCCGCCTAAAGGCAAATACATCAACACCACTAACCCTCCACGATACCAGAAAACTCCCCTCAAAATATCTTCTCCCCTGTTGAAAGAAACGCAAAGGGTTTTTCTAACCTTTTGGTATCATCAGGAACGCTTAGCCAAAGCCTTGGTTACCATTTAGGGGTAAGATACTGGTACTGTTCCAGAAAAAGAACCGCCGCAAATTTTCAAGGTTAAAGAATGACAATATCCATCGCTATAATATGTCAAGATAAGAAATTTTTAAATAAAATACTTCGAAGTGCTAGAAGTAAACAAGTAACCACGTAAAGTAAACAAGGAAAACAAAATACTTTTATTATTATAATATACAGTACCACTATCTGAATGATATCATATCGCGTTCGTCTAGCAGGTTCAATCCAGTTTTAAAGATAACATTGTAAGAAAATGGAAAATTTTGATTAGGCTTTCTTTAAGATTGCTCAATAAAGAAAATTCAGTAACTCTAATAAATTAATCTTTTAAAGAAAAATTCATAAAGGAATCTATGGTAAATTTTTTATTAGGGTATTTAAAAAAATCCTTTTCAACTATGGGATTTCTTACCATTGAAATAAACACGTTATTCTCTTCGTATATTTAAGTATAACGGTTATCGCCTGATGGAATGTAGAGTTATGTATCTCGATAAGCATGATTTAGATAGATGCCATTCTATCGGAATATCAACGGGTTACCGTGACCGAAAGGATCGTTGAAAAAAGCCATAACATTAAAATGTATCTTTGTTTACTTCTGTCTGTCAAATAACGGAGTCGCATAAGTTTGCCTCGTTAACTCAAAAGTTAAATCAAGTTCAACTCAAAATCATGCTGTTCTGACCTTCAGATATATCGATATCAGTTGGCGCGACGGAAGGGTTAAAATTTACAAAAAAAGTCACGCTAGAGAAATCATAAACTTGCGTAGCTGCTACATTTGAACTCTTTTAAACTTTATCTCTCGCGAGTACTTACTTTTAATTTAAAGCTAATAAAATTACCTCAATTATTCTGCGTTACAACATACATTTTCAGTCATTATTATCATACCTTTGTCCCGAACAGATCGCTTACGATAGCGTTTTAACCTTTCCAGTAGATTCGCGATACTTCTCACCTTTCTGCAGTACTTTATACGTACTTCATGTATACGTTAACCAGTTCAGCCCATCCATAATTAAAGGAAAATTGCTACTTTTATGATGAACTTACATTTAGCTAGAGCATATTTAGCAATTAAAGACAAAATTTGGATGGAAGATGAGAAACCTTATTTGGATGGAATATCTTTGGAAGGAAGGTTATATCTTTCTTTGAACGAAATCAGCTAATCTTCGTTCAAAGAAGGAATGCGTATCATCTACGCATCTACAAACATAACAATGTATTATAATTTGAAAAAAATAAATTTTTAGGATAATTAATAATATTACATCCGGATGTTTAATTTTAAGTTGATAAAGATAAGAATATAGCAAGAATACTATTAAATGTACTATACATTCATTCTAAAGAGAAAAATGGCCAAAAGTAAGCTAATTGGACGCTCTTTTTCTGAAAAAGCAGTCAATTCTTCCAAAATATGATCCAACGCAACAGCATTACACAACCCGTTCTTAACATCACCTCGCTTAAGACATGGTTCCCACTTGGTCACCTGAAAAACGTCTTAACCGGGTTTTACTTTATCTGGTAAAACTACTTGAAATAAAGGCCATGTAAAATCTGAATAAAAGTAATTTCAAACAAATAGAATAATATTACGGAGTGAAAAAGGAAATGAGATAAGTTTGGAAATTTTGACACAAACTTTGAAAAGCCCATCGACGAAGGAGCTGTATTTGAAATCCCAATATTAGGATATGCAGATAATATGATATTTGTTACGGCCGAATGACTCCAGAGGGGATTCCGAATACGGAAGGAATATAAATGCACTTTCTCTCAGAGGGGGAAACAGAGAGTTATCACTCAAACCAGATCCGAGGGAATGTCCAAAATTCATGAGTTATTTACTCTGAAGTTTGTACTCCGACTGATCGTTAGTTTAATATCTTTAATATTTCATATTGCTAAAAATACTACTGTATGAATTAACCATTGAAAACACTGACCTGAAATATAATACATAACGGATGCAGACTATGAATATCAAACAGTGTTATTGAAGAGACAGTTCACACGAATGTTGTGAGTAAAATGCCTACGACTACAGTTGGATTTTAATTTATAAATCTACGTAATTCTGTAGGTCTCAAGAGAGATAGCTTATAACCAATTCCGTAAAATGAAAAGTTCCAGTTTCCGTATATGAAAATGCGCCGTTTTTTGTTTTGTATAATAAACGGATTTATAGATAGCGGAAAAGTGCTAATTTTGGGATACTTTAGATAAAACATTTTTTCGCTGTAAATTTTGCTCTTAATCTATATCAGTAGAAAACGTACCACAAAACGAATAGAAAACTATCTTTAATTTTCTATAAGACGAAACCATATATTGTGTACAAAGCTCGCTATAAATTCAGAAACTAGTAACAATTATACATCCTACCGATCCCGATATTTCCTGTAGCGTTAATGTAAACAGGCTCAGTTTCCGCTGAAAACGTCTTAGAATAGCCGCCCAGAAAGTGGTATATCCGGGTTCGAGTCCCGGCTACGTCAGAATCATTACCCTTAATTTATTCCACTAAATTATATTTTCTATTCATACGAAGTTTCGGCAAGAAATGTAAAATCGCAAGTCTATCAGATACAAGGTTTTCCTTTGTCTTGAGACTCGGGTACTCTATGTCGCCCAGATACAATGCACGTCATACCACGACTATATTCCTTGATTCCGAAAGTGGAATGATTCAGTTCAAATAGTAATACCCGGGAAAATATTGATATCGCGGATGTTGTTGCTACGAGCGGTCCCATAAGCAGCCATGTCCATTTTTTGTCCACGTAAGAGCAATCTCGAATAAAAAATGGGATTACTTCTTTGATTTACAGCGGAAGGCCATAAAGAATGACGGTGCATTTGCTTGTCTTCCGACACTCAATGCATGCGTCAATCCCTCAAAGTCCGCCGAAATTAACAGCTCCATTCGTCCACACACCCCTTCATTCCGCTCCCCTTCCTCGTCTGATTCCGAACCGCAAATGTTTTTCTGTGGGGGCATCCTTTTTCGGTTGCTAAGGAAATAGGGGAGAACCTAGATCCATTTAACATCGAGTCAAATAGTTTCTACGACTTTCACTCTAAATCACTATCGTTTAGTGAGAAGCGGAATAGAAGCGGAGGAGGAGGAATGATGAAATGGAACGAATTGCAGTATATGTTATCAGTTTTAAATATTGGTTACTGAATTTGAATTGATTTAAATTTAGTTGAAAATTATTACTAGGTAATGTAGTTTTTTCTATGGGTCGTAACTTTATAATGTTATATCGGTACTATATCTGTTTTCATAATAACTGTAATATTATAACCTGTTCATACGTTACGTTATTCTTGAACTTTGAACTGATATTGTATGAATTCACAAAGAAAATATAAATAATACATACATTTTAGTGAAAAATTGACTAACACTTGACTCTCGAGTCGATATATATTTTAGCAGAACATATAATAACATCATTACATATAATAACAATAAACAACATTTTTCCTATCAATATCCCAACTTCTATCTAATTATATAATATTTTCCTTAATTTTCCTCTACCAAAACATCTTCCTTCCTAATTATGCCAAAATTTGAAATAACGCAGTCAAAATATCACCACTTGCTGGGAATGGAATAGGAAAAGATTAGAATCGAGTTTTTTTAGTTTATTCAGTCATTTTCAGATTTACGATGATGATTGAGTGGAATAAATGTCCTTGTGTTAGGACGTAGGGAAATTAACAATCTTAAACTGGTTTCAAAGATTACCTGCAACCAGTAGTCTTAATTTCCAAGATATACTCGATAGACTATAGAACTGATATCACCGCTTTTCGTTACTTCTAGCTCGGTGTAATGTAGAGCAATTATATCATAATATATAGCAGTATCTATTCCCAAGATCTAGTTACTACGGTGACAGAAAATTTACTTTTGAATTAAAGTCGTAAGTAAATTTTGTTGATACATTATAATAAATAATAGTTTATGAAAATATTTTTGTTAAATTATCAATAACTTACCATAATTCGTTTGATGCCGAAAGACTTTCTAAGAACCGATACATTTCCATTTCTGTTCACTCAGAAAAACTTTTCTCGAATTAGTTCATGCTTCTCGAGGAAGAATGAATATTAAACCGAGTAGAACAAGACAGCCTCTATATCTCCCAAAACAAATTACTTTCTACCATTCTCTCCCCCTCGCTCTGATATCTGAGCAGTCTTATCTGTAAAAACTCGATAATGAGGATCTACCTAAAAATCCCATTCAAGCCGCTGAATGACATCCCTTGAGGACTCTTAATCGACTCTTCAAGCTAAATGCCACTCCCTAGGTGAAAGTTAATCCTAAGCTATCAAAATTTTGGGAAATTGAATTACAGTCATATCCTGATGGAATTTCTCCGTGCAAAAATCAAATAATCCATATGCGATGTCGTATTATCATTTTAAGCGCTTAGTAATTAACAGATTGGTAAAATTAATCTTTTATACTCCTATAAAATTGAATTAAATTGACAAAAAGGTGTATCTTTCACAATTAATTTGATATGAAATTAATTCGTTTTCTCTTAGAAATACTTTCACGGATTTGACAAAATTTAACTATAATGCACAAAATATTATCATGTCTTACTTTATCCATATAAAGTAAAAATGATCTCACCATAAAAGAAACAATTGAGATAACAAATAGTAAATCCCAATACCTAAATATTATTTTTAAAACTATTATTGATTACTTTCACGTATTTCCCTTTTTCTACTTCCTGCGTTTCTATTTATTGATGGCGTTTTTTAATCTTTAATAGAATTGGAAAACCACTTACTTTAACTATGATGCCGATGTAGTCAACAGTATTGTTGATTTTAAAAACTTAACGGAAATTGTAAACTCAAATGTAATAAAAATTGTGGTTGTTCTTGCGGTTTTTTGCATATTTCTGCTTTTTCTCCTTCGAGAGCCCCATTCGGAATCCATTGCCATTTCTGGCTTCAGTAATGCACTGGGGAAGCTCAGATGAAAAGTTATTGGTCAGCGTAAAAAATATACGAAAAAATTAGCCAGGCCTCTTTCCATTAGGGCCCTCATTTAGCCACCTCCGTTCACGTCCCTCCTACATCTTTAACCGCCCTCGCTACCGGATTCTTCCATTAACATCACCTGGCACCGGGAGCAACCCTTCAATTCGCAACCATAGACATTTCCCCAATTCCCCACCTGCTCTCTACCCTAACCACTCTGCAGCCCTATCGCGCAAAAACTAGTCTTTTCCCTCTCTTTCCAGCGGTATTCCCTCACAACCTCCTCGCATCTTACCCCTCGGCACATCTTCATTTACTACCCTCCTAGAGAGGCTTTTTTCCCTTGCACTCCACTCGCCATCCCCTCCCACACTTCACATATCTTCCGAACCTTTCCGTTTCTCCAACCCCTTGCATCCAAATACCAATTCGTTCCCCTCCAAACCCAATCACTTCTCTTGCTTTTTTGAGGGCGCTTTGCTTTCGCGACGCCCTCCTTCGCCCGCCGAATTAAAGAGGGGAAATGTTCCCTACAATATGCGATGCCGTTCGATGACAAAAGGATTTCTTCGCATTCCGTGATTCCCCACGTTTTTTTCCGCGTCGTTTGAGTAGAGAATTCAACAGTTCGCCGATTCCGACAACGTTTCCATTCCGTTTGATCATTATTTTCCATAAAAGACAGCCATTTTAATCCTTGCATGAGCGATGTCATGCCGTTTACGCATGATACAGCAATGAGTTTTGGTAAAAAAAGAACGGACACATCAAATAACAAAAGAAACATCTCAGGAAATGAGCAGTTCTCTATATCGTTAAACTTTTAATTAGTGCATCTATTTACTCCCAAAAGTATTTCATTATTTATATGAGCAATGATAAGGAGGAGGAGAAAGCAAAAAATTCTGTCGAGATTGATAATCGCTCCTGTACAGTATTTCCGTCAGAATACATTACTGAGCTGACGGAACTTAATTTGTCTCCGGTTGTAATTATGGCATGTAATTCAAATAAGGCATATCATCCAATTTCATCAATGAAATTGAAACACAAGATACACCCGCACCACATTGTTGATTCAAAAACAGAACCCAAGTATGGATATATACATTTCCGAGTCGAATCAACTTTAAATTCTAAATAATTGGAGGGTATAAGACATTTATTTAACAGTAATTTGAACTTAATTATTGATTAGATAAAAGTACGTAACTTAAAAGCTACCTATATAAAATTAATTACCTATATAACTTATGTATTTCTTCTCAGTCTCTCCTATTGACGGAAAATGCAGATATTCTTTTTCAGAACACATAGTCAATAATTTCTTTTTTCATGCGTACATTCGATGTTGGGCAATTTGAATGAATACACTTTAAGAGCGGCTTGATTATTTCACTTCCAGCCTATGGTTTCAAAAGTGGCTTAAATTTATGAACTTGTATATACATACATGCGGCCTTCCCAAGAAAAATACCCGCAAGATTTAAAATAGTCAGTATTCAGTTGTAAGTGCATTGGAAGTTTTCAAGGCTTTCATTATGCAAATAAAATTCTTACTCAAAGCAGATATTAATTACATTTACATTAAAAAGCCGCTAATCTAGAAGTTTCACGTTTTTTCATACATTTTAACGACATCAACACCAACGATATATCAGTGAATAATGCAAAAAACCGAGCAAAAAGCTTAGGATTTTTGTTTTACGAGCAAGAAAACTTCATATACTATAGTTCACCTTCCACTTATATTTTCTCTCTTTAAAATTTAAATATTATGAGAAATGACAAAAATAGAACTATTAACGCGAAATCTAAGTGCAGAGCTGAGACATCCATAAAAAAATAACTTCAACGGAAAGGTTAGTAGAAATTGGCTTACATATGAAGCAAACGCTCCCTATCAAGGAGATGCTGAAGAGATGTATGTACTTGGAGATCCCTGTAATTAGGAGGAAATGTTCCACGAAAGCTGATACATAGCGTGGGAGTTGATGTATTAGCCCACGTGTCATCACTACAAGACTTACGGGTTGGCCTAATCAGGGCATTTGAATACCAGATTCACATAAACATGAAGTTGATTGGACAGCTGTTGCGGACCAGTTGTTCAGTTAATAGTTATTTGAGCAATATAGTTGGTAAGGAAAACATAACGACGGAGAATCATCGAACCAAGTTGGTTGGAATGACTTGCAAATGGTTCAACTTAACATAAGTTATGAAGATACTGTGGCTGAATTTAAATGAAAAAAGCTTAATATATAGTATATTTCCTATAAATGAGGACATGCATAGTAAATTTTCATTGTTTTCTTGCTTACGACGAAGCACATTCGATTTCCTCATTATATGGCAAACATCTTTATCCCACAGCTAAATAGAGTTGGATTTTTCATTATGCGGTACATCAATTAAATAATAATGAATTTTATAGACGTGAAGTGGAAATATTTACAGATATTAGTATCATTAAAAATATTTTTTTGTTTAGTCTACGTGCGCTTGCTGGTAAAAATACGTAGATTATTACTTATTAAGGTACACAATTCCCTCAAAACAGTTACAGAAGCCCCGGTAGGGACTCTACAATACATTAATGAGGAAAAAACCCCGTAGTACTCACATCTTTTGTACAGGGATGCTTACGAATAGACGCAGGACGGAAAAATTCGCAATTTTATAACTTAATAATTTTGCGATGTGAGGTATGACTTTTTTTATCGCCGTTTTGGATGAACCGTTCCCAGAATTTTTCCGCGTCTTCGTTCCACCCTAATCTCGCCCCGTCTTACTCCCGATCTTCTGTTTACCATTCCTCCTCTTCTTATCCCATACGCCCCTCAAAAAAGGACGATGCCATTCCGTGGGTGTGCTCATCACTTATTCACCCTGCCCTCCCACCACCCCACATCACGCCAACACTTGCCCCTCGTCTCTCTTGACGACGCCCCCTGCCGTAAATGCTTGGAAACTGCCCCCTACCAACACAAACACACATCGATTTTCCCCTTTCTCCAAACCCTTCCTCTTCTACTTTCTCGCATTTGTATCCCTCTTCTTGACGGGTCAACCACCTTCCCCTCTCCCAAGAGCTAAATAAAGGTAAGATTTTTTTGTCGAATTAAAAATTTTCTACCGTGGGCGGTATTCATTGTCTCGGAAAGGTGGCTGCTCTACGAGGGAGTCTTGCGATGTGGAAGGAAGTAAATAAATTAAAAGAAATGCAATCCCCCTGGACGTTTTCAACAAAGGCAGTCTTTCCCACGACTAAAGTCAACCTACCTGTTCCACCGTCCCTCGAGTTACTGCGGACTCGAAGTAAAAATGGAAGATTCGCAGAAGCATATCACTACATAGAAAAGCAGCTTATTTCCTCGCCCAAGCGGAGATATATTATATTTTGTATATTTTTACGATGATAAGAATTATTTTCTCGTCAGAGATAAAGGAATTCTTATTGAAATGTTAAAACTTTTTCTGGAAATTAAAAAAATTCTTCGTGGAAGAATGATTCTTGAGATCTAACACTTTTATCAGAGTAAATCTTAATTTTGCGGTATATTATTTTAGCTTTTATATCTCTTCTCTTATAATATAACTCTTATACCTCTACATATCTCTTTCTTTCATCAAATACAACAATTTTAATTTCAATGAGAGAGGCACATCCTCAAATCATAGAATTTATAGTAGAATATGAGAATTCTGAGCTAAATTTTTTAAAAGCGAAAAATTAGACAGGAAGCTCTGTTGAACGATAGTCAGCTGAACGTCCACCAGTTGATTCTTTTGGATTTTCTACTCTCTAGTCCCCTCACTTTTCGTTCCTTCAGCTTCTTAGTGTTACCACATATTTAATTAAGGAAAAAAACAGAGGAAGAAAAGGAAAACCTCTTATTCATCACAAAAGAATAGTGAAGAAACGAAGCTCCATTGAAACCATGATGTGAAATTATAAGTAGAAGAAATAACTTCAATTTAATACATGGTATCGATACAGCTATAAATTACTGGTGATGTTGAGTAGCGCTAAGAGGGGAAACTAAAGTTAAGCATTCTGGTGCTCATTCCGATAAGATTTTATAACTAATACAACCATCCAATTATATGATGAAAGTCTATTGTTTCATAAATATAAAAATAAAATTATCTGCTAACGGAACATATTTCTAGAGGATTAATAACCATCTGACATATATTTAAGGAAAAGGAAAATCATAGCTGAACTTCGAAAAAAGAACACTGCAATATTTGCAGGAATCTCAAACCGAAGGAATTTTGAGCTTGTTTCGATAATTCAATTTTAGGAATTCCCGTTTCGCTTTATTTAGGTCGACATCTAAGAGATTTACCTGCGACAGAATTCTACCCTATACCTGCTTCATCCAATATTATTTCTAAATTTAGTCAATTAAGGAGCGAATTGAATAAGGATATTTTGATTCAAATGCAAATCTTTGCCCTCGAAATTTTTGGATTCAAATTCAATTTTGGATTGCTTCATTGGATTGCATCGTCGGCCCTTCTCAAACTTCCGTTAAAAATTACTAGTCCAACGATTAGAAGTAAAATTCTAAAATGAAATTTGTAAGTTCAAAAAGTAGATAATTGAAAATTTCTTATTAATTCATTTGATAAATAATGCAGTGTCTATTCTTCTTTTGTTCAAGAATACAGAGTCTAGGGTATTGAATGAAATAAAGAATTCAGTCCTGAAATATATTCTGTGGAAATTACCAAGTTATTCTTTATTTCATTCAATGCAATGGCTTTCTACGAAGTGCGGCCAAAAACGATTGATTACATTCGAGTCTAGGGTAGTTTCATCTCTCCGAGGCAGCACAAAGAAAGGATTTCATCTAGTACGAAATTTTTAAAAGGAGTTCGTACCAGTAACTATTCCCCATAATTTATCCCGGATGGTGCGTTTAACATTTGTAAATATTTATACACCGTATATTAACTCAGTAATAATAAGAATTTGGTCCGAATGAAATTATTTTTTTCATAATCTCGAATGTATCCCGAGAAAAAGAATCTGCATACAAAGAGCTCCGAAGGAACACAGAGATGAATCGAATACAAAAATTTGCATCCAACCCATCCAGAGGAAAAAAAGGAAAATATCATTCAAGGTACGCTCCGCATAAATCTTAAAGCGAAATGAGCCGAGGGAATGGAAAAAAAGAACGATAGCCGATTCTTAGAGAGCGAAAATTCATAGCTTCTCATCGAGCGAAATAGCTGCTGAAATATGTAATACCTCGAAAAAAATATGGCTACAATGCAATCAGCTTTTGAAATATTTTTGAAGTAAAGAATGATTATATCCATAGGATTTCGAATTTTTGGTTTTTATCAATATACGTAAATTATTAGTTAGCTCTTACATCAAACTTGCATTCGAACTAAGTTTATACAAGAGGACCGAATGAATTTAAAGACTAAAATTAATTGATTATTAGACTTGGTCGAAGATTACAGCTCTGTCTATGAAAATCAATCGCTTGATCGTCATATCACATTGTGATGAAATAATATGTTATGGAATTGAGAAATATTATGTGCAAACAATATATTTAAGAAGATTGCAGAAAAGACAAAGGGTACCAATGGAATGGAAAATAAAACCATTCTATATTTCCCTCATTAACTGTCAATCTGCTAAGAAACGAACGTAATTTACATATCTGAGAGAATAGCTGCACTGTTAAGAATGCTTTAACAGCTGAGGTAATTTAACGCTTATGGGCGCCATGGGGAATCGAACCCGGGACCGCTTTCACCGAAGTCGAACGCTTTGGCTATCCGGGAGCTCAAGAGTCTAAGAAAATCTAAATCGATAATACAGGTGGGCGTATACATACTTGTAAGACGAAACAAATATCAATAATGGTGATGAGAAATGGAAAATAAAATTCTTAGTTAATTACGATTACACGAAACTTTTTTGATGTCATTGCGTATCGCAAATGGCATACATAATATTGCTTTTATAATGTTCTTGTACAGCTGTATATTGATACTTGCCACATACACTCTGCTGAATTTGATTCATAAATCTAATAAATTACCTTATTTTAGAAATTTTAGCTTATATCGTGCTGTTTCGATGTATGATAAATACTTTAATAAAACCGACCAGGTCATATATAATTCGACCTCGTAACAATTATGATAATCAGCTTGCATCGAGACATCACATGATGATAATTGAGATAATTTGCTGTTTAACACTGTACCGAGATGATACCGTGAAGAATAATTATTAACATTCTGAATTTTATATTAAAGGTGTGCAACGCTGATAGTTGTGTGACGATAATATGCTTTATAATTAGTTGGTATTTGTGCATTACAGAGGCATGCAAACGATATTTTTATCAGTCACGATTTTTCGGTCATTTTTTGTTGAGTTAGATAATGACTATTTGCATTAACTGACAGACCATTTAGAGAATAAATAAAGCTAAAGATAAATATCCCAGGGAACAACTCCGGAAGACTTCTAATTTACGGGTAGAAATTACTAGAGGTTTTTCTAAACATGTAATAATAGGAAAAATAAATAAATATACCAAACCAATAACAATTTGTTATCAGAACAGATGATCTTTGTATCGCGATCGGGCGATCAAAATTTTATAGCCCCACATAAAATTTATTGAGAAGTGACACATAAAACAAGACAACTTTGAATAAAGATAATGCAAATGATTAGTAATTACGTCACAAACATTAAGATAATAATCGGATTATTTTTAATATCCGCTTTTTTGAGATAAAATTAAATGAGTTAATGCTTTTAAAACTTATTGTTAATTAAAATCAATCAAATCAGAATATTAACTAGATTATTTAACTATCTAAATCGCAATTATTAGAAATTACAGATAATTTAATTTCAACATTATTCCAGAAATTATACACACATACACGATGTAACATGTATATAAATCTTTCTTTGTTTACCTCATTTGTAATTTTACTTCGATGCAGCTATTAAAGATCCTAGTTTTGATTGAAAAAGTATATGAAAAATTACGACGGATGGAAATGGGTACTACTAGATTTTGGAAGAGAGAGAGATGGAAATAAATATAAACTCTTTAAAATAATTTCAAGCATATTACGAACGAATCGAAAATATTATGAAGAGTTAAGCTACAGTCAGAAGCCAAGAGAGATACGTTAAGAAAAACATGAGAAATTCCGAGAAATGTTGCACTGTCGCTAATATTTAGAATGCTCCTAAGTGGTAGATTAAGTTAAGGAAGAAATCATAAATTCAAAGAGAGCCGACAAGTATAATTATATATACTTCTAAATGATGCTCAGAATTCAGAAAGTAGGAAATATTTGTTAACGAAAAAGGAAAGATTCAAACCATCAACTCTCTTTAGAATACACTCTGAATATCAAAGGAAAAGCCGATTGTATTTAATAATCAATATGTATCACACGTATCACCATAAGAATAGTCGCCGAACGTTTAATCCAAAAATTAAAACACAGAAGCGCTTCTGACTACGTATCCTGGCGAATAATTGTTGAATTCCAATGTTGAGAAACTTCCAAAAGGCAGAACTGGAATTTCATTTCCATTGATCGAGTCCTTTGAGACTGGAAATTTGCGTTCTACAGCTTTTGCCTCTTCTTAAACGATAGCTGATTCAGTCGACACTCAAGTTAACAGCCCAAACATTTGGATCGCTGAAACACTTCTTTTTATCCGTTCCGGATACGCTTCTCTCAGGCGACACGGTCTCAACTCGAAACCCGTTTTCCGTATAATGCCGACGTCAGAACCCTATTTGCTTTCCTACAAGTCTTGAAAGACCCGTCTCTATCCATTATCATCCTCTTCATTGAACCCATAAAAAAATAAATCCCCTGATTGATCGCAATGGGAAGTGTGGGCTGAAACTCGCTTCCCTCCCCTGCTTAATCTTATGCACCCTAGGAGTCCCTTTTTTCACTCTAGGAAAGAAAAGAGGGGAATATTCAGCGTCTTAATAAAAAATTCACCCCATTCAACCAGCAATCATTTTCTACGTGGAAATGCTCCAAAAGTGTGCCCCATTATCTGTCTGGATGCGCTCTTGATTTCAACTATCCTATCTAAATGAGAGCGATTAGGAGCAGACTTTTATAATGACTACCATTAAAAACTTCTTTAAAGTCTATTCCTATTAGCAGTATGTTCCGCACACATCTGTCAAGTTATCGTCTTGGATCTGGATTTTTGGTGCTCATGGCCGCTACGGTCACAGGGTATTTTTCCCGCCACATTTACCCTGTCAAACAATAACTTATTTCCCCCGAAACAATTGTCCTTACAATTTTACATACACAATGCTCATTCTTGTCACATATCCAAACATCCTAATATTTCTCTAGAAAACAATCAACATTATTATATAGAAATTCAGACAAAGCAAACGTTTTAGATTCCGAAATACCTCTATTAAGGAATTATAATCTGCCATATTGATTCTGAGCCTCTTAGAGGTAATTTTGTAGTAATGGCTATCTTTCTCGATGAAACTTTTCAAATTGTTTTTCAATTTTCTTTCATTATTTTTGCCCATCTCTGATGACTCTAAGGATTGTGAATAGCGAGAAGACATTAGTTAAAGCATCAGATATCGGTTTCCATGGGTAACAGCCAATATTTATTAAAATTATAACTGAATAAAAGAATAACTTACTTGAAAGTAAGGGCAAGTTTCGCCAATGAGAACATGAATTTGCTATGATATTAAATATTTTAATGCTAAAAAATTATCCTAAAATAGTTTTTTTTTCAAATTTGGTTTAAAATTTCTTCTCTTTACAAATGGAATACTCAATAATTATTGCACTTAACGCCAAAGGAATATTTACCTTAGCTGAAAAAAACGCTCTCTTTGTGGATAGAAGACTTTTAACTCCATATGAAAGGAACGATGCTATAAATTGAGAAGTTCTGTTAACAGTGCTAAAGAAAACGAATTCTCAATTTATCTGAGCTTAGATAGTAGGTAACAGATTAGGATGGCAAAGGTTACAAACAAACTACCTACTATCTACCTTATGATTTTTATTATTCTTCTCATCTGCCAACAGGAAACGGCATAGAAGAAGATTCAAGTTTTAACTTTTGAAAAAGATCGGCATATCAGATAAAGAGCGGTCACGTTATTTATCTTATAGAATCGTTCCTTACTATGTATATTTAAATTTAAACAGATTCCTTAAATAAATCTTAATATCCTTAAATTATCTTAATATAATAAAACTAAAATAAATCTTAATGATCATAAAATATTTATGCGTTCGTTTTTAGGTATTTTAGACATATGGATTTACCTTATCCGTAAATGGTGAATGAGGGCCTATTAGCGATTAGGAAACATACTAGATGCTTGTAGTTAAAATTTACAGGAGAGAATAAAGATTTTTTAATCCTTAGGAAAATCGATTTTAAAATATCACCTACGAGGGATATTCTCAGATAAAATTCCAGTCTAACTCTTATCGCCAATATAGCAATCAAATCATTTTAATATCACTCATTCGAATATACCACTATACCTACTATTCACAGAATACTCATTTCTCTAATTAAGGGACATATATTACACAAATAAGATAAAATTATCATCACCGAATGAAGTTAATTAAATCGACAGAGGAGAATTCGATGAAACCACGAAAATTTTCATAATTTCAACTAAATAATTATTAAGTTACTATTTAAACTCAATTGATTACATATCCTTAGGTCTAACCTAAACATATCCCGTAACGGAATAAAAGCGGTACTAAAGGACAAAATAATTTTTTATAGAGTAAAATGATTTTGAATTCTCCATGCTTCCAAATATTTCTCTCTGTTTCGCTAGAGATACTTCTCCTCGATTGGTAAAATCTCATCATCTTAAGTATCGATAAAGGAAGCACTTAGTACGAAATTTATTCCAGCCGATGCCTTTTACTTAAATGGAAAAAGGTGATCGAACGAGAGTAGAAAACTCATGTAATCTATAGATGACAAAGAAACGGATATAGAGATTTATACGATCCGTCTCTTAGAAAAAAGGGGGCATCTTGCGTGACAGCTACCACGAAGCTTACATGATGTCACACAAATACCCAAATTATTTGATTATTCTTCGTCGAGCTCTGAGGTAGGATTTCCGCTATCAACACCAATTACGAGGTCACGCAAGTCTGGACAAATGCTTGAATCAGAGAATTCATAAACGTTGCCACAAGAGAATAACAAAGCAACCATCAGTTAGTAATGAATTCTCAACAGTTGTGAACGGATCGATATTAATCGACATTATTTAAGATATTATATTCGACCTAAAATAAAGTTCGGAAGATGTTAATTGTTGATCTTTAGAAACCACCGCAAACAATTGCACTGAACATCTCAATCAGCAAAGATAAGCGAAATATTTTAAATTAAATTTTAAATGTGTTTAATATGAAGCTATGCTTTTGCTTTGAACGAAGTTGATATAGCCTGTGACATTGGTATCTAAATTTACCAATATATAATTATGTCTAAATTGGACATCATCATGCGCTGTGCATTATTGCACTTTTTCATTATATATCAATACAAAATTTCTTAATGTCACTTACTTTACCGTAAATTCCACGAATGCTTGTTTCCATTGAACGTCTTGTCATAAAGTTGATTGTTGCAGAAAGTTCAAGATACTGGCGGTCCTAATAAATAAGAAACAAAAGTGTTATCAGGAAGATATTTTTCCGATTAGCTGTATGAGCTGGATTTTTTGATAGACTATCAAAAATGTTTCGTATTTTTTTACAAATGTATTGCACAAAATCGAAATTCTCACTTTTAAAATATTGTTCATTGGGGGTAGTGTCTATTGACCAGAGGTGGACAGTCCGTGTCTCGCGGGCCACATGTGGCCAACCGTTTCATATTTGATCCGCGGATCTTCTAGCACTTATATGGAAACTCATTCACAAAGACCGATTGATCCATCCATCGCACGAAATGAAATTTTTTGTTCGAAGCATTTGGACCGTGAAAGTATTTAAATCAATGCAGGGCCTAAGTATCTCATTTAAGGAAAGATATTATATATATGTGATGATATACGTGCAACTTCATACCATTTTCTCAATTGTTTTAACTTAGTTTTAAAGTCTTAATTATTATCAAATTTAACGAACAATAGACTCCTCTTTAGTCCTAAGGTACCGGGAATCGAACCCAGGTTTTCCGATCGCCAGTAGGGTGTCGCGCAAGTTTCACGTCTTAGCTTCGAGAAAATGTTTTTCAGTACAGTAAAAACCTTTCAAAATGATCCCTCTAACGACGTTATCTACCCTTATACGGGCTTCTCTTGCGGTTCCGGTCTCTATTACACGATCCACATGGTATAAACACTGTCAAAACACTCTCCTACCGGATTATTACACGGATTTTTACCGACCCTAGATGCACTGCGATCGGCTTTAGACCATTGGCTGCCTCATTTAATAGACCAAAGATAATTTACATTATCGGCGTCGCCGTCCTACAGTTTCGTCTCACCGCCCCACCAGGCCTCTAAGAAGATTCATTTTGACTCACTTGTTTTCGATTGCTTGATTCGCGAGAAGAAAAAGAAGATATCGGGAAACAGAAAAATCTCCATACCAATGGATGGAGGATGTCCTGTTTCGCGATTGTTGATCTGTTAAAGCCGATTTTAGCTCTCAAATAGAAAGAGATCTTCAATCTAAGTCTCAAGGAAAATGTTTAATAAAAAGTCGCTATGCGGTATTGCGGAGAGTCAAAGATCACCCTCAAATTTTTTCTATCGTACAAGAAATGAAGTATTGTCAGATCCCAGTTAAAAAGTATAACGCGGTATTAGGAGATCCCCCAAAAAGCGCCTTAGGTAGGTTTCACTATAAATACTCCATTATAAATTGATATTTCCTCGTTTTATTTAAAAAATTCCTTAAAATTTCTTCGATAGTATTATTATTTATATCTACATCAATCAATTTGGTATGATAAAAAAAAAGAAGAAACGAAAATTTATTAGGAGAATAATTGAAAAAATGAACAAACTCAAGGAAATTTCTTAATAAAAACTACGTAAAATAAAGTTCGACTGCGTATACTCTTAACAAATAGAACTCGAACAAAACTCAATTCTCATCTTCCTCGGTTTTGGAACTTTAACTACAAATAATTGCTCTTTCTCTCAGTTTTACTCATCAAAAACCGATGACGTTGAAAATTACGAGTTATAAATTTGTAGCGTTCCTTTCTCTTTATTTCGAAGTGCAGTCTACTCCGTTTACAGTAGTATCAGCCACAAACAATACACTCGCAAACCATTGTGTACTGACGTCCCCTCCCCTGCCCTTCAACTGATCTAATTACCTTTTCCGCTTTCTCCACATGCGAAATTCTCTTTCCCGTTGCGCTGGCAAAATGTCCGTTTTATATCCCCGCAGCCTCCCGCTTCCATAACCCCGCCTCTTGGAAAATTTATTGCCTTCATCTCTCCTTCTCACCTTTCTCTCCCCTACCGACTGAAGCGCGACACACCACAACACCATTAGGTCCCCCCGATGTGTGGGACCTGAGCATCTTTTCCCACCTATTCTCTAGGCGTCTATTGACCGATTCGACCCAACCATTCACACCTATGAACAACGATAACCATTATAGGGCATCAGGGGACGACACGCGCTCCAAACTACGACACTCGTGTGTCTAGTGCATGAATGTGCGAGAGGGTGACACGATGCAAAGGCACCGCCCACTTCAATTCACAGTCACAATGAGTGCCTGCGCAGATGGCGAACGGACTTTGTCACTGGTATTTTTACAAGGAGATCGCCTCTTTGAGGGCTTTGCGGGAATTGTGGGTTGTGAGGTATATAATCGCAGGTTGGCTCATTCAAAAGAATTTAAGGGATATTTGAACTATTGGAGTACCCGCTGGGGATTTTCGATGGCTGCATTTTGTGGAAGAACGATGCGGAAACAGATTTTCTAGATCAGGGAACAATGAGTGGCGTGGCGACTAGGAGTAGAGGGTTGAGAATTTCCTGGAACGGTCATTATTTTTATTGTTGCAAGAGTAAGAGAAACCTATCTAAAAGCTACGGGGAGTATTTCCGTTGTATTATTGGCCAGGGACAATCTCAAATTTCGTGGACGCGTCTTCAATCTTGTTTTCTGTTATATTTGTAAACACTTTCATTTCCTCTCGAAATACAGAATTATTTTATATTTATATGAATAATATTTAAAGATTGAGTAAACTTAATTAACTGCCAGATTTAATGGATATTTAATTTTCATTTTTCTGTAGATTCTTGGATCAACCATAATTTCATATGGCAGAAGGAAGAATCCCTCAAAATTAGTCTTGTCATCAAATCATATAGCATGCATTTGATTTTATCCATTATTATTTTTCTAGAGCAAAGTTCCAAAATATTTCACAGATGACAATAAATAAATCCTCTATTAACGCATTCTTCATTTGCATCATATTCCCCTTCATTATTGACATTAGCTGTATTTTCTAAATGGAAGAGCTGTCATTGAGTTTTTGGTTGACATTCCTTCTAAGTATGTTTCTACAAACATCTATCATTTCGTTAAGTAGATTTCGTATGAACATAATTCCTTCTTTTCGTCCTGTATTGTACTTAAATTTCGCATATACCATTTTCATTTCCAATAACAAATATTAAATGAACAGTTGGATATTGAGAAAAATAACCTTTTATGTGACGTCAGGAAAGTAATCTGATATAAAATAGTCCTTTAGTTAACAATTTCTTTTTCTTTAGTAAATAACTAATCAACTATGTATTATTAAAATGGTACTTTAAAGTGTAACGGTGTAATAGTATCGTAATACGCAGATAAAAAGCAATAGTTACCCAAGCGTGATGATAAAAGTATTAGGTAATTGACCAAGAACATCAGTTTGTCTCCAAGGACGAAATTTTAACACCCATATGTAACAATAAGAACAGGGTACTTGTTTAAAAAAATATAGTAGAATTTTCAGAATGTCTTTTAATGAACACGTTCATGGTCGAACCCCAATTTACAAAATAAAAATGACATAGATGGTCTGCGGTGATAGGTTCAGGAAGGTCTCTGTCGTTGATGGGGTCAGCAATCGAGGCAATCCTATTTATGGAATCGCTCGAGAAACATTTTCTGAGAACGCTATCGTGAAACATCAATCAACGTTATAAAAATCGGAACTAAACCTTTCTGCTTTGGTCTACGCCTCGTCGCCCTCCCCAGACGTCCTCCCTTCTCATTGCCCTGCGAATACGCATTTTATATTATTGAGACACGCAACGTAGACACGTGCCTCACCCTCTCGTTTTATTATACTGTCGTAGGCGTGGTTCTCAAGGAATGGAGGGACGGTCGAAAGAAAAAATTATTGCAGCCGATGCCATGGCTCACGAATGCAGACGAACAAGGGACACGCACCGACACTCCACTTGAATTCTTTGGTAAAAAATGTCAGAAAAGCATCGCTGCCGGCTGAATGGGATAACATCAGGAGAGGCTGATGAAAAATGTCTACCATTATCTCTCTTTTAGGAACGGGAGGAAAGTAGATGAAATCTTTTCCCAGACATCTAAATGCCTCTCAACAAAAGAAATTGTCCATAGTTAGAGCAAAAAATGTGAAAAGCATACTTCAAATTCATAATTTTAAAACGCTATAATTTAAGCTCATGTCTGAGATAATTAACCCTCGAGTTTGAATGTAAGCTTCAATTAATGCTTTCAATGAACTTAGGCAGATATCTAAGAGAGATTGTATTAAAACTAAAACGTGCATACAATCAACGAAATTGATTTCAACTTATAAAGTGCCACTATATTTGCATGCATCTATTGCCTGGTACTACAATTGAGCGACAATGTTTTATCGTAGAATTGTTTAATCAACGACTCCGTTTCTCTTTCGATCATACAGTACACTGGAAGCTATACTGTTTTAAAACTTAAGAAAACAGTAGAAAAGCTCAGTTCTGTATATCATTAGGCGACTAAATAATTGTTTACCGCACGATGTAATGACTCAAGCTTAGTGGTCTCATTATCTTCCATTTTGAGATACAACCGACACCTTCAGAAGAATGTCACGGAAGATATTTCTATAATTAGTTAAATTATAGAAGTACTTATAATAATTAAATGTCAAAAAAACAATTTGTAAAATTAATAATTAAAATATTTAATAATAAAAAAGAAATCCTGCATAATAATAACTAACTTTAACCTTATTTAATAATTAATGTTAAGACTTAATCTTAATAATTTAAAGGTATATCACACGGATGATTCTGACAACCGAGGTCTTCCTAAGAAAGTTATTCCAAATGAGTGTTGGCCAAACAAGAATTTCCCTCTTTAAATTGACAACGAGGAAATCAATATTCAAAATCCTCTTAGACTAATGGTTTCATTATTAAAGTCAAATAATTATACGAATTGAGTCAAACTATATTTTCTAAAGCTATGGACTCTGATTCTGGTTTTCTGCGATAAACTGCACAATTTAGTAGTTATAAAATATTAATACAAAATTTTACCTTAATTGCCACAATAGAGATGTTTTCCGGTATATTATACGTTACAAAAATTTCATGATATAAAAATAAATATTACAAGGAGATAGAGCTTTTAAAGGTAGCTATTATTTTAATCAATTAACTTTTATCTGGCTGAGTAATAAATTATAACCGCATTTACATCTGTTTTCTCCGAATCAGATGGATAAAAAACGCAGCTTTGGAAAAAGGTGTGCCTTTCACCCAACTTTCCGCAAGCTAATCTCATATTTACCTCACTAATTTCCGCCCACCCATAAATCAAAAAAATACGCCAAAGCGTTCACACCCTCAGCGCGCCTAATCCCAGTATCGCTGTAACCAGCCGTATCGATCTGATCACCAATGATCATGCCACCGCCAGCAACCAACAACTCCGGCGAGCAAACATTCTAATTCAAAGGAAAAACAACGGAAAAAAATCCTTGAAAAGCAGAGGAAGCAAATGAGTCCCCTCACAAAAAACCGTGTTAGACGAGAAGAAGGCGCACATGAGGGAGGAATCGCCAAGGTAGGACAGGACAGATGTATGCGCAAAGAGGCGGTACATGTGGAGGTCGAAATGGGCGAAAGAGCAGAATGGTGATGCGGGGGGCGAAAAGCTTTATTCTACCGAACGAATGGGCGAGGGGAGGTTATCAGGAGACGGGGTGAGTGGAGTTTTTCAGAACTATAGGGGTGGAAAAGAAGGAGGTGGGGAAGAAGGAGCTTAGGGTTGCATTGAAGGGTTGGGGGATGGTAAAGGACTTAGTTTACCCCCCTTCTATTGATTCCTCCCTTGTAGAAAGGGGGTGGGGTTCTAAGAGGGGTTGGATGGCTTGGGTTGGGTTGCGATGGGGAAAGAGAAAGAGAGAGGGGTGGTAAATAGAAACTTAGCATCCCCAACCATTCCCTCATTGTAAAATATACGCTTACTTCACAAAAATAACTGTTAGTTATGGAAAGGCTTCCCGATAGTTCAAGTTAAATGAACTCAAGTGCCACCCCTACGAATTTTTGACGCTCCTCAGCTATGCGATTGAAAATGGATCTCCTTTCCCGTAATTTAATAAACAGAGCAGTAAAGTTTAAGTAATTAATGTTTCTAAATTATGCATAATTTTTAAACAGAACTAATTTTCATAATGTAAATAATTTTGTAAATTAATCTATAATTCTAAATGCAAATATTCTTTTAATATTGTAAGCACCGTCTAAATATAAATACTTTATGAATTTAAATAGTTGTTTAAAAATTTAACATACTGTAAGATTATATCTAAATGGATCGTAATAAATTCAAAATATGTAGATAGTTTGGGTCTATGCCTGGTTATTTTCCAGCTTTTGACGTTAGAACAGTTGCACTCCATTTGAAGATGTCTAATGCAAACGTGCCTTCATCTTCGCCGCGATATACATTGACCTAATTAATAATAATGGAAATTATAAGGAAGTTTTTTGTATGACTGAACAAATATCCGGAGTATCTACATAGAAAATATACTTTTGATATTCATTCGTTCCTTATTACAGTGCACAGAAGCCGGTTTATCGCAGAGCCTAGGAACTCTGACTTGAGCTATTATGAATGTAAATCCAAGATGAGAGGATATATGCCAATACTCTTCTCCCTACTTTGTAGAGATTTTAAGTTTTCCATAAGAGAAAGAAAATTATTAGAGCTAAACAAATAGTATAATCATTTTCTCTACGGTAACACCAAAGAGGCTGGCATCTAACATAAATAGTAATAGATTTTCCTCTATCATATTTCTTAATGAATATTTTTTCTAATTATCAGATCCCAGGCGGTCACTTAAGTTTATATGACGGTATTTTAGCGGGCCAAACTTTGGTCAACTTCCATAACCCGATTTGAATAGGAAATTAGTCCTCAGAGGGATGAGATGAGGATAGAGATTGAGAGCGAGATAAGAGAGAGATTCGAAAAGGAGAAATTCAGGTAAATGAAGAGGGAAAAGGGAAGAAGGAAAGCGGTCAGAAAAAAGTAGGAGACGTTGGGGTGGGTTCAGTTTTGTGAGGGGTCGGTTGAGGGTGAAATGGAGAGGTGAGGACGTTAGGGGAGGGAGTGGTCGCTGGAGAATATTGAGAGAGAGATGACTGAGAGGGAGAGGAAGTTGGAAAATGGGATGAAATGGGTGCTACCGCCTGTTCGTGTGCTTCGAGAAGGGAAGGACGTAGATGCTGACAGGTGAAAATGAGGAAAGGGAACTAATAAGAATGCCAAGTACGACTTGGGGATATGCGAGAAAATGGTGAGGCGTGAGTTTTGACAAGAGACGACGGACTGACGCAATGGTGAAAGATGCTGGACAGGGACGAAATCTTCTACTTATCTTCGCATTTGAATTCATCCCTTCTGACAGAGGATTTGTGATAAAAATATTATTCTTTAACGGAAACCGGTATCCCCAACAGTTACGTCTTACAATAACCTCAAACATATACAAACATCTACATACTAACATCTACATAATTAAGTAAAACGCGGGCTCTTGTGATTAACTTGATAGTATATATATTGAAAATTCATTCACTTGCGATTCCAACACAGAATGCAATATACACACATGAAACAACTGTTTAAATTCAACATCAAGCGAGTTAAGTCTTGGTATATTATTGGTGAAAAGGCTCTTTCCTAGCACAGTCTTAGTAGTGCTCTTTGATTTTATTTAAGCTCCTTAAACTTTCAAAGTAAATATACTCCATCATCTGTATCGACAGTCCATAATTGTCTCTTGTGATAAATCTACAAAACTCATATGATCAAGTGCATTATAATAGTAACGAAAACTTCATTTGTTGATTTCAAAACATAGAAACATTGTGATTTCTGACTCCTACATGAAGAAAGAAGAAATAAATAGAAATAACGTTGAAAGCATGCTACACAATCAAATTACATATATCGCTCAGAAAAATTCCAAAAGGTAATTACATCAGTTTATTTTATGATAAAAATAATACTCTAATTTAAAAAATTGAATTAAGTTCCACTATCTTATTTTCGCAACTCAATGGTAAAATTTTTACTCCGTTATTACGAGAAAATATTTTATATAGAAGTTAAT
Source organism: Pachydiplax longipennis (assembly GCA_036926295.1). Classification (NCBI taxonomy): domain Eukaryota; kingdom Metazoa; phylum Arthropoda; class Insecta; order Odonata; family Libellulidae; genus Pachydiplax; species Pachydiplax longipennis. Next base: position 10,474,973 of record JAVFKF010000034.1, on the reverse strand, counting down.
TTATGTCGCTCTTTGTCATAATCAGATTATTGCTTATGCTAAAGCAAAGAACACATTATATGTAATTAATATGGATCTTTCGAGGCTATCAAGGGATTAACATTTGATAATGATAAAATCATAATTGATATCAATTATATAATGATTGTAGTCTAATTGGTGATTATATATTTCGTTTTTTCTTAAAAACTTAAATCACAGTAAATGATACCTTCGCTACTCTAGCTCTAAAAGCTAATGAAGAATTAATCCCGAAATGTATGAGAAGAGAGAGATGGTATTTATATGAAATTATTAATTCCCCGCATTCTAATGGAATCGATAAACTAATAATCAATGAATAAATACGCTGTAAATATAACTGAATGTTAAAGACATATTGACAAAATAACAGTGAAGAATATTTTAGAGCAAACACTCTAAGGTCTTTTGCTTGAAACATTCTAACACTCAGTTATTGATCTAATATTTTAATATATCTGTTTTATATTCAATTTTAAATATGTTAGCACCACAAAATCTGATACACGAGTAGCCATTGAAAACTCCTAATTATGGATAAATTACCATTCCCTCTCAACATGTAAAACATCACGAAACTATTTCGCCTTGCCTGAAAGTTTTGTCATTTCTAATTTAGTACTACACTCTGCTGGGATTCAATGCCTGTTATCGAACTTAAACGAGTATTTTAATGAATCGCAAAAGAGCATTGAACCAACATTCTCAGTTCACAAACTTCTGATATCCTCACTCTGGATCGAATTCTTTCATTTCATGCTCATTGTCTGGCGTAAAAATGCTTACTAACGTTTTTGCTTACAGCATTAAAGATTTTTGAATTCATAGAGCCATTAAAGGCAGAAGGAAAACAGTTTAATGACCTTAAAAAAATGCAGGGAGTCACATACGTTAAAGTCCCTGTGGTAAAAAATAACCAGAATTCCAAGTCACGGAAATTTTACGGAATTCACCGTCCCTATTCAAATTAGCGATATGAGAACGGAAAGGGTCATGCGCGACGTAGAGAATGCTAGAAAAAACAAGAGAGAGATGGCACTATCTGCATGGCAACAAGAAGTTAGAGAGAGAGAGGCAGAAAGAGGATTAAGTCGAACCGCTGACTGAAGAGATTGGAGACCGTAAAAAGAGAGGGAGAGGTGAATTTCTGGCAAATGAGGGTTATTACGTTAAGTTGCGGCGGAGGGCGGGAAGAAAAGCGGCAGGTGGAGGAGAGAGAAAGGGGTTGAAAGCGTGGGTGAGGAGAGCACCGATGTGAATGCCTCCGAATACTCCCAATTCGCTGCTGTGCCACTAAACTCCCGTGAGGCGAGTAGCCGATAACGAGGAAATATTCTCTCTTCCGGGATGCTGAAGATGAATTACGAAGCTCCTGAGCAGGACTGTTGGTTTTTCGCGGAGAAAAAGGTTTATGGACGATTAGCCACGCGCAGCGTCCGCAAGGCTGAAATGGTAATTTGCCACGAAGCGTACATTAAGAAGTTATCAAGTAGATTACTGTTTCCGCTTTTCATGTAAATGTGCGTACAGTAGTATTCATGAAACCATTAGTCTATCGCTAAATTTGCAAATATAATAAGTTCAGAATGTTATATAATACCTATATTTGAAAGGAAATAGATAAACTTACTGGAGTTTAAATCCAGGTCGCTACCATTTCGCGTGGTTAGAGTACCTGGCTGGAAAGTAGGAAATCTGGAGTTTCATTTAAAATTTCATCTCAATATCTTTTACTTCTGTTTACCATTGGATATTCATATATTATCAAAGCCATGAATAACACTGAAGCCAAAATAAACAAAAGATATGTAAATTTTTATCCTTCATCGAAAGGCAATTTAAGAGTTATTCATTTATCACGTCATAGCAGTCATAACCTCATGTCTTTAGCAAATGACATACTCTAATGAAATTCTAATGAATTTTTAATCAGATAAAGCAAATAACAGCTACATAAATAACTATTTCGTCTTTTATAATAAGTTTTAACAAAGTGGCAGGGCAATCCCAATCATAGCAGATCTGTCCTGTCTTTTTCTCGCCCTAAAATATGCTATTAAATTTCAATCTTCTTTCAGAAATATGATGTAATATTAAGGGAATGAGAGATAATTTAATGCATGCACGCGTACAATTATCTGCTTGGTATCATTAAAATGCTCATGATAAAAATGACGATATGTGAAATAATCAACTGCTTACGCCATGACTTCTTGAAAGGTTGCCATCAGGAACAAAATAAACAGTAAACTTTTATTCTCCACAGGATTAATTTTGGTATACGAAATGCTCTTTGATGCTTATTATATCTAAATGAGCGATCACTCTGAAATTTAATTCTAAATAGTAACAAAAAAAACATTGAATAATAGCGCACAAATACAGTTTCTGTTTCCCATTAGATTTTCATTCCCCGGAGAGCATCAATTTTTTTAGAATTAGTTTCTCCGGTCAAAGTTAAAATTGAACTAATTAACCAAACTACCATTAACCGATTCTCCTAAGTTGGTTCCTTCTCGTACCTTGCTGTTATGGAATCATAAACAATTTCTAAAGAATAGATGTGCACTTATTTGAATCAAAATGAAAGATTTCTTGCTCATATTTAAAAGAAAATTTCTTACACCGTAAGATATAATTTTTTCTCTATTCACTTTATCATTGATATTATATGCAATTATTGAAGACGACACTGCTCTTATTTGCCTCTATATTTAACATTCAGACAAACTCATGTGACCATCAGCTCAATCATATGACTCCTGTTCATCAGAATTAAAACTTCTTACGTCGACTAAGACTTCAAGACTTTATTCTCTAGCTGTGTGAATTTCTGATATTTTTGTAGGAAGAGGTTCCTCAGAGCTTACTTCACTGTCTTCAATTTCAACTAACTTTGAAATATTTTTAAAAATATGCTGTTTTATGTCCCTAGAAATCTCCCGAGGTTTCTGTCACCGTATTCTCATGTATACAGTTTTTTTTCAAACCTTTCGGTTCAAGATCGAGAAAATGTATCTTTCATCCGTCCTCTTACTCTCAATTTTGCCTGTCTGTGAAAATTAGAAATCTGCTGAGATATGAGCGATGCAAGGACCTCCCCATTCTTGAACGATTTTAGAATGCCATTTACATTTACACATTTAGCATCTGTATCAGTTAAGAAAATGATGACTAACTTCCTCACTTATTTTGCTTATCAAGCCGCATTACCTTTCCAAATCTCTTCATAGCTATTGGTGTAGGGATTTGAGGATACATACAGCCTCAGAAGAAATGATTTATCGACAGACCACTCACTACGTGTGATAAGGAGTTAAAAGGCTTCTTTCTTTCCGCAACTCTTACTTTCCGCGAGAAAGAAAAGAAATTATTGAAACTTCGTCGAATGTACTCTTTTTTTGAAATAATTACGTTAAACATTTATTAGAGATTGATAGAAAAGAGTTGAAACCAGATGTTATAGGCCACCACACGTCAAAACCTCTATGCATCTCTAAATCTCTCTAGGAAAATGAATTCAAGATATAATCTCCTCTTACAATTCTCTCCCAGCAAGTTCATTAGTGCTGATATTCAACAGCTCCTCTTGAGTATCCTTCCGGGAAAATAAATCACAAACGACAGGCTTTTAGAAAACACATTTTCCAGCCAGGACGAAACACCTAGATCAAAAGAAGTGACTTTAAACGTCTATGAATAGAAGCTGGCCATTTTTTCTGCACGAATTTAACTTCCATATTTTTCAACCCTCGTTCAAGGGGTCTTGAAAAATCTCAAGAGTCGAAGAGAGGAGGTTGCATCTGCGGGTGTGGGGAGTGCAATTAATTAGCGGACGATGCAAATAATGAGAGATGGATGAAAGAGGGTGAGTGAAAGAGAAAGATCTAATAGTTTGACGAGGGTTTTGGCCTGAGGGCGGTGGAAGTGCCCCCTGGTGGCTGTAGAAGGAGAGGGGGTCAGCGAAAGAGGGCTTATGAACGTAATTCGTCTACGCAGGGAAGGAAAACTGATCGATTTCCAGCGTTTGTGCTCGAAATGCTGTGGGGAAGTTTGCTTTGTGTTTTAAACCCTCGACCTCCATCTTGTCTTTAAGCTACTGCTTGCCAAAGGAAGGTTGAAAAACATCCGTAAACACGGAATCTCCCAAAAATGAAGCGTAGGAGACGTGGCGACCTAGCAGATGGGCTTTCCATCCCCAGTATAATAACGCATGTTCTTTAAATTTACCTGTAAAATGATTATTATTGAGAAAAATAATTTTTTCTTACTCCCAGCTCTGCATTAAGCTAACTGAGATCACCGCATCAAACATCGCATTTTATTACAATATTTGTGAGTAATTAAAGCCACTGTAGGTGCTGAGGATCAGTGTTAACTGTTTACATAAAACGATACGTGTTTGATTTAAAATCATGTTTTCAAGTTCATGAAAGCGAGGGGAAAATAAATTAATAATGGTGTGGCTCTTCATATTACGTTCTAAAACGAAGCTTACTAAAAGCTTTAGAAGATAGGATCACTCGCACTGGCTAAAACTTATTTCCTTATTGGTATCGCCATAACTACTCTTTTCCGCCGTTTTGTACGTAAAGCAATTACTCCCACACTTTCTAGGTTAGAAATTTAGGTGCTATAAATTGGTTCCAACGATAAAGAATTTCACTAATACAAATTTTGATGAAATTGTTATCAATACTTCTTACATTTAAGTTGATATTTACTTCACAATAATCATTTCATCGAAACGGGCATTATTGTTACAACCTCGGGAAAATTTGAATAGTTTATTTTAAATAATCGGAATATTATGAAATAATTTGTTACATAAATTTTTGAATTGATAAATAATTTTCTCATATATCCTGTCCGAGGAAAGAAAAATATTTTTAGGTGAATTCAAGATATATGTGGAACATAATAAAAATTTGCTCTCCACTTTTCATTACATGTATGGACTTGTAAAAATGATGCAATAATGTAATCGAGTTCACCTTTCGCTAACTCGTGAAATTCCCCACAGATGGTCCTAATAATTAACATTTGTGTCCATAAAAATTATCCCTGAATAAGATAATTGCCAAAGTAGTAATATATTTCGACATATATCTGTACGTCCATCCTAACTCAATTTTTAGCGATGTAATGTGACTGAGATAATGAGAACATTGGAGAATCTCTTCATTAAAAGATTCTCATCTTAATCGCCTTATCTATCGATTTTCTCTGAATACCGAAGGGTTTGCCAAATGATTTTCGCTCGAACATTTCCCATGTTCTGATGGACAAGATCCCCTCAATTTTGTTATTTCGAGACACGCGAACTAAAAACGGAACGCCTTCGTTGAAGTGGGTTAACTTCCCGCGGAAACAGAAAGGTCTTTTGAATCGATACGAAGGTCGTGATGAAAACTCAAGTCTATTTTGCCTCATTCCTCCATTTTCCTTCTACGCAGTAAAGACAGTCACGTTATGGGGAAATAATATTTAAACAAGACTATTTGAATTCAAAATGTGGCATTTTAAAAAATTATAAATAGATTCGATTTCAAGTTCTAACGTACCTACGAAAAATTAATACTAAATGAGTTTCTGGTTTAGGTATAAAATTTTAAAATGTACATTTAGCTTTAATTTGACAATACATTTAATAAAAACTTCCATAATAATTTACACTTTTAAAATAACATTTTACTGCTCAAAGCATATAAGTTCTGACTTCATCCTTTCCTAACCAGAGTGTGTTATGTTTAAGGTTAGATTCAATGTAGATTATGATCAGCCCTTTTATCAATTCCATGAAATACATATTTATTACACATATTCTTTTGAATTCTTAATAGTTGGCAATGTGCTACAAAAAGTATCATCATGATATGCTGGCGAAAATTTCTACTTTCAGAATTTCTCACCGCTAAAGAAACTCCTCTTCACTGCCATTCGTAGAAATACGAAGAGAATCAAGCAGTGTACTATTTTGGTATCGATATGCCGATATTATCGAAAAACAAGGGTGCAATTCCAAGGGAAAAGAAATTAGGACAGGATACGGAATTGGAGGGGCTGCCAACCGAAGGAGAATGGATTAGAGATGAAGAACATTGATCGGAGACGACCCCGATTCCTTAACCTCCGACAACAGATTCCATGAGCAAAATAATGACCAACATCACGACTCAGACTAAATCAATTCCAGCCTGCGAATCCTGAGCACATTCAGTTAACAAGACATTGATCAAATATTCAATGAAGTTGTATGAGAAAACATGTCCCTCTTCACAACAACCGATTGAGTTTCTTCGTTCAGAAGAATAGAATATGAATCATTAATTATTATATGTTATAAATTAAAATGTTATAACAAGATTTTTAAATGGCATACAATAGGATAGCATGTAGAAATGATGATAACTGCGATTTATCACATTGACAAACAAAATAAAATTCAGTTCCAAAGCGCTAGAAGAGAAAATATAAAAAAATTAATGTAATTGTTGAAATTTCTTCCAAAGCAGCAACGTTTTAGATATAAAAATGAATACTACTTTTCATAATTTTTTTCCTTTTCTAATAAATCCTCATGTAAAAATATCGCAGATAGAAGTTAGAAAGAGAAGCCTACTCAGATCTGACTTTGGTAAATAAAGGGGAATGATAAAAATCGTTCCGTAGCTACAGAAATACATAAATTATCATTCAGGTTTACTTTGAAGCAGTATGCTAATACCCTAAAGTAGTTCTCAAATGAGAACGAAGGTGTTACTAGCATCGTACTGATTATTGAGTTACTTTATTTAGCAATCCAAATCCTGATAAACCTTACATTTTTCCTCCGTCCTCCTATGTGAACCCTCTCCTCTTTCACCATCTCCAACACTCCGTCTGTTGTTCTCTCGAGTCATCATTTTCCAATCGCTTCTCTCGAAAATAATTTAGAGGATGATTTTTTCAAAGTACCGAAGAAACATTCTTCAAGATGTGTTCTTCCTATGCTTTTAACTTTCGTTCAAATTTATCGATCTTCTTAACAGAAGGTAAAGTTACCGTAACGCAAGGGCTGCAGGGATTTTCGATTCGTCGTTTTTAGAAAGTAGGATAGTCTATCAAGTAAAATACGATAGTTTGAGTGAAACGTAATCAATCGATAAACAAAATAACCGTCGTGATGCAATCCTGAATCGATGATTTTCAACCTACGGTATCACGTTACCTCTCGACGAAGGTTCTACTCATGGCACAACACAGAAATTAATAAGTTATGATCTAAAAATACAGATGGAATGATCGAATCGTGGAATCACATCATGGAAGCAGCGTTCATCCGCCGCGATCGGATGAGTCTTTAATGAATCAAGTAATCGCATTGAGCGGCGGTCCCCAATCGAGCAGTCCTTTCAATTACGCATGACCAGGTCATTACCTGCTTCGTAAACTCTTGCTCATTCCGATAGCTACGTGTAGCACCCATTTCAAACTCGCTGCTGGCGATACAAAAATGCGTATTTTTTCAGGATTGATCGCCGATCGGACAGTGCCGGTCAAACAGAATCAATCGGTGAAGCGTAAAATCGCTCTTTACGTTAGTAAAATATTATCGTCATTCTATAACACTGGACCAGTATGAGACTAATATTAGATTATTTTCTTATATTGCATAATATCCATGGCTAAACTCTATATGGAACGAAAATCGTCGAATATTTGCAGTAGTAACTGGAAAGAAGGATTGAGTATATTGATTTTCCGACACAACTACAACCATTCTCTTAATACCAAGGGTTAAGAGGATTCCTAGTTCCATTGCGGTGCGAGACGAGAATTGTTATAATTATGGATTATAAGAGGCCGAATAGAAATTTTGATAATGCAGCTACGTGGATGTTATTCTTCTTACAAGTGGAAAAATTAATTGAAAAGATTATTTAGTTATTCCTGGTTCTTTACTTAGATTACCAGAAGCCATCTTTACATCGTGGTGAGGTAAGGTGAAAATTTGGAAACATAATTTATGATAATGTTACAAAGTGTATACTTATTATTATCATTAATATTATGATTATTTTCCAGAACCAAACATTACCCGTATCCAAAACAAGAGCGTTCATAGCTGTAATAATCTAGGAAAATCATAAAACCCACCAGTTCTTATTCCCTATTGTTTCAATAGTAATTTTACTTGAATTCAAATGGAGATGATCAATTCCAATCTTGATATGATTAGAGAGAAAATAAAGTGATTCCGAGTTAACTGTCACTTTTCCTTTGATGTAGATGAAAGTTTAACGATAACTCGCGGATAGTTCCATGCATGGCCATCCATGCTTAGAATATCATGTCCAAATTCGTTAGCAGACAAACAGGAAAGACTCAGACGTTGAGAAACCCGAAAATTTTCCATGAAAATATATAATGAATGCGAGAAAGAATGGATTATGGCATGAAAGTGAGAAAAGACGAGAGAAAATCTAGATGGAGAAGCTTTTTCTTTTCCAAAACATCCCACCGACCTAGAAGTTAGGAAAAACGTTGCGGTTCTGCGAAATCAAATTTCCTTGGAAAAGCCTTTACCCCATTACGGGTCCCTTTCAGAAGCCACAGGGACCTGGACCTTTCCGAAAACAGGGAAAATAGAGATTCCTCGAATTCTCTACCTGCGTCATTCGAGACCATTAAGAGTTGCTTACGAAACATTTTTAAATTGTAATGACAAATAATTCGACGAACTGAGATAGGAAAAAAAGAGCATAGTTTTGCAGCAAAGCTACACCATCGGGCGATGATGAGAAGACTTCAAACGAATCACCTTCCGCGGATTTGTTTCACGTGTTTTCCTCTTATTGCAACAGAGAGGGCTTCTGTGTAGGATGTAAGGAATGCCTGTGAGGCCATAAAAAATTACTTATTCCGAAAATGCTTCAGAACTGAATTTTAGGCTGATTAAAATCGAGTATTTCGGGATCTTTCATCCTAAAAGCAATGCTTCGCTCACGAATATATTTAAAAAAAAAAGGCTTGGTATTTTAGTAAGTAAAGAGTTCAGTAATAACATCTCTCATATTCAACGATCTTTTGTAGTTACTCCGTTCCACTTTCCCACGATCACGGATTTTGATGCGTTTTGAGTTTAGCATATATAGTTGAAAATGAAGGAAAGCAGAAATCTGTTAAAAGTGAGATAACAGGAAAATAATTTACATCACTCTAATATAAAGAAGAAATCTCATCTCCTTGCATTCGTGTTGTGAATAAACTTCCCTTATTTAAAAACACCGCCGAAATGTCCAGGAAAAAAACAGTTTTCGCATAATTTACATTAAATTCTAAATTTGAAGCTCATCTACAGGTGTAAATTTTACAAGAATTTTCCAACTGTCGTCCTTTCTATGTTATGTCGGCATCACGATGAAGCTAAATAAATTATTTCATCTGCTCCACATATGTATCTAAGAACATATATCCTTGACAACGCTCCCAAAGAGATTTAAAACCCCTGTGCGGCTTCCATTCCATATAAGGACGTGCCTGCGAATCTGCTCCACATCCCTCACCCTTTAGGGGCTGGTCCCTAGTATCCGGGGAGGGTGAATGAGGGGTGGGAGAGGGTGTCGGAAGGGGTGGTTGGCGAAACTGTGGCAGAATGAGGGAGGCTGGGAGGGTAGTGGACGTATGAGAATGAAGCTTGGGTTAAATTTGGCAACGCCGCCGGATAGGGTACGGAACATCCCTTGACGCATGACGTGGCAAACCCTCGCATCCCTCTTGTCTTCCCATCCCTCTCTTCCTCAACAAATTTCTCTTTTTTCTCTCTCGCCAACCTACTTTCCCTCTAATTTTTTCTCTCATTTCCTCACACACTCGATATCCTCTCTCGTTTCCTCTTTTGCCTCTCCCGCTGTCCACGCACTGCCTGGCTTTTTTATAATCCTTTCCAAAAAGCTTATCTCACGTATCATATTCCCTAAAGGCAAGATTTCACCTACATCAATGGTTAGTCTTAGAATGTAATAGCTACAAACTCTGCGATGCTTCTAGGCTTGATAGAAGCGGATATTTTTTAGCGTTTCAAGGAAGTAATTGTCGTGATAGTACGATTTAGATTGAAAAAATCCAACTTTTTTAAATAAAATTACCTGTTGTTTTAATTTTTACAGAAATATAAAATATCCAGATTCAACAAAATGTGGTGTGATTCTGACAATGAGATATTTTATGTTCCAAAATCCATTAGTGGAAATTTTTAAATTTTGAAGTTTTGTTGAAATAAGTAGGTATATGGAAAAACGAATTCGGAGAAAATTTTGGCGATCCTTTCCTAAAAGTACTTGAAATCGCCATTTATATACTAAATGCATACATGTAAGTTAATTAAATTGTGGTCATAAAATTTTCCAGTGAAAAGCACTTAATAATAGCCACTGGTAAAGAAGGTAAAGAAAAACTTTGTAATCATTGTCATAATTCATTATGCCATTTACGAAGTCCGGCCGACGATGATAGAATACACTCTGCATATCATTGATCAGGTTATGTATAGCCATGTCTGAAAGTCATTTGTTTCTTGAAGAAAACTATCATGTAATTTTTACTGAAACCAGCTCGTGAACTGCAATATAAATTCATAAAATCATATTTTAGACAAAGTTTCAGGATTTTGGTGGATCTTCAGTGCTTGAAACTGGGAATGGTCTGAAACGGATTTTATAATTTTTATTGGTTACCCTCACTCTTCCGAACCCCTGATTTAAAACTGACAATCGATAATATTTAATTCTATCTCTGCAATGTTATAACGGTTTTAAGAAGAATAGTAAATAGAAAAAACATTCTCATAAAAGAAGTTTAATAGTAACATTAGTCTATAAATGTTGATAATATATTGAGATCAAAACTGAAGGTATCCTGATCTCAGAGATCCGAAAAATTATGATAAAATGATATTCGGATTGAGAAGATAATCTTATTAAATATATCGTGTTACAGTTATAACAATCCAAAATTCTTCTCTATTCTAAAATAAATCTCCTTCACAGGATATGATTTATGGTCTCTTGAACATGTAAATGCTCTTGTAGATTACACTTATCAACGTAAAGAAGTACAAAAGTGGGTTTTCTATTAGCTTTTAGAAACTCATTGGCTATCAATGTAACTAGTCAAAAAAGCGGTTCTTTTACATCTGCACATCTTCAGAGTGGAAAATAATTATAAACCATTAAATTGCTTTCTCAAAAAATAACAGGCTTCATGAAGCAGATAATTTTGCAAACCGTGCGCTGATTAAGGATATTTATCATTATACATACATTATAAAAATAAAATTACGTTCTCTTTATTCCGGCCTTATGCAAAGCTCAATTAAATTCTGAGTATGAATTTAGAGGAGAGAGAAACAGTTAACCTGTCCCGGAAATGGTTGACTGACCACATATAAAATCGTTTTATTCAGCGTGACTTTTATAGTTTATGTCTGAACTCTATTAAAGGCCACCAAAGACATGCACGTAGCATTTCGAAGCACTTGTGGGGGGAGTTACGTCACGTGGTCGGTCGTCATAGTTACGGCGCGCCTTTGCCGGAGTAAACATTCTACCGGAGAAGGAATGAAAGAGTGACAGATTTGTGAGTTCTGAAAAAGGAATTATTTCTTGCGAAGGACAGGCAGCTTTATGACAACTGCAAGGAATCTCTCTCCATTTTTTCCTTGACAGAACTCTATTGATTCTATAGGCAACAGAAGGATATGATTGAGACGGCTAGGTTCATCCTTTGGATTTTTACGTCCTGATACCGTGATGAAAATGCAAAACATTTTTGGAGTCGATCTTACCGCTAAATAAAGAACGTTTAATGGTCTCAAAAGTGTTCGGAAAATTCTATAATCTAATTTAACTAAACGATTAAGTCGATTTGATATTAAAATGTAAAAGTAACAGCTTCTTTCCCACACAACGTTGATGTTATTATTGTATAGTTTTAGAAAGAAATATCATACTATCTACAATGGAATAACACCAACTAAAGCCTTAAATTACTGAATTTAATAGACTGCATCAGCCGGGAACTTGTTGATGATTGGTATTGTAACCACGGAAAATTGACTGCATAATTATGAACAAAAGAATTTGGACCGATTATTTTACATCCCTTCCTGTCTAATCTCTTCCTATGTTTATGGAAAGGAGATTTGCTCTCTTAATATTAGTTATAATCATACAAATTTTGATTTTCTTGATGGAATATTCTTGGAGTCAACATAAATCCTACAATGAACTTCCGTGAGAAATCGAAACATTACTGACGCTTTCTTCTGCTTAAACCATGAGAAACACGCCAAAAACACGGCAAGGCAAATGAACAATGGAACTTAAAGACAGCTATAATGACCACAATCACTTCGGTGGCTAAGAAAAATTCAGAATAGACTATTTTGAAGATGCCTATACGCTTTTGTTTTGAATTACTAAATAAAAATTTTGATGATATTAGACTTTGATAAATTACTTAAATTTCTATTCTACGGAAGGAAAATGATTCTTAGGACAAAATAGAGAAAATAATGTCCGCCTACCTCTAGAAAAAATGTTTCGTGTAGACCAAATGAAAATAAAGATTATAAAATTTGTTTTTCGCCAAATTTATTTAATATAGACTGGTTCCACGAAATGTATTTATATCCATAGCCTTGCACAAACTTGCACTAATAGACTATACCTGAAGGTATATATGGTGAATTTATACAGTTAAACTAGCGGCTATTAAGTGAATTTAAACATAAATATATGTCTTTTAATTTAGCCATACATATGCAATTCATATTTAAAATTTTCTGTACCATGAATATCAATCAAAACCAATAATACGGAATTGATGGACTGTAGATAGCAAGTAAGATATTTTATTTCAATTGGAAAAATCTGATACAGAGAGGAGTAAAAATCGCACGTGCTCGAGAAAAGAACATAAAAAAATTATAGTTGAAACACATCCGACCCCATAAAATACATATGAATGTATGCAGAGACAATTGCAGTGTCTTAAAAAGAATCTCGATGGTGAAACGTGCAGATAAAAACCTGTCTTCTACAATACCTCTTACGGAAGTCAAACACGGAGTCTATTAGCATCGAAAGAGAATATTTAAGCCGAGAATCCACCTTTGGCACGCAGACACAAATAATGTCTGAGACGCTCCCGGATTTCCCTTGATAATTTTGGTTTCATCCTAGCATGCATGGGAACAAAAAACAAATTTCCCCTAACATATGGTCTCGGAAATTCCCTTTAAATAAAAGAAATCCTCGAGCCATCCCGTCGACATTTCCTTTCCGATGCTCTCTCCCGCTCGCAAACAAGTACCTTTCGATAGAAATAAATTTTGGAAAGAAGCCCACGGAAAAAATTCCGCCCTTCCTATTATGCGGAATACTACGGAATGCCGCAAGACGCCGTCCTAGTTTACTTCGGGAAATCCCACTCCTCTCCCACAATAAGCCGCTGGAATCCCAAAAGCTACGTGAACGAATTCCCAGTAGAATTCACCTGAAGACGTAGTCCAGACTTGAGAGAGACGCTAACCTTCGCCTGGCTCGACGCAACCCTCCCTCAGATGCTTATCTTTGGTTCGCGTGCACCGTATGGGCACGCGGTTCAATACTCACCTGTTTTGTCTCCGCTTGCCTCCTTCCCCTCTCCTTTAATCTCTCCTAATGTTCGCCTCATTCCTGATAATTATTTTCGAATTCTACCGATAATTTACCAACTCGTACGTTAAAAAAGTTTCGAAAGTAGTGTTCCAATGCAGTCGATGCACTCAGTTTTTTACTCCTGAGAGTTCGAGTGATATTTCGCCCAACTACCTGATTACCCTGTTATTAACGCTCTATTTTATACACGAAAGCATAAAAATCACACGCTTCATTTTCCTTCCCGGTAAGCGCGTTTTGCCTCTACAATACTCCCTAATATTTTACTATCCTTCCTTCTATATCTTATGCATCTCTTTATTCAGTTATATACATTAATCTTTTCAATTAATCAACAATTCTTTCAAACATCTAATTCAGCACATTTAACAAACTTCTCGGTCTTCCCCTCCCATTATCTACGTTTACCAACTCATCATACACGATCTTGGTCATTCTGTTTCTATCATAATATCCACGTATGACGTTTATCGATACTGGTCACGAACCCATTCTCTTAGAGAGGGTTCATTCATTACCAAGTAACATTTTTCCTTATTATTTCAACGCCTACTCCTACATAATACATTCCAACTGTATTCAGTTTACGAAATGTTTCTCCTGACTCACGATCTTCACTACGATGCAACTAGTTGGACGCAAGCATACTTTTATAAAATAAAATCCTTTTTAAAGTCTTTATTTTTTGAAACTTATTTATATTTACGTAAATGATCGTCAAGCGTTACATTATCATACATGCATTTGAACCTTTTAATACTAATAGATAAGTTTTTAATGGCAGCTGTAAAAGTATTGATAAAGTTGGATAATTTTATGCAATAGTAACAGCTCGAATAAATTTGCGCTTAGATACAGTGAAGGTTTGTCGGACTTTTCGCCACATTTTTTATAGTTTTTTTAGTTGCTCAAAACAATTTCACTATAAGTTTCACTTGGAAATCGACTTTTGAGATTTATTCTGTCATTTCCGTTGTAAATAATTGGATTAGTTTTAGATTTCATCATCACTGGCACAAATTTTTACATACGTACAACAGCTTCAATATTATATAATGTTTATAAAATTGTTGTTTTCATTTTGCAGAAAAGAGCAAATACCTGACAATAAAGCTCAAAGAAACTTACTAGTAATACGCAATCATCATTGATACCATGGTTAACAAATCTATGATTTTTATCTCGCGCTGAGAAAAAATAATGTGGAATCCCACTGAATGATTAATTATCACGAATTATATTTAGAGTAAAGAAATATATGAAAAATATTTCTGAAAATTCTAATATCTCATAAAGAAGTAGGACGGCAGAGATACGATTAAAAATTATAAGGCGACCTGCCAAGTATTCAAGAGAACCCAAATATTTATGATGAAATATTTTTAAGATATGAGTAAAGATTAAGCTTTATAAATAATAATTAGTGAAGACAGAAGAGCCCCAGAAGAGGAATGACAATGTTGAAAATTTGATTTAAAAACGCAAATAAGATGCTTCCAGCTTTAATTGACTAATTGTTGTTTGGTTTCCAAGACCTTTCATGGTGTTTTACATGTCTATTTTTTCTTTCTTTGAACCGTTTCTCAAGATCCTTTCCATGGACCTTTCTCCACTCAGTCATCCTCCTGATGACATTTGGGCGAGACATGGCAGCAAAACTGAATTCGGAAGTAAAGGTCACGCCAGGTTATGAGGTGAGGAGGAAAGAAAAAAAGATGGAAATTAAGAGAGAGAAATGAAATGTTTGGTGGAAAGGGCGTTGGAAAAGGAGCGAATGACCTTAACGGCAGTCTCCAAGAAGTAAGAAAACATCAAAATAGTTAGTGCGAAAGCAATGAACAATTTCCCTAACTTTAAAGTAAAAGAGGAGGGACTCTAGTGAGAATTGTTCTAGTTTACCTTAACGACTCTGGCAGACGACATAAATAAATGAAATTCAATACGTACTAGCGGCGAGTCTATACTTTTAATTTTACTCTTTGAAAGCAATAGAGTTAATCTGAACGCTTCATCGGCCATTCTCAGTCAATTATATGGTAATGCAATAAACTATCGTATTTTTTAATTTCTAAAGAAATTTCTTTTATTGGAAAATATATTAAAATGGAATAACGTTTCACAAAGAATGTTTATGTAGCCTATACATACAGGTTATCCCTGAGCATAATCAGCAACTTTTTTAATTGAAAACAACGAAATAGAGGCATCAATGGGAAAGAAATCTCTAAGAGACCTCTTTAGCAATTTCAATTGATTTACAATGATTTGGAACTCATTGAGAACGGAAATTTAGATATCTCATAACGAAAGAGCTACACAATCGACAATATGAATACTTTTCGATAACTATTCCCTTCGTCTTAAGTTCTTCAGCAACGGCTAACCGTCATCACGCCGTAATAAATATGTACGTATACAACACAAAATACACCATCTTAAGCTTATCTACGATACATTCGGTGAATTCATTACTAGCCTTGCAACGCCGAAGATCCCGGTTCGAATGCCATTTGGGCATGGTTTTTTATGTTTGCTTAATTGTAAGAGTGGTCTAATGAGACTAAAATTCAGCTAATAAAGCGGTGATATATCATACACACATTTAACTGAATATTTTTCTGATTTAGTTTTCATCTGTCTCTTTCATTTTTTGCTTAAAATGCAGAACGCCATCACCTAATCCCTCTAGTGTGCCTGAGCCACCACGCGCAGCCCTTTTTTTGCTTCCCATATACTCTTTGTGGCGCGTTACCTTTTCCATGCTGCTCACGAAGTTCGGCGTTCCACTACTAACTCGAAAGCACAAGAGTACTTTTCTTGTTCGCGGAATAGAATTACAAACTGAGACAGCCAAAACAAAACTAACTCTATAGAAGACTAAACTAACAACAGGCGGAAATCCTCGAGAAAATGAGACCTTAACCACGAAAAGACCCGATGAAGGTAAATTGACAGTGAAGCGGAGCTCACCATCACGAACCGATAACGTCGAACAACAATATAAAAACGGTTTAATGCACTGCTAGAGCGTGACAGCCGATCGTGGAAACAATCACCGGTGAGTAATAAACTTTCCCTTTAAAACGGTAATTATGGCAGCGCACCGCGGAGTCACGTCATTTCGCGGAAAAAGGCCTTTCTTCTGAAATCGATTCGTGGGGATTTGAGCGCACCCTTTGGCGGGCTTTTCTTCTCCTATTCTTCCGACAACTGAGATGGTGAATGACGCCGTCGAAAGAAACGGTTGTTTTATTGTTCACTTCCACGCTGATTAAGTCGGCGTTTCCATGTAGTAGTACTCCGGCGAACGGTGCCCCGATTAATTGAACGCTCTATAAATAAGCGATATGCCTGAACTTTCTTAAAATGACTACCTTTGATGGAAGGATTCCAACATTGCCTTTCTAGTTTTTGTCTGATTGACTTGAAGTTTATACCCTTACTAAACAAATACTTTCTTAATCTACAGTTGGAAAAATTCTGTAACCTGTATACACTAAAAAGCGTGGGAGTTGGAGAAGATGAATTCTCATTTAAACAAACCTGAACCATAATATTTCACGGAACTGTGCTCTGCGCCTACTCTGTTATCTCCTTAAAATCCACCATCGTTAATAAATAAGGCTAGTATTTTTAATAGCTGCAATAGCTGAAAGGTTATTATTTTTTATTTTAGAATTAACGTTAAGATGTTTTACTTCCATTAACTTAATTTCATATGATATATAAGAAACGTATAGCCTGGATGACAGTATAGACAGATGGTAGCTCAATTCTCATCGGAACCCAATTTTTCCACCTGGAATTGGAGGCATAAAAGGTATTCTGTTGTAATATATGAGCCGGAACTAAACTTAATCATGAAATCGCTAATATATCGCTCGATCAACGTCAGTCTACTCCGTAAGTAACGAACGATAAAAAAACTGAAATCTATTTTGAATAGATGTTTACATAGCCCTCAAAAATATGCTCCCACGTTTGAATTCTAGAGTTTTTCCGATGGCTCCGACGATGACGAAAAAATCAGACTTTGTAGGAGGATACATTCAATTACTCATCTCAGGCCTCAAATTACTGCTGTAACACAGTTAAACGTCGAGGAGACCTCGGAAAGCTTGGTTTGTCCGATTTTTATGGTCTCACTTTACGAGTGGTTTCGACTCAGGAATTTCGAAATACAGAGGCGTGGAACACGCGAAATTTTTTCCGTCCGGTGGAAACGTGCGTCCCATAAATTGACGGCGGTACATTAAAATTAAAAGGAAGA
The DNA here is from genome assembly GCA_036926295.1 of Pachydiplax longipennis. Lineage (NCBI taxonomy): Eukaryota > Metazoa > Arthropoda > Insecta > Odonata > Libellulidae > Pachydiplax > Pachydiplax longipennis. The sequence goes on along the minus strand of JAVFKF010000034.1, from coordinate 10,456,979 downwards.
CCGTTCCGGACGTCAGCCCGCAATATATTACATGAAGCGAGCGAATGCGCTGACACGAGATGGTCTGCCTTCACGGACGTCGAATCTGGGAAAAAAAAAGTTGGGGATATATTTCACAAATTATATCGTCTGTTTGGAGCAAATGAGAGCGTGTTCTGATCGTAAATAAAACTTCGAGAAAGACTTTTTTGCTTCAACTATTGCGGTTGTCGCACTTTTTTTTCGTGATCGCGACGGTTTTTCTTTATGTATTGGTGCGAATCTGCAGGAGGAATGTAATGATGCAGAGCGGCGATGCAGAGGGAGCTAGATAGCTTTCCGGCGAAAGGGAGAATTTTACTAATCCTTCACTATTTAAGGACAATAAAAGAAGATAGAATTGAAGATAGAATATCAGTTTTTCTGTTGGCGTTGCTCTTTTAGGTGACTAAATAGCTAGCGTACTTGACTGCCAACGCTGAAGTCCAGGGTTCGAATCACGGCTAGTACATGGGTTTTCACGATGTCTTCCTGAGCGACGGAGCCAAAATCATCAATTATTAAGTGATGATGAATCATAAAATAATGCATTCCTTCTATTTTGCTAGAAAAATCTCTAGTAATTAAAACCCATTCCATACAAATCCCTTCATGTAGCCAAAAAAAAATTTAAGATCCTAACAACCCTATTTTTAAAGTACTTATTCTCTACTTAAAACTAGTACTCTAATTTAGTACTTTAATTTAGTAATTTTTTATAAAACTAGGCATATACATTATATCTGATATTTCGTATATATTCAAATTTCTCCTATCTCTTATTATCATATTCAGCCACCAAAGTTTTTCGTATAATTGATATCCAAATATTTATTTTCAACAGAAAACGAAATTCCACAAATCATTAATTATAGACCTCAGATGCTATAAATCATTATCTTACCACTCTGGAAAATTTAATTTAATATTGATGGAAATTTCTTAAGAGTATATAGTAAAACGTATTCTAAATTTTAAACCAGATAATCAAAGTAGAGTACAGAAAAGCATTCGATGTATCCTTTTCATTCATATCAGCGCAAAAGACGGTGACCTCCTCAGCCGAAGAACATGTGTGTCTGATGCACTAAATCAGAGAGAAAATACTGGCAAAAGTTCATGGCCGACAGAAAGGAGAGATTAACCGAGTTTGTAGTGTCTAGGGAACAATTGGAGGGTATAAAGACGGCAACAACGCGTCCTTTTACCCTCCCTATCGTCACGCTCCAGGGCATAGAATCAGTGCTGTGAGTAGATTAGTCTCGGGAGGAGATATCAGATGTCCTTCCCCAAGAGGAGCTATCCTAGACCACTGGAAAGAGGTAATATGGCTAATAAATCTTCACAAGAATAGCTCTCGTATAAATATTACAAATCCGGATTAAATTATTTTGCTTTTTTTCGTCATAACTTACCCAGGTTGAGGCTATATCTAAAAAAAGCAACAACGTACACTACGAATAGGGATGACGTTCACGTAAAATATTTCAACTTAATTCAATTAAATGTTGTCTTTAATACTACCAAAGAGATAAGATACCGATTTCAGCAGCATGGTGAAGGACAAAGACTAATTTTGTTCCATCGCAATACAAAGGGAGAATAATTCCCTGAGATGTATAATTAAGAGAGAAGAACTCTGGAGTTTTTCCTTCGAAATTTCTTTCATCCAATTGGATAAAATCTCATTGAACCTCTCCGAGTCAAATTAATTTTTTCTACAAAGCTGTATGATTTTTACACAGCTTCTTCAGTTCTGAAATAATTCTCTTAATTCAATTTTTTAAATTAATTAAAGATTATCTGAGAAGAATGTCATCACCAAATACCGAATATTGCACTTCCTTTAAAAAAAAGCAGGAATTTTAGGGAAAAGATATTCAAATCTGATCTCGGAGAGGGAGAATCCAAAGTGTGTCTGTAAGGAGATTCTATGGAATTTCTATCCTCATGTCGCTATAAGATGTAATAAATATCGTAGGATTACAAAATAAAATTAATATATTCAATCGCGATTTAGTGGAAAATCACAGCAACTATCTTTAAAAAACTTATCTTGTAAACTCCCTCAGCAGATTTTTAATTTCACCACTTTCTTCCTGAAGATGTCAATTCTTTCCCGAAACCAGTGAAATTTTTAAAAATCCTAAGTTATTACCGAGTGTTTTTTCCTGTTTAGATGATTGTAGGGCTCTTTTTAGAGTGCAAATCATTGGTTGTATTTTTGGGTGAAACGGAAGGAAATGGGTTAAGAAGAAATCAAAACGTAAGATAAGGTAATAGTAAAAAAAGGGAACTTCGAAATTTCGTTTTACATGCGCAAATGTCCGAAAAGGGTTGAACTGCAGCCGTTTAAGTTTATTAACCAATCATACCTAAGTAATTTCGTCCTTGATCATTCCTATTAAAGTGGTATGTTTCAAATTGATATAATTCGATTTTTAAGTGAATTGCGGCAACTATTTTCTTAGTTGATCAAATTATTTGAGAAAAAGCCGCGCCTTGGCAGTAACCCGATGCGATTGCACATTGCACCGCGGTCATTCCCGGTTGCAGAATCGCACGGGGCCTGGGATGAGCACATGGCACAGATAACAATCTCCCCTCATCGTTTTCCCCTTTTAAACTTCCAGCCCTTTTTCGCCTTATCTCTTACTGCATAATACGAAGCACGCGAGTCCATCACGCCCCCACATCCTTTCTCCCATTCAATTCCGCAATAACGACGACGGCTACTCCGAAACAAGACTAACTTTTCATCGCTGACAATCGCCGAGTTATCTCCAGACTTTTCCCGAAAAGCTAGACAGAATTTGTCCGGGTGAAACGGGATAAATCGGAAGAGAGATGTATCGCGGGCGGACTGAATGGATGCCTCGACGTCATGATTTGTTGGGGGAAGGTGGAAATACGCATGGCGTCACCTGAAAGCCAGCCGAGTACAAAGATACGTTGCGATTCCATTTCGTTCATGTGCTTCACCTTGATGGATTCGCGGACTGATTTCCTTGATAATATCCTCACGTATGAAGTAGCGCATTCACTGAAAGCAGATTAAGTGAATAGCCGAAGAAACGCAGGGTTAGAAACAAACACCACTTTATTAGATGTTGCCATTCAATGTATAGAATTATGCGAATACAACTAGCTTCATTATGATGACGAGACATTCATCCAAACTGGTAAAAATTTTCAATTCTAATCTGAATATTTTATGAGCTTATATAGTAGTTGCTATTTTAAAAAATGTGTTTCTTACAAATTATCCCGTATTAGAGAATGGATTTCCACAAAACTAAGGTGACCACGATAACTACTATTCATCGCATTAAGAAATAGATCTATTCCTTATTCTAGATATGTAAGTTTCCTATTTAACCGCAGAATAATTGATTGGAGAAGTTAACTAGACGAGCGTCACTCACGGTAAAACGTAATGCAAGAAATCTAATCAAACGAATTTTTAAAACTTATATTTTATTAAAGTGATTTGATTAAGTATAAAATGCATTATTAATTTCATTCTGAATCTAATAAAATTTAATTGAATTATATTTCGCCAGTCGATAAAGAGCATTATAATGTTGTTGATTAATGAAAAAGTGAAAACTAAGTTATCAGGAAACACCACCTTTAACTCCAAAGGAGTGCGCCATAAATTCTTAGAATTAGATAACTAAAGAATTAATTATTGCGCGTAATAAAATTGTACAATGCTTGACTTGCAATAAATATTTGCCTAAATTTAATCGAAATCATGAGTTTAAATAAATAGTCGACTAAAGATGTAAGATGAGACTTTTTAAGGATTGTAATTGATAAATAATGAGCGATTAATTGAGATTGGAGTTTTTCACTGTTGAATAAGGGTCTTTAAAGTTTTACCGAAAAGATTTTAAGTCCCTTTTCCTGGTACGGTAATCACAAGATAATTACTGAATAGATTTTGTTTAACGATTCTTGGAAAGTTGATTATCAGATATTAATCACAGTATTTTATATGATAATGTGACAAATTCAACCTTCTGAAATTCGAAATTAACAATTTGATAGCCCCTGCAATACGAGTATGTCTATTCGAAAACAAATAGGGAAATCGAGATTTCCACAATATTTATTGTGATACAATATGCAATAGTAATAAAAGGTAAATAAAGACAAGTTTCTAAATAAATCCCAGCGATAAATAACGATTTCCTCGTAAAATTTTTACTGATTATTCAGAAAGTTGTACTATTTATTCATAAGATATTTACTTATAAAATATTTAAATAATTATTTATTCATTACGGCTTGGCGAAACCTACAATCACATAGCATACGTAATTGTTTTAGATATTTTATTACAGCGCTAATATAAAAATAATACAGTTCCGCTGTTCCCTCGAAAACCTAGTTAATTCTACTTTACTAAGATGAGAAAATCCGGATAAGTGAACCCAAAAGATCTCACAGAGATGAAGAAAAGAACGATTGTAATTAACAAAACAAATATTAGGCGGGAAGAGTGATGTTCTATATTAAAGAAAGTATCTGCGAATATATCACGAAAACCAATTTATTTCGAAAATGTTTAAATTACTTTTATGATTTCTCTTCCTTATAATTATTCATCGAAACGGAAACGACGGGGAATATCACAAAATATATCCTTCGGAAGTGTCAGCCGCGGCAATTTTTCTTCTAAAAAACTGACTTCCCGGCCTTCGAACTTTCCCAAACGGAGTTCAATCACAGCGGTCGTCATATTTTATTCATCATTTTAGAGATAAAAAAGCAAGACAAAAACTAACCTTTTTCAATTTTTTCGACAAACCAATTTTGGAACGGTTGGAATCCACCCTTTCGCTAAATGAATGCCTCTAGAATACCAGAAACTGGACAAAAAGCGAGTTTTGGGGACCTTGCAAAATTCTTTGCTTCGTCAAATGCTGAACTTTAATCAATTAAGGTGCTAAACCAGTTTCCGATTCAAATATAAATACCAAACTTTTGTTGAGATTTTTCTCGACCCTAAACTTATTTTACTTTTCGAGCTTTCTTCCATAGTATCTTTTCACGCAAAATTCTAAAGAAAGCTCACTCCCAACCGTTGTTTACTAGTAAATGGAACGCAAAGCTGGAGAGCAAGTTCCAAAGTCGAATCTTCAGAGTTAAGAGATTATTTGAAGCATGCTTCTTTAGAATGCCCATAAGTTTGAAAAAATTGGTTTAATCCGGTAAATTTGAACCCATAGCAGTAAAATCATGGCCCTACTCGTTATAGTAGGACATTTCATTTTTAATAATAAAAATTTAGTTTCACCGATGAAAATTTTCGGATTAGAAGTTTGCATGATTAAGAAATATTGCAATTGCGGGTGTCCTAGTTATACAACGACTCGAATACTCAATAGCAAAACATTCTCATATCACTAAGGAAAATTGAAATAGAATTGTATTTTTCATTATAAGTGATCTACATAAGATTTACAACAAATCAAACTTCCATCAAAGTCATTTCGTGAAGGATATCGAAAACGATAAGGCAATAAATCAACGAATTTATCATAGTTGAATTAGGACACTCATCATGAGCGCTAAATTGAATTTCAAAGGTCGATAAGTCAATATCGACAGTTAGAGAGGAATTTATCCCACCCAAAGAGAACATTCTGCCTAAGAACGAAGCGCTTTTTACGCCAACCACAAACATCAGCAATCAAAACAAGAGATCCGCGAAAGGATTTCCGTATCAGCGACTCATCCTCCGCGTATTTTCCTCCGACAACTTTTCTCCAAAACAAAACAAAGGTCAGGTTGCAGACTACCCTATCTGACCTTCGCTATCCAACGCTTCCGGCCAGCCGTCGGCGAAAAATTCTCCGAATCGAGACGAGTTTCCCTCCCCCACGCACTCCAAAACTCACCTCAAACTTGCCCGTGGCTCCACCTCCGGAAATCTACCTCTTCCTCTCCTCCAAATCCAACACCGAGTTTCGTTTCGTTTCACCAAACTCACTTCGTTTTCGTAAATAAAGATCTCTTCCACCTTTAAACATCGGCGCACACACCGAAACCTCCGCAATCAGACTGACGGTAAAGCATACCGAACGGAAGAGGGTGAGCCGCGTGGCGATCGCCCTGCCACCTTTCGGAGGGTAGGATAATCACCTCAATCGCGCGAGTTCTCTACTAGGCCTTCCCTCCCTTCCCCAAACCCTCGTCGCACGCTATTCCTTTCCCCCTCACTCCCCTTACTGTCCGAGGGAGTAACTAAGCCAGGACTGCTCAATTGCGGGACGATTTTCAGACCCCTCTCCTGAACGCGATCAATATTCAGACCGTTTTGGTGACATGTGCCGTTCCTGTTTCGCAGGCACCTACTAGGTCTCCCGAGTCTTAATTCTAGGATTTCCTCGTGGTGTCCGATGCGTAGTATTCGAAAGCGCGGGGGTTTCCTTTGCGCCAAGTGCTCTTTCGACGTCTGAGCGCTCTCGAAGAGAGTTGAAAGTTTCGAGGACTGAGTGCCGTTTCGAACCGGCCGCCCGCTGTTCCGAGCGGGAATGCGGAGAACTTTGAAAAAGTGAGTTCAAGCTTGAGAGAAAGAGTGATTTCTCGTTTTCTGTCATTAAATGAGATCAACATAATGGAACGCCAAGTTGAACACCTTTCTCTGTGCTGGGTACGGTCGTGCAATTCTTTTTATATGCCCTCAAGCCGAATATTCGAGTGCTCGATTGTTGAGAAAGTTGGAAACCCTCTCTTCAAGTTTTTATATAATCTAATATTCCGATATCCTGACGATTTCTTTTGAATTTTATAATTGAATTGCACGGAAAACTTCGCAATTTAGCATATGATAATCATAAGTTGATTATTTATTGTTCATCAGAAACCGAAATCTAAGAAGTTTTCATTCCGCTCCAAAGTGAAAATATCTATGGCTAACAAAATCAATCAATAAAGCTTTTACTTCGCTTTCTCGCAATTGAGGAGGAAATAACTTAGCAAAGTCCCACTTACTATTACTTATTTCATTACCTAATATTACTTATTTCATTAGCTCTGGGTAAAATCAAATATCGTTAAAGCCATAGAAACCTACCTTGATGATAATATCCAATTTTGAAGGTGTGTACATAATTATATTTTCTAATTTGTTCTAGATATATGTGGGCCGATTAGCGATTAGGGAAACATAAGAACTAGTCGATTTCTTTATAAGTGGACATCGCAGCCTCACAAATAATTGGGATAGATCTTGATTATGCTTTAGAAACAACTTCTAAATACCAAGAAAATCATGAATATTGATCGTTGTGAACAGATGATTTTCGTTTTTATAGAAGGAAATCTACTTATTATTTTCCAAGAATATGAAAGATAGCTAAGTGCTACTTTTACGGTCAATTTATGGAAATCGGTTTTTATACAAAGGCATCATCTTTATATCTGAGAGCTGCTGTAAGAACATTTGAATATTAAGTTTTCGAAACTAAAAGAATGAGAAAAAGGAAATGAAAATATTAAATTTGATATCGACATAGAGAATCATAACAACGGAGACGCAACATATTTTGAAATCTATATATTACACTTACTCTATGCTTATACTAAAATGTGTAGAGTCCATTGCATTTATCACATATTAGAAAACTAACGCAAGAGCGTAAAATTTTGCTGAAATTAATAACTGGTGATGAAAAAAGTCTGATGCTACAGGGGCTCGAGGATCTTCCTCTTGATTCGCAACCGACGAAAGGAGAAAAAAGGCCGGCAAACTGATGACCCGGGATCGTGTTCAGGTAAGGTCATATATTATTCACTTCCAATTCCGTTGGGCACAAACTTTACTAATAATTCACCTATTGGATTTACTCTGGCTATTATAATGTAAATCGATTAGAATATTTTATTTTAAAAAAGCAATCTGGAGACAAATTTGAACATCATTCGCAATTTTTTCATGCAGTAAGATATTGTTTAAGCTGAAGATAATAAAAAGACGATTCAACTATGGAAAAATGAATTAAATAAATAATTCTGGCAATAATTGGAGTCAATTTTCATTATACTTCGCTTAACGATATTTCTATTCTATGACTTTACTCCCATGTACATTAAACCACCATTTAAAAATTATACAGTGAGCCACCAAATCTTTTTGAGTTTGAGAATTCAGTCTTATACCGTGTAAAAGCCATTTTCTTGGCCAAAAATATTTTGCGAGATTATAGCGAGAATCAATAGCTATCATTGGGTTATTTTTCTAAATAGTATAGACTTATCAGATATCTAGAATATATATCTGATCAGATTGAATAGAAGAAACAAATATGTTCCATTTATCTTTACCAATAAAGTTTTTATCCGAAAATATTACTTATTATTTGCAGAATAGTATATACAGGATTTATTTATAAGCGTCTTTTGCTATTAGATAAAAATATATTATTTTCCTCGTTCTCAAGCCAAATAAAATGCTATATATATTTACGTTGCTATCAATAAACTTTTTTCTTTTTTAAACAGTAGTTAACAGTGCTGCTTCCGACGTTTCCGGAAAGGATATTAAGGATAATCGCTTTTCTCTCGGCCAAAAGGACATGAAAAATTTTGAATCCTACTCTTAAAATTCTACAAGTCAAGAACGACTTAATCCTCTAAATAATTCGATCGTCGATTGTATAAGAAGGAATGGGTGAAGGTGATTTTGCACGAGATGGCGTGCACCAAGAAAAATTCCCAATGAAGAATAGACTTGAAAAATTCCGACGGGACCGGAAATCGAACCCTGGTCTCCCGATCGCCGGTCGGGTGCTCTGTCCGTTGAGCTATCTCGCCGGAACATTCTCTTAAGCTATTCGGGAGACTTTGTGGGCAAGGACGTTGTGATTTCGTCCGCATGGCGGCATCGCTCACAGTCATAGCTTCATGGAACACCAGCCACACAGAATGACCATCACTAACCATAGGTAACAATTTTCAGCTCCACTATCATATTTTCGACAGACTACATGGCAGGCTATTAAGATCATACGTCTCATACATTATCAATCATATTTTGACTATTCAGAATTATAATCCATGGTTTAATAATGAATTTTACGTTTTCCTCAGTGCTAAAAATCTTAAGTTAAACTTTTCGTGCATACTGGACAGTTCTTTTTAATAAAACTATGGTATTCAATTACGTAAATACCATGAAATATCTACAGTGAGCAATTAGAGAAAATTTATACCAGTTATTTTTATGAGAAGAAGCATTCTTTATTCCGGCAACCATTTTCGTAAACGATACTAAAGATATATTTAAAATCATATTAGCTATGTGGTGAGAAACAGTGGTGCAGTGGGGCTTCAACTCCTAATACCTGCCCTTTTTAAGAAAGGTATCATCAGCATAGTTTTAATGCGCTTTCAATGCTTTTTGCTATTATTTCTGCTGAAGATGGCAATTCCCTAATCATTATTCAGTTCTCGTTGTTACATTCTGTTGTTTATATCACTACGTTGGTAAATTACTACGCTTACATGGCTCCAATTTGAATAATATGGCTCCGATTTCTCCGAGGACGTAATAGAACATGTTATATCAACCAGCAAATATTTAAATGCTTCCCACAGATGATTATATCATGCACTTTTTAACATCCTCCTTTAGCCAGATGGATCAAACCGTCATCTCATTAGATAAAACCGAGGGTATTGATTTGTTTTCTCTTCTGAAAAATACGAAGGAACTTTGGATAAGAAATGTGAAACTGGCACCTTGATAATAGAAACATGAATATAATGCTCAGCTGAGTTCTCAGTCAGCCTGGTTCTTCCCCCTAGGAAAAAGATGTGGCATACTGAAAGCTTAACATGATTTTTTATAACCTAAAAATGCAAAACCTTCTTTGCTTGCATTGTCTGCCTTAGCTGTCTGTTTACCTATTAAGTAGGTCAGCATAACCTCGGCCTAGACCTAAATATTATTGCAGTCGCTTTGCTCAAGAATCATTTGTTTATACTCATTGTCATTATTATCATGGAATCGAAAACCTTCTGACTTTTCGATAAAATAAAACTTATAAACGAAACTCTATCATCAAAGTTAACATTATTATCATACTACCGTAATGTGGATGACATTTCTAGGATGTTCTCTAATAATTTGAAAGCATTTCCCATTAAAGGCTCGTTAGATACTTTTTACATTATCAGAGAAATATAAGAATTTCATTTGATAGACATTAATAAAAATAAGGACAATATATAATTGCTTAGAAAAACAAGTACAATAACAGGTAATTTTCCTTAGCCCCATGGTGAGAAAGGAGCTTTGAATTAGCAGTTTCCATTGCGCGGTAGCGAAGGGAAACTTGAGTCTTGAGTTCAGCAGATAAGGGCCAGAAAAATTTAAATATATCTGGAAACTGCAATGCTTTAAAAGTGCTCATAATATATAGTTACAGATTTTTGTCGCAAAGTATCGAAACCTGAATGTATTTCTACGAGAATTCCTCCGGCGCGAAGGCATCCAAAATGAAACAATGATCAAGATCACTGAGCTCCCTGCTACAAGATGCAAGATAAATATAAAATGGTTCTCTATAAGTCGATTGCAGTAACTAAATATCTTATTGAAGTGGACATATGAAGATCTTTCGGATTAGTGGACATATGAAGTACTTACACCTTAATATCCGGCGAGGAACCTTGTGGTAGGGGGTGTTTGACTTCCTAAATAATTATCGTATTAGCGCGTCTTATAGCGGGCTGCGAAAATCCCGTTCGTTAGAGGAGGGGAATTACGTCGAATACTTCCACTCTGATATTTCTTCATCCTCATTATTACAAATTTTTCTAATTAGTTGTGGAATTAATGAGGAATATCTGCAAGCTTTAACTTCCACTTGAAATCAAGATATCTCTTCCAGAGGAGTCAACGGAAAGAGTAGGCTAACAAAAGAGATGTGATTTCTTCTTCTATTAATGGCAACCTCAAGTCAATCTCGCTTTATTTAATCGCCTTAAACTCTCAAAGCAAGCGAGGACCACTTCAACAGATGCTTCTTTCGAAAACCGAACAAAAGCAAAAAATGTGCAAGAAAGAATAAGGGCTGAAAATGCATGCATAGTGTGATGATTTGAAAATTTCTTATCGAGACGAAATTCAATGATATACGATTATGAAATGTTTTTGGCGATCAAATAAAGGAGATCACTGCATACGATTGGAAAATTAGACAGATTGGCTACATAATAGACTTATTACTTGACACCAATTACGCGACAGCCATGTTTTCTGATGTCTGCGTTACCTCCGTAATCTAGATTCGTTTTTTATGTCATTTCAACTCAATGCATTTTGGTTTACACAGAAAGTATTTTCATGCACAAAATTATCAATTCACGAAGTTTCTCTAGTTCTCAGAGTATTTCAATTTTATTTTATAATATCAATTTATTTTCATATTTTCAGCACAATATAGCATTCAGCTCCACAAAGGGGAGAAATACTTAGCGCAAACCTCAAATACTATCCCAAGTTCTTTCATGCTAATTTATGTTAGTGAATATTTTCAAATGTGCGTAGAAATTCCCAGGTTAATGTTCGCGAATTAAAGCGCGGGAAAATAATTTGCTTGACCTTCCTTTGTCGACGTCCTTTACTTCGAATATATTTCATCTCACCAGTTTGAGGGTATGACCAGCAACCATTCTGGACACCATCAAAACACCACATCTTTTCTTCAATAAACACTCTTTACAGCAGTCTTTTGAAACCTCATCTCACCTCGCCCTCTCTCCTTTAACAATCTAAACGTGAAAAGGTTGTGCTTTGGGAAGGGAAGTCCAATTACTTCTCAGAGACTTGAGAGAAAGGAAGATGGCGCTCGAGAAAGCGAGAGTTAAAAGAGGCGTGCATTTACTCTGGGGACCCCTCTACATATGACGAAAGAAGCACTGCTTGGAGGAAAAAACGAGTGTCGCATAGCCTACTCAGACATTTTTGAGAGAAATCCTTGTTTCCATGATGGAGGAAGACGTAGGTACTGATACTCAGAGATGGATAATAAGAAGATTTCGAAACAATATCAAATTGGAAATAAATTAAGGATGATTCAACCTTGCGTTACTCTCAATTCTCACTTTTACCACTTGCAATTCTTTTATCTTCAATTAAACATTCGATATGTAAAGGACACTACAGAAAAGTACAATTTTTATAAAAAAAATGTTGCAGTAAATATAGAAATTACTTTAATATCTATTTTAACTCTGGGTTTCCTCATTTTCAAGATCTTAAATTTAAATAACACTTAAATATGTGAAAAATTTTAGAAATACATAAAATTCTTATAAAAATTATCGTGGTAAATGTAGCAAATATTCTTTCATGCATTTCTTCCTCCCATGAGTGAAGTTACTTTTCCTTTGGAGTTCGCAAAAGTCACAATGCCATAAAGATTATATGATGAGATGGTATTTGAAGGTTGGAAATTGTTTTACATTTAATTTAAAAGAGCTCTCTCTAATCTCCATAATTAAACAACTCTAAGATAAATAATGTGACTTTATTTATCAAAATAACATTAATTAACGATGATTAAAATTACCATCAATAGGAAAATGTTGCAGATAATTTTGAATTTTATCCTTAGCTTGATATTTTCTCCCAATAGAAAACGATATTTTCATACTCTAAAACAAAGAAACCGGCTGTTAAAAATGCTTTATAGAACACTAATTGTAGTTAAATAATTAAATCTTAAATTATAAGGTAATCAGGTCTTCTCAATTTCGGGATTGTCAGATCACTACAACATGCCAATACACAGTTCTATCAGGACCAAGATACCAATCCGTTTAAAAAATATTAAAATGCGAATTCTTGAATCAAGTTTCTGTGATAGATTCCGAAAAAGTCTTTATAGCTGCATAAGTCTACATAAATTCTTACAAAAGTCTCATACGTACTCCTGGTAAGAAAGCGCAATGGCTCACGTTCCATAAATTGTATTCACCAGCTTCCATATTCAATATCGATCAGACTAGGTATCCTCACGAAGTCTGATAAATATGAAACTGTGCAAACTTGAAGATAAACATGACCCTCAGTTATATGGATTTGGGATTACACGGTTTCAGTCATCTCACGAGCAGAGGTATAATCTTCGGGCCTGAAAACATATGTGCCTTTCAGGCAATAAATAGCTTAAAATCGAGATATACGGCTTTAACGTCTATTAAAACTTTCCTTTAATAATCCATATCTTTACTAAGTCTGAAAAATGTTTTCTCCCGAAAGAATGAATTGCTGAGCGTGCTCTTTAAATAAAGTGAGAATCATTCAATTCTGTTACATTGCAAAGATTTTTCACCGAACAAGATCTGAATTCATTCGTTTAGAAAAATAAAATTTTGAAAATTTTAATTTCTTCTCTTTTAAAATGACCCGGTAAACGATCCATCGAGTACTTTCTAAAGTTTTAAAATATTCTCAGTTTTTCCTTACTCAAAAATTTCTCAATATTTTCCTTGGTATTCGTCCAAACTCTTAAAAACATCAAATTAATAAAAAATAATTATTATCTCCTGGTTCCCACATGTTCCGAGTCGACGATGATACTGATCGGTTACACTGGAGGCAGTCTTAGACTCGGTTCCTGGTTGGAGCCGCTTTGTCTACCCAAGATCAGAAGAAATCTCTGTTGATAGGCACCAGACCAAATGCCACATACTACAAGAGCTAATGACTCGGCCTAGTGGTTAATTCAAGAATTGATATATTGAAGGCTATATATTCAAGATTGAATATATAGCCTAGTGGGGCCATGTCATTCCTAAATGAGTCGCAATAAACAACACTATCTAAGATAAACGTTAATCAATACATATATTTTAGTCGAAAAAATATCTCAATGTGTTAATTAGCAATGGAAAGTGATATATAAAGATGAAATAACCGAGGCATCCCGGAAGTTCTTTTCGGGTAATTAAAATCCAGGATAATCCGGAAAACTGGGTCGCCTGAAAACAACTTTTTGTAATTATCTACATATTGCTTCATTTAAAATAGGAAAGGTACAAAGGAAGACAAATATACATAACAATTTTAAGAAATCGATTACACTCCTGAACTCATCCATAACATTTACGCTTCCTTTCAGCCTCTACCCTTTTTCTTCCCCCTAAAGATCTCACATCAAAGAGAGAGAAATCCTTTTCATACGAACACACCCGCTTTTCATTTCCGTCCTTTTATGCTCTCTTGCTTTCGTCTTTCTTTTGTCCTTGTGTCTCTGTGAGTGAGAAATCCGGAACGACGCTGCAATTGACTCGATCGACGTTTAAAGGCGTGAGAAAAACATGGAGTCCGTATAAAGGTTTTTTGCGGAAGACCATACCCGAAATTGCTGCAATACATTGACCACCAATGCGTAAAATGATACGCACGGAAGAGAAGAAAATTTGTAATTATTCGACTGATATTTATAAATGTTGGTATTTTTGTCATGGCCGTGAATGTTTAGGAAAGGGATGAAGATAAGTTTGAACGTTAAGGCGTGATAGGATGATAGAAAAACCAAGAAAAACGGTCATAAAATAATTCTGATCGGAACTAGAACCCAGTTCTTGCCCTAGTTAATGTGCTGCTCTATCCAGTTAAGAAGTCTTACCGAAACAGTAATAGTAATTTTAAAAGTGATTTAACAACTGAAGTCATTTGTATCTGATCCCCCACCCAGAAGCGAACCCGGTACCGCCTGCATCTGAACTCTCTTGTCCATCCGGAGATACCCTTGCCAGAATATTCTGAAATGGGAGACTTTTTAGACAAGGGCGGGTGGTTCGCTCGACTATGTATGGATCATGGCACGTATGAGTGCTCTGATAAGATAGCTTAAATGGACAAAACAGCTGGTCGGCAAGTGATACATCCGGATTCGAGTCCCGGTCTGACTTTACAATATCCATAACATAAACACAAGAAAAGTTTATGCATCCATAAGCTAAAATCACTCGCGGGATGCATGTATGGTTGTCTTTAACCATTTACGGCATAACCATAAAAATTGTTATGCAATGAAAACGATAACGATATACCACGATGACAGTATAGTTTGTTCCTATGACAGTATAGTTTGTTCGATTACGATAGTTATTATATTTATGCGATACAAATAATAAAACATAAACCATTTACATCATTAGTTGCTCTTCTGTGTTCAAAATGAACCATGCGCGGTCCAATCATTGTTCGGTTTTTTCATTGCAAGCTTTTGTTAGTGGGGGATTTTCATTTGAGCGGTCACTCTTATTCTCTTCAAACTTATTTACATTTCTGCATCTCTTTTCCTTCATAGATCCTAATTAGCGATTTTTCGCTAGATTTAGCGCCTTTCTTATTTCAGCGATATCTTGTATTCAATCCAGCATGCTCTGTTTCCCATACCTTTATTCATTCGTCGCTTTTTGTTTAGCATTCGCTAAAATATATTCCATATCCACTAAAATATATTCCATCCACTAAAATTTACACAAACATTAATTTATGATATCATCAAACAATTTAATAACAATTGTATATATTAATCTTTTACTCATTTTACCGAGAACCCCCTTTATTGAGGGTTATACAAAAAAATTCCGAATTTACTGATAACCATGCATATACCAATTATTCCTTTGTATATTTTACACATACGAATTTGCTACTTTAGAGTACGACATTGCTGCAATCCATTAACTTTGAAGGTATTGAAATTTTTGTATCCCCACAAAATATATGTCTGCGTATGTCACTGTCCAACATCGCATTTCGATCGCGTAAAAGGAAGCAACATTTTGGTACACTAATCCATTCAAGTACATGTGAGAGATTTTACTAAACAATCTTTGTTTTATCTAATGGGTAAATACGTATCATCAAAAGCCTATTCCGGGTCATAGCCGTACCACCATTGGAGAAATGAGTGCCGATGATATTAGATTTCATACTTAAAATGGGAATGATATATTCTTGCCCTTTGAATAATTTTTGAGCGGCTTAAATTTTAACATCGTATCTACAGTTGAGAATATTACGTGAACGAGATATATTTTTGACAACATAGATATTTCGAATACAGATATCTAACATATCAACATACATTCAAATTCTTTTCAATGGTTATATAACTCCGATTAATGAACACCAAATACTATCCATTAAGAAAGGATTATTCAGTCTATCAGAACAATCCTAATAAAATTTTCGAAAATCAACAACTTTTTATGTAATTTTCGACCCAAAAATATGAATATTCATTCTCCTAAGAAGTATTATATTTCAAATGAATACATACATGCATTGAAACACCTCCCTCCAAGAAAAAGAAACTTTTCCATGATTCCATTTCTATGGTTTCGTTGGGAGTATTCCAGTAATCTTCTCTGCAGAGAAAAATTCTATTTAACAAATTGCGGATTAAGATAAATGATTATTAATAATTAAATGATTAATATTGAGTTAGCATGATGATTGGATTTATGTAATCTAATCTTTCAAATTCAATCAATCTCGTAATCAGTTAATTCCATAACTATGTACAGAGATGATATCTTCCACATTATGGATTCGAGAAAAATCTTGTATAATTGTTCCATATGTTGAAAATATTAGTGATTATTAATTGTGAGAAATTTAACGAATGAATACACTCAAGCTACCTTATATTAAAGTGTCATTTTCGTCATGATTAGCAAGGAGCGGTTCAGAGAAAGCGCGATATGAAGAAGCCGCCGCCTGTAGACTTTTTCTAGAAGTACGATAACAAAAGAAGATCGATATTATTCAAAACACATCCTAACATCAACAATGGCTGATTATAGCTCTGTGAAAGTTGCCAAGCTCAATATCAAAGGTTTTAAATCCAGGTAATGGCAATATTCGAAGTTAAAACTGTGGGTTCGTTTGCATCTAATAATATTTTAATTATTCTCGTTCTTCCCTAGTTCCAAGAAGAAAAAGAAACGGAAGAGGTCTGATGAAACCAATGAAGAGAAGGGAAGAGGAGATGAAGATTTTTCTAACCATGGTAGTATTTTGTGTGTTTATTATTGAGAAATGGTTCGTAGTTAAATTAAAACCTTCACGCTGCGTCTGTAATATATTTTATTTTTTAATGTACAGGCATGATTTGAAACATTCTTTCTGTAAAAAGTATCTTATTATTTACTAGTTTTTTGTGCTAAATTGTTATCTGTGATTCCCCCGATTCCACTATTCTATGACCCGCACCATTTTTAATTTCTATTTACTTCTATTAGATTTCGTTTTCCTTAAAAACTTGTACTCGAAATGAAGTGAATTTTATTTTTAGGAGGTTGGTGGAGTGTAAGTAATGTAGAAGAAATCGTTGGCTCTGTTGCAATTGAACTTGGAGAGCAAACCTACGTTCGAGCCCTTGATAATGGCCTGTTTACTGTTGGAGCACCTCATGACCAAGGTAAAGTAATTTTTAAAGTGGTGAATTCTATAGGTATCGCAGACATCCGGATTTCCCTCTACTTTTTCATCTGCTTAATTTATTGTGATTAAAATGTCCCTCATGCATACAGTTGCAGACAAGGGTTTACTTTTAAAAATCAAACAGGATGGCTGAAGCATATTTTTATGGAAAAGTGAGGCAATAAGTCAGAAATAACATAGTTGTCATCCATATAATTGATTACTTATAACTTCATAGATCCTTTTGAAATGCTTTATTTTGTTAGAAGTTCGTTATAAAATATGCCACACTGGATCATCAAAGACTTTTACTTGTATATTCATTGTACCCAACGTGACCATATTTAATCTACAAAAGATTATTTAATACTCTGAATTTCATTAAAAAAAGTAATGACTTCACAGTATCATATAACTTTTGTTCATATGAGAGGCTTTAAACTTTGGAATGGTTTGAATGAAATTTAAGAATTGAAGCATATGAAAGTTCAATTATAAATGGTACTATACAATTTATTAATTTCAATAGTTTTTCTGTGAAATGATGCAACTAAAATGAGGTTGGTCGTAATCACCTTGTATCACCTAATAAAGAATATTACAAGGATATTGTCATTCAACATCTAAAGTTATTGATATCAAATTGTTCCATTGAAGGAGATGGACCTTCTCCAGAAGAAATATTGACTGCTGTAAGAGTGGGTGATTCCAAGATTGCCCTGAAAAGTGGTTATGGTAAATACATCAGAGTTGAGGCCGGAACTGGGAAAGTTGTGGGTCGCTCAGATGCCATTGGAGCACTTGAACAATGGGAGCCAGTATTTCAGGTACATGTTATTCACTATTTTATCATTACTTTTTATATAAGATGCCTTGAGTTAATTTTTTATATTATAGACTTAGATTCTAGTTATGTTCCTATAAAATGCATCAAAAACAGATGAATAGGTAAGGTGATAAAAATTTATATTTTCAATAAAAAGGTGCCTTCAAATGAGTGAATGAATGACATATTATCTATCCATGTGATAAATTACCTTTTTTGAGTGTGGTGGAGTAAAATTTTGAATACACAACCTTTAAAATTTACCCCCCCCCCCAAACTTTACCACTTTCATTATCTTCTACCCTATTCTCATAAAGTGAGTCTCTACCACCTACCAAAATTTGGCACATTTTTGCCGATATTAATAATTAGCTAGTACTTAAAAAGTGTTTAAACAAATCCAAAAAATGAATAATAAAAGGGGAAGGTGGAAATGAAGATCCTAGAACGTAAAGCATTGGTGAGGTAGTTTGTATAAGTTTGGGTTTACCCCTCTGAGGAGTTAATTTAAGTAAAAAAATCTAAGTGAAAAACATCCGCTAATATTGTTTTCTATGCAATTTACTACAGTAGTATTTTAAAATGTAAACTATATGACATTGTGTGTTGATAGTAAGCAATCTACAGTGTTGTACTTTTTTATGATATGAGGAATTTTCAAAAAGGGATAGTTCTATACTTGAGTTATGCATCTCATCCCTTTTTTCTAAAGAATTTGCTGCATTTTTCAGCATTTATTGTATTTAAGGTTCGTACTATTCAATAAGATATTCCACTGTATCTTGGAACTTGCATCACTCAAGGGTCTAGGTAAACTAAATGAGCAAGTTCTTACTAGTGAAGTTTACATTTACATAAGTTTTAGTCTTCTCCTGTTTTATTAAGTGAGTTTGTTCAGTAAAAAACATAAACAGGTTCTTTATGTCAAACAATACTAATTTTGAACTGTCATCCAAACTATAATCTTTCAGTTGATCAATTAGTTCCAATGAATTTTTTACACTGAAACGAGGCACAAAATCAAGAAGGTTGTTCAACATCACTTTAAGCTTCGTAGATGTCAATACAGGAAGGATGTGGCAGTATGTTATCAAGAGAGGTAGCAACCATTCTTGCATTTTAGAGCAGTAAGAGGGTTTAAACACAATATATTTTTCTGTGCATAATATAGATACATAAATGTTTATTGCTTTTACAAACCCACTATTATTCTTAGCCTAAATAGATTTTGGAGTTCAAATGTTGCACAGGCTTCTAACATTAAATTAATTGTTTAACATTTTAGCTTGATAATTATGCTTAATAAATAAGTCACTTAATACTACACTTAGTATAGGACATTCTGTATCTTGTTTATAAAAATCTTGGAGAAAATCTCAGATTTCTTTACCCTAATATCTCCTTGGTGCTACTCATCATCATAGGTCATTCAATCCGTAGATTGGTTGACTGCAGCCCTCCATTCCTCTCTATCTAAAGCTAACTTTACTAAATCCTGGTATCTCTTCTTTCCTATATCTCTCTTTATTTGGCTAAATGCCTTCAAATGTCAAATCTCTCTGGTATTTGTTGCTATATTACAATTAACTGATTATATTTTTCTAGAAGATCTGCACTGTAAGGAAAATTTATAACCATGCATATGCATCTAACAATAGGATTGTTGACTACCCTCAAGATTAGCCATTCATAGTTTCATTTATGACTCATTGATAATTCTTAAAAGTAAATTACCTATTGTTATATTGTATTCAGTAAGTAGATACCAAAAAAACCACTCTGTATTTCTCTCTTATTTTTTCATTCAGACTCAGTATTGCATAAAAATAGCTTTCTTATATGCTGAGGTATACTCGTATATGTGATTAGAGGTTTTTATAATAGTAATCTTTGTACGGATTTTGTTAAGGGCAACCTGAAATGCACAGATTGCAAAGATGAGGCAAAGTTTATGGGGTTTGCAAGGAAAATCTCATACTCATTTCATTGAGAGTGAAAAAGTAATTTATTTATCTCGTGTTTATTCTATTTAGTAGAAAGATATATTGAGGATAGTCATAATTTTTCCTTTGAGTAAAACCCAACCAAATAGTTATAAGTAATTATTCTTTTACACTCTAAAATTCCTTCTTCACTACTGATTGAAGCCACTGAGGCTTTTCTCTCAACTCTTTACTATGAATAAATTAAAATGCAATATCATACCACTATCATTTAAATAGATCTGATTTCATATTAATAACTCAACAGGGTAAGTAAGTCTACCTGTTTCAGTTCCTTTGCTTTAAAATCATCTCAGTTGCCATTCAATACTTAGATTATAGCAGCCATGAAAGTTGGTATAAAATATTTTAACCTTCCTTCTCAGGATGGGAAGATGGCACTCCTGGGAAGTAATGACCACTTCTTAGGAGAGGATCCTGATACTGGTGATGTTGTTGCTATTGCTAAATCTGTTGGTAGTGGTGAAGTTGTGAGGGTGCGATCGAATGTCCCCAGGGCTTGTGATAAAGCAGGGACAAGTAAAGGTGAAGATGATCAAGACAAAGGAAACATACGACAAGTGGAAATCAATTATGTGTAAGTATCTTTCTTAATCTCACTGTAGCTGTAGTTGGTTATTCTGTACTTAATATAGTAATCATTCTGTTCCTCATTTCTATAAAGTCGTCATTCTGTTCCCGATTTCTTGTAATGGAACTAAATTATTGATAAATTTACATCAGTAAATATTTATTCTTGATAACATCTAATTTATTATTTTTCTGATTAGTTGATCTTTTCCTTAGAGAAATGATGTTAATCATTATCCCCTTAATGCTAATGTTTATGGTAACTTCCAAGGCAAAACATTAAAAATGAATTGTTTAATGGCCTTTTTGTAATATAAGTTGTTGTGTGTAATTAAAGGTATGGATTCTTGTATTATATAGAATTTTATCTATTTAGAGGATTTACCTAAATTGTAAGGTAATCTGAAGCGTGGAAGTATAATTTAAAAACCTTTTCAAATACTTCGTTATATATAATTTGTTTACATAGTGATACTATGTAATGACATTGATTTATGAGTGGTTTTTGCAAATACCCATGAAATGTATCTTTATCCCATTTATCAATGCTGATGGTGAAATATTTATGGATGACAGGAAATAAAACAGCTTTAAATGTTTCCATCCATTTTTCTAAACATATTTATTAGAAGCTACTAGTTATCACCATGAAAAATTATATATAATTATAATTAAAGCTGGTCACGGGAAGCCAAATACAGCAGTGTGTAAGTTGATGCGCTGACCATGTATCACCCACAGTTAAAGCTGCCTGGCTAGTCCCAGTCCCATGGGATTAACTTTACTTTTTATATACTTAAAAGGTTTATTTCTATATTGATATGAATTACAAGCATCTTTTCACATCACTAAATTGACTAATTTTGATTATTCAGAATAAAATGTTTCAATGATACAGTGATGATGCTATCTCATGATTACCATTCTTTATTCAGGAAAAAGTTCCAGAAATTCCAAGACAAGCGTCTTCGACTTTGTGAAGAAGCAAATGACAATTTAGAGAAGGCAAGAATGGAAGGAAGCTTACATGAAGCCCTTTTGGACAGGCGTTCAAAAATGAAGGCTGATCGATATTGTAAATAAAGAGGGAGTATTTTGCCTATTAATTTTGTTTATCACATCCATGAATTTAACTATTCATTGGATTCACCTTGTGTCTTTTGATTACAGAAACTGTAAAATTCACTGTTGTTTTCCATATGAGTATACCATTATTAGACATCTCTCAAATGTCTTCATTTTAAAAATATTGAATTAAAATCTTAAATTTTATGAGATGAATTAATATGGCTTCTAGGAGCTGATAAATAAAATGGAGGAACCATTTTAATCAAAAAGAATCTTCTACTTTATTGATTCCATTTTGAGGTTTTATTTCACTCGCTAATCACTATAAAATCACCCACAAATTAAAATTTGATAACTGTGAACATTTGTCTAAAGAACATAAAAATAATTCATTTTCAATATGCCTGAAAATATAGTAAGAAGATAGGAATTGGGCATCATTTAGTTGGAGATAGAGATATAAAATTTTATTAAGATGCAATATAGTGAAAATATATTTGATCATGACAAATTTGTGTAAAAGCAAACATTTTTAGTGATATTGACCTGAATATTTTAATTTAAGAAATCACAGGGGTAATTCTATTTGTTTATCCATTATCTACGATGAGGATTGACAGAATTCAATATTGGATATGGAAATTGGAAAACTCAGGTTAAAAAATGGAAAGTAAGAGTTTGTTGATTTTCCATTAAAATTTTGTTTTATATCACGATTAAGTGATTTTTTTACATACTTGATACTTCTCATCAAAAAACAGTTTTATAAATTTAATTATTAGATAATTAAATGTCAACTTTAATATGAAGTGTATCCTTAAAAACTGAGATCATCTTGGATCCAACAGCATTTGTATATTAATATTGAAATGACATGTACAACCTGTGATAGAGTTTACAGAACTGAAGAGAATGTAATGATTCCTCAAAATTAAAAGTATTATTTTATACTAAAGTAAACTTAAAATAATCGTAAATAATATAATTAATAACATTTTGTATTCAAAGTAATTCATTTGCTACATCTAAATCTCTTCTTGTATCAATGGTAACAGCTAAGTTTCCTAATTAAGTTTCAGTTCTGAATTTTGGGGCATAAGATTTGCTTGTATGAAATGACATTCTATTTGCAAGGAAAGTTCAGATAGTTCCTTTTATTTAGAAGTGATCGACCATAAACTGAGTACATGATATCCATAAGTTCTTGAAAATAATTTATTCCAAGAACTTCACTTAGTGAAACGTCTACTCCAAGTTCTATTCTGTGATTAAATCAATCTCATATTATTATACCAGTAATGTTCCTTGAGAACTTATGAGATTAGACACCAAACATGACACTTAGCCTATCACTAGCAGATGCTGCAAGGTACTTCTTCAAATATGAGTCGTAAACCCATAGTTGGGGATTGAGATATTTGATTAAATGTTTGTAGTAGTAGAGGAGTAGTATTAGCTTTAATTGAGGCAGTTCAATAGATGCCTATCCATAAAAGCTGAATTCTAATCAGGTAGTATAAATAGTTATAAGAAAATTAAATGAGGTTCACCTTCCTTTCACATTTCAAGTATGTAGTTTGATCTCTTTATTATATGATGTTCCTTACATCTGCCACTCATTTAGGTGTCTTCAAACCTTAGAAGTGAAAAGTGACACATTGCTTATGTTTGCACATACTTATACTCAAGTTTATTATCCCTAAAGTCTAGCCATGAATTCTCCAACACGGACTAACAAAATTTGCAAACAGCCTAAATTACTATAAGTACTCTGCAATTATATTTTTCAACAAGTTACCAGCAAGTCCAAGAAATAAAACTCCTCAAATATTCCAAAAAATTATTCAGGAATGGCTCTTGGTCTACCCACTCTAATCTGTGAAAGAATACATTATTATGAATATCAAAATTGTGATTTGATAACTTGGTCTATCAAATATTTTGCATTACCTCTTTTGCCTTTTTTCCTGTTTTTATTTGTGTTCAATTGTGAGTGATTATCTTTTTCTGAATTGTATGCATCTTTTTGACCATGCCTATACCTGTTTTTCATGGTCAATGGCTAAACATCCTTCCACATTTATTCAGTCCAAACACCTGAACAGAGATGTAAACTAAACTTTGAAGAGTCATGCTTTCTGAACTGCACTTAGATCCAGTTTGAAAATTTCAACTGGAAGCATTTCAAACACAGCTTTTGTCTCCTTCACTGTCAGTCTCATTATTTCATTTATGTAAATAGGAAGTCAGCTTTGTGTGCTTTGAGGCCTTAATGGGGCTATTTGTGAGAAAAGATGCATCAGTATTAGAAGTCCTCTACAAAAAACAGCATTTTTATGAAAAAACATATCTTATTGGATAGTTTCTGAAATTTAGAACATGAGAAAACCAGATATTGAGAAAAAACTGCTATTATAATCAAGTAAGTCAAACACTTCAATCCTGAGCTCAAAGATAAAAAAGCATTTTCTTCAAAAGGTTCATTCAGAATTCCTCCCAATTTTTGTCAATTGAAAAGTAAAATTTTTGTAAAGATTTTATTACAAATGAGAGAAATTAGCTTCTTTCTACTTACAATAATGCCATAATGAATATAAAAATCATGGGATATGAAGTAGTTATTAGGAATAATGAAGCTAAAAACTTAGCAAAGAAAGCCACTGGGATAATAACTCAAGCATTTTAAATTAGACATGTAAATTGAGTAATGATCTGCACATGCAAGAAATGTTTGATAAATTAAAGTATATGAGTAATAGTAAAAGGGATGCATACATTTAATAATAAAAATTAGACACATTTGCACAGATATTCTTTAATTTCAGTCAATTACATTTCTGTAGGGTATTTAAGTTGCATTCATAATCATTTGTAGAGCTAATGCCCAAAGTGATTTGGAAATAATTTAACATTCTGACATCACATCCTTTTTATGAATGCATTAATGACTGAAGCAGATATACTCTTGTCATAAGCCTGTAACAACTCCTATTACTGCTTATTAAATTTCCCTGTTTAATGTATCAAAATGGCAGATGAAAATGTAATGCACAGACAGTGCAACCAATCATGTTCCATTACTATCAGGAGTAAAAATTAAATACAAATTTACCAAGGGTGAGAACAAGTCTTTGGGGAAACTTATACGCAGTGTTATTAATCTAAGTAGCAAAAAGGTTACTCAAAGTATTATAAACGACAGTTTTTGCATTCAGAAATAAAAATTCTTTTGAGCATTTATAAAGATGTGACAGTATATCAATTCTCAAAATGATCCTGAATCAAAGAACATATTGCAGGTGATGTTAACCATATTATGGAATAGAGGTATGCTCTCACCTAATGCAAGAGCACTAACAAGAACAACTGTCAGTGACAGCTATCTCGTTTCCTTCTTCAGCCATAAATCAGCTAACACACACAGACCTGCAAGTTAAGTCAATTACACAGCCCAACACATATTTTTATATAAATTCTACGCTAAAAATAGTAACAGGCTGCACAGGACCATGACTTTCCCAGTATTTGAGTTTCAAAATAACTCAGCGCCTAATAGATTGGCTTTACGTTAACCATTCCTTCTCAGATCTGCTGCCAACACATTCACATACCTTATGAACATTCGAGCTTTCATACATTATGTGCTTTCACTTATTGATATTTGTAGAATAACACTGATATCCTACCATCATCTCCGACTCCCTAATCAGTCCAAAAATACTCCAGTCCACCACTGAGGCATAAAAAAACATTAATAAAAAATAATAAATTGTGGCACTTTAAACTACAGCTTCTTTCCCATCCCTTCAGCTTAATTTGATTCATTTATAGAATTTTTTTAATGTCTTCCGTTGCATTGCTTCTCTCAACTCTTCATGAATCATAGTCTTCTGAAACCTATTCAAAGATTACACAGAGGTATTCCATTTTGTAACCTTTTCCTATACGTGTCTTACAATCAAGGATAAATTAAACGCAAAATATCAAGTATAATTATAAGGATAGTTTGATAATCAATAGATTTTTAAGTATCAGGCATGAAACATGATGCACTGATATATAGGAAAATGATTTTTCTAAAAAGAATGAGACAAACATGACACAAAAAATATCATACATTCAAAAAGGAATGGCAGAAAATATAAGATCAAAGAAAAAACATTTTTTACTAATAAAACAATTATTTACAAAATTATTTCATTGAATCAATCACTTGAAAATAAGATGAGTTAAATGCACGAAAAAATAATAACTGAATGCAATGCAGAGGTATTTTATATCATAGATGGTAATTCAAATTATGAATATCAGGCATGTGTAAGCTTATTAACTCTGTTTCTCCATTGCTTCTGATCAGTTCATAACAATATCTCAAATTTTAATCAGGAGGCTGCCACTTCAACTCCTTACAATTTCATTCTGCAACCCAAATATCTAAATCAATCAATAACAGCATAATTTCCAGGATTTATGGTACTTAGAATACACATTTAAGTGTTGAAGTTATGCTGAAGAAAATCTCCAGAATTGTGCCCTAAATTTTGCTAGATTTACACATGAAAATGTTACAGAGATGAATTCCTCCTTTGATCAAGCTTGTAGCCATTCAAGTACCTGTTGCTGGATATGTTTTCAGATGTAACATACAAAATGGATGACAAAAATGTGGATTCTTCTTGTCTTGGCTCCTTGCTCATTTCTCTGCCAGCAACAGTCTAATCCACCACAAAGGGGCTGATCAACTTTCACTCAAGAGCACATTCTTCACTGAAATCTTCAATACAAATTCTGCAACGCAACACACTTTCCCTCCCTCCTTACGGGGGTCCCTTTCTTCCATTTTTTCCTTGTCCCCCAGATCCCCAAAAGCCATTCCTCCTTCCTAGTAGACTCAGCTACGATTGGCAGCCATTGGGGTAGGCGTGAGGGAGGTTAGAGATGGTCCCCTGGGTGGGGAAGAAGAGGGAGTAGCTACTGTGGCAACAGCCCCTCCCTCTGTTCCTTTCAGCCAATCAACAAATTCATCTAGCATCACAGGCCCTGTTAAAAGGAGATGAACAATTAGAATGCCCTCAACAAATAAATCATCTCCAATTTATATTTATGCCTTTATCACTGATAAATTAACAAATACCATAGCAGAATAGAGAAAGACAAAATTTTGAGTGATACAGAGTGTTCTTGGTTTGATCTGGCTTCCAAATTTTATATAGATATAGAAACCAAACCAAATTTTATATAAATCAAAAAATGGCCAAAATAACTTTTGTGGAGATGGTTACATCTTAATGTCCACATAAAAAAGTCTTTTAGGATCATAAACCAATGCACAAAATGTGAACTAATCACCTTACCAGAAGTTGACAGTAGCTTACTCAGAATGTCATGACTATAAGTAATTATGCTATGAAAACTAAAAAAGACCAAAATATTCAATGCAAAAATGCTTGCAATCATTAAAATTATCTATTATCTGATCTATCCATTGATTCTCAATAATGAAATACAAACTGGTAAGTACCATACTAATTTGCTTACTATTTAGGACTCTCAAGAAAACATAAAATGAATGCAGCAGAAAAAACAACTCTATGCAAGGCTTTCTCACCAACATAACCATTTCATTCTCTCCGAGGATGTCTCCATTAGAAACAAATTACATACAAGCAAGCATTTTCTGATAGTTTATTGGAGCATTCTCTGTCCATATATATACTTTGCCATCAGATCTATCCAATGCAAAATTAATGAAATTCATCAATTAAATCCTTCTAATCTTAAGCATTTTCTGTCAACAAACAAGAAGAAAGTAAGTCTGTGAAATAACATATTAAACACTCAGTTCTGAACTGCAATAAGCTTAAAATTTTATGAATATGGAAAAAATATTCACTTAAGAGTGAATTCTTATTTTTTCAAATGGCAGAGACAACTATAAAATTTAAAGCAATTTGAAAATTTGCACTCACATGCTCCATCAACATCATAATTTGAGAGGTCAGGAAGGACAGATCGGGAAAATTCAAGTATGTTGCACCATTGATCCTTGTTGAGTACTCTGTAGGAAGAACGATCAAGGAAAGAGCAAAAGGAGGGCAACAGCGGCCAGCGCCTGCCCAGTAGTAGTTGTAGCATTGCTTTACCAGTCTCAACATCCATACTACGCTGATCCTTATCCTATAACAAAGGAAATCATTTATTTTTATTATAATTACTATTAAACTGGTGATTTCAATCGTTCTTCAAAAATTCTCTAATATTAAGACGCTTCTTTAGAACTCATTATTTCACATAAAGTAGTAAAGACAGAAAAAATGTTTTAGATTATGCCATATCTTTAAATCAATATTGTTAGTTGTTAGACTTAAGTTACAGCAAGGCATTTAACAGCAAAACTTTAGCTTTTCAGTTTAATACACATAGAATCTTAAGATTGATAGGCATACACAGCTTTAGAAACCAGCAATTTTCATTATACAGGCCAATATATATAATGTACCTGAATAGTTAAACTATAATCATTAAATTTTGGTGCATTGTTAGGAGGCAGATATTTCAATTTTATGAATTTATATAAAATATGCTGCTACAAAAATACTTACCCTTGCAAAGTCATAAGCATATCGGTAAATGCTTTTGAAGAGAGTCTGATCATTGAGCAGTGATCGGAGGTAGTCCAGCTTACCCTGTAACTTGTGCACCGTGTCACACCTGTTAAAGGTTAATAGTCTTGAATTGAAATAACATTTGGCCAAAGAGCTTTAAGGTAAACTAAATGAATTTCACTGTATTAAAAATTTAATTTTTTCATTACAGAGATTATTCATAATTTGTAACTGCTTTAAAGATTTGAAATTATAGAATGCAAGTGCGGCCAGCATACCTGCATTTAGATAATGAAAGTCGTTAATAGATTGCTATTTAAGCAATTAATTGTATATTTATTACAATTATAAAAGAGCATCAAAATATTCAATTGGCAATTTTGTATAAAGCAAGCACGCCTAAAAAGATATATCCTTTAAAATTAGAAAAAAAACTAAAATTTTTATTTAGGATTCATAACAGACTACACTATAACAAAAATTAACAGATATAGAAGAAAAATTTATATGCTAGCTTAAAGAATTGAATATTACATACTGAAGGTCTGTTAGGCCCCTCAGCCATTCTTGCATTGTGAAAAATCCCATGTTGTGGGCTCCCATTTTCCATGCCAATACTAGCATAACTACATTTTCAGGCTCTACTCCAATGTCTTCACAGTATTTTTCCATTCCCTCGGGGCCTTCAGGAAATACAGGTAAGTAAACAAATTTTAAGCTGTAGCAAAGACAATTATAACTTTAAACCAATTATTATACTTAGATAATCACTTTATTCATCCGAGCTCTTTTTTATTTATTATCTTCACTATCTTGTTAAAGAATTTGCCAATGAAGAAACCAAAGCTTAATTTTAAAATTCTCTACTGTATACCTGATGCCACTTCCCTCCGCAAGTCCTCAATGTTAAACTGAACCTCAACTGAATGATTAATTTTTAAATGAAAATTTTTTTAAGAAAGTCTACTGTACAATGAAAATGATTTCAGTGAGAAGAAACTACTAAAATAAGCATGATAGTTACAGTAAGAGAATTCCTGCAATAATTCTGTACTCTCTCCAATATAGTAATGGAATGAAAAAGGTAAACTTAAAAAATTTATGAACTATTTCTAAGAAAAATATTCAAGATTAATGTCAAAAGAATAATATTTATACTGTGAATTCAAAATATTAGACAATTTGGTTTAAATATATGACGTTAAAATTAGTATCTCAGTCATTACATTGAGGCAACTATTAGAACAAAGAGCTTCAAGCCTCAAATTTAAATAAAGCTATAAATATTTTTTCATAAATTTTCCTGTTACATAACCTGCAATTTTCATTATACATATCTAATGTTATATTCCAACAGGCAGCTTACAAAGTATTTACAAAGATGTGGGTTTTTGCTGCCTAGAACACAGATACATGAGAGTCTATTTCCAAAGCTTTTAGTACAAGAAACAAACATAACTTACTGAGGGAATGTAATTTGTGAAACTGGACCTACATTTCCTGATGTTTAGATGAACTACTACTTCTAGAAAATATTTGGTACAGTTATTAATTATATTATAAAATGTTGAAAACTTTGATAATAAAATGGACTCCTTGTATAAATTTTCTAGAAACCTATTTTTCCTTTAGAAGAAACAATGCTCCTCACCAAGTGTATCCGGTTCATCAGGTGTGGTATACTCTCTAAACCAAGCAATGCAGCGTTTATGACTAAAACTGCTTCCTCCTCCACCGTGGTATGCATGAGGGGGATGATGATGGTGATGATGGTGGTGATGGTTTCCTCCTACAGTCAGGACGGCAGGGGCTGATGACCCAGAAGACTGCTCTTCTTGAGGACCTTTATTAGCAGCTGTGCGTCTGTGAGGAGGCAAATACAATGTTGATTTACTTGGATTAACTTAAATGATAAGAATATCCTATGAACTATCTGATACAGATGAACAAACGCTAGGATTTTCTCTCTTTGGAATTTAGCAAAACTAGTTACCTTCTTCCTTTTGTTCACTGCTTTGAGATAAAAGGCACAAATTTCTATTAAAATGAATGAGTCAGGGTAGAAAAATAGAGCACAAACAAGCTTGAAACAAGAGCTGAAAGAGATAAATACAAGGATCTAAGACAACATCAATCTACAATGGCTTACTCAAATTATACAAAGATTTACAAGCTGTAATTCAATGCAAGTCTATAAATTTACCAATCACAAAGACAATCTATGACCTCTCTTTGATTCCTTCAAAATTTTCTTCCTATCCAACCTTCCCACTCCTCAACTTACCCCCCCCCCCCACTCTTTGTCAGCACCCACCCCTCTTGATTGAATGTATAAATTCTGCTTGGCACTTTTTCCAGTTACCTGATGATGAGGAAGCTTCCTTGAAACTGGTTGCATTTTTAAATCAATTTTGGACATAGTCAGATTATGTTTTTTCTTCTCATTTAATCATGAATCAGTTTCACCAAATATTGCCTGAACTAATTAATCATTTTCAGAAAGACATTAATAAAATTCAAAAAGGATCAATTTTCAGTAAGTAGGAAAATCAAATGCTAAGGTTTCCTTTGTAAAGTGGTCAAGTTTGATTTTGAAAGAAATCTAGAAACTTATTTTAATTCCTAAAAAGGAATGGATATTTCATAAATAGATTTTCATAAATAGCTAAAAAAAATTTATATGTATTGCCCACTGAGAAGTCAAGTCAATTCATTAAAACTTGTGACTTTTGAAAATAAACATATAAAGTGCTTAAGTCGTCCATATTCATAACAGCATGATAAAATACATATTATAACATATATTATAATAAGTAAGCCCCACTTACTCAATTTTCAACCTGAAGTGGAGATTTTCCAGTGCATAAAAGAAAGAGTATATCTTTTAAACAAGGCAAAATTCTAAAATAAAGGGTTCCACATATCTTAGACTAATAAGACTATCATATCATGAGATTGATTAAGACTTCTTTAACAATTATTAGTCTATACTGGTGAATCAGCAATTAAACAGAATCTAAATCATTTTGATTATAGGAATCCGACAATTTCAACCCATTTTCCCATGCTAAAACAATATTTGGAATGTTTTAGAGTCTAACCTACCATTTATGATAATTATAACCATTTTTGGTTATTAATGTCAAATAGATGAATACTACACTTGTAATACAATTCTGTATGCATTTACATAAATTATTTTTTGACAATTATTACTGCCTAAAATTAACTGAACGTATGTATATGTGTTAAAATATCATAAGTATCTAACTGACATAGTCAAGCCTAACTTTGCGGAACGGTGCAAAATAAAAAAAAACTGCAAAATCCACAGAAATATGTTGAATGCAACTAGTTTCATCTATCAGACATGATCAGGCACTGAAATATCAAATATGAGAAAGAGAGGGGGAAAAGGAGGTGTGGGAGGAGGGAGGGGTGGAGGAAAAAACCAGGAATTGTCAATGGAAAAGGGCAGAAGGAAGAAGGACATACCAGCAATTTCGAGCCAAAACTTATGAACAATGAAATGAAGGTTCAAAGTTTAGACCTCTTAGAATAAATTGAAATTAAGGGAGCCAAGAACCTACATAAGAAATATGAAACATGTATAATTAAAATAGTAGAACTTTACAAATTGATTTTATTTTTTCCTGTAATGGAGTTCTACAAAGTTATGGCAAACTCAATTGATCATACACAAGTAATATCTTACACAACCCCTCCCCTCTCATCTCCTTACCCTTTTCCATTGACAATTCCCAGTTTTTCCCACCACCCCTCCCTCCTCCCACACCTCCTTTCCCCTCTCTCTCCCATATTTGATATTTCAGTGCCTGATGATGTCTGATAGACAAAACTAGTTGCATTCAATATATTTCTGTGGAATTTACAGTGTTTTTTTTATTTTGCATGATATTACATGTATCATTTAATTTTATATTATTATGATGGACTTATTTCATAGTCTTCAAGTATAGTTTATAATTAATTAATCTACTCAATTCACTTTTATTTTGACATCATCTGAATTGAACTACTGGAAGAGAAAAGTAATCCATTATTGGTACTGGCAATTTGTGTTCCTCTACATCTAACTTTTAACAAAATAAATATATGATTCTCTTGATTTTTATGATTATTAATGTGTATCCTCTTACTTCACATACTAACACATAGGCATACCATGAAATATATTATTAGTTATATATTAATTACTTAATTATCATTGATTCTATAATTGAAAGCATAAATTTCTTATTACCAAACATTTTTAGGAACAAACAAAATGAGATGACAATGCACTGCACACTGACAGATTACCTTGAGGAATTTCTTAATCTCTTGGAGTATGTTCTGTCTCCATCCTCATCAGGATCATCATCCAAACGGCTAGATAAGTCTACTCTTTGTCGCTTACTTCTTGGCATCCCAATGGGAAAGTAATTTGGAAGTGACTGATAGGAAAAGATGGCTGAGTAAAGTGAACACAATGACCACTGGCCACCCAGCTGAAAAGACAAAAACTGAAAAGTTGACAAGAATGAGCATTAGAAAGGAAATTGAAATCTTAAAACTTGAAATTGTTAAAATTTAGCATCTAATATTGTGTTCTTGGTATCAATGTAACATTATTATCCCATAATGCTTCTAATGCAACTTACTGAGTTATCTTAATCAGCCTTTGTCTCACTTGATAATGATTTAGGAAATGATTAGTCATCTTAATTTAGTTACAGCAGAAATATCTATAGGAAGATTGGACAACTCTAACTTAGAAAAGGAAATAAAAAAACTCATACAAAGCAGATATTGCATCATTAGAGACCTCATCTATTTCCATGTTAAATTCATTCCTATATGCATTGCTTTCCCTGACATCTAAAACATAAATAAAGAAGCATATGACATAAAACATATTTTTCGTAAAATATACACAAAAGGTATAATAATATTCTGTTATCGACGTGAATACCGCAGATAATGTACGGATAGCGACTGAAAGATTCATTGATAATGGTAAACGAAATTAATTTAAAAAATTTATTTACAGAACTTCACACGTGGGAATTTTAAGTTTAAAGAATTGCTGCCGTTAAAAATTAACTTTAAAATCTTCGAAGAGAGAAAATTTCGTGCTGGTGATCAAAAAGAAAGCGAATGTTCTTCCAAATATTCGGGAAACTGCTTCATCGTTGAGAATTTGACGCAGTATATACTGAATATATATGATTGTATAGAACAGGAGGGTAAAAGTAACTAATGGGAAGTAAATTAATACATTATACACCTCGTCATTATTTTTACGCTCTATTATTCCCTCGACGAATGTCAAACGTTTTGCGCCCCAGACGACTACCTAGCTCTGCACGTATCCAAGACAAGATAACTTATGTGCTTACTTCACAAGATTATGAGAACTGAACTTAACTAAGAAATTAAGAAAGCAAACTGTGGGCCTTTTCTTGAGAGCACCATTGTGGAGGAGCAACTTACAAATTTAAACTCTCACTTATCCATAATAAAGTCTTTGCAGATCTCTGTCATAGGGATTAAATGATGAGATAATATGAAACTTGTTAATGTTTACTTAATTTACTAGATGAAAAACTCGGGATCGAGTTAACAATAAGTCTTTATTTCCAACCAAAAAAGAAGATATGAACAGAAAAAATAAATAGGACTTACGAATAGAACTTAGAAATATTATATAATATTATAGATTATATTATAGAAATAATAATAGAATAAATAGATCTACAATGAGCTTTCAGAGCCATAAAAGAACAACAGCTTTCAATCAATGTCATATCATATACAAGCGACACACCATTCATTATTAGCAGCTGACATAAGTACGAAATTGATTTTGTAATGATATTTTTCTTTGCAAATTCTCACATGTAAATGGTAATTTAATTTAGTATGACCTACATGGAGAAAGTGGTTCTAAAAAACTAAAAGGAAATTCAATTAAAAAATCCTTAATATTAGTACTGAATGACAATAACTATCTGCCTGAAGTCACAGTGTTACTTTTATGTATTTTTGATGGGAAAAATCAAACAAATCTTTAACATTTTTCGTTATTACTTATAATAACATTGGAAGCAAATAGGAAATACTTAAAATAAAGTAATCACAAAAAATAAAACGGAAAAGGAAATACTATAGAGTTGCCCGAACATAGATAGGTATTAATAGGTGTTTCCGGCGTTCTTAATATAAATGATATATTTACTATTAGCAGTTCTACACCTTTGAATCGAGCGAGAAATAAAACTTTAGCCGAACTAAATAGTAGACGTTCAAGAACACCAAACAATTAAACAGCCCTAAAGCACGATGTTACAATAAGAATTTTGCGTTATTTCACCTAGTATCATTGATAGCAAGGCTGACTGTATACTGATTCTCCGACAAAACTCTAGTGACTAACCTCTTATATGGAAGACAAAAGGCAACTCGAGATACAAACTGGTGGTGGTTTTTCAGCTTGCGCGATGGTATAGAATTTCACCAACAAATGTTTCTTAAATTTCTGTAAGGTAAAAGTATCTATGATTACGAAAATGGTGTATATTCTGTTGAAAAAAAGAATTTGATCCAAGTTACCATAAAAACATAACTGACAGGATAACATGAGATCAAAAACTTATAACTATGGCAACAAATACCAACAAAATGAGCAAACATAAAGCAGACAGCCCTCATTTACAACAGAAAACATGCAAATTGATAATATTAATCTCAAAATATTAACTATCCTTAATCTGTCAGAAGACAGTAATTTACAGTCGACAATTACTGCATCGAAGAAAAACCTTCTAAAAGTTTTTAAAACATTGTATTCAATTGAATACTTTCATGTAAATAACTCATAGAATGATCTCTGGGAATAGAGATACCTCCCTTAAGATATTTACAATCTGTGGCATAATTTATTCAGGGGTTTTACAAGGACAAAGTTTTTTTTTAATTCACCAACCTTGCGAAGTATTGATTGACTTCTCTCTTACCAGGGGATTCTTGAAACTTCAAAATAACATTTATCACAAAGCTGGGTAGTATTTGACTAAAGTTTACCTAAAATAACTCTTTGACTAGACTTAAATTTGTAAGGGATAAATAAAATGAAGCGGAGCCGACTTCTTCCACAGAGCTCGGAAGATGGCATTCGAAGCTCTTTAAAATAAACAAAAGACCGTAGAATTTCTTCCGCAACTCCCGCTGAATTTTCTAAGAGCAGAACGATCAGCTGTTTTAAGAATTCAACTTTTATTTACTCACCTGAAATTTTGATGAGGCAGAATCTCGATTTCAAATGGATACGACTTCCAATTTATTTCAAACTGCCTAAGTTTTGGTATCAATATTAATTGAACGCAATGATAATGAACGAATCACACCAGCTCCCTCAATGAAATTGGTGGAATGAAAGGCCTAAAATACTTATAACGATAATAATAATCATTCGACACCAGATACGTTAATTCTTAGTAATCTTGGTATATAAAGTTATCTAAGGCAGATATGCAGCTTGAAAGTAATATGATATGATTTGAAGTTGGATTTACAAATTATATACCAAGACTAAAAAAGGAAACCAAATTACAGTGAAGTAGTATTCCTTTGAATACCTAGAACTTGCAGTCAAACATTTGCAATTATCATCAATCAAAAGACATAATTTTGCAAACATTACTTCGTAGTATTCGAATGAGAACAGTACTAAAACTTCTCACGCGATGAATATCAACAACAGCTCATTGAATGATTAATCTATGCACGCAAACTAAAACTATTATGCCTTTAATTTAATGGCTAAAGGATTCAATCCATCCATATAGAAAATCGAGAAACTGCTTCTCCTATGGCCTATGTAGACATTTAAAAATGGTCTCCATAGTTTTGCATTTATGAATATACGTGCTATTTAGGGTTAAAAAGAGAAAGAGCTACACCTAAAGATTGCACTGCATATATTTTGGAATATTGACTTCACCACATGCTATGAAATAAAAAAAGCAAAGATCGACAACATTGGAGAATTGGTTTTACCTGGAATCAACATTCCGATGGTTGACTGAAAAAGGAAACAATTTTCCTTACCGGTCACGTCACATACGGAAATTATTTCGATAAATGAATGCAAATGACGTTCCTGCAATATATACAGAGTCATGAAACTCAGTCCATCTGACACTCGGGATTATTAATCGCTTTCTCGTTTTGCTAAATGTCATCAAAATCGCCCCTCACCAGAATGTAAACATTTAGCATATTTATAATAACATTGAATAGATAAAAATAAAAGGAATTTACAAACATAAGATGTTAAATCAACTAGAACAAATGCGCCTCGCCAAGGTTTGAGATGAAAGGCTACTGATTCTTCATCTTAACTTTGGCAAATTTATAATTTATCTGAGTTTTTAATTTTATAAAAGTGGAAATTTGATGAAAGACACAGAAACTTCTAAACTAAATGTCAAAAGTAATTTTTCCTGGAAAAACCCATTTTGGAAAAATTGTTCTTAGGCATGCATTCCTAAATTTCTGGTATCAATTTTAATATTCTCTCGAAACAACATCATGTTCTCGATGCCAGTACGCGATCGCTGATAGAGCTCATTCGTTGGAGAATGCTTTTCTAGCAAATAGCTATAGTAATATTCCATGAGTCGTCAATAAAAAGAGAATTTTCATGACATTGTTACTTGAGCAGCATGCAACTTTTTATTGACATAACGTCACATATCATCCAAATGAATACGAAGATTAAATAAATACAGCAATAGTTATACTATTACCTTTACAACTTGCAGAAAGTGATTTGCTAGCACTTCACGCCCTTATTCAACGACTAACGACAACCAATTACGAAAAGAAACACGAAAACGTTAGTAAGAAGTTGAGGATGACATGAATCATCATGTACTGCTCAATCGCTTGAATACAATAGCAAGGTAATGAGTATTAGGCCTTAAGTCTTCTGCCAGGATAGATCACAGTAACATAAAAGAGTAACACCAAGTAAAGAATTAATATTTTGCGTAATTTGTGATTAGATCTTGATGGATAGAAACCGCAACTTATCACCGTTGGCGGCACCTATCGAGATCAAATTCTATTAAACTTTGCGACTTTCACTTTATAGCTAAATATCGTGTGTTGACTTCTGCAACGTTAAAGTGGTTCGTGGGTTCTTCTCGTTCTTCACCATAATATACAGAGATATGAGGCACTGTCATGGTACTTATTGTCCTATTAATTTTTGGTTAATTCAAATGTTGAAGGCATAACCATCGACTAGTTCATAACTTCCAAAAATTGAGTGCGTTAACTTTTGTTTATCATAATATTATTAATAAGTAATCTTATGTAGATATAGTTTCCCAAAAATATTTACGTGTCAATGGATTTTATAGCGATCACATGTCACGTTATCGTAAAGTTCATCTGAGTACTTAGATATTTTAGTTTCAGACCTGATAAAAATTGGAATTAGGTTTTTCTATTTATGGGTACAGTCGTACCCGCTGAAGTTTTACTGAAAGATGTTGAAATTTTTATTGCTATCAATAACACCTAAAGAAATTGATGAATTATAAATGTAATAATGAGTTTATAATCTATAGTTGGAGGATACCTTGAAAACCATTCTATATTGCGGATATCTAAAATTTTGTTTGTCAGTTAACGTTAAATTTAGAAAGCCTAGTATTGTCGCATCTCGTTATTGAAGCGACGATAGAAAATGAAAATGTCCCTAAAGACGTTATAGACCAACTTGCTCCATTCAAAACAAACTAATCATAACATTGCAACGCGTCAGAAAATAAGTAATAGAGCTATGCCTTGCATTCATCATTAATTTCAAAGTAACATTTGTTTGCTTTTCATTGAGCATGTAGTAATGATTTGAAAGGAAATAGTGATTTATTTTCTGACATTAATTTCGGTTTTACTTTCAGCTAAACTAAATTAAGAATGGCGGAGTCCTTGGTAAACATCGGAGACGATTCTGAGAAAAATTTTATTTTGGCAAAGCTAGTTTCAATTTATGGAGATATTGTGGAGTTTGACGTGATAAGCCTCGTGGCACAAGAAAACGAATGGAATGGTAAGTGGTTGACAAATTTTAAATTCTTTGGAGATAAATTAATCACTCCATTGGTTCTTGCATCGAGATTCGGTCCGTAGTAGTCTTTGAAAAATAGAAATGTGATGGAATAAAATTTACCTTTATAACTTCAAACTATAATATGAAACAAACTTTAAAATAGTTACGATAAAAGCATTATGTTTCTTCTGTTGGTCTTTGATTTTTTTGCTAAGAATCAATGGTAGTTAATTGAGGGTGTTCTCACAGCGTAAAAAATGGACTCTCTGATAGAAGTAGACCTTATAGTTATGCTGCGCCATTTCATTTTCTATAACTTTAGAGTTTCTACATTGTTCAATGATACCGCCTCCTCTATCTGTTGGAATCTAAATTAAGAAAAATCTAGTTCCAATGTTTTGTTCGATAAGGATCTTTAAAATTTTTTATTGTTTTAAGAAAATGTAAAGATTCTTCACTTTCGCATCTCGTTTAAGAGCACAAGAGCTTATAGCGAAATAGAAAGTTAGTTGATCATTGAACCCTAAATTAGGTATCTGCTAATGGGATATAATAAAAATGTTTGATGCTCTGTGTTCTCTCCTGTGTTTAGCAGCAGATAGAAGGCAGAGAATGCTATCTAATCTGATTATATTTTAAGGGGCTTGGCAAACTGTGCTGAAAATATTGAACAAGGGAGGTAGTTAAGATTAATTTCAAAATATATTATATAGTCTTTTAAGTAGGTATCTCTATATAGGATGCTTATTCAACAAATTTCATGCTGATGGCCTCCAAATGCTGGCCAATCTTCAGTTTTCTAAAGCAGTACTAATCTTGAAAAGTTATCTTTGCAGATAAAATAGGTTTTTGAAATCCTGCTTTAATCATTCAGTGAACTTATTCTTATCTTTTTATTTGGTAATTCATGAAAGAAAAGTATTTTAAGAATATAAGAAAGAAGCTGAAGGTAAGAGCAAACTTTTTGATTTCAATGATACTCATGTAAGGGCTAGGCTAAGAAGTACTTATTTTTAGGATATCTTTATTATTGAAGATTTATAAAAGAGAAATGCTTAATGAAACGTTTTGAAAAGTTGTATCATTGGGAATTCCTCGAAAAAATATACAAACAGCTCCCTTAATTAACAACACAAAATATTTATGAAATGTTTAGAAACAAAGGAAACTTAAATGCTGCTTTGATAGTGCCTAAGAGTTACTCACTGGCTATGTACCACTAATAGTTACTACAGGTATGCATTTAAGTAATACAAAATTCCCAATTTAGCCCTTAAGTTGATTTTTTTCCGTAGGCTAACAAAAAATAGCTTCCAATGACTTCATATTATGCAAATTTTACTCTAGCCTAAGCCTCTCTTTAGCTGAAGTACTATGAAGGTAAAGAGCAGATAGATGTAAAAAAAAAACAATACACTGCTTAAGAATTGAAAAACATGATTTATCAAGTAAAAATGTATAAGGGAATAAGTATAACCAAATGTTTCCTCTTTTAGTATTGATTTGTCATGTGTATCAAAATTAGAATTTTGGTAATAAAGGTGATTGTTTGAAGGAACTGTATTATCATTAAATTATTGTTATGCCATGCAGTGCATTATTTCATTGGAAAGATGTACTCTTATCACCTTTAGGACGAATTGTAAACCAAAGCTAAGTGTGAATGCAGACATTTTTCTTAGGCAAGGAGTTTACGCGTCTTTAAAATCATTGCAATTCTGTAGAATGATTCAAGTAATTAGATACAATTCCATTTAGAAGAAGAAAAGGTTTTTGATACCCTAAAGTTCCACCAGCTAGAACTTCAGGCTAGTCCTCACTTGCATAGTGAATATCTCACCACTTTAGAAATTCTCTGCATCAGCAAAATTTTTAAATGTTAGAAAGGTACCCTTCTGTGGTAGAGCTAAAGTTGACATAATCTGTTTAAATGTATGTATCTTCTATGATGTCTGTTGCTAGTGTTAAATACTTCTTTGCTCAGACAAAAACTTGATTTTCGCACAGATTTTATATAAGGACCTAATTAATCAACATTTGAAATATGGAATAGTCTTACATGAATTCACTATTACTTTTTTCAAACAGTGCCTGTATGACAGATGAGCTAATCACATATAAACATGGTCTTATTTTACATTTTTGCTGTCAAAGCAATACTTAATTGTTTTAACTTTACCGGGATGGCCATTTCTGAGTGGAATTTCCTGACTAATTAAAATTCCGGAATCAACTTCTCAAAAGGGAAACTCAGATTTAATAATCTTTATAGAAATGTAAGGAAAATTTGTAAATATTTTGTTGTAATTATACTATTTATTTAAATAATAATATTCATTATGCGTATAATTTATGAAATATATATTGGTAAACACAATAAAATGTATTATTTTGAAAATGGAATAATTTTTTAAATTAATATTTCATTATTAAACACTCAATGATACCTCATAGTAACCTTGTTTTTGATAATAAATGTAAGAAATATGGTAACCCTGGAGTGAATAAGTCTAATCATAGTCCAGCATCTAACTTTTAATGTGGGATATTTTCTGGAAGCCATGAAAAATTAATCTATTGAGGAGTAATTAAAAGATTTTGACACCTCTTTTAAGTCATACAGAGGAGGGGCACTGAAGAAGATCAGGCTTAGGAAGCCAGCTTCAGCTGCCCATGTCTTCAAATCTTGTGAGGAGTCTTCTCTACAGATAGGTATATTTAGGTAGCCTCCTCGAAATGAAAGGATTATTCATAGACTACACCAGAGTAATATTTCAACATTAAAAAGTCATTAAGTGTAACCTCTTGAGCTTCCTTGATGGTGATACACCCTAGAGCCCAATAAGCTGAAGGGGGATTTGAGAACTCGTGCTATTTTGCTTCTTAGTGTTATCTCGCTTTGACAATCTTCTTGGGGTTTGGTAAATAAATGTTGACCTCTGTAACTTGTATTTATAGACATAAGAGAGTAGCATATCGAAAAATTTAAACAATTTTTCGTTAAAATTATCGTCTATTTTGTTTAAAAGGGAACTTTCTGTAGAAAATTGTATATTACTCTCTTCGCCTGGATAGTTTTCGTGATACAAATGGATATTTTATCAAGTTCAATTATTATTAGATGTAAACAATCCACTCAAAAATAGTTACGCGAGAATATGAAATACATGTGCGAGAAGATAGCATTCTAAGGCTTCAGCACGTTCGATTAATTTTCCAATGTGGCCCTCCGACCGAAAAGGTGGAGCAACTCTGCTGAGCACAATCCCCTAATCTGCCACCCATCAAGCTTTGTCATCACGATAGGTATTTGAAATGCTTTATCACTTAGATCTAAAATAAGTAAAAGGAACCAATAAAATGTTTATTTTTCTATAAAATAAGTTAAATTTTCTTTAATACTTTGAAATTTGTTTCCTTTTTATATTTCGGGAACACTGGAATGTAACGGCGCTAAGCCGTCTTTTACCCGCAAACATGATTGTCTTGTAGAAATAACTAACTT
The DNA here is from genome assembly GCA_036926295.1 of Pachydiplax longipennis. NCBI lineage: Eukaryota > Metazoa > Arthropoda > Insecta > Odonata > Libellulidae > Pachydiplax > Pachydiplax longipennis. The sequence goes on along the minus strand of JAVFKF010000034.1, from coordinate 10,414,791 downwards.
TTATTCGAAACCGAGCATTTGGATTGGGCTCTTCCTATAACTATACATCCAACTTATTCATTGAAGAATTTTTTACCAAAGCAGCCCTTAAATCAGTTATTTATATCCTTTAATGGTTTTTCGTAGTAAATTATTTCTTTCGGAAATATTTGAATGAACGTACGGATGGAAAGATTTTGCCGAAATATTGATAATGAAACTCCAGAAAGCTGCATAACAAATAATTGACTACATAGTGCTCTGCTATTTACTACTATACACCATACTGTAAAAATCTCGCCCAACCTGGAAAAGTATTCCTCATTCATAGGACTAATCTGGTTCTTTAAGAATGATCGACTGATTATACGTGTACTGCACGTACATTTAAACGATCCCTATTTATGATTCTGCTGAATTTCTTGGATATTCAGAATGGTCTGGCAATTTTTTGTTTTTTTTTGGAAGCTTACAGTTTATGTCTACATCCCTTGTGCTATTTCTAAATATCTTGCGCACCTAAAGATAAATCTGAAATACTTCCTGAGGTTTCACAGGTTTTTGTCACGAACGATAAGGGGAGAGATCTCGAAATGAAAAAAGGGCATACAATTAGTATGCATTGTCCATCATGAAAGTGTCTGCAGTTATTCATTTTTAGATGTTGGTTGGGTTGGCCGGAATGGGTTAAGCAATGAAACCGCTGACAGTAGTTTGCCCCTCAAGTATCAGCGATAGTTCTGTATGGGCACCGAGCTGTCACCAATCTCGTTTCCGTAGGTTAGTATTTCATGCAAATTTCGTCTGCTTATCAATTACGATACGTTGAATTTAATAGAAATCGTTTTGCGTTCATACTTCGTTTTTATCTATTATTCAAAGGAAAATCGTGTCTGAGGTAATTTGAATCCGTTTTACCCCCCTGTCGTGGATAATTTTGCGCTCATTGTCAGTTAAAAGTTGTCACATTTCGACCCGCCCCGGGAATAATCTTCTATTTAATTCGCCTTCAAACTTAATATAATAGCCTTATCATTTCTGAAGAATCAATTTGTTATAAATGGTATTCGAATCAGGTATCCAATGAAGATTTTAAGGACTTCTCAAAATCAGACTTGTGATAATCTTTTGAACTCCAATTCCATAGTGCCAAACGTTCTGTGCTAATCATCCCCTATTCATCGCTGGAACTTGAAAAGTCTGTGTCACCGCGATAACTTCTGCGAAGTATACGTAAGACTACCATAGGAATACAGACACCACACGTGAGATAGTCGCAGTTTTCAGTTTCGAGGTTTTGACATCTGACAGATGCGTGATAGGAGTGATAGTTTGACAAGGTCATGAAAAATTGTCGCGACGTTGAATCATTTGATGGGGGCAATGGAGGACATTATTAATTGCGCAGTTGCTTGATTAAGCCAGAGAATTTTCTAATTTGTCATGCTAAATTGTTGTTAGCTCGTCGGAAAGTCTCCTATAAATAAAAGTTATTTAGTAAATTAACTTCCGCCAGTGGTTATATTCTTGGCTTTGACTGAGTATTCCCAGCATAAGGCGTAGAGTCTTATTACTTGAATGAAAAGTGAATAATATTTTTTGAAATTTCATTTCCACTTTCAGATATATTTAACTTCATTGTGAAGAGAATTTAATAGATCTTGTTTGATTCCTTTCATTTTGTCAATTCATTTCATTTTATCTTCTATATCCGACAGCTTATCTGATTGTTGGACTGATAACAGAGCATTCTCACGCGATAAAAGTTGATATTTTCATTGTAATCCCAGACTGCTACACTGCTTAATTCGGGTGTATGTCATATTTTTTGCATAATTCGGAGGGGATAAAACCTTATTACATTAACTTTCCAGTTAGGAACCTCTTTGAAAACATATAAATAACTAAGGACTGATATGATTAGGAGATTTTCTTCATATCTGCAAGAAAATTAAAGACGATCCATCGTTGATATCAAACCACTACAGGCATGAAATATAGGAAGTGTTTTATTCTCTTAGTAACTTAGAATTGAGGTTTTGATATGCATTACTCTATCATTTAATTATAATCATAATTTTGTTTAATGTAAGTAAACATCATTAAATGAGCAACTTCATGCAAGCATCTCGAGAAAATTATTATTATCCCAATAATAACTTTTAATTTTTCTTAAGAAGTAATTAAGAAATTTTGGGATCTCAATATTTGTGACTGAGACCAAATGAATTGCTTAATCCCTCTTTGATGTGACTTAATCTTCTGTTTGTGTTAGAGAAATTAAGTACTGTAAAGAAGCTGTCTGTTAGTAAACACATAGGTATAATTGTGAAAATTGCATTTAAGTTTTTCCATGGACGTAACTAGGATCAGTATATTAATGTCGAATTACTCTAAAGTTTCAGCCTAAGTCCTTTATCCATTACTGAACCTAAAAATTCTTCCCACATTTTTTCATAAATACTGTGAAACAAAAGTCACATCTTATCCTGTTTTATCCATCACTAAAATATCCTTCAATTGTTCCAATACCAATAGCACAGAATCATGAATCTGAATGAATGATGAATGAATCATGCTTTAGTAACGGCATTATTTTTATGAAATTTACTAAAGACATTTTTGTTGCATCTACATCTATTTAATTGCCATGTAAGCTTCCTTTATGGTGAGTGGCAGGTGGAAAGTTAACATCATTTAACCTTTCACATATGTTTCAATACATTTTTGGAATATTAATGAAATTAAAATTACCTTAGTTGATATTATAGTGACTGTTCGTAATAGAATTATTCTCTTGTTCTCATCCTCGATTTGGTTTTACTTTCACCAGAATTATTTAGGACCTTTTATTTCAAAACATTTTATTACATGCCTACTATTTAGGTCTGTTAGGCTTGTTACTCCTTGTGTCTAACAAGGAGTCATATGCCTTTAGGCCATACAAGTGTGATTATTTTGTAATTTCCTGAAACGGATGCACCCTTTTAAAAAAAATTTTCCAATCTTGTGTATCTTTATCATAAAATTAAAATGGATAGTTTTTTACCTTGATTATCAGAGCAATAACATTTATTTTCATTTATAGAATCCCAGTCTTAAGCATGAATGTTGCTAGTATGCTATACAAGTGCAGGCTAATAATTTCATGTGTGACCAAATCCTTCTTTATGCAACCAAACAGTTCATGCTGTATTAAATGAGTGTATTATTATGGAGAGTAATTATGAGCTAGGTTATAGTATTACATATCATCTGACTGATAGACATTAGCTTTTTAAATCTCATTATTGGAAAACTAACATGAGATTTAGGCATGATTTTGCTTTATCATATATTTCATGGAAATATTTACATGTTATGAATGCAGATCTATACCTGATTTAAATCATCTCTTTTATTTATTACTCTGAATAAATTTATAATTCTTCATTCACTTGCTTTTCACATATTGAGTGAAGCCATTCATAAATGTATGTGCCCAAATTTCAGTAGTTCTAGCAGTTTCAGGATAATACTTGATGTGAGTGTTTTGGGATTAGTACATATTTTTGAGTAACATTTCTGTTTGATGGAATGTAAAAATGAATTATATTAAGGTTACTTTTACTGAATCAGCAACATAAATGTCAATATTATTGTTGAATGGGGGTAAAAATTTTCCAAAACCTACGTATTGAACCCTGTTTATTAAAATACAATGTCCAGAACTCAACTGATATGATTCATTTTTATTTATTATTGAATCCTTACAGTATAGTACAGTACAGTACAGTACATAAAAAATAAGCAAAAGTAAAAAGATCCAATGCTGTGCAAATAATAGGTCATTTCCTTCATTCTTTAAGTCTCTTATTTCAACTTCCATAAGAAAATTCATTTTATATGTTTACAACTTCACTCTTATGCAGAACTAAGTCAAAAATAATGATCCACCTTAAGTGGATATCTGTAATAGAAAAGAATTTAATAAAGGTTCTTTCTTATTCCTGTCATTAATGTTGAAAATTCATATTCATGATTACTTTGATAAAATACTCCAGAATTTCCTAAAATTCATTACTATTTATCAAGCTTCCTATCAGTAACCTGGCAATCGTTAAAGAATTTTATGCATGATTATATGAATATTAGTGCCTTGAAATAAATAACTCCTTAGTATTTTTCTATTACTTCCTAAGCATTTGCTTTGGCAGAGTGAGCAAAGAGAAGGCAGTTGCAAGATTAAGCAGTCTAAATGTATGATACTTGTTGGTGCTAACTCATTTTAAAATAAATATGAAGTATTTTTATTTGATATGTGTTGAGATATATGGGATTGTACATATGAGATAATGATACTTGATGTAATTATAGTATTACATCATGGACAGTGAAAAAGTAAAGTCAGGAGCAAGAACTGATTTGTTCAAAAATAGAATTAGGGTCAGGTCTTTGGTATCTTACTGCACATCCTATACATTTTGAATGAGTATAAGAATATTGTGATTAATCCTTGAACGAATCTATGAGAAATATTGAGATATAAAATAGAATTTACCCTATATATTTATCTTTTCAATTTCAGAGGAGAAATGTATTGAATATCTAAAGGTGCTTGGAGATTACAAGGAACCAGATGCTAATTCTAAATGTCTTAATGAAGATCCACGTCCACCAATAATTGAATCAAAGGTTTTTGTAAGTGACCACATGTTATATTTCTCAATTATTTTTGAATTAGCATTCATAGCTAGTATTGTATAGTTAGAGTTGATAATTCTTGAGTTTCACCCAAATTGTACATAAATGAACTAGTCTTTTATTCATTTAAATTTTTTATCAAATTTTGTTTTCCATTCTTAGGGTTCTTATTTATATCACCAATTTTTATGTCTTTCAAGTTTTAGATTTTATGTTAATCAAGGTAAACGAATCAGTTTTCAGATTATAAAGTTAATTAAGTTGGAGCATACTTAGAAATGCTTGAACTTTGATGAACTAGGAATCTTCCAATTTTCTACTGCATAATTTTTGATGAATTGTTAGCAATTTCATAGTTTTATTCTCTAGTAAGTCTAATATTGCATTATTTTTTACTGTTTTCATTCATCATATAGCATAGAACCACTTAAGCATACTTCTGATTGATAGGGAAAGGACTTGAAGGGAAAATTTACCCAAGCCTTGTGTGCCAGCAAAAATCAAAAGGTAGAATGTCATATTTTAAATGGAACTACTACAATCTTCCACTTTCAGATCACTTGAGGTAACAAAGATTATTATAATGTGGACTACTTCATGTTAATTAGCAGAGAAAAATGGAAGATATATAAAGAAAAATAAAATTCGGCCATTACCAAACTATAAAAACAACAGAAGCAACTGTAACCCTTTTAATTTATACTTTACCACAAAAAAACGCAATACAGGTTTTGATGTCTGGCATCTGAACCTGATGATGATGCCATTATATAAAAACAACATTGTTTATGTTGTTTTTATATTATGGAATGCCACCAATTGAAGGTCAAACCTGTCATATTTATTGTTACCAATATATTATATAAAAATATATAATATCAGGCAAGGATTGATGTATTACAGCTATGACTTCCTCAAATAGCTTTAGTATGACTGACATCTGAGTCTAAATATCTTTAATTACATGTAGAGAATCTCTGTAATCATTATAAACATATTAAATTTCCTAAGTTAAAGCAAATTATTAATCAAGCCCAGCATGATTTAGCTGATTAGTTTCCCATACATTAAAGAGCTATTGCTGTTTATTTTTTTATTTTTTTTGACTCCAAGTCACCTACTCTCACCTACGTTGGTATGTTTCAGATGTAACTCATTTTCTCTCATTATATCATTTCCTGAATGATTTCTACATTAGGTTTTATTTGTTGCAGTAACCTGAAATGTATCTTTATATCACTTAATGAACCCTTGAAATGAATTGCAGAGTGCTGCATCAGATGGTCAGCTAAAACCTCCACAAAAGGCTCAGGTGGAAGAGGCAGCACAACATAGAGAAAGAAGTTATACACGAGTAGCTGCAAATCCAAAAACAGTGAAACCGAAAATGGCTGGTGAGATATAACCTCAAGAAAAAGATATTTCACGCATCAGAGTCTAAAAGAATTAATTTAAGTGTTGAATCTCTTATCATTTTCTATTGAATGTATGTACTTGTAACAAGAATGGAAGCATGATGGGAACTGGCTCAGCTTGAGTGAGCATGATTTTGGAATGAATATAGTTTAGGATATTAGAAAATCAAAATTAAAAGATATATTTTTATAAGGGTTTCTCAGGAGTTACGTATAAATAAGACCTTAAAAATTACTTGTTTTTTTTTAAATTTTCTACCAAAAATCCCCTCCACTGTATCTGCTTAGGTATCCCTTTCAAACCTCTATCGGATGAGATGCACACTAAGATAAGTAAGTATAGTAGGGGGAATTTTTGGTGGAATATTTAAAAAAATATGTAAATTTTAAACGGAAATATCTCATAAGGAAGTTGAGAGAAACCCTTATTAAAAAACTACAGTATATCTTAATTTTGATTCTTATTCACTCTCAACTAGTCTCAGTCCAAAATCGCAAGACACACAAATTATCACTCCTGGTCAAAGTCATCAGCTCTAAAAAAAATTCCATTCTTGTTTTAATTACTGTAATTTTGTACTGAAATGTTAGCACTATAAATATGTAATGGCAATAACTTTGATTCTTAATTGTTGGAAGTGAAGATTGAGGGGAAGATCATTGTGTAATTCATTGTGCCCAATCCAAAATTTTTAATATTATTATTCGTGATATTGTTAATGTTATTAGTGGAGCTTGTTTCATCCTCTACTGTGCCTGGCTGAAATACTGGTTACTTTTTAGATCGCCTTAAAATCTCATGATAAGACTTAGAAAATATCAAAGTTGATGTTGATTGGTTGTTTCAGACTGATAATAAGTATATAATTTGATAGGAAAACCAAACATGAAACATTTTGTATGTATGGGAGTGAATGGACTTGATTAGCTTTCAAATGTTGAATTGCACTGTTGTCGTATTTTCTACTGCTTTGACCCTTGGCAAACAGAACCACCTTCACTCTAATTTTTTTAAATAAAATGCTGTTATGAGCTGCAACATATAATGTATGGGAATCAAAATTTATTGTCTTAATAAAATTCACAATGGTTTATTGTTGCCTGAAAGAGGTCATACAAGTAAAAAAAATCTTTAGAAATAATAATAAAAATGTTGCTTCTTTGTTTTAACTGTTATAAAATGATTTAAATCTGACTAGGCAATGGTGGAAATGCACAAGGAAGAATTCCACCTATTAGGCAGTTGTCTCCCTCAAATTCTGGGGTGCAAAAATCTGTAGAGACCCAAGAACATCATGACAGAGTGAAGGAGCTCATAAAATCTGGAGTACCTGTTCTTATATTACTAAGGTATGCTCATGTTTACTGTCTGTGCAGATTCCTACATGGTTAAATAATGATAATTGGTAGCAACATAGTTTATATATTTTTCAACAAATAATTGAGTTTACATGATGTCTCCTATTTCTGGGATCAAAAAGTTTGGTTCTTCTTTCACAAATTCCTTTTGGATAATCATAGCCATATTATCTAATTAAAGTTACACCAAGTGAGGTGTACTTGTAGGTAGGAAACTTAGGTAATATTTCCAATAATTTTTAATCAGTTAGTATATGATGCTAACTTTCACCAGTATTGTTCATTCTATTGAAGAGAAAAATAGGCTACATCCACTGAAGTACATTTCCACAGAGAATTGTTTCATCATCATTGATTATCAATTACTTTGTTGTGATCCTTTTTTTTCTGCAAGTAGCTCAATTCTTGATTTTATCTGTCATTGCCATCACCTATACCTTCTAATTTAATCTTGTTCCTCTTCAGTAATTCATTCCTTTCATCAGCCCTCCTAGCACTTTCCTTTTACATACATTTACATATAGACCCTGCTAACCACCACTGGCACATGGCAGGGGGTGTGAAACACCGAAAACCCTATCTACCTTTGACTGCTGTTGGCTTCTCTAATACTTCGCAGAAAAAATGACCAGAAATAACTATCTGTCCTGGCAACTATTTCCCTGTAACGCTTCATCGTTTTGTCTCGAAGATCACGTATGCTACTAACGGGTATAACAATATCAACTATCTCCTCCCCGAGATCCATAGTGATAAATTTATTAAATAGCTTCCTACGGTAATCAAGTCTTCTATCACTAAGCGAATCCCAACCGAGGGATTCTATCATAGCAGAAACACTGCTGTCAAATCTGAAATCTCCATTAACAAATCTAGCTGCCCTACGTTTAAGATTATCTTGCCCAATTTATTTTCATCCTCTGTATAAGTAATTTCTTTCTTATGGCCTCTCAATCTCTCATTCAGTCACTCTTTAAAATTAGTAAATCTATCTATTTTATTTTTCATTATACTTATTTTGCACTTCATCTCAATTGCTTCTAATTTTCTTTTTTCTGCATCTGTTATTGTGCATTCTACATAGCCTTATTAAACATATTACTTTACCTTACTAAAGAAAAGTCTGCATGACGTCTTTTTAACTTTTTTATTAACAGTTATGTATCATTTCCTTTTAATAGTTACGAAAAATTACAAATCCGATTCCATTGAACATTATGCAGTTTGTGAGAATCACGCAAACACAATGCTTTAAAATCAAGTTTGCGTTAAACTTCTGTCCCTCAAAAATCTTCCTCTTCCTTGATGTAATATTTCTTCATCATCTTGATCACCACAAACAAACGTATAGATGTCCTTTTGTAAATTGGTTTGATAAAGAAAAACTCCAAAATGGTTGTAATATTGTTCCTGCTATTTAAATATCATAGTTTACATTCGTTGAAATCTCAGTAAATTGCCTACTCTTCATAAATTCTGACATCAGTTCCTACAATTAATTCATTATGTACTGAAAATCCCAGTGTATTCTTCTGGGAAAATGAATGTATCGGATTCAACAATCACCTTGATCTTGGGGAACTGGTTGTTCACTACAGCAAAATTTTACAAAATTTTCCTTTATTTTGTTGTAGTAATTTTGATTCAAAAAGTGTATTATATGACAGTGATAAGATTCTTTACTTAATTAAACTTCGTTTGGTACTTTTCTTGCTTTTTGTCGGACCATTATTTCCAATTTAACTCTGTAAAAGTTTCAAAGCCTGCAAAGTACAAAAATGAACTTAAAGTTAAAAAAGTACAGTCCTTATGTAAACATATAATGGAGTCCTGGGTTTGAACCTGAGCCTTCATAAACATGAGAATTGTTTTTTTGGAGCTTTCAGCATATTAGAAATACAATGCAGTTTTTCTCATAGCTCTACGACAAATAGTTTCTGAAATAGAGAGGGGACGGACGGACACTCTGCTAATTATGTATAAGATATTTCCTGAAATGTCCTTTATGCAAGATAATCAGTTGCTATTTCATCTACTACTTCAATTGCTATTCATCTTGCTATTGATATTACTTTATTATTATCATACATATTATTTTTCCATTTATCATTCTTCTGTTATTATGTTTTATGTTGGTATAGTAATTTTAGCTATAAATCTCAAATTTTAATCACTTCATCCTTCTTTGGTATTCTTTAACAGGGGCCTTCCTGGCAGTGGAAAAAGTACTTTAGGAAAAAATTTGTTGTCCACAACTGGTGGTAAAGGATCCATTCATAGCACAGATGATTTTTTCCATGTTCCTCGTGGAAGCAAAGGGACACTTTATCAGTATGACCCTTTGCGCCTTGGTGAAGCTCATGAGTAAGTTCTGAGTTTTGTAGCCGTTAGATAGACAATCTTTCCTAACGAATAATTCTAATGTATAAAAGAGGGCTGTAATTATAATTTACGTCAAACTAATGTTTCATCATTTCATAAATGTAATTTTTCTTTACACCTAAGTATTTCAATGGCTGATAAGTATTTAATAAGGATGTAGTTGATCATTGAGTAATATAGTTCTTTCATGATCACCCTCCTCATGTTATTGTGAGTCCATTGATGTTATATTATGCAAACCTTTGTCAAAATAAAAGAAAAGGATGTGATAAGCCGTATAAAATATGAATTGTCCTAATTTCAAAACATAAGAAATATGAGTGTTAGCATAAGAAATAATAAAGTAAATGTAAAGGCTTACAATAACTCACCTTAGATACCTGAGTTTGAGTACGCGTAAGTTATTGTTATAAACGTGTTCAAAATGTTGCTGGATTTTTCTGAAATCATCTGTGTCAACTAAAATATCTACTCATTAATGTGAACCTACTAATGAGACTTCAAATTGTAAAATATTCATAAACTACACAAAAAACTATCATACTCCATGAGACAAAATTGTCTGTCAAAAATGCCTTTTTTGTTTTGGTTTTCAAGTTTTTATGCACCAAAAATTTCAGATTTATATTATTATTCAGAGACTCAAGAGTTTAAAAATCTCGTATTTTTATGGAGAGATATGATTGTTGTGAGTAAGATAAGCATAATTTTTATTACATGGTAATCATCAAATTGTTATGATAATAATAATAATATTATATTAAACCTATTTTGAAATTTATGATGGGCCTCAGAATGACCTTGGTGGCAGTATCTGTAACTGGCAGTATTATGCTCCTCTCCTGAAAAATATTATTAGATTCTTAGTTTTAAAAACCTGGAATCAACATCTGAGAGTCTGTAAATGTTTGGCTATAAGTCTTTCCTTGATATTACCATTACTTTTACATTTCTGTCATCAAGAGAGAGTGAGAAATCTTCTACTCTTTATTGTATCACTTGTGCTTGTATCTCAATTTAAATAACATTATTTTGCTTATATGCACCAAATAAATTGTAATTTCCCTTAATGAATCCAGAAGTCATTTCTTCTGTAGTGACTCATACTTTCAACGCCAGTGTGCAACTACTTCTCACTCCTGTTTTTATGACTGTCTAAAATGTTTGATGTTATTATTTCATTAATGGGAACAGGATCCCCCAATTATATCCAAACGATGAACACAAACAACCATCTTTTAACAGGATATATCTGGTTAACCAGAATTAAAATCTGGGGACTTGCCACTATGGCCAGTGTTTATGTATTTTAGAGATCATGTTTTCCTTGTTTCCTCCCAAACCCTCCATCATGAATGATGATAAATGGCAAATTCCAAGAATATGTTCCTTTTAAGATATGTTAAATCAAGTTGCTCAACATGGTTAATATCATCATAATAGAATGGTTTATTATGAGAATATCTGAAAAGCCTTTTCAAATATGCATAAGCAGTTCTTTGTGTTTTATAATGATTCCTATTTAAAAATATCTAGCAACAGTTCCAGTATGGCTTAGGAAATGGTTGCAGTATATGCAAGTTTAATTAGTAATAATTATCTATCACTTATCAGTTTAATTTGTTTGCCAGTATCTAGCAGGATGTGACTTTACTGTTCTTATGGAATGACAAATATTTTATGAATATGCATTCTTTTGGTAGGAATAAAAACTTCACTTTTCCTTTCTAATTATATTATTCTAAAATTTTAATTATGTAATATCATCTCCTCAAGATCTGACCGACCTACCGATAATCATGTTGTCTGTCAAAACTTTTGAATACTCCTGATATTAACTATGTAATATCATTTAAAAGTGATACAAATTATATCCTCTTCAATGATTGCTACCATCATTGGAAATAGAGTCCAGCTTATACTGATGTCTCACATAAGTACATGTTCTAATTGATATATATTAAGTTATATTCTTAACAATTCCTGCACTGCATGGACTTATGGATAATAAAATTATTAATATTATTAAGCACACATATTTTGATATATACAATGGGGTAGAAATATGGCTTCCTGAAATTAAGACCTTCATTCATGATTTCAAGATTCATGAAAATAAAAGAAATTGTCTTTTGAATATTTTCATGGTAAGCTTTATCTCAACCAATGAAAATGATTGATCTAAATGTTATGCAACATCTACTCATACTTTATTTTTTGATAAAGGCATATAATTTCATGATAATTATTGTTCAATCTTATTAATCATTCACATTTGTTTATTCAAGGTGGAATCGTGTGCAAGTACTTCGTGCTATTGCCCATGGAGTATCTCCTATAATAGTGGATAATACCAATGTTCAGAAGTGGGAAATGCTGCCATATGTAGAAATGGCATTAGAACCATGGGAAGCTGAAAATAAGTTAAGAAATATGGCTGCAAATGGAAGCTTACCTAAGAATAACATCTGTTCAAGTCTAGGACCCGCAAGGCAGTCTATGATAGGTATTCTTTATGTATGAATTATCATTTTATTATTATAAGTTCAGATTAGTGGTCATGCTAAGATATACCATTCTAAGGGAAAGAATCGGAATTATTTATTGATACAGCACTACGTTCTGCAACAGAAATTCTATTCAAAGACACGTTCTGTAAAGAATTATGTTCCAATGTCATTTTCAGATAGAGAAAGGGCTAAGGATTTTATACATTTGGTTTCAGAAAAAGATCATCAATGAGTTCGTAGAAGTGTTTATGATTGCTGATGTAAAAACATTAAGGTTAAAAATGATACTGTTTTAATATAAGGAAATGGTTTGAAAAACCTTCCTTGTTTTTCCGACTTATGCCCATGTTACTCATAATCTTTTCTACATTTACATATGTACCTTGCAAGCCACCTTACCATGTGTGGTAGGGAGTGTATACACCACAACTACTTTCCTAATCAATTACTTTTGCATATCGTTCTCCGATCCTACCAAATATTCTATTGACGAAGCTGAGTTTCTTAAGATATGTTTATTATGGATGTGGGTATTAAGTTATTCATAATTATTAATCCAAGATATTTGCCGAATCGACTTTTTGAGAAGTTGACAGATAAATTCTAAATAGGGGAATTGGGAGGATATCAATTTGATGATGAAAATATTGGCATGTGCTTTGGGGTTAGCCTTTATTGACGGAAAAAAGTTGCTAATCAATTAAGCAGATTTTGTAAACACTTGTTGCTTTGTATACACTATCATAAATCAAGATATTACTTTGAAAACTGAGGGTTTTTAGTTCCTGATACCATATTCTAAAAAAAATATGTCTAACTACATTTTAAACCTTCTCATAGTTGAAAAATTTTAGTTACAGTTTATATCTTCATAGAGTAATAATCTTTAAAAAATTCCTTACTTAGGGAGCCCAGTCATGGAAAAATTCTATTTACAGAATTAAGGTTAGCATTGAAGTATTGTATGGAAATAATGAATTGTGAACAGCACTTTTGCAGAAGGGTACTCTTGCTATCATGAGCAAATTACCTTTGAATGATTGAGCTAATTTTCATCTCTGATAAGATAAATATATGGGTTCACATAGCAAGGAACACCCTGACAGTCTTGAGGGAATCTGCATTACTCCATTAAAAGGTTCCATGTGAAGGAACCAAAATATAGTTTTTCTTTTTTCTTACTAGTGAAAAGTTAGTGCTTAATTAACAAAAATATATGATATCGTGTAAAATAACATAAAGAAAATTGCAAGTTTGTTAGAACTTCTTACTTTTCAGATTCAGAAATATAAGTTGACTCTCAAACATTGTGTGCATGCCTTTGACCTAGAAATTTCAGCTTTTATGGTATAGATGCAAATACTATGGAACATTACTATATTTTTAAAAATTTAAATTGAATGTTGTTCACTTGTTAGTATTAGGCATATTCTAGAAACATCTAAAGCAATAGCAATGCAACCAATGCTTAGCCTAAAGATCATTTTACACCTCTCTTCAAAAATTAATGAATACTGCCAGTTCCTTCTCTTCGTTTTTAAATTAATTTATGGAGAGAAATTGAAGTAGAGGGCTGTATGGGCTCAGGCTAGACAACCTGGTTGTTTCAGCCCAGGAATTTTATTTGGAGGTGATAACAAACAGTATCCAGCAACATTAAGCTCTTCATCACTTTTCACTTGTTTGGCAGTGAATTGAATAGAGGCAGACAAGGATCTTAATTCATGGCTGTCAATTATATGAAATTAGATGATGTTTTAATGGATGTAGAGCATAATTATGAATCTATCAATCAATAATTGTTTTTGTAATGAAGTTAATATTTTCTATTAGTTTTAGTATCCTGTCATTTTATTACTTTTACTTATCCTCTATTTTACATTCCAAAGAAGAGCACTTGTGGCTGAATAAAGAATATTATGAGTGAAAGAGGTGTATCACAATATTCCAATAGTAAGGAAAAGTAACTTCTAATGTTACACTGTACCTTTACTGGTAGGAAGTTGCCTCTTCACAGAGAGATATGTTAAGTAGATAAGTCAGAGGGTGATTGCAAGTTAATTGCATTATTGAAGAGAATTACCTATTATATCCTTGATTTAGATATTTGTTATAGTTGTATTGTTAAAAGTGCTTTGACAGTTGAGTTAATTTCACAGATGGTTTTCCACCACAAATCAAACCTGGGACTGCTATCACCAAAGACAAGTCTCCTTGTGGCTATTGGGGAGCCTAATATTTCTGATATTTATCATAATGTATATCTAGATTGTCTGTGCATTCATTATGTAGGTTAGTGCCATTATGTAAAACCATTTACTACTGCTTCTTGGATTTATTTGTAACTGTGAAATCTTTATCTCTCCAAAAATGATAGTGCTCTACAATGAAAAGACTGCAGAAATTCTCCAGAACTGAAGACAGGATTTATTGACAAACTGTGTGCTGTTTCTTTGTGGCAATGTTGCTGAATCTGCTATAAAATTTTGGGTGGGAAGTTTTGCATCATCCTCTATAGTGGATTGGGTACTAATTGATTTTCTCGTGCCACCTGATCTCAAATCATTTTTGATTTGACACAGATTTCAACAGATAACTCCAGGAAGCTGTAATTATTTAAAAAAATCAAATTGATTATCATTATGATGTTTCTTCAGTCAATTACTGTATTTACTCGAAAGTAATGCGCCATCAATTGTAATGTGCACCCCAAAATTTTAGGGTTAGAAATTGAAAACTCCTTCGCACACAAATCTAACGAACACCTCAAGACATTCAATTACAGCACCAGTAATAACATATTCGTATATACAAAACATCATTGGTGATGCAAGCTAAACTTTCTTCTATCTTGTATCGAAAGTTTATAGAAGTTTTGATAAATGCACACTTTAGCCAATTACGGATTAACCAATATTTATGAGCGCAGTTTCACCGATTTAAAGTCTGCCAATCCCAAAATTTGTTGGGCTTGCCAATTTCCTTTCAATTAAAAATTATTGGCCAACTGTTTCATAAATAGCACCCAGGTGATGAGTCTCATGGAACCAGGGTAAGCAGAGAATCCAACCAGCTGTGTACTACGGGAAGTGCACAAGTAGATTTATACCTAATTCTAGTACACCTTGGATTCTATAGTGTACCCCAATGATTCAGTCAAACAGGGTGAAATTTTATTTTTGAGTAAATACAGTATGTATTATTTCAAATCCTTTAACTTCATTTTTCACCCTAAAAACTATGCATAATTTATTTGAAGTTAAAGTGTACAGGAATAAAAAGAGTCAATGTTGTTTCTTTATAATTCATTTCTATATTCAATCCATATGTGTTTTTTACTGTAGCTTTCTTATTTAAATATTTTAGATCAATTGTACGATCTCTCCCCCACCTCTAAGATCTGAGAAGGGAAGATAGGACAATTGATTGAAGTTGGAGGAAGATCACAGCATTGAGTTCATAATTACTTAGGATTCCAAATAGTTTACTGAATTAGAAATGGCAGCATTAGCAGCAACTTCCACTGCTACTTCTGTAACTGTCATAAATAATTGATGGCTCTTTCTGCTCATTTTACATCTTTATAATTAGCTGGGTTTGGTTGGGGACAGGAAATTCCTTCAATATAAAAAACCAATGTGATGTCATTTCTACTGCGCTTATGCAAGGTGTTATGCTAGAGAGATATCCTTGATTGATTATAATTGATCCAGAGGTTTTATAATTAGTCACTTGGAAGGGGGAGGAAGAATACAGTTGATCCAATATTTTTATTGCCAGCACTGGAACTTTCTGAGACACTGTATTTTAAATTAAGAAGATAGTCAAAAGATGAATGATAACGAAGGAGGAAGATAAAACCAGGAAGCAGGAAGAAACAAAGTGGGTTTCCAGCTTAGGACTTACGGATGGAATCTGTTAGCTGACCTTCCAAGCTAATTTTCATATTATTAATATAGTATTAATTAATATTTTATTATCACACTAAATTCTTTTTTTGTTGAAAATGCTTCAGTAATGTTTCTAATGACTTTTAGCTTTGGCTTATCCAGATGAGTTTACATTTCTGCAAAATTTAAATACATCTATGACAAGCATGTCAGAATACCCTCATGTTATATTGAAGTGAATGGGATTTACTTCATATAATTGGACACAGAAGATACCTTAAACTTATTGATAGAGCTAAGTAAGAACATCCATTTTAGTTTTTAATCTGCTTGTTTTGAATGAGTATGGAATCAATTGTCAAATGCTTAGGGTTTAATTGTTATTATTTTAGATATCAATGTCCACATAATGAACATAAGCTTTCCCAGACATCCAGAATTTCAAAGTAATCTATAAGGTTCTGTGCTGTAAAATTTTTAGACTGATAATTATGTAAGCTATATTATCAATATATTTTTCTTCAATTTTTCCGATTCATCTTTTTTACTTGTTGAAAATGTTCTATTCTTCATTTAAAAAATTGTGCTCTTCTTCAATGAAAAATGTATATATTACATGTCGTTGTAATTAATACAGCGATTACCTGAAGACAAAATTTCCTTGGTTGATACTCGTGCCTTCTTTGGATATGACAAGTTTATTTCCTGTCCTACCTAAGTATGATGGCTAATAGTCATTACACCTGTAGGGGTTTCATTCTCTTTGCTCAATTTTTAAGAAGTGGCTAAGAATGTGGGTGCAATTCCAAATTGGTTGAGGTTTATAATTTCCATTGAAGATGATCCTCAAGCAGGAGCATTTCATGAATGAACAGTGTGAGATAACCTTCAGTTCTCCTTCATAATATTAATGTACTCTTAAGTGGAACATATCAATGCTTACAAGATGCACATACCAGTAGCAGCTGAGCAGCCTTTCTTATCTCAAGTGAAGTTAAATAATTTTTTAGGATGTAGTTTAAATACATCATACGTTTAAGATGGAGCTTACTAGCTGATTCTGATAAGAATAATCTTACATTTATCCATCAGCCAATCACCTAATCTTTTAAATTAAGACTATATTTTAGTTTTCTAAGCAAGATAATTTATTGTTGCCTTTTACTGTACGTAAGCCGTTGATTCCTTTCCTATATGCATCAAAATTAGTTTTATCACTTAAAAATGTAAGGAAGTCTTTAGAAATCCACTCATTTCCGGGGCCTACATATTATGAATTGAATTTTCAATTAGGTATATGTTTTACTTCAGTAAAATTTATATTTTTTATTCACTAAGATTTTATTTCTTGTATATTATATAAATTTTTGAAACATCATGTAAAAAAATTAGTATATAAAACATGTTGATTGTTTTACCTGTTTTTATAGACTTATTATTTTCACCATGAAAAAGTTAAATTTGAATGACTTTTACTGGAAAAATACTACTAATATAATTGAAACTTTCCCTTTCAAATGGTCAGTCATTTGTATGTTTTGAAGGAGTGTGAAGGGAGAAAAGCCCCAGTCAACGAAAATAGATGTTTAGAGCTATTATATAAGATGATTGGTTTGTTTAATGAACTATTTCAGCTTTCTCATTTGGATGAACTCCAACATTATCTAATAATTAGATAATATACTTTTTCATGTTTGTTGTGGTAATAATAGAGCTAAGCTCTATTTATGGTACCTTATTGTTATATCTGATATTTTTCGTATGTGATAAATACAAATCCGCTTCTCATCCCCTTTTTGAAAGTCAAAGCCATGGAATACCAATGATACTACCAAATATGGAATCCTTCCTAAGTAAGTCTTCTTTACAGAAGTCCAGGAGAATCTCAAAGAGATCATAAATATAAAATTTTCATCACTGTCTAAATGTAAATAATCCATAAGTCCCAACATTTTCTCTTTATCTTCCCCCTAATTGTTCTCTCCACACCTTTCCTTCTAAATTCCCCTTCCTTCTTATCTTAGTATCCTCAGATTGGCTGTATTTATCAAAATACCTTCTAAAATAAATATTTTCAGGAACAAAAAGGTTTCCTTTTATTTTCTCCTATAATGAAAGAGTTAAGTTACCTTTAAAAAATAACATAACATTTTAAGGTTCACATTCTTTCCATTTTTTCCAAGACAGCCCCCTCTTTTACAAAACTGTCCCTAGTGATTTTCTTATTAGTACCCTTCATAAAAGAAATTAATAAATGAATTTTATTGTGGTTTTGCTATTGCTCTTACATGTTAACAATGATAATATGATCATTAATATAGCTAACTAATAAAAACTTATTGTAATAATAGTTTTCTTTCTTTGCTACTATTATTACAGTATCTTGCTTGATCAGTACTTTCAGTGTTACAGTTTTTACAATTTTATTGCCCTTAATGCAGAAAAAAGAGCAGTAATAATAGAAGTATTAGAAGAAAATTTCTCTTTTTTAAATATGTAGATAAAATTGAGGAATGTATGATATATAACAGATATAATCAACTTCAAGAGAAAGAAAAACATTTTACTGCTGTTCAAATATAAGCTTTTAACTATCTTATAAATAATTTATAGCTATGAAAACCAAGAGTGAGAGTTATCACTAGCATTGCAGGAAGCAACCCTTATGGCATATTCCTTGGCATACCAAATGGCAGGGCGTAACCATGGCTAACATGGACTGTGAAAAAATTGTTATGGGAAATTTTTCCTTCAAAAAATTTTAATTAATGATGGTGTTTATTTTTCTGAATTATGTGGTTACACCACATAATTCGGAAAAACAAACATTATCAGATATCCAGAATATATAGTGTAACCTGTATATAGTGGTGCCTCTTAATTTGATTTCTCACAATTTGACATTCAAATTGTTGGACATCAAATATTAAGGTGGTTATATATTTTTGTTTGTTAATTTTTAGTATCCAATTTGTTGTGATGTCCCAGGTTTTTAAAGCATGAATTTCAGAATATCATAAGTCTCTATGTAAAACACTATGGGAACCCATTCTTAGCACATGAAAAGCATAATATGTTTCTGATAGCATATTCAGGAGGGGACAGAAGAGGCACATGCTCCTTATTTAAAAATGTCAAATAGATATTCTTATATCTTCTCTTAGGCTAAATCAATAAGTTATATATTTCAATTGTATCATAATAAACACTTTGTGCGCATCTTTATAATATCTTTGAGCAGTTTCCTGAAATTCATGTACAGAATAATTAATTTTTCATCTTTCCATAAGGCAATCTTAGCCTATATCCAGAATGATTATTCCAAAAAATTAATAAACCCTTATTCCCCCTCAGTGATGCTTAGAAATGTGCTTCTCTATGTTTTTATAATAGTTTCTTTGTTTTTAGTATTTGAAGATAAGTTATTTTGAATACTAGTTCTTTTGATAAATATGACCTTATTAAGTCATTTTCATTTAGTAAAATTCATAGGGACCAATTCTCTGCCTTCGCCACCTAGTAATTTCTACCAGGGAATAATTTGATCTATATTGTAAGGGCCATGCCATTGTTCAAAAGTTCTCATATATCTATTGTAAAAGATGAAATCATATCTAAAAGAAGGATCATGATAAAATATGAGATAAATTATTATTTATCCAAAGTTTTGTTTTTATGGGGCTACTAGATAGCCAAGTAGGCAAGCATTGTATGTAATTTCGGTGAAGTATGTCCTGGGTTCAATTTCCAGTGACAGTTGCTGAATGTCCTCATCTGTCAAAGCACTTAAAAACTATTGCTTATCAATTTCTGGCAGAAATTAGTCAAAACTGTGAAAAGATAAACTTGAAATTTGCAAAGAGATTTTTCCTCTTCAGATCATGCATTAATAGTTCCATCATTAATTAAGATAGGAGGGAACCTGTTCCAAGACTTTTCATGCAGATTAAGTTTCTAATATAATTTAAAGTAATTTTGTGATATGTAGATTGAAGCTACGGACATAATTCCTTTTATCATCTCAGCTTCTGTGCTGCATATCTCTGACGAATCTCTTAAAGCATTATACCTTAATATTCCTTTATAGAGGCAGAATGTTCTCCATAAAAATTTATTTCACTTTATATTGCAACCCTTGTATATTTTAAACATTTTTATCTTTGTTTTAAGGATCTTATACTTTCAGACACTAGCATAACTAATTGTGCGAGCTCCCTCTCCCCCTTCAAAAAAGGACATGATCTGTGCTCATAATTGTTCATTTCTGGAACTATTTGTAGGGTTTTCTCAGAAACTTAGGTACAATCTTTCTCCATCCCTAAGGGTGCATACTCACTCCTCATCATGGCCACTACTATCCCAAACACGGGATATTCCTAGCATGATACTTCCTTTCAGGTTATCCCTGACACATTTTTTTTATTTTGAATAAAACTGTACATGTATCAACTTTTTCTTTTTTTAGCATCTATTTTTCTGTTTAAGCGATTTCTCCCACCCTATCTAGAATGTTCTGTTACACATACCATCCTCTCCTCACATTTAGTGTAATGTATTTTACTTGCATGTAAATGCAGTTAAACTTGTGTAAAATACAGTCTTGCATTATATTTAGCCAATGTAATAAAAGCTCTATGAGCAGTGCTTAAGGCATCCTGTTAACCAAGTGCTTGAGGCATTATCCCACTTAATACACAATTTCCCACTGGTTCTTGTCCCTTTCACACTAAACACAAAGTAAAATATCCCTTAAGACCACTACTACCCTGCTTCCTGCTCAGAACATGGATTTTTCACATCCTTAGATACACTAGGAGCCACTTTAGCCAAATGTTTGTCTCATTTCATAGATAATAATCTTTTTATATAATGTGTTGTTCTTACATGCATTACCATATCTCTAGAGTGGTCTCTTGTGAATTTCTTCTTTTGAGTGACAATTTTGTTATAATAATAGGAAGATATAATGAAGCAGAACAATCTCCACCTCACTGTTAGAGAGATATAAAGTCTGAGATAGATAGATCTTTGTCACTTTTGTCTCATGATGAAAAATGAACTTTAGAATAAAAATTGCTTAGTAGTATTTCCTTTTGTTGCAATTTCAAGTAGTAAAACGTACAGAAAAATCAGTAAAGGTTTTTTTTGGGCTGATGAGCATAATTTTGGAGGAATTCTGTTCTTTGATGCCCTCTCACCACTGTTGTTAAAAACTTGTTATTCTTATTGTCTATCTGGTAAATTTAGCATCTTTTTTGAGTGAAAAATTAAGTAACTAAGATGCTCTCTTTATGCAAAAAGCAGACCATCCTTCAAAAATATGATGTAAGGCAACAGCATAACACAAGCTGATTGTAATGCTGTTTAAAATACCAATTTTGCTCAGCCTCCTGAAAAACTTTTTAACCAGGTTTTACTGTATCTTGTATCATTGTTTTTCCTGCTATTAAATTCATATATGTAATGTGATATCTGTATTAATATTGTATTCATGAAAGCAAATTTTTGTCATCAGACTTTTTAATTGCCATTGTGGTGTATTTTTTCGTCAGCGTAATTATTTTGTACAAATATTATAACCCGGATAAAAAAGTTAAAAAATAAAACATTGCAATTTATCCATTTTTGCCAGTGAACATAGAAAATTGTTTGAAAACAACTCTCCAATCTTTTGATAAAAACCTAAGTCAAAAAACATTCCTCATTACTTGAACTCATTACACTCCATAGCCTTTCAAAAGGGTAGGAGATGACTTTCCCCGAATCAAGGCAAATACTCATCCTCCAATTTTCTGGGTATAGTATTGCTGGTGAATTCTTACCCACAAATAACTTCCCTCTTATACATCCTTGGTCCTTACCCCTGTTTTTTCCTCTCCATTCTGTTCCTCTCTCTAACGCTAACCCCATTCTTTTCCTTTAGTGCTACTATATTTCCTGTTCCCCTTAAACACCGAAGGATGGCCAAATGTGCCAAAACTGATTGTGAGTTTTTGATTTTAGTTCTGTGGAAATGTACAAGGTTTATCTCTTTTTATTCTTTACTTAGTGAACGAAAATTTTCATTCTAAGATGAGATTCCTTACACTTAAGCCTCAACTCATTGAGTGTATTTGATTATTCAGCTTATCTACATTTAAACGTTGGGATTGAAGACCTTATATTATTTTTCCTGCAGGTATTTTAGTGACATGTTCATCTGATCATGAATACCAAAATAAAAGAAAATTTATGAGATATTTTTATTTGTGATTTTTAATCTTAATAATTTGTGATCTTTAATAAGAAGGATTTTTGGGTAATTTTACCCCTTTATTTATCTTTAAAATACTTCTCCAATTGTTTAATGTAAATATATTTCATTGATAATTCCAGAGAAAAACTTTCTCATAACTCATGATGTGCCATTGGAATTAAGGATATATTTCCAAGTTTACTTTCAACTCAGCTGTTTTTAAGATGTTGTATAAGTCTTATTAAAATTTACCTCTACTCACTGGTATTAATATGTCTTCGTTTCTTATAGGGAAAAAGTGTTCCTGCGGTTATATAGTAGGCAAAACAAGCAAAGTGCCTTATGA
The DNA here is from genome assembly GCA_036926295.1 of Pachydiplax longipennis. Lineage (NCBI taxonomy): Eukaryota > Metazoa > Arthropoda > Insecta > Odonata > Libellulidae > Pachydiplax > Pachydiplax longipennis. The sequence continues at coordinate 10,391,992 of JAVFKF010000034.1, read as the reverse complement.
AGTAGAGCTTCTCGAGCCCTTGACATGGTAAGCAACTAGTACTTATTGTCTTAAAGTATTCTTTGAAAGTTCTGTAAAATAGATAAGATAAAATAAATAATGCCACCCTTATATTTATGAATCCTCTAAGCAAAAACATTTATGAATCTCCTACTAAAGTTCTACAGTGATTGAAAAAAAAGGGTTACAAACATTAATCATAAATGCATTGTTGGTACATTGTGTATGGGCATCTAGTGATTATAATGAGTAGCAGTGGGCATTAAAATGTCTCAAGAGTGTTTGTAGTGTAGGCATTGCCTTAATTATGTACATACATTGAATATTTGAAGTTGGTTTGAACTATGAAGACCCCCTTCACAATATTTTCCAGATGCTCATGTGGAGGTACATGAAATTCATTTCTTCATAGCCCTTTTAATGGATCTAATGTGCTACTTTTTGTTATATGTCAATTGGGAGTGATTCTACTCTTGATCTTTTTTATTCTAAAATTAAATCAGAGACTGAAAGTTGTTTGTCATTTATTGGGCAAGGGTCTTCTGGATACCATAGCAACCTGGGAGGCTGGGATTATTGACTTATTGGTATCACCGAGTATGCATTTCAGCAGCTATGTTATCATCCTCAGATTAAATGCTGTTTGAATTCAAAATTATATGTGATAGGAGTAACATGGTGTTTAACACTTGATGATAGAATGGCTATAAAATGCACATTTGGTGATTCTTATAAGTTGGTAATCCCAGCTTTCTCTAGTTCCTTCAATACCTTGAAGACACTGGTGTCACAAATTACTTAGTTTTTTTCAACCTCTACCTCTTAATTAATATATAGTGATGTTCCAATTTTCTTATCTTACTCTAATATTAAAGTTATTTTAACCTTTCTCATGCTTTTTCGTGCAGTTTTTGTTGATTTTGTGGAATACAGCAAAACGTACAGGAGATGAAATTATTGTATTTGACAGCATATAGGATGCACCTCTTTTCCAGTTTTGGCTCTTGGCTTCTTATCATATCATTTAAATTTTCTCTTAAAAAAATTCGAGGTTGTTTACACCCACATATTCATAACTCCATAGAATTAACTAGAAAACTGAAAGATGTTGTACAGCAGCCTCTAAATTCAAAGCTAGTTTTGTTCGACGTTGCCAATCTGTTTACCAACGTACAAATTCCAGAAGTTTTGAGTGTGATTGTAGACCACTTTTACCATCTCTTGTGGATAGTGATGCTGTGAAGGTTTTTAGTTTGCTGATTAGTGTTTGTACGGATCAGAATGATTTTCTTTTAAACAATGTGTTTTATTGCTAAAATCATGGACTAGCTATGGGCTTTCCCTTGTTGCCCTTGCTAGCAGATATGGAAGATTTTGAATCAAAACTTTCTAACTCAAGTAATTTCAAAAAATATATATTCCATTGGTTTTGTTATGTTGATGATGTACTCTGTGTTTGGATAGGGAGCGAACATCAACTATCACTTTTTCATAATTTCCTTAATACCTTCCATCCCTCAGTTCAGTTCACTCTCAAATTAGAAATCACCAAGACCCTAAATTATCATGACCTTTTGATAAAACATTCCGACAAGGAGATCAGTTTCTCCATTTACCGTAAACTGTCATATGTGGATTTCAGCCTCATCCAATCATCATCTGGCCCAAAAATCATCATCTTTCCACTTATTCCTACATAGGTTAAGCCACATTCTCTCCCCCTCTCTGATTTCAAACCTCTTCCCATCCATTTACTGCCTATATAAATGTTCTCCATTATCTGTACATGCACCTGAAGATGGCCAAATGAGCCGAAACCAGTAGTGTATTTCTCAAATTTGGTGGAAGTATAAAAGTTTTCATTTTATTTTTATTTGTGAAACAAAAAAATATTTATATAAATTTGTCTATTAGCTAAGTATTTCCTGAAAGATTTCTTTTTTTATCTATCTATTCTAAGCTGTCTGGATCCAGAAAGGGAGTCAATTGTTAATCAGTGATGAATGAAGCGATTGATAATTATTCATGATAGCAAACATTGTTAAGATTTTGGTTACAGGCTCAAATAACAATAGCTTAAAATGGTTAAAAATGTAATATATTATCATGAGGAATCTATAGCAAAGATTAAGGTCAATGGAAGAATCACATTACTCATTAACTGCATGCTCACATGGATAACTGATAATTAAGGAGATAGGCAGGTATGAGATACTAACTTCTTCAGATCCACCCTGTTCTTAGTTTAAAAGTTGCAACTGGTATCTATATATGATGGATATGCCATGGACTTGTTACATCAAAAATAAAATAGACAAGTTATCCTCATTCATAATCAGATCATTACATTAATCCTTTATTGCAACATTTATTTCCTGATAGATATTGCTTAGCTGAAAATTGGGAAATATCCTTTTTATTTATATTTATTTTGTTTACAAGGTCTTATTTATGTTTGTTGTTTTTTGTTTACAAGGTCTTATTTATGAACCTAACCCTCTAAATTTATATTTGTGTTATAACATAATACTCATAGTGGTGCATTATGACAATTTTTATCCACCAAATCAATGTAATTTTCCTAATAATTTATGGCATTAAGATAAGATGAATGGCATACTGATGATGTATATGTACCTAGCCATTTATGACTCTTAATTTGCATTAAAGGTGGTATCGGAATCCAGCCAGGCTTGCAAAAGTAAACCAGCATGGTGTATCACAGAAAAAAATTACTCAGATGCTCTCTAATTTTGATTTTAACGTCACTGGGAAGAGTCTTGTTAACCACATGTTGAAAATTAAGCCCAATACTCCTGCTATTCCTCAACGGGAAAATATAAGACCAAGTAACCAATCAAGGAAACAAGCTACATCATCAAACTTCTCAGGAGCTCCTATTTACAACATTGGACCACCAAAACCATTGCCAGGCAATCAGTTTGGTGCCAGGCCAAGACAAATGTTCCCTCCAAACATTGCTGGGAATAATGCTTATAATCCAACTGGAGTTAATCCATTTCAAAATCCCCCCAGGTTTCCCCCTCCACCTCAGGTGCCTCAATTTCAGTATCCACCTAGTTTACTGAATTTTCAAGCACCCACTCCTCATGGACAGGCATTTTCTAATAGGAATCAGTTCAGCTCTAATAACAGGCCACAATTTCCACAACACCTTATAGATCAGTGGATTAAAGACAAACCAAAGAAAGAAGATTTCAACATGTTCTCTCTCAGTCATCAGTCAACATTTTCTAAGAGTGCCTCAAATATTAGCTTTAAGCCAGATGATAACAAGAGTGGCCATGCTTATTCATCACAGCCAGAAGGAAAAGATGAAAATCCATTTAAAGGTTCATTGGCTACCTCGGAGAGTAATATCCATGAGAAATCATCGGAAGCTGTCAGCTTTGTAGGAAGTGAATGTAAGGAAATGACTGAAGAAGAGTTAAATGAATGGACGAAAAATAATTCCAGATGGGGATGGGAATCAAGTGATGAAGATTCTGAGGATGAATGTAAAACAGATGAAAATGAGCCAAAACCAGAAAGAATTTTGAAAGTAAGACACAAGGATAATATTTCTGAAAAAGGCTTGAAAGAAGACAAAGATGGTGATGAAACGTCTCAAAAAAGTAAGGATGCTATGTTAGATGAAATAGTTTCTGAATGGGTTACAGAGAAAGATGATCCTCTGATAACCTGGGATACTCCAGAAGTCACCATTGAAAATCCAAAGGAAGTGAAAACTGCTGGTCCACTGCCCCCCAGAAGCTCTAAACGTAAAAGATTGGTAGGAAATCTTACAGATTCTGATGATAGCCCTGAGGAAGAAAAGAAAAATAGCATATCTGATGAAGCTGAGACTGATGTAAACCAGCAAATACATTCCCTACTTGGAGAATTTGGTGTCATGAACAAGGGGCTAGATTTTCATAAAGAAATATCTAAAGACAATGCTGATTTAGTCAAGGCTGATAATAATAGTTCAATGCCTGCAAGTTTGGATTCAGTGCATGTTTTGGGAGATTTGGAAGAATGCAAAAATTCTGATTCTTCAAAGGGCTATAGTATCTTGAATAATGATGCAGAAGTATCAGTGAAATTAGGTATGCCATCATTGGAAGATACTGAAAAACTCAACTCATTAAAACCCGAAATTTGCGTGATAGAATCTAAAAGTATGCTGATTGAAGTTGGAATGGATTGTTTAGTATATACTGATGCAGTCAATTTTATTTCAGAAAGTGTCTCAAAAGATTATGATAACAAAGAAAAACCTTCTCTTACTGTTTTTGATGAAGTGTTGCCTGCAAAACCAGAGGAAGCATCAACTAATACAACTAGTGCAGTCAATGATACGGCTCCCAAAAAGGAGCTTGACTTCAGCTGCAGGGAAAATGGTGGTGAGAACAGTGAAATGACTTCTTGTGGTACCAGTGGGCAAAATGAGATGACACCAGAAAATTTGATGCTCTTAGCTCCACTTATTAAAGAAGGACTTCAATGGTTTGATCACAGCTATAAGTGGTCAAGATACAAAGAAAAGGAAACAGATAATTCTGATAAAAAGGATGATGTCCACGTTACCAGGCTATCTGCGTGTGAAGAAAAATTTCCTATCAATTTATCTGAAGCTACAACTTTAGTTGATTGTATTCAAGATACTGAAATGATCAGTAGTCTTGAGGATACTCCTACTGATCAAGTAGAAGTAAAGGCTCAACTGGCAGAAAAGTTAGAGGAACCTGCTAAAAATGAAATAAATGAGAATGCAGAGAGCAGAGACAGCATTACTTCATGTGAAACAGAGCTGATTGAAATTAACAACACTTCTAATTTATCAGAAATCTCTCATTCTGTTCCAGAAATTAAAGAGATGGTAACAGCTTCCCATTTAGAATCTGCAGATGCTGTCATTCTTGAAACAACAGTTTGCTCAAATGACCCAGTTAAATGTTTAGAAGATGAAAGAAAAAATATCCAGAATTTAGGAACATCACATGTATGCTTGGAATCAGGAATTGATGTATCTGTTGAAGTACCTGACCTCAAAAATGCTCAAGAAATTATCAAATGTGATGCTAATATAACTGCTTCAGATACTGAAGCTCTCTTAAAGGAAGCTTCTCCCATTATCTCTGATGAAAATGAAATGCAGTCCTGCATTCCTTTAACAAGTGTAACTTCTCATTCCTTAATATTTAAGTCAGAACATTCTTGTGAAAAAGAAGATTTGTCTACTTCAGAGGAGCCATCAGATGTGAAAATTGAGCCTGAGGTAGAGAATGAGCAAGCTGTATCTCTTCTTGAAATACTTGAAAATTTGAGAAAGAAAAAGATAGCTGATAAGAATAGTGCATCTACAGCTGAGCCAGTGGTAATTAAAGAGGAAAAAGAAAAATTAAGCCCTGAGAAAGTTGGTGAAATGGTTGATTCAGAGATGCAGTCATATACAATTGTAACTGAAACAGGACAAGACCTGACCAATGTTTCTGCTTTATCTGAACTTTGCATTAATGAAGAAAAAGAGAGTTCCTTAAAAACAACAAAGGAAAAGTGCACAACAGATTGGAGTCTATTATATGAGGAAGGAGGAGATACTATAGACATAGACCATGAAAGTGAAACATTTCCTTTGGTTCTGGATGCTAACTTCATCAAGCAAATCTGCCAAAAATTTGGCAATCCTTATCAAGATTCAATGGATGAATCATCAAGATTTAATTCTGGAAATAATGGTTCTGGAGTTACCGTGCAGGTGCCTGCCGATTTAGCCAGAAAACTTCATGAATGCTGGCTTAAAACTCAGTGGAATACAATTCTCGATGAGGAGGAAGCTTCTCAAAAAATGGTGATAGAAGGTAATCACAATTATATTTGCAATTTCCTTATTTTTCCATCCCTCACAACTAGATTTTAAGAAATGAAAAACTATTTTCAAATCTATTTATATTGGTGAAGTATCATTAGTAATTAATGATGTAATGATTAAAATTATTCTTTTTTTAATTATACAATCAGTGGTTTATTCTTTCCTTTAAGATGAATTGCTTGCACATCAGCTTCAAGCGTTAGAAGAGGAAGAACTGAAAGAGAAAAGGGAGCATAAATCTTCAAATACTCCTAATTTGAGAGAAATAATGGATATGGAAATGGCCATGGCAATTTACAAGGCAGACCAGGTACAATTTTCACCTGTGGGTGAGATGTTTTATGGACTTGGAAGCTATGATTGAAATGGTTATAAATGAATCTTTCTTACAATCAAGAAAAATATGATAAATCAAATGATCAATAAACATTCTGTTTGACAAACAGATTTTACTATTTTCTTTTCTGGGATTCAAAATAAATCAAGCTAAAGAATACAAAATATATATTATATATTTTAATGTAAATATTAGAGACCAGTAACTTCACAAGTATAGAATGGAAATTTAGCAATACTCTGTGATTTCATTGGTTACTCCTCACTAAGGTCAATCTTTAAACTTTAATTACTTAATAAATTCCACTTTTTCCTATTTAAAACCCAAATAAGCAAATTTTTAAATTAACTCAAAATATAAAATCTTAACTGTATACATTACACTAAAAAAAGCAAGTCTCGAAACATTCCTACTTGCTATATCTTGCTTGTTGTATTAAAATTGCTCATTTGCGGCATTTGCTCTTTTATGTTGTTTTGAGAATTGCTTTTCTGAAGTATTCAAATTAAGCTTTAATTGGGCACACATATAGCCAAGTGGGTTGGGTGTTTGCCTATGGTGAAAGCAGTCCCTGGTTTAGTTTAAATGGAGGCCCATGTGTGCTTAATGACCTCAGTAGCCAAAACACTTTTATACAATTCTATAAATAGATTATCATCTAATAATAGTAATATCTTTAAGGTCATCCTTTTAATCAAATAACTAAATTTAGCCCTTTCAATTTTCTGAGGAAGTTTTTTTTTCACGTTTCTTAATGTGTGCTGAAATAAAACCTGTTATACTTCCAGAATAGAAACACAGCAACCCCGCAAAAGAATGACTTGTCAACTCGCCTCTCTTGGGATATGTTAACTAAAGAGTTTCCACATATTCCTCAAGATGTCATAACGGAAGTTTTTTCTGCTTATAACTTCTCTTATGAGAGTGCTCGGGAAGCATTAGTGGCATCGCTTCCTGATTATGGTAGGTTTAACATCTGGTTTTTGTCTAAATTCATAAATTTTGTTTGTGTGGCCTCAAAAGTGTGGTATTTTTGTTGTTGGAATTGTATTGATGTGAAATCTGTAATCACTATCAAGGGAATGCTTAAATCCTTAATTGTAGTAAGTAATTTAAGTTTGTCTTGTAATAGTGAGTGAAACTTAAATCTTGATTTCTTGCAATTGATAGATGGTAAAAGTGAGCTGTCATTTTCATGATTGTTTATTTCTCACACTTGATTGATGCCTATAGGTATTCTTTCTGATGGAGATGCTTCTTTGTTTTGTCTTCTCACTGAAAAGTTCTGCATTAGACATTTTATACGATGAGTTGTTGGTTCATTACTTTGTAGGGAACATGTTTCATGTTCTAAGATGTATGGTAGACATTTTATACCTACCTATTTTATTATGTTTAATATTTTTTGATACATTGATGTTTTTGGTGGTCATTTTGCTATCTTGAAATATTTCAGGGTATGATCTTTTACCTGAAATTTTGATCAAACTGGTTTTGAGGCATGGTAGTCACTAGAAACTTGTCATACCTTCTGTTTCTATTAAATGTCTGTAGATTTCTACCCAAATTTATTTAATAATTCTAATTAATTCTCAGGCTGGATGAAGCCATGCCAAAATCTTTTGATGTAATTCCAAATTGAACTGATATCTCTCATCATTTTATGTCTAATATCTTTCAATGTTATTATGGTTAAAGACAAGTTTATATACCGGAATAAAAATAGATGTACATATTCTGTCATTTATTTATAATCAAGCTCTTATTTTATATTAGATTTGAATATTTTTGGAAGCATACTTTATTAACTTCTTAACTTATCTCCATTCATAATATCTTTTGGTGACAGTGATATCTTTCATGCTATGAAGGCTACAAAGATATCATGAATGCCATTTAGATGCAAGTTATTAGATGTCATTCTTCGGGTTTAAATTATAAATGTCTAGTAAACATGATAATAAAAGTAGCTTCTATCCTCTTTTGGCATTAACATGTAGTATTTGTCTTTTTCTACTTTCATCTGATTGGTAAAATTTCAAGAAGTCATTGTAACTATTATTTTAAGTATCAAATCAATAAGCTACCATTCAACAAAAAGTCATTTGGATGATTCTTATTTATCTTTTTTTATTAATGAAATGCTTCTGTGTATTCTTACATTCAATTCTAGATATGTATGCTGTATACTTTTATTTCCAACAACTGCTCAAGTCATCAGTATATCTAGAATTTATGATTTATAAGTTTTTGAGTTATTTAATTTTGAGACTAGTTTTGAGTCAAGTGTTTTACCCTATAAAACCAGTTAATTATTTGTAGACGGATATTACTACAAATAATAAGGTACTTTTGGTTACATAAATATCTCTTTATCTGTTGATAGTATTTGGTATGAATGAATGTCTCTATTCTTGAACAATATTCATGTAGAGATTTTGTAGGATATATTCACTGAGGTAATAATTTACCTTTGAAGCAGGAATATTAGGCTATGGGATTTAGAAAGTTTTCTTTCCTTAATTATATTTTATTGATTTAAAACTATTTCTTCTCTATTGTATTTGTTCAAAATCATGTTTGCAAGCTGAGTGTATTGCTTACTCTTTCAAATATTTGTAAACCATGTGGGCTTCTTATCATGTGTGTCTTTTTTAATATTTGTTGTAATGTTATTTTCAAAATTTTCTGATTCTAAAATATCTTATGTACTCTGTAAATCTATGTGTATTAAGAAGGTTTTCTTAATAAAATGAGTGAGATTTGTTTAATCTTGCTTTATTCTTGAACCAAGCAATAACACTCAGCTTTTCTTTGCCATTTTCTGCATTCCCTTTATTTCTGTACTCTAAATTAATTTGCTGTAATCTTCTTTTTCTCCATTAGCTTACCATATATCTTTATACATATGTTTTTTCTGTTATTTTTCATGACTAATGATTTTGCCCTTATAATTTGATGGTCCTTCTGCATTTATAGATAAAATATCATCCTGCTGATTATAAACAAGTTGATGGTATATTTTTGGACTTGTGAAACTTATTATTCTTTAAGATTTTTGTTTTAAAAAAATATATAAAGAAATTATAAATTACTTTTCTATTTAAAGTTGTTTTTTAATAATTATTGCAAAAAAGTATAACATTCACTGCCAGAAATAATGATCAACTAGATTTGAAAAACAATTTAATATGCAATGATATCGAAGTAGATCCAACTCAGAAACATCTATTCTCTTAATAGAATTGGGAAATATTTGCTAATTGTTACTTCTCATAGTTATGCTGTATTTTCTCTTAAATGTGATCAGAATTTCAGTAAAACATCTATATTTTAATTTTGAAGTTGAATATTCTTCAACTTGCAAATATTGTTGCTTAAGTTTTTTGTAATAAAAAGGGTATTATACTATTTTTAAGTAATTTTAATTCTGTTTATTTATAGTTATCTTTCATTTCTAATAATGGCGACTGACAGTACTGCATTCTAGTTTTCAACAGTGTTGTGCACAATTTGTAATTATAATGGAGTAATAGTTAAACATTGGGATATACTTAGTTTTTCTGTTTCATTTAAAAGAATTGTTTTGTTAGGTGAGCTGTTGCTATCAATTATTTTCAAAGTATCTTTCTCAGTTATTTTTCTAGACAAATTATTTTTTGGTATCTTTTCCTTATGATAGAGAGAGGTCTTCATGAAAGCCAAGTTAAGGATGTTATCTCACCAGAAATCCTTGCTGCTCAAGAAAAAGCCTTAATAGAAAAAGCCAAGTTGGAAAGTTTGAAGGTGAGGAAAGTATTTAATTGTTAATCTTTCTTTTCTAATTTATGAAGTAATTAAACTAAGAGGAACTATTTTAGCATTTCGAATGAGTGGAGAAAGTATTTTTGTGATTTACTTAAAACATCTGTTTGAATTTTTTTAATTTTGAGAATTGTATTTATACTGATATCATTTCATTATTAACTTCATCCTTGAAGTACTAAATACGGACACCTCATTCATCAGGGAAGAGTCATGGAGTCATTTGTGTAGATTCAAAGAATACAACTTTCTTTTATGTAAATCATACTTTAAATGATTATATATATGTTAGAGCTATGAGCATTAAAAAACATTTACTATCCATGGAATCAAATTACATTTGTTGAGATCCTGAAAACAGGTCATCCTTATGAAATTAATGATTTGAAATTTTTTAGTACATTACCAACTGCAGCATATAAAGTTTGCTATTTCTTTTCTTTTTGAAAGGATATTTTAATAAAGCATTTTTTTTTCGTTTTATGTTCCTACTATCTTATCTCACTCTTTCAACTCTTTTCTTCTTCCTCTTTCTAGTGCTTTTTTCTATCCTATTTTCAACTTAGGTTGGAAGTACTATTTTTAGATTATTACATTATATTAAAATTTAGTTTAAGAACATAATAACTAATATTATAATGAAGATGATTGATGATGGAATTAGTCAGTGATACCAAAAAATAATAAATATACTATATAACATTTACATTTTAAATAAATAATTAATTACGAAATTCCATTGTTGTATTAATTATTTTTAAATATTTTTCATGAAAAATAGTTTGGAGGAAGCCTTTGGAATTATTTCTCAAAAAAATTAAGGTACTTCAGAAATTTACTCTATAATGCTTTAAATTGTCTTTTATGTCTATCTGGACACCTAGCATTATGGGATTACTGATTGCATTACAGTTTTACTTTTGGAGATGTATAATTTTTTTCTGGGTGTAAAAATATAATTTCTGGAAAAAAATTACAGAAAAATATATAAAGATTTGTTTCCAAGTGTCTCCATCAGTCTTTTATTTTATTGTGTTTCTGAAATTTTGAGGACTGAAATCTAAATTTTTGCCAACTATTTCAGAGTAAAGAACCCCCTGTTGAAGTAGAAGAAATAGTAGAAAGTGAAAATGAAGGAAGTTGGGAGGCACAAGTTGACCAAGCTCGGAAAGCAGCATCTCTTAATCGCAGATTGCAGAAAGAGAGACATGCCCAAGCTCAGGCTGCTAGTAGGAGTGGAATTCCATCAGCTGCAGCCTATTACTGTAGAATGGTGAAAATCATTTGCCTGCCTAATCTCTGTTTATAGGTTTATCATCTTAATCATCCCACTAACTATTTAATAACTCTGGAAACTATCCAGAAATAGATCTTTCTGGAAAACCTGAAGCTCAAGTAATTCTGTTGTTACTGTTGGCGTGTAGAGAGGAATATTTCCTGTTTGAAGAAACTGAATGGTTAACATGTTATTTAAGTCCAATAATTTGAAACTTATTATCGAATCATATTATCTTTCTAGGTAAATTTTTTCTGATGGTATATCTAGATAAAGGACTATGATTTATAGTTATGTGGCATTCCTAGATTTTATCTTACATTAAAAAAACTGAGATTTGATTGAAGGAAGAATTTTCTGCATTCCATAGATCTCAAAACAATCTTTTTACAGGCTTCACTTCATAAGCAGAAAGTTGATGAAGCTAATCGAAAGGCTGCTAATATATTGTCAAGAGTTTTTACTGGAGAATACAATGAATCAAAAGGTACCTATTTTTCTATTCTGTAATATTTGATTAATTAGATTAGTTATTCAGATTTAATATCTAGAAAACAAAATGATTTTTGATGAATGTGAAAAAGTAGAATGCAGTATATAATACAGTATATAATACAGTATATAATACAGTAATTTTCTATTAACTGCAAATAGCTTAGCAATTCATAAGAATTGATTGAGTTTTGCTGTATCCACTAACCAATTCTGAAACTTTTCATGTAAAATATTCCTTAAATAGCAGTTTAATTCCTTGTATTCATTAATTTCAGGTGACACAACTGATGAAAAGGAAATTTCTCGACCTCCAAAGACACTTGACATGCATTCTATGACAGTTTTGGAAGCTTTGCGTGTTCTAAATGCATTTTTAGATGCTCATGCTGAATGGCTTAGGAACAGCAATAGGTAAGGGTGTCACAATACAAATACAGTACAAAGAATACAGCATTGACTTAAATCTAGCCCCAGACTATAATTCTACGTATCTTCATGCAGTAAGGCTTTTATCCAAATATTTGAAACCAGTATGAGTTATGATATACAGCTTAATATTTGGTTACAATTAGCCTGTAATTAATCTTGTAACTCCTGAATACCCATATCAATCTTCTTGTTCTATTTAGTAGATAATAATAATAATGTTTTATTTGCCCAAAGATCAATACAAACACCAAGAGGTTGTAAATCTGATAGGAAGCAATTCTTTAGTGTCTATAGTTTTGAAAAAAAATAGAGGATATATTGTAAGTTTTATGGTGTATCTATCCATCATTTATTAGAATGTGAAATTATGAGGAAATTCTGTTATAAATCATCATTTACAACTATGTCACAGTGCATAGTTTCAGCTTTACTCTTCTTCAGAATATAGGGGTTCAACATTACATTTTTATGAAATTTAAACAAGGTGGAACTCTCCCCTCTTGGTTTATATAGAGCCATCACACTAGAAATATATGGCTGGTATCTTCCTTAAATGCCAACATTGTTAAACCTGATAAGAGTGAGTATTTGGAAATAACCTTGTGAGAATCTAAGTGTCCAAGCAAATATGTAATTTTACTTCTGTCTTATTGCTTCAAGTTCCTTTGGTAAATTGATATTTCAACAGGACACTAAATATAAATTACAGTCATCTATTATATCTCACCTTTAAAAATTACTCCTTGATAATTTCCCCCATAACTCAAAAGTATTCAATTCTAGCCTAATATTACTAGACTATCACCACTAATTTTTATCAGTCTTCTGTGTAGGCTGGACAAGCTGCACAGCCTTTTAGCTTTTTCTATAGTAGCATTACTGTACAAATGAATAACACAATTTACACTTAGGCACAATTATTCAGTCTCTTCTTATGTATACATCCTTCTCTAGATTGTGAATCAGCACTTAAGATTTTTCCATTTCTATTCCCAGCTATAGAGAATATTATTACATTGTGATGTTAAAAACTGAGGTGAAAATAGATGCTTTAAGATGGTAAATTATAAATGAAAATTAATCATAAATGGAGGAAAAATAGACAAATTTTACTTTGGGTAAATGTATTTTGTAGCTTTGTACACTCAGGAGGATAAATATGAAACTGATTTATTTGGCTGGTTTGGAGTCCTTTATTTCAATTACTTAAAGAAATCGTAGAGCAGGACTAATTCTTTTTATGTATAGGAAAATCATAATTTCTGAATATACAGGAACAATGTCCCTTCAGCTCAGCCAAAGAAATAATTGGCACTATTGATATAAGCAACTAAATTCAAAATGGTGTGCCCTTGGCTCCCAATAGACTACAAGCAAATTCATTTTATTCAAAATGAGTTATTTTTTGCATTTATGCCCTGAACAAGGAATATTTATGTGGTCCAACCTATTTTTAATTTCACCTTAAATACTATTCCTAGCATTAATTTAGAAATTCAATGCATAATAATTTTGGGTATTTCTCAAATCCCCTAAAGTAAGTAGCTCCTTTATCTAAATTTTAGTAATTATTTCTATTTGCACGATTAAATCTAGGAAAAAATTTAACTTTATCAATAATATTCTTCAATTAACTTTAGCATCATCTTTTTCTTTTCACAATATCCAACCTTCCAAAAAGCAGCCAAAATAAAATGGTTACATTGTTTCTTATTACGGGACGAGGTGTTAACAGTCTAGGAGGAATACCAAGGATCAAACCAGCTGTAGAGAAGCAGTTGGAAAAAAGGGGTGTCTGGTGAGTTTTATTTTATCAAACTTCCAATATTTTCTTTTCTCTCCTTAAACTTTTACCTTTTTTTCCAATATTCAAGTTTTCACTAAAGTTTAATATATATGAATGAAAATAGGTTTTAACCTCATTTTCCTAACAATTCATTTAAATACTATCAGGTATGAAGAGCTGAATCCAGGTCTTTTGAGGGTCATGGTCTCAGCTAGCCTTCTTCCAACCAGAAAGTTGTGATAAGGAGGTTGTAGCCTCCAAGTGCTATCAAAATCAAACTTAGGAAAATATATTGATGTAAACTTCATTTTCTTTGGTAATAACTGAGTAATGTAAATACTAGTGTTGTACCAGAGTGTTTTATATGTGTTACCTTATCACATATATATAAGTACTTTCATTATCATTGTAGTTATTGATATTTGAATTCCAAGTTAGTACAGTCAACAATCCTTGTTCATTTCATGTTGTATATGTAACCTATTTATTTCTTCTTTCAGTTTTTCATTTTAAGACAATTTTCAAAGATTCAAATGAGTATTCATTGATGGACATTGACATTACAATATTCAGTACAATTTTTCTGTAATTCTGTAAGTACAAATACCCATTTTGGATCCTCAACAGTTGTATATAGTTCTATTTTATAACTGTCTTTATGAGTGTGATATTTTCAAATAGTTCTACTCGCAAAAATAATGTCATCTATATTAGAATTTCTTAGATCAGGCATTGTTTTACTCATATTTTTGAGGAGTTAACATGCCTGGATCTAAGTAAAGTGGTTTTATGGAATACATTGAATAGGTTTTATTTCTGTTTATGATGTATTATTTTTAACACCAGACCATGAGGAATTCAAATTTCTCCTTTAACTTTAAGTATTTTACTATCAGTGTTTAGGGTGTGTAGAGTAGAGTGCAGTTTTGCTAGTTTCCCAATTTATTTGTACATGATGAGGATGACGAGGATTTCTTTTGAAATCCGTATTTTTATAGTTTGTTTTCTGGATTAATAAGATGATGTGGTTTGAAAGAATTCTTTGTTTTTACTTAACCACTGTTCCTCTTAATACAATCATGTGTTACTCTTACACATTTGCCATGTTTTCTAGTGTTTTTGATGAATAATTTTTAGTCTAACCTCACTAGAGGTGAGTGGGAGCAAACATTTGATCTGTACACCTTTGCAGTTTTTATTAACAGGGGAAACATTCTTTTTGTGTTAGCTATCCATGTTTGAAATGATTTACTGGAATGGTGTATTTAAGTTAAGTTTTAATTACCATAATCATCTTAAGATTTTCTTTTTTTAAAGCAAATTTAGTCATAGGTGAATCAATGAAATTCCTACTCAGGAATTGTAAAAAACTATTTGTACAAACTTGTCATTGCTCATTTTATGATACATTGATTTCAACTTGGAATTATTTTTAGGGTACAAGCTTATTTTATTGAAAGAGAATACCGATAATTTTAAAAAGTTAGTCTAAAAGTCTTTTATTCAGTGCAAATTAGACAAGAAGTTATAGTTAAACTGTGTTTACCACATATGTGTATAGAAGTAGTTTTACCTGAGAAGACTGGAACATGCTGTGACTGTTCTAGCTATCAGCAATACTGTTTATCTTTCATCATCAAAGAGAGAAATTTTAAGCCGACCAGGAAATAGATGTATCTATGTTAGCATATTGTCCTGATTATTTACAAGTTAATGTTGGCTGTGATGTATGTTGTTGATTCTTTCAATAGGTTTTGCTGTTTTATCTCTTGGCTTATAATGTTCTTTATTAGGGTGACCATATTCATTTGGGAGAAACTAAGACATTCACCATTTTTTAAATAGAAGACATTTTAAAATGTTCACTAATGAAACAAATGTTTTTATGAATTATTAATGAAATAGAAATTTCTCAGTAATAAATAAAATAGATATTCTTTGAAAATATAATCAAAATTCAAATTAATTTTTAAAACAATACCAGTATTTATTACTTCCATGAATATTGGGGGTGTAATTAAGTTAAATGAATGTAAATCACAAATTCTACATTTAAGAAAACTGTAGGAGGACATAGCATGAAAACTCTGGAGAATGTCCTTGGTCAGCTAAAAGAAGAACTTGTCTTTGGACACCCAGATATATGGTCACCCTATCTTTTATAAGCAGCTAAGCATGTAGTAAAGAAAGTTTATTTAAAACTAATTTTGCAAATGATCTCTTCATGTATTTTTATATTGAAGTTTCATAAGTATAAGGCTCTGGTTTATAGTACTACTTCAGCTTTGAAATCTTGCTTAGTTGTCAAGAATTGTGATTTATGGAAAATAGTATTGTTGTTTGACTTTATGGACGTATTTTAAGGATGCATCTATGATTGTTAAGCATCTCTGAGTTGCAGTACATCAATGTTCAACCAATATTATTATATATTGAGGTTATTTGTCAAGAAATTGAGGGTGGGAAGTTACAATATAACTTTCAGAACATCTTAAGATTTTTATGTAAAAAATGTATTTGTATTTTGTACAATTGTTTGACATAGTGTGATCTTGTTTATAATTTTGTACATTTCAAATCAGTGGTGGTTAAATATATTTTATTGCCATTTTATGAAGTTCTAATAAAACCTACAAATCCTCACCAAATGTTGTGATTCATTGGTATTTAATTATTTATCAAATCCAACTAGTAAACATCAAATCTTGGATAATGAAGAAAGAGATAAATAATTCCACTCCTTAACCCAACAGTTCAAATGAAACGACTTTTGGTTTATCTCAGTCATCATATACTTGTACTACTCATAATTATATACTTGTACTATTAATGCAGTAGGCACCAAAGAATTTCAGTAATAGGTACAATGGAAACTCTTGATAATGTCTGAGTTACTGAAAAAGTTTCTACTTAATATATACATAACTATCATTAAGTAATGTAGATTTCTTGGCACTTTCTGATAGATAATACTCGCGTATTTTTATGTAAAAGGGGCTGACAATTCAATTAGCAGACTCAAGCTGCCTCTGTGTCATGGCTATCATATTGTCTCCTGAACTGAAATATGGTCATGTAGAAAAGGGCAGGAAAAGTTTTCTGGATCCCCTGCTAAGTGAGAATGGTCAAATGAATGTCGAAGTCTCTATATTGCAAGCTGCAGTGGTTGAAGGGAGCAGTTATCTTCAACTGCTCATAACTGTTCATCATGCTAGATTTACAGGTCTGGTAAATTGAAAAAGCCAAAAATCAATTAGTATGTTTATTGAGTTTATTTTTCTATCATAGGTGAGGGGTACCAAGCCGACTTAGTACAGTCAATTGCATTTGTAGTAGCTTACCATTGGAGATATAGCTCTCCAGACCTGAAAAATATTGTACTTAGCTTTCCAGAGCCCTTATCATGTCCATGCCTATTCAATAATTTTGATAAAGATAATTTCACTATTTTGAAACAGAAGTAATATATATTTATGGTGATAAATACGAAGACTTCATGTGCTTTACATCAATTAAATCTCGAGTTGCACGCCCTTGGCAACTTTGATACAAATTTTCTGGCATACTTCTTGTACTGCGCATTAACATTCAACACAATTTTCTAAAACAAAACCAAAATTCCTACTTTTATGGTTCTGAATTTAGGAATGCGAGTGAATGTTGTCCAAGTAACTTCAGCCACCTCTCCTGACTGTTGTTTTCATTGTCACAAGGGCATGAGTTGAGCTTTAACTGAGAAAATTTGGATAGCAATTTTAGATTCTTGATGTTATACCTAAAGGGGCAATAAGACCTGTATATCTAGTTTAAAAAGAACTGATAAACGTAAGGTTATCTCAAAGGTGTCTATCAGAAGCATTCCACAACTCAACCCTTAAACTCAATTTTACTTAATTATTAAAATCGCTCTGATGATAAACTAAAAGTTTACTAGGGCTTGATAAGCAACAGAAAGGTAAATAATTTTAAGGAAAGTTTTTATTCCCTGTAAATACATATGATTCTAGAATATATAAATGCATCAAAAATATTATGATTAAATCTAGCATCCAGCTTGCCGGTTGGCACTCAGTCTTTGTTTTTGCCAAAATATGATTGTTTCGATTTTCAGGCTCCCTTTGCTTTGTTTTTAACAGATTCTAACAACTTTTTCGACTCTTCATTTTCAACTCCCATTGTGGCTCTCTTTTCCTCCAAATCTTGCATAAAGCTTTTCCTAACAGAAATGTATAAATCGACATATTAAATATGGCCCTGATGATACACTTAAGGGAAAATTAGAAATACTATCACTGTCTTCAAACATTTAATTCCGCCATTCAAATTACGCATTATCCAAACCTGTTAGTAAAACCGAAATGGAGCAATCCTAACATTCCAACGAAAAGAACAGGGAATCGCCACCTACTTATAGTAACGCTAGTCCACATGATGAAATTGTTCCTTAAAATTTACAAAAGCATCGGAATATAACTTGACTAGACTGAAGCTAGCGCATCACTAAATGCGTCAGGCAATTCCATTCTTCAGTTGTCATTTTTGAAAAACGTGTTTTGATAACTTTGGTGAGATGTATCAAAGGTGTTAAGTTTAATGCTATTTCTGATATTCTCTCGATTGTTATCGTACAATATCTAAAGCCTCCAAAATGTTAACTACTAAGACATTT
Organism: Pachydiplax longipennis; assembly: GCA_036926295.1. NCBI lineage: Eukaryota > Metazoa > Arthropoda > Insecta > Odonata > Libellulidae > Pachydiplax > Pachydiplax longipennis. The sequence continues at coordinate 10,373,321 of JAVFKF010000034.1, read as the reverse complement.
CTCACCAAAACTAAGAAAGGAAATATACTCAAAGTAAGTAGAGAATCCTTCTGATGTGTTCCTTTTAAATAAAGAAGTTATCTCTGAATCTTTTCAGTATAATTTGTTTTCTAATTGAATTTGAGTGTAGTATATCACATGTTTACCCTCAATTATGAATAGCTATAAGGGTGTATTTATTCCTACAAAATTCATTCGATTGCTTGCAGATCGTTAGAGAGCATTATCTTCGAGATGACATCTGGTGTGGATCAGAAATTTGCATCCGGTGTCCTCATAAAAGTAGGGATCTCGTTTTGGCAGAAATGCCAGAATCAAAGAGCAGCGTGTTTCCGTTTCCTCATTACTTAATTTTGGATACTAATGTGGTGTTGCACCAGGTAAAGTTGTACAAAATTTTCCTTGCTTAACTCTTGTCTTTGAAGTCCCTCATGTAGTAACCGTTAAATATTGTCAGGTAGTCTAGATTTATGTAATATTTCTTTTAAATGAGTTGTAAATTTTTTTTCCAGATGGATGTTCTGGAGGTAGATGCTCTGACAAATGTAATTGTTGTGCAAACAGTAATTGAAGAAGTCCGTCGAAGAAGCTCCACGCTCTACGCTAGATTAAGAGATTTAATGTCAAACAAAGAAAGGAGATTCTATGTGTTTGTTAATGAACATCATCAGTGAGTTTGCAAAGAAAATCTTCACCATCTAGGGTTTAAAATATTTGTATCACATAACTCGACATGTTAATATTATATTTTTCTTATCTTTTAAAATATCCTTCTCTATCTACGTTAATTACTCTATGTATGGTTTATCTTTGCCTAATATTCCTACCTAGTTTAAATTATAATATAGCTTCATTGTGATGCAGAATTTTTTAGATTAATCACTTCAAGTAATTACTTTATTTGAAATTTATAACTTTGGATGAGTGCAATTGCTTCATAGAAAAAGAAGCTTCATCTTCGTGTTGTACTTTTCTGTTGTATATTTTTTCAAAGAATACTTTGTATATTAATGTTAGTGATTAGCATCAGAAGTAGTTCAGATTGACTGAAACATATCTTAATTGACTTAAATCGTTCATGGAGTTTATTTAAAGGCTAACTACACATTCATTTGCATTTTTGTGTGTGAATTTTCAGACAAACTTACGTTGGAGAGCGTCAAAAAGGAGAGAGTGCAAATGATCGAAATGATCGAGCAATAAGACGTGCTGTTTCTTGGTATGGGAGTCATTTAAAAGGAAGTCAGGATGGTAGAAAGGAAAAAGATCAAGTAAGAATAGTCTTATTGACTGATGACATAGGAAATCTTGAGAAAGCTAAAGAAGAAGGACTTCTGGCATCGACAGGTGAGCTGTATGAAATTTGTGAATCTCTGTCTTTCTCTTATTTCAAAGCTTACATCAGCATTGAACCACCAAATTTCATTTAAATGCATTTGGAGCCATTCATAATCTTTACTTATGTTTCAAACATTAAGGAAAATTTTGTAAGGTCTTAGCTCTGTTGTTAAGGTTGTGTACATGTGTTACTTTGACATACTCCAGTTATTATTTTAGTGAGCATTGATAAATTATATTAATTGTGGATATAATATCAATATTTTAAATTAAGACTTGAAATTTATGGGAAGATAAATATAATTTCCTGTAAAAGAAAGTGCACATGTAGTAATATTAAAATGAAAATTTCAAAAAATGTTTTTTTGCTAATCAGATAAAAAGTGTCATTTGCACTATGAGTTATCATATTAAAAATGCAGTATTTTTTTTAATGTAAGGCTTTAGTTCTAAGGCGTTGATGTGTCACTTGAGAATTCAAGTGAAATAAACAACTAAAAGTGCAGTGGACCTGGAAATTCAATGGATGAATAATTGTTTGATAAATTCTAGTACTTATCTGAGGATCTAAATTACTGAGATACAAGGATTTTTTCCTTCCACCAAAATTTCTTTAATTTATGACAAAAATATTCTCCAATGTATGTTTCACAGTTGGTTCTTCATGGACATAAATCACTTCTAGACTTACTACTTTCTCAAATATCTGAAGAATTTTTTATTGCTTTGAATGAGACTCATATTTCATTTAGAGAAAATTTATCTGACTGTAATTGAAAAGTTTGTATGTTATGCCCTTGAAATATAACACAGAGAGAAATAGAATAGAAATAATATTTTTAAAGTGGAACTGCCTACTTTGGTTAATAAATGCTTCAAAGGGGGAATAAGATTTTCTGACAGGTCAAAATTATTTCAGTAATGTGGCAGTGGTGGATTTCAGCTGTTTCATGCAAATCTGTTCTTAGAATTTAATGAGTTTGCCAAACCAGTTCCTAAATCATTCTAAGACAGTAGTAGTAGAATGATATATTTAGAGGCACTACATTCAGTTAATTACAATAATATAATTTCAATATTAGATAATGCAATTCTTTCTTCTCGATTCCTCTTAAAGTTTTGTATACAAGCAGCAGTTTGAATGTGACTATGTAATAATGAGTATTGAGAAAATTTTTGGATATACTTGAAATTTAACTTGATCTAATTCTGTTGATATCCTTTTATCATTACATAATCCAAAATCCTTCCATTGTGAATATTTTCAGTGATACAGGAGAAAATGCTATATCAATAAGAAGGTTGGCTGGAAGTTGGTTACTGTTGTACTTATGCATCCTGTTTTTCTTCAATTTCATCATAAAGTATAATCCTTCATGTATTAACCTGTAGTGGGAGTAATGCACAGTGAAATTAATGACTCCATGAAGTTATCTAAAAGTTTTAAAGTAATTCAACAGATACATTGCTATGAACCTGATATGAAACAGTGCAAATAGCATTCCAGAATTTTAAGTTAATTTCGAAAAAATAATACATGAAATGATAGAGTAAACTGAGCATTTAAAATCTTAGAGGAGTTTATTGTGATATTTATATAATCTTAATTAATATTCCTTTCTTTTACTCTACAGTGGGTGGTTATGTTCGAAGCTTGACTGGCTTCCCTGGTCTTGAAGACAGATTGTCAGTTACAACCAATGAATGGTCTGAGGGAAAGGGGAAAGGTGACTCTGGAGATAACTTGCTATATCCTCTTCATCTCACTCCTGCTCAGGTTTGCCAGATTTGCTTGTTGTTAAATCAGTTATTAACTCCTCATAGAATTTAAGTTTTTTTAATTGTTTTAACTGCCATTGAGCTTTTTTCGTATGTTAGTTGTTTACTGTCTTCTCTGATTCAGGTGAGGGAAGGAATAAAGGCTGGACGGTTAATGCAGGGAACCTTTTTAGCTTCAAGAGAGAATTTTCTGGAGGGCAGTGTTAATGTAGAAGGAAAGGAATATATGGTGAGTTAAAATCACATTTTCGTTTATAATAGGTTTATATGAAATATTCAGTAGTGAAGACTGTGATTTCATACTGTCTATTTCTGTTGGAATAGGTTCTTGTTCAAGGTAGATCAGGATTGAACAGAGCTGTTGATGGTGATACTGTTGCAGTGGAATTGTTACCTGAAGAAGAATGGTCTGCTCCATCTGAGGTTGTTTTACAAGATGAAGCTGGAGATGAAGGTAATTCTCCAATTTTTCTACAGCTGCTATTTGTTTGCTGCTTACATATTACCGTTCAATAATATGAACATTTTTATTCTGGTAATTTTCTCTAAACTAATCGGCAAAGTATATTTAATTTATGAAAGATTGAAACCTTCAAAGAATTATGGGTAAAATAGCTTATCTTATGCAAAGATATCCTTTACATTGCCAACACATTCCAATTAGAATTTCTAATTTATGTAAGACGTTGTTAACCTTTTCACTGCATATTCTCTTTCAATAACTTCTCATTTCATTATTAACCTACATATCACCAAGTAAAGTATCTTAAGTTTGCTGTGAATAGAGAAAAAGGTGATGGATTTTATTTATAAAATATATAAATTTATAAAATGCATCCTAGTTTCCATTATCACAATGAAAATTTTATTTAAGAAAGCTGGAGTCACCCAAAGCATGAGATTTTCTAGAATTTGGGAAGGAATGTTGGGTTAATTTTGTAATAGTTGAGCCCTCATATAATCAATCTGATGTTGGAACTTTTAATATATATTTTTGAAAATTGAAGATTCATATAGTCATATATTTAAAATTTTAGCACTAAAAACTGTCTACTGTGATTTTTTTAAAATAAAGTTTGTATTTTGAAGGTGATATGGTTGAGCCAGAGAAAGAAGAACTAAATCTGGTATTGGGTGGAGTTGGAGAGAAAAGTTCAAAAAGTGCAAAATCTAAGTCAAGTGAACGGTTACCAACAGGAAAGATTGTAGCTATAATACGAAGAAAATGGCGACAATATTGTGGCATTCTTCAGGTGTCTCCTGGGAGATCTGTAAGTTTATCACTGTTTTGAATCATGTATGGCCAGATTGCACTGTTTTTGCCACTTTCAACTAAAGTTAGAATTCAATCTTCTTTATCTGTTATATTTTTTGTTCTCTTTTATAACTGGTATAGTTTACTAATTTTCAGATTTCCATCTTTTCTAACAAATCTGCCAGCATATACATTATGGCTACAGTTTTGCTAATAATCATTTATATCTAATTTATTCACCAATTATTTCTTCTGTTTAATTCCTAGATCCCCCCATTCCATCTTTAATTAGCTAATTTATTCGTATTTCCATCTACCATCTTTTCAAGGGTATGCATATGTTCTTATAGTTTGTTTTTCAGACTTGATGATGACGTTTAATGATGAAACTGATTGTCCATTGGTAATATATATTCGTGGAAACTGCTATACTCTATTCAAGTTTTAACACTTGAAAGTGAATACTTTTACAATAAAACTAATGTTTTTTGAAAATAATTTAGAGGTAAAATTTACATTATGAATGTTGAAAGTTTGAAATTCTTTTGTTTTGTGGCTGAACTTGCATCTGTAAATTGATCACTAGATATAGAGATTATCTGTGATTTTTATGCTTTATAACATGATTAAGTCATGCTATTTTCTTCTATAGTCCAACAAACATCTTTTTGTACCAGCGGAACGGAAAGTACCCAAAGTGAGAATAGAAACTCGACAAGCTGATGTTCTTGCTTCTCAGCGTATCATTGTTGCAATTGATTCATGGCCTCGGAACTCTCGCTATCCTCAGGTATAACCCTATTTAAATTTATTTCAAGCCTATTGTCTATATCATTTATGATAGAAATTCTAAGTACATTCCTCTTTTAAAGGGTCATTTTGTACGAGCACTTGGTCAAATTGGTGACCGAGAAACCGAGAATGAAGTCCTCTTGTTAGAGCATGATGTACCACATAGTGCTTTCTCAGAAGCTGTTCTTGCAGATCTTCCTAAAATGCCTTGGATTATTACACCTGAGGTAAGGCCCCTTTTTATAATAAGGATCATTAATTTTATCACATAACTAATGTTTTTAGTATCTATCATTATCATACATATTATGCTGTCATACATTGATTATGCAAAACACCACAGCATACATTTGTTCCAATTCAATTCAAGATACATGCTGGTGCTCAGGGAGTACCCCCCAACATAGGTTGGGGGTGGCTTAAATATGTCATATGTTGATTTCTGTGATATGACTCTGCAAATTTTTCTTAACTACAACTGCTATTTTTCAGAAAATTGCCTCCTATTCTTTAAGTCTATCATTGATTCTTACTATAATATGATGCTTACCATTATCGTATTATCATACTTCTTACAATTTTATAGATTAGAATTTATATTACAGTATCAGGTTCAAGAATATCAACCATAAGTTAACTCAAATGATGTTTCATAATCTTTTTATTGAAACCGTATGAGAAAATCATTTAGTGGGTTTTCTTTCATTAAAAATAATTATTGGGTTATCCATTGTTTCATTGATAATGAAATACCAGGTTGTATTTAGTCAGTTGTGTCCAAACTATAGATTGATTCTAGTATCAGCTCTGTGCCATAAGGTTGAAGGTTATCAGCATGTCTTTGTTCCAATTCATTACTTCTAGGAGCCAGCCTTTCCCTTGCACAAGGATGATCTATTGCAGGAAGGTGAATTCTATCTTCTAAATGCTTAAACAGAAGAATTAATTTCTTTATTTGATAACTTCTCATTGTAATCAGTTTTATTAATTGTAGCCTATGGAAACTATTAAGCTAGATTTCAATGTTTGATCTAGCTATGGGTGTAGCTTAGCACTTAGCTGGAAGTGGTTCAATTATTATTCAAGACAGATAATTAGATTAATTAAATTAATGTAACTAAACCATTGTAGAGCAATCATAAATTTTCGCCCTTTCTAAAGTATGTATTGTTTTACTTACATTATTGTTGAAAGTCATACTTGTTGGGTTCAATTGAATCAAGTCAGAGGAGCTGTTTGTAGACATCCTTGTTGTGTTTGGTTCTGGAATATCAGATGTGGTGTCAGTACTTCCATCCTCTGCTTCTTCATATGTTTCTATGCTGTCATTGTCCATTTGAAAAGCTTTCTTAAATAGCTTTCTGTTGCTAGGTTGCTGCCGAAAATGTTTATTTCTACTTCTTGACGTTTTTGGATTTAACCAGAATTCATTATCTAAGGATTCATAAGATTCTTCTGTAGTAAAGCCTTGCTTTTTCATTTCTCCAAATATCAGTATTTCCAGTGCATCTAAAACGTTTCTCTCTCTCTGCAATTGTTTTGTATTAAATGCAGTATTTTTTCTATTTACAGTAACTATAATGTATTACTTCCACTTTTAGCTACTAAATGTCTACTAGCAAAACTATGAGGGACTACATTACTTAATTTCTTAACATCAATAAACAGAAAATGGACTAATTCTACCTATTGTGGTATCAATTATTTTTGAAGCTTTGAATTGATAGCTATGGACTGATTGAAATACATTCCATAAATGTCCAAAAGAATCCTTGAATATTTCCTTACAGCTTGTTAAGTATGAACTTGGATGTAGCTCAGAAGATGATTATTCTAATTGATTGTAATCTGTACCAAATTATCTATTACCTTATGGCTTTGGTTGATCTAGTCAAACTTTTTTGTATTATCTCAAATCAGAAAAAGTTCTTTATAGTATTTCAAGTAATAATGAATAAGTTTATTACTTTCTTTACAATGTGTACCAAAGAAAACAAATTTAGGATGTACTTAAGTCGCTTTAAACGATACTCTTGGGGTAAGGCTACCTTCTTATGCTCTTTTAAAAAGTTTCAGATTAGTATCACAAGTATATCTGCCAATTTTTTTGCAAAGAATAAACATATCATTTATAAATCAATAAGAATAATGTTCATATCTCCTTTTAAAAGAAATTACTTCAACAATATTTTTTGGACAGTTTCTACGTGCTTGAAAATATTTTTATAAGTACCTCCTCAGTATTGTAACACTAATTATTGTTGATCACAGAAGGAAAACATTAATTGATTAAAAAAATACAGAGGACATTTATTTCTTATATAATAAAATTTGGACTTAATATACCTCAAGGATATGTAACAAGAATAGACTGGGTTTATCTTCTACTTATGTGTGTTACTTCAGTACTCATAATTTATTCTAGTGCTGCTTGATTTAGAGGGTTTTATTTTCTCATAATCTAGTATCGGTGTATCTTAATGCTTATAGGTAACATGAAATCTTATATATTTTGAAAAATTTGCAAAATACTAACTTCAGATTTTATCTTAATTTCTTATAATATTTTTTCATAAATATTGTCTGTTTTACCTTTATATCCTGCAGGCCCTCTTTTACTCTTTCCTCACTAAAGTAGTTCTTAATATCTTTCAATTTTTCAAAGGCTTCAGAATTACATTGAACTATTTTTTCCAACTCTTCTGATTCTGTAATGAAAATACTCTTCATTCATGTATGCTTAGTTGCATTTGCCATAGTTGTTAAAGATAAATATTTAGATATTTAAAGGGACAGTGGCCGACTACCATATTTATCATCTAAATATTGACTTAGAAGTGAAGTTGTTGTTCTCTTTAAATGAGAAGTATTTTTTGTATATTTTAATTCTTCAATGTCTGTAATCCCAAAAATTTCAGGGGCTAGTTTTCATAGTTTTCTTGTGTCAGTTACCGCAGTTATTGCCATCAGTTAGTAGAGGTCTGCAAGTATGGCTTGAGTAATGCTGCTACTTTTAATTCCATAAAATTATTATAAATAATTTATTTTATGTCTTCTTTTCACATAGTTCTTAGGATAATCTGTCCATTTAATTTTTTTTTGTCTAAATGAATTTTTCATTTATTAATTAAATAAAAGGATCTCCATCAGAAGAAAAATCCCCAAAGTTAGCTTCTTGTTTACATGGTTTTATATACCCTTCAAATGTAATTAGGTCTATCAGTCTTATTTCAAATAATACCACTATTTTTTTCATGGTATATAGTTCTGAAGGAACCACAATGAAAGAATTAGATTAACGTTATAAACTTGGATGTTTCCACCTCACTTCAAACTCTAATATCTCTTCATGTAGGGAAATCAAACTACTCTCTGTAATGAGTTACAATTCCTCATACTATATTTCTCCTGAATAACTGTGGTGGATTGACTCAGGTGAATATATGGTAACATTTTATAAATATTGAAACTGCTCACAGGAAAGACTTTAACAACACAACACCTGTTTTCTTTAATTTTGCCAGAATTTTAAGGTTTTCCCTCTTCTCTTTCTTGATTGCTTTTCTGTCCCTTTTTAACCGCATCACCTCATCAACAGATGCTTGTATTTCTCTTTGAAGGGATGCCAAATTTGTAGTGTCTTCTATGATTTGTTGCTTTAATTTACTGTTGAATATATTTCATTAATGGTAAAATTTTATCAATAATTGTAAAAATAATCGTCTGGAAATTTCAGTAAATTGAATAAATTCAAGGTCAAGCTTACAGTGGGTATTGGTATGTAACAGAAAGAATTTCAGTTAATCCAGTAAGATAGTCAAGAAAGTCTTTAAGATGTTTTGATAATATCCATAGGTCCTTAGGTGAAATTTTTCTTTCTGTAGAATTATATACCCTGTAATAGAAACCAATGAAATAAATAATACCACAGTGAAGCGTAAGAGAAATTTCTTATAAGATTTAAGGTGTTTACTCACAATATGTTCATTATGTTTCATAATGTGTCCTAGTAAAAGTTACTTATAATTTTATCGGAAACATTTTCAAATTAAGGTCTTTCTGAGTTTAAAATTAAATCTCTTAGTGGCTAAATGCTTATAATGCTAATGCTTTTCTCTCTTTCTTAGTCCTCTAAAAATTTTTAAATCTGTTTTTTCATTGATTTTTACCAAAAATAAAGGAAGTATTAAGGAATTCTCACACTTTTCTATAATGCTTAGAATGATCTTGGTAAATATAAATAATGTAATTATTACCTCATAAATAAGACTCATGGCAATCAGGCCATTCTTTATGCAATAAAGGGAATTGAGAATGTATACAAAGAGATCAGCATGAGAAATAAATGTCACTTGCCACATCTTTGGCTTCTCGATCTTGATGTCTTCTTTGCTATCTTTCTCTTCATTTATTGCCAGAGCCATATTATCTTCATTATCATCAGATAATTTCTCAACATTTTTATCTTTTTCCTCTGAATTACCTGCAGTAGGATTTGTTATCCTAGATATTCTATCTATAATGTCACCAAGAAGTGTTTTTGTTGATTTCTCCATTTTATGCAATTTCCTTTTTTTTGAAAATATTTTTTGTAAAATTTAGTAAATAATGGGTTTCGTCCTCATATTTCCCTTCAGTATGTCTGTATACTTTTATATTTTATTTCCTGTAACATATTAGTTTGTAATTTATAAACTTCATTTCTGTTCATAGGAGAAACATATTTATAGTAAAATTTGAAATTTATTTCAATATGTGAGAAAATCATATTCTGAATATCACGTTTACATTTGATGATTCAATATTTTTTGAATGATCAGCCTGATTTCCTATCTAAATTACTTTGGAAACTAATTTCGTTACCTTTGGCTAGAACTAGTTATTCAAAATCTCATCTATACAAAAGACAAACACTATTCAATACATATAATGTGAAAAAAGTACCCAAAACTCTCAATTTTTGTTTCTTCTTATATCATAGAAGTAGTTAGATAATTCAATAAATGTATCCATAACAAAATTTATTTACTCATTTCATTGTTGAAACTTTATCTTATGTAATTGCATGTAGTAACACAGCATGAATAAACTACTGTTTTTATTGAATGAAAGGACTTCGATTTTTTTGAGTAAGCTCTATCTTATTTAATCAAATGAAGGAATTATAGCTCAAAACTGGTATTTAATGTGCAGTTATTACATCATTCATTTCATAGACAGCCAATCATTGCCTTAGTTATAATATTTCTGTGTTCAGTAGCATACAAAAATGCACTTAGTCTATAGAATAGATATAGCATACATTGTATATTTCAACATATCCTCTTTGATTGAATCTTAGTTTGAAAATTAAGTTCAGTTATTGCCCAGTTGACTTGGATGATCAGTGAATTATTCGCATATTGGTGTAATGAATTAAAAAAGATCATAAGAATTGGCTTTCAAACAATTATTAACTTGAATAAGATACTGTATATATGTGTTACTATGTTAACTTTTAATTTTAATGTTAACTTTTTGGTATTGTTATGAGATTTGTCATTTTGAAAAATCCTTTTTGTAAATTCAGATTGCATTTATATATAGATAAAATATAGGTTTCTAGTTAATAGTCTAGTTACAGGTTTCTTTTTTCATCCAGGGCAGCCAATGTAATTTTTCCTATGGCACCTCGTACTTACATGGTGACCTTGATAGTAACTAGTTTGTGTTATTGCATTGATTTTTTGCCTCAAGTATAATATATATCTGTACATTTAGTTGTATATATGTTTGGGATCATTTGTTTATGATATGTAGTTAGCAAGTCTTTTTTTTTTGTTGTTTCTTTACATGATTATCTGGTCATGTCTAAGTTAGGTACAATAAAATGTTATTCTTAGAAATTCACTCTTTAATTAAAAAAATTACACAATATTAAATATCAAGTTATTTATATCCCTTTATATCAATTGTTTAAGAGTAAAATGGAACTGTATTTTTTCTTAGGATGAAGCTGTAAGAACAGATCTTCGTCACTTGGACATTTGCAGTGTTGATCCACCTGGTTGTACTGATATAGATGATGCTTTACATTGCCGTTACATTGATAAAAAGGATGATCAGGGACGTCAGCTTCTGGAAGTAGGTGTCCATATTGCAGATGTATCACATTTTGTGCGACCAGGATCTGCTATAGATAGAGAAGCAGCACTTCGTGCTACGACTGTCTATCTTGTGGATCAGCGTATTGACATGGTGCCAGGTAATTCTTTTTCCATCCCTAATTTGTACGTCATTTGATTTTCTTATTCACTTTTAAAAATAAATCTTTAGCTAGTTTGAAACTGTATATCACGTGAGCTACGAAATGAATTCTATTTGTCAACCGAAAGCCATATATTTGATTCTTTCATTTGTTTGTGTAATTCTTTACTCTGGAGACTGAATCTGTCAGTCTCTTCTGTCTTAGAAAAATGTCTATTCCACACTAGTTATTCTCAAATTTCTCATATTGTACTGACAGATGTTTTTGTATGACTCTGCTTTCACCCTTTGTCTGCAGGAATGGTACCTGCTAAGCAGAAAACTTTTTCACTTACGATTTTTTTTTGCTGACTGAAATGCACTTTGTTGATGTGCCCACAGCTTTTGGTTTGACTTAAAAACTTTCCTTTCATTCAGAACATTGAGCATATATTTGAAATATTCATTATGTTGTATTGAATTCACTGTCTGAAAATTTGCTTTAATGTTGATTTATAATCAAAACCATTAAGGAAATGTGTCCCTTACTATAGGATAATTTTTCTTGGATTCCTTTGCTGTTTTCTACTCTAAAAAGAGGGAAGCATTGGCATTGCTCCTTTAACCTTTTCACTGCTGGAAAATTTTGTATGAAGTAAATAATTTTTCAATTGATGGTAGAGTATTATCAAAAATGTGTCATGAGTTGTTTTGCAACAAATATAAAAAAAGAGAGTGATAATAATTCTCTTTAGTAATATTTCTTATGTTTATGTTATACATTGGCAATGATTGCAATAATGGTCGCTGATCAAATTTCTTTTATTCCTTGATGTACACCTAGCTGCCGTATGTTGTGAATAATGAATCAGTTTTAGCATAAATACTAGAGTATCTTGCAGTTAGATAACTGAACATCCCTAAGCTTTTATTTGTTGAAAAATTCCATCAAGATTATATTATTTCTCAAAATTGTAGGTTTTTCTTATACTTTTGTTAACATTTGTATTCTTTACAATAGAGTTGCTGAGCTCTAACCTATGCTCTTTAAGAGGTGGAGAGGAGCGTTTTGCTTTTTCTTGCATTTGGGAAGTGACAGAAGATGCAAAAATAGTGAATACCAAGTTTTGCAAATCAATTATACGGTGAGTGGTTGCATTAATTTCTTACTTAGTGTATTCTCTGCAAAGTTTTACCTCATATCAGTGGTAGAAAAACTTAAGGAATAATAATAGTTTTAAGAGTATTCATTCTAACGTTTTGTATAAAGTCTATAATTTTTAACCTCATTTGATACATGTATTAGCCGAAATTTTGTTTCTGCAATAATTTGTTCTTGTTTGTATAATAATAAGTACTTTTTATGTATTTAATTTGCTTCTTCATTACCTACTTCATACCTGCAGCTCCAGATATGCTTTAACATATGAGCAGGCTCAGCTGCGGATTGATGATCCCACAAGCAATGACTCGGTAACTCAGTCACTTCGATCTCTGAATAAACTTGCCAAGATCTTGAAGAAGAGGAGAATTGATAATGGGTAAGTGCTTAAAAATAAGTAAAATATTCAAAAATTTTATAAATTTGTCTCAGTAAAATGGGGCTCCAGGACAGCCAGGTGAGCAGTGGTAAAATGACTTTAGTTAAAGCAGTCCTGGGTTCCATTTCTGGTGGTAGGCCACATTTGAAAAATGACCTCAGCTGTCAAAGCTTTTTTTACAGTATTACTACTACTGTTACCCAATGGAACTTCAAATACTCAGTAAAACCTATTCATAATTCTCCAGCTTAAGACTCCTATTTAATATGCAGTGTTCTCTTGGCCCCTTTCATACAGAACACATGGTAAAAAACGATGCTTCAGACACTGCTCATAAACTGGATTTTTCCTATTCCAGAGATACTGCAAGCTACTTGCATCAATCATCCACCTAATAAGATTTATTGTCAATTTGCTGGCCTTTCCTCTCCTGTCTTGCCTAGTTTCTAATGGGATTCGTTTGAACTCACTTGTTTGCTATGACTGATTTTGTGAGCATAAGAAAAAGATATCCAGAAGCAGAACAGAGCCAACATTAGCACTGAGATTAAGAGTTTTCCCAATCTCTCTTGTTTCAGGATAGAACACTAGCTTAAAAAGTTGCTTGGTAGTCTTTCTTTTGGTCCTAATCTCAAATTGTAAATATATGGGATAAACCAGAGAGTTAATTCATGGTTTGGTAGGCTACCATAGTCTTGGAGAAATTGTTCTCTGCTATCGCCTCTCACCACTGATGTTTAAAAAAGTTTTTTATTCTTTCCTATCTGTCTATCTGATAAAAATTGCTTCATTGTAGAGTAGAATGAACTAAATGAAGTAACAAAGAAAAATGCTTTCTTTGTCCAAAAAGCTGAAGATTCTGCAAAAATTGTCAAGAAGGCAACCAGTATTATAAAACAATAGATTGTGGACTCTCTAGATATCCCATCTTCAGCTGTGTAAAATAAAACTAAATAAAGTAGTACCATTTTTCCTTTTAAGATTTAAAGCACTTATTTCAACTCAACAATTAAAGAGCCAAAACACTTCCTTTTTGTTTTTCAATGAGGTAGAAATAAAAAGTTACTATATCCTGGCTAAAATGCTATCCTGCTTAAAACACATTTTTAACTAATTCGCTTGAAAAGCATCTGAAGTGAGTTTCACTGTAGTTTGTGTTACTAAAAATTGGCTAATTAATAGTAAGAATGCATTTAAGAAAGTTTAATTTTCCACCTATTCTAATAGGATGTTTTGCAGGACTTGAAATAAATATGGCATGATTTCCTATGCCTTTTATCTTCATTTGCATGTTGATATCATTTTTAAACTTAAATTGAATATTTTTCATATTTCAGAGCATTAGTACTAGCATCTCCTGAAGTAAGGTTCCACGTAGATAGTGAGACTCATGATCCCATAGAAGTGGTAGTCAAGGCTCTTCGTGACACCAATTCCATGGTTGAAGAGTTTATGTTGTTGGCAAACATCTCAGTTGCTGAGCATCTCTTTGAGCATTTCCCTGCTTGTGCTCTTCTCAGACGTCATCCTCAACCTCCAAAAGATAACTTCTCACCTCTTATCAAAGCAGCTCAACATAGGGTAAATAATTTTGCATGTTTTCATCAATCCTATTACTTTGTTCACATGTGATATACATGGGTGGTCTGAAAAGTTTCAGACGTTTCACCATATCTCGACATGTTTTCTGAAGATTTCTGAAAAATCTGGGGTCGGAAACTTTTTAGACCACCCTCGTGTATGGTAATATGGGTATAATTTAGGACATAAGAGGAGAAGATGGTTAAGCTAACTCTTTTAAAAGATCTGCTAACATAATACTTACGTTACCAATTAATGCCTAATAAATGCCTTTGATAAATTAAAATACCAAATTTTATTTCAACAGGACTTGGAAATTGACACTGATACCAACAAAAGTCTAGCCATCTCTTTGGATGAGGCTGCTAGAAAGGCCAAAGAAGAACAAAACAATCCATATCTGGGCACAATGATGAGAATCCTTGCTACTCGTTGCATGTTGCAAGCAGTTTATTTCTGTAGTGGCATGTTTCAGGTGGAAGACTTTGCTCATTATGGTTTGGCAGTGCCACTTTACACTCATTTCACCTCTCCTATTAGAAGGTATTGAGGATTTTCTGTTGCTATTTATTTTTTTGAATTTGTCTTAAATTCTGCCTTCTCTTAATTCATGTTGTTTGAAAGTGAATCAGTATAATTCCTATGGAAAATTTTTCATGAAAAAGGCCTAACTGATGGCCAAATTGCATGTATGAACATTCTGCCAGAATAGTACAGTATATACTTGAGAATAATGGGTCTACGAATGTAATACACACCCCAAAATTTGAGCGTCAGGTATTGAAAAACCTTTTGTCCGTGAATTTAATGTGCACCTTAAGACATGCAATCATGGCACCAGCAGTACTGTACGTGTGTATATGTATATACAGTGACATGCCGAACATTCTTCTATCTTGTATGGTAAATTTATAGACATGAATTTGATGAATGTACATATCAACCAATATTTATGAGCACAGTTTCACCAAATTAAAATCAGTCAATCACAAAATTTGTTGGTCCTGCCAATTCCCTTTCAATTATAAATTATCGGCCAACTGTTTATTTTGGAAAATGTTGGGGCTTCTATAGGCAAAATATAAATAGCGCCCGGTTGAAACGTTTGACAAGTTACATGGAACCAGGGTGGCACACCCTTATTTTTCAGTCAAAAAAGGACCCAAAAGGGTTATTTTCAAGTAAATATGGTATGATCAGTTAGAGCAGATGCTCGTGAATGGAATAACTAGGTTTGAGTACCAATGCCATTAACCTTTATTTCACATATGATTTATCATAGGCACATACCTTAGCTCCTTAATTATCCTGATCTCTTTTCTTGAATTACTATATTTTTTAGCATTAAATTATTGCTGATTTGATAATCTGCTTGTTTTAATTTTTTATTTAGAGGAAAACTGTCTTTTAACTTTTATTTTATATAGATATGCAGATGTGATTGTCCATCGCCTTCTTGCTGCAAGTATTGCTGCAGACACTGCTCATCCAGACATCCTGGATAAAAGGAAATCTCATAATTTGTGTGCAAATCTAAATTATAGGAATCGTATGGCACAATATGCAGGTAGAGCATCTGTGGCTCTGCATACTCATGTAAGCTCTAGCTAATTTCACTACAAATCCTTTCTATATGAATGTAGCTTCAAATTTTAATGGTTGGAGTGGAGTAATTTTTCATAAAATTAAAATTTCCAAAATCTAAAGACTTTTGTATGCTATATAGCATAATATGTGCTATTCTTGCTGTTATTATGCATTTCAATAATTATTTTATTAAGATTTTGAAATTTTTTAAAATTTCAAAGTAGTCATTACTGGTTTCATTCTGGAAAATAGAATCAGCTTGACTCACATGAATCCTACTATTTTAAAGATATGATATTAATGAATCTTTATTTTTTATTCAGCTTTTCTTTAGAGAGAGAGTGCAAGATGAAGATGGTTACATCCTTTTCGTCCGTAGAAATGCTCTTCAGGTTTTAATACCAAAATATGGTCTTGAAGGAACATTATATCTTGGCAATGAGAACAACAAAGGAGCAGATGCAAAGAAAAAAGCTCAGCAGAGCAAAGTTGGGGCATCAGTGACTGCTCCTGCTCCCATTTTCACTTACAGTGAAGAAGTAAGTATTATTCAAACTGTGAGTAACTTATTTACTAAGCCATTTATAAAAATTCCTAGGAAAGGAAAGGGAAAATAAAAGGTAGCATTTTACTTTTGGTGAAAGCAGTCCCTGGTATGATTCCAGGGGGAAACCATATGTATAGATTTGATTCCTTAGACTCAACCAAAATTTCTTCCTCTTTGGGATGAAAGAAAATTACCATCTGTGTATTCTATAGTTTCTATGGCAGCTATGGAAAGTAGGTAGTAGTATTATGAAATATGATACTAAGAGGCCATTCATGACCAGCAAGGGATACTGGGTCAATCTTTAGTGATTAACAAGATAATTTTTCACTTCACAAGTTATAGTATCGGTGTTGTGCTATTTGAAGAATGAAAAATAGTGTTGGATCAATTAATAAAAAAATTACTGTCTCCATTCTTCTCTTAGCATTACTTAGTATTATACTATGTTTTTATTCTGAGTAATTTGCAAGGTTGTTTCCTCCTGATAACATCAGATTTATATATTAATTACTGATAATATCAATATTTATTGGATAATAAGTATAAATTTAACATTTTATCCAGTACAAAAAATTTGTTTTCCTAGATTTTGGATGTATATAGTCATGCTTCTTGATGTATTTTAGTCTCCAAGATTTATTTTGTTAGTAAAAGTTATTACTTTTAACTCAATTTCTGTAGAAATTGGTATCTGCAGATCCCAAAGGGCAAATTGTGCAAAAGTTACAATTTTTAGGATATTTAAATATCGCTTTAGCCAGTAATTTTAGAACATATCTTGTATACTGTGGTTAAAGTTATTTCCTTTAACATGTTAATTCTTTTTTCAAGTACACCAGTAAGGATGAAGAGTTGGACTCTTTTCTCCTTATGCTCTAAAACATATATTTTTTATTTAAATAAGCACATGTGTATATTTTTATATTACTGTAAACAACAAATAGAAAAATATCTATCTTTAAATATTCATTTCTGAGATAAAAATGTAATCTTCTGATTGTATTTGAATTTCAGGACCACTCACAAAGGTGTGGTTCCATAGTATTCAAGGTGTTTGATCCACTGACTGTCCAGTTGAGCCTAGATCGCTCAAATGTGCAGCATGAGAAACTGATTCTCAAATTAGTGCATCCAGTGGTGAGTGAAATTTTAAATTCATCAAGCTTCTTTATTTATCGATTTAACCTCTAATTACTCATGCAAGTTTTTCACATGCTGTTATTGCAAAAGGTACTCCTGACACCCCACAACCACATTTTTCAAAATATCTTGTTCATTCGACATGTTTTACTTACTTTTGAAACAATATTTTTTGACAACATTTGCATGATATTTACATTGGATGGTTATGTATTAAAAACTCTTTTAAGACACTTGCTTCTGACGCTATCCCACTTCAACTGCTGCTTTCTCAAGGTCCCAGTCCCTTTGACATGAAGCACATAGTACAGATACCACTTAAGATAGGGTATTTACCTGCTAAACATGTGGATTTTCCTATCTCCAGATGAATTGAAAGTAAGCCGATCATTCACCTCATTCAATAAACCAAAAAGGTTTTACATTATCTTTGTTGCCATCCTCTCTCCCCTTATTCTCTTAAAGGGTTCCTTTTAACTCTCTTCTTTTGAATGAATAATTTTGTGAGAATAAAATGAAGATATTGTGAAGCAGAGCTATCAATGTCCTACTGTTAGAGTAGACACAAACTCTGAGATAGAGTGAAATCTTCTCTATCACTTTTTTCTCAAGGCCAAACTTAGATTAAAAAGTAGCTCTTTGGTGTTTTCTTACATCTTAAGAAGTAAATATAGTGAAACAACCAGAAAAATAGTTTTGTATGCTTTTGGGTGTATTATTATAGAAATTGTCATGCCTTTTCACCACTTCTGTTAAAAAATTCTTCATTCTTCCCTGTCTATCTGGAAAATCATCTTCATTTTAGTGCAGAAATTGACCAAAATTAAGTAACTAATATACTTTTTTGTGCAAAAATCAGACCATTCTTCAAAAATATTATGTGATGTAACCTGAATTATACAACCCAGTTTTAATGCTATTCTGCTTAAGACACTGTTTTCTCTTGGTCCCCTCATATGAATCTTAAGGATATTTTAGTGTAATATGTTATGATGATATAAGGGGATATCGAAAATTGTAGGCTTATTAGCATATAAATATTTATATATTTGAAAGATAAACTACAGTGTACAACTAAATCTAACTGAGCAAAATTATTACAAAAATGTCATTATATTGAGATATTTACTTGAAATAAGAACAGTGAAATTTAGTAATCAGCTATGCCCCACCATCACATAAAAAATCTTTATTCAAGCAAAATCAGAGAGAGAGAGTGCAATTATTTTGATAAATTGTTTTAAATGAACCCATTCCCACCTCTAAAAAAGGAAAAATAATGAACAACAACAACAGCAAATAAATATTACTTTATGATAATTACTGGGGTGTCTACACCTCAAGCAAGTAATAGAGGGTTAAATATGATATAATTATTGCTTATCCCATTTATAACATTACAGTACCTTGCTTTGAGCTTTTCTCAAGTGTTGAATGCATGCATTTAATGCTGTAATTTTTTCTTTTGAAAATAGTAACACTAATTATTATTTATTAGATACCTGGATTCAGTGTTCCCTCATCAACTCAAGGAGTAAAGAGGAAAGAAGAAGAAATGGAAGATAATATCATGGAAGTGGAAGAGAGTAATAAACATTGCAAGAAAACGTGAAGAAATTAATTCTGTAAGGACAGGCTGCCTCTTATTTAGAGTTGATTTTACTTCTTATTATGTTTAATAAGGAGAGATTTGTATCTCAACCAATTTAAATGTGGTGAATGTGAGAGAGAGTCCCTTAAATGCAAACATTGTTGATGTTTTTAGAGGACGAGCCTCTTTTATGTTTGTTACTGTCATGCACTTATAAAGATTTTTTATATTTTAAAATGTTTGTCTTGTGTTTAATTTGGGATAATGGATCCCATGTTACTCAATGCAATATTTTTGTTATACTTGATCACAAGTTCATTGAACATTTTGTAAAGAAATATTTGCTATGCCACGATTCCCTTATACCTTAGATGTACTTGAGGAATGCCCTTTAGAAATAGATTTAAGAGGTAATGGTGATAAATTACTGATTTGCTTGTTTATCTCAATTTTAGTACATTGCATAATAATATATTTTTAAAGACAGCGGTCGAGGAAGGAGAGAGAAAAGATCATTCAACGTAACTGAATTGAAAGCTTTCATTTGTTCATATTCTTAGGTATTTTGACATTGACACATTCTTTTCATTGTGCAAGATTTTTCCACAATTGTAAACAAAAGATAAAAATTTAATGATAATTGAGGAATGATACGTAAATACTTTCACCTTTCGATTTTAAGGAATGTCTATAGTAATTTCTAGCAATACCCGTCGGTAGAGAAAGCCCCTCGTCCGACTCTGAAGTACTCTGAATTCTATGGTTCGATCTTAATTAACGTGACGTATTGGAGTATGAAACCCTCTTATCGTTTCGCCAATTTTCACTGTTGGTTAATTCCGAGACGATCCTAATTTGGCAAACGAAATGGCGGTCGTGTTTAATATAATCAGATATACAACTTTAATCAGAGATTGAGCTCGCGACACCATGACCGATGGGCAGACGGCAGGCCAAGGACGACTCCCGCTGAGGCATCCGTTTTCTAATGAGAGCTCGTTGGCCTGTTTTGTCATTAAAAGTTATTAACCTCCCTCGTTACTATATTTTTTGGAAGTTAACGGTTGTTTCACTTAGATTCTCGCAAAGCGGCTCCTTTTAGTTCGTTTATCGGTATTTTGAGTGCATTTGCTTCTCTTCTCGATCGATGGGATTATTTTTTGCGGTGATTCACTGGTTCATCGTCATCCGCCTTCGAGGTACGGAGTCCATGGGTTTTTTATATTACTGCCGTTACCTTTCGTGTTGAGTTTCTGCTAGCAGCCAAGTATAGTTCCAAATGTTTAATTTAAATAAAATATTTTATAAATACACATTATGAACAGCGAATGGAATCTTGAGGTAGATTATTCATTATATGAAGTAGGCTGGTTTCTTATAAATAAAAAAGTTCAATTTAGGGATCTTTTTATTTAATTTCTATGGAATTAGCCTGTACCATGATTTATTATCTTAAATCTAAATATAATCCCCTTTGGACAACTTTAAAAAATGTTCGACTAGGATGAAAGAGAATATAGTCTAATTTACTACAAGTACTTAAAATTTTTCTTAGACTTCTTTCGTACGTATCTGATATTCTGATACAAAAATTGATGAAAAATATAACATTTTCGAAAGGACAATGGGTTCTTGTTATAAAAAGGTTCGATTCTCTGATTTAGTCATAAGAAAAAGAATCATTTTTTTTTAATCGAGACACCTCTCATGTGATTCTTTAATCTGATAATTATTCCTGAAATTTCTTATGATAGTCCTGACTAAAAGATTTTTATTTCAGATCAAGTGATTGTTTTAGACTTCCATATTTACTCATCACTGCCTTTTCCTGCTTAAAACATTGGAAACATTTTATCTCGGCTTTCTTAACCTCCACTACAAGGCTATTTTCATCATCCGATAAACCTGATTATTTCCTACAGGATTATATAACTGATTCTTTGCGTCTATGGCAATAGACAGAGGTAAATCCAAAAGTAATTCGAAATTTATAAAAAGCGCTTTTCTTTTCATCGTATTTCTAAAGGCAATAAAACAGCGTTATATATCTCACGATACTTGAATTAAATTTTTATTAGAATATTTTGTAGGGCGGTAAAAACCATTCTTCATTGCTCAATCGCTCTAATTGGTATTAATACCTAATTCTTTGCAACGTGCGCGTTATGGCATTATTATTTCCGTTCTTTTATGAAAGGTATAGACGCAAAAATGTATCGATCACTGGAAACTCTTTAAAATGTGCAAAGTAGTACCTTATTTTGCATCTCCCTTCCCTTTCACTATGAAACAATGTGTTCTGTAATTACAATAGAAAGCTTACGTAGTGAATCTATAACTCTTTGTCGGCAGCGCGAGCAACTTGTTAGAGGCAACCTTATGTTTGAAATCGTAAGGTTTCTCCTCGAAAGTTGGAACCCTTGTCTGAAAATTAACGATCATGCAGAAAAGTCCGTTCATCCGTAGAAAAATCACCATTGTAGGTATTAGATGAGAACATGGACTTTAATTCACATTTGAGAAAATGATAGCGTGCTTATGAATGATTGAGATTAGGCTCTCATGATTAAAACGGGCAATTTCCGGTTATAATGCTCATAAATTTGTTGGCCTTCTTTTCTTGCAATCATCAGAGATACTATATTCGTATGCTAAGAAACCGGGACTTGTCAAAGTTTGAAGCGGATTAAAATGGGACGTTGACTTAAGACTTAGCATGAATTATTATACATTTTTTCAAGACACTCTTGACACCAAGACACCCTTGCGAGCGTAGCATCATATTAGTATTATAATTAGCATTTAAATGATTTTTCCCTTCAAATATTTTCTTTCTAGGAGTTGCCCTTCAAAGCGGGATAACTGAAAAAATACAAAATATATATACCAGGACTATTTGTTAATACCGGAACAATGCCCGTCATAAGGGGACGCATGGTAAGCTAAGCAGTAATAGATCATGTCAGAATTTTTTCTATTGCTTGCATTTGCAACATAAGATATGCGCATGTTTTATTTGTCCTTCTTTAAAAGATAATGTTAGAACTAATATGCCGCTTATCTCATTATCGCCAAAATGGTCTTAATTCCTGGAGCTCAAACTATGCAATTTCTAGTGGGATATACAGTGCAACGAGTAACTAATGGGCAGAACATTAGAGGGAATCGGCGGGGGAAGGCAGGCGTCTGATTCGCCGGCTGAGTCAGAAGAAGAGTGAGGGATGGGGGTAAAGTAGGGGAAATGAGGGGAAGCACCGTCTCCGTCCCGCTGCAAGGGCGGCAGAGGCTTCAGTTGCCAGGTGAAAGTCTTTGGAGATACTCGTACGTTCCATTTCGTCTCTTGTGACTCCTTCACGGCACCTCTTTTATACTCCCTCGTTACGCCCTTGTGTTCTCGGCCTCTTGGAGCCATCCTCAGTACCATTAAAGGAAGAGATTCGAGCGGTAAGTGGTACTTAATTTGAAATTCGTGCGACTTAAAATCGCCGGCGACACGTTGCAGCGTACGCTCTTCGGGCGGGACGCATGGCAGATCCCGCACTCCATTTAGTACCAACTATTTACCATTCAGTTTTGCTTTTGATAGCTGCATCATGTTTTTAGTAGAAATTACTTGTGAATATTATCGGTAGCTGCGTAATTGAGTAAGTCAGACAATTCGAGATGGATTTTCGATGCATCGGGTAAATTCAAGAGCCGGCATTTTCAATAGACGTTCACACAGTGAATATTTGAGGAAAATTTTATCGAAGTTTACAAGTATTCTTTCCTGGCGTTCCTTTCATCTCGCTCGTTGATTAATTGATTTGATTTATAGCATCGCTGAGAAGCGAATGAAATATGAGTGAGCGGGTTCCCGAATCAAAATATAACGAAGATCGAAGTTAGACCTCATTACCACAAATATATGTAGAGAATATTTGGCTGACTCCATAATTAGAGGAATAGCTCACCCAATCTTATTCTTTCAATTTCCTAAATATATATGGTGGCGAAGCCTTCATATTTGAAAACATTTCATTCTCGCGAACCCGGAATCAACCAGATAAAACCAAGGTGGTTTACTTTCGCGGCTCCTTCTAAAATACTCTTTGTACCCCTTCTATAATATAACATTCATCATAGAAACCTGTGTGATAGATGAAAAACGCGTGATACACATGCTTAATGTTAGATATAGAAATTAAGGAGAAAAAATCTGTCGTAGCCGGGGCTCGAATCCGTATCTCCCACTTTCCAGGAGAAATCTAGTAGGAGAAATAGGAAACTGCATCTTGTTTCAGAAATTTATATCAAACCAGTCTAATCGATATAGTTCCTAGAAGGCGGCGTGAGGGTGTATAACGATGTTGTGTTGCATCGCGATTTTTCATATTTTATGTGAACGATTTTCAAATTGACCGGTTATGATACTCTTTAGTTAGATTTTGTTTGAATCCTTTCGTTGTTCAAGTATTTAATTTATGAATAGCAGGTTTTAAAAATACACTGAAGGATTAGATTTAAAAAGTTACCCTAAAGTATTCGATACAATTTTCGAAACATGAGTATGTATTTATCAATTTTTGTTTCTTAATTCAGCACTAAACCTCCATGAGAGAATTTAATTATGTACTGTTGGGAGAATCATCATCTATCGAATTATTTTACTGGAAGGTGTAGCAGCTATCATCCTTTTAATGCACTAGGTATTCTATATTTATCTGTAATATAAATTGTTTGAATATGAACACACTGATTGCATGAAATGAACTTACAGTGACCTCTAATAATATAAACAAGCTAACTACCGTAAAAATTGCTGATTTCTATTAATTTTCTAAAGTTCATAATTTTGTCTCTCGACATCCATTGGGATCAAAAATTATTTTACACCCTGGGAGGGTTCATGTGGAAGAATTTGTTCAGACAACGTGTTCAAGTCGCGACAACTGGAGGTACAAAGTACTACCTCCTCACTCTTCTACATAATCTCTTCACAATTTGGCAATCCTTCGTAAGTTATTACGTGTCGGATTTTTCTGGAAATTCTTGCGGAATATGAATCTTTAATTTCGAATATTTCGCCACTTTCATAGCGCTGAGGGACCTAATGGTTCAATAATCCCGGATTCGCGTCAAAATGTTAGGGTGGCGTCGTTGAAAAAGCACGTGAGGGTTGTTACCAGACATCGTTGCTCCATCTCGGATCCATAGCGCCCCGTGCTCATCGTCTGTCTCCAAAATTCGGTACGGAGCCGAGCATGTGGTACAATGGTGCCGTGGCCTACTAAGGGGACTTTCCCCTCGGATGACCCGACCGCTGCAACTCTTTCCGACTCACCCACTTGGGCAGCGGGGGAGGGATTGATGGGGTGGAGACCTAGATGCTGCGGACCCTTGGGCGGTGTTGCGGCCTTTCGTTGCCGCTGGAAAGGCGTAGTGGGGAGGGTATGCCGTACCAGTGTGTGGCAGGAAACGGATTTCGCTTTCATAAATAGAGGGTCTTTTTTCGAATTCAGCTTTCTTCTTCCTGCTGGCTTATCGCTGCCGAGGATCGGCCGCTATTTTTCAAGGGAGTCAGGTTAGCGTGTTAATCCAGTTGATGTCACAGATGTATGTCGGTATGCAGAAGACCATATGGCGGTTGACTTGCGCGGGGAAACGTGCGAGGGGTACAATTGCTCACTGAGATAATGTTAGAAAGTGACAATCGGAAGAGTTATTTAAGGATAGTCATGGTTAATTTAATAAGAACCATGGTACTGAATTTTCCTGGGTGACGTTCCCTTCTAATGAGAATAAATAAATTAACATTTACACAGCATTGTTTTATATGGAATTCGAAAATGCTGTATGATCGCAGTATTTTATATTTCAAATTTATTTATACTTGCTGATCTTATAGCATTTGATTCGTTTCGGGTGCCTAACAATATTTGCGTGAAATAAGCATACCCCCTAATTGTATAATCGAAGATGCATTTGTTTTCTTTTACTTTACATTAAACTTGACAACCCATATACTATGAGCTTCCCGTATCTTATCACAGTATTCTATCTGCTTTCATGTTAATTTTTCCTTCTTTTGTATTGCTTATCAATGCATTTTCTTTACGTAAACAATCTTCATGGTTTTTTTTAACTTTGTCACTTTTAGAGACATTTATTTTTCTTGAACAGATAATTTTCGACGGATTTTTTTTTAATTGCGGCGGCATTTAGTATTTTAGGACAAACTCGTTTATGCTGTGGCCAACGGCTGATATCTTCGCAGCCTGTTTTTCGAGAGCGAATTCTCGTGTTCTTTATCCGCTAACGCTGTAAACAACGGACGAGGTGTAGCGTTCGGTTGCACTTATGGTGTTCATAGCCACAGGTGGTCACATTCCCGGCCATTTTAGTGAAGTTGATTGCATCAAATTAAGGAAGAGCACTTACAGTTTTCAGACCCGTAGTTTTTGGTGGGATCAACTAAGCTATCCCGCCATACTCCTCTCTGCGGCGGGTGTGGCTCTACGGCATTGACCACGGAAGGGAAAGGGACATGTAAACGATTATTTCGAGCGAAGACTTTCTTTCATCACAGTATTGAAATAAATAATGACTTAATCCTTTCGTTGGATATTTAAAAATTCCTGATAATAAATCCAACAACGATTATTTATCGGCTTATATACTATTAAAAGTAAGGTATTTCTGTGATATTTTTCAATATGACAGAGAGTTGGGCGAGCCTATGTTAAGAGTCTGATTACTGGTATGAAAAGTGTCTTATTGCTCATGATCGACAGTTCTCCTGTATGTATCGTATTAAGAATTACATGGGTGGTCTGAAAAGTTTCCGACATTTCACCATTTCTCGACATGTTTTCTGAAGGTTTCTGAAAAATCTGGGGTCGGAAACTTTACAGACCACCCTCGTATAGTGGAGATCACATACATAATATGGAGAAATGTTTTTTGGTATTTGTTAAAAACGGTTTCATAAGTAAAAAAATTGATAATTATTAATCGTAGTTCCATTTTTTATCTTAATGTCGGTGATTTGTGATGGAGGAATTAGCCATTTTATAGTAGGCTTAGTATAAAACTTTCGTTGTCCCGAGGAAAAATTGCGAATAAATCAGAGTAGAGAACTTTTTTCTTCTCATTTCAAGAGATTCATGTCATTACGTAGAAGAGCAAGAAACATGTTTAAATAAAAAGTTAAATTTTTTTAAAATTGCGTAATTAAAGGTTTCGACGACCTTGTTGTAACAAAACCCAGACAGACTTCCTGTGACGGATTATCTGTGCAATAAATCAATGTAGGAATTTTGTTCATTCGAGCCGATCGGGATCTCATTTACGAAAAATTTCGTGATATTATCTGGCCCCCAAATTATGACTTACCTTTTCTTAAGATTCGGGTCATAGAATGACCTCTAGAAAGTCATGTTTCCTTGCATTCGGTCGTATTCGATTGAACGATTCCATTCCGCCTCCTGTAAATCTTTTCCCATCGGCAAACCTCCACTTCGATTTCTGTAGGCGCTGCCCACGTCTGCACACCCACGGCGAGGCGTTCTGGTCTCCCGGCGTGCGTGACTCCCACCTGTCGGTTCGACTTCTTCGTCTCAAGAACATTTTAAAGGTCGTAGACCTTAGGGAAGTAATTGGTTTGACAATGGAAACTATAATTCGGAGCCGCCTCAAGTGGTTTACCGTGTTTCCATTCTCCTTTAGTCCTTTGCGGAGACGACTCAGTGGCTATCATGTAACATATCGCGCTATTTTATCAGCCGGATCTATGGGTTATTAAATAGGCCTGGGCTTAGGGTGAACATAGGAGCGTATAGGTCAATTTTTCTCTATTTTAGCGGAAGTGTTTTCCATTCCTGAGCCTTATTATTTTCGTTTTTCTTTATCGGAAATATCTGACTTCGCCACGCTTAAAATGGAAGATAGCGACCTGAAGTGAGTTCCTGTTTTCTTTAATTTGTCCCATTCGTAATTTTGTCTATATAGTCCCCGATATCAAGTTTTATTGGTTTTATCTTTTCGATCTAACTTTGCGTGAAGCTTTTTTACATAATAAAATTTTATTTGGATGATGAATTTGGAGGACCTAATACGAGTGATCTTTCCAGTTTAGTTGCTTTTTATTCTTCACGATAAAGAAGTAAGGTGAAGAGGAATTTAATTTAAGAGCCTCAGAATAATCCTTTTATATCGCGTTTGATTAGTTATTATTTTACATGCCGTGTATCCATATCTTATTGTAACATTATTGTAATGTTTGGATTGCGGAAAATGGACGAGAAAGGTGCAATTTAATGTTAATTACAGTTTTGACAGAGATTCCAGCTAGACAACTTGGTACGAAAATATCATAGTTTATTTATTCCATGGATTTCATTTTGAAGTGATTTCCAGACAACCAGGTGTAAAGTAATTGAATTATATATGTATGAATTATGAACGAATCAAAGTTAGCAATAAATATTTACATGACTGTGGGTACGAACAGTCTTTAAAGAATAAAAATCGGAAAGGGTCTGTGTACGGAGTGAGGAATGGTGAACACAAAACATATGTGGTATTAAACCACAGGGAGGACATGCTCAGTATGCTTCAAATCAAGAAATGAATTTCTAAAAAGACGGGGAAATTAAATTTGTTTTATCCGATGTGAATGTTTTTAATTGAAATATTAAGAATCTCTATCTTAAGCCAATTATATTAATAGTTGACGAATGAAATG
The DNA here is from genome assembly GCA_036926295.1 of Pachydiplax longipennis. Classification (NCBI taxonomy): domain Eukaryota; kingdom Metazoa; phylum Arthropoda; class Insecta; order Odonata; family Libellulidae; genus Pachydiplax; species Pachydiplax longipennis. Next base: position 10,345,217 of record JAVFKF010000034.1, on the reverse strand, counting down.
AATCTGCCAACCTTACAAATCTGAATGTTTACATTTGAAAATCAAATCTTATAATTTGTAATTTATTTCGCAACGCGTATATTTCCCTATGGATTTTTATCAGGTCGGTTTATGAAAATTAATTCTTTGTGTTCATATAATTCAGTAGAAGAGCAGCCAGGATTTGTGCTTTGTGCATATGTGTTTATCGTTCAACCAGGTGGTATATTGGCTACAATTAAGATTGTTCAGGATAAACCCCTGCTCAAGCGCTGGTGTATTGTCCGTTTCTCACACCTCCCTCCCGCCTTTCTTGTTCCTGATCTTTTACTCTGTCATTTGATGTATCCTATCGAAGGGTTGCGCGTGGCAGTCATTCACAAACTACGTGACGGTCAATGTGCCATATAGCACCCGTCCGTCCGACATTCAGTCAAGCGAATCCTGCCTCCAGAAGGTATTGTGCTACCAATTTTGGTCCATCCTTGAATGCGGCAGATGGTGGGAACCAATTCTCTTTGTGTTAAGTCTCGGTGCTGCGCGGCTTTCTTTTGTATTTCGACTTAACTGTTTGGTAGTATTCGAGATTGACGTCTCGAAACAGATAGTCTTTTAAGCAATATGGAGCCTTAATCTCTTCTCGTTAGGATATATATATATATATAAAGAATAGGTGCCCACAAATAAAGGATATTATTGTAACTATTCAGAATATTCCACGAAAGCTGCCCATAATTTCAAACTTAAACTTTCATTGTGAGTGAATGTCAGTTTTCTCATTGGAATTTCTGTAATTCCCTATAAGTTGCTGAAATTTCTTCGATGCCAGGGAAGGGTAGTTTACGGAGATTCGAGCACCGTTTTGAAAAATTACAGTTTAGGTGACAACTTCGTTGGAAAAAGCAACAATAACCGTGAGCAACCAACTCTATCAAATCAGTTTCTATATATTTTTTAACGGTATTCGAAAAAAAATTGACTCTTAGTTCTCCTTTATCATTGTGACGATTGCCAACATTTGTTAGTTGTATCCATGATACCTGCATTCAACGCGTAACTATAAATGAAGGTGCTTTCGGATTACCTGTAGGCGTGAAAGTTTGTACTCATGCCACGATTTTACACAGACTGGTTATTGGATTCTAGAGGGATTTCGGCATCAAAGACGTATCTTGGTGGGATAATGAATGCTCACTTGAGCGAGTTAATATTTGGGTATCCGTTCACTTCACTTTCTCAAGGGCGGCACGCGGCTCGAGGCGAAGGATGCGCTTTGCCTTCCTTCCTCTCCTCTCTCTCGTAATTAGGGGGGTTAATGAGCTAGTCAGCGGAACGGCCTTATCTTATGGCCTCTCTTTCTTCCTCCTGACCATCCGCTTTATTTCGGAAACGGAACGTTGAGCAGCGTACGAATTTCAGTGGTCTTAAAAATTCGGCCGAATGTATATCTCTGCGAGGAAGATGCTCAGTTTCATTAGAGATCTCAATGTGAGAAGGCGTTGCGTAATGAAAGGACGTAATAATAGGAATAAAACTTCGTTTACAGTTTAGTTTAAGCGTTTTGTTTCCGTTGTTTTATTAGAAAGATTATAAGATCTAAAATATTACAGTTTTCTTTGATGGGGAAATCTACGTAGCTATGAGAGAGGGTGATTAGGCAAAAAATTGTGAAAAGTTTCATTGAATAGTCGCGGTAAATTTCCCGTAGACATTTCCCTGTGTGAAAGAAGTTGGTTGTTCTCCGAAGTCGGAAAAAATGCAGTTAAATGACTGCATATTTCGGCATTTTCGCGATAATGACTCCATTCACCTTCGAAATCAATTCAAGGGCAAGCATGGAAATTGCCCCATCAATTTAATTTTTCATCCATTTTCAGCCGCGAACGGGTAATTGCTCGTTGAAAGGCACTCTTTCAGTTAGACTAATTCCCAGCGCATGATTCTTCAACAATTTCCGCTTCTTTCGAGTTCTTTCACGTTTGTTTCAAATGAGATTTCGAGATTAATTCTGTTTCATGCGCGATAGGAAACGATAGTTGAGATTTTTTCAACAAAATATGTTATTCTCTTGTTTAGTATTTGAAGTTGCTGTGTATTTATTTCGCTATTTTATTAATTTTAACTGTCATTTCTTCAAAAAATGTCCTTAATAGCCATAAACTAAAGTATGTATCTTTATCTTTTCACCGGAGTATGCAAACCTGTACTTCCAAACCCTAGCGGAGTGTATTACGTGTGTAGCAATTTATCTATCAGCGTGCCAGAAATCTCGAATCTTGGTTATAGAATGGTCCCTTGAGTGATAGGAAGGGTCGATTATTATTCTCACTAATCCACCAGTAAAGACAGAAGATTCGGTCAATGGAAGATTTGGATAAAATTATTATTTTGTTGCTCAAGAGTTATTGTATCCAATGCGTTTTATCTTGCGAAATTCTCGGTAATTTAATATTTATTCAGTAAAAATATTAAATTTGTTGCCCAGAATTCAGCTTTTCTGTCATCTTGAGTTTTGCCTGTAAGTTGCAGCTTTTTCAATAACGTGCTGCGGAGAAGAGGTTCAGAAACACATTTCAGCGCTAATTCGCATTTTGAAGCGTCTTTTTTGCGTCTTATTACAAGACTTAGATATTCTGACTTTGATTTATTGCTCTTACCCCACACGACGTTAGTATTTAATGATATTTCCTAATAGAGAAATAGATTGTTTTTAATATGGGACCTATACTGAAGAGCATAGCAGACAGAGATTCATTTCGCAGCAATAAATGTGCGATGTTGGATTAAATGAAGAATTTATTTTCTGAGACAATTGCTGTGGTGAGTTTTTTGACGCGTTTCCGTGGTGCTCGGCAGGCAGGGTTGCCTTGCTTTCCGCCGCCTCTCTTCCTGCGTGAGGCCCACGTGGCAACTTGGAGGGACGACGATGTGCTTTGGGTCGCGAGTATCGCACGGCGTGTCCGTGAGGGCATGGCGGTATCGGCCACGCCCAAACGCCTCATCGCGTCTAAGACACTTGGTGCATCGCCCTCGCTTTTTCCCTTGCATTTTCCTTCATTTTTTGTGCCGATCTGTGTTTTTTGCCAAGGTTGAGTCTTCTCAAGTTGAATATGCCCAGTTTTATTGCGCTGTAGTTCGCCGGTGTTGTTCTTATGTTTGAAATCAACTCGCATTCGAATTTTCGAATCAAAATATATAAATATTGTAGCACGATGTTCATTTATGCTCCAATTTGTCACGCCGCAGTTTCGTGAACACTTGTAGTTGCATGCCCAAATCTATGTTGTTTTTCTCAATTGTAACTAAATTATCTTTACTTAAATTTATGAAAATATCGGTGTTCAGCACATTATTGATCTTACATTTTAATTTATGACGCCGAAGTTTCGAGGAATCTTCATTCATGTTTACAATTTACTAACAGTAATTTACTAACTAACTATATTTTTCATGATGCGACGGCAGTTTTTGATTGGTCATATGTCATCTTCTATTTTAAAGAAAACGGCATCAACTCCGATATATTCATTTTAGGGACTTTTCATTGATAAGAACTATTTAGCAAATATTATTTAAAAAAATAAGATCGTAAAGATTTAAGAATTAAAACATTTCTCTCTAATAAGCCATGAAGCTTGGAAGCTCTATATTTTTGGTTTGTGTTAATCCTCTTAATGGTTTTCCAGTTTTTTTGTGATGACATATAAGCTACTTTTTTAATATACAGCAGGAAAGCTTTCAGTTAAATTTCTGGGTATTTACGCCAAATTTTGTGAAATGCTAAGAGGATGCAATTTTAATTTTTATGCACCAATATTTCTATAAAATTCTGTTTATTAAGAAGTAACATTTCACATCTTATGTCTGCGTTTTCGGTCGTTCATTTAAGTTTTAAGTGATAAGATATCGTGTTGTTATTAAGAAAAAGCAGTCTTTCGGGTAATGTTTCCTGTTACCAACTCACTATATACATGAAAATTTATCTTATCAGACTTGTAAACAACATTCGGTTTTACTCTTTGTTTGCTGACGTGACTCATGGCATGCATACTGTATCAACAGAGAATAGTCGACTTTGATGTATCACGCTTATGTTTGCTCTCCGCATACTAGAACTTGTGGCCATTAACAACTTTGACGCGAAAGATCGGAAGTTGGCATTTGTTGCGAGATTCGTGTGAAGGACCATATCAACACACTGTTACTGAAGTGGGCGTTAAGTGTATCAAACATTTTTCTACTTGAATAGAAATTTTATTTTGCGTAGTTAAGAAAACCACGGTGGCGTACTGTTTTCCTTCTTGACGAGATTTTGCGATTGTCGCTAGAAAAGGTAATTCGAAATGAAAGAAAAAAGTTTTTTTTTACAAGTAAAACTTGCATTCTCTCTAGATTAAAAATCCAGGTTGCGAATTGTCATTCGGTGATGTCACTTCCATGCATAAGCAGGTAAAATTAACGTCACCCACTTCTTACTCATGGTCAGCGGTTTGCTATCTCGATAGGGCACGGTGCCTAACCTTGAAATTCCCGCGTTCATGACGTAGTTGCATTAAACATTGAACGACTAAAACACAAAGAACCACAGCTTTTCCGTAGTTTTTCTTCGGGATTATTTCATACAGATTTCATTGCGATATCATAGAAATTTTCTTTAAGTCCCACCTGGAAAATTTGCACCACTTGTATTTACTCTGATCTAAATTATTTTTGCTAATTAACGTCCTTATTCGCCCCATTATGGCTTCTTTCGAGGAATATTATGTCATTCTAGAGATTCAAAGATACAACTATTGAAATATGATTTTTTGGAGGCATGAAATCTGCTTTATGGATATTATTAATCGTAGATTCAACCCTCGCGCATCTCCCCATTGAAACTTTCCCCTGGAGTCTTGAGTAGTCACGCGTGTCAAGCACAACTCTAGAATCTAGCCACGGCACGTTTAAAACAATGACGTCCTCCTTCGATATTTTGACTATTCTAGGCATAGCATATCCTTGAACTCGTTGAATTTCCTCAAAATTAGCATATAGGACGAGTAACTTTGATGGCTTAAGAAAGTTGCGTACATAGCGCTACTTGGTCTTGCCAAATAGAGACGGTGCTGAAGCATTTTCTTTCTCCACGACTACGAATTAATTTTAGAGATTAATCTCCACCTCGGAGGCACGTGGACACTGTTGCCCATTGCATTGTCATGCACCAAAAGGCTTCTGGTTTCCTCTTAATGACGCATAGCTCATCTACGAACCCTTTATTGAAGTCTCCCTCCAACGCAGCAACTTATCACCGTGTGGGGCTGAAAAGGGCTGAGAGTCGGTGGGACGAGGGTATTTAAAACAGTGGCCAACATCAAACAGTTCTTCCCCAAATGAGATAACTCTTGCAGAGGAACGAAAGAGGAACTTTCGTTAAGTGGGCAGGAAAATTAAAGATCTCGTAAGAGTGCAGTTATGCAGATTCAATCGAGGAGATTAAAGCGACTGACGCCAAGATGGGAAAAATATTTGAGCGGGACCGTGATCTATCCCTTTTTAGCTACTTTCATCCTCAGATATGTAGTTTGTCATGAATTACTTCCCTTTGAGTCGCTTTTAAGTCACAAGTAACCTGATATTGCTGGCGTTTGTTTTACTGTTTTAATGGGAATCTCAACTACTATAGAAATACGTACTTATCGCTAAACCATAATAGCGTTAGTCAAACATGGTTTAGAATAGACCAGAAAAAATAAATTTACGAAATAATTAGGGCCTAAAAATGAAACATTTCTGGTAGTGATATTCTGTACAATTCCCTATGGGTAATGTTCTTGGGTTTATTTGGAGGTATAAATCCTTATTGTGGAATCGACTTACCGTGGAATAAAGACTATTTTATCCTTTAATTATCCTCTAAGTATTGTCTTATATAGTTCTAAGTTTATGGTAAATAAAGCCTTTGTGAAGCCTTAGAAACAAAATGCGTCAAAGTAAAAAGTTTTTTTGTAACATGTTCTTTTCGTGTCTCGCTCTCTAATGAGACGAGCTCTGGAAGTTCTCTTTAATGGCTATTTATTATGATATTGATTCTGCCGTTTTCTGAAATGTATAGATGGGAAACGATTCAACGCGAAGCTTATTGAATTATATAAATTGTTCGCACTTCCCTTGACTCAGGAAAATGGAAGATCCTCCTAGAAAATACCGGATTTTGTTGTTGATAAACGATCCGCGGGTAGTTTTATCTTATTTGCTCTCTACTATTTGATTTTCGTGTTCCTTTCGAACGTCTTTCGTAACTTCGAAGGATCGCGGCCACTCCTTTACCTTTAATATTCGAGGGAATTTCTATCCATTCTTCGTATTTTCCTTTTGAAGTTAACTCTCTCGCTAGTGTACGGCGACTCGTGCATTGGTTTCATTTGTTACGAATCCCGTGGTTAAAGTCAATCTCTCAGGAGATATCTCGTCTTATCATATTTAATTCACATACATCTTAATGTAGACAATTTTACAGTTAGAATTTTCCTTAATGATAGTTCCAAATGTTTTGGCGGAAAGTAATCGATTTATGGACCATTTTCATCGTTTCGGAAAGCTGTATTCTGTCGTGTAGCGGAAGTATGTAAAGTAGGGTGTGAAACTCATTACGCAAGAATTATCTGGCTGTCAGTATAGTCTTCAGCGTTCGTCAAAAATATAAGATACTGGATTACTATATGTGAATATAAGGTACTTCATTTCCCATTTAAACTTGTTATGCGTGCGAGTCGCAGCATATGAGTGTTTTTAAAGGCATGAATATGGAGTTAACTATCCTCAGATGTAACGGAAGTCTGAATTATCACATTTCGTATCAAAGTTGTCGGTTATCCTCAACTTCCCTGGAGATTTATCATCGTGGATTACTCTAACGGACGATCAAACGAAGAGGAAGATTTCTTGTTGATTTATCAATGTATTATCTTTTATTAATTTTCTTCCTTGAATTACAGTTTTTCCTTGTTGTTTTAAATAACAATAATTTGATAACGGAGTTATGCTTCTTCCTGTTGCGAACTATCACTTTAGGGGAGCGTTTGAGATATTTTCAAGCACCAACGATTCTTTTTATTGATATCGATAATATTACTATCGATTTTTTCTTATCGACAGGGGCACTTTGTTTTATGGTTAAAATCTTTTATCGCTCATGAAAATCACTGTCAGAATGGGACTTTTTTCAGCTTATGAAGTCTTTTATAGAGGTAAACGGTAAAATGTCTCTCTCATCTTAGATTATTCTGCGTTTGGCCTTATCATTCTTAATTCTTTTCCCTTTTTTTATCGGGAAGTCGAGCCCTTGACTCTGAATAAAGAACTCGAAGGAGAATTTTTCATTTCCAGGACATCGGATTCTTGCCGAACCTTTCCTCCTTCGGTCTTTCAATAAGAAGTTTTTCATTTTCTCTCTTCAGATACTTATTTATCCGGATCTTGTTCCCTACTTTTGCCTCGTTTATCCCAATATCACTCGCTACCCTTCCTTTTTTCAAAAATGACCATCCATCACGCTCGTTTACAGTGCCTTGGCTATTGATTGTCACTATTTGGGCTCCCTTAGATTTTTATCTAATATGTACTGTCTAGAATACCAGCGAATTGCCCCCTTCCTTGCTAATTATAGAAAATTCATAATATGCTGACAAAAGTTTTGGTATATTACAAGCGTATGCTGTAAGTATGCAGCAAGAGTTGATTGCATTCTGCAAGCATTGGATTTATGAGATAGGGTAAAAATTAGAGATGAATCGATTTGAGCTAGTTTTCATTCCAAAAATACTTTACTATTTAAAAACACATTACAAATATGACGAGGGCCCCTGATAAGTATTTATTTTCCAGTATTGCTTTCGTAAATCATTTTTGTCCAATTTCTGAATGTTTGTCATCCTTGTTTTCATATTTGTAGGTATCAGATAAATAAGGTTGGGGAAAATTACATTGCCAAGTAAACTCGACTAATTTCTAGCATCTTCTATTCCTCATTTATTTCTTGCCATCCCTTATTCTTACCCTTTCATTCACTTTTCAGTTTTCAATTTAAATCCCTCACGTACCATTCCGATTCATTGCTTCCTTTGGAGTCTCCCTTCCTTCTCATTTTGTTTTGCCTCCATTCCATTTCCTGACGCGGTCTCATTTGAGACGCCCAATCTAATTTCCCATTCTCTTCCTCGCCAATAATCGATCTACGACAGACGCCTCTCTCTTCCTTCACTTTCTCCGTCCGAATTTATCAAGGAACCGAGCCGCTTCTTTACAGGACGTCCGGAGCTCGAATTTTGTCGTCGTTCGCTTAACCACGTCCTAATTGAATTCGTCGCCTCTCTCTCTCTTGAGAAGTCTCTCCGTCGGAAACGAACTGAGGATGTTATTCTGTGGGAGAGGGAAGTAAAGAGAAGAGACTAAAAATGCTCCAGATCGGGCGTGAGAAATGATGTTTTTATTTCAGACTTTTTTGAGAGTGCCCAATAGAATGGAGCTTGTTATTGGGATCTTATCTGGTGCTTTTATCGCCTGGGAACAATAATATTGAAGAAGGATACCTCTATGACTTGGTAAACTCTTCATTGCAAAGGATTTCCTCAATTCTGTAGATCTTACTATAAAGCGATAAATTCTTCACTGAGTGAAACACCTTCATAAAAGGCATTTATGTACATACTACATTTTGCGTCTGCTACTCTTGGAAACTCCCTTTTGGATGCACTTTACAGAAAACTCCGTGGAGAAAAAATTCAAGTAGTCAAACTGTGAATCTCAAGTCCAGGAATGCAGAGATGCACAGTCGATAAGTAAGGTTGCTTGATATTTGCCCGTATCAAGTAAACGCATTGCTGCTAATAATTTCAATTTTATTTTTTCTCGGCTTCTTATAAAAATGATTGTTCTTATAATATTATGCATCGATGCCATATAATATTACCGAGTTTTGATCTTTTATTTCTTTCTCTTTATCTAATCTACCTCATTTTGTGTGTTCTCAAATGTTTAATTTCACATCCGTTTCTTCTCGAGAATTCTCAGAAGCTGAATACATTTGCATAGCCGCGTCGTCCTTTTATTCCAGTCTTTACTGCTCTAACTGGAAGTGCAATCTTAAGACTGAAAATAGCCGCTTGCTTTTCCGAGAAGATGTTCATGTTAAATAGTGATAATTGTGCATTACTTAGTGAAAAATGTGGAATAACTTGTGAGAGTAGATGGGAACCTTTTCATTGCCGTCTCTCATACGCCTCTTTCTCCTCTGCAGTGGGAACATAGATATAGCAGGACTTACCGGTATGCAAATGGAGTCGTTTGCTTTAGTAATATGCGGTCTAAGAGAGGAAGTAATGAAATGGTGGACCGGCCCTAACCTAGACTTTTCTGCTGGATATTGTAATCGTACTTGAAGAGATTTCCGCTTTTTGGCTTATCATTCATTTCGATGCATTTCTGACAGCTGAGTATGCAGGCAATGTTTTCATTTGAGTTTGGATCAATCTATGATTATTGTAAGGAGCTCTCTTATTATTATTAACGTCTACAGTCATTTGTGTTCTTGTGGAGTCCTTCCTCATTGGACATCACTTTGTCTCGTAATTAATGAGATTTTCAGGACTCGCGTTCTTGTCTTTGTTATAAGTATTAGTCATGCTTAGAATGATTTTGGGGATGGTTATATTCCTTGTATTGCTCACACTTCTGTTCCTCAGAACTCAAGATCGTCTACTAGTATGTAGTGGTCCCTCTCCTATACAATCATACCGTCGCTATCAGATGAGTAAATGTTAAATTCCTATATAATTTTTTAGATATGCTTTTAGAAATGAATATTGTGGTTGAAAGAAGGAATCAAATCGCAAGAAAAAATTGCCTTATTATTATTACCAATATATAGAATTTGGTGTATAATCTATAGCAAATTGCGACATCTCCTACTTCACTCTACATATACCGTATGAACTCATGTCGCAAGAACCATAACGTATCATATAATCGATATAAACAGTCTATTCTCGGTTGCGGCCTCGCTCATTAACCGAGTCTCTCTTGTTAATTGAAGTCACTTTCTTCTTATTCTTTAACAACTAGTTATTCGATTCTCACTTATGTCATCCTCTTCTTTGGACTGATCATTGCGATGAGAAATTCATCATTTTATACGAAACTCTTCAATATTTACGTAATTCTCTTGGATTGTGCACTTCTTATCCCCTTGCTCTGCCCACGGAGTAGAGAGTGTTGGCTAGTTTCGCCTCGGGGTCGCTGCTTGAGAGATTTCTTTTCGTTCTCACCTATACCATTAGTTTTCCGTAGTTGTAACCTGTCGAAGCATCCAATGCCGGAATTTCGCGTCGGTTATTTTTGCCCGTGTGCACCGTTGGAGGAGGAAAGGGTGCCCTTGGCAGTGGAAAAAATTGTATGCGGCGGTTATGTTGCGTGAAGAGGTGGCTGGCTAGCAGGCCTCGATAAGGTCGGCCGAGAGGGAGAGTGGAGGAGGCCTTTGAAAAGTGTGTGGAATGCGAACGGAAAAAGAGGGATGGGTGTGCGTCACCTCTCCGCATCTCAACTACTCTCATAGAAGCGCTTTTTTCGCCCTCGCTGCGCCTCGATAAGAAAGCGGCATCCTTCGTGTTCATGTTTGGCCGCACTATGCCCCGTTTTTTATAGTTATAACCGCTGCTAATCCTTCAGAGGAATCCGATCATCGATTTCTTTTGTAACGAGTTACAGGTGAATGATAAAGAGTAATGCCCTAATGAGCATTACTGGGAAGTTGACTCTGGAAGTTTGTCCTGCTTGGACACTCGATGCATTTTCTGCCAATCTTAAGACCGAAACAATACATTTTGATCGATAAAATTTGATAATTTTGAAGTTTCTTTTGTGTACCGATTTCCAACTCTGCAATAAGTAAGAGATAAGAACTTTCGATTCTCCAATAGGATTTTTTATCTCTTTATGATACTGATCCAGCTAAAAGACGGAAAATTGATTCGAGGTGAAAAATGACGTGGCCCTTATCATCGCTGTTTGAATTGATGAGTAACTGTAACGGATGCGGTTTTATTCTTAAAATTACGATTGAATTAGCCGTATTTAGTTGGCTAGATACTTGTTTCGGAAATTTTGTGGCTTTTGGTATTAAATTAGCTTCCATTACTTTTATTATTCGGTTTTGTGTGACAGACTAATGGAAGTTGTTAAAATTCGATAATAACTGAAGCAACTGTTTTGCTTACGTACATACGCCTCGAAATAAGGACTCTCGCTTTCAAATTTTATACCAATTCTTACGATAGCTATTTTTAATGAATACGTAACGGTTCATGAGATACTTTCTCAATTTTCCCTCAAAGTTACCTTAGATTTCGAGGAAACGGATGTGGCCACAGATATCTTTGTAGCCATGGACTCCACTTCCTCATTTATGAAATATTCCGGAAAAGGAAAGACTTGGTGGAAACCCTTTTTCTTGCCAAATTTTTATTTTTGGTTGTAAATACTGAGGTTTCTCGCTCAACGGTTAAAATATATGTAGTTTGTCCGCATAATACATATTTTATTACGATATCATTTTCATTCAAATTTTTTATTCATGAATATTTGCGTCAAATTAATTTCTTTACAAATATGTCCATTTTAATTGTACATCAGTACTGAAATGAATTTCTTCCTGATATATTGACGTTTTTCATTATTTTATCTTGGAATTATTTCACTACAGGAATTAATTTTAGGCTGAAACTTAAGCTTGGATTTTCATTATCCAATATTTTATCCGTTCTCTTTACATGTTTAAATTGTCACAGATATTATATATATATATATATTCCCAAGTATATATATATATATATATACTTGGGAATCTTAGAAAAGCCTTTCCACTCTATATATACTTACAAGAGTTTATTGCTCTTTAAAATTTAATTTCATACCTTTGGTGCCTTTTAATAAAGTATATAATCCTCGTGATATTTTTGTGATGCATAAAATTCTAATTGAATTTACAGCTGTTGCTTGCAACACTCATCATTATGGGCATACCTTTCTCATACATTCTCTTTTTCCACCCCAATAGCTTTCTCCTGTATACAGCAATATATCGTGGTATTTTAAGAAGCCAGAAATAATCGGCGGACGAAGCGAAACCTGCGGAATGAGCGGATGAAATTAAAAATTCCCGCGTATTTACGGTTCGTCGGCGATCGTGCGCTTTTTTGCTCGTTGTTCATTCGGGCGTTGAAGTCTCCACGCTCTCCTACGTCGTTAATTCCTATGGAAATCGATCGCTCAATTTGTGCGGTGCCAACCGTAATCTCAGAGAATCGGAGCACCATCCCTTAGCCGAAAATTCCCGTCTGTTGGGCACCGCCACCCATTTTTCTCATATCTTTTGTCCATTGGCTTCACTCCTATTCCAGCCGCTCTTTCTTCATTTAAAACCGTCCCTTCTCACGCGTTCGTGCGCATTGAAGCGTGCATTACTGCTCCCAGAGGGGGCGATTCGCGGCTTACCGCTCCGCAAATTTAATTTTTCTTTCCCTTTCCGAACGCAATATGGTTTAGGGCGTAGCGGACGATTTTACTTTCTTACCAAGAGTTGACGCATGATTTAATTTTCGAGGAAAACCTGTTTACAGAATGGGCTTATTTTCTAATACTTTGAATCTCACCGTTTCTTGGGGTGATGAGGGTTTATCTTATGGAATAAATGATCGTTCTTTGCGAGTTAGCGAAGTAATCACAATTTGATCAAAGACTTTTTGAGAGTATGATGCCATGAAATGGATTTTCTGTGGGTTAAATTGGCCCTGTGGTTAAATTAAGGGATTTCCTGAATACTCTAATAAGGATTATATTTTATATCTTTTCATTTATACTTTCTTTTTTATTTCCAGACTAGAAAATTTCTAGAGGAAGGGTAGTAGTGCAACCGAGTCGCTTTTAAGGTTTCATAGAAAAACGATAAGATGGAGGATAATGCCTATGCTAAATTTAAGGCGGATTAGTCAGTCAATGAATGCTACAAACGTTGCCAAAGCAACTGGTGGTCTTGCAAATGTTTAATCTAGTGTCATCAAATACTTAAGAGTAAAATATCATCGCATTCAATTATGAAATAGGTTTTCCCAAAAATCCGTTGCAATCGGCGTTCTGAAGTTTTATTTCACATCGATTCGGATTGTCAACTTACATGACAATATTATACTTAATACTATCGATACTGTGCACTAATGCTTTTATACCATTGTATAATATAATTACCTTAAATAACCTTTTTCCATTAATTAACTTGTATTACATGTTTAATAATTACCATATTCAGATTTTCACATGTGCATACGAAGGCATCTCCATTATCTTTGAGTGTAATCTTGCTCTGCTTTAATGGAGCCTTAAGAACCGTTATGAAAATGGGCAAGGTCGCATCGGAAAAAAGACTGGTTTTACTTGCAATTTCTAATGAAAGTAAGATTTCTATGTGATATCATTTTCAAGAACATTCCTGCGTGACCAAGTGGGGCGTACTCAGCGAGCGTATACCTTTTTTATCGCACATCAGCAAATGACCTCCGAATGCAATTAAAAGTGAGTTTTGATGAATGAATCGAAGTTGAAGCAGCAGACGGGAACATGCATTCCTTAGCGCACATCATCCACGCGAGCGAAAAGTAACTTTAATTCGTCCTTTACGACGATCGAAACAGCGTGACCAGTGCAGGTTTTTTGCGATACATTGACTGTTCCAGCGGGTTGCATCGAAACCACTCACCTGTGTTAACCAGTAGCCGCCTTGAGAGAATGCTTCATGACTTTCCAGTTTTTTCAAAGAAGTTAAATTCTTTGAAATTAGTTTCAGCATTAAATTGCACATGGTCCTATAGACATTACCTGCTATCAGCGAAGGATTGCCCAAAGATTACAAGACTTCATATTGAGGAGAGAAACTTTTATTCAGATGAAATTTCTGATTAATTTTCCTGTTTGATTGTCTATAAAAGAGGTATTTAATAAATGATGCAACAGATTGCTCTTAGGTTAAATATAATATAGTTTCTCTTTTCATTATTAATTTTTTTCTTGATTTCATGCATAAAGTACGTATCTTGCGTCTGTTTTTTAATGCGTCACGAGGCTGTATAAATTCATTGGCGGATTCGAGAGGGACCCTTATTGAGGACTTCGAAGTATTTGCAAGTTGCCTAGGATCGTGCAAGGAGCTTCAATTAAAATCAGATTATGAAGTTCTTCCGCAATATCTGTACATCTACTATGTTTATATTAATTAATTGTTGATAAGTTCATACGAAAATTGTCAAAAATTATCCCCCTCATCAGCAAGTATCGCCCATTGCAATTTCATGAATTATTCCTGCATGAATTCCTTTGCGTTCTTACAGTTGATTTCATCTTACATCACATGAATTGCAAAAAGGAGCAATGTGAGAAATACTTAGGGATATTTTCATTTGAACTATCAGAAAAGCTGTTTTGGTAAACAATCATTTGGTGAATAACGAAGAGGGTAATATCGCTAGCGAGACGGTGGACGCGAAAGGAAACCGTGAAACATGATTATTTCTCATGTGATGTATTTGTAGCGTTATGAGTCACTTACACGCGCAGGTATCATGTCGTAAATGAGTCACATTATTTTTCCAACGATTCTACGCAAAAGAAGTTGGTGTCGAATCAGTTATGAAGGATAAGGACACGAAACGTGTTCAAAGGACGCCTTCCGATCCGTCTTTTGATCGAGCGGAAGATGTTGAGGGGCGTTTTTCCGGAGGCGCCGTAGTGCGGATATCGTGGTACGTGATCCACGTCCAATCGATTCGCTTGGATTCAAACCCGGCCCGGTGGGATGTTAGGGGTCTGCAGACCCACGCCTCGTCGCCTCCGCTTCCTGATTACAGGGGGAAGGGGCTAAGGAAAGCCACGGATTAGGCGGAAGCGTCGGTCGTTCACACTCCGACGTGGTCTCTCGAGGAAGGGGGAGTTACCCAGAGGCCCTAATTATCTCAAACATCCCTTAAACATCATTCATCCAGTTTCCAATCACGATAAGGGAAGGATATTTATTTCTTCATCTTTTTGTGCCTTCGCCAGTTCGTTAAGGACCTTCCACACCGTGACGGTCGTAATTTTTTATAAGGATCGAATCAATTTCTAGTAGTTACCCCCGACGTTTTATTCCCATTAAAGAAATAAAGCGTATCGCGTAGAAGAAATCGTCTGAGCGCTTATTTAAGCCCCAATTTAGTTCTAGCTCGACTTAAGAGCTACTTTCTTACCAGAGTGATGTGATGGGAAACAGTGTCCCACCCGCCTAAAATTCCTGAGAAGGGATTTTATCATTCTTGATGAAATTCTTTTCTCCTTTCCAAATTTGTTGAGCAATTTGTTGTTTTCGGTCATTGATTCTTATCGGTTTCATGTTGAAAATCTGTTTGAATGAAGTACTCTCTGATCTTATGCTTCAGCAAGGAAAAGTTTTAGGTTGAAATTATTTTTAACATTTTGATTTTCTAAGAGTTACTCATTACTCATTCACGTCTCGTATTGCCAGAAACACCATGAATCGTTGCTAAATCTAGTTTCCTTCAATAGCGTGTTATTACTATAGTTGTTGATACATCGTTTCAAGCCTTAAAAGAAAATTTCCACGCTGAACCATCGATCTGTTTATTATATATTAGACTCTTGATATCTTTTATAGATCTTCGTCGCACAGACATATTTATCCAGGTTTATTAGTCTTTCGTTATTATATCAGTAGTTGCGGATTGAAAATTTTCACTAGCCGTCCTATACGTATGGCAAATAGAAAATTGTAACTCAAAAGTTGCTCAGCCGTTAACACAACTTAAAGCACAGCCGTGTTAATTTACTTTCATTACGTTATATATATATATATATATATATATATATATATATATATATATATATATATATATATATATATATATATATGGTATGAATGATAAGAAATCATTTCGTAATTTTATTCTGCGGGAGTGTTCTTTACTTTCCATCCTTGCTCCAGAGAAGCCCGTTCCTTCATATCTTTAAGGCGGTATTTCCAGCGAATAATTTTTATTCCTTCGAGAGTCTCTTCTGCGTTAACTGTCCCTTTCATGGTAAGATCTCACTACCCTCTCGCGAGTCGCTTTATCTCTCCATAGTTGGATATATGCCCGATTGTTTCTCTCGTATTCCAGATTAGGTCTCTCGTTGGAAGTGTGACGTGGATCAATTCCGTCGCTGGAGACTGGTGATCTAACCTCGATGGCCTTGCCAATGACCTCAAATCTTACCTTTCATGGCGAACTTCCCTTCGCTCCGTACAATCTCTACGCCGAACTCAGCATTTCTTCCGAGGAATGTTTCGATTTGATTTGTTTACTGACCGTGGTTTCCGCGTACTTAATCGGCCCGTAAATAGCGCGATCTTTCGAACGGAGGAGGAGACTGCATCGGCGAGTTTCTCTTCTGGATGAGAAAATTAGGAAAGGCAAACGGATGCTTCTCGAGAAATCGAAGCTTCGCTCTCACAAATACCGCTTTCAGTTAGCCGGCGTATTGACGGACCCGATAAGAGCTTTTAGTGATCGATTAGCGATTCGGCTGTAAAAGTCGGCAGCCGTTTGACAGAGATATATTCTCTTTGTTTACGTTTTTCGTACTACGAATTCTAGTCCAGACTGGATTTTACTGTCTCTCTCCCTGGTATTCTCCCGCGGTAAGACCCTCAAAAAAAAACGTAGGTAAGGGATGTTTCACTTTCTTTATAAAAATTCATGTACAAATGGATGGGCCTAAGTTTGTCTGCGATGGAAAGTATGCGGAAGTAAAAAGTCACCTCACGGGGAGAGTGGGGATTATTTCAAGTTCCCGACCTCCGTTTTTATTGCTATGATCGAACCGCGCTCTCCCCAAAGGATACTTTACGACTTGGTTTCGATTACATCACGGGCTCCCGAAAGAGAGAAATTTGTCAAATATTGCATCTATCAGTATTTACATGGCGCTTTGTGAAATTATACTAGTCCGATTTTTTCCCATGAAAGATGAGGCGAAATATATTAACTTTCACGCTCTTTCTCTGAGAAATGTTACTATTATAATTATTATCCTGTCTTATGCGCGTGTAAACGAGTTGAATGTTCGCTACCGTCTATTATTGTACCGTCTCGTTGTCCCTAATGACTCGTTCGGGACTTAAGGAATGTGCCTTATATTTTAAAGAATTGAAACAGGAAACTAAATTGAAATAATGCGTCCACTAGAAAATACAATTACAGCGGAGTCATATCTATTATACCCTCTGTAAATTTGATTAATCTATCTGGAACTTCCTTTCTTTCCAGGAAGGAAATTCCGGTGTCTCAATTCCCATGTTTAACTCTGGTGTTTTAATTTTATGCTAATACTTGACATGCAATTTGTCAAAATGGCAATGAAAACGAATATTTTGCTCTCTCTTTAACATTTAAATAAATTATGTAACTGTTAAAACTCTTAACCCGTGAAGTAATTTACGATTTAATGTTCACGCATACTTTTATGATGTTATTTTGGATGAAATTCCAATAACAGAAAATCTATTCAAATCTTTGGAAGTGAAAACAAAGGATAATACGTATAAGAATAAGTAGTTGTACAGCTGTGTTTACTTTTTAAAATATGAATAGGCAATGTGGGTGTGAGTGTTTACTCACGTAGGCGTATAGCATATCCTATACGTAACGTCTCGATTTAGTTCTGCATTTCATATAAAATTTTGTTATTCGCCCCGTGTAATCGAAATTTGGCATGTATCGTGTGGGGTCAATCGATGGGGCACCGTTAGGCGACGTCCTTGCCCTGCGAGGACGGCCATCATGTGCCCACGCAATGAAGGCGCCTCCCAGTCCCACGCTGCATCTCCGCCATCATTCCTTTAGGTGTCCTTTGATGGGTCGACTGGTTTTCACCTTCCTCCAACGTAGCATTCAAACAGCTCCTCTTTCTCTTCGGTTTTAAAAGACGCTTGAAAAGCGTTTACGATTTTCCGAGGAACTCCTCGCGATCGTTCTCCGAAGTGTTTACCTTTAGGTTTAAATGCAATCTTGCCGTATTATTTTTATATCTTTCATAAATCCAGCTCATTTAAATTATCGTTGTATGATTGTACGTAGATTTCATTCCCAAAATTTCTTTAGTCTTCGAAGTATGTAATTTTTAGTACCTGCGATTTCGTGTGATAGTTTGTTCTTTTCGATCCACTACTGTTAGTGCTGTATTTAATTTTTCTGATTTTGTAAAAAATTATGGTTTAATAACATTAATATTTTATTAACATTATTCGAGCGTAATCTGCACGAACGGAAATGTTGAAAAATCTAATTAAGGTTTCATAAATTTTTATTTTTCTATGAAATAATTTCCCAGGCTCGCTTAAAGTCGTTTCGTTTATCTAATGATAATTCTAATTGAGTATATTTATGAAAATTGTATTAATCAAACTATTTAATGGAGCTATTTAAGTAAGCTTGGACTGCTTGCAAGCCTTTCTCCTTTAGATTTTATTTACTTAATAAAACAATGATAAGAACAGAAGTTTGTTGTTATCGCTAATCGTTTTAAAAAGTGATGTCCTAAAACGGCTTTTCTTAGCAACAGTGAACGTATTTTTCATTTGATTTGTCTGTTTTCATTATCATGGAGTTAATTGGTTGTAAAACTGTCGTATCAACTAAACTTAATAGTTCGAAATGACAAGTTTTATATTCGTTTTCAGCTTCATTATTTGCTTGTTTCTCTCTTTCACTATACTGATTTATTATTTCTTTTGATGAAAAAATTATGCAAGTTTAACCATATTTATTTGCTTTTTATACCTGTTTTCAAATGAAAGAAATCTTATGAAATATGAATACTTTATATCATGCAGTCGAAAATTTTACACCTGTCAAGCCAGAGAAGAAGAAAATCTTCGAGCACATAATATCATATATTTCAACTATTAACTTTTCTGTTTCCATCGTGGAAATACCTTCACTTATTTGCTGAAATTTATGTAAAAGCATTCTGGCGTGCAGAATGAAACTTGCGAAAAGCTCTCCCATGTATTTCATTTCTCTTTCTTCCGTGAATAGCTTATTTGCCACTTCTATGGCCTCTTTTTTCGAAGGAAGAAGTTTCTCGCATAATTCTTCTCCCCGAAGTCTTTTGAAAAAGATAGGCGCTTGGGCTTCCTTGAATAATGCGCGTATTTTGCCATAGAGCGCTTGGCTTTGTTGAACTCACGAGATGTAAACTTTCTATTGACGCGAAAGACTAGAAGATTCGCCGTCCGTCTAGTCTTTCACGTCAATAGAAAGTTCTTTCCTCACCAATCACCTCGGTTTCTCAGTTTCATATATTTCTCCTTCCCGAAGCGAAGTTCTCATCTTTTCTCGTGGAGTAGAAAAATAGCTTTCCAAAGATGCGTCGAAGGAAATATGCGGCATTCAGAAAGTGACAGTTTTTCAACTTTACGGAGGAAGTTCGTAAAGTTTTATGGCGTCTTTACTGCTTCGGGTGATTTTCGCTAGTTAAGTGATGTGGGACAAGCGCTTCCTTGTCCTTATATTCCGTTGTTCTTCGAAGTCAATTAGTAGTTATTATCATTCGAGCATTTTTTGGTAACACAAGAAGGGAATGTAAATAAAAGTTTCCAACTCAAGTCTTTTCGTGGTAGTTTCAACTGGAGGTTTTGAGACTAAAGTTTGAGGTGCAGGTAGTGTAAAGAATTTATCTCTAACTGCAGGATAAAAAACATATTATGACACGATAAGAAAAATTTCTGCTGAAAGATTAGGCCTGGATCTTGCAGTTGCCCTGAGTACCCCTCCTCCATCACTTCTCGAAAACAGTACTCAGAGTTGTTCTCTTACCCAAGTCGTCCCTCGCGAGTGTATCGGTGCTTACACAACTTACCGCATAAAACCGGCCAGGCGTAACTGTAGTTAAGAATCTGAATAAAATAATAAATTCTTAAAAAATCTTGTTTATTTTATGCGATCCTCTTACCCTTTTCCAGTTCTCAAATTCTTGTTAAAAGCCTTAAAAATACCTGCACATCTTTTCAAGTTCGTCATCACTCAGCAGTTGTTTTTTCTCGCAATATCCGTTATCCATTCTTTCATTAAGCAGCTCTAATTTAGGAAATATATTCCTCTTCCGCAATCCCTTTTCCTCGCCTCATTGTTCAAGCGGATTAACAGTGACGCCTTCTGCGCGTGAAACCCTTGAATGGAAATGTTGCCGCTGCATTTCGCTTTTTCATTCTCCACGCCTTGGCAGAATGCCCGAATAATGTAGATTGAGATGACCTTTTGGGGAAATCTCAACGCCATCATTTCGTTCTCTTAATTCGATTCAATATTTCAAAGAACGTCGTTAATCATTGCCCTATAAATTCAGGGACACGATAAGGATCGCGATATTTGTCGACTGTCTTAATTCATTGCTCACTTGTTGATTTTATGCTATACTTAACCTAAAGCCACGAAGAGCCTCATCATCAGAACTAAAACCACCATGTTATTTCAGTAATTAATTTACCGGTTCGCCTTTAGACCAGTTTATTGGGAGAATAATGGAAAAGGCTCACGTAATATATTAACAGGTGGATTTTACCTGTCATTGTGCTTTCACTTTTGGAATGTAACTTTAGTTCTCTCCCCTTGGTTAGTGGTGCGAAACCTTGCTTACCTGAGTTAAATGGTAAGGCATCAATGAGCCGAACAGTACAACGGTGCATTCTTAGAACATAATTGGATGTTTATTCTCGTAACATCATTCTATTAATTCTTTTTTCCTCCGTAACCCCTTCTTGTGAGTCAAAGTCGCCTTAACATTTACCTTATTCAGGGATTTTGTATGCAAAATTGTATGCATTCCAAATTTCATCTTCAGAGTCTGAACGTTCCCTTTCTCATTTGTTGTAGTATTCGAAATCTATAAAGGAAATTTATATGGAATTCCTGGCGGAGCCTTACTCGGATATCCTGAACGATTTTACTGGAATAAATAAGAAAATTAAATCTTTGGCTGTCGACTGTAAATTGCCAAAATTGCGATGTATCTCCTTGGGATTAGGAAACCCTGTGGTGATCTGGAGGAGCTCAGAGATTGATAGAACAACTCCTTTCCTGTGTACTCTGTCACTCCTTAGTATACGGAATTGTGTACAGAATCTATTCGTAAGCCAAAACCATATTTCTTGGTTTAGTCCGGAAAAAGCGAATAAATCTTGGTTGACCGAACAATTCGTTGTCAGGGTCACTCTTCAGCCGAGGTATTGGCTCCTGTGTGTGACCCAAGAACGTATTTCCCTGGAATGAGTGTCCTCAAGAGGCGGAGATGAGATGATTAAGTCGAGCGGGATGCGGCGTCGGTCTCTCACTGATTGAGAGCGTGGGCGTGGGCAGCACGGGATGTGGTGGCTGCCCCAGGAATCCTCAATTGGGCCGATTAGTGCGTGGGACAAACATGGACATAAGTTTTCGCGTTTCCTCTGAAGCCCAATGAAGGTCGACTCATGGGAATGATGATATGGTTTCATGCAAATTTTCCCAGCGCGGCAGGAGAACTAGAGAAATTATGGATGATATTTTGCACACTTCTCACTCAATGCTCGCTCAGCTGTTTATGTGTCCCTCGAGGAGAAAATAGTGTTCTGTGTTAGAGCTAGTTTCCTTGATGGCTTAAGTAACTGCTGTGGTGTTGTAGTGCAAACTTGAGTTCTGGTAATGAGATTTTACTGTCTGTCTTTTACAAGTGATTTGGGTATGAACAAGAATAAATAAATACAGTTAATTGAAATTACGTGTAATATGATTCTTGAAAGTGGGATATACATTATATCTGTGGCATTTTTATCATAACCTCCATTTCGTTTCTTGCCAAAATTGAAATTAAGCTAAATATATCATCATATTATACATTTAATTGTCCGATTTTAAATTTGCCGTCAGATTTCCTATAATAAACACGCGAATGTTAAATTATGTATGTATGTAAAATTTTAATATCGAAACCCAGAAAGTAGAAAAATCTATGTCATAAAAAGCAATACATTAATGTTCGGAATGCGTCAGTGTTATGTTCTTATTTTACGTGTAATAATTAAGTCATACCCTGCTATTTATGATTTTTTTAAGTTTAATCAAATTCTCGTTATTCTAGTTGCGGAGCCAATGCCAGGTAATTCTAATTAATGTTAGATGAATGTTTATAGGCTTTAAATTTTCAAAGTATTTTTGCTTAAAATTTGTATACTTGAATTAATAGTAGATCACAAATGACATTTTTGCAGTTCGATAGCCATTCATTCACGTGAAGATTTTAGAGTTCAGTGTTTTCCCGCCAGTCAAGGTTTACTGACCATGGAAATAATGGGGGCATTACAATGGCGATTTAGGAAAGCTGACATGCCCCATCGACTGTGACGAGTGACAAAAAAAACTCCGTCATTCCAACAAAGAATCCCGTAGCTCCATAACCTGGACAATAGTCTAGCGGGCGCGCGATTGTGACTCATCCTCCGCTCCATTTATTTGTTCCTCTCCAACGAGTGCGTTTATCTCCTCAGTCTCTTATTTGTCTAGCAAATTGTTCATTGGCGTTTCCATTTCAATTCAAGCGCGCTTTTCCTAATTTTTTTGCGTTCAAAACGAATGAGGCTTCAGCGACGAGATCTTCTGCCATCCATTTCACTTACCTCATGTGCCCTTCCCCGCATTCCTCATAATTCCACCATCCAAGCACTTTCTATTTGCTCGTCTCCTTTCCTTCTCAAATAAATCTTCTGTTTCGTCGTAGTTTCTCATTCTTTAGATTTCAGGGACATTTTCATTCACGTTTTCTTTGTCCTCATTTTCCACTTTCTACCGCTTTCCTTTTCTGATTCTAAATAATTTTTCTGGAGTCCGGCAATTGCTTGAGGATAGTTTTTACTGTTGTAATAATCCATTGTATTAATCATTTAATTTTTTATTTTTTTATGGTGGGCAATGTTTCTCTCACTACCGACTCGAATTTATTATCCGTGATTCCTATTTCACATTGATCAATCACTATTCTTATTTATTTAAACATTTGTACATTTGCAAAGGAAGTGTCAAAGAAAACTTACAAGAAAAATATATTCTTAGAAAAAAATAGATCTGTGTAGAACTTATATTTGATATAATTTGATCATAGGAAAAACAGCAAAAACCCGGAAAGTACTCATTATGAGATAAGAGAGCACGGAAGGCCGGAAGAATCTAAATCCTTACTGTTTCCGCTATGGAATTTGTTGATGAATTTTAAGAAAAAAAATTACAGCAATTTTGAAATAATACTGACTTAATTAACACTTCCTCATGATGATGGAAAGCAGTAGTTTGTTCAAAACCGATTTAATTGTCAACATGAATACTTTAATAGATCCGTTGATTATCAGTCTGGTAGAATAAATTGCATGCATAACCTTTCCTGAGTTTCCAACTATTCGTAAATTAATCCGATTTTACAATACATAATTACATGTTTTTCTCATCACGGAATGAATCCCCCTTTGATGAGTGAAATAAAATCTTACTTGCTGTAGATTTACTGCTGTACTCGCGAGATCAGCCGAACAACTGAAGTAAATAACTTATCCAAAGTTTGTGCATAATTTACTGTAATTTTCCTCATGTAAAGACATTTATGTGACATTCTCATATTTTTCATTTCTTCGCTATTACTTTTCAATCTTTCTTTTCCGTTTCTCCTGATTTGACCCTCCGTTATGAAAGGTTTTTATTCATACTTATAACCTTTATCCCCCTTCTTCATCCTCTTTTTTTTCAAAACGGCTTTTCCGTCCTTCTCCTTTAGGGGTCGCATTTTTCCACTCATTTTATTTCCTTTGCCCATAATCTTCGCCTTCCCATTGTTTTGACCACTGACCATGGCAGAGTTGTGGTCCAGCTGCACTCAGCCTCCGTTCCCTTCTCTTTTCGTGATAAAGATTAGAGAGAAGAGGGGCAGTGCTGCCAATTCCCCTTCTTTACCCTAATTCGGATATTTTACTTAACTTTTAATACCACTAGATAAGGAAGCGGAGTTGCCAAATAATATACTTATTGTTAGATAAGTCTTGAGACCGTTTTTACTCTCTCTCGCACATCATTTTTCTTTTGTATTTTTAAATTAGCAAAAAAGTTAAAGGAGCAGTTGCTAATGTAAAGCTCAACTTTACTATCAGGTCAACTCAAATTTTGAATGTTTTTTTCCGAAAACACTAAGCATTTTAACTGCATACCCTCCCTCAAACCATCGATCAATCTTTCTTCTATATATTCAGCAATGTCTTCAGTGATAAATGCTATCTTAAGCGTTTACCAAGGAGTTTTATCTCGATCGTTTTGGGCGATTATTTAACCTTCGTGAATGCCTACTATTTTTATCTAACATTGAATATATTTTATATAACATTGAATATATATTTACAGTTATGCTCGGTTTTTGGATGTTTTCATATTAACCGTTATTTAAAAACTCTGAGTTTGGCAGCACTGCTTATGCGTGGGTGGTTGGGAAGAAAACGGAAGAGAGGAAGTAGACCGAGATTAAATTTTCATTTTTGTTCGAAGGATGACGTGGCCTCGAGACGACCCTTTTGCGACTGTTTTTCCCTCATTTTCTCTCCAATCGTCTTTTGTCATTCCTTCGTCTCGGGTTACCACGGCGAATGGACCGCAGTTTTTCGCTGGGGAACCTCTTCAACGGGTCTCCGGAGAGTAAGACGTGAGGAGAGGGGGAAAAACTTGGTCCGGTGGTGTATCTGGGACGGAAAAAAAAGTCACGCTCTTGGCAGATTCCGTCTTGTGGACGCGTTGTGGCTCGTATAGCCCTTGTTAAAGCCGTTTTGACCACGAAACTAAAAAGGAATTAGGCTGAGAGATTGTTTTGCCGACGTCTCCCCTCGAGGTCGTGTCGTGCCGGGCACGAGAGAGGCGTGGTCGATCACGCAACTTGAATTTTGACTCGGGGTTCGTTTTCGACTTTATCACGGAGTTTTGTGCTGCAGCTCTCTTGATGGTTTCGTTTGATGTGGAGCTAGAAATATATTTTTCTCATAATTGGTAATCCAAGACGCCTTTCCAAGTCTTAGGTTTTCATCAGTTTAGTCATTATCCCTTGCGCCATTATTGAAATTTTGCAGTTTTTGCGAATTAACTTGATCTTATGTCGTTATCTGAGGCCAAGGCATTTCAGAGATGATGCATGTTAAGGATGTACGTAGTGTTGAAAATGTATGAAGAAAGCATATTCTTAAACTTTAAGTTTTACTCTTTAACTCTAAATAGGTCTCTGCGCAATAAGTTTCTTGTTAATTTATATTTGAAATTTATTCCCCAGAATATGGTAGTAGAAAATATCTTAGTTTTGACATTATTGAAGAGTTGTCAGAGGAAATGAGAAACTTATCTTACATAGTTATTTTGTGGAAGAAAAACCAGGAAAATACGAAGCACTGTTTTTGAGTTGTTTGAGTTAGCATTCCACAAGGTTTGGCAGAACATCTGGATTTGATCTTACCTAAGTTACTGTAGGAATGGATAGAGACTTGTTTGAAGATTTTCTAGGTTATTAGGTTCTTCGGCTTATAAGATAATTAGATTCCTCGAGCGAACTTAGTTATTCTAGAAATATTTCTTCCTGGCAAATTATCGTTACCCTGCATATCTTCCTGCGTAGGCTCTGGAGTCAGGTTCCTCATTTGTCTTCCTTTCCTTTTGTTGTTATATCTTTAGGGAAGGACTTCCCTTTTCCTTTGGCCTGCTCGTCCTCCGCCACGCCCTTTGGCCCTTTTATCCATTTCTCGGAAGTGACTTGTCACCGCGACACTTCCTCTGCAAGAAACCACAAAAACTCACAAACTATTTCCTTTATACTAACGATCTTATTTAGGACGAGAACAGCAACAAGTGATCTAAATCAGTGCCGTCGCCCTCTCTCAAGAGCTTTTGAAGTAATTTGTGACACTTTTAAAGTATGAATGTTGTTTAAGGTCTATATTCTTTATGCCCTCAGAGCTTTGATTTCTTTTACTTTCTTAGCTCTCTTGTTTACTTTGTATATATCCCCGTCGTTATCTCCGAGTGCTGATTGAGAAACTGTTAAAATATGTAACGGAATTAAAGTGTCGGGAATAATCACACATCAAAATCGCGTTAACAAATTTTAATTAAGGTCGTTATCACATCTCCGATGTCCCATTTTCATACTTTCGATCGCAAAAGCTGAGATTTATTTTTAGAGGAGGATAAAACATAGCTTATCAATTGAATGACATAGATGTAATATTGAATCCAGTTGTATGAAAGACGTTTCTCGCTGTATTTTCGACTTCATTTAATTTTAATTTCCACTCATTATTCTCGAATCATTTCTTCGTTGGAGCTCATAATTAAATGTAGAGATATTATCGTAGATGATATACTTTTGATCACTTTGTGTTGATGTCTTACTTACTCTTATGTCTTTCTACACTCGGGAACTCTTGAAAAACTTATTGAATAATGTATGGGAATATGTAAAGGTAACTATGTTTTCTTTTAATACTTTGCTATTTATACTTTGGCTAGACGAAGTATGTAAAAATCAGAGTTTCTAGGAATGTGTCATCAGACAATATTTCCTGAATCAATTCCGTTTTGGGAGCATAGTAGATAATATTTTTGAGAGTAGCGCCTTAATTTTAAGATAATATAAATTCCACCTAGCAATTACATTTTGTCAATAAATATCCTTGATAATTGTGAAGTTCCATTTCCTGAATTAACACTGAATGATTTGTATCAACACCATAAAAATTTTTGGATCATGAAAATATCTTTTTAGGTCGATACAAGTTTCACTTTATTTAGATTTTCATTTGAAGAGATCAAACCTTTATTGTATAGGAAATGAAAGGAAGCTCGTTTCGAATCAGCTTTTTTAAGAGATAAAATGAGAATCAAAGCGAGCTTTTACTGACTTCTTCCTCTCAGAATATGAGATGACCTCGACCTTTTATGTCGCGATAAATAAGAACTCTCGAGCAGCGCTATTTCAGGACTCGGTATACAATACTTCCTGAAATGCTCGGAGAGTTATTTGTGTCGGTGACTTCCTACGAGCTTTTTCATACAACTGGTGCGCGAATATTTGCGTTCATTTTCCCTCTTCCTTTGGAGCGAATTCTCCATTCGATTGTTTGTTCGTAAATGTTGATTTTGGATCTTTGCGCGGACCGAACAAACATTAGCCTCAGTTTTGAATGACGAAGTCGTTTCGGAATTCGGTTTTTCCGGTCCGAATGCACTTCTGCCCTCCCGCTTTTTAATTCGCCCGACCCGACTCCATTGAATAGAGTCGTCCATTAGTGAAGTCAAGCGACGTCTTTCCTCTTGAACCGATTTCCATCATTTTCGACGTCGGAAATCTTTTAATTACGGGACGACTTGCTTCATTTCATCTCCGGAAATCAAGATCGTTCAGCTTTTATGGCGAAAGAATGTCTGATTTTTTAATTTACGATGCAAGAGATTAATCCATTAGTTTTCGAAGAGTGTAACTTTATGTGCGGACTCATCAACGGAATTTTTCTTTTCTTTTCAGAATCGTCCTCGTCGAATTGGGAGAGCTAGCGGCTCATCCGTATTACTCCGTAAGTATCCATTGATGCATAGAAGTTGTCGACGTCAACGGAAATAAATATGATTTTCGATATTTTCATACTTCGGTGGTAATCGACTACATGAGGAAGAGTTAATCGTGAAAATTGATTGTCGACAAAAGTTATCATTAATTCATTGCCGTCATAAACGTAAAGAAATTACATGAAGTATGAAGTTCCACCAAATTTCAGTTGGTCGAACGTCATATCATGGTCACTTTTTCATCATTGATTATCATTACCATAGGTTGAAATGATGGTATGAGTAATAAATTAAATAATTCATCAGACTGATTACACTGTGATATTTGTTAAGTACTAATTCACCTTGAGAGTATAAATACAGCTAAAGATTTCATTATTATTGATTACCATTTCGCAGTAAAAGTTAGCTCTTCCGAAAGAGAATCAGAACGTTATTTTCTTTTAAGGGTCGTCTAATTGGTATTATTATTAGCATCAAACACATTCTCAATTGAATCCATAAGTTTTATCTGGGATGGTGTTGAATAGATCTTAAGAAATACCTTAATGAAATTCTCAGAAGTAATTGTAGGGAAATAGTTTTAAAAATTTCTGGGTATTTTACTAGGGAAAAACTCCCGGGCGGGTTAGTAATTAATGTAAAGATTAATGTAATTGGATCTGGAAAAGTCGCGTCACGATACATCCGTTAATAGCATACAGAAAGCTCGTTATCTTTGGCGAAAGAAAAATCGGGTGAGTGAAATTAAAATCCTTTCCGAAGAATCTTTGATTTATTCCCTCTTTCCGACGCGGGAGAGTAAATAATTTATGGAGTAATTTACATCCGAGATAACAATGCCTTTCACTTATATACGCCGCCCTCGAAGCCGAGTTTCGGGAATCAAAAGAGAGTTCTATTCGCTCACTCTTTCATCTCTCGCGCACTTAAGGGATTCCATGGGACGGAATCGGGTCGCACGGCTCCCTTTCCTCGTTGAGCAACAATCGGCCGTTTCTGCGGAATAACAGGCGCCACCGTCGACTACCGCACATTGGATGGCTCAACAGCCTCCTTAGTTTCTTCGGTGGTTTGATGCAAGTGGAGCCTTCCCTCCGACAAATTCCGCTGGCAGATGCGGTGTAGGTTGACGGTGGCGATGTTGCGTGATTCCTAGCGGCATCTTGTTCACCTGATTTTTCCTAGGGAACTACCAATACGATCTCGTTATTGAGCCATCGTCTTCCAAGATGTATGACAAAGCTCTTTCTCACGATCGCGAAAGTTTTATTGGATTTAATATTACGATTCCATTCTCTCTTAAGAGCAGTTCATAAGATACTAATGCTGGAAATAATCCGGTGCTAACGGAGCACACAAAAAATACTTATGAGGAACATTGAAATAAATATGTGCAGGAATATTCTTTTTTATTTACTTAATGTATAATTATTTACGATGAAAATGCTGACATGTTAGTTGGGTATTGTCAAATGGGTTTTTTCTTTCTTCAAACTTCTTTATTTACGGAGATATCATTCTCATATTGTTGCTATTCTTTAAAATCTAGCTAAATTTAATAAATCTAATGCGGAAGGTGGAATTATTTTTGTAGATAGTTTCTTTTGAATTCATCTTCCAATCTTTCATCCACAATAGAAAATGTTGAAGGAATACAGGTAACGCTGTATTAGCTCTTACGATCCCTTCCTAATTTAACCAAATGTTAAGTACGAATCTATCGCTCTTATCTTTTGTATTAGCAGCGAAAAAGATTATCATCAGTAGAAACCTTAATATTTGAGAAAGGGAAAGACATGGTGATGCAAAATATTGTCATCGATATTTATTCATCAGTTAAGTTAATATGAATACCTTGAATTCAAATATGTAGTAGTTTATTTCACGAATTAAAAGCTTAGAAATTGTCTTTAGTATTGCAACGGGATTTCTTGTTGTTGAAAAACTACTATTTAGAAAACCTTTGAAGCATGAACTCGAAAATGCGTCAGTATTTCCTCCTGTTCTCAAAGTTTTCTCATCTCAAAATGGAATCGAAAGGATGCTTTCAGAGAGGTCTGTTTGTGGGAAATTTCTGTGCCATTCCGTATGTAAATTCACGACCACGCATCGCAAGGCTTTGAAAGAACGGATAAATTCGTTCTCCGTAGGTGGTGTAAGAGAAATAATGGCCAGATTGAACGCTCTCCAATCCTTATATTGGGATTTGTATGGGCTTCCCTTTTGTTCTCGGAGAGTGTGTTGATTGAATAAGCTCCGTACGGTGGGGGTGTCGGGAGAGAGTTTTGCAAGGATGGAAAGTGCGTTAGCAGACTCCCTCGGATCGTGGGAATGGTTTTAAAGGTCTCTCTTTTGTGTCAAGGCGTTGACTTGCACTCTCACTTCTGCAGGAAAATGCTGTCTTCATGTTGTAGTCTTTGTTTAGGTATACTGTAAACAGAGGAGGCAGTTATATCATTGCTTCTTTCTGGATCATTGTTTAAAATTATCTTGAAGGGATGGGAATCTCACGATCAATTCTTTAATGGAAAGCAGTAGTGGTATCTTGACTAAAATCTCCGAAGATTTATTACTTAAAGAAATTCACATACTAAAAGGAGGTTATCTGGATAAAATAAATTGCATGGGTTAAGCGTGATAAAAGGAAGAAGAAGAAGCGTCTCATTTTAAATGCACTGTGAAAATACATAGGTTAAAAGCTACTATGTAGAAAGAGAATCTTATTGTTTGCATCTTGTAGCGATATTGATTGTTTGTAGTGATAAAATATATCTAAGTTGCCGTCATCAGCAGTATGTAATGGGTTGTGAGGCTATGTAATTCCGCATAGTGACCAATTCATCGGAATTAAATCACTATTACATTTATCATATTTCAAATTAGAAGAAGCTGTTGGAAAGTATTGCTGATTTATCTTCGAAGATTCTCTCCTGCTCGCAGTGAAACCTCTTGAAATCAGTTCAGTGTTGATATTAAACAATCGTAAAAAATTGTTTTAATCGCCGAAAGAAACATCTATGATATTTGTCACGTTCTGAGTAATATAAAATTTTCTGAATGTCTAAGCATCATATAAAAGGAAGATGCATGGGCATAAAATGATAAAGATTCCTGGCGAGTGAGGTCATGGAGATAAGTCTGAGATATTAAAATTTTAAGATGCTTCCCTATTTTGATTCGCTTCCGAGATGCGTTTTGTGTGCAGTGGAGGTCCTTGCCCTCTTCTTGGTCGAAGGACATGGCGAGATTCGCCCACTTGTCGCTGAAGACATGCGCTTCAAAACTGGTTTGAAAGCTGCGGGTATGATTGTTTGTCTCTGCAGCGGGCAAAGTAGTCACGCTATCCTCCTCCAGGCTACGCTTTGGGAATTAATCAGATAAAAAGTGAGAATGCTATTCGCGAGGTATTTAGATAAGGAATACCGTAATAACTTCGTTCACGTACATATATCGCTAACGAACTGCGATTCACAATTATGCTTTTACATTGCCGATGGCAGGAATTCGCATGAGCAATGTGGGAATGCGATCTTGTCTCGTTGTTCTGCTTGGAAAATGGAAATGATTTCCCGTGAAAGATGCGAGAATTTTTTTTCGGAACTTTCCAAGATTTCACGCTGTATACGTTACCTGATGAGGGTAATAGTTTCGTGTTAAACCTATTTTTTGTTAATGCATTTGTTCTAAAGAGGTAAAAGTGAATTATTTTTATTTCAAAGATCTTATAATTAGTTTTTGTCTCATCATATATTTTGAGAGCATCCCCTTTTGGACGACTGAATTTATTGTAAAATCAAAATTTAAATTTGCTCATTCAAACATGTTTAAGGTGATAGACGTGAAAAGGAATACTTTCTTCAATCTTGCGAGATACCGTAATTTTTTATCACAATCTCCCGTAATACATAATGAAATCAAAGTAGAAATTTGAAACTCATTATTTTAAATATGTTAACACGCTACACATTTTGTGTTTAGA
This sequence comes from Pachydiplax longipennis, assembly GCA_036926295.1. Classification (NCBI taxonomy): domain Eukaryota; kingdom Metazoa; phylum Arthropoda; class Insecta; order Odonata; family Libellulidae; genus Pachydiplax; species Pachydiplax longipennis. Next base: position 10,313,531 of record JAVFKF010000034.1, on the reverse strand, counting down.
TCAGATTTAAGTTGTCGAATGAAGCATTGCATCTTTAAATAGTATATTAGTTTCGTTGTGTAACGGAAAATCAAAGTTTGTTCTAATTAAAAGTTTTTTTGCGGAGCCTATTCCTGTCATCGTCGATTTGGAATTCAATCTCATCTAGTCTAACTGTTAATCACTCTCCCTCCCTTTTCTATGCGCTTTCTTTTTCTTTTCCTTAGTGCGGTGTTAATTTCTTCGGACGGAAAGAGATAGAGCAGTTGTAAGAGAGATGGAGATTTTTGTGCGCGTGAAGGTGCCCTTCTGAAGTTGTCGCGAGACGCGTAGAGTTGGCAACCCTGTGCCATGTTCTTCGACAAACCCCTTTTACCCAATGAGGACAATGGAATAATGCCCGTCCCCTCAGAGCATGTGTGTACTTGGTACGTGCGATTTCGTGCGTGCGTGCGTTGTGTTCGATTGCGGAATAGAAGTTGGAAGGGGACGGTGAGTAATACTCGAGGAAGGGTTGGGGAAGACGAGGATTTTCTCGAGGCTATGATGCTGTTTGAGGGAAGGGTTGTTGGGGGTATCCCTACACATGTGACACTGCTTACTCCACGACGTCTGCAACAAACAGTAACATTACCCATCGTAGCGAAATAAACGTTTTACCCGGTTTGTCTCTAGTTTATTTTGGGTACAGAAGTGACAGCTGCTCATCATTTGCTTACAAATCCACCTCTAGACGGCTACGTTATATAAGGATAGTGGCTCGAAGAATTTGTGAAACATTTATGTGGATGAGAGATATGAGAGATCAAGTAAATTCATACCGTTTCTTATCATTAAGAAAAATTAAGTATCCATCTGCGATCGTTTCATTTCGGATCAATCTTTCGAAGTCATAATTATTTGCATCGTGTTGCTGGTGATACCTTTCCGTTTTGTTCTTTACCTCTTTGATATGCCATCCCGAAGTTTTTTCGTAATTACTCCAAAGTTTCTTTGTATTATTTGTTCGGAGATTAAATAAATCGAAGAAAATTCATCCAGAGGATAAATTTTGTTTGGAGAGAGAAAAATGTGTTCTCTTGGTCCGACTAGTTTGAAATCTCGAGGAAGCATTCTTCTGTTGCTTATCTAGTAATTTTTTGCGTTGCTTGTGATGAGCAATTTCATGCTCGCTTGAATTTACGACGCGAGTATTAAACGTAATCACAGCGTTAAAGTTGTAACTCCAGCCTTATTTTCTTCTTTATTGAGGTGAATTAAAAATTAAGTGAACAAATGCGTATTTAAGAGCGCAGTAAGCATTCTAATTAGTGTACTTTGGAGCAGAAACGCATAAAAAATCTAAGGAATTACACAATCCGTAATAGAGTAGATTCATTTACTTGCATAGAAACGGACGGGAGAGGAGTTTTATATTTTCTCCGACGTCTTTTCTTTCTTCTCGCGAGAATTTTTAATTTTAAGGTAGCCTAATTTAATTACGTAGATTACAATTTTAATTATTCGTTTGAAAATTGCTCTTTTTCTAAAACAAGGTACAACTTAAGTTTTCATTTAATTTGAAAAATGGAGAGACATCAGTTCGAGATTAAGGTAAGCGCTATAGAACGAAAGAGCCTAGGCGAGCAGTCTGAAATATAACAATGAGTGTAAGTGCACGATTTAAAACGGGAGTAAATTGGTCGTGAAGAAACTTTCTCGGCGGCTGAATAGTAAGGGAACTGTGGATCGACTTTCCCACGGCGCTCTCACACCGCCGAACATATGCGAGAGAGAAGTGGAAATTGAGCGACGGAAAGGGAGGTAAAAAAATGAAGGGTGAAAAAATGAGGAGTGGGCATTAAATGCCGGAGGATGACAGACGTCGGATTCTTTCGGAAACAAAAGGGGATCGAGGATATTTGGACGGTAGCGAAAGAGTCGTCTGGATGAGGAAGGTCTCGTGGCAGGGTTGACCCGGAGAAGGATGGGAGACGTCTCGTGTACTTCTCATAATTACGGGGGTATGATATGGGGGTTTGGGAAGAAGTCAATAAAAAGGCAACAGGGCGATCGTCGAATTTCCCCGAGAAAGGGTTGAGAAGGAAGTCTGGAGAGGGTTGTGAAGTGGTTTTTTTTTGTTCGAGGAGCAAGGCTCACTCTCCGTATGTCAGACATCCGGGGTAGAGAAGTTGACTGTTCAATGAGGATTTTTCCTCTCATTACATTCGAGAGATCCGTCCCTAAGAGAAGTTTTCGGGAAGGGTTTTTTGATGTGGAATGCTCTCGGTTGAGATAATTCTTATCTAGGGAGCATATGTTGCTTTCCAATTTTTCGTTCACGATCGCTTCAGTACCACAGTGGTAATGGAGAGACGTTCTTGGATTTTTAAACAATGCATGTTGTTCAAGGAAATTGAATAGCTACTTTGGTAATTAATAATCCCCGAGGGATATTTTCTAAAAAAATTCGCTTACCGACAATTTGTCATCTATGCTCTATGAACTACTTTCTTAGTTACTATTTTTAACTTTAGGCCGTCACCTTTTGTCCTTTTATTGAGAATTTGTCGGTAAAAATGAATTCAGGTGCCCTACGGTGATTTAAGCTTAAATTAAGCATATTTGCCTTTCTATATATATTTCTAGACGTGGTGTAAGTAAAAGCCGTAATTCGCTTATCAGAGCAATCGTTATCGCTGCGAAATATATCTTACTTTACACTTTAAAAGGCTTTAGAGCTTCGCCGAACTGAAAATCTTGATAACCCTTTTAAAAATCGCAAATACCAATAGTTTTTGTGGAAAAGCACTTCTCTTCATTATAAATGATGGGTTACCATAACCCCATCACTTTCTGTGATTTTTTATAATAAATCAATCGTTAGATTATCTAACCTTGGTTATCAATTTTTTGAATAATTCAATACTATAACTTCTTTGCGATTATCTCTTCCCAAATATATTCGAGGGAAACCATACTGTCAATAGCTCAAAGACTTATTACTTCTGGTGGATTCCTTTTCTTCATTCAGTGCAGACGAGAATAATCCCTGTTAAGACTGCAAAGCCAAGCCACGTGCCGGAAATGACGTGTCCTCCCGCCCCTGATGAGTGGCTGACCCTTGGGTATTCCCTGTCAACCCCTTTTAGGGTAAAGACCCCTGTCGTTCCGGATCGATGAACGCAGGGGGAAAATGAAAGAGTACGCATCTCTCTTCCATTATCTTCTCCACTTCCTTATTTTCCTATATCTAAATCGCTACGTTTTCCGATGGACATTAACCATTCTCTTGGCGCCGTCATAAAAGGATCGCGATGGGTCGTTTCCGCTTTTCTGTAATGGAAAGTCGATTCAAATGGAAATTCCTATAATGTGCATTTTGTTGGAGACTCGGAAGTTGTTATTGTTTTATCACTTCATTCGGTCACCAAAGATTTTATTGGCTAGCAGTGAATGCTTTATGGATTTTTTCTTTCTAGGGTATCAGTAGCCATGAAAAATCGCATATTTTTCACGATAACGTGTTCCACATGATTCTTGTCTGGTTTGACATTCTGTTTGTCGTAAGATTGCTTAAGGTTATTTTTACGCTTACAGTAGGAATATTCTCTTGGCAATGCTTGATGTATGCTATTTTTTAAAATTATATACATAGTTTAAAGCTAAGTTGAATTTAGTTAAGTCAAATAGTTCGACGTACGTAGTCTGTTTTCAAAGTGTGTTTAAAGTCTGTTTGATTTTTGCTGCTAAAATTTTAATTTAGTTAGTGGCGTAATTTTGTTTAATTTAGAGTGCCCTCTGTCAACCTTCTGTGCAATGCAGTTCCTATTTATCCTAAATTGTTACGTATTACTTTGAAAAATTCGCGAAATTAGATTCTGATGGAATGTGATACATAACTATAATCTTTATTTTTCTGTAGCCTACTATTTATTCTTAATATTCTATTTTCTGTTACATTTTCGATTCCACTCACTTCATGATTAGTAGTTGTTTAGCTGTGCTTTACCTTAAGGACACTTCTCCATGGAAACTCACTAACTCCTTTCCCCATGCGAGACCTTCAAGTGTCAGGGAACAGTTTGCGAAATTCTCACTCCTCAGCTCTCCCTCGTTCTCTGTCCCTTTAGTTACCCGCTGCGCGACACGATTAAGCCGCCAATCATCTTTCCATCACCTCTCTCCCTTATTCCCGCCATTAAACGGAGTTCATGAGTTGGGTTAATTTCCCCGCAGTGTTTAAATAAATGTCCCCGGTCCTGGGATGGTACTTTGTGGCACACCCTTTATTTCGTCCTCGTCATACACGTGCCGTGTGCGAGAGTGTTCGTGAAGCCTCGAAAGGGGCGCTGATTTGAATTTTTTCGATTGATCTTCGCCTTCTCCCTTGAAAATGTTAACCCGTTCGAATTTTGCTTTCCAATTTTGCGTGTGCTCTATAGCGTATGTTACCTTTTCACTTTTGCCCATTGAGGCTGAGAAGAAGGACCCATCGAAGGTCTATTTTTGTACTAGTGGCATTTTCAAAGACTCTCCTTTACCGTTTTAGCGGTCCGATTCGCATTACTTTTGTTTAATATATACATCTATTATCTTTTAGCGCCACTAATGGTAGTTTCATTATTGCGTGGTAAAGTCATGATTTTCTTATTCCTGGAGAATTTTGCATTGGGAATGTCTTTCAGTTATAATAATAGTGTTTAATCACTATATTCATCTATTTTCCTTGGAAAATACAGATTCGTAGCTAATTGGAAGAGATTTCTCAAGAGAATGAGAATTGCGCAGGTGCATGAATTAGACTAATGAGGTAGTTAGGCTTTCGCTTTATCAACGTTCTCCTCCACGTAGATTAAGCATTTTTATTGCCGACGAATAAATCTCGAGACTGTTGCGCAAGAGAAACAAATTTTTGCTTAGGCCAATTTCTTGGGTTGGTGAACAAATGTCTTAATCTCTTTTTACGGTGAAGCTAGGTTTGGCCAAACGGGAAGACGGAATTACGTTTTGGAATTTAATTTCACAGGTGGATTGTTGTCTAATCCAATCTTTAGAAGAAGAAAGGAGCTGCGTTTAGGAAGCCCGAAAGTAAGCAGGTTTCTAGTAAGATAATGCTTACATCCACTTCTCGCTCAGGAAGTAGCTGAGCTTGTGCGCTATTCAAGGTGGATGTTAGCTTCAAATTAGGTACGATTGTTTACCGGCTTAATTCAGCCGATCTTACGAAAATTTTAAGGTGTGTCGTGTGTGTATGTAATACCTTTCATGTTATGTACTCACACTGCATAGCTATTTACTGGCTGTTCAGTCATGTTGAGATTTTATTCCTAATTAGTCAGGAGAGGAGGGATAAGAAAGGATGACCACAAAAATTACTCCTTAAGTGTTATTGTTGTGTCATTATTAGGGATCTCTAGGCAGTTTTCTTACGGAAGAGTTTCCTAAAAAATGTGAAATTCTTTATGTTTTGGAAAGGATATCGTTTTGACCACCAGGATTCACTTGGGTTGTTTCATTCTTGCATTAATCAGACTAAAAAACCTCGGTAACTAAAGACCTCTCCCTTCTTCTCTCCCCGTACCGTGCAACGAATTTAATTCTTCCTTCGCCTTCAAGTGTCTCTCCTCTGGATAGAGAAATCGATTTGCCGCTCCATGGTTTGTTCTCGGGTGCGGGAGTGTGCGAGAGAGAGGAAAAAGAGAAGCAGTCATAACCGCACCCGATCGTTCCCACCTTCCTGCGACGCACCGCAGGAGGGCGTCCCCGACCCCTTCTTTCCCTCGTCTGGAAAACATCGGAGTCTCTCCGGATTCGAAAAGAGACGGAAGAATGCGGGAGGAATGCTGGGGGTCTTCGGAAACCCCCGGGGAAGGTTATTCCGTTTGCGATGCCGTTCTTTCCGGTGAAATTCGAAATTATCCGGCGATATGTTGGACGGTCCAGCTGGATGCTGCAGGGGGGCGTTGTCTACAGGTTCAGCGGGAGGGTTTTTGGGAATGGTGGAGGGGATCGTCGCTCCGCATCGACCCCACTGTCTGGGACTTTTGGGTAGGGCCAATACCCCTCTCAGTCCGTCTCCCTCAAACCCCAAAGTCAAAAACCCCCTCGTCTCCCCACCGTTCCTTCCGCAACCTCAGTTTGCGCCCTCCACCCTCGCATCCGGAGAGCTTTCTCTAACCCTTTTATCTTCCACCCATTTCTTTCTCTTGTCCCCTCTTCGGAGTTACTGCGTAGCTGCAAAGCTCTTTTCTCCGATGGGAAATAAGGAAGGGGGCAATTGCAACCACACCTCCCCTATTTCCCCTTCTGCGTACAAAGCCTCTCTAGCGCGTTGACTCCAAGCCCTAAGCGACTTGTTTCATTGCGCCGCGTACTGAGCTTAATCCACTGATGACAACGGCAAAGAGATGGATGGGAAATTTGGGGAGGGCTGAGGGGTGTGATTAGTCAGCGGGGAGAAGTGCGGTAGAGAAAGCGGGGGAAATAGGGGTGTATGTATGAGAAAGGAAGGAATAATCCAAGATTGAAAATAAATCTCTGTTTATTTAGTTACCTTTGTGCAACGTATATTGTGCTAGTGCGTAATGGCAGGTGAAATTTTAGGTAGATACGCGTTAGTTAAATATCATTACAGTCTTAAAGTGTGTATTCTCGTGTTAATTATGTTGTGGTATGTTGCACTAATTTTTCTGATGGAAATTAATCTGAGGTGAATATTTTAAGATTTCTACTCAAATTTTATAGCTTTTGATATTCAACTGCAATCTACATCCATCGAGTTATCAATCGTGTGATTTATATTAACAAGGTAACACCTGTACTAATGCAGCAGTCTTGACCGCTATTCTCCTATCTAATAGCTTTACCATAAAAAATTAAAGATTAATCTCATAAATAGTCACACAGAAAGTTTATCATATTTGACCATGTAAATTACTGTCGACGCGTTTTAGTTCGTTAAATAGCATGACTGACGTGATATGCAAATATATAATAAAAGTTTTCTTATAAAATTTTGAATGACGATTCGATCTTCGTATTCATGTCCGTACGCTGCAAAGTATGTGGTCCTCTAGCGATACAGGTGAGTAGGATTAAATTGAGCGTGCTTACGATAGATTGATATCTACAGCAGAGAATTTCGGTCTCTCCTAGTAAATATTTTACGATAGACTGCCCTAGCACATGGAGTGTAAAAGTGGCGGATTCCAGATGAAGGGTGGGGCGATGCAAGGAGAGCGTTGATACTTGCGGAAAGGAGGAAACTGTTGAGAGACGTGGATAGATAGACAGGGGGAGATCGTCGGCTGAACAAAAGAAAAGTCCCCTCTCACTCGACGTCAATTGAAAAACCTTCTGGACTTGCAGTGGCGTCCCCCTCGTGGAGATTTGCAGATTGATGCGAGAGGGGGCGGTTTTGCGACCGTGGGGGATGCAGCGGCGGGGGAGATTGCAGTTTTACTTCCATTCTTCCGGTGCGTATTCTCCATCGCTTTTGCGTACCGAGGAGGGATGCGTACCCCAAATGAGATGCGGCGTTGCCGATGCTTTTTTCTGGCGTCAGTGTTGTTATCCGGGGGCGAATGCTTTTTGGGAAGGCTTTGTCCGCGGGGTAATTTCGTGGGAGTCTTTTTCTTGTTCGGTAGAGAAAATGTACGGCCGGGATGCGATTTAATTTGGGGGATTTCTTCCTCTCTTGTGAATTTCTTCTTTCGGACGATTTTAGCTTCAGGCGTCACGTCTCTTTTGTCTCCCGGTTGAATTTCTGAAAATGCGGTTCCTCGGTCAAAAGATACTGGGAATAAATTTAATGGAAGGTAAGAGACCTTCCCATGGAGAAAAAGGATAACTGGGCACCATAGATCTCCTCATGTGATCCTATAATAATTTCTGCTTCCTTTTAAATTCCTTAGAAAAGTACGGAAAAAAGATAGAAATATGCAGAAACTTACTTTCGCCATAATCCCATCTGAAAATATAGATTATATTCACATATCGAAGTTTGGATTTTCTAATACGAATTATTATTTTATTTTCCGGCGGTATTCAAGTAGGTAAACTAAATCAGATTATGATGTCTGAATGATTTGGATGTTCTAACGACAAAATATGACTAACAAAATGATGTAATAGTTTATGAAGGAATTTAATAGTGGAGTATCATTTTGAGTTGGAAGAAAAGACTCATCTTGAGTAAATTAATAAGTAAGTACGGTGGTTTAGAAAAACGCCGTCAATAAACAAAAAGAATAGGGCTGAAGAATTTAAGTTTTTGCTTAAAAGGGGCCCGTGAATTTTTATTGCGCGGAATTTTCTCGCAATATTTTAGACCTAGGAATACGAGTTAGAGGTGTAGAACACCAAAGCTCATACTGATATGGAGGTGAAATTGAGATAATAGTCACTGACTCTTTCTGAGTCTTTGGAATATAACTAATACTATTTTGACCGAGGTAAAAAGGATTTTCGTTGAAAAGTTATTAAAGCACGATAATGCTTATTTCTTTTCATTTCGCACGTTTAACTGGTAATGCGCCTGGCCTTTTGGATATGATAGAAGATTAGCGTCCTTTTGGTCGGTGACGAATTGGAGTGCATCCGGAATAGCCATCCAGTTCGTCATTATTATTCCAGCCTTTATCGGATGAGCAGAGCTGCTTCTTCGCACACATTTGTTATGTATTTGGACATTAGAAAGGGCTTGGTCGATAGCCGTTGTTATCCTACCGGTGCCCATTAATTTCCATTCGTCTCGCCGCTTAATGGACTCATTCGAGTCAGAACGAGCAGTGGCTTTGAAAGCATTTATCTCACTGATACAAGAGTTGCAATGAGCCTAGGTGATATATCTATCGTGTGGGGATGTATCTCTCTCATAATAACCAAGTAGTATTTTGTAGCTTTCTGGATCAAGCCTCAGAAAGACCACTTTCAGCCATAGCGGCGCTGACGTCTGCATATACCTTTGCTGTTGATAAGCCACGGGTTTGCAATACCGAAACAGGCATTTAGTTGACAGGTAATGTGGATGTCATCATCGCGCCACGTTTCATCTCCATAGGCAGTAACCGCGGTTTTCTCGCCGCCATGATTGATTCAGGGATTACTATCCGCATTATTTGCCTGTGTTTTCGTCTCGTGCGTCCGGAGATCTAATTCCACCTCGATTAGCATTTCACGGTCGGGGGGCGCTACCTTCTCTTTCGGAATCGATTCCTCTGCTAAAGATATAAAGGGGCCAACAACCGCCTCTTGGGCGCGTGACCGTGCAGACAGCTTATTTTGCATTGCAAAACGCCATTCGCCGAATTTTCGCTATTTTTATTTATCTCTTCCGTCGATCAGGATTACGGCGTCGCGGCTATATTATTGGTTTTGTTGTCGGGGCGGCCGACGGTGCGGGGAGAAGTCTGTGGGGATTTCTGTAAGGTTTCCAACGCTTTCACTTTGTTTTCAGTTTCATTTCGCTCAGTATACGCTTTGTCCATACGTAAGTAATCCAGTGCTGCCAAGTTGGCTACATCCGGCGGATTTCGTTGTCGCATAGCGGGAAAAAAATATCATTTAGGAGATAGGGGGAGGCTTGTATAAGGAAATTGTAAATTTGTACTGTAATTTCGAAATTCTGAAATAAAAGAAAGAAAGTTGGTGCATTTCTTGTTAATGCTACTCGAGAGAGTTTGAAGATACTGATGAGTAAATAAACATATATAAATTAAATTATTTTATTGATTAACGCTTTGATTCCTTCACAATGTTACATAGTAAAGTTTTTCTGTGAACTTCTTTTTGCATTTTTTCGGATTATTTAAAAAATGATAGTGATAAACTCAAATAAGATTTATAATCAATTGTACTCACTCTATTATCAAGATTACCTTCCTTTACCTTCGGCGGAAATATTGGCTGCATTTAAGTTCACAATAGAACTTGTTTTACAATTGATTGATCAATCAATTTGGCAACTCTGAAGTTATCTACCTTTAACCCTCTTTACCCATGTGGTGTTGAGATATGAGGATAATGCTAACATATTTTATCAACCAAATTAGCGGCGTTAAATTTTCAAGGCTACTACGGTGTATTTATTATTTTCTCCTTTATTACTCCATTACTATATCTACTTCTACTTATGATTTCTCCACATAAAAATTACCCTACAATATAAGAGCGAGTTTTCGTCAACTCTTCTAGCTTAATTGAAGAGCGATTCTTCATCACTCTTATTTATCCAAAAGCTTGTATCGAGTTTTTTGAAATTTCTAATAAGTAATCAGAATATTTGCAATATTAATAATTAAGTGAGGGAGAAAAATATTTCCTCAGATATACTCAAAGGTTAATAATAATTATTTTTCACACCTTTTGGCCGAATTTCACTCTTGAACTTTTGGGGTGTTACCTAAGGTCTCGTACAACTTCATTCCACCGACTTCGCACGTTTGCCTCCTGTTCCAAACGTTTCCACTGTGGCAATTCAGCAGCTGTCGCACTGCGTGAGTTGTTTTCTCCTGTAGACCGTGAAAGAGACTTGGGTCGTCGCGACGTTTCTACGTCACTCTAAGACAGTTGTTTGAAATCTTGAGGTTTCATTTCGTTTGTATGTGGTGGAATCGTAATCACAACAGGAAATCATTCTAAATATCAGAAATAGTGATATTTGTTTCATTTGCAATAGAAATATTAAGTAGGATAAGTACCATATGGTTTTGTCCGCGCTTGAATATCTGTTATTTGAATCATTAAATTAGATACATGAATGATCTTTGAAAATGTAATGCATAAATGCTGATTCTTTGAAGATTCATCAGGTAAATATTGCTTTGGGTGATGGAAATCTTTCTTGCATCCATTATGACCCCCTCGTCTGTGAAAACGATAAAAGAAACAGTTCATAGATTTTCCTAGAAAGATGATATCAGAAATGAAAAATGTAACACTGAAATACTGTAACTGGTGGTATGAGTAGTTAGGAATTTAAAAAATCTTAAAATGAAATTTTCATTTGAGGCATTAAATAGTATATTGTTTACCGTGCCGAAGTAAAATGACATACTGTGAACAAAGGAATGCTGCTGAAGTAACCACATGGAGGCGCGTTGATACATGGATGTGCTTAAAAATTCCATCTAGCGATGAATGAAACTAATATCCGCTCCTTCGTAAATATGGACTGTTTCTTTTATAATATTTGAATGATTCTATAGTAACAACCCGATATAATTTTATTATTGTGAATATTTATTTGGAAATTCCTATTTTTATTCGTACATTCTGTACAGCACTTTGGGAAATTGATGTAATCGCCGATACACCACTTTTTTTATCAATAACCGTCTTTTACTGAAGATACCATGATTGATTGGCGTCTTCCGTGACCTAAACGTGGAAATGTATCTGATACTGCTTGCCAAAGTGTTCACTAACCGAAATCGATAGCGGATGAGGAAACGTAATGAGATGATCGGCATATCCAAGTGGATGCTGCGGATTACACCGAACATTCCCTTGAGCGAGCTCTGTTCGACCGAACGTAATGAGCACTCGGGAGGTCGTCGAGACGTTTTAACGGAGAGAGATGAAAGGGTCCTCGATGTCGATATATTCCTTTCGATTCGATTGTTCTCCGCATCTCATTGTCTTTTCCCCTCCCCGAATAATCATGTCCTGGAGAGCAACAGGCAGCGTTTGCCCCAAAGACGTGGAATCAGTCAACATTCGCTTCCATTCTCCCTTTCAGTATACATAACTTCAGCTACCGAATCTCTTGTTTCGTTGCACGGGATTTCGTCCTTCAGTAACCGGCGAACCTTTCTCCACTTTTCTCCCTCGCTTCGAGAGCGTTATTATGCCGTGGCTCTTTTCGATGGGTCCTTAATTACTACGCCCAAGCTCCATATCCTCTTCTCTTTCGCCCACTCCACTTCTCTCGATCGCAAATCCCGGGCTTTCGCTCTTTCTCCTTTGCCTCTTCATCTCTTCCCCATACCTTGATATTTTCCTCTCGTTTTTCCACCTTTCTCTTTTTGCATTTTTATTTACATGTAACGCTCATTTTTCCATCTGATTCAGCACATGACCTTTCCTTTAGAAATCCCTCTGGTTTTCTTTAACATGAGGTGGAGACCCCATGACTCGGTTTCTATGGCACTGGGCCTGAGGTCGAGCTAGCGAATGACTGAGTAATCTCATAAGATGTTATGAGATTCCCGCATGTTTTACTCTTTCGATCATAATCTATATAATTATTTCTGACAGGATTATTGTAAAAACTGGTGGATAAAAATGAATTGGAAATGATTATCCAAAAAACCAAGTTGTGAGTTAAGGACGTCGAAAATTCTTTGATAAATATTTGTTAATATTGCAGGTAAATGGACAAAATAATGTTTTTAAATTTTTGTAAATTTTTTGTTTCGAAAGATTAATGTGGAATTATTTCTGTCGTAAATATTTCCTCGTGATTTTCTAATAGAGTAAATGGATTAAAAGGCAAGACACTGTCTTGTTCTTACATCTTTTTATTAATTCTTGAATCTTTTCTTTTCAGAATATTCTTTTTCTGAAAACTGCGATTTGTAATTTTCTCTTCTTTGACTCTCAGACAGTCCTTTCTCCTCGTAATCCTAACCTTTTCCTTTCGATTAATTTAAGGCTTTTGCCATCATCTCTCTCGCTCCTCGAAATTCCTTTCTATCTTGTTAAATCTCACTCCTTTGGAATTTCCTCTTTTCCTCACTTCTTTACATCTCACTGCATTTTTTTCCTCTAATTACGCCGAACTTTCTTCGTCAGTTCCTTTTTTTGCAGCCATTACTCAAAGACGGGCTCAAGAGGAGAGAGAGGAAGTAATCCAACCCTCTTCAAGATTTCACAATCCAAAAATTTTATTAGGAACAAAGTTTCAGCTAAAGAAAATGATAGTATTTTCATTCCCAAAATCCTCTGTAAAAGGCTTTACTTGGATATTAAAATTCTAAAGCGACGTTTCTCTTTTGTAGTCTGTCTTTCATCTGATTTCATTTCGGCACGGTGTGTTCATGATTGCCGTTTCCGGTTCATGGAACCTCTTTTTACTTCAGAAACATGTCCTCTAGCTATTATTCTCCAAAGGAAAATATAATCTCGATTTCAAGCATACATTCGGCTCTCATGTTTAAGTTTCTGCAAATGAAGTTCTTTAACGTTGACTTGAAACTTCTTCGATAGCTACACAAAGAAATGTATGACTAATGCCACATCACAATTCATTCTTTAATTTTCTGGAGTTTGTAGCGCCAAAAATCTCATCGCTAAATTTATGATGACAAAATCAGTAATCTCGGACACAACTTGATGTTATATACTATAAGTTACTCGAGAAAGCATATCTCTGTATGTATGTATATACTGAATGTCAAGATAAAAACCGAAAGTAATGCTTAGTTTCAAGGTAGCCTCATCATCACATGATATAGGCTAGGGAGGCTTAATACTGCTGTATTTCAATATTTCTTTTGAAATTGGAGGTGGAAAGAGTGAAATTTGAGGTTCATACGGTGTTGGTAAGAAAATAAACTCTCCACCTCCAAGGTCGCTGATTCAAAACCACCTAAGGCACGTATACATGTGATCAGAAGCTGAGTTACCCTTGGTAAGGACTTCTCCTTTGAGAGAATCATAAGGTAACAATTTTTCTTTTGAATGTGGTGTAATTTTGTTTGGGGAACCAAGGTTATCTTTGCACCTCTTGTGGTACTCCTTTAACTACCGAAGGGTACGCAGTAGGAGTGAACCATGTAATTATTTATTTACATCCAACCCTTTTCTATACCCTGTCTCTTCATCCCCTGTAGATAAACCTTGGTTTTCCCTTCTTTAGAATTCCTTGTTTCTCTCTCACAACCTTAACAAAATCCCTTCCTCAGAATCCATTTTCGGTGCCCTGTATTTAAACTAGTCCCCCGTAAACTGTTCACAACTTCTCCCCTTTCCGTGTTGGCTTTCACACCTTTTCATCCTTCTCCTTTCTTCCCCTTTCATTGCGATCCTACACGCAAATTTCCCCCTTTTATCCACCTCTTCCGCAGCTGCCGCGTTGCTGCGGAAGCCGACTAGGAAATCGACCACGTCTCGTTCGATCGCTCGAATCGATAGGGCGGAGAGTTGAACGTCCCCGCTAATCCGTGGTCGAGCATGTGTTTCACTCGCTGCACCGCTTCATTCATGTCTGGCAAGGTTAGGGGAACTTAAAAAAATCCTCGACCTTAGTGTGGCGTTTGAGAGAGGTGCCGGGTTTCCTTCCCACCAACTCTCTTCACGGCCGTGTTTGCGCTGGTCGACGCCTTTTTTACTTTCGCCAGGAGCATCTCCGCTCTAAGTTTTCCGTCCTTACGGAAGTCCATTAAAAAAACGCTCTCGTCTTTCTTCTTTGAGAGGATAAGAATCGGAGGATGCGCCTCCTTTTCTTTTGTTTCTGTGAGTACGTTTGCACGATGCGGCGGAGTCGCGAGCACTTCTTAGATCGCAAAGGCGCCGTAATGCGTTTCATGCGGCTTCTCTTCAAGTGCGGTGATTAATCTTCTCTTTCGCTCCGGAGAGATTTGGTAACGAACTTGTAAAAAAGGACTACGAGCGTGTCTGGTCGTGATTAATTTTGTTTTATCGTGAAATTAAAAGGCGGTGCTCAAGCTTATTAATTCTCTGGAAGCAGTCGCTTAAATTTTGTTTTCTAGGGATGTTAATTTATCTGCCTTAATACTTTTGATGAGACTGAAATAGGGAAAGCATAAGGTCATTGTCTATCATTACTTAGCGACCTGCCACGAAGTAAAGCCTTTCTTTCCTTTGGAATGGAATACATGTAATGCTATCTAGCAAGTACCAATATATCGTGTTTTTCTTCTTATTCCATCTTACACTTTTTCTTTCGTTCCTCCTTTGATCATGATTTTAAATCGAAGATATACACTGTATAATTTGCATTGTTGAATAGGATACATCACCTACAATATCATGTAGTTCATATCAGTTTTCTTAATATTAATCGATAAATATCCGTTAAAATATTCCAAATATTGTTGCGTATTGAAGGATCGATTTCAATCTATGACACTTCCTAATTATTTTTAAAGACGGTGAAGAAACTACTTGTTTAAACTATAAAATTTAATTTGCTTAGTTTCCCATATTTTTCATAATTTGCAAAATGTAAAGTCTTAATGACTTCTAACTGCATTTATCCCTTAGTTTTCCACGGTTGCCAATGGTGAAAAAACTTCATTGAATAATTTCATAATTTCGGAATGTTGTAAATTATATGAAATGTGTAAAATAAATTTCTTTTAAAACATTTACATTTTTAAGTTAAACTTAAAGTTTCATCTCTATCCTCTACAGACTCCTCATGTATCTTCCACCAAAGGCAAGACGATTTAAACTCCTTTATATATTCAGCCGTTACTTATCTCACATCGCTCCACTTAATACCAAAAATGCGGGCTTCCGAGTGCTCAAAGAACTTGAAGATACAAGGAGCTCTCAGTCTTGATTAAATGCGTACTATTTGATGAGTGCCTGGTTCAATTTCCTCCTTTATTTAACCTCATCCTGTTTCACTCCGGTCGAAAGTAATTTTAATGCCGGTTGAAGATGTCGAATCTCCACCTGTTCCCGCCCTTTTATCGATTTCAATACGGAGATGTTACCGACCTCTGGCAACCGGAGCATTTATCCTGTCTCCCCGTAGTAGTAACATCTTTTTTATTTCGATTTAGACTTTTTCTTTCTCTAGATTTAGTCTCTCGTGTCTCAATGTATCGGAGAAAACTTCCCCGAACAACAAGTTAATGTTTGCACCGAAACGGAAGCAAGTGACGTTTTCTATTTCGGCGAAAGCTAGGCAAATGTTTTCTCATCTCTCTCATTCGCATGACTCGCTTCGGGCCATCTGCATTTTTTGGTCCTTGAAGAGTGTCGTGCTGCATTTTTCCCTCCTCGTTGAATGAGGTCGACATGGATGTATTTTCCCCGCTTTTCGTATTTCTCCGAGGGCACTCTTTTTGCTTTCACCTCGTAAATTTTTTGTCGTTTGCAATGCCTAAAGCAAAGATACCGGTACGCACGTTTTGCTACTGACTGGAATGTTAAAGATTTGACGTCTCTTTTTCGACTCCATAATTTCATGTGACAAGTATAGTGGATTTATGAATTTTGTGTGAGGGTTGACTTGGTTTGATGCCTCCTTTTCCCAATTACAGTTTTGATTCTTTTTAGATAAGTTGTCTTTAAATTCAGTTGCCTGAGACTATCTCTGAATGTCCATCTGCATTTCTTGAGAGACATCACATAAATAGCACAACGCTGTAAATGTGATATCTCTCAAGAAATTCAAATAAATTTAGTTATGACTAAGATTGCGAATGAGTGGGTGAATCTAATAATGAGACGTTAAATATAGAAGTTAATTAGTTGAGTTGTGCTCAAATGTATGCATTAATTAATTTTACGCTCATAACTTGCATAGCCGTTGTTATCCACAATCCATATAATTGAGCCAATAACAGGTTCCTTTCTTCTTGCAAGTTCATGTACTAAGCCATTGGACTTTGGCCTTCTCTTATACGTATCGTTAAACTGTCTGCTCATCGTTCCGGTCTTCAGTTGAAACGCTCCGGCGGAAGTTTAGAATCGCATTTTTGCGTTACTTGCGCTAGTGCTACTATGCTGTAATGATTATGGTACTTGAGTCATGATTATAGTAATTTCCATTTACAAGAGAAAGTTACCATCCTAAATAGGGAACATTTCGGGCATTTACCCTTTTCATATCTCCGCAGAGGATTTTGGTTACACCAAAATGTGTAACTATTAAATGAAAATTGAAACATTTTAGCTTAATTTTTCCCCCCTTAATTAAAACCCTTAAATCTTATATATTTTGTAAAAGCATATACACTGACTTTAATTATACGTTATGACTTACAAGTATCTCGTTGAACAATATATTTTGAGTTTTTGAGTGAGTAATGATTTTCGGAAGTCTGAGTGATGATACAGCCCATCGAGAGCCCTTGAGTGCGGCAGATGGAGTCCTGTAAAAAAAAATCTCCTCTTGTTGCGGAAATTTGTCGGAAATGGCCCTTCTTTCCCAGTATCCTAAGCGGGGAAATTTCGATTTATGAGTAGTAGTTATCAATGGCCGTAAACCAATATTATTTTAAGGTTAAATATGTTTTCTCACGCCTTGGTGAAAATATCGACAATAGAATTTAAGGATTATTACTTCTTTTATAAGAGGAAAATTGTTTAGCCGGCTGTATAGCTTGTAAAATTAGGCAATCGGCAATGCCTATAACGGAATTAAATCCCTTACCTACCTGTATTCACTGATGTAATACGTCCCCTCATTTAACTTAACTCACAATAAGTAGATTATATCGAGCGAACGACAGTCTTTCATGCGCAATTTTGCTTCATCTGCGGCCAAGACATTTTTTGCGGAAGTTTTTTTTTCTGGTAAAATAAAACTTCAGCAGCGAGTTGACATCAGTTTCTATTCAATTTTTCAAATCCGCATTAACGGAAACGGAAATATTACGAACTTCGTTCAAAATCTCTCTACTGCGGTGGTAAAAAGGAATCCAGAGTCGTTTACTCCTGTCTCTTTTTCTCGACGCCCCAATTAACCAGTTTATCTCTCAAAAAATGGATGATTTTGCTTCCTGATCCCACACGACAATTACGACCTTTCCATCGGCTGTTCTGCTCGTGTAGAGAAGACCACGAGCTTTAGCTGAGGGAGGGATATCATTCAGTACCTTCTTCCTCCCTCGAAAAACATGAAGAAGTCGAAAAGCCATCTCATACGGATGTCATCCGATCCCTGAAAACATCTGCGAGGACTCCTCCTTCATCGCTTCGAGACCCGGAGACTTAAAAGATCTGCTCTCGTTCGTTTCCAGCCTCCAGAGTGCCTCTTTGGGAGATCGTGCACGTCTGGAGTGAGGCTGGGGAAAGAGGGGTCTTTTCCCTCTTCTTGTTTGCACATCTGCTTTCTTCCCTATCCGCTTCTCTTATGCCTTCCTACGAGTTGACGTCATTCCTCTTTCTGAGCAACCAACAACTCCATCGCCTGTGTCTCTAACCTCCGCCTTCTCTTTGTTTTCCTCCCCTTTATAATCTCTTTCCCGTTTCTCTGGTTTTACGTTTAAGGTATGCCCCCTATAACTTAAGATGGGGGAATGGAATCGAGGCATGGCTAGCCTTGCTCGTGTGAAGTCGCGTTAAAGAACTTATCGTTTCATAAATTCTGATTAAGTTGTACTTCTATAGTCCATACATTGTCTATGTCGGTGATAGGTGAGCGATAGGCTAAGTTGTCATATGCAGACGATTATCTGATTAATAACATTTAATCCGAATTGTAGCTTTTGTGAAGGTAATCTAATTTCTTAGATTGCAGAAATTCCCACCAGAAGTTTGTTTTCGGAAATAAATTTTCTGGAAAAAAGCAGCTTTGGGTTATTGCTTCCGAATTTAACTAATTGTAAATATATGTCACCTAGCTCTTTCAGAGGAATTAGCGTAGCAGTACAAGCTTGATACTCATACATATTCTAATGATAGACAACAGAACTTGTCAGTTTTTGAAAGGGATAAAACCCGGGATGTTGTTTTAAGATTTAGCCTGAGTTAATGTCCAGCGCTTTTAAGACACTAAATAAGTGCTGCATTAAAACTTAATAAAAATCAGAATATGAATGATTTCGTTCATTGAAATCCCCGTATCTTAACATTCCGTTCTTTCTTTCATCCTAAGTTTTTCATCCAAGGAGGACTCTAATGTAAAATCGGGACATATCTTGTCAAAACATTACGCCTAGAGATAAGCCTACTCTTGGAGAGCTTGGCATGAATCGAGGAAACGTAAGAGGAGTCACCGTAACCTTTGAAAGAAAAATAGAAAGAAAGACGCATGCATGAAAGGTGAATTCATTCATCAGTGTGCACGCGATAGTGAGAAAGTGATGAGGGAATTCAGTTTGCATGGTGCGGAAGCCATCTGTAGAACATCAAAAGAGATATAGCATGATAGATATTCATAGATGCAGGTTAGTCATAAAAACAATCGTGATCTCAAACTTAACAAGATTTTTTCCTTTGTTCTGAACGCTAGAATTTTCTCTCGTGCGGATGGCTTTCGCGAATGATTTAAAATTCTTCAAAGACGTTTTGCCTTCTCCGCTACATTTAAAATTTTTTCCTCGTAAAATTCCCCCGTGAAATATTTTCCATTAGCATACATCATCGCCCTCTTCAGCAAAGCCGACTTGGTGTAGTTCCGTCATTATTTCCCTTTCATATTGGGAATATGGTTTCAATTATGTGATACATCTTTATTCAGAAGTAGTGTTTGTGCTTGAAACTAACGGGTCTTATCTATCTCTGTATAAAAATATTAGATACCTCATAAAGCACACTTCATCTGCAATGGTCGCTTGAAATCTCTCTTCAGATTAGATTTACGATCCATTCGTGCCGATCGAAATCACGCTAGGAATCGTTTCTAGGCTCTAACTTACAACTCTGAGCGGTTATTATTATTGTTCTGTTTGACAAAGGGATCTATTTGAAAGGATAGTCTGACAATCTGATTGAGTCGCCTTTGTAACGACTTCATTTCGATTTTTACGGCCGTGTTGGGAATTTTAGCCAATTACCTCGTATCCTTTCCTCATATCCGATTCACGCTTTGAGACTTCTATTCATCTCCATTCATCTTTCGTCTCGATTGAGCTGCTTGCCCCGCTTCGCGCTCTGATTCCTTCCAGGTGCCATTACCCTGTAATTTTATAGCCGCCATTTTAGTTCATCGTTGGCCAAGATTAATTTTATCGCGGATGCGGGGTTGCTTTATTCTCCACTCCCTAATATCTTCTCGTGGTTATTTCAATCTAAATTTTATGCGGCACTTTTCTTACGTTTGGTTTATTGCGTTCGAATCCTCCAACGTGTCGTCTCGCTGCATCATCTCGTCCCACGCCTTCCTGTTATATCCATTCGTTTCTCATTCCTGTTTCATTCATCCCTCCTGTCTTTTCATCACCGCTGCCTAGGAACGCATTGTGTTATGAGCGAACGTTTTCCAGTGATGGATTTCCCGTTACGTGCCCGAGCGATTTTCATCTGTATTACCTCGTATTACGTTCTCCTTCGTGGAAATTGAAACTTTCAGCCTTTCACTGAGTGTTTTTTTTCAAATTTGTACCTTTGAAAGTAATCTCTCGGTTCATTCCTACGAATGTTTTACCTTTTGTATACGTAAATTTTGGTTTATATTAAAAGGAAGAGAGGCGAGATTAAGGCGAAATTAAGCTTCACGATTATTTACATGGAAAAGATATAAAAGGCAAAGAGCCAATCGTGATTTAAGTTAAGCTAATCATTATTTTTTGTTTGGTATAGTCTGAAAGCCAGTTGCGATTCAGTAATTTTGAATTGCTTTCATTCCGTTTTTCCATTCACTATGAGAGTATTTCGTGCTCATTCTTCGGTATGCCTGTGTAGTGTATGTAGAAAAAGGAAGTAAAACCGTTTGCAAAGCTGATTGAATTATCCTTAGAATAGAGATGTGAGGAATATTGTGAAGTTATGCTAGTGAGTTTTTACATCTTGAAAGACTAGTAACATTTTCGCCGAAGGATGTCGTATTTTTCATTAGCAATTATGATAACTCTAAGTCCAACCCATACTTAATTAGTTTCAGAAGAAGCGTTTTCCTATTCCACATATTCGTGCGGAGGCGGTGCGGAAACACAAAAGGCCCCCGCATGGCGGAGCAGGTCAAAATATATCCCTCGCAGACACATAATTTCCTGCTTATCATGTGCAGCAACAGAGTCCGCTATCATTCCGCTACGTCGCTGATTACGAGCTCTGTGATCTGCTCCAATGTCGCCTTTGGGCTTTAATTTGTACTCCATTGGCTTAAAGGAATCGAGTGCCGTTGGGACCCTCCTACGCGGTCTCTTGAGAAATCAGACCTTTCCACTCATCTTCCTCTCTCTCATTGGAATTTTCTCAGGCGCCGAAGCTGTCCACGCCTCTTCCATTTTCTCTCGTGTTGGTCGTTCTCGTGGGTGGCTGTTTACCGGAGAGGGTTTGCCCAACGTCGGTTACGCGTTGTCAATATCTTCCCCTATTTCCATATTGCGATGATATACGCGGTGACGTTTCATTACGGGCGCATATGGTGTGTCGATCGGAGAAGCCATCTATGTCATATTAGCTGCTCAATGGATCAGAAGACGACGTCTTGTTTGTTGCTTTGGAACAGGCTGGGTGATTAGGGTGTTTTATTGGCGCTGTGTCCTGAAAATCTTGTGGATCTTTTGATACGTTTCGTGGATGTTGGGCTGATAGTTGGGATTTTGGTGATTTGGAGTTGGAGCTGTTTCATATAACGTATGCAGAAATGAAGTCTCCAATGAAGGGAGCATTCTGCGTTGTGGTGTGAAGCAGTACATAACGCATCATATTCAGTAAAGAATAAAAAAATAACGAAACATTTCCTTCCAAGAAGCATCTTGATTTCTTTATTTAATCAATTAATTAGTAATTTTTGGAATACAGTCTGATTTAATAATGTAGTAGTATTGATACTGAGTGCTTGTTTACTGCAACATCATGGCAATTGAGTTGAAAGTCTGTTTTTCTGAAACCCTAGTTAAATTTATTTAATTTTTCATAGGCTCTCCAGGACTTAAGATTAATCGGATAGCAATAAATTTGCGTGAATTTAAGTGGCATATAGTGGACGTAATAGCTCTCCTGCTATTTAGTAACAAAGAATTAAGCAGGAATTGCTTTTTTTTAGCTCTATTGGAGTTTCCATTCCTTGAAATTTTGGTTTTATATGAAATGCTCCATAGTATTCCACATTCCATCCTATAAAAAATTTGTCTTTGTGGTGTATTTCCGTAGTTGTTTGATAATGTTTATGAATCCTTCTCGACATTTCTTTTTCAATGTATGATTAACGTTGAGCACAAGTTGGCGAAGTACCTTCATTAGTAACTTCGCACTGCAAGTTAAAATGCTTTTGACGTTTAAATTTGATTGAGTATGCATGCA
Organism: Pachydiplax longipennis; assembly: GCA_036926295.1. NCBI lineage: Eukaryota > Metazoa > Arthropoda > Insecta > Odonata > Libellulidae > Pachydiplax > Pachydiplax longipennis. The sequence continues at coordinate 10,291,457 of JAVFKF010000034.1, read as the reverse complement.
CACGCAATTATTTTATAGCGCCAAGCTTTGTATGGGAATTTCCGGGCACGTAATGGCATTGAAGACTTGCTGTATCGGTTTCTTGTGCGAGGAATTGTTTTGTTATTTTTTTCGTGTCGATCACGCATTTCAAAGTGGCAGACGCAGTGCTTATTTCACCTTCTACCGAGGCACGCTCGAAAGAAAGCGTCACGTGCACGCGCGTCCGATGCGACACTCCGAATTGCGCAGGACGTGAGGGAGTTTCTTTTCCGACTGTTCCGTGACTGCGGACTCGATTCGCGACACAGATAGCGTCGGATGAAAAATGCAGCCGTGTTGTCTCTCAGTGGCATTGCAGAGGATTTCCACACTTGGCTGCCGTAAGCATTCAAATCGCAGGAATACCGATTTGCGACGAAGCGAATGCGTCTGAAACGCCCCAAGGACCCGTGGCCAAAGTAATTCAACTGTACCATTCCAGGCCATTTGCATGAATCTCATCTCTGCAACTGAAATACGAAGACTAGTGGCGTCAAAATTATAATCTTCACTTTGCTCCATCTACATAGACATACTAAGGGTACTCAAGAACGTTAGCAAGTTCTGGTCTTCGTTGATAAATCATCATTTTCTAAGATTATGATTTTAAATTCAAATTAATAATATGATAAGATATACTGGATGAGAACGGCCGTGGGATTAAAAAAATAGTATACTATTACACTAAACTTATAATGTATATTAGAGTTTAGAGCAGATCTCGAAATTTGACATGTTTTCTTTTATTTTAGTGGTTTATTATTTATTTATAGCTCCACGTTTTTTCTATGAATTGAATTTTCGGTTCGGTACTGCTTAAAAATTGATTATGGAGAGGCTCTAAAATACTAGACTATAAAACCCGCGAGGCTAAAAAGTTTTGGAAACGTTTGAGTAGATCATAAACGACATGTGAAAGATGCGAAAAAATCTTTCATCAGAACGATTTTGCAAAACCAAGAAAAATACGAGGAGAAGAGGGAGAGTAATTATTTCGTAGATTTTTCTTTTACGTATGAAACATAGATCTCAAGAAACATTAAAGTATTAAAGGCAATTGAAACTTGGCGTGGAACGAAAAAGAATAATTGTCTGGTGAGAAAACAGAGCTGGAGATGACGGGATAAGGAAGGCTTTTGATCAAGAAAAAAAACAAAAAACGAAGATAGGGAAATGATTGATTCAGAGGGGTTATATATTTGATAGGAGGGGTTATTGCTATAGAGAGTAATGATAGTAAGGATATAAGGGGAAGACAGAGTAGTTGGATCAGGTAAAGAGCGGGATAAATAAAGGGTGTTACGTAGTTTTGAAGACCTTGAGATGGAGTACTAGGGTATGTGTGTAACAATTCTTGCTTTCCTATCATCTGTTGTATATTTTGTTCTTTCGGGGGATTCAATTTCTATTTGTTCTTGGGTTCAGGCCGGTAGGCCAACCACAAACTTCTGGGAAATGGACGTGGTCCATACATTGATTTTTGTCAAAGGTCGCTTCGCAGTTAAAATACACAGAGCAGAGGCTTTGTTTTGCCGTTTTCGGCTTTTGTTTGCTCGAGCAGTGGAGTCGATAATCTGGTGGCAAATGCTGTCACCATTTGGCTTCCCATTTCTCGGAGAATGGGACCGTAACGATAAACAAGTACCTTGTTTTAAAGAGAATTCCTTCCTTGAGATACAGTCTCACGCCTCGTAAAACGAAGCCCCTTAAACTTTCTCCTCCTATTTACTAGTAATGCGCTAATATTTCTGGTTTATCGTTGAAAGGAGCAAATCCGAGCAATTCTGATATCGAAAAACGCTGGTTTATCGGTGTTCACGACCTTCTCCTTTTGCTCTTTATGTAATACTCTCTTTCTTACACCTTTTTCTTTTCTTTTTCCCGGTTGCCACATCGTCCGCCACATTCCATCGATTCTCCTAATTTCCTTATTTCTTCATTCTTTCTAAATTATATTTTCCTTTATTTTCTATGGCCTCGATGGTGGAGAGAATGCCGTGGTCTCTACTTTCGAGGGAATGTTGCTCTCCATTCAACAGTTGGCACAAGGAAATGTTACATTTGTCAAAGGACAAATAGTAGTCATTCATGAAGAAATATAAGACCAAAACGTCTTTTTCAAGGAAAGAAGTACCCTTGTTTTCCTTCGTTGATTTTTCCTCCCGCTATCCAAGGAAAATTTTTCATCTCATGGAGTTGTGTTCCTTAAGACTTATGTCGAGTTCTTTCTCCATTACCTTTGTTTTTAAATCATTTTCCCAAAAGGTAATAGAGGTCGAGGGAAGTACTTGGCGTCATAAATTCAGTCCCTCTTAATGGTTTTGGAGAAGTGTTTCTATTGTACTGTTCTCTCTCCATTCTGGAGTGGTCTTTTTAAGACAAAGCGTGCTTTATTTTCCTACAGCACTTGTCCTAAATAAACATTTCAGTCGACAGGTGTACGCGTAACAGTAGTCATTAAGTAGAGGAAAAGCAAATAACCAAGTTAAACATTTGTATTCTTACTTAAATTAAAGAATGCCTCCAAATACGACCCGGGTTAAATTCCGAATAAAGTACGAATAGATTGAAAGAAATTTTTTATTTTTACTCAACTGTGGCGAATATGTTCCTATGTTTGTGGATTCTTTATTTTCTTCCGAGAAGCATAATTCATATGCAGTTATATTGAGGAAACTTTAAAAACCGTCCCGCTTACTAAATTTTTTCACTTACGTTCCCACTTTCTAAATGTTTGGAATTCCCTAGCAAGAACATTAGACACTTGTTTCTCTTTGTTTTCCCTTTATTCATCCCACGAAAGTTTTTAATTTGACTTTTCTCTCCTTAGTCTGTATCCTGTTTCCCTCTCGCAGAAAATGAATCTTACCAATTTTTATGATATCTTATTTATTTTTTCCATTTTTTGCGCCCTTTCATCGCTGGTGATATCTATCTATGTGAGTCCACTTTTTAACTTGTGTGAATACTCGCTTTTGCGGCTCCTTTCTTCTTTAGGCTTGCCTTTTCCTCAGTAATAATTGTAATTTACCTTTTTTTTCTTCTAATTTTTTCTTTCCCGGTCCTTTTGTATCGTAAGGATTCTATTGTCGCCTGCGGACCTTGTACATTTCGCGACTCCCAACTCGTTTTCCTTCTTCGCTATGCTTACATTACCTCATTTCATCTCTACTTTCACTCATCTAAAGACTTTATTTTATTAATTTCACCGATATATTTTTTCCTCGCTTTTGTCTCGAATTATTTGTTCCTCCTCCCACTGTTTTCTCTTCTTAGGCTCAGAATGAGGTATACTTCATTAACTCTCTCCAACTTTTCTTTCGATGCTTTCCTCACACAATGTACCTTAAAATTCTATGTTCGTAATTTCTAGTTTCTCATTCAGAGCGGCCTTGTCACTCTTTATCTTATGCAGTAAGCGCATTGTGTCGTCCTTGCTTGTGTGTACGATATAAATGAAACGAGCTCTCCATGTATTTTGGTCTGCTCAAAAACACGTTGCAGAAATATGACTCGTGAACAAAAATTTAACTGGGCGAAAGGAGATTATTACACTTTAAAATGAGAAAAGAAGTTGCGTTATCCGCGTTCCAGTGGTAATTAGACCATAGAATTTATTTCGGTTCATTTGCTATGTTAACGAGAAATGTATATCTGTATGGTTTTCGTACAGCACGGTATAAGCCTCCAAATCTACACCAGTAGCTTCCTAAATCTCTATGTGAATAAATCTTTTCATGTCATTCATAGAGAAATCGCAGAAAAGAGCACAGTTAGCATCATTCATACTTAATTAGCTGCCATCTGCCATAAGCAAGACGTATATGAAAGATAAAATGTTCTATATCCTCAATAAAAATGAAAAATATTCTATTCATCAAGTTATGGTAACAGTAACATCAAAGGATCAAAGGGAAATCCCCAATACACCCCACCCCCAATTTATCGTGACTTTCTGAAAACTCGTTTAGTATTTTAGGTAAATATAGAATCCTCGACTTAGTAGTTCAAGGAAAATAAAGGTTTTTATAAAAAATCTTTTTGAAAATAAAACTATTTATTTTGAATTTTTATGGCTTTTAGCTGTATTTTATCTTACAATTGATGTAAAATTGATGAAACACGGACTGACGTAAATGAAATGCTTTGATCTTTCTGCTCAAGAAACATGAACTACGATTAGGTGCACTCTGCTTTTTCGTTACTTGTCTGTTTTTTATGCGTGCGTCATACCTGACCGATCCTTCAGAATTTTAAGAATGCAGCAAAGTAGGAAAAAGACGGAATGATGAGACGTATTTATAATCGTACCTTTTCATAAGAGCGAATTACAGAGTCGCTCGCATCTTAATAATTCGATTAATGCTATTTGCCTCTGTCTCTTATTGCTTCAATCTTTGCTATCATAATTGAAATGTGTATGTTATTTTCCATTCAAATTAGCCATTGAGATATTTCTAAGAATTATTGGGAATTTCAAAAATGCCAGTTTCCGGAAATATTTGTTCACGCATCTTCACCTTGAGTTCAATTATCATGATAATTACGAAGTGAAGAGATAGAATATATTAAGTAAGAGGACAGAAATAGGAAAATTGAAAACGGGATATAGTTTAGGTCAGAGGTTGGCTACCGGCGACAGGATCAGGAAAAGAAATTAACTTCCGTAAGTTAAATTAAGTTATAATATAATTTAGTAAATTTTCTCATTGTAATCATACCTTGCTGTTAATATTTTTTCATTAGGTACTTAGTGGCTTTAAAGAGAAGCTCTGAAGCTTCAGTTGTGCTTTTTATTTTATTCGGAGATTTTCTTTAAGCATTTTGTTTCATTTATTCTATTATGATTTAATGCTACACATTTGAATCCATGCGATCGGAAATTTCATAATAATGTAAATATATGAAGATATTTTGTTAGTCTCTGCTTTTGGGGTCTTTATTGGCACAGACATAGCATATGTACGATGAAGATACGAGTGGAAGTACATCCATCCTCATTATTTAAATGTAGTTTGACAACGCCTACGAGCACTCCACTCGCTGTTTCAGGTACACGCAATATAACATTTTCGGTGCTTATCCATGAAATGTCACCTGTGTGCAGATTGCCTTTCGAATACGACGTGCGCCATTTCCCTACATTTTTCATTTCGAAGGAGAGTTACAGAGAAAGGGGAAAATTGGAGTCTCAATCCCGTAGATTTTTATTCCCTGCTGAGAAAATGTAGAATCTCTCCTACTTCAATTTATATTTCTTTCTTAACTGACTTAAGAGATTTTTTTCTTTTTCATCGTACAACATCTATTCTTAAGCTCTTGGATCCCTCCACTTTCACTCTGTCTTCTCTCAATAGGTTTTTTTGTTGAATGCACGATATGAATACCAACTCCGTCTCCATCATCTGCTCCAACGTCATATTTCCACCGTCGTCCACTCAGTATCACCTTTTTTCTTTTCTTCCATCTCGTCCTTTGGCTGTCCTCCACTTGTGGAAACTCATTTCCCTTTCGGACCTTTTTACTTTTGTTCCCCTTCCACTCATTACTCAGAAGAGTGTAACATACCCTCCGCTCTTTTTATTGCATTTTTTTTTCTCCAAATATTTTAACGTATATACCTGTAACCATGCGAACCTATGAATAAAGGTTTATAATAATAGACGGGCCATTTATAGTTAGGGAAGAAATAAAAAACACATTAGAATAATTCCACGGGTATATTTAAAAAAACACGACTGGTTTCAACTAATAAGACAGTCATCTTCAGGTGTTGGCCATGTATTAATTGATACCGGTCTTGTTTTTAAATACATGCGTGGAGTTATTACAAAGTTTTTTATATTTCTTTCGTTATAGAATTCCACATTGTTACGACTAGCACCATTCAACACATCTATAGTTCGACAAGCGTATGTATCTTCCAATGTGTACAATACTCCATAATACCTCTCCCTTGCTCCTACGAACTTAAGGAATTAAATCATACAATTGCTTTTAATAATTTACAAGCAGATTATGAATGATAGTTTATTTTATAGATTGGTAGGCTTTATTAGTTGTCTCGAGATACCGTCTTTACGTCATATTCATCTCTGTTCCATAAATCACTTCTTTTCTCAAGCTATTCTCGATAGCCCAATAGTTCCCAATCAAACTTATTTGCTCCATCTACAGTCCCGGCGCTTATCCTTGATGTCAATCAGCATTCAGTCGTCCTTTCTACTCGTCTTACCCAACGTATTTCTTATTTGTATTTGAAGAAAGAAAATATGATTTCTATTGTACCGCTTGATATTTATTACCCAACCACCATAATTTTGATGCTTCATTGTCACCTTCTGTCAAAATACAAGAAAAACATAATTTTGAATAAAAAAATTGAATCTCCTTTTCTCTTCTCAACATAACCACAATACCCAACCCCCATCCCCGCCCTTCTTCTGATCATTTCCTTTATAGTTTGTTTTTGTGGTTAAATATATATATTTCAACTTCACACCTCATAATGACACCATCTAATAGTCGTCGGTTTTATAAATATTGCGGGACGTGATAGAAAAAAAATATTTCTCTTCCCATGTGTACCACTATCAAGAAACCGTAGCCAAATCATTCGATTCTGTATCTATTGGAAAAACTATTAAATTTTTTATTCTACTCTCCAATTTTTATCTCCAACCCTTATGTTTGCATACATTTTGATATTTCGATATCCTTTCTCACCTATTTTCCGATTTTCTGTCGGTAGTTCAGTGCTATCTAGTTATCCTGTAATCCCTCTATGCTCACCGATTCAATCCCCCATCATCCGTACGTATCTCGATTCTATCCGAAGCATCATCCTGAAACCTTTATAATCCCTCGTCTCCCTTTCACTTCTTACCCTCGAACCCTTTCACTTGGCGATATTTTCGCTACTCCACCTTCAACGATTTCCAATATTTTATTCTTTCTTCATACTTCTCCTCTCACCGATATTCTCTTTCTTCCAAGTTCAGTCCACCTTTCCTTGCGTCGATCATTCTGCCGCAGTAATGTTCCATGTCATCGTCCTCATCCCTCTGCAGTGCATCCCTTTCCCGCATTCTCTCCTTTAGTCCCTAACCTTTCTTCTCATCTGCCGTCTCATCCATTACCTCGGGCATGCCCAATAGCGCTGGCCAAAATGGTTCGCAGGATCTCTATACAATCTTTCTGCGTCGCAACCTTTGCGAGAATCCCGTGGATCAACGAAAAAGGAGCTTCGTGTTGAATGCTCATTTTATAGTGTAGCTTTGAGGATATTTTTTCTTTTGCGATTCAAGTTGGTAGAGTAAATAATGTACTGATAAAGAGATGTAATCCTTCGATGTATTTGCAGTAGGGTAATCGACGCTGATTAATTCACTTTGTAGCTACATTGAAGCTTATCTAACTAATGCATCTGATCCCAGGGAATCAACGAATTGAAGATTAGGAAGCTCTGGAAGAAAAACCGGTCACAAATGAACTGGAAGAGAGTCTGTTTTATCCCTTCTTCAGCATGGATTAAACGGATACGAAAGATAGCTATGATCCGCTATGAGAGAGAATAAAATAGTGGAATTTTTTGGAACCCTTTACGAACTTTACTGAATCCAATTTCAAATGGAATATGAGCCAATACCATTTGAAAATGGGAAATTTCTTAGGAACAGAATTTCTCTTAATTGAATGGCTAAAGAAATTAAAATGAATAACTTTTTCCTTTTGGTTAGAAAATGATGGAAAAGTAAATATCTACACAGATGGATAAGTTCTCAGTATTTAAGGACTAGTTGAACGGATAAAAACTGGGATTTGGCTGGGAAATGGACTTGTTTTGTTTCGCGCGATCTCATTGTTCAATCTTCTTGTTTTATGCGCTCGATTCAATAAGTGCGGAACACTGCTTCAGCAGAATTTTCCAAGCGATAGAAATAACGAGAGGAAATTCTTCTTGATTTCTTTTTTATATTTCCATGTCTGATTCCGCTGATTTCCATACGCCCGAGGTCTTAAAAAGTCGATAGTGTTCCACAGATCGATAGCAACGGAAGTTGGTGTCGTATCTGAGCTTCATTTGTTTCTTCTTTTACCGGAAGTGGATTGAAGAATGCAGGAAGAGCTCAGCTTCCGTCGATTATCGTAAATGTTCATACTTCCAATTTCCCGTGTTTGCCGTGATGTTTTACTTCGAAGGATCAAGTAAACTTTAAGTGTTCCTTTGCTTCAGCTTAAGTTTATCAGAAAATTGAAGGGTAGATTCCTAAGCTCAGTTTTATCTATAAAATTTAAAAGTTAGAAATTACATTAAATATTTTATTCGTTCAATTGCATTTTGTTAGTCGATTAAGTCATTAATATTTGATCATTTATTCGTTATCGAGCATCATTTACAGAGCTTCATTTCTAAATTAATTTTGATAAATATCTGAATTGATTAGATTTTCCAGTCTTCGGTGTTAATTTTCGTATTTACAAATCTACGGATATATTTATATATGCTTGTCGGAATTCCATGTTTTTGAATTAGATTAAGAGCCATCATCGAATCTTCTAAAATACTTTTGTTTCCGCCTGGAATTAGAATTCGGAGAGAGATTTCGTCATGCGTATATTCGTGGGATTTTATTCTTACCCTTTTGAAAGGATAAAGAGGACTTGTTATGAGGAAATGATCGGCCGTGAAAATTAAATGGGATCATTTCTTTCCTCCATTCCACGTCGGAAACTGTGAATAGAATAAAACTGTCCGGAAACGCCCTGTCTCTGTATATTTTTTCCTCCGGAATAAATTGCGTCGCCGAGGACGACCGTCTGATACCCGGTTTTCCCTTATTTTCTCCTTTCTGTCGGCCGGGGTTTTTCTTTTCGCGAAAGAAAGGCAATTCAGGGTCCCAGAAATAGAATTCCGTGCGGTTCTCGAGCCGTATTGAATGAGAGATTGGAGAGTCTGCGAGAACTCCAGACTACATTTATTTTCGAAGTCAAAATCACGAGAAGAGGTATGGGCTTTTATTATCCCGAAGCGTTATCGCCGCGAATTTTATATTCGTGGTCTCTAATTGTATAGGTGTATTCCATAAAAACTCGAATAAATCAGTCTGTATACCACTGAAAGAGAGTAGAACGTGATTCGTGATTCAAGTAACTTTAAATCCTTTGAGAAAGCCGGAATTAAAAAATTTCAGGAACTAATAACAGCCTAAAATTTGAACTTCATAATTCGGGAACTTTATATTTTTTGAGAATCTTTGATTTAATTTCGATATAAGGCTTAAGAAAGTCATTTCCAGATTAAATATTAAAGTTTAGTTTTTGATGTAATGCGACTTATTAAGTTATGTCGATGAAATTTAAGCAGATCCATTTGAGGGATAACTTTCATTTTAGTAATTATGTGGCCGATTCCGTGTTGTTACTAATTTACGCAGAGAAAGTGAAACGCGCTGATTTGCTTCTGATTAATTAGCAATGTGTAATGATCACTTGTTGTTCTAGGGTACATAACACCATCGAAAATATTTAAATTACGATGAAATGAGCAAGTATTGCTTAATAATTTGTACCTATGGCAAATATTTGTACCGATGTAAGCTATCATAATCTCTTCATTTAACAAGTACGTTATTCCAAGCAGCTGTGTATATCGCCTATATCCTGAGCAGGGATTAATATTTTCTCTCGTTTTAATCGACCATTCGAGCGTTCCGTGCGCTCGCGAATCCCCATATGTGTTAAATATGAAATCGAGCATTCCACCCAAAAGGGCCTCATAGGCCTTCACTCGACGAAAGCAAAATATTCCCCAATGTCTCATCCAAACAGCAGACATCTAACGGAACGTAACCTTTCCGAACCTTGACCTTGTTCTCTTAAACCGAGCAACGCGAATCTCGCTTGTTATGTAATAAAAGAAGAAAAAAATGCGCGACGACCTCTATCGTAACCTCGACCCCTGTCGCGAGGTCCTCGTTCGCGGAGCATTTTTTTTAATGAGTTTGGAAAACATCTCGCTTCCGTGGGCATGCATGAATGCCCAACTCGCAGTTAACCTCACTAATGTCCCGACGACCTCATCCCCGAGGAGGGATTTTAACCCCTAACGTACATGCGTACATCTCCCTCATGTGTTCATTCACTTCTTTGGGTCTAAACGCGGGGAGCTGCAAGGGCATCGAACCGGAGTCGAACCGAAAAACGATCCTTCTCCCGGAGTGAAAACCGATCCCCAGCCTTACTCTTGCTTTAAAAAGATCCTCGAACCCCAACCGAAACCGGATAAGTTCTTTTTCCCGTTCCGATTATCGATTCTCATTCTCTTTAAGTGTAACAATCGTGATGTTTAATAAACATATACAACTGTGACTTGCATTCTCGAAAGAATATCTAAGTTTAAATGGCCAAATTTATTCTTAGATTATTTCGAATGTTTTATTCCTAAAATTTAAGAGAAATTCTATTTAAGGATCATGTATTATATAAACCTCGAACAGGGATTATTCTCCTGAATAGTCAAGTAGGTGTGCTACCTAATTGGGTTCACCTTGTTGACAGCTGTCCCTGGTTCGATTCCCGGTGGGAGCTCGCTTGTGCGGAATCATCTCAAAAATTTTTTTCACGATACATCTAATACTATTTTATCGGAGCGAAAACATATAGTTCGAACCGGTTCGGCGGTCATTACTGGAGTGAGACCAATCCGAAGTTAGGCGTGTTCATCGAATCGCAGCGAAAATCGGCGCGGAGATAATTACGGTTCGAAGTCCTGAGTGAACGTCCTCCGGAAGCACATGGGGTGGTAAAAATCCGTGTGTCAGTGAAAGGAACGTACGTTGCGTAGAGAAAGCACGGTCACTCATTGAAAACCTATCGGATTCCGACACCCACGCCCTCTCCCACGCGTATTCCCTACGCACTCTCTCTATCTCTCTGTCTGCAGCCTCCCACGCCGCCAACGTGCGTTATTGATCGTACCCCATCCGACGCCCCCTTTTCTGGAAGGGGTGTGAGGGGTCGACGCCCTACTCCAGGGTATGGTCAGGGTCATGGCGAGAAGGTCTAAGTCGATCTATTCAAGAACGCGTTCAGGAATTGTCTAAGGCCCTTTATGTTCGCGGCGTTGTTTGAAGGATATCTCTTTTGATCGGCGGTTCTTCTGTGTTTTCCTTTTCGGTTGTTTCTTCGCGCCTCTTCGTGTGATTTTTGGCTTTTTTCCAGTCGTCTGACACCCCACGGCGGATCCCTCGGTGGTTATTAATTTTGCGGAAAGTGGGTTTCTCCCTGAGGATCAAATTGGTTTTGCTCGCTTTTTTGCTCGTTTACAGCCGTTTTATCTCCTTTCTTTCGTCGGCTTTATTATTCAGACTTAACCAGGGCCGGATTAAGGAAGGTTGGCGTCTTGAGGAGGCTTTACTCATTGATGGACCACGAAAATGTACGAGTCCGTGATAGAAAATGTATGGAATCAAATCAGGCTTGACTTCTTGACGAACTATGCATGAAAATATAAATCATCGAAAAAATCGTATTTCTGTTTAAATTCAATGATCACAAAAAGTGTACAAACATTATTGCATAATACCAAATTAACAATGAGCAATGAAATTTAAATTTTCAAGAATGTAACAAATACTTTATGTAAATGTTTTTAAGTATGGAAAAGGAATTTCTTTATAAAATATAAGTAATTAAATATTATTTAATTGCACTAAACCGCAAATTCGAGGATGCCATAAGGGTCTTCATTTCTTATTTACTAGTTTGGAAGCCCTCAAGTCATCGCCATCCAGAGCTGTTGCCATATTGGCTTATCCTTTAAGCCGGTCCTCCGTGTAATCTACGCCTGTGACGGCTGGGATTGATTTTTGAAATTAATCGCCCACTCGGGCCTGTTTTGATGTTTTCCGGATAGTTTAAAAAATATGGGTCCAATTTTCATCCCTTCAATAGGAGGCGACGCGTAACCTCTCGATCACGCAATAATTTCTTCGATAAACGGCTGCTATTGATAGACGCTTCGACGCAAAAATTTTTTAGCTCCCGAAAAGTGAAAAATATTCATCCTTCCGTTCTGACCGCCGAATGCTTCCATTAGAGAGCAAAATGATGCCAAACAATGTGTTAAAGGTCTCTTCACAGTCGCTCTTCCAACGCAAATTTCTCCGAACTGACGGCCAAGGAAATTAGATTTCGAGCGTTTCTCTTCGCGATAATTCTTCGCGGTCGCTTCGATGGGTCGACCTTGCAATCGAATTACTTTCTCGTTTCCTGCTCCATTAACCTCGCTGAAACGTATCGATTCTATCGGAAATCCCGTCTCAGTCCTGCTATTTCTTTGGCCAGTTATATGGGGGTGATAGTCTTAGTGGAATATCGCTATTAAAAAGGATCGGTGCCATAATCTTCATCCTTCCGTCATTCGTCGCCTTCGTTTCCAATAATCCTCTTTTTCTAGAGATTTTTCCCATTCGCTCATTGCTCCAACCCCTCATGTCTTCTCCGCATTTCTTCTCTTTCATTTATCACAACGATTTTTTTTCCACGACACGCCTCCCTCACGTTAATCTCCCACCCGGCTCTCTCCGCTACGCTTCCTTTATTTTAATGCCTTCTGTAACCCATAGCAACCGTCCCTACCTCTCCCTTTCTGTGCAGTCTCCACCTCTGTCATCCCATTTCTCTTATTTTCTCCATTTCTCTACGCGGGACGTTAATCATCATTCTAGACCATTCCGTTTTTATTGCCTGAGTTTCTTTGTTCCTTATCCCCTGCATTCAAAGCCCTCTCGCTTAATTTCTTTTCCTTTTCATACGTCTGTGCTCATCTCTTTTTTGCTATCATGCTTTTTTGCTATCGTTAGTTGATGAATTTTTCTTTCAAATCATTTGATTTTTCCTTAATGTAGAGGAAGGTTTAATTATCGTGATTACTTATAACTATAAGTAAATTTTTCATTGTCCACCGTCTTACTGAGTATTTCCAGAGGAACACTTACTCCCTCGTGGTACGGAGATCTTGTAGGTAGGGTGAGTAGTATGTAAATTAATTACGTGTTATTGTCAAGTAATCCGCAAGTAATTCTTCACTAATTTCACTTTCAATTCAATTCAATGATATAACTGTTGAGAAACATTATCCTGGTATTCTCTATTGGTACATTGATATATTTCAAAATTTATTTCCTCTTCTGACGAATTGGGAGTATGGAATAATTTACTTCAAAGAAAAAGGGTCGAGAATCTCTACTGTAACTATTCATTAACTATTCCATACGACTGAAATTTATTGCTGCAAATCCATTTCGTAGATTGAATCTAGTTGAATAAATTTGAACTATTTTGTGCGTAATTTAATCGACTGGATAATACGTAACTCTCTGAAACAAAAAAAATATTGCAAACAAATTAGGAAGTAAGTGGGTGTGTTTATTATTTACGACAGCTTAAATACCATATGGTCCATCGATCCCATGATAAAAACGTTTGGGACTCGTTGGTGTAAGAATAAAATTCATCCTCGTGGTAAAGTTTGTGCTGACGAAAAGGTAGAATATAATTCTGTTTTCACCAAGCTCATTATGCAATTATGGGGGCTTTTAAAGTAGCTATAAATATTATCTGCGGAAGTTCGTTGGTTTTTGCTCGCTAAAGTAACCTGAGAGTAAATTAAAATTGCAAGAGATCGTTTCTCTTGAAATTTTTATATCATATCGCATGAATAGTTCTTCATTCAGCCATCAGCACCAGAAATCTTTCGTATTATTTTAGAATGAATATCTTCGTCAACATGTCAGTGAATATTTCCACCGGAGATCTTTTCCTATTGGAAACCACCGCTTTTCACGCAAAAGAGAGCGTATGCCCGCAGGGAGAATGAATTTGCCGTTGATATCGCATTGTAGTTTCTCTGTTTTCCCTCAAATTTTACGTTAAATTCGCTCGATTTTCAGAATGGCTTTGGTCCCCTGAGGAGGCTCGCTGAATGATTAAAAGTGGTCGGAGAGAGGTCTCCTTTCCAAAATTAAACACCCTAATTCTTTTGTAATTACTCCGAAGGGGCGAGTCAGCCATACTCTAAGAGCATTACGGTCGACCTCAATCTTCTCATGGAAATGTTTCGGTAATCACTTCTCTTTCCCTCTATTTCCTATCCTCTGGTGACATTTGAGCGTAGAGAATTATTTAAAATCGAAATAAAACCTCACAATTTATTCAACTCTCGTTCTAAGCTTATGAATGCATCTCTTTTTAAACAGTCATGCCGCGTTCTCTCCCTCGCGGTCTTGTTCTCCTTTTTTAGAATTATCTACACTCGCACGGATCAAGTCTTTCCTTTTATTTCATACCCTTTTCCTACCGGCTTTGTATTCCCCCTTTTTCGTCGCTGCTTTTTGTTTCTCTTTTATTTCTTTTCCATCCCGCTCTATTCTTCTTTCGTCAACTTTATCCTTTCTAAAAATCTTTCCACCGGTTTCGGTTCACGCAGCTTTTCTATACCAAAAACCTGCGTTATTCTTCCCTTAAATTATGCTTTTTTAACGTCGTTCTCGCTGTTCTTCGGGATAAAGACTCTTTTTCTTCTCGGAGATGTATTCTCTCGGAGATAATAGTCCAAGTAAATCCTCCTTTCTCTTGTTGCTAAATCTCGCTCCGGAGAAGATGATACCTCGCGAGACTGTTTTGTGATTCACTCTCAAGGCGGAGAGGTTTAGCGAGAAACGCGCTTCGTGTTTCTATTAAGAAAAATTTCTCTGGAATGAAAAGAAGGCGGAAGGAAATCGTATTGCTCTAGAACGGTAATAGTTTTCTTTTTCCTCCGCTGGGAATCGTATTTTGATGCACCGTATGAGTTAATGGATTTCGAGGAAGAGAAAATTCCTCGAAAAATCGAGGAGATGTTTTCAGAGAAGCTTGCATTCAAATGTTGTACAAAAGTGAGTTCGGTTAAGTAATGATTCAGCTTGAACTATTTAGGAGCTAATGGCTGTGTATTGATTGATGCAGCACTAGTATTCCTTGGCGTTATTTATTTACGTCCGCCTACGCAAGCGTATTTTGTAACCTGTAAATATTTTTAATCAATGTATAAGAGGTATATGACAAGTATATTTTTATTTTAAATGGATAAAAATACGCTGAAAAAGTTGATACCTCCACCGTAATCTAAAATCGCGATCAGACACTGCTCATGATCAATCGGTAGCAGTTTTTGCGTTTTAGGTAATATTTATTTAAAAATTCCAAATTTCATTGCAAACTCTTTAATAGCCTCGAATTCTTATTTGGTTTTTAGGATAAGTTGGTTTATGAAGTATTTCACGTTTTTAACGATGTAATGGTGTAATTTGTAATAGTTTAGCGACGTGTCAATTGAGTCGGGAATAGAGGATCTCTCTATTATCGCAAGGACTTGAATGAATATTCCAGCATTTATTTCTGCTCAATCGACTGGTAGTGATCCCAGAGTTTCTCGCTATTGACGGCTGAAAGCGAATTCTCCCGGAAGATTTCCCTCGAAAAGTGTTCCGTGGCAACTTATCTCGGGAGATTGAATGGATCTAAAAGTTCTCCCTCGATGAAGGTTCGGGATAAAGTATTCGATCCCTTCGGCTGAGACGCAGCGTCTGGCAGTATCGGAACAGGGTGTGGCTGCGGGCGGCGACCGAATGGGGGGGCGTAATGGAAAGCCTTGAGAGTGTATTAATGGCGCCTTAATGAATGCGATTAAACGCTTCTTGATGTTACTGTTTGTGCGAGAGTTTCGAGTGTGAGGATGCGATGAAAGTGAAGGGGGAAGATGTCTGAGGAGCGATGTAGGAAATGTCTGGAGAGTGATGGATGCAGAGGATCCGAAGGGGAGAAGATGTGCGAGATTGGAAAGCTAATGGCAAAAATGGGAATGTGATATTTCTAGCGTCACTCGTAGGTGTTTAAGGGTGCATTTTCGGGATCAAGTTGTCTGGGTCTCCGATGAGTGGGGAAAATGAGAAGAGGTGGTTTTATGTTAAAAGGAACCTTTTTTAAAGGTGCATTTCCAATGCGATAAAATTTCGAATGTGTTTTAAAGATTCCATCGTCATCAGACATAAATGACGGGAAAAATTCATGATGATGGGTAAAAAGTTCGTTAAGTTTAAATTTCTGATGTTATTTAAAAGATGAGTAAAATTTTATAGAAAAATTTTCGGATATTTAATTAATATTCAGTTGCATGTATGTACCTTTGGAAGGTGAAAAAGTAAGCATCCCATATAGACATTTCCATTTAGTTCCATTTCCATAGTAATAGCTCAAAATTTCGCAAAAAATCCTCTGCGGCATTTTTTATTCGTAAACCCCTTAGTTTGTTAAGTTAAAGCTAAAAGGGCTGCGACATTCTTTACCTAAAAACAAGGCGTTGGTAATTTCCGAATTCCATTTCCTGGGTCCCTTTTCTGTATTTTCGAATGAAAAATGCCTTTTCAGAGTTCCTGTTGAACTTTAAAAATTGGAGGGAAATACTATGGCTGAAATGTAGAAATTCTTTCTCTGGCTACTCCTCCTGAATATGAATGACTGGGGGATCATTCGAGCGTTAATTATTCGCTTCGTGTGAAATAGATCGCTGAAATATTCGACGCCTGGGGGGCATTTTAATTCTTCATGAACAATGCATTCCCATGATACGCATGATATGTCGCTTTGGCTCGAATCGTCGTGAAACAGCGGCTCTTAGCGGGGTTAACGATTCGAAATTTATGTATCGCCAAATCGTTAGCTGTCGATTCATGACTTTTTCTGCACAAACTCTGAATTTTATTTTGATTTACGATGACCACCACGTTCTGGTTACTCTTTCGTCATTTTAGTCGTTTTCGTCAAGTTTTGAATTTTTATAACTGCTATTGCTTACGAGTAACAATGTAAATCTTGTCGACAAAGTTTTTAGATAACAAAGATATTTGTGTTTTCGGTCTCCGTTAAAGAATGATTTGTTATACATTTGAGCATATACATGTATACAAATAAAATCAAATATAAGACCGAGATATCTTTGGGGCTGCCCATTCTTGCTCACTAGTAAGTGTGCGGTAATGGTGTGTATGAACTTACTATATACGGTTTCTAACACCAGTTTATAGAAAATTCGCATTTCTTCCGATGAAGGCGATTCCGGAACGAATCGATTCGCTATCCTAGGTATTCTCTCGTTACTCTCGTTGCAGTACACCGCAACAATTACAATTTATCGTATTTTTCTTGTTATATGAACCATATCCATTTCGTTTAGCGTAAAATACATATTTATGCTTCTTAAATTCGACTCAATTTCCTAATTAATGTTCTGCACGCTGTTTAGGAATGCTTTAATGTTTTAGAATTTTTAAGATACCAGAATCATGAAACTTAGCCAAGCTGAAAATTAACCTCAGTGTGTGTTATTCTTTTACGCTAAACGTTCTAAATTTCTACGATATATTTCAACAGAATCAGTTAATTTAACGGAATCAGATGAAAATTCCAGCATCTGATCATTAATTCTACCTTACAGTTTTCTTCCATTAGTTTCTGCTTCTGACCATTTCTGCTAACCATCTTTACCTGTGCGTATTTTTGGAAAAACTACACTTTTATGACGTGGAATTACCAAAAATTCTTGGTAACTACACAATGCCTTGAGCTTTTAATTCAATTTTTCCGTTTCTAGGATTTAGGTTTTGAATTACATAAAGATTCTACCTCACGAAGTAACGAGGTGTAATGGTGGATGCATAAGTATCAGGATGTGTAGATTTGCTGAGGCGTCAGGGTCCCTGAATCGAATAATATTTTAATTATTTCTTATGAAATCTAATTCTGTTTGATTGAAACATTTTGAATGGCATTTTATGATTTGAAGATTTATGGCTTAGATTCATATTACGTGGAATTAGTTAGTACGATATTTTAGCTTGTCGTGCGATAATAATCCTTTCTAAATATATGATTAACAGAAATCTATTTTATTGTAAAATATGTTTCATTTTCAAGGACAAAGATTTCCTTAAATGTTTTTATAAATATCCTTTTATCTATGTATATGCATCTAGTTTTGATATTGGGTTTGATTTTCAATATAATTATATTCAAAATATGTTCATTTTCTTGCATTTTGTCGTTTGGTAAGAAGAAGCATCAGTGAAAGCGTTTCACTTAAGCTAATAAAATGTCTCCGTGAAATATCTTTTACATTAGAAGTGAGTTTTCCTTTATATTCTCGAAGCAAGCAATATTTTCTACCATTTGTTTACTTGGATTCAGCACAAGACAACTTTTGATAATTTAGCAATCCCGTTTGTTCTTTCACTAATCGGACACATATTTCTCTGAGAATTTTTGAAATTGGTCATAAATCTTTCAAGTATTAAATTACGTTTAAGTCCCGTTTCTGATTTACGATTATGTTAAATACGCGACTGTGCTCAACTTCGTTGACCTCCTTATGGTCTCGTGAGGGATGTCACATTAGAATTCGTCAGAGGTATTTTTAGCTCTGCGCAAGCATCGTTTTCTTTCTGGATACGTGCGCTCGTAAACCCTTTCTTCCTGATCTCTCTTTTCGCGAAGTTTTCTCCGCTGCCGATTACGCAGTCTGTCATCTTTTTCGAATCACGCTTCCTCTCTTCCGATATTCACCATCTTTTTCCCTCGCGACTCCGTCCCTAATGGTCTTGCCTTTCCGGGTCATGGAGGAAATTTCCACGCCATATCTTCCCTCTTTTTAATGGATTCGCAAAAGGATGATCCACTGGGAGAGAAAAAAGTACGTATTTGAAGCGGTGTAGATAACCTTCCAAGCGAGCTTGAGCTGAATTTATGAAGTTATGAGTATGGTTAAAATCAAGCTGTACCAAAATGGCATTAGGGAAAATTTTTCAGTTTCGCGGTGAACTAGTTAAATAACGAGGATTGCTCACATGCTAAGAAAAATACCTGGCCTTCTTGATTTTATTCGTAGAGGGCGTTGTAACGTTTAGTTCTCTAAATGTTCTTATTCTTAATTGCTCTTGGTCATGGGTTTTAATGGTCGCTTTGATAATTCTCGGAATGTGGGTGAATCCTCAAACTATTTGCGGCGACAAGGCTCCTAGATTCTTCGGTACGCCACTGGTGGTTGAGCTCTAACAATTCTGTCTTTAAGTAACGAAATTCATTATTGCCTGTTAAGTGTATACGGTGAGCATCTTTCTGAATATGTTTTCCATTAATTGTGGCGTCTTTTATACGTTTTTTCTCATATTTAATTTACAGCCTTTCTAACAATTTATTTAGACGATTTGAGTAATTTATCGCAGAATTTGAAGAAGTAGGAGAGGATTAAAGTACCTTTTGGTAAGATGAGTTGCCGTAGCACTCACACTGACCCTATGAATACCTTCATACAGTTAAGTAGTTAAATTTTTTTATGTGTACAATATTTTTTCTCTTTTTGTTGTCCAAAAATTATTCTGATAGCCGATCAGAATTGATCATACGCTGTATCGAAGTGAAATTTTAGCGAGCAGAAGATGTTAATATATTTATTTATTCAATTCTAGAAAATCATTTTCCAAAAATTCAAAGTATGCCCCCTCCGTGGTGAAAGGGTTATAAATTCACAGTATAATTGAAAGCTAAAAATATATTTGAAAATGATGTTAAAAACTCTCTAACAATCATTTTCAGTTATCCATTGCCTCTCCTCTTTTATATCAGAAGGAAAGTATGATATCAAAAGAAAAATTGCTTCCTGTAATCGAACTTACACATTTATTTTCGTTTCTGTGTATTTGATGTCGCTAATATTTCAGAGAATTTGTAGCATAGTTTGAGTAGTTTGATTACATTCTTGCTATCTGAAGATAACATTTATACGTGTGGCTTCCGCGTATCGCGACTTCCTACTTATTTTTCCTCCCCACCATGTTTGAGAAAAAGGATAGCACCTCGATATACAGGGGAAGAATAACCCACCTTATTGGGGCTCCAATTGTAAATTCAACTCCATCGCAGATATCTTTTTGTGGTGACTTTTTCGAATTTCTTTAATTTGCCGAGACTTCCAGAGAAGAGAATAATGATCTCATTGTAGTATATTTACTTTTAGTATTTTAAATGTTTAAAAAGTAGCCAAAGAGCATATCTGATTTCATTTTTTCACCTGTTCTCTTCACAAGTACTCGATGGCCTTGAAGTGAAGCAGTAGCTGAAACGGGCGTCGATCCCGTTATCGTTAAAATCCGCGAACTAGCAAACATCTTGTGTACTCATAATCATATCCGAGATTGGCCGGAAGCGATAAACCGAATTCCATTAATCTTTTTCCTTTCGCTTCCTCTCGATCTCTATCCAATTCCTTCGCAAGGATTTGATTAATTGGAGGAGCAATTTCTATATTATGTCTTTAGGGTATAACTCCACCATCGTATGAATTCCTAAAATTTTCTTTAGCTACTTGGATATCAGAAACCTTCAGGTTGCCATAAAATTTGGAATGGGAAAACCGATATTTTTGCCAAATGATGTTATTTTTCAGTTAAAACGTGTCTAAAAATATTCATTTTCTAATATTTTTGTGGCTGTAACTCCAATTAGTATCAAGTGTCAAGGCTGAAAATATCAATCGTAAAAGTAAAAAGCTGAGAGTACATGAGAGGGAGAAAATATAAATGCGCAAAAATACGAGAGGAAATGAATTTTATTTAAAAGACCGACGTATTTACTTGTACATAAAACATTCTGAAATTAATTTTTATGGAAGTTCCGGTGAAGTATAAAAATGTGCGTGCCGCAGGTGGTTGGATGAAAACGTAGAAGTGACCGCGTACTGCCAGATGGTCGTGGTCTGAGGCATACTGAGGAATCTGGAGGTCCTCTAGCCGAAAGTATAAGTGCCTTCTCCCATTGGGAGGGTTGTGTGCCCTATCGGTATGGCCCTGGTCGTGGTTATGATTTTTTTATCCCACTCTTGAGGATATAAAATACACTTGCATGTTCCGCTCTTCGCAGACGTGCCATGTTATTCGGTAGTCGTTGTTGGATCTAGGCTATGAGCTTTTCAATTTTGTGGTTCACCCCTTACTGATGCGTCAGGACTGTGTTCGGCTCCTGTTTCAGTTTGTTGGTTCGTCTTCGGTGGCGCAGCATTCATAGTGCAATTACAAATATATCTTCGTACGGGATTAGGATCGGCGGTGCTGCCGCGTGCCACCGTTATTCGTGACGGCAGGTGAGGAAAGAGCAGCTGGTGCTCGCAGGTGGCGCAAGGGGTTTATACCCTCCGACTTACCGGCGATTCCTTCCGGAGATAGGGGAGGAAGTGCGTCTCGGACAATAGGGTGCTATACCTCCTATCTCGCTAAATTTTAATTCGAGACTTCGCTTTCAGCGATTGGTTGTCTAAGGCGCCCGTCTGTCGGGGCCTTCCTCGCATCTTTCTTTATTTCTTCATCAAGGAAGTGGTGGCTATTGCTTCAGGAAGGATGTTGAGCGTAGTGGTGATATTTCTGAGCGATGAGTAACTCTGCTTGATTTCCCTCCCCATGCGATTAGAAGGACAGAGGTAGTTTTAAAGAAACTCGAGGGATATACTAGATACATATCTACAAAACAAGGACGTTGTTTATGTGTAAATCTTATAATTTGTTGAAGGGGGTGAGCAGTCCTATTTAAACTAAAAGGCTTAAATTTGGAAATAGCATCTAAGATTTTTGTAAGATTTGTTGAAAATTTGTTTTAAGTTTCTCTGCATCGATCTTAACTTCTGCCTTCAAGCTAGGTGTAAATGGAGTTTTTAATTTGAATGCAATTCAGTTAATAATCTTAAGGATTGTAACGCATAAATATCCTCTTTAAAAGTAGCTTAGATATATATGATTTCGTCGGTAGAAGACTGGTAAGTTCAACAATTTAACCATTTTTGGACGCGTATTTTAGGTGTTCAAGAATAATTTTGTAGTTGTTTGTTAATGCACCATTTAATGATCAGTCTAAGGAATAGTTCTGTCTCTAGGCAAGCTATGTTTTGTTGCTCGTAATCGTTTATTTAAACTTCAAGATCATTTAATTTGATATAATTTCTGTGATTAACCGTTATTTTCCTCAGATTTAAAGGACTGCTCTTTCAAACTTAGCGTTGGAACTAAAAATTCCAGCGACGGCCTTCATGTCGTTGATGTAGGTTGTCGCCAGCATCTTCGACGTCCTTAATTAGCGCTGTTGCAAATTTATGGTCTTTTTTAAAGTTTTTAGGACGCTTAATGAATAAGCCATGTCTGTGGCAGATAGAGATCTCACCCGGCCTTGCTTTCCCAGAAGCTACGGCGTTAATAAGCCAAAAAGGGATGAGCTCCGCATTCCTGAAAACTCCGTCTACTCTCTCTCCATTCATTTTGTACACTTTTCAGCCGAACGACGCATCCACGACGTCAACTGTTCTCGCAAATGTGTCTTTCACGAAAGAATGCCTAAAAAAAGATATGAATGAGCGGGTGAGGTTAGAAGTGTGTTGCAATGCGTGTGGGTGACTTCCTCTGCACCCACCGCACTCGTGCCGCCAGACAAGTGAATAACATATTGTTCGAGTCTCTCCCCAAACCGCCATGCATAAATCAAGCGTCGGAGGACTTGCTCACGTTTCACGGACACGGGTATCCGAATTTGGTAGTGAATCGGGGTCATCAACCTTTTCGTGTAAGCTTCCTCTTCTCCTAGTTTCTTCCTCTTTTGCGCTTCCCTCCCTTTACTATCCTTTATTCTGCTCCATGCATTCTCCTACAAGCACAAGTTCTTGACTATAAATTTTTAATCGTTCATTATTTATCTTATGCTCGGAGATACGGCCTTGTCATTTTTTCTCTCCTCATTATCATGTTATTTATTTTTCAGTATTTACTGTTTTTTTAATTTCGTTCCCATTGTATTATACGCATGAAGCAGCATGACTCAGAATTTTTGTTTAAAGACTGTACTTCGGAGAATTCTTTCTGAAATCAGAATTTAGTATTTTACATCATCGAAAACCACGTATGTACAAAAATGAGAAATGCATTTCTTGCGGAACATAAAAATTCTTCTGTAGAATAAATGAATGAATTCTTTATTCAGGAGAGGTCCAGCACAAATTAGCCTCTCTTCCGCCAAACCTCATTTTTCATGTCAGATTTTAATTTAATGTTACATTTAGAAGAGAAAATATACATAAAATATAATATGATTTTGGGTTTGAAGCAAACGATCCGATTTTCAAGTCGTTCGGCAGTCTTCCGTGGAAAATATTCGAATAGAGCATATTTATTTTAATTTCTGAAATGCAGGATGTCACGATGACTTATTATCACGTTTCTCTTGCGTACAATTTTTTGTATACTGCTTGTCAGGACTTTCATCAATCGGATTTGAGGTTCTAACCTCATCAAAGATAGGTTTCTCTTGCTTTGATTGGTGTTTACTCATCATTTTGGTTTGTTATTTCTCATCCCGTTTCTTTCCTTTATTTGCTTGGCTCACGTATTGCAGTAATGAAGATGAATTTCTCTCTCGCTTTCACTTTTCGCAGACTCTCGGAACGCTTAATTTGGTTGCTATTTCATGCGTGCGATTAGTCATATATCTGGCAGATACCTGTCCCATTTAAAGAAATTATGGAATGTTTAATTTTTTTCTTTTTAGCTTTCTCGTAATTGCGGAAGACACGGAATGGACAACTCTATTTATGCAGGCGTATATTCGCACGAAAGCGTAATATTTTTATTCTCTTTCTCGTCCATATCCCATGTCTCATTTTTTTAGCGTAACTTTAAAGAGCTTCGCGGATGAGAAAGGTCTTGGCGAACGCGAGTGAATGGGAAAAGCTGCCGAACGAAGACCCCAAAGAGATTTCTCACGCGATGAAAATCCGTGGGGACTATAGGATCAGAAAAATAAGCGGCTTTGCAGTATATCCGGATTTCGGTTAATCTTCCGTTCCAATTCGGTCGATTTCAGTTATTCGGATTTACTTCTCACCGGACTTAAGTGATTATCCGTCGAAATCCACTCAATTTGCTATTGCCAAATTAGCGAAAGTTCTTAGAACACCTAGGAAAGTGTTGAGTATGACGTGGTAAACGCTTAAGACGTTTTTGTTCGAAGTTGATTTAGGTGTAGAATTGAGAGGAATGAAAAACTAGATTTGAGATTACTTACCCTGGAGTTGATCCACGGAAAACGTCCACGAATCACTGTGTCCCCCAAAATGATTACATTGACTTTTTTCTTTGTAGTAAATAAGTCTATCGCAAATTTTATCCCTATGTTGACTATATCAAGGTAATCCGTCAAATACTCTATACGAAATTAATTATAACAAAAGAAAAACAACTGCAGCTTTTAATTTGAAAATGTAACTTTAATAATTGTAAACCAAGAAAATGAAAGGCGATCAGCTATTGCGCCTAAGGAAGATACCGAAGAAATTCAGTTAAAATCATAATGTTGTTTTATAATTTTATTATATATAGTACATAATTTTATTATTTTATTTTTCATCCACATAGTAAATCTACGGAAAAAGCTTCTTATTGGCTAATAAAACCCCTTTATGTAGATCCTCCGTGGGCATTGGTAATATCTGTACATGTAATTTACGATCCAAGTGTCATTTGGGTAAGATATATGTAGAGCAAGACAGATACAAAATTTGGCCAACGATTTAATAATGCCTCTTTATATGGAACACCATTCTGGTCATCGCATTTCGCACCATCTGCATTTCGATATAGGGCGACGCATTGCGGATTTTTTCACCGACTGCCAATTTTGCTCTTTTCCTGGAAAAAATCTCGAATCAAGTGTGCATCTCTCAGGTCCCCGACCCCTTGCTTAGTTCATTAGCTATCATGACAACTCTTTCCCCCTCCTAAGCGCATAATTTGTTCCATTCATTATTTTTCCATTCCTCTCAGCCCACCACCACCGTTAAAACCATTGTGGACTCCATTCTCTCCCCTTCCTTTGTCGTTCTCTGGCATTGTTCTTCTCTCGAGATTATTTCCACGTTTTGTCATAACACGGCCCCTCCCACTTCCCCTCTTCATTTACCCCACTCCCTTCCCCTTTCAATAATTTCGGAGGATGGACCCTTTTTTTTAATAATCTGGCGCATGTCGTGGTTTAGCTCTCTTCCCCTCTTTCCTAAGCGATTCCCCCCATTTTTTTCTAGTTTTCCGCTCGAGAGGCGAGAATGATTCTTTTAAAGAGGCGGAGATTTTCCGCGTGAACAAAACGGTCATTTTCATCTCGGAATTGTTTTACTGCCGTGAGAATTGGCAACGAGCGATTAAACCCTCCTGTCTCGGTGATAAATACTTTTTTGTTTGCGATCATAGAGCGTGTTTTTGTGTTCTCACTCTAATGGAATCTCACAACTTCTCCGTGGTTATTTGGCGGACTGTTGGTTTATCGGTAGGTTTCATAGAAATTCGAATGATATATATATGTTATAGTTTGAAATGCCAAGTTAAAGTTTGGACACTAAAATTCACGTCACATGCGCCATCTGGCAGCTCCTTCTATGTAATTTTGGAAGTCCAATTAGGATTCAAATCTTATTCCCACTATTCCGATTAGGATTCCCACCGTTGATCAGAACAAATTCATAATGAATTTCCTAGATAAGCAGTCATACTTTTATTTGAAAGAGATTTGGTCCACCATGGAAGATGTTCCATGTGATGCTTATTAGTTTTTAATAAATGCTCGTTTGATTAGTTGCTTTCCTTATTAGATGTTGTTCATTGGCAATTGTTCCTACTACTTGTAGCTATCAAAATTATTAACTTACTAGACTAGATAAACGTTGTCATCTAACTGAATATGATAGGTTTCGAAACTGTTTAAGTTTGAGCATAATTAATACCATTTAACTTTCGTCTGTTCTTTGTTTTTTCAGCTTTGACAAACTCATCTTATTTTCTTTTCGTCCCAGTCGAGGATGATTTGTGTTGACAGTTCAATCGAATTCCTCGTAACCTTTTCAGGAATTTTTCCCGATAAATTTGTAGCTTGATACATTATCAGTTAGCAAGGTATGTATACAGGTGATTGGTTTTCTTGAGAAAAAGTAATCTCTTGAAGAACCGATATCAGTGACTAATCACTTTGGTCTGAATTTGGCGGAATGCCTGATCTATTCTATTGATCATCATAGTTTGAAATTCGTTGTTTTTGATAGTTGAGTGAAGAAATGTGGCTATCATCTCTATGCGTATATCCTTAATAAAGTTCGCTAATGTACGTAACTTGCTCAGAGAGAGCTGCATTTTTGTCATTTTATGGAAATCCACCGCGTGGGGAAAAAGAGAGTATTCTTTTACATTTTGTTTACTGGTAAATGCTTCCTATTCCGTGGCTCATTTGTTTTCCGCTATCCTGCATCCACCTGCTGATGTACTTTCAACACCTGTTAGCACTTCGCCGTGTATTTTATCCACATCTCGGCAGTTCGTGCGGAGGCGGGCCTCTTTCTCGAACATCTCATTTGCTTTTTCTTTTCTGCTTCCCTTTGTTTGGCATTGGGCGGTTCGCAGTATTCAGGGTTTCGCGATTTCTCCAGCTATTTCTGTTCGTTCACTTGTGAATTGTCCAGTATAGATTGTATAAATGTATTCGCATCGAATATTTCCCATTAGCCTACTTATAAACGCCGAGATCAGTAGGAGTAGTTAAAAAATTAACTTATCGCCGTGAATTTCGTAAGAAAATTCTTTTTTCTCATAACTTCAATTTTTTACAATTGTGTATCAGATGCTATATATTCTGTCAGCGTTAATGGACCTGCTTTTATGCACCTATTTTCTATGACCAAATTTAGAAAAGGCAGCGATTTCTGGGGGAAATATTTCACTAAGAGACAAGCTTTACGCTCAAAGAGGTGAAATTCGAAAGTAATATTCATCTTACTTGATGATGCAAAGCTTTTCATTTGGGTCTAATCATGTTAATTTACGCTACGAGAAACTGAGATGTTCCCAGAGGTAACTGCAATTTGCAGGTCATTAAACTTTTGAAGAAAACCATGAGATTATAATTAATTTTATGTAAGAGAAGCTTGACCACTGCAACGTAACTGTTAATTACTCGTCCTTTATCAAGCTAATGAGCAAGGAAAACTCGCGGTGATAAAAGCATCTATGCGACGTTCATTAACATGTAAAGCTTTTTGCTGAGTGAATAATTTCTTCTAGTATTCTAGTATTTCTGCGAGTGCTCCACAGATATTTATAACATGCTGCTTGTGTTAAAAACTCTTTTACGAGATATTCGAGTGCTTATGGAAGAGTAATGTTTATTTAGTTCTATGTATAACTTCACGAAATATTGTTAAAATCACCCATTTGTCTTTTTAACATAATTAGTTTTGATATATTCCAGTTGCAAGAAAAATTTTGCTCTTTAACTATCCTTAAGGTGGAACATTTATGTGGGAATTTTTTGTAATTTCTTCAGAACTTATTATGATTTTGGATTTTTTAACCGTAGGTTTATTTTCATGAGTCATGTTATTTAATGTATTATTATGTAATATTGTATATTTATGCTTTTGGAATATATTATTTTATGTCAATTGCATTTCTAACGATTTTTCTCTTTTAATTTCAGGTGAGTACCTCTTTTTTTCTTCACCTGCCCGCTGCAATTTACATAAGTAAGTTAATAGCTAGTTGCATTTATAATAGTTCTATTGCTTGACATGATCTTACGTATCGTACTTGCCTTTAAACCTCAAATTTTGGATAAAATTAGGAATTCTTAGTGCCGTTCTATAATGCGTCTTTGTGATTCAAAAATACTATGCAATCATGAATTCTCACCAGATGAGTCTTTACAGACTTAATAAACTGCTATAAATCCGTGAACTTCATTATAGACAAAGGTTGTAAGAACGAGGACCCGAAAGGAGAATCGGAATACGCATGGGTATCGTGCATTCTCCCCCAATCCTTGCATAATTTTTCGGGTTTAGGAACTCATATAGGATCTCGAAGTATTTGAATTGACATCGGTAACATCACCTCTCTCCATCCTAATAAGGAGAAAATGCTCCTCATACGTTACCACCGCCCCCGTCCTCATCATCAAGGACGGAATAAAGCTTCCATAGCTTGCCGCCCGAAGGGGGAGGCGCCCTCGGCACAGCCCCGCTTAAGGACAAGACTGAGGAACAGCTCCGATGAAGCTGCCACGGACAGATACTTCGGATCTTACCATAAAACGTAAAGAAAGCAGAGAGAGAGGGGAATCACTTTTACCCTTTCCGAAGGCTGATCAGAACCTTATATCGCTCTGTTCGAGTCCTCCAAATCTTCGAGGTATCTAATAGGGGACACGGGTTTTATTCAAGTACAGAACTAGGAAGAACCGAATGGAATGAGAAAGGGAGCGAAATTTCCGATTTTTATAATTTTTTAGTGTAAAAAGTATGAAAAAGACACGGAATATTTTCAAACTATTAGATTCTTTATGGTAAGATTTAGGATTATATCTGGGTATAGCAGTACCTCTTCGTATTCACCTATTGCTCAAGTTAATCATCATCAAGTATAAATATCATTTGCCTCAAACGAGCGGACCATCTTTCCCAACCCTTATATCATTCTTAGCTTTTCTCCTTAAATGTCAAGGATTTGAATCTGTAGTGAGTTAAAATATTATTATTAGTATTATGGTATGGATTAATTCAGAGATAGCTGAGAAATTTTTACTTGTATGTACTACTCTATTGTTTCTCCGTGCATTTTCTAGCAGAAGAAACTTATTATAACCCTACTCCCCTAAAAGGTACTGTTGTCGTATTAAGGACAATTCTAGTTACGGCGCTCCGTAATATATGTGTCAGGTGCCTGCCTCTGTCGGGATTCGAACGAGCGACCTTCGCAGTTGTTGCGCAGTATCCACCCCCGTTCGGAGTGAGGTTGGCAGAGTGCATTGTCCCGAATAATAAGCCAAGAAAATTCGAAATTGGAGATAAATGCGCGCGTAATTCAACGGATTTTGTTTTACGTAATGAATCCCTCTACCGCTTTCCTCCTCACCTATTTTCCTCTGCCGCGATTTCAGTTATCTTTCTTACCGTGACCAACGTGCCCGCAATCTTTCCCATCTCTCGTTTTACTGCGGTCATCTTCCTGTTTGTCACAATCCAGTCTCGTCTTTAGACTCTCATGAAGAAAGCTGTTCTATCTTTTACGTGAAATATAAAACGGTTGATGTTTCAAGTTTTAATCATAGGATATAAGAATGAGTAAATGATTTATTCGATGTGAATCTCCACAATCTAATTTACTTGTATGACTCAGTAGTTTCATTTTCTCCTAGGGTATTCGTAAGATCTAAAGAAATGAATGTGATTTAAAGAAAAGCTTGATACCATGAAGAGTATGCGTCGAACACTTTAATAACTTAATTCGCGCCATATGTATCGAAAGCAGTTATGCAAGAGTGTAACATTTTTGCGAAATTAAAAATGCCTTTGGAATGGCTAGTTCTTGTCTCTGGAAATAAATTTTCGGTTCTTACAAAGGTCTGACGTATTCTTCGTGATAAATGGCCATCTAAATTTCTGCCGTGCGGCGTTCCTCAGCTCAAGTCGGCCGCGGCCGTAAATGGAAGTTTTGCAATCGTCGAAAAAGTCTCGTTAATACAAGACGATCGTGTGTATACATGTAATATATCCGAGGAGAGGCCCAAACGCAATCTCCGCCCCCGAAGGCCCTTCGATACCAACCTGTCCCTTCGCTTTCTCCGCCTTGTGCTGATTTGCATGTTTATCTCATGATTCATCACCTCGTTTATATGAGCGCTTTATAGCAAGACGTGAAGGCGTCAAAAACTGCAGTCAGGCGTAAACGTCTGCACCCTAGATTTGCTTAGAGCTAGAAAAAATTTCCGGGGTAATAAGTGGGGGAAATACGTATCTCAGCACACCTGTGAAATTTCATGACGGAATAATCATGCCGAGACTTACTGATATCACTAATTGCTAGTCAATTCGTTAAAAAATATATGGAAATCAAGTGATGAGCTTACGGAACCTTTCCAGATTCCCCTAACCAAGAAGGTATCCGAAAATTCATCAAGGGTTCCTTTTTTTACTTGCCATACAGTATCGGAGTAACTTCTAGACATCTACTATAGATCCAAGGCTCTTTGTATCGACTTAATGAGAAATGAGAGTACACTTCAATGATCCATTGATTTTTATGAGGAAATGTTTTACCCTTCGTCACCGCAGAGAGGTTCAGAATCTGTGGTTTGGCATCCCTTATTCGGTTATCTGTGTCAATGGTGTAATTTTCAATCTGCCATCTCCGATCGGTCCGTTGGCCTGGATAACCTTGGATGATCGATCGAGGAGATAGTTAATTCGACATTAAATAATCGATCGTTAATAATAATTTGTTTCGATCGAATGCTTCTCTAAACACACAGTTATTTTTAGATCAAAAGTCTGTCTAAGCTTCCGAGCAAATGACCCGGACTGACATATTGTTTAGCTTCGGGCGTTGAAGTCTCCGGTCACGCGTTTCGAAATTACTTCATTTTCTCGCAAACGGAACTCGAGAATATTGATACGTAGTATTATCTCAAGCATATCTTTCGGGTCATATCCCCTCCACGTGTGTTTCTCTCTTTTTCCGTATTTATGAGTTGTTATCCGGTTTTCTAAGTCAGTCCATTCTCAGAATGAGCTCTCTCCAGTTTTCAATTATTTCCTCCTTACATAGCTCTCTTAGATCGTGCTTTGATAAATTTAATATTGAATTTTTACATATGTCGGCGAAGAAGAAATTAATGAAAGGCCAAACGTTTATAAATCAGTATAATTGACAACGGAACCAGTTTTTGCTTAAAAGGGCAGGAAACGAAGAATGGACTAATTTTTTAATCTGTCTTAGTATGTTGCAGTCATTAAAGTCTTACTTCTATTTCTAATGAATTTATAACAATCAATATCAAGCAAAATTGTGAATCATCATACTCACTCAGTGACTGATATTTGCAATTGGAGGTAGTGGAAAACATATCACTCCTACTCCTGGTAGAAATGCAGTCTTCAGGACAGGAAAAGATCGCAATTAATTATCGGAATAGAATTAACGCAGTTTTCACAGCTCAGAGTCGCTCACGCCATGGCTTATTGTCGTTCAAAGAGCGTAGTGCTGAAACATGCAGGTTTTCATACGGCCGTCAGGCAGCACCGTCATTGAGGTCAAGAAATTGAAACGAATAGACTGGAGATAGTGCTGTGAAAAGCGTTGTTTGTCGACCCCTTTCCTAACAGCAGAATGCGTTTGTATTCTTAATCACCCTCAAGGGGGTAGCAGTGATGTATTGGACGGCGTTATCCTGCGTCCCCGGGTTCGAAAACTGGGTCAAAGGTGTTTCTTTTCAGCCTTCCAATGCACGTCGATAGGAAATCGTAATGCGATAGGATCGACGGAGCACTTTCAATCGACCTATGCGATGTTTCCTTTCGATCTTTGCTCATATAGTAGCGATTGTTGCTCTGTTTAATTCCACTTGACGGCTGATTCTGTCGGTTGATTACACAGCCTTACACCTGCAGAGTAATCATCACAATCAATCGCTTAAATCTGTCTTCTTGGTTATAAAGGAAAGATATCTCAAATTTGTTTTTGAAGTGATAGAATTAGGTCCACTGCGTAACTATTATGCCAGATTTTAAATTTCCTGATAGATCTGCGAGATAGATATAGGTCGACTGCAGCTTATCATCTTTCTGTCTTCTTTTTCATATTCCTTCCATTTATTTAATTTAAAATTAAACACTTCACGGGGAATTCGTATAATGTGTAATCATATGAAAGTGCGTCATATGTGATAATATACGGTTATGGTGGCTAATGAAGAAAATTATTTCTTTGATAATGCAGAAAATTATTTCTTTCAGAATAAATTACGTTAGCCCACACTTTATTCTTTAAACTTTATAAATGGCTCCTCCTACGAATGAATTTGGATAGAAATTCCGATGGATTTTGTAATCTGTTTTCACGTGAATATTTTTTCTTCGAACGAAAGGCTAAAATATTATGCCATTTAGTATTCGATTGATTTTGTTTGATATTTTTTTAAGGAAAAGATAGATATTGTTACTATCTATTACTACTTGATGGTAAATATTGTTGCCATCAAGAAAATAAAGAAAATTACTGTTCCTCTTGCAGTCGTTTGGCTTAAGTACTCGATAAGTTCTCCTCAAATCGTTCGAATCTCTTTGTTTTCTGCATTTCGTCGACGCGATAGGATGTCATGTCGGTACAAAGCGGCGTTAGTGTTTTTCTTGCGTCCGATTAATGTTTTATTTCCCTTTCCCCTCGGGAAGTGGGTGCCTAATGTTCCGTCAGAAGATAAGCCACATCCGCTGGCGGGCGCATGTCAAACAGCGCCACGTTCTATCCGGCCCCTGCGAGGCATTTCGCAATGAGAAAAAGAAACTCCCTTTGACCCTCTCTCAACTTTGGCGCCTATGACTAATCTTCGGAAGGCAGCGGAATCTATGAACGGAGGGGCCCCTTTCCTTCACGCCCCTTGAAAAAATCCAGAGGGTCTTTTGCTGAGATTTGGCAACGGTGGGGTTGCTTCTTTCGTACCTCTTCGAAGACTTACAAGCTCAAATTGGCCATCTTTCTCGTTAAATCCTCAACGATTGACAATTTCTCGTCGTATTTTAATAGAAATATTTGTCCTTACATACTTTATAAATGCACTGTCTCTGGTAGATTGCAGGGTCTAGTTTGCCCCCCTTACGTATGTCTTCCTTGTTTTTTAATTCTATTTTGACTATTTATTAAAAATTAATTAATAATCTGTTCTCATTCTTTACGTACCTTTTCGACATACCAACGGAAGAACTTGTTTTCGTTGTTTACATCTATTTTGTCACTCATCGTCACAGATAAATTATCATTCAGAAATTCAAGGAATTCTCACTCGATCTAATATTAACTTAATATTGACCCTCAATATAATATCGAAAGCAATTTTAAACTGTTTTCAGTTTTTTGTGGATTGCGAAATGAAGATTGAAGGATCTACGATAACCTGTTGATTCGAGCAAAAAACGTTTACTCTGAAAGATTGTTACTTCGTAGTGAGATTTATTATTTAAACATGGTATTTACGGTTGGTGAATATATTAACTTTTCATTCAAATTTCATCTGACTATCATAATAATGAATTTGTTTTAGAATTAGATTTGCATTCCTATAATAAAAGCTACCTTACGGCTTTAAATTTCAGCGTATTATATGAACGTTGTTATGTATTATTCATTTCTACTATGAATGAATGAAACTTTTATTATCAATTCTCTCCCATGTTTATGAGGATCATTCGATTGAGGATTCAAGAAAAAAAGGACAAGGAAAAGACGGATAGGAAAGGAAAATGCATCGATTTGAAATGCAATTGAAAGAGAAAAGGATATTTAATCGAAGAGACGGAATAATGAAAATTTCTTTCGTGTTATTTTATATTTCTACCGTAAAGCTTCCTATATAGTCGTCGGAGAGGCGTTTTTGTGGCTCTAACTGAAGCGGATGAGCCGGTAAAAAAACCTGTCCTTTTAGCTGTTAAACTTGCCTCGAAAATTTTGGGATATGGAAAGATAAGCCGTCTTTTATTAGAGGAAAAGTGGTGGAAATAAAGGTATGATTAAGGTCCTTTATTCCTTGTGATTTGCTGAGGTCCCCGCACAGAATGAATCATTAAAGAGAAACGCGGCATGATGGATGGCTGCTCCTGAAAGCGATTGGGAAATGATCCATCAAAGCCCACGTATTTGGAGGCATAATCACTCACGAGTTGCTCATTTTCACAGCTATCCATCGATACGTACTGTTTGCCTTCGCACAGCTATGTTACGGCTTTTGCGGAGAGGCTTATTTCCTTATCAAACCCGTGGCGCGGGTATACATCTTATTTAGAAACTGTAATTATGTACTCTCCAATTTGTTTTTTTTGAACATATCATACCACTAAGTTTTCGAGGAGAATTTCGTAGGCTGTTTGATTTAGGGATTAGCCTTTAGGAATTAGGAAAAAAATTTTTGATATTGATTCTAAACAAAACGAATAAGTACGAAGTAATACAGTAATATTACTTTGTGTGATTTGATGAAATAAATATATTATTTTCTTTTTTTCGAATCTTGACATGCTCCTCTTTCGTAAGGTATAAAAAAGCAATGCAATGATTTTCAGACAGCGACAGAGTTATGTAACGTTTAGAGATTAAAGACACCTGTAAATATATACAATTTAATGCAGAAAAACTCGTGCATTCTGTTTTGTAACTCCGATAGCAGCGAAAGTTCGACTATTTTTAACGGAAGTCCGTCTGATTTATTGACACTGGTGACTACTCCCATTTACAGTTGTCGTACATGTAGACGCGAACCAGTCTCGGAGGAATTTCTAAGGAAGAGAGACTAAACTTCGCTACTTTTTTATGGTCGTGAACTAGAAACGAGATACCAGATTCTTACCGTGCGTTGTGTAAAACATCCGCGTTTGCATTTCTAATTCGACGAGTTGCAAACCAGACAGTGCTGTCAGAATGATTTCTATGCAAAGTTCTGTTTTAGGACAAGATCGCTGGTAAATATCTAAAATTTGACGATATTTTTACTTTCTTAAGCGTTGGCAGTGGTGTCGTGTTATAATTATGCTATTGATGACTCATATTCAAATATATTCGCGAAAAATTTTAATAGCTTCACTATCGTCCAACTAAGGAGTGGTTACTTGAGTTTTTTTGTGAAAATTGCGTGAATCGAAATTTTTTGGGGTCTGACTAGATATGACTTATCAACTTTTAACTGCTATGGCTACTAGAATGTTTCTCGTAATAAATAAAAGAAATGTATAAATCAAATAAATACAACTGTATGTCTATAATTTAATCACTTTTTTCCACTTATGAAGCTATTCTCCTTGAAACTCATCAAAATCGACCTGGTAATAAGGGTATATGTGAGGAGGTGCCAACCTAAACCTTGATGGTGTTTTCTACTGCCTTATGTTAACTAAACTAGTATTTTACTACAGCTACAGTAAAAAACAGTTCCGAAACCAACGAAATGTTTAATTGAATACTCATGGAATGCATTTTTATATTCATAAAAATACTTCCAATACTATTATATTAGAGAAAATTTGTACAACTTTCCTCACCCCGTTTTCCCGAGTGGTCGAAATTCAAAACCGTTTTCTATTTATAAATCTTTAATCCGTAGAAAGTTGAATGTTGGACTATACCAAAGAAGAAAATAATAATACCTTCTCAGGTACAGTTATGTTGCCCTGTCTGCAAACAAAGTCGTTCTGACAGACCGGATTCGGGCCCAAACGATACCGACTTTAATGTTTCAATTTCGATTCTTTCTTTTCATCGGCCGATTCATCCG
Organism: Pachydiplax longipennis; assembly: GCA_036926295.1. Taxonomy (NCBI): domain Eukaryota; kingdom Metazoa; phylum Arthropoda; class Insecta; order Odonata; family Libellulidae; genus Pachydiplax; species Pachydiplax longipennis. The sequence goes on along the minus strand of JAVFKF010000034.1, from coordinate 10,255,961 downwards.
CATTCTTTATTTAATGCGATTTCCGAAGACTCCCACGTGGCGCCCCCAATCGGGTCACCTCTCCCGTACATGGAGCCAAGGTGCACGTCATGGGTCAAAGATATTTTTCGAGGAGTTAATATCACTTTAATATGCGGGGAAGGCAGCAGTCGAACCGCGGGATATTCATTCGTGTATTCTCAAGAGGACGTCGGCCTTAATACGTGTTCCCCGTCCACCCCCGCTCAAAATTGTGGGGCGGCGTTTTTAACGCCTTCGATTGTTTATCTCTGCATTAATCTGTTGGTCTAACAAACTGGTCTACCCATTTTGCACGAAGGTAATGGCGGTTGAATTTGGTGCTGTTATCTCTCCATTTTGGGCCGTTTTGGATGGATATTTAAGTTGCGATATATAGCTTTGCTGCAGTTATAAGCGTAGGTGGGTCGGGCGGAGTTTTCACCATTCTGATTTAAGGAAAGGTAATTGTACGATATCTTTATATGAAAGTAATATTAGATCAGATCAAATGTATCACTGAAGTGATTTTCAGATATGAAAAGGAGTAATACGAGTATAAGATGAGATCGAGCAGTTCTATGAAAGGCATTGAGTGTTAAATGCAAGTATTCAATGTAAGCAGATGTCTGTGAGAAAGGTAAATTTTGAAATCGATGTAAGACGATTCTTGATAAAGAAATGATATCTTTGGCAGTCTTGAAAAATTTCATTTAAAATAAAAATTATATATTTGTGATTATTCCGCAATTGTTGTATATACTATCAAAGAAAAAGTACAAGTATATAATTTTTATTCCTACTGTGGAGGTGGATTTCTACCAGATATCACCTCAGAAGGTTAATTTTATTCGTGAAAATTTGCTTGTGAATTGAAATGTGATAATTCTGGTTTAATGGCAGTAATAGTATTCGTCTGAAATAAAGTTCAGCACAGTGTAGAGTGGTCTACAGAATGAAATAGTCTGCGTGAAAATTGCACTGATTGAGGATCTCAAATTTATCTTAAATTTAACCTCAATGGCAACATCAGCGTACTCAATTTTAGGACATCTGTTGAAAATTTTCGGTGAATAGGATAAGACTGAGAAGGATCAATCCTTTTTCGACTCTTCGTAACGTTATTCCTTTGTGAGCCTTTGTCATGCATCTAGTGCCAGGTCAAGAGATATCAGTCTCTCCAAAAGTCAAACAGTTGGTGCCGGCTGTTGTTATCCTCACAGAGGATTTCTCACCCGATTGACAGTTTGGAACCGGAAGGAGACACATGTATCCATCCCGATAGAGGAGAAAACCGTTTGAGCGAGGTGTCTTGTCTGTCAGTCCATCTTCGGAGTTGATTGCATGCTTATTCTCAATCTGATGATTCCCCTACCCTTTTCATGCGGAATCCTTACGGAAGAGAACGCATTTATACGCCCCCGTCTGCATAACACCGTCTCTTTAGGGAGATATTTCTATGAGAGGAGGAGGAGAGCGGGAAGGAGAGATTCGTACGCTCTCTCCATTGGTCCATATATGGAGATGCGATAGCGCTCTCTCGAGAGAGTCCAGTGCTGCTGTTTTCGCGGCGTCGGAGGTGCACATGTCTGCACGAATTTGCGCTCCCTGGAGGTCTTAAGCTGGCAGCAGTAAGTTCGGCTGTCGAAGGGGGCAGGTGGATGGACAGAGAAAGAAAGACCTTTTCGTTGAACGAGAATTTTAAACAGAATTTTTAAAGTTAATAATTTATGAAGGAATTCTATATCCGGATAATAAAAAATGAATGCCTACAATATTAAGATCTTTTTAAAAACGGGGGCTAAGCGAATATTTTTAGTATTTGAAAATTAGTAGCGCTGGGTGGGTAACTACAACACAGGTGGAGGTTTTTCTAAGTAGTTCATGCTTTTTATTAATTTTTGATTGTTTTAATTTTGGTGTTGAGGAAATATCAATTATTAATATGGAAAATATATTCTTATTCGAAGTAGAAAAATTATCATATTACCTTAACTACTTCCAAAATAAAACGTTGAATTCTGGATGGAAAAGCCGCTACTGGCTTAGCAAAATTATGGTTAGTTTTTTTGCTGTAGGTATGTCTCTAATAATCTATGTAAATATTTTATTAAGAATATTGGAATTTTATGTCCATTAGCTGGGTCATCAACAGTAGTTGACATAGGGTAACTGAAGGACATTTGCGTGTTGTAGTTGGTGTGTAAACTGAAAATAAAGGAAATGCATTGAATTGAAATGTAAAGCTGAATGCGAATGTCGGTGACAGCTATGTTAATAACTTGGTAAGCGGATTTACGAACAGTTGGTCGTTGGATTGGGGGGAGGCGTTTAAGCGGAAGAAAAATTCCTCTTTCTCTCCGATCACTCCTTTTGAAAAAAATCTCGATCCAAGCGCGAGTTACCAAATCCAGATGTGGCTGTGACGATGCTTTGACGGGGTGGTTTCACTCCAGAGTCGCCTTTGGAGACGAATGCTCTCCGTGGCCCACATTCCGACTTTTAATCCGCTGGAAAATTGTTCGTTTTTGACTCGCCAGCCCCCGGGGGCGGCGCAAGAGGAGGAATGGGGGCGGGAGAGAGCTCGAAGGCAATCATTGGCTTTTTTTTTAAAGCAAGATAATTACGAGTGATGAATCGCCTTTGGAAAGAGATTGTTTTGATTTATCGGGATGTAATTCTCGATGGATAAAATTAGTGGCGAATAAATCTCTTCCGCGATCCTTTTTTCCAGTTGTCGAACCTTATTTTCTGTACGTAGATTTAATTTAATCGTAGAATAAAGTAGTAGCGTGCGTTTTTTTGTGGGAGGAAGTACACAAGGATATTAGGAAAATTTAATCTTGTAGAATTATTTTTTTTTGGTAGATGAGCTGTAATAGAATAATATATTCGAACATCATTAGCTAGTAATTCCTTGAGATTAAGGAAAAAATAAACCAATAATCTTGCAAATAACCAAATGTTCAACAAATGAGAAATGAGTTTTGATGAAGTCAATCTCATTTCATTTATGGATATAGCTCCAATGAATTGAACTCAATGTAAGTGAATTAATGAATTTAAGCATGAATTATTATGGAGAAAATCAGCTGTTCTCTCACGGAAACGCTTTGATAGTAGTAGCCGCTCAGAAAATGTAATGTGAATCCTAATGCGAGCCGATTCCTTTAACTTGAAACTATAAAGGATTTTAAAACGAGGTCCATCGGTCAGTGCACTGTAGGAAGGTTTATCAAGAAAAAATGCAATGGTGAACCGGTATATTTTTAATATATACATTCTCATATGAAGGATAAAAACTTTAGCCAAAAATTTCCTTATTTTTATTCTTACTGAGTGTATTTTACTTTCACGAATAACTTCGACATCGGCCTAAGGTAAATATTGCCCGGAATAAAGATTTTGTAAATTGGCATTTGCAGAAATATTTCGAGAATTTTCTAGAATCATTGCTCTCTGGGTGAACCGATCTATTCACCTGCCGTTTAGTTCTCGATATGTCATTGTTCGCTATTCGTGCTAAATTTGCATACTTCCATCGCAGAATGGGGCACTCGCCATGCGTGAATGGGAGCGTGATTCATTCCCATTTATAGCAGATTTTTATCTGGAAGGGCATTGCCTGGTGACCTCGTCCCGCTCGCCTCTGGAAATGATTGCCAGTTTCAATCAAGGCCGACACCTCTACGATTCGCTAGATTTTTACGATGGTACAGTCCAAGTCTATTTCTCGGATTGGCATTCTGATATTATTACGAAATTGGGCCACTTCGCGGCGGGTAAGATACACAGGAAACGTGATTTAATATTCCTTTTTGCTTGGTAGCTTACTTAGAAATGAGTAGGCTTATCGATGGACTTAGAAATTGTGCAAGTCTTGGACTTATGAGTAGTTTCTCTCGTTCTATCCGCAATGCCAAAGTAGTTATAAATAGTTGTAAGAATGGTCTTTCCGGTTGATGAGGCAACCTCTTCAGGTCTCCGAATTTTATAAGTATTGTTACTCCTACGGTTCTTTTAAGACTTATTATTTTTATTATTCAGGAGTAATTCCGACAAAATTCGAGTCAAATGGGTAACGAGATAATTAAGGGGATCTCATCAGCGTGTTTCCTTAATAGAATTGTGACGTTGCTATAAAAAGAGAGTAGAAGTATTAGCGTTACGTGTCGCGAATGCCGTTGAAGTACAGATAGCAATTTGGATATATTCCAGTGTATGAACTGCATTAGTGAAGTCATTCTTTTTCAGCCGTCTTCTTTTTTACGCTTATCAGAAACATTTCATAGTTCCAAACAGTTGACGTCAATGGAACTTGACTGTCTGGAACGCATTATCTGTTCTTCAGTTCCTCATAGATTTACGTTAAAGGAACACCCCTCGGCATACGCGCGTCACCATGATCTCATGCATCTTGACATATGCATGCACTGTTTGAAAGAGATCAAAACATAAACTAAGGAATTGTCTTTTTTTTCAATTTTTAACTCCCTAATTTTCGAAACTTGCCCGTCTGCGGAAGTTCCTCATTGAAGAAGACGATGGATTAGGACGCATTAATTTATTTTGATACTTTCTAAAATTTTTGTTTTCTAGTTTTATCTTCAAGAGAATCCTGAGTTCCAACACTCTTTATCGTTTGTCATATTTTTAGCCTCTCTCTTCGTGAAAGATCGTCGGAATTCTCTTGTCTCTCGCTTTGATGAAATATTTCCCGCATGAAAGATACGGAGTGATATAGTTAGTGGTGCGTCTGGATCGTAAATAAATTCCGGAACGATGCCGTATGCGCGCAAACGAGTTCATTGGAATCTACGACTGGACTCTTGAGGCGCCTCTGCGAAGAATGCCATCGTTTCTTCTCTTTCATCCTTCTCCATTCCACTTCTCTTTCCGCACTCCGAGGGTGGTAATGAATGGACCTCATTCTAATGTTTCTCAATAGCGTTAATTTGAATCTCTCACCCCTTTTCCTCATCCATTTCCCCTCTTCATTTTGCCTCACTTTTTCTCCATTTCGTAATTTTCCACCGCTTATTCTTTAACGTTTATGTCGTCTTTTTTCATCCTTTTCACCTTTACAAAATCCGCTCCCATCTCATCGCCTCCGTTATGCTTCCTACGGTTCCTTTGCTTCTCTCATCTACGAACGGTGAAGTAAGGAAAATTCTAGCAGTGGCCGCACTTGCTGAATCGGTACGGTTGCCTTTGTGTGTTCATCTTTGTTGTGAGAGAGCCAAGGCAAATAATTCATAGCGAAATGAAAGAGATCTTTGTTGCCGAGGTAATACCAGCCATTGTATCGCAATTTGCGTAATTTTCCAAGCTTTACCCGTTTTGCAGCTTAACCAACCAGCGTTTTAATCGTTTAGTTTGCGTTGAAGCAAGTTCTCCGAGTTCTCTGAGAAATCTTATTCTGCGTTTCGCGGTAGAAATATCGATTTACTTATGTTTTAGGATTTTTATTTCCGACTTATATCCATTAAATCTGAGGTATTCAATCATCGCCGAGTGCTCTGTGAATTCATTCGCGATGCATGGCTTCGATTCATGCCCGATGTCTGCGTAAAAGTCTGTTTTTTAAACCCTTTCGTATTGAGGGAGCTATTCTCATGAAGATAGATGGTAAGGAAATGATTCAATAGTTCTCCACGAGCATTTACGGAGTGGTTCTATTAAGATACTGATGAGCGTAGAACAGTAACCTACGCCCAGTGAAGTGTTATCTTCGTGAGTAATGGGTCCGCAGTGTCGAATGCCCCGTTAAAATATTTACGAACCTTTCTCCTCCAATCCCAGATCTTGCCTTCTTCCTCTTCCTCATTCTCCTAAGCTCTTTCTCGCTATTTTAGTGCATCACAAAGTTACCTCTTTTTTTAACTTTACTCCGATTTCAGATCCATTCCAATCGATAAAACTTGATATTAAATTTCATAATCCACGATGGCAATTGATATTTACAATTTTTCTTGCGTTTTTATTTAGAAAATAAGCTATAAATTATATTTCCTATATTTTTCTCTCTCTGAACCATTAAACTTATAAATAATTTTTGTGAATCTATATTGAAAATTAGCTGAGACTTGCAATAGTTTTCCAGTTATAGAATTGCTTTACACGATGATATTTAAGTTATTGCTTCGAATCAAGTGTTCGATGTATAATTAATGAAATTTAGTGTAAATCTTGAAATTATGATATAATAATGAGACTAGAAATAGTGAGTCGTTATCTCCGATGCGGTAGGTATTAAGTTTTAAAGGAGAAAAATTACGCGTGAGTTTAAGAATGATATTGACTAAATATCGCTCTCCGTTATACATTGAATTCGATAATGCCAATTCTCCGTCGATATTAAGGAAGTCTGATTTTTATCCTGTTTCAATCAAATTTATCGAATTTACATCGAGTTTCCAAAAGAATTAATAATCAAACAAAGAGAGGTACTGTTTAGAGAAAAATTGTTTATTTTTCTTTGTGTAGTCTTCATTTTTAGCCTTTATTTTTCTCTAAGACAAGGATAGGAATTTACCATACCACGTAAACCTAAAAGAAAAACCTAAATAATGAACGGCAATAATAAATTCTAACGATAGTGGGATTCAAACCCTGTTCCTCCAATTGCCTGTTACTGGGTTGGTACATGGTGAAAACCTCCGCCAAAAAATTAGTGGACCGTGGTTTAGGTCCCTCATCTTCAAACTTACATCCGTCAGATATTATTAGGATAGAGGCTGACATTTAGGTTGATGAAGTAACTATATGTAACTATTTCTATAACGAATGAGATTGAACTTTCCTCAAAGTTTTAATAATTCCCCTTTCTCCGGAGGAAAATAGTCTTAGTGGGCTCGCTCTATCCAGTGAGGAAACTGGCACCACTTAAAATGCATCGTTGAGCACATTTACACATGTCTAGTCCACGCGCAGGATTGCATCCTCCTCAGTCGTTCTCGTATTGATCCGATGTTGTTTTCTCTGCGGTGCTTGTTCGGAATGCTCATTCGGAGAAAGAGGAATTTCATTGCCTCACATTCCTCTCAGAGTGCATAATAATTAATTCGTCCCTCTTTAAACGCTCCCTCGGAAGTTAGATGTCTCCGCAGTCGTTTGCAGAGAGATTCTTCTTAGGAATCAGCTTTTGACGTTATTTTCTAGGAAGTATCGGATGAAAAATAGGGTTTAAAGAGACGAGAGGATGGGTTAATCTACGGTAGGATTTGTTTTATCTCTAGGAACGCATAAAAATGGATGAAGATGTAAGAGCATAAAATGTTCTAAGATCTGTATTGGTTGTTTCTGTTATTAAGTATACTACTATAACTCTTTATTGCTCAGGAAGATCTTTTACGCAGTGTTAATCACGGAATCTTTTGCATGATAAATATGAGGCTATAAAATATTTTTGTTTAGAGTTTTTTAGGGTTGGAGTATAGAATTTTAAGCATGAAATGTATGTATTTTATGTATGAATGAAAAACTTATGAAATATATTAAATTCCAAAATATTATTTTTAATGGTATTGAGGCGTAACATTTTTATCATTTTCGAGGCGTCATTTTTAGAAGCACCGTATCTTGTAGTATATATTATTGCGGGGTTGCATTGAGGTTGAGATTTATTTCGTCTAGCATTTTTTAAAATAATCCAATAAAATTGCAGTTTTATATAATTTACCCCATCGCATGAATCACATATCTGGTGATAAGATACAATTTAGCTTCTAAGTTATAAATTTTGAGCTTATAATTGCTTATTTTTGTTTTGTGTGTGGTACGAATAAAACTGAAATTTCTATGATTCGGCGATTCCTTTTCTGAGCTGCTGAACATTTTTGTGTTGTGCGTTTCGGTTGAATTTTGTAGTTTATCTCTATCGGAATCTGCGGTTGAATTCTAAGTAAAGAAATTCTAGAATATTTCGGTTCGTTTCCTCATGGAAAAGAATTTAGTGTGATTTTTTTTCATTTTTTTTTCTCTCATGCACTCTGTAACCGGAACGATGTTTCTTGCTTATGTAAATTATTCAAAGCATTATTCTTAGACCCAATTAATTCAATATTTCACGTAGAAACATCAGCTTCCTTCTATCTATTCTATCGTATGAGCTCCTGTCGAAGCCCGCCCGATTTCGGAAAAGAGAATTACGGTGTCAACTAATTCAGCACGATGTATCTATCAGTCTTTGAGGTAGTAGTTTAGCTGCGCACTTTTATTATCTGCGAAGAACGAACCTGGACATTGTCGTTGAGAAACAAATGAGTTCCATTCCAAACAAATACGTCGTGGTCGTATCGTAACGCCCCTTTACACGCATGGTGAAACGCTTAAAATACTCACGCTTGTATTCGTTCGCTTACGCCACGGCGATTATTATCCCAAACAGTCCAATCGTAAATAGAGATTATGCTAATGGTCGCGTATGTTCCATTGGACCCACCCTTTCACTCCTTAAATCAGTCTATATAAAGTGCTCCGAAGCGATAGCGTCACTGCCACGAAAATCCATTCAAGGCCGTGATCAGCACGAGGAGAGGAGTCACCTCCGAGAGAAATTAAAAGAGAAAGGAATAAAAGGCCGATCGGTCATACTCTTAAAAGGGAAGGGAAAGGTGTGGAACAATGGAAGGGAAGGAGAAAAAGATATGACGCTCCGTATTTTTATTCCTCTTCGTTTGTCGCGGAATGAAACGGTGTTTCGATGAAACTTTTTTCCGATACCTTTCTCCGTAACCCCTTCCGACTCACTCGTCCCTTTCATTCTCTCTTTTTAATTTAAACATCTGTACGCATCCTGCTATCCATTATTCCCATCTCCGATGGCTGTTCCCTCATTCCCTTAGTCACCACTCTATCTGCTCTTCAGTTTCTATTCGGAGAAAAATGAAGCTCTGCGTTCATTTTCAGAGGGGTTAGAATGGAAATGCAGGGTGCAATGCCCTCTGCTTCATCCTCATTTGTCTAGATAAAGGATTTCTTTGGTCGTCTTTCTTATAGTGATCCACCGTGTGATGACCAACGATTATACCCCATTCGCCATAGGGCTGAACAGTGAGAGCAAAAATAATTGTGGTTATAAGTGAAGATATTTATGAACTGTAGCGATATGTTAAAGTATAGTAATATATTATTAAATACCGTAATGCATTCATGACTTATTATTGAAATAAATGTGGTAAAATATAAAAGTTATAATGATGAATTTCTCGAAAATCGGCCAATGCAGAAGAGTGAAATATTACAATGGTTGATGTTAACTTATTTTAGTTTATTGGCATATACTTAATTAAAGTTAAAGTATGAAAACTTTTTTTCTTTTTACAGGCAAAGTAAAATACACTATATCAAATTCAATCTTTCATTCCTTCAGCTCCATGCTCGTGTTTGCTCAATGAAATGTAATAAAATATCCGCAGCAAGCACGCAGTGGCTTGAACATCTGACAGAAGGCCCTCCGGGCTGTATTCCTCAACCTACGTTGCTCAATCCGCTCGTGCTTAGCTCTGTGATGATGAACGTATGCAATCTATGTCTTCTACAGGAACTTTTTTCTCAATTACTCAAGTATATAGCTATTGAACTAAGCTCATGATATTTATTACTTAAAAAGTGCAAGGCACAGAGTAAGAAATTGATACTATTTTCTTATTGCCTTTAGTTAAAACGAAATTCAGCACCACAATCTATTTAATCCCCTAAATCTCACCAGATACTCCTGAAGATCTTTATTAATATCTTGTCAATCAAATTTATTTCTTATCCGTTAATATTCTAATTAAGAATACACAGGTATTCGTCATCGGTAAATCATTCACAAATATCCCAGAGACCTTGGGGCAACTCGCATCATTAAGGACAAGAATGTGATTTATGCTTCTGTTCTTTTCTTAGGTAATGAATTGCTGTTATTCTAGTCAAACCTAATTTCTGTTTGGAAGTTCTAATTTGGAAATGAGTCATCGAATGAGATCTATTTTTCTCTGCACTTCAGATGTCGCTACTATTTTTTTCTTTTCCGCGTTCCCTCATTTTAAGTTTTTTGGTTTATAATATGAATCTCCTTTTTAAAACTTAGTTATGAATTCTTAGTGTTTGATAAAAGTCATCAAATTTGAATCGGTGGAATGGAAAATCGATTCATTTCAAAGTGAGAGTGGTCGCTATAAAAACCAGGTCGCCCTGGGTGGTTTCCCACTTCGCCTACACTTCAAACCCACGTTGTCAAATTCTGGTTTAATGTATCTTAGAATTCCCAATTTCAATCTTGTAAGGAGGTGTATCTGCATATCTGTCCTTGTTATGCTGAATTTGCATATCTCTTGTTTGACCTGGATTGCGAGGTTTATATACGGTGCCTTATCGTAGGCTTCGTTTAGTGAAGTTCTATTTTTCATTCGTATAATATATTGATTCTTGACAAGAAAAAGCATCTGCTTGCCTTTCACATGAGTCAAGTGCATAAACTTCTGTGTAAAATCAAATTTGCCGCAATAGATGTTCTAATATTAAAACGATTAAAAATGCGTGGTATTACGGAGCTCTAATATCGCCATCTTTTGCTGTTTATACTTCAGAATTCTTTTACTTCAAAACATCAGCATTTCTTTACATTCAAGACAGCACCCAAATTTTGCCTAATATTATTTTATTAAACATCAAATCAATGTGGTAGTTTATTTTCTATACATGGAAGCTATGAATTGATGGTCAGGATTTTTCACGTGTTTTTTTCGGACATTTCAGGGAATATGCGTCTTACAAATTTTATTTTATATTCCTCTATAGCTATTTAATACTTTAGCATATAAATCTTTATAGTGTCCAAAGAAGTGCAGTAATAAAATGAGCACACAGTAAACGTTTATATATTCTGAAAAAATAATAAAAGCCCATCTCAGAGTTGACTGAATACGGTAAGCTATGTCATAACAACTGGCTTCAGTGTTGATTTATTAAATTCTTTATAACATTTTATCTTTTTCCCATTCCTTCCCCTTTAAAGACGAACTTATAATCGCACAGCCTTCAGCTGTGAGCACAGCTTACCTTTTTTTTCATTTAGTCATTTTGTTTTAGTGGACTTTTTCAAAGAATCGCAAATTGCGAGGGCGTTAGCCCTGGACGACCTTTTACCGTTCACTTCTACCGGAAGGGTATTCAATTTTAGGGACAGAATTACATAACGTGCCCGAAAATCCCTCCCACGAGATAAAAAAAACATGCTAATTTTTTTGCCGCGAGCGCTTTTGGAATTTAACATTCTACCGCGAGCGAAATGTTCTTCGCCCACGTCGCTGTATGGACCGCTCTTGGGAATTAAACATTCATACGAGGTCAGGTAAAGACTCGCTCGGGATTAAATTCGCCTGGTAAGGGTCTATTGTTCCGTTTCTCGCCTACTCTTTCTCTCCTCTCTAATTTGTCTGTCGATTGTGGGAGATTATAGGACGAAAATCGTATGGATAAAAGGCGTCGTTATTATACTGTCCAGGCATTTACGACGAATTTTATGATTTCAAAAGTGTTACATGCATGTATTAGATGAGAAATATGTTTTAGGGAAGAAGAATTTTAGTTTGATCGCAGTAGATGTCTTTCCATTTTCCCTTTAATGCAGTAGACTTATCAGCTCCGATTTTTTATCGATGACCATACTATGATGAAGGAAGGGTATTTCACTTAGCACAGATAGCAGTGCTGTTAAAAACCTTAACGAGTAAACAGAAGAAACTGGATCTGGATTCAGCCATGTCGATTGTGTCCGCTAATCCCTTGTTTATTTAGGTATTGCATATTTGGCTTACATTCTCTTTCACTGAAATGAACTGACGTTTATAGGATAGTTTGAATTATTTTGAATATTATGATGAATGCATTATTTATTTATTAAATGTTTGGAATCTCGATCATGTAAGTGGAAAACGAAAAAGTGCCAAGGGAATTTATTGATTTGGCAAAAATTTTCATGTAAATTGTGTGATATACACTAAATATTGGTGAACGTTTACAGTAACAACCCTCAATTGCTTCGTCTACTCACTCCAAGGAAATAGAAAAATGCGTGGTTTAGAATTTGGAATTTTCTTTCGATTTTTTTATCACATTGCGATGTAAATATTTTCTGAGGTTTACAGAATATCAAGTATCGAGATAGTTATGCGTTGACAGCGTCAGAATTTGATTTGCATCGACTATCGCTTTATTCTCAGAACCCTTCGTTGAAGAACGCTCGGAAACGATGAAGTGTCTCTTGAAGAGAAGCGCGTGCGGTTGCGGAGCTCTAGTATGAGATCATAGCGTACAAACGTGCGCACTGACACTGCTTTCGTCTTCTAACACGCTCTCTGGCAACATTCCCTCTCTCCCCCTACCGCTAGCACTCTGTACTTCGAAGATCAATACAATCTCACGTTTCAACTCTTAAAGGGATAACTTGGTCATCTTGTTGCGGATGACTCATCATCCCCTCCTCTCTGGAGAACATCCCCTCTCTTTCCCTCTAACCACTGAGTCTTCGCACATCTCCAACCTCCTCTTTGATTGCCCCATGCATTTTTTATGGTCATTTCCACCCACACGATAATCCTCTCACAGCTCTCTCGACCTCAAAACAACCATTTGTTCCTTCAACTTTTTCCATTTTCCTTAATCACTCAGGTTTTGAAACTGTTCGCAGATGCGGGAGAAGAGCTCGATGATAGAGACGCTAAAAATTATAGTACTTGAGCATTTCGTTCGCGCTTTTTTGTGTAATTATTCATGCCGCTAATCACTCTCACGTTTGCACTTGATGTCTAATCTCCTAGTTTTTTCTCTCGTTTCCTTCTCTGTGTACGTATCGCCTCGTTTATTCTCATTTTTTCGTTCTGATTTCATTGAAGAGGTCGTAACCTCAGTCCTCGTTCTTTCATCGCAGTTCTTTCCCAAATAGCTTAACGCTTTTACCCGCATTTCATTTTCGTTCCATTCACTTCGCGCAGATTTGGCTATTTACATTTTGCCCGTGGTCTTTCCTGATGAAATTTCGTTTCCTTTCTATTCATTTTATTCACCCTCCTCAGACTTCTTCGAGTATTGTTTTTAGTCTTTTAAATTCATTAACATTCTGTCTAGAGAATTTTAAGCAATCCCTCCCAATTCAGCACGCTAAATGATATAATTCCTTTCGTATATATTTTTATTCCTCTTCTTTTTCCTCCCCAATCATTGCATATTACCGACTCGGAGTTTTCTATGGTCATCGTAACCAGAGGCATTGATGATTCTAGTTATGCGGATGGAATCTTCCTTCTTTGAAAATGAGATTCCTTGATTACAACTCTTTGAAATTGTTCGAGGAAAAAGTTTCAAAGTTTACGCTGCGAATCGCTTCTGAAGCTCCTTCGTTAGCGTGATTACCTCGTCTCGAGACTTGTTCTCAAGTCTGGCTTTGGATAGTCAGAAAGATTCTATCGACTCAAGTATCCCCTATCAAGGGAATTCTGGAACAAAGGAACATTGAGAGTAAAATATTCCGTCGGATAACGAATAAAATCCAAAATTTAGCCTGCGTGTTATAACTTACGTGGTACTGCGATACTCTATTTTGTGGTATTCTATTTACTTGCAAATTTTCAATATTTTGGAAGCTTCAAGTATTCTATGTATTACATAATAAAGAGAGAATCCATCAGACTTAATTTATATGTAACATTTCTGCAACGAATCGTGAATTTCCCCCATTGAACTTCACCCGCGAACTTGTTTCTACGAATTAGGAAAGTATTTTATATCGTATTATCAAAGAGATTGAACTATCAAATGAGCCGATGAATATTTTCTTTACCGTATTTGCACGAATCTAAGACGATTTTCTCTCGAATCGTAAGCAAAATCCTCTGATACAATTATATTGCATGATCCTGTTATTCGTCTTCAATGGTGTGCCACATTTTATTATATTTTGAATTTATTAATGGTGTCATCCATGTAAAGAATTTTCATCAATCAAACTTGATTAAAAATATTCCCTCATGATCTTTTTGAAGGCTTCCAACGTAATTAAAAACTGTAAAGGCGATTTGATGTGTTTGTGAATGCACTATTTTTTCTGTTTCCAGTGTATTAGCTCAAAACGTTTCTAAACTAATTTCATAACGTTTTATTTTTTATTAATTTAATTTATTATTCAAAACTAATTGATTCCTCCTTTTGAAGCTTCAACGAAGATTAGATTTGTGCAAATAGGGTGTTAAAATCTTAATCAAAGTCTCTGAGTAAGCTTTCATGATGTTTCTAGCGTTACTTAGGGAATCATCATTTACCTTAACCGAATTCGTAAGAAGCTTAGTTCACGTCTCTGCCTTCGGTTGAAACTGTTTTTTCTTATTAAATGCAGGACAAGGTTAGGAATGAAGTCATTTTTCAGTTGCTCGTTCTCCCTTGTATCTCTGATACTCCCCTCCGTTTGCTTGCTTAACGTGTCCCCATCCTCATCCCTCACTCATTCTTCCTTCCCTCAATCGCGCGTTTTTTCATTCCGTGACTAATATGTGGAAAAGCGGAACGAAGGGCGACTTCCGAGAATCGGATGATTGAAGGGGTAAAGAAAACTTGCATCCCCTTGCACCCCTTATTTTCTGAGCTGGATGTGTACAGAGGAGCGGCATGTGAGAGCCCTTCGTTGGGGTGACTCTTTGGTACAAAATGGGGTTGGATTTTGATAAGGGGGTGCGCGTCTTTCTCCTTTTTTCATTATTGCGGAAATGCAGCGGGGTCATGATGGAAGAGAGGGTTGGGTAATTGAAGCACGTACCTAATACAACCCCTTTTTTGCTTCCATTTAAAACGTACTCCCTCGAGTACTTGTGTGTTTCTGCTTTTAATGGTGTTCTCAATGGATTTCGCTGCGGGGGTTGCGGAGGAAAATTACTTATATTCCTTTGTTTCGAGCCGCGGTAAAGCTCTGCGCGTTTGTTTTTTTTGGCGCAAGTCGAGATCGCGTAAGTCGGGAGGAGAGGTTCAGCGCGTGCAGTCAGCGGCCGGTGGTGAAGCCGAATGCGGTCGGAGGAAATCGGTCATTCGAGCAATGTGTCAGCGGATTATCTAACGTTCTATTTCCGAGCTGCGGGCTTCGTAAACGCGTGTAATTGACCGAAGAAAGTTACATTGCGGTGAGGCCGAAGGTCCCGTAAGACTACTTGTGGCATCGACAGACTGAGAGTAACCGAATCTGTAAAATCATGCAGCGAGATAATCCAAGCCCGCGAATAGTCTATATTTAATATACTATTGTTTTATATTAGCATGATTTATTGGTTGGTATGATTGATAATTGTTGATTTTATTGATGCTAAGCTATATTTCGCTTAATTTTAGACTTGAAGACACAATCAAGTAATAAGATTGTAAAATTTTCTTCATAACTGCTCCTTTTATGATTAAATAAGATTCCTCCTTTCCTGTACTTCAAATTAAAGTAAAGATTGAGAGCATATTTTCTGAGAAAATCAATGTGGGTGAAGCCTCAAAGTATCTCCTAAATCACTCCACAGCAAAGTTATCAGTCAGTGAACCGTAACATTTTAAATAGCACTAAGTAATTAATACCAGCTTCTGTTTTAATTGCTTTGAAATTCCCTGTTTGCATTCATACTCGATATCAACTCACTCACTATCAAGCTACTATCTATCAACTAGCTACTATCAAGCCACTCACTTTCCTTTGTATTTCAACTTTCTCAAATTTTCCGTGAAAGTTAATGCAGGGAATAAGTTATCTCCGTTAGATGAGCACTTAACGTGCCAAACATCAATTATAGGTAACTAACATCACCAGCATAATAATTAATTCTATTCTATTGGCGAGTATCAGGGTATCGTTATCATAAAACGGCCGGTATTGAAGGACATCGACTCCTCACAATCTGTCTTTCAGTTGCTTTTGCCTGCATTTGATAAGAGTAATCGAAAATTGAGCTTTTTACTTTCGTTATCTTAAGGAGCTTGCGTAATATTCGTGCTAACTTGTGGTTTAAAATGAAATAGGAGAAATTTTCTTCTGTAACATTTATTCTGCGTTTTTAACTTGCCTTTCTTTGACATTTAATATTTCAGGGAGCAAAACATTAGAGTAAGGAATAAAAGTCGAAGACCCACTCATTACCAACTTTTTAACTGCTAATTTGAGTGAAATTAGAGAAAGTTTCTCCGAAAAGGCGCCGTCTAGGTTTTGGAATTGGGCAAAGTAGTAAAGCCAATATTCATCTCAAAGGAAGAGCATGAGAAAGTAGGATATCTTTCATCGGGAATGAGCGGACACATTTGTTCTCGAAAGAAAGCGTTTCGAAAATGCATTTAACGAAATAAATGGCGTTTTTAAAAGTAAATTCGTAGTTTATGGACCTGAATATGTCTCTGCAGTTAATAATTGTGTACTTCCTAGAAATTCTCTCGTACAACTACGAAAGAATTATGGAAGTGAACGCTCATCGTTAACTTCTGACTTGAAAATCACCCTCAAAGACAAAGTTGAAAATAAGTAGTGTTAATCTTGGATGGTGTAAATTGAATTCAGACACGGAAGGAGATTGTTAGCAGTAGAATCCCTCCGGCGCTCGACTTATGGTCATCTCAGTCGCTGTATTTTATTTCGATATTTGTCTTCTCATAGAGTGCGTTCTTATGGGAGACGCTTCGGAAAGGAGATCGGTTCTCTTTCATTGCACCGCTGCGATGGCGTGAGAAGCGGGTATAAATCTATGAGAAACATTGGTTCCCTATGGGATACCGAGGGTGTGTATGCATTGCGGTTTATCACTCGCTTTCGAGATAGCGCAACATCTATCAAAGAAGCGCATTAGTCAAAACTACTGCCCAAAATGTACGCAGTGAACGATACACGTAAAATCTTCGTTACTACGTTGTTGATCAATTGGACAAATTATCCACGCGTTGAATATTTTATCGCTGATAATTTTCACTGTGGTTGATTATTAGTTTCGAAAGCAATTCGTAGGTGGATACGGAAACAGGATTTAAGAATTTTCCAGATTTTGGAAATAGTTTGCCATAGGAGTTCAAATTTTGAATTAGGAGCACGCCAATGCCGATATTCTCGACTAACGTCAAAGTATTAGCATGCCGCTTTAATTTCGGGAGTACCATATCCTCAGTGAATCAGTTATGGGTTGCACGTAATCGTTTGATAGGTGAGTTTTCTCTGCAACTTGTACATTACAAAGAACGGAGCAACGTAAAGTACAGGAGAAAACTGAAACCTTTTAGAAAATGTCTTTAGAAGGTTAATTTCTGTATATTCTGCATCTAGACGATGTGACATCTCCAGTAATTAAAATCTTTCCAAAAATTATGCGCAGCATATTGAGTGCTTATTAATTTATCAAGTTTCACTTAACTGGTTAACATGTAGTGCTGAATTATGTGTAATCCCAGATTGTCTTTTTATTGTTTATGCAATACAATGGTATATCGGTTAACTATGGAATGTCAGAGCTGACGAATTTGCGGTTTACAGATGTTTACGATAATTCCCATTTATCTGCTCAAAAAAATCGTAAGCTATCAAAGCGGCTAGTAACAGGAAGTGGATTTATTGGTCCGCGTACGTCAGGATTTGACAGCTTACGGGAAATATTGGGGGAAATGTTCGTTCTTCTTTTGTTGAGTTATCCCCGTATCATCGTATTGTTCTTCTCTGTTATAGGCCTATCAGAGGATACGCTGAAGTAAGTCCGCGAGCGTGTGTTTACGCACAAATGACAAATTCGGAGCGTTCAATAGGAAGCATCGCTGTGGAGAGGTCTTTGTTCCATCCGTCGCTTCCAGTCCTTTGCAAGCCGAGGGAATTTTCCAACAAACCCGGATGTATCAGTCGCGGATTCAAACGATTTGCCAGCTATTCGCACATCCGTGAGGAGCGTGCAAAATTCGATCGTGTACCCGCATAATTCGCTACACAGCCCTATCCGCTACCGTTTTATGAGCCGTGCAAGTGATGGCCGCAGCCGGTGCGTGCATTGGTGCTTAGAAAGCGGATTCGGCGGCCTTGTCTATTAGAGAACGGTTTAGGGAGGCGGAGAGAGTTGCAGAGTGGGATTCCACGCTCCTCCTCTTCTTCTCTCCACTACATTTTCCCATCTCTTCCGTCTCCAATGAATGCCAACGCCTAGGATGCACATGTTACTTCATGCGTTCATACCTGTCGCAGTTACAGCCGTCTAAATTTTCTGAATGGGCGGAACGGAAGGGAATTTAAAAATTGCTTAAAGGGAAACATCCACGAGTCCATTTGTCTCTCCGGTGGCCAACGCCGATATTATTTTCTTCCTTCTCCATAAAATCTTGTCCCTTCCATTCACTCTTTGCAAAGTTTTTCTATGATTTGGTGATTATTTATTTATCTTACTAAAATATCGCTAACTTATTTTAATCTAAAATCAAATTTTATTCCTTACAGTCATGAACAGTATAAAATATGAAAGTTCAAATAGCGTACGAACACGTTTTAGCTCGACCACCAATCTTTAGAGGAGTAAATTGGGAGAAATTTTTGGAGGAATATATAATTTCAACTACTCAGGTATTCTTGATAACCTATAGGATGACATTACTAGTGTTGTGCGTTATTACTGCTTGGTGAATTAGTCAAGGAGCGTTTAAGCGTTCAAATCAGGTGGCCTCTTTATATTCGCTTCCTGAATTTTGAAATTTTGAGTCATGATTTGAAATGCAAATTCTGCTTATTCGTGAAAAACTGGCTAGATATTGATTTTGGGTTAAATTTTCAGCTAAAGTGATAATTTTGTACCCATACGGAACCTTACAGTAATGTAGTTTGAATGCATTAACCGTTCAAAATCTTCTCTAAAAATTCCCGGCTTTCATTTTTTCTCATTAGGAGCGATTTAACTCTCCAGAATTTTCAGTCTAACTAAATCTCGGAAAGTATGTTTTTCGTTAACTCGTAGAGGGATCAAAGTGTTAACTCACGACTTAATTCCTCTCATATCCTGTAGTACATGCGGAGACCTATAATTTTAAACTTTTTCATTCACTATTTCAGATAGTCGAAGTTAGATCTCGAATGCGCATGCTCGCAGCAATTGTTTTTTATACAACCGACGGAAACGTGCGATTCATTGCTCTCGACCGCTCCTTTCCACATATCAATGGGAGCCATTTCGAAGAAATTGCGCAGTCGTACTCTTTCTCTACTGTCTCCAGTAATTGCGCCCGATTTCTTCACTCACTGAATTGAAGTCATTCTTTATCCCTACCAAACTTCGCTTCTCTGTTCCAACGTGCACTGTTATGCTCTTTATCAGTCCTTTGAGAAGATTTACCACCTCCGGTTCATCTGTTATTATTTTCGGAAATCGGAGCAGTGACGTAATATGGCTCTAAGAGCGATGTCTCATAAATGGAGCGATCGGTGCAGTGGAGACAAGGGCCAGCTTTGTCTCGCATCGAAATGTGGGCGACCCTTTACGATGGACGACAGGTCGAGATATCATTGCTATCGGTGTATGAAGTCTTTGGCCTTCTTTCATACCCGCCTTTTAATAGCCATAAAAGGGAACATAATGCTCTTTACTCGGTCTGACGATAAATGTCTCGCCTCAGTACTTTATCGACTGCGGAGGGCTCGTTTTTTGTTAATGAAGGCTGATATGCTCGGATAGCGGATTAGCGAAACTAGTTCGGTTACACTGTTTGTGAACGGCGACGAACCATCTGGAGGTAGGAAAAAGGAAGTGAGAGTACGTCAACTGGTTGACCATATGGCTGAATTTCAGGAGGTAGCCGAAAGTAGGGTTTTTCAAGCTTCGGTTCTTGACCCTTGAGTGGGTCGCATAGTAAATGGGTCGGGGAAGGCCAACAAATATGCACAAAAGTGTGTGAACGAAAGCGTTAAGCTCATTTGCGTTATTACATCCCTAAAAAATTGTACAAACATCATCGTTCTGCAGGAAATGAGAATGAAAGAGTACAGTTCCGAGCATTTTCGTGGTATTTCAATTACAGAAGATTTATTAGGTCGCAGTAGGAGAGATTTTGTCAGGCCATCACGGCGCTAATAAATTTGAACATGCATTGGACTAAATATGTTGTACAGTAGAGTTTGCAGTAAGAAGTAGTATTTACAAATATTTCATTAATAATCTTTTAGAAGTTTTGAGGATGTGAATTTATTCATTGGATTGAGTCATTTACACATGAATCCAAAATCCATACTGAGCTAAATTGGTGTGATATTCCATGTAGCAGTGCATATAAGAACCACGCCCATTTTTGATTCCCTAAATTAAAGTGACCAAAAATCGATGAGACTTAAGCTCAATACCCACAATTTTGCTAATTTTTATGATCTCATCATTATCAGAGTTCGCATCCAACTCGTTAATTATTTCTCGAAATCACGAAATTGGTTTCAGTAGTTTTAATCTATTGAGGAAATTTGGTTTGGATTAAAAACGATAGACCTTCAGTACAGCACAATAAAATCTCATACTCCTTACCTTTTAGTAAATGAATTTTAAAATTCCAGGGAAAGTGTATGTTCGATTGCTAGTTTTTTGACAATACAAGTAGTATTGACAAACAGCATTGAAATGTGCCCCTTTGCCAACAATACGGAAACGCATATATCTTTGAATTCTGAAATATGTTAAGCAATAACGACAGAAGTGAATGCCCATATTTGGATCTTTTGTATTTAATCAAATCTTGCAAATCTTCTTTGGCTACCAGACGTCGTGCACCTCATGTACACGAATCTCTCCCCGTGTCATACGTAATGAGGGAAGAAAATACATTCTCTCAAGTCACGATCTTATACATACAACAAGCGAATCCGTTGTGTACTCTCCTAATGATGTTGTAATTCTAATAGTCGGTAATGGGCACTCGTGATATTATATTTATCTCCCGAGTGGGTCACGCGGCCTTCATAAATCCATCTTCTGCTGTCTCCTAAGACGTCATTTCTGCAAACGTGTCTCGATTTGTCTGCGTCGGAAGTTGTCCTCCTAAAGCGTCTTTCTTTTATCTCTTGCAAGGCCCTGCATCCTTCGGTCTGGAGGAATTAATCACCGGAAGAGTTCTGTATTTTTTCAGTCTGTATCTGCGTCGTTTAGACATTGGTGAGCGTGGAGTTGGAGGATGCCGTTTCATAGAATCCTTCTATAACGTCTCTTCGCGTTTTGCAAGGGGTCTCCCCCACTATCGTAGTATACAAGCACATTCTCGTGTCAGGATTCGCCTGTTTCGCGTGTAAGTTTTTCTCGCCTGCGGTGCGTGACTGCGCACGGCTGTGTTACGTGTCTCTCCAACCCCTTTGGGTACCCATTTGTAGACCCTCCCTCGGAGATTAGCGAGGGCGTGAGCAGGTGTCAGTCGAATCTGCTAGTCTCAGTCGTAACGGTTAAATTTTTTTCGAATTAAATTGCGTGCTTCTTTATTTGGAGTCATCGACGCAGTACGTTGGGGAGTTTTCCACAAGTAACGTCGTCTATTATTTTTTCATCAATGTAATTGGCTTTCCCAAATGTCAGATTTATTATTTCGGCTCCTCAGACTTTGACCCCAGCGTAAAGGGCAATTTAGCTTAGCGTGATGATGTGTGGATGTTCAGGTTATTGGTTTGGCTATTATCAGTGTGGGCTGAGACCCAGTCCAGCCCTTCAAAATCTTTAAGAATTAGGTTTAACTTTCGTTGTGTGGTCGGTGGTGGTCGTTGTTTCAAGATTACATCTCCTAACAAGGCTAATCTTGTAAATATTTTGAGATACTAAGTAAGATTCCTGCAAGATGTACATTTTTCATTTCTACGTTATTGTTATTTCTGTCACTTTGATTGTTCGATAAGTGATATTTACGTGCTTTTATTATAGGGGGGTATAGGGGACATTTTAGAACCCGTAAAAATCCATAAATAAATAAATATTGATTTATTTATATATCCCAAACAAGGAATTCCATCAGAGGTTTCACATTATTTTTTTAATCTAGATATAGTCCTTTTAGGCTCTCGAAAATGGGCCGTTTCGCGACATTTTCACCTCCGTTATCTGAAAGGGTAGCGCATATCACTGTAATTTAGAAGTTTCTTCCTCAACCCGTATAACCCACAGAGTCGGGAAGAGGCTTTCATGCGGACATTCATCTCAACTATCAGACGTCTGCCCATGGAAAGGCACGGTAAATTTCCTTCCGTCTCGAAGCGAGGAGACTGCAAGAGGGAATTAGTCACCGTGTCGTTCGGTCCTTCAGACCCTTTGATCAAGTTCGCCGAGGTCACTATCCTCTTAATCATTTCGGAAATCGAACGTCCTTTTTCGGTCTTGTTTTTTCCCTTCCCTGACCTCTGTTATTCTACCACCGGAGGAGCGAGAGGTCACGTCCACGTCTTTCTCACGCCAACGCCCCCTTCCGAGCACCGGTGAGTCACAGGTTTTCAAACTCCGATTATTTTCTCCTCTTTTTGTCGCGTTAAACCTTTCGCTGTCCCTTGTAAGGAGTCATTGGGAAAGCCAATCGAGCAATTGGGCCGCGCCAAGTGAATCACGAACCCTCGTCTCCAATCGAGGGTCCCCTCTTCAAGTTTTGTCCGCGACTCTTGATTGATTGCAGATGATGCAAGTATACGCAGCGAATTCTTCGCGCTGTGGTGAAATATAGGAGAGAGAGAAGGGATTTTGATGGCAACGTCCATCTGGTGAAGGGTTTCCTCATGATATTTTCTTCTTAAAAAAAAGACATCTCGTATTCGATCACGTCTTACATCGTGAAGTAACATCCTTTGAGCTGGTTGTCATCGCTGTGCGATCGGCCTTTGCGGACATTTTGTTGGTAAGCTGCAATTTATCCTTGGGAATGACTGGTTAATTAGGGATACAAACTGGGTTGAAAGAGAGGGAATTCACAGGCGTAAAAGAAGCTCATTCACAATAAACCTATACCCTGTTTTAATAGCTTTGAAATTGCAAAATCATTAAAACGGGTTATAGTTTCCTTGTTTAAACTTTCCTAATTTACTTCTCTTGCTGTGGAATATTTCAAAGTTACTCGGAAATCCGTGAGTATGAGTTTATTCGTAATTTTGGCTGCCCCTAGGTTCGAATTAAAAGACAATAAATCTGTTTGGAAACACGACAGTGGATCTGACAATCAAGGTGGGGGAATTTTTGTAGACAGAGCTGACGAATGGCACTGTCGATTGAAGTTATTTGTGTTTAAAAGTTATACACTGTTAACATGATTGACTTGCTGCTAATATGACAACGGCTCAGTGAATTTAAATTGTGTTTAATTGTCTTTATTTTTCTGCGTAGAATCATTTAGGATTTATACATTTAAGGTGACCTTCTTCTATTTTTCCACCACATTTAAACAGTTTTAAGTGCGAGTGACTTTAACTCGCTAACGGATGTTTTCATTTGGGAAGGCGTATGAACTCCAGCTTTTCTCGGGTCATTCGACTTGAAAATAGGTTGACCGGGTCTTCCGCCTTTGTGATAAAAATCTACATACCGTAGGAGAGAGAACTGGCAGAGTCCCAGGGAGGCAGGAAGCTAGAGTCCCTCGTGAGTCATCGCGGAGGTGACCCGCTTCAGATGTCTTTCGACGCAGTAGATCATGTGAAATAAGTTTGCATTTGTCGGCTTTCCAAACGAAAGCAGTGAATAGCGAATAATGACCGTGCTTGCGACTCTTCGCACATCTGCCTCTTAATCTCGAGCAAGACCGTGTAACGATGATGGACGTTTCTGAAAAAGCCTAGATGGAGCCGTAAATTGAATTTTTACATATCCTCTTTCCAATCCCTTCTATTTCGCTCTTCAATTAACTTCTCACTTGCTTCGCACTTATGAACGGATGTTTTGTTCAGTTGTTGGCTATCGCTTCCCCTTACCAGAGAAAGCTTGGTGACTTTAATTAACCTTGTTCTCGGGAAGAACTAATTTTCTCGTCACAGTACATAGGAAATGTGTAAGATATGGCCAGTTATTCGGTTGCGTCCTGCATTCGAACTTGAGTGAAAATCTTTTTTTCAAATGTGAACGGAATTCCCGAAGTAAGTTATCATTGAATTTTCATGTTGACGGAAAATTTATCATTATTCTGTTATCAAGGCTTTGATATCAAAAATTATTTTATAGAAATGGCTCTGAAGGCATGTCATAAATATGTTCCACCATACCAGTGCCTGAAATGTTCTCTCATTTTAAGAGGATTTTCAGTGAATGAATTAGTTAAGATCTTTTATGATTAATGAGTTTATGTTATGTACCATTTATCATTGAAATTATGTAGATAGCATCATTTTAAAGATGATTTACTGTGAATTTTTGTGTATGTTATAGCAAAAAAATTTTGATGTGCTTATTTTTCCCATTCAATGAAAATTTAATTTTTATTTCACAGGAGTTTAGATAAAACCAACAAACAACCAGAAAAATGGCTGCACCTACAAGCCCATCCCTGAAGGACCTCCCAAAGGTTGCCGTTGACCTCAAGTCACAGTTGGAAGCATTTAATCCCGATCAACTGAGGAATGCCGAAACAGCAGAGAAGAATATCCTACCCACTGCTGAAGGTAAATGCATGCATGCTCATTTGAACTTATTCTTGTAAATACCATAAATAATTCGTTGCTGGGTAATTGTGTTCAGTCTCAATTATGTCTGCTAAAAATTCACTTTCCATGTATATATATCATAAGTCATGGTAGAATACTTCATAAAACTGCTTATTGTTAGTAGAAACATTAGAGATTCAAGATAAAAGTTTTTCAAACTGTAGTTCCTGAATGGTGAATGTACTCATTCTTAAATCTCTCTTTTTCCAGTAATGTTATTTTTGCTTTTCTTAACGATAGAAGACTTGAGAAATTTTCTCAAATCCAGTATCATATGAATCTTGAGCATCTGTTCCTGTGTGCCTTGATATTTTGAATTATTCTTCTCACTTCTTTAATTATGTGATTCTTCTCTCATGATTCTTTATGGTTAGTAGATATAGTTTCTGAAATTTCATGTCCACATTACCTCTGAGTGAAGTAGTTACTTCTTGTACTCTTATGTTCTTTCATAGTGATTGCATTTTTTGCATGTTATAAGCATGTTTAAGTTTTATTTGTGCAGTTGTTTGTGATTTTGTTGTTTTTATATGAAAAATTAATCAGTGTTGTTTTTAAACTAACAGTGAGTGAATATTTTAGCAGCTCCAAGAATGATTTTAATTTCTTGGAATCAGGAAAGTTAGAATGAAACATCTACAAAAACAGGGCTAAATTTTATATTGGTTAGCCAGATTTCAGAAGAAGTAGAAACTTTTCCCAAATAAAATACATCCAATCATCAGATATCAGTATATTATTTAAATAACTATTAAGGTTCCAAATTGACAAGTATGTCAGGAAATATTGATTTGATGAAAACCACCATTATATAAATTGGAAAATTACAATAGTCTGATGTACGAATTTAGCTGATCAGGATGAATTGTTGGTTAGATTTATATTTTATATAATTTAACAAGAAGTTATTGAGGCTTATTTGGCTTAACTTTAAATGATGTACTTCACAAGAACAAATGAAACAGCATCTAAGTTGAACACTTGATATTTCTATACTTAATTAGTAGTTCTCTGAAATTAATCGTTATAGTTCTTGCTACAGAAGTTTAGGAGAAGTCTTGGCTTTAGATATGCCAATTTTAATGAAACAAAGAATGTGGCTGATACTTATATATCTTCCATTACATCCAGCACCCTGTCATTGCTATGATTATTTTTCATCACAGTTCCTTTAATTCTTATCTGGCTTTAAAATTAAGGATTTAGACTGTCAGGTTAAAATAGAGCTGAAGGTTTAATAGAACGACTGAGGGCTTAGATCAGGAGACACCATGTGGGATAAATTGTCATTAGGAAATCCTCGTTTTGATGGCCTCCACTTATTTATGTGTCTCAGACGTGAAGCAAGAGAAGCAGCATGTGGAGCTCATTCAGGGTGTGGAGAACTTTAAGGCAGAGAGGCTAAAGAGGACATCCACCCAGGAGAAAATTATCCTTCCAAATGCCCAAGGTAATGATTCATCGTCGACTTAACTCATCCATATTCTAAATGCAGCTGGTGAGGTTTGGAGCACTGACTGGCTCCTTTTCCTTCACACTCAGCTATTAATCACTCACAGAAGCAGGAGATGCTTTGGAAAAGGAATTAAAAAGAAATTGAAATGGATTTAAGTAAAGCTAGCAGGATATATTTCTAAGATCCTAAGTCAGGATTATTTAAGTATCGCTCTACTCTTAATTTATCCATAACATAGATTTTCTGGCACATAATTATTAGTTTGTATCTTAGC
Organism: Pachydiplax longipennis; assembly: GCA_036926295.1. Lineage (NCBI taxonomy): Eukaryota > Metazoa > Arthropoda > Insecta > Odonata > Libellulidae > Pachydiplax > Pachydiplax longipennis. The sequence goes on along the minus strand of JAVFKF010000034.1, from coordinate 10,229,591 downwards.
ACTAGAAATTTTTATTTAAAGCATTATTACCTCATTTTAGTATAGCTTCTAGACTGAGCCTGTTGGACTGCATGTATGCATGCTATATTTTTTGCACTCTCTTTTTCTTTTGGTTGCACAAGTTATTTCATCTTCTTTAAATTCTGTTGCCTGTTATTGGACTTTCTTCAGCATAATTTGAGTGAACCATTGAGTCTCTTCTTCATAGATTCTTCTTAGCTAACTTTCTTGGTGGAAGGTGGTGTTAATTGGAGATATGCATTAAGTGATCATTGTTAAATTTTTGAGTGTTAGATTTCTACATTGATCACATTCTTGAAACTTTTATTTCCAGTCATCATTGGTGTGTGCCTAAAATATGGGTATTATGTATGAGTAACGAGGATGATTGATTTGGTCGAAAGAGTTAATCAGGTTAACCATCTTCAGTCGTCCATGTTTGCTCGTGGGTGTTTTTGTTTAATATTGCGTGGTCTGTTTGGTTTTTACCTAAATATGCTCAGAGGGCTGTCTAAAACATTACTATTCCTATTAAAAATTATTGTTGAGATGAATCTTTTAGATCCAATAATGTTAAAGTTTGCAAAGATTGCGAAAGATTAGATTGGAGTACTCATTTCATTCCTGGGAGAAAATTTTCACAAATTACTTCATAGTATCAATAATAATTTTATAATTTTATTTTATTTATTGATTGATTTCCATCTCATCAAATTACTCTGTCATCTTGCACTCTCAGATAAAAAAGAATTGTAGCTATCTCATGAATAACTGACTGTTTGGCAATGACTGCTCACATCTTCTAAGGCTGCACAACAAGTTTCTTTTCATTGGGCTGTCGAAATAAGTAAAATGTAATTCCTGCTGATGAGTAACTCATGATTTTATAGATGTTGCCCAGGAGAAGACGCAGAAGGCTCTCCTTGAAGGTGTGGAAGCATTTGACACTGGAAAGCTAAAACACACGGAGACACAGGAAAAGAACCACTTGCCAGACAAAGATGGTGAGTTGTCCTTATTTGTGTTTGTAACATTGTCCTTTATATTTATGTCCTGTACATTTCATGGATGCTTGTTATAGAGCAAATTTGCAGAAATTGCCTCTTTGAAATGTTTCTGGTGTTAAATTCATTGAAAGCTATTTTAAGATTCTCTTAAATTGTGTGGTGGAAACTGAGGAATCGGAAACAATTTGCTAATCTATTTTATATCATGTACAGTTGTTTAGTTCCTTGATACTTGTGGAAAATGTATTGCAAACCTTTCAAGTTAGCCTCAAATTATTATGCTCAAGTTTTTCAAATTTTTTTGGTCATTCCCATTAATTTTTTTTCGGTATTAAATTGAAAATTCAGCTATATTATAACATATAGCTATTTGTAAATCAAATCGTTACTTTAAATTCCTTGTTACCTGCTACAAAATAGTAGTAAATTATTAATGTTCCTTCCTGTTATCAGATTCCTCAGTTATTATCACCTATCAGCATGTCTGAAACTTCTCATTATATGTACATTACGTTGTTTTTAATACTTAATTACAAATTCATTATTGTAAATAATGATGTTGTATGATGTGCATGTCCAAGTCCAAGCTCTCAATACCTATTATGCAGCTGTAACAACATCATGATTAGACGTGATGTTACAATGCATGGGAAAACTTTATTGCAATATAAGAATTGCACCATTAAAGTGAAAATTTTAGTGTTGGTATGTATCTAGCCATCATGTTAGTTTTGTGTTATGGAATGTATTAGAAATTTCAAATGCACTCCTATCACATCACAGAGCTACGAAGGTGATACCAAATCTTTCAATTAGATTATAAAGTATGTTTTTTGATGTATATCACTATGAATGTACAAATATTGTTTTTTGATGTATTTCACTATGAATGTACAAATATATTACAAAATGTGGTAACATTCTTATAAATTTCTTTCTAAATATTCAATTATGGTATATTAACTTTCATATGAAAGCTAGTTAGCCACTCTTCATTAAACATTTAATATTTATGACTTTATGTGAGGAAAAAGTGGTATCTGTGAGAGAGTTTCATCCTTGTTAGGTGCTTGTACTCTTTTGATCTCCTTGAATCATTATTATATCGTAAAGTACCGCTGTAAAAATCTTTTGACGTCAGTTTTCTTCCATATGTAAATTACCCAAGCTTTTTCTCAAGAAATGTTTTCAGGATATATAATAGCCATATAATTGCACCCAAGAATATGTATTTAATTTTTATATACTCAGAATAGCTTTACTGAAAATATCCTAAGAATTTAATTTTAAAAGTGTGAAATAAGTTTTACCTCCACAAATGAGTTTCAAGCCAAAAAATTTTTTTGAATTGTTAACATTGTAAAAAATATTCTTATTGTTGTGTATATGTTAAATACTGCAATACTAAGCTATGTGCAATTTCCCACCCCTCACAAAATCCCAATGCATGAATCCCTCTCCATTTGGCTTTTGCTCGGCATGTTGTGGTGTGCGTGATTGGCTGTGCATGGCGACGTTTGCTGTTTGGCATATTTGCCACAGTTGTGCTCCAGGAGAAAGCTCACCAAAACCTCCTGGCTGGTGTTGAAGCCTTTGATAAGACTTCTATGAAACACACAGAAACCCTGGAGAAGAACTCTCTGCCTGACCCAGAAGGTAATACCTAATAAATATGAATGCAGTGAAGCAAGGTTGTATTGGATAATATGATTATTTAATCAAAAAATTCCCTTTTGTTGATTATTGTAAATACTGTTATTCTGTGATTCAAAATTAAGTCTTTCTATGATCATCAGTATAAGTAACTGAGATGAGATTCAGAGTAAGGACTAATTATCTGTTCCAAATTTTATCAGATATTCCTTCAATTCTTTTACGTAGAAAATCATAGGATCTATTCAGAGATACATGGAACCCTCCCAAACTATTGTTGAAAATCAACTGTAGGGAAAAACTTACTGTTGGATTTTTAATTTTTAGTTTAAAAACTATTTCATCTAATATGTCATTTAGATACTTCAATCCATCCTAAAATTGGTAGTTATTCTAAGTTTTAGCACAAGAAGTAGTAACCCATAAAAATGCTTGCATGAAATCTTTAATTGTATATAAATTTATTCAATTCTGTTTTCAACGGTCATCTTGGTTGTGCTAAAATTTATTGTATTTATTGTATTGTATTTATCCAAAACTAAAGCCATTGAGTGAAATGAAGACTGTTTATTTTGATGAATTGGCCTAAATTTCCCATTGCTTTCTGTAAATAAAATATAACAACATAGATTTTTGTGAGGCATGTACCATAGCTTTTTTGTAAGTAGCTTAAATGCATCTAATAAAAATAAAGTCTTAATTCCTTTAATATATGCTTCATTAGTGGAAACATTTTGAGCAAAGGAAACTAATCTATTCCACCCCTTTCTTAGAGAATAATAGTTAGGATTATTCTTATGACATTCCAAAGGCATAGTTTGGTTTAGTGTATACAAGCAAAATATGTAAAACTAATTAAATGTAAAGAAAATTTCTTTTTAAAATACAAAGGTGAAATAAAATGGAATGTGTAACTTCAAAAAATTTTGCTTTGTAAGGAAAACTAATAACTAACTATGGAAAAATATGTAAATATCTTTTTCTTTCTCTTTCTTTCCTTTTAACAAAATCATATATTATTAAGTGTTAAAAATTCTTTTCAGCCATTGAGCAAGAGAAGGGCAAGCAGCAACTCTTTGCTGGTATTGAAAACTTCGACCCCAAGAAGCTGAAGCATACTGAGACCCAGGAAAAGAACCCTCTTCCCACTGCAGAAGGTATTTTATATTAATATTTTGTATTCAGTTTCTACAAGTCTTATTGTATAATCTATTTCTGTGAACTCTTTGTATGAAAGGGAGACTTTTTATAGTAGAAGATTCTATTTAATGTATTTTCTAGAGCATCTTTACTCAGTTTTAGCTATTCAAATAAATAGCAGTAATAACTTGGTATATTAGCTCCTCTAAATATAAGAAACTCAATAAATGAACTCAGATTCTCCAAGATTTACTCCTTGATAAGTGAGCAATGTGTCCCAATAAAAGGGCCCAGACTTGCTCATTTTTCCCCCAATGTCTCTTATGAGCCAGGGCTTACAAGAAATTTTTGTTGCTTTAGAGCATCTGACTCTATACTCGAGTGAAGTGAAACCATATAGTTTACTGGAATATGCTTGGATTTTCTCATGAGGTGGCTTGAGACTCTAATCACTCAGCATGGCTCAACCCACCAATCTTTTTATCAGTAGGATATGTAGTGTTCTTTCTTTCAGTGTTGGTCTTTGCATTTGTAAGTTTCCTTGTGTGCCACACACTACTGTCCATAAAATTTTTGAAATTTTTTTGGAAAAAGCACAAATGTGTTGATATTTTGAGGCATGAAATGCATGTATTGGTTTATTTCTTATGTGAAAATTGTGTTTTTGAGTAATGAGCCAGGCCAACTTGTAATGGATTATAATTGTAAAGCAAAGTATCAGTGTATATGGGAAGGAGATACACTATGAAATACATTTTGCATAATAGGTCATATTTACTGCATCGTAAAAAAGATTGTGTCGTCCATTGTTCATACTACTATGCAACGTCAACTTTCCTGTCTTGCAATGAAATTAGACTCTCTTTACTACTTCTTTTTAGATCATTCAAACATATTCAATCAATAATTCCACCATAGTAAAATTTATGATTAAATGTCTCATCTCTTAAGAAATTAAAGGTAATCTTTGACTATCATGTTACCAACTTATTTCTTATAATATTTAGTTAATTTCAAATGTTAATATTTTTAAATTCATTAATCTCATGAAATTTTAAAAATCATGAATCTTTTAGCATGGTTATTTTATTATCATGAATGTCCATAACCTAGAAATCAAAGGGTTTTGCTATTGGCTCCTTCCATTTTAGGGATTCAATAGATATGATAGTTTTTAGGATAACAATATGCTGTAGACAACGTATAACAAGTTTACAGAGTTAAGTAAGTTATAGTTTTCAACGGTAAGTAAAATTAGATACAGATATTTATTCAAGGCAAAGAATTGTTACATATTAATGCTAATTTCAATGATTGCATAGCTAAAAACTTGGAAATTTAAATATGTTGAAGAATAACATGGAGATCACAGATATTTGTAAAATATGTTCCAATAGAGGTTAGTTTTTAACACATAGTCCATTAATCTAGGTGTAATACATATGTTATTTATGAGGAAGCAAAGTATTTTTGAAATTGAGGTAAGGTATTGAGTATGAATAGTTTTCATGATCATTATCTTTTATTACCTTTATAAGTTGTTCCTTTTGATTTCTCAAAGTCTCAGTTAATTACTCATAATATAGAACAGAATGAATAATATCACTATTTAACCCTTAAGCTACGGGAGCTGCTTTGCGCCTTCTTGAACATGCCAGTGGTAGCAGCTATAGACCTTCATAATCCGGATAGACCCTTTTCCTGAGGGTTTAGTCATCGGTTATTGTCAAGAAATTTAACTACTCGTGTATAGAAAATGCCATTGCTGATTTTTATTTACTTAATAATAATTTTTGATTCAATATTCAGTTCAGAGTCATTTTCTAAGCAGTTTTTTGATTATTTTGATACCAAACAATATGCATATATCTCAATTTTTAACAATCATAACTAATGACAAAGAAAATAAAACATGCTCGGAGGCAGTCAAAACTCTGAGAGTGGGTAAAAATGTTAAACTTGGGTTTTTCCGGATAAGGGAAAACCCTTTTGAGGTATTCCTAACCCAGAACAATAGGGAGGAGCGAGCGATCAGGCGCTGCATTGAGAGACAGGGTCATAAAATTGAAGGAGCAGGTCAAATGTTTAAAAACGTTTTTCCTGCAGTTTAGGGTTAATCACAATCATTCATAATGAACAGAATGAATAATACCACTATTTAATCACGAAAAATAAATTTTTCATATGTTGCTGAGGGTGTTATCCTCCAAATTTATTAATGCAGTTGTATCTTTTATTATTTAATAATTCTACATTATTAAGTTGATTTGATAATGACCATAATCATCAATAAAAATTGTAAGAGTCTTCTAATGTGTACTTTCTTTCCTTGCAGCCATCGAACAGGAGAAGACGGCATAATTGCTTCAAAGGCTCTCCCATTCACCCCTACTAAGGGTAGGAAGGGATTCATCCCTAGGGAGGGGTTATTCATGGTTGGAGGGAGTTGCTTGGACAAGAGGAGTCTTCTGAAGATATCACAACACACTAAAATCATATAATCCCGATTACGGAAGTATGACATCCACATTAAATCATTGTCCTTCCTTTAGCCACTAGAGATCATTTTGTAATCTACCCTTGATGTCAGATGTGTGCTTCAGAATCTCCATTACCGTTCCTCCTTGCATCTTCCTCTTAACCTAGCTTCCAGAAATGCATCTCCTCTACAATGCTCTGCTGGTGAAGCAGGACATGGTGTGAACAGAAAAATTTTAATGGTGGAATAAACGAATTATTTTTTTTATTAGGTGAATCTACATGCCTTTGCCAAAACAGCATGGCCTATATAAATAGCTCTCTTGATAATCCTCATGAGTTGGTGGATGAAGGTTATGTTCTTGGTGGAAATGCATATTAGAGCTAAGTCATTGAAATTTTTAATAAATTATAGCATGTAATGTGTTTAATTTTCCTTTGAAACTGAGTGAAACTAGTCTTTTGATAAATTTCCCTGATGTGACTGTTTTAATATTTTGGGGAGAATGAAAATGATGCGACCTTTGAATATTTTTTCAATGTGGCATTGTACACTCAATGTTCAGGCTTGTCTCCTGTAGAAATTTTACTCTCAAGGTCCCAATCATATGCTCATTTTTGTGACCTATCCCCCAAAAATGTGCTTATGAAAGAAATTGCATTTATGCTCTTCCCCAATATGTAAGTAGAGTCTTTTGGCATGATAGCTGTACTTAAATAGGCACTGTCCAATATTGGTGCTTTTAATACTGTTGGATGGTATTACTTTAAGTTTAGTATCTGGCATTGGAGATGCATGTTTTGGAAGGAAATGATGCAAAAATTTACATTATTTTGTCCAACTTTAACTGAAGAGGTTGACGAATCTTTTGTGACCATGGACCATGTATGTTATAGGCAAAAGATGTAGTTTCACCAACTTTGATACATTTCTGTTTTTGTACTATGAGAGTAAGAGAGGAGGAATGTGTTCTTTTGTCGGTTATTTATAAATATGAGATGAAACTGATGACTCAAGAGTAAAAGATGAACTACTTGTATTTTTCTGCTATTTTAAAAAGGCATAATTGAAGGGTGCTGGTCAGCTTCAATAGAGGAATGTAAGAAAATTATTGTAAAATTCTGAATATTCATCTTTGGTGAATAAGGAAGGAAAAATTGAGATTGTTCAATTATGCTTGCACAGAAGTTATGTATTCAGCTCAAACAATTTATTTGACCTACATCTGAATTGTAAATTTTTATTGATTTCATTAAAATATAACTGAGGGAAAATCATTGGAAGGCACATTATTGGCTTATTTATATAAAAATCAAACATGAGTCAGTTTGTACAAAAATATTTCAGGCCGTTTCAACACTTTTCACCTTTAAAAAAAAACCACTTTTTACCACTTTGGAAAAATGTTTTTTGATTATGTTTGTGTGAATTGATGCAGTTTTGATAGCTTTTATAGTAATATAATGTTACTTGCAGGAGTACTTTTTCATGATATTATGTTGACAGCATCCTTAGAATGCTCTGTTTCACAACAACGAAGGGGAATTCAAAACACATTATGATGTTTCCCGTCATTGTGTTTTGTCCCTTCCCCCTGTTTAATCTTAATACATGGGTATGGTACTATACCTGTAAAGGTTTTTTTATCAGCTTTAAGTGCTTCCATTCTAGAAAAAATTTTAAACCATTAAAAATTGTGAATTGAAAATTTAATGATGTACACAAACTCATTCCTAATGCATTTATTTATTATGGCTTTTAAAGGCAGTAACTTAACTATGCTCGATATACTTAGGAATTTCCCACTTAATCTATGTCAGTGTGTTTAGCCTTCTCACCCGTTTGGATGAGAGCTCGAGAATTTTATAAATATACGACAAAAAAACATTTTTATGTCTGTGTGTGCTTAAGAAGTGCTTTTTTGCCATTTTTACATGGATGGCCACATAAGGTTTGATTATCTATTTGTTTACAGTTGTATCTAAGAACCCCAATCATTGAATTTTGTAACAATATCAAAGTCATACGAACATTAAACATATAAATATATATATATTTTCTTAAGCGCATGAGTCACAATAATTCCGTCTTTTTGAGATCCAGAGTTCTTTTTGTATGAATTTGATACGGGGGAACATATTAAGGGTATGATGTTCATAATTAGTATTAGAATATTTAATCATTATCCAATCTTAAGCATCAATATGGCTGGAGTTGTATTCCATTAGTTTGCAACTGCTCAGAATGCTTTTTTTTCAAATGGAGAAAATAAAGTGTCTCTAAAGAATGGCATTGTTTCATTTGTGTCTTATCCTCTAATAACTTCATTTATATTTTTAAACTGATTATGCAAAACTTTGTTTTATTATTTTAACTATTTATTTGATAAATATTTATGAGAAAATAAAACAAAGCCCTTCAGACCCATAAATTTTGAGGAACTTAAGAAAATAACAAAATGAGGTATTTTTAATGACAAATGAGCTCTGCTATGAACTATTAACTGAATGGTTGATTCAAATTTTATAGATTTGTCTCAATATAGCTGAAATTAAATTACACAATGTTTGACTAAATTGAAATTGATAATGAAATGGCCTCCTCAGTAATTCATAATTGCATTAGGTGAAACCTGACAGATTTTTCATAGAGGGTGTTTTTTCTTATAAATTGTGTAATTTATTGAAACATAATTAGAGTAAAGTTGAAAATATGTATGATAAAGAGAGATATAAAAGACCAGATAAATATAAGGAAACCCAAAAAATTACATTTCAGTACATGCATAGTAAATATACTTGGCATGAATTATTCAACTCCTTATTCTTAGAGGAAATTTATTTCAAGGATATTTAAGTCCAGAAAATGGATTGAATGAAGAAAGAAAGTGAACAAAGATTAAATGTCTGAGATTGTGGCCTAAACCCAGATCTTCCTGAACCCATAATTCCAATGTAGTATCCACCCAAAGGGAGGATGATCTGGCTTTGAACCCCACTTCAGTCACTTTTCCCTATGCCAATAATTGATGATCTTTATTCTGTGCAGGTAAGTACATGAGTTTGCTGCCTCCCTCATTACACTCAGAACATGCTGCTAGAAAAGAAATATATGCAGGTTATACAGAAAGTCATGTCTTTTGTTTTCAGGTTCATTATGGTTGGAAGATGGAATTAGTAGAGACTGTGGAAAGTCTTACTTTGTCTTGTTAAGCTAGCATTGATCTTTTAGTTCTGATTATTCTTTCAAATAAAAAAACAGCAGCAGCGACATTTTTTTATGACTTATGAACTATTTTTTCATGAACTGTCTAGCAGCATTTGAAAGCCATTCAATAATCAGCATTCTACATTAAGTTAAAATTAAGTTGAGGTACTAAGCAAAGATTATCAATAATTATGTTATTCACTCTTTGATTCTGAAGATTTATGTGGAATGTTTTAAAAGTATTTTCTAGCATGTGGGTGTGCATACACACATTCCCAACCTTAGAAAGGTAGACTGCACTGTGGAGGAATAAAATTCAAATTGGGTACAAGAGAAGAATATTTTAAAGATCTGTGAGGTGCTTGAAAATTGTTTGTTGATTGTTCCTGTATCCAAAGAGAAGAGATCTGATATATGTGAGCAATATTTGTTGGACTAACATCCCAGTCTTTGTATATTTTCACAAGAAAACTGTTTTGGGAATGTGGAGGAGGAGAATACAACTGTATTTGGATTTAGATATAGAGGAAGCTGAGTTACAGAAAGAACTACTCTTACCCTGAGAATGATAAGAAAGAATAACATTGCAATCCTTCTATTCAAAGTCTAGACTAGCCATAGCAGAATGAACTTTGACACTGATTGTAATGATCCTAAAATTATGCAGATTTGCTCTTTTTCTTTGATTGAAGAAGAATCTTCATAAAATTAGTCTCAATCTTACTCCTTTGGTAACTTTCCTCCTCCATAAATTTTCCTTAATCGTAGAAACATTTTTCTTTGTTTTTCCAAGTTTTTAATTATCTATACTTAATGAGTTACTTATCAGCCCCATTGATATTAGATTCTTCTATCTTATCCAATACTAATTCAACCCCTCTAGGTTATATCTCCTCCACTGAAAATGACTTTAACACCATCCTTCCACCGTTCTTTACCTTAATTTATTATATTATATTATATATACCTTCTCGATTATACATATGCTATCCAAAATCTCTTTTCTAGACATTTTCCTATCGCTCCAGGTTCCCACCCTTGTCTTTCTGGCTGACTTCTCTTTCACTATCTCTCGTCATACAGGGCTACACACCCTACAGGGCTAAGTTTCTTGTATACATTTACTAATATAATTTTTCTGGTAGATGTTTTCATGGAATACTTAGCTATGGTTGCCTCCCCCTGTATTCCTAAATAGTAATTTTAACATGATACTATCATTCATAGTGGCCCCCTTACTAATTAAACGACTTTACACCCTCCTCAATGAGGTAAACACGCTTGATGGGCAACCTTTCATCTATGGAATGGGTGACTCTACCAGTAACTAAATTACGGGTTCGTCAGTTAGCTCTCTATGTCATAGGGGCACGCAAGAACGATAATGGAATTTTTAGAAAGCAAATTAAAAAAGTATCCTTGCACATTTAGGTCATTCATAAAATAAAAATTGGCTCACGATATTCATAGTAGTTTCCCGCGACTCCATTCATATCTGCCGCGTTCCCGTATTTCAGTGGAAATGCGTAAGAGGGCAGGAGTGTGGTTGTGGGAAATGTATAGGAGATGAACTCGGACGAGGCCATGGTCAAGGTTAGTTAGAGTGGTGGATCATTTTGTTTGCCCTGACCGATATTTACAATAGCATCATGAAGCAACAAATTATTAGAAAATTTGCACAAACAACGCCTCCGTGCTTACTCCAAACTCACCGCCTCTTATCAATAAATTTTGTTCATTAGCGTTGTATCTCTCATCTAAATACAATAATTTTGAAATCTCAACGTGTAAGGTGTCGCTCTCAGCTTGAACTATTGGTCTTCAATTACTCAAGGGTGTACTGTGCGGAATATGGTTCACTAATATTGAAGTTCAGTCATATCTGTGGATCATATGCGTGGATCATAAATCATTAGAAATATGCGGTAAAGCTCTCGTGGCATACAGAAAAAGTTTAATCTTGACTTATTAACATTAATATTCTACCTACATTCTAGACCCTTGGCAACGCGACGTGCTTCTGCTACTCAATGAAATATCGAAATAATACAATAATAATTACATTTTATATTATTTATATTACAAAGGAAAACGTTAAAAGGAAAGGGTACGCAGAGATTATCAAGGGGTCCATAAGTTAGGAATAGTTTGGAATCACTGAAGTAGTAGAATAAGGATGCATAAAGGATACTGTGTATACAAAGGCGATTTCAATGGAGAATTATTATTGCACTTTTGTGGTTTAGGAGTTGAAATAATAAAGTCATTTGCCTTCAATTTTGATGTTTTAAGGAGATGCGGATATTACAGATGTGTTATTCCTGCATTCTTTGCCTTTGAACAATACCTGAATCTCGGGAATTTCCTTATTATAGTATTAATAGGAACAAAGAGATGAAATGAATAAACTGATATTTATTGAATACAACATGTTTGACAACAACAACAATTATTTGAGAACATATTCATTTCAAAAGTAATTGAAATGTTTATCTATTTTTGATTTGTATCCACTTATTCGAGAATACAGCTTTCGCTTTGATGTTTTGGTTTAGTTCATTGAAATTGTCGCTATATCCAAAATTTATTTATTTTAAAATGAGTGTTATCGCATTCTCAAGAGTAGGGAAACACGATCATTCTCCTTTTAGTTAAGGAAATAAGTGTAACATCAATTTATTTACAAATCAAGCAACTGGCCAAACTGAGTTTAATGACGAAAAATTCATTTACATTTTAAAACTCAATTTATTATGAAAAAGCAAATATCAAGCTCTATTCAATATTATATGTTACTTTGATAATTCAAAATGAGACCAGGCTTTCTTTGCGAGAGAAGATTCGAAAATTTCAAATTCAAGGAAGGAAGTCTACTTCATTTTCTGCATGTAGTAATCATGAAAATATGCAATTTTAGCACCATCTCAAGAGGATGAAAATGGTGGGTCAACACCAGTTAAAATATTAAGTGAATCCAAGTCGATAGCGCATTCACCTTCGATTTCCCATTTCACGGCCATGAGGGCCATAATGTATACCCAGCATCGAGAAAATAAATGGAAATTTTGATGAATTATCAGTTAGCGGGTCCGATACGGTCTAGGAGAGCAAATCTAAGGCATCGTGGGAGTGGTGGCGCTTACAACCAATTACTCAGGCTCTCGGGCTATGCTTTGGCACATGTATTTATTATGTCAAAAAGTGTCCGAGGGTTAAAAAGAATTTAGATGTTCAAAGAAAGGAAGGAAAATCCACATAGTTCCTGCCGTAGTCCTTAAAAAAGGCTTCTACGATGAACTTTGAAATGCGATCTCTTGAATTTTTCAGCATTTTTGTATAATGTATGATTTTCATTGATTAATAGATATTAACGATTGTTTTCATGGCTATTATGGGGGCATAAATCTTTTTTCATTGACTTTGATCTATTCATACCTCTTCACATTCAAAGAGACCGCAGGGGCGGAAAATGAATGCGGAATCTATGCAATGTGGAATATTTATTTTCTAAATCAAGATTTATTATCCGACGTCAGACTCTTTAAGTAAATGATGTGTTAAGAATTCGAACACAATTGGATATTATTTGTTCAACTAGAAATATAATGAGTAATAAAGAAGTAAACTTGTAATTTACCACACTATTTTTTACTAACGACCGGTTTCGCTACTCGGAGATCTTCTGGATATAGTAAAATAGTGTGGAAAATTACAAGTTTACTTCTTTATCACTCTAATGGCTTTCCACAAAGTAACGCCTGAACATCTAGATTTCATAGAGATATAATATAGTACTGAAGGGCATTGAAAAGACATCGTAAGTAATTTATTCTCAGTTGGGAAAATTTGGCTATCGGCATCTTATGGGACAGTACATTCTTTGTTGTGGAGTATGTTTATGAATAAAGATAGGCCGAGAAAAATGCTGAAAAGATCCATCGAAGTAAGAGCCATTGGTCGATGGAATCGAATGGAGTAGCTTCAAGCTCCGGAAGGAAAAAAGTACCTAAATGCTTCGGATAGTTCTCTTAGATACTTCGCATAGAACTCTACGAAGCAAGGCACTGGAAGTCCTTGAGGTAGTCATCCCGGAAATTGTCTCTCGTAGATCGTGTTTTGTTTGATATTTGAGAATGAGCTGGCCTTCTTTTGAATACGCACTTCAGTTGTTAGGAAACCAGCTTTTGGACATAATGCAGTGGAGGTGGGGCGTGAGTTTGCTGTACAATGAAAATGCATATGCGGGTAATACGTGGCACGGACAGTGACAGTGATCTGATAAAAACATCGTGACAGGCCAGATGCACTATTTGAAATCAAGATTGGATCGAATCCGCGGACTGGTCATCTTGCGGAAGGGGTGCCAGCGAGATTAAGGTAGGAAATATTGGACCAAGGACTGAACCATTCATAGTGTCACAAATTACAATTGAACAGTGCACGAGATATCTCTTGTTCCTAACAGATACTCTCCCTGAATTGGAACAGACTAGAGAGTAACTTTGTAATATTCCATACCAGAGAGAATATACTCGTATATATCAGGACAAATTTTCACAAGAAAGCTATGTCCTATATAGAATAGTATTCTGCAAAGTTATTGAACAGGATACAGTATCTCCGTGAAAATTTTTCTAGTTTCATTTTCCTACACTTTCATACATAACTAAATAGTTTTCTTTTTTGTTGCACATTTGATTTTATTTCCGTTGGAAAAAATCAGTTAATATTATTCATCGATGGATACGTTATCGTGGACTTGAAATCGCTAATTTAAATCCCTCAATATGACAATTTCCTCCTTTCAGTTTTGACCATGTTCTTTGTGTCTCCTGTTTATCTATTCCCGTGCAACTACAACAAATTAGTTGTGATAATTTATTGCGCATAGTATTCACTTTTTATCGTGATTAGTGGGCTTATTAACTCATGTGGGCTGCTCTTAACGAAATAACTTCCTTTGAAGTTACATTATGAAAACAACAATGATTATGTGTACTATCAGTACCGAAATTCACTAAAATCACAAGCCATTATTATCGGATATCCCATGTTATTAAAACTATTTACTGTTAATATCAATGCAAAGCTTCTCTTGGCCAATACTGAGATCCCATTCTGTAACTCTGTTAATAATCTCGGGGTTTGCTTAAACAATAATCTTACGTGGTTGGAACATGTCGTGAAAATTTGTAGAAAAGTTTATTCTTCCATTCATTCCCTCAGATGCTTAGGAAGTTTCCTAAAGCCCTCTGTTAAAATTCAGTTGGTAAATTCATTAATCATGTCTCACTTTGATTATGGTGACATTGTGTACCAAGATTTATTGCAAGAATTAGCTTCTAAGTTGCAACGTGCCCAAAATGCGTCTGTTCGCTTTATATTTAACTTAAAAAAGTATGACCATATTTCTGATGCCTTCAAGAAAATATCTTGGATTAAACTCGAACCTCGTCGAGGACTTCATTTTCTTACGTCAGCTTTCAGGGTCTTGCGAACGCAAACTCCAGAATACCTCTTCTCTGAATTTGTCGGCTTAGAACCTATTCACAGTTGCAATACTAGGGGAAAACTCATTACAAATCCAATCATTACAAATACAATTACATTAATCATTCCAAATCATAGGACGGAGATGTTTCACAAATCCTTTGTAGTAACTGCCATTAAGCATTGGAACGCACTTCCACCTCATATAAAATCATCTATTTCAACCCGTTCTTTCAAGAAAAAATGTTGAACTCATCTTCTAGCGAATCAATCACCCATTGATACTGCTTCTTCTATCCCACAATATAGCTACTTCAGCATTGATCAACACCCGGATGACCGTTCTTTCTCACTGCACAATTATATATATACATATTACTTGTCCTTTATACCTTGTCCTTTATACCTGTTCTTAGGTCTTTTGATATAATAATATTTCCTTTATTAATGTATGTGTTTATTAATTTGCCCCTTTTTTAAATAACTGCTAAATTTCTCATGTGTAATTTTTGCATGTTTCATTCTCATGACAATTTTTATTTTTCAATGTTTTATTCTATTATTTTTTGTGATATTTATTATTTTCTCATGATGTATTCTAGCAACTTCCTCTTATTTGATTTAATTTTATTATTTTATTATTATTTTTGTATTTTAGTTTGAATGTTTTGTCTTATGTTTTTATCATATTTTTTATTTACTTTGTTTACTATTGCATTTTTCTTTTTCTGATTTTATTTTATTATTGTTTTTGTAATTTCTTTTCATGCTTTTGAAATTTTCTATTCATACACAGTTTTCTATTATATCTTTTAGCATGTACTATCAGTAGGTTTGCGCAGGTTTTTCACACCCCCCTTCTTTGCGGGTGTTTTCCTGCAGTGGATCTTTTTTCCTAAGATATCACCTTAGGTTTTTTTTTTTTAAATCCACTCCTAAATTTTTCCTCTCTATTTCTCTTCACCTACACAGAAATTTTTATGTATGTATTATTTTTGGCGAAAGGTTAGATGGAAGAAGAGACTTTTCAATCTCAATCTCGCCTGAAATAAAGACCTTAAAGACCTTAAATTCAGAATTTCCCGTCAAATTTTTGGCGAATGAAGAAAATCGATTTGTCTTTTAAACGCGAATTCTTAAAGTTGCCCATTCCGCGAATTACTCACGATCAGGAAAAGGAAAATCAGTCGATTGTTCGTGGCATCGTCGCGACTCAGTATTCAGCTATTACACTGCACATCTACGTAAAAGCGGCATTCGCCATGGTCATACTCCCACGCCGCCGTATTTGGCCCTTTAAAGGCCAGGTCAATAAAGATATATACATGAAAATCTACCGTAGACTAGTTGGGTCAAATCGAGACTAATCTGAAAAATAGTCTGGCTAGGGCCTCAAAATACGATGTTATCAATCGAGTCGGGCCGACCTTGGGTACACTTACAAAAGAGCAGCAATGCATATCGTCCCGTGCAGATTTCTAGCCTACACAGCAGGGACTCCCAAGTTTATAGTTCTAGTGGGCCGAATTAGCATTTGGATAAATTTTTGGGTCTACAAGCAACCTTTTACTGTTCAATCAAACTGAAATTATATTACTGTTTATTAAAATTATAAGCCGTTTATAATAATTTTATTTATATGATTATGATACGACTTTTGATTAGTGATAGTGTTCAGCATCATGGAAGTGAAACACTTTTAGTGAGTGAAATTAATTAATTATACACTTCGGTCACATTCTGGATATTACTAATAATTGGGAAGAATGTATAAAAGGCTAAGAGTATGTATGAATCATCGGAAGCAGGAGTGGAACTGATAAAAGAATTGAATGCGACTTGCGGAGAGAGAACCGCTTCTTTATAACGTATGCAATTTTTTGGAGGTATTTAAATATAGGAAACTCAACGATGCATTTCTTACTATTTTAATAATATTCAGTTTCTTGGATTCTAGTAATAATTTGTCCTAGCAATCTGTTGAAAATCTCCTCAGAAATACTTCAGAATGAGAC
The DNA here is from genome assembly GCA_036926295.1 of Pachydiplax longipennis. Classification (NCBI taxonomy): domain Eukaryota; kingdom Metazoa; phylum Arthropoda; class Insecta; order Odonata; family Libellulidae; genus Pachydiplax; species Pachydiplax longipennis. Next base: position 10,212,600 of record JAVFKF010000034.1, on the reverse strand, counting down.
TCTGAATTCTCAACATTCTATGAAGGGTTAGGGTAAAAATTAGAAGAAAGAGCTGTACTATATTGTGCTTCAATATCTGAGGTCATTTAGCATATGGGACCTCAACGGGAACTGAACCGGGGACCGCTTAAACCGAAGTCAAACGTGTTGCTTACTTAGTTATCCGGAGGCTCAAGAAGGGTAGATCCGCTTGTAGAATAAGTTTAATTTGGCCATTGACAAAGATAATTATTAAACATTAAAAATCGAATAAAAGATTGATATGTTACTATACATTTTTTCAGTAACAAGTTTTTTACATCAATGTCTAATATCCATTAACAAATCTAATTTTCGAAAACTTATTCTGGACTGCATGATGAAACTTGACGGGACCCATGTCCCGCGGATCGTACATTTTTGCATGGTTAAGACATGTTGTTCTCTTGAGTTTTGATGATTTCAAGGATCAATTTCGCAGCTGAGCACATCATTTTAACATTTTGCTGTCATTCCAGTTTTATTCTCTTTCAATTCTTCAATGCATTTAACTTTGAACATCGTTTTTTCCGGTCACTTTGATAAGATTGGCCGTTACAAAGCAATATATTCTTTCCTGGTTAGATAATATAGCAGTGTATACTTTCCTGGTTACGATAATGTTCGAATATGATGCAAAATTGAGTAAATTAAACATGAAATTTGATAGAAAAATTATATTCGTCTAACGTTTATTGATGTACGGAAAGCAAGTAGGCGAAGTATTTTGCATGATTTTCCATGGTTCTCAAGTAAAAAAATAATATTACGTCTCATGCTGCAAAGATGTGTGAGGAGATATTTGACCATTTAGAACTGGGTCATCAAGTTTTTATATTTAGTGATCTTATTTATTTTATTAAGCTTTTTAAGTTTTCATGAATTAACGGTGTAATTCCCTCTAATGTTCACTATCCTTCGGCTGCAAGAAAATTACTGCGGACACTTCGTTTTCGGAGCCAACCACCATTGCCAAGTTTTAAATTTCAATTTTTCTGATTTTCTTCATTTTAGTGATAAATTGAACTATACAATCTCACGATACAAATCATAACATGCAAAATCACTAATGCATTTGTGAAAACCAAAGCTAAAGGCTTTCAAAATTTTCAATAAATATTGGGCACTCGACAAAATAGTTGGGAGCAATATATAAGTGAGTGGCCATTCAAGTAAGCAGCTTAGAGGGAACCCTAATTGCAGTTAACGTAATATATTTAAACAATCATTCAAGGGAAATCATGTCATTTAAGATTAGTATTGTCTTCGATTTTTTATGTAGGAATCAAATCACAATACCCTGTTCCATCTTTCAGTAATCTAACATGCAAAAACGTTGAGAACCCAAAAAAATGTTTGATTTCCTCAAAGCTAGGATCACGAAGAATAGGTTTATAGTGCTGCGGTTTGTGGACCTATTGTATAGCGGGAATGAGAAACAATTTTATTCAGTCATTTTCTTCTATGCTCAGTTTTCCTCATCAAAGATAGGGGACTACCAATGATAACAAAGCGATATACTGGGCGCGAAGTTTGGGTTGGTTTTATGGAGGAGCCTTATCGTTTTCGTAGACTCCATGGAGATCGCGTCTCTATGATTTATTCGGTTATGACTGCGGTTTTGCTAAATTTTCTTCTTTACCTTAAAAATGAAATGCAAAGCTTGTTTTTTCAAAGAGAACGAATTAATTAGCATTCCCGCGTTGTCATTAAGATATCCGATGATTTACAGCGTATATTTTAGAGGATTATCCAAAATGAGGAGCGGCTGATGTTTGGAAGGGGAGGGCCGCGCCTCTTTCCTGCCATCTGGCGGAGAGATTGGGAATCGGTTCGGGCGGGAGACCCGGCGCCCTCGAAGGCATGGTGCCGTACCTGTGTCAGCCGAGGCGAGGGGGCGTACGCACGGGGAGAGGCTCTAGTAGGGGAAAGACCCTTTCCTTCCAGTGCGCCGACCGCCCTCACCAGCGGCAGTCGCGTCACGGACGTGAGCCGAAGACGTGAAAAAAGTGACGCGGGCAAGTTCACGTTCGTCCCCCCCTCACGGAGGAGAAAGGGTTAATTCCAGCGGAAAAAACGGCGGCCGGAGCATTAGTAGGCGCGGTTGGGTCTTCCGGAAGCTTCTGCACAGTCCTCCTTCGATTCCAGGAAACTCAGTGTGAGTCGGAGAGAGAGTAGGAAGATTGAGTGGAAAGGGGTTATCTCAAGGGAGAAGTGTCACGTGTTCGCCTGTGTTTTTCTCCAGCAAACCCTATCTAGTAAAGACATGCATTGCTGTCCGGTTTGCTAAATCGTGATCGTTGTGGATTGGACTTTTTGTGCGCTATCTGACTGCGTTTCCCGAGGTCGGTGGTGTGGAGACTTCCTGTGGATAATCGCTGTCAGTATCTCAAACCAAACCCCGGTCTTACGGTGCTTAAACACACGACATCTCTGTCCAAGGAGAAGAATTACGGTGGAGAATCTTATTCTTATCAATTCCTTGTGGATGAACCCCTATTAGTTATATTCCTAATGAATTTTTGAATCACGCCCATTCTAGATGTGGAAATTAGTGGTATGTTAAAATTGAGGAACCACGATACAACAGTTTGAAGATTTTGATTAGTGTTTTACGAACCCTTATAAACTTCATTTCCTTGTCGAATGAATTTCGCGCCGTCTCTTCCTTCGACGTCTTCTGTTTGATTGATTGTGTTGACCGCCGGCGGAAGTAGACCTGCGCCTTCCGATTTTCCATTCACCGCCTAGTTTCATCTGTTTACGCGTGTTTGTTTTCTTGTTCATTTCCCTAATCCTCCATTATTTCCACCCCATTAAATACTTCCCTCCACCCTCGACCGTCTTCAAATCGACCTCTTTTCAACCGTTTCTTGGATACCTGTTACCTTAGTGACCTGGGCCACACAAACACTTCGGAGTGGGACAGAAGATTCCGTGGACCACCACCGCATTCCTTCCCTTTGTCCAATGTCCATTACCTCCCGGAGAGGAAAATATATACCTCATCCTCGGAATTCCACCCGTTCTGAAGACGACATTGCGTGTCCATGGAGGAATGGTCTCGTCTCTTCGGAAGGTGTCGCAGGAATAGGATCGAGTTTCTCCGCAGCGATGGAAATTTATTGTGCGAGAAATATTTCCCGGTCGATGGAGTGCGTGTCGGGAAAGTGCATGTGCTCGTGCATTGCTGTTCGTCATGCTGAGTGACGTCACCGGGGACACCGAATTTGGAGCCCTCGGATCCGGCAGGTGTGTGTTGGTGTGCTAGTCGCCGGGAAGTCCTCGGGTTGCCCAAGCGGGGAGGAAGTGTACTCCGTTCATTAAAGGTGAGTTTTTGCACTCCATTGATTTTCAACTTCGTTTTAAAAAGGCACGAGTCTCGGGTGCGGGGCTTAAAACTGTGCTGTTTCCTTGGTCAGTTACGAGTTTCATACCAAGGCTTTCGAGGTGCATTCGAGGAAATTTAATTTTTATAATTTATTCCTGTTTTGTTTCTACTTAATATATTTTACTTTAATGTTTGCAACTGAATACTTTATCCCGCTCGAAGGCACATGTCACGGCCAGATATCTCTGTTAATAAAACGCCAAATTAAATCCAATAAGTGTTTGGCGGAAATAACAGGATAAAGAAAAATATCTCAGTCCATGATATGATCTTCGGTGGGATTTATTTAGTAGGAAAGAAAACTGATTTTTTATCAGTAATAATAAAGGCACGACTCAATCATACTCATTTAAATGATCTTTTAGATACTTACAATGCAAGGTTTGATAATTTGACGATACAGTTGCTGCAGTACGTCAGATCAAAATAATACTCGAACAAAATATGAAGTCATTCTCTTTAGGTATAATTGTTATTCTAGATGCATATTTTATCGATGAGCTATTAATTATATTAGATTGACTGGTCGTCTACTACGGAATTACCGGCTGTGATTTAAAATTCAAATATATAGTATTTCCGATGTATTTCTTGATGTAATCGAATTTCCTAAAATATTGCGAAGATGATATATGATTATAACACTATGGGAGTTGAGCATGTTTTACTAGGAGCTCGTTTCTAAAGAGACAAGCAATGGTTTCCGCCTCTTCCTGCAGTCATTCACCTTCCCTCTCAGTCAGCTGATCGTCTAAGAAGCTTTCAGCTCACAATTGTTACGTCACCTTTAAAGGATATCTTACGCGATTCTACTATTCATTTCATATAAATGGAGACTTCAATTAAAATATCTGTAAATTATGGTTAAGAAAGAGAGTAATTTCGGTAGCACCGAAATCGGGCCTCTAAAAGTAATGTAAAATGTCGGAGACTCAAAGAGCTAAAATAGATTTATACCTACACTTTTTCGCGTAATAATTACGCTATTAAACATTTTAATAGTGTACAGAATGAAGAAAAGATCCTGTGCTTCTTTCACGACAATTATTTTATTTTTAATTAATTTCTGCGACCATGCTTCAAAGTATGATCGTTTGGTTGACTTGTAAAAATATTTAAACTGTGGATATATATAAACTGTTCACAATCAAACACCAACGCAGTTTAAATATGTGTAAGGGTTACCCTGTCACCTGATGATAACAATCAATCATTGAAACATGTTTGTTTAACTTAATTAAAATTAAATGGTTTGTCGTGGAAGATGTAGAAAGTTCTTTCTTCATTCCACATTATAGACTTCCATAAATATCGCCTTCTACCGGGGATTTTATGTTATCAACGGTAATATTAATTGTACTAACCGTTGAAATATCGAGAGTGAATACTGAGAACAACAGTACAGTACAATACAGTACAGTAGGTACAATACAGTAACACAAAAAGTGAGGATAAATGTCGAAATATAGCCTTTCCAATTTTCAGAGCAATCCAATTGTATCTCGATCGCTGGAAGTGAAATTTACATTTCTCAACATAAATTTCCCTTTTAGTGTGCATGAATACATTTCGTAATATTCGTATACAAACAACTTGGCGTTAAAAATGATTCGTTAATTGCATCAAATTTAGTCAAGAAGGAATGAGATTGCGTTTAAGGTGACTTCCAACGCTTATCCTTGCGTCTTATCTGTAGAAATTATTATAGCTGAAAGATTTCGTTTAATAGAAATCAGATTTTACGATTTTTTGCTGTGAAAAAGGTGGCACATCATAGGATTGAATAGAAAAAAACTGATTTGTCTCTCTCTTTCCTTTTCTATGCAGTTTCAACATCTTAGCGTTAATTCTATTTGGAACTATTAGAATCACGTCTTTGGTGTTTTTCTACAGAATTTCGCATGTGCTTGATATCGCCCATGTCGTATGCCAAATAAGTAATAATACGTAAGCGGCAATGCATTTGCCGCGTCGAGTTGCAGAAATTAGGTTACCAAGTCCTGAAAAGTCGTGACAATACACTCTTTTCTTTTTCCTCTCGTGAAGCAAGTTTCGGAGATGGAAGAATGGAGCTGAGATACTCGCATCCATGTAAAAAATCCTTCCAAAAAGGTGAATGTTGCCATTACTCGGCTCATTCACCATAAACACAGGTTATTCATTGTTTCCCAATCCAATTTTACGATCTACCACTGTTCTTCTTTCCTGTAATTCCGCCGATCCAGCCGCAATTTCCCATCGGGCGTAACACCAGGAACCATCTCTTCCCATAACGGCGCCGTATAACTCCTACGGCGTCGAACAGATGGCGATAAGAACGTATGTTCCGCCCACCTGACCTACTCAATGGCGCGGTCGAATCATAACCTACCATTGTTCCACCACGCCTCTTTTTCCCTTCCACCCTTTCATTTTTCCCCCTTAAACGATCACTTTTCCGGGTTTGAACCTGAATCTCCTGGTTGTCGGACTCGTCTTTGAGCAATTTTAAAGTCCATCGAGTCAACTTTTTTCGTATTGATATCTCTTTAACACAATCTAGGTTTGAGGATGTTGAGGTTGCATGGTTCGGTAATTTCAGCCGATGACCTCGCATTTAGCGATTACGGGCTTTCAAACAAACAAAAAAGTTATAGCGCGGTATTCTCTATTCATGGCTCTGGTTCATGGCCGTCATCCTCAGAATTTACTGAATCCCCGCTAATTTGCGCGTATATATTCAGAGTTTTATGATATAGGCATTGCCTTTTATACGGGAAACATACTGAAATATTTATCTCATCAATTTGAATAACTCATAAAATTTCAATCTGCTTTGCATTATGTACTCGTATTTATTCAATCATTAATCATCACCAATCGACTTGGAGATGACAGATGTCTGAAAATTTCGATGCCTAACGTCCAACTTTGCTCATTTTGAGAACATCGGGGAAATTTAAATTCGCCATTCTTTAGATAAATATATTCAGCCATTAATATTCTCGAAGCTCGAACATCATATTCAAACATGACCCCTGACAATGAAACATGAAATTATCTCCGTATCTACAAAAAAATCAACTTGCCAGTCCAGATATTCCGCGAATCAGATAAGAAAAATTCTCGCGTATGTTATGAAATCCCCCCTAAGAAGACCGCAAGCACGCTTGGCACACCTTGTTCAGAGCAGCTTCACGGTGGACGTAACACGATCCCCAACCAACATGTTGTTCAACGGTGCCTCCGCCGCAGTTATGCGCTCAGTGCTACTCTATAAGCGTGGATAAGTAAAACTCTAGGGAAAGAATTGCGTTGATTCTTAGTTTTACCCGGTAGGAGGTTTTGTGAGGCAATAAAGGAAAATGTCAATTTTGCGATAAAGATAAGTCGGGAGACAGGAGGCATTATAACAACGAAACTGACAGAATTTTGTAGAGAAATGATAAAATTCAACTGCAAATTGACTATTATTTGGAGAAAATACTTTTCCTAACAAAAGTAATTGATTAAAATTATTTAGTTTATATTTTCCCATTTATGCTGTATATGATTATAAAAATTCCATAAGAAGCGGGTGAATGTTAACAAGTATTTCTCAGAGAATTCAATTCTTCGTAAACACGAGCATTTCATAAAACATTACCCGATTACTCGAGTTGATGAAAACTCTTGCATATTAGATTTCCTACTTAATATACAAGTACAGAAATATAAAAAAATACTTCACCAAGTGTAATCGCAATTGAAGATTCTTAGTGAATAGGAAAAAAGTGCTGATTTCAAAATTTAGAAATGATTTTATAGCTGATGTCGTTGTTTTTAGAGTGAGTATTGCTTTATAATCAAGGAAATGATGGAAGCTGAACATACTCAGCCATACGCTGGCGTCTAATTTCCAGGCTCCTTTGATGTAGCAACCATATTTACCCAGCATGCTCCTTTTCCGTAATGATTGATCCCTCCATATTTTCCATGGACGCCTCATGTGAGCGAACGAACGGAGATGTCACGATATCCTCGCCCTCTGCTACCTTTAATAACGGCGAAATGGAAGTGTGTAATTGTATTTCGGAGATAAAATAAGGCCGAGTTTCCCTCCTCGTGCTCTTTTGACAGATGGCCCTCTGTAATTACGCCGAAGTCGATCCGGCAATTAGGTCAGTGATTTCCGTCCAGATATCGAATTGGCTTTGTTTTCTTCCTTATCCGTGGGCGGTTACGGTCACGACTTTTCGCGCAATTTTTGGTAACTTATTTCGCTCTACGATCTTGCTAATTCGACCCGGAAACGGCGGTTTCTCGAGTGCTTTTTCGTCTCGCGGATGAATATCCGCCGATGTTTTCGTCCGATTACGAATAAAACGTAGGTTTCTTTAAAAGGACTGGACGCGTCGGGATACGAATGGGGTCCATTTAAGTAAAAGCAGACGTACTGAGTTAGTGGGGTTGGGCAGGTGACGGTTTTTTTTATTATTTTTTACCCAGCGCGCGTCCCGACGGCGACGTGGTGCGGTGGCGTAGGGAATGACAAAGGAGGGACTTTCCTCATTGTCGCGCTCTCTCTCCATTTCCGAGAACTTAATTATGTCCGGCGATTATGACTCTCGCGCTCCAAAGATCCAATGTCAACGGGCGGCGTGTTACCACGTGAGGTGTTTTTTTCGCGCGAATCTCGGAAAGCTAGTCGTGTTAATTAAGGTGCGTAGCGTTTTTGGCGTGGAGAGTAATTCCGTGGACTCGGAAATGTCAGCGGGAATATTTCGAGGCTATATTTATCTTAATGAGAACTATCTACACGTGGAAAGGTCTGCAGATAATATTTATTTATACCGTATTTTAATTTTTCTGTGCCCGAGCTTTTTCAGTACATACGTATATTTATAAATGTGATATATAGAGAGAAGGTTAACTTTAAATTAAGTCTTTCAGGAGGAAACTCTCTTAAATTTCTTACCTGACAACTGTTATAACTCTAAATTGGAATAATAGTCTGCCTCCTGAAGGAAATTTTAAATTCATGTCTCATAAAATGATAAAAAAGATCGATATTTTTATTCTTCGACAATAAACGCAGTAGTAGAATAAAAGATAGTAATAAAACAGTAGACATTTTCACGCTCATTTCTCAATTTATCCATTATTAGCGGCGAATTTCCATTGGCAGGCTGATATTTCTGGGATCTGGATTAAAGATTGCTATGTATCTGAATTCGCTACGAAAATCGGCTCAATTACGTGGATACATGCTACACACAACCCCGATGCTATGGATGGGAGAAATTCATAAGTTGATGCTAGACAAGTGGGTCAAATATAGATAGGATGAAAAACCTAGATTTTTCATCTTATTTGTCGAAATGAGTTTTCCTGGATATGGACATTCTGAGAATTATTTTCATTTATACGCTTCTTAATAATTTTTGTATTCTTCGTAAATTCTCCAACCTATAGATCTCAAAAAATTTCATCTAAATAAAAAAGAACAAGAACTTGATAAAAACTCTAACTGGGTTATATATTTTAAATGTTATTTTTTATTTTATTCACATTATCTGATATAAATACATCATCGTTAACGTGTGTATCACTTTTGTAGAATTTAGTTTCTATTCATAAAGTCTCTTGTTAATCTCGGTTATTTGTATGAGGATATTAATTCAATCTTAACGTATGTCACCGATTTCCTCCCTCGCCTTTAGAAACTCATGGAAATTCCCATACGTGTATTCTTGTACCTCTAATACAGGTTGGGGAAATCCTCTTTTGAGGCAGATGAATAAAAGATAGTTGAGGCGGAAGAGGTAGCCCGTGGAACAAGGCAGAGAAATGCTTGTTTCTAAAGGATGAGAAATGTACTTAGCATAGGAGGGAAGAAAGGGAAATATGTAATGAGATAATGGAAGCAGAAGGAAGGAAGAGTGATGGATATCCGTCATCAGGAGATGCATTGAGGAAGATCATATGATGAGGAGAGGGTGATTTAAGAGAAAGGCGGGAGATGAATAGAGAATAAGGTCTTTATTAGAGGGAGATTTAGATTAATATCCTTCTACTTTCAACCAAACCCCTTAAAAAAAAGAAGAGATGGAGAGGGAGTGAATGGTAGGCGAAATTTATGACTTTTAAGTTCGATTCTGTTTTGTAAGAAAATGGACGAAGAAGAATTTTCATAAAAACAAGAATTCTCAAGTGAAGGTTTTAAACAGAGATTGAGGACAATACATGATGTAGACTCTACATTGTAGAGTCTTATGTATTTTTCGTATTATTATTTGACTTAATACCGTGAATTTTCACATTCGTGAGCTCTAATTTAGATAGAATGGGTTTGAATGGAACTTTGGAAGATATCCTGAATTTGAATTAATTGAAACAAAATCTGCTGAATAAATACTCGAAAAATATTATCTTTGATGACTAAACGGAATAATTCGCAAGCTGATTTAAGCAGGTGATGCACGCATGAAGTGGATTGTAGATTATAACGAGTTAATTTTAATTTTTTGGGAATAATCTCTGGATCGGCTCTTTGCCCTAAATACTAAGCGAGACGGTATCAGTATTTCGATAAGAATTTTCGTTGATATTATCTTTCGGTTGTATTAAAGTTCAGTAAATTAGTGGATTAGTGCTCAAAATACTTGCCTTGAATTTGGGTTATTTCGAACCCCAGTAATGTAGATATTTTCGCTTGTTTCCCTTTTAAATTCAGGAAACCTTTCTTAAACGAACGAATTTCCGCGTATAATGTATGTGGCGACAATATGGCTAATAGCTTAAAGGGAACTTGCTTAAATATGAAACTACATTACACCGTGACGGGCGGAATTTTTCGAGAGTTGCATCCTTTTTGTTAGCAGCATCATTGCTTCTTATCGGTGCGCATACAACAGGGAGGGAAATCACAATTTCTCGATCCTTTGTCTCCGTCATGCGTGCCAATATTCGCATGAGTAACGCATCATATTTAGTTTTGCTTTTGTTCTTACGTAGACGCTAATTTAAGGCCATGCTTCCTGCGTGAAAGCTCCGCAAATTTCATCTGAAATTTATGTCTATTTGATTTCGCATTGAATTACGTGTGTGTATTATGAGCGGGTGAGCGTGGAGGCTTTATGGCTGTTAGGTCATATAAAGGTAATTGAAGGGTTGAACCTAAACCCTCCATGGCATTGCTGAAGTTGAAAGCTGTTTCCAGGATATTAATGTTGAAACAAGGAAATACATGCATCCTTTTGTTCGTTGTTGTGTTATGCACCTGCTTTTCTCGTTATATCAATGCCATTATCACATTTTAAGTTTTTCTACATAGTATCGAAAAGACATCTATCCCAGTATGATTAATACTTTTAAATAGAAAATATGAGATTTTATAATTTGAATACCCTTCCATTAATACCAAAAAGTAAAAAAAAAACAAAGAGGGGGTCGTCATGATGTCATAGGATTTTTAGGAATTCTGAACACTTCCCTCTATCACTATGTCCCTTAAAGTTGAATATCTTTGCCATAAGATGTCACAGACACCCAAACCTCCATCCCTCGAGAGTGACAACATTAAAAGAATATAAGGAATACTGCATTTTCGAATGATTAATTCGCACGGTAACGGTGAAAGTATTAAGCATCCTCGTCCGCCATAATAATAATGCTGATATTAATTTATTGGAAGTTTGCGCCGTTGTAAAGATAAAATAATATTATTAAAGGTGAGTTTTTTCTTAAGGAGACGTTAATATCGTAAAATCGCATTCTCCCTCCTTATAGTACCCAGAAGAAGAATGCACTCATTTCCAGTGCATTTATTAGTATTTTATTATAATATACATTATATAAAACTCCTTTACGGTTTTTTGTGAATGACTTATCCACAAAAATCAGTATTACTTATCATCTTGGCTCCTGGACAGCCAAGTGGGTAGCGCGTTTGCTTTTAGCGAAAGGGGTCTTGAGATCGATTCTCGATGGGTTCATATGTGCCAATTTACCTTAGCTTAATAAATATATAATAATTGAATGACCTTAGTCAAAATAAATAAATAATAATAGCTGCAAAAATAAATAAGATATTTTTAACTATACTACTAAAACTACCACTTCGAATGCTTTGTTCCAAGCCCCATTCCAAGATTCTATTTTGGTTTCATAAAAGCAGACGATGAATATGAATATCAACATTGAAAATTGGAGTAAAATCTGTGGCGATGATTTTTACTTTGAGGTTGAATTATCTTTTCTCTATTTCCCTCGAAGCCTAATTCCATAGTGTTATAATTCGCGGGTTCTGAGCCTCTAAGTCCTTTAAAAACCATCTGGGAGTATCTTCCTCACGGAATCTTCAAGGGAGTCGCCACCCCGTTTAAATCGACAACCCGGAAATTTAAGCAAGTCCGCAAAGTTCCGCTATTCGCACGTTTTACAGCACAAATATATCCGCGGGGACGGGAGATGGCCTCATTAGTCTCTCACTCAGCTGTTGCGAGTGCACGTAAAAATGCCTCCCCTCGCGTTGCAGCTACACGAGGGATTTACGAGCGGCTGGAAATAAAGCCTCTGGGAATCGTAAAGCGCGAGAGGAAGGAAAAAAACACGAGGATCGGGAAACTGTGGAAGCCCCGCAGCACTCCTCGCCGTATTTTAAAGCGAGAGGCCGCTGTTTTTTCTTTCCGTGCGGTCACCTCTGCCCACCGTATGCTAATCTCCTCTTCCTTATGAAACCCAATTCTCACTCTCTGGGGGATGCTGCCGGAATTAAAAGAGAGAGGGATTCTTGACGTCGTATCTCGCGGTGGTCAGCGAAGTTTTATGGCGGTGTCGAGGAAGCCCTTGCGGACGCCGAACGACAAATTATTCGCTTTTACGCTCCCTTTTGTCGTAAAAGGGTTGAATGAGAATGCGGAGTGTGCATATTAACAAGTGGCGGCCGATGGGTCTGCGGATTAACGCCGTGACACAGATAGGTGATGAGGACGTCGTTTAACGGTGACACCGATCTAAATGATACCGAAAACAATGCGCTCCGGGGACGGGTTTGATGTGAGAGGAGCAAATTAAATCGAAACTCGACAGGTTTGTTTATTTTGGAAATGAACCTTCGTCGTAAATCCTTGACGAAGGCTTGGCAATATAAACTTTAATGGACGATGTAGCGGTTACGTTGTTTATTTGGTCATGAATCAGTAATAAATTCGCTCACCGCCGAGCGAAAT